>OX422215.1:538039673-539526584 GCA_949130495.1 Sambucus nigra | reverse complement strand
TGTAATTACACCAATGCTTGCCATAATCAACGAATGATTCCACTTGAATCGGTCTTTGGCTCTCTATTTTATATTATTTTATTTATCATAATATAAATAAAATAATAAACAATATGCTCTGACTGCCTTTTTTAAGATTCATAATATTTAATAAGAGGACATGTGACTGTAGGAAATATCAAACATTTATATGGATAAAATCCATAAAATTAATCATGGATATTTTTTTTTTGAGTGAGCTATACCAACGAAGAACTATCATGGATGTTCTTGAATTTTATCATTGGGCATCTAAAAAAAATTATAGCATGTGTGACTTTTTTTTTTTTACCAACTGAATCATTTGGCATATATATGAAATGCTTAGTAAAACATAAACAAAGACTTGTGAAGTGAACATATTCAACAAGTTATAAAGCAAGGTAGTTTACTTAGCTGATGGGGAGTAAGATATGTCCTGCAAGTGAGTAGTCTCTCTTTTAAAGTGTCCTTGAGGGTGAATCCTCCACTACAACTTTTTTTTAGAGGGTTACTCGGCCACCACTTTTTTTTTTGTCGGCGTCACCTCTGGCGCCACTGCTTTCTCCCGTGGGAATCACCACTGGTATAATTATTTGTTCCGGCACCGCCGCTCGCAGCAGAGCCAGCTCCACTATTTTTGGTGCTGCAGAGGCTTCCCCCTGCAGAGGGGGCTGCTGCTGTCAATGGAGCAACTGCTGTTGCATTAGTATGTCCTCTATGAGGAGCAGGTTATGTAGCTCCAGTCACTGCCACCTCCTTTTGGGTATTCTGGTCATTCTGAACTCCATTTCCAGCTAGAGTGTCTTCCAAGACCAGCTGCTTAGAAACCTTATAACCTTCTTTGTCCATGGAAGTGAGGATACCTCCCCAGCGGAGTCGCCAAATGTAGGAGGGTAGTGAGACTGGGGTCTATGAATAACTGGAAAGGGTGAGGCGTGACCCACTCCAATGGACGCTGCCTGCAAGGTCTTCAAGGTCTCCTGGTGCAACTTCTGAAGAAAACTTCTCCTTCTGGTAACAATGGAACTCAAGCTTCAACTCACTCCCTGCAAGAAGATGAACTTTCACAGCAAAAAATAGTAATTTTCTCAAGGGAAACACCTGAGAGTGATGGTCGTCAGTGGGGAGTAAAGGAACAAGGCACTCAGCACTATGAGAATGAGCAGGGAGAGAATACTTAGGTAGGTGTGGTGATATTTTAGCAGAGTAACAGTGCAATATCTATTGTCTATCTCTTGACCTTTCCCAGAGGTCTATTTATACTGGGGCGTTAGGGGTGAGTGGCAATTTTTGGGTGCCAAAATTGAGAGAGTTGGTGGGGAACAATGTCTGAAGTGTACCATTTGTTCCTACCTGTGGCAGCCTACCTGTCCCCTCTGCAGGCCCCACCTGGCGCCGACCAAAGGTCAAAAAGCACATATGTCCCCTAACGGAGACAAAATATCAGATTTGGTAATTATCTTTTGAAACGGTAACTTGTGGTGCAATTTTGCAAATCTTGAGAGAGGAGACCTTAAGGACTCCTTTCCTCTAAAAAATGTTGTTTTTCTTGAGAGGGACCTTGAGGACCCCCTCTTCTGAAAAAGTCATTTTCTTGTAAAGAGTTTTGTTTCTTGTGAGGAGCCAACTCTTTGGCTGCTCACTTCACTTGTGACTAAGTGTGCAGTGTGTGTAGTCTCGAGTGACTTATGGGTCTTCCTACTAGTATTCTCTCAATCCTATAGTGCTAAGTGGTTGAGCTTTCTCAACATGCCTTGTCCCTCAGCCTCCAAGCCAAAACTCCCAGGAGGTCCCAACGCGCCTGTTCGAGCCCTGCTTGCTCGACTAGGCAACCTGTGCAAAAAATTAAAGTGTTAGTGTTGTTGTTCATTTAGATACTGATGTTTCATGATGAGGAGTTGTTCGTGATAGCTACTCTCTCAATATGAGTTTCAGTCGAGACCCCGTAGCAGCACTTCTTGAATAACATTTCTGCAGTGACCCTTGCAGTGGCGCTGAGCCTTGCAGTGACGCAGACTCTCTCGACTGTCATTACTGTAGTGACCCTTGCAGCGGCGCTGACCCCTGCAGTGGTACTTCTTAATTTTGGACTTCTGTGGTGACTCTCGCGGGTACCTCTCGAATGTTATTGCTGTAGTGACCCTTGTTGTAGTGGCGCTGACGCTTGAAGCGGCGATGACCCTTGCAGCGGCGTTGGTGCTTGAAGCGGCGCCGGTACCTGCAGCGGTGCGAATACTTGCGACGGCGCTGGCACTTGAAGCAGCGCCGACCCCTGCAGCGGCGTAGACACTTGAAGTGGCGCCGACACCTGTAGTGGTGCGGACATTTGCGGCGGCGCGGGCACTTGAAGCGGTGTCGACCCTTGCAGTGGCGTAGACACTTGCAGCGGCGCTGACACTTGCAGCGGAGAGGACACTTACAACGGCGTTGGCACTTAAAGTGGCGCCGACCCATGCGGCGGCGCGGACACTTGCAACGGCGCTGGCACTTGCAGCTAAGTAGACACTCGCGGCGGCGCTGACACTTGTAGTGGCGCAGGTACTTGGAGCGGCGCCGGAACTTGCAACGGCGTCGACACCTGCGGCGGCGCTGACCCTTGCAGCGACGCTGGTACTTGAAGTGGCGCCGACGCTTGCAGCGGCGCGGACACTTGCGGCGGCGCTGACACTTGAAGCGACGCCGACCTTTGCAGCGGCGTAGATACTTAAAGCGGCGCCGGCACTTGCAGCGGCTCGGACACTTGCGACGGCGCTGAAACTTGCAGCGGCGCTGGCACTTGAAGTGGTGTCGACACTTGCAGCGACGCGGATACTTACGGCGGTGCTGACACCTGTAGCGGCGCTGGTACTTGAAACGGCGCTGGCACTTGAAGTGGCGCCGACACATGCAGCGGCGCGAACACTTGTGGCGGCGCTGGCACTTGAAGCGGCGCCAACCCTTGCAGCGGCGCGGATACTTGCGGCGGCGCTGACACCTGCAGCGGCGCTGACACTTGAAGCGGCGCTGGCACTTGAAGTGGCGCCGACACTTGCAGCGGCGCGGACACTTGCGACGGCGCTGACACTTGCGGCGGAGCCAACCCTTGCAGCGGCGTAGACATTTGCGGCGGCGTTGAAACTTGCAGCGGCGCTGGCACTTGAAGCGGCGCTGAAACTTGAAGCGGCGCTGACCCTTGCAGCGGCACACAACCTTGCGATGTCTTTTGGACTTCTGGGTGACCCTCGCGGGCACCTCGCGGATATCATTTCTACAGCGACCCCGGGTGGGTTCCCTAAAAATATGAGTTTCTGTCGGGACCCTGGGGGGGGGGGGGGTTCCTGCTCAATATGAGTTTTTGTCGGGACCATGGGTGGGTTCCTGCTCAATATGAGTTTCTGTCGGGACCCTGGGTGGGTTCTTGCCCAATATAAGTTTATGCCGGGACCCTGGGTGGGTTCCTTCTCAATATATCCGATAAAAAAATATTTTTATTTATTTATTTTTTTTATTTGTAGGTAGACACCCTTCTACAGGACCAAACTTACCCTGTCGATCCTCTCCAATAATGTTTGTCTCATTTTGGATCCGACTTTGACATTGATTCCTCCATCTCTGAACTCAATGTCATGTTAGATTCCACTCCACTACTAGAGACTTCCTCTTGGGATCCTCCATTCGAGCCCCTCTATGTTGATACTCTTCACTATGTGGATCACCCTGTTCCACCTTTTGAACTCCCTACCACATCAAATTACTCCACTTCATGCATCGAGAACTCTTCGGACTCTATTTCTGCGTCTGAGTTCGATGTCACTCCTGCGCCACCTACTAGTTTGGATCTTAAGCCCTTACCTCTCGAGTTGAAATATACTTTCTTAGGCCCCAACAACCATCACCCTTTCATCATTGCTTCCGACTTGACCCCTGCGTAAGAAGAATTATTAGTCCACTCCCTTACTCAACATAGCACTGCTATAGGATGGACCATTTTCGACATTCACGGTGTGAACCCCAATATTTGTAGTCATCGCATTCATTTAGCAGAGCACGCCAAGACTTCTCATGAACCCCAGCGTCAACTCAACCCTACTATGAAAGAAGTCGTGCGCGATGAGATTTTAAAATTTCTTGATGTTGGTATTTCTACCCTATATCAGATAGTCAGTGGGTCAGTCCCATTCACGTCGTACCAAAAAATTCTGGTGTCACCGTCATCAAAAATAGTGACAATGAGCTTGTACCCACTCGTATGCAAACGGGTTGGCGTATTTGTATTGACTATCGAAAGCTAAATGCTGTCACTCGCAAGGACCATTTTTCTCTTCCCTATATTGACCAAATGCTCGAACGTTTGGCTGGCAATGCATATTAATGCTTCCTTGATGGTTATTCTGGATATAACCAAATTCCTATTGCCCCTAAAGACCAAGAGAAAACTACCTTCACATGTCCCTTTGGCACTTTTGCCTACTCTCGCATTCCCTTTGGCCTTTGCAATGCACCCGCGACTTTTCAACGGTGTATGATTGGCCTTTTTAGTGACATGGTAGAACGTTTTCTCGAAATCTTTATGGATGATTTTTCTGTATTTGGTTCGTCCTTCGAGCAATTCCTTTCTCACCTCACTATGGTCCTCAAACGTTTTCAAGAAAAGAAATTGGTCCTCAATTGGGAAAAATGTCACTTCATGGTCAAAAAAGGGATTGTTTTAGGCACGTAGTCTCTCGCGACGATATTGAAGTGATAAGCAAAAGTCGACATAATTTTCTCGTTTTTCACCCCCTGATCACCTACAAAACTTGTTAAAAATTCAGTATCGTGACAAATTTGGATATCAATCCAATTTCAAGAGTTTAAACGGTTATCGTGAAAACTTGCAATTTCAATTTTTATTAAAAATCGTTTTCTGTTTTTAAATTTTTTTAAATGTTTTTTTTATATTTAAAAACAATTGTCAAGGGAGAAAACGAAAATCTATGCAACTAAAGTAACTATGAAAATTTAAAAAGTAATCTAGTCTAGAATTTATGAGAAGAAACAAGAGGTGGAATTACACCGTGTAGTCAAATTAATTTAATGTCCTAATTATTCAATTGAATAGTTCGAAATAATATTGAATTTAAAATTTAACTCTCGTTACAATCCTAAATTCAATTTTATCTTTTTCAGAAATTAAATCGGGAACAGTCACAACATAAAAAAAATTAAGATTCACACTCATTTCAACAAAATATCCGCTAAGGTTAATTTATTAAAATTTGTATGAATCTGTGAATTGCATACAAAGAGTTAATATTTAAATTTAATAATAATACTTATCTCTAAGTGAAATCCAAAAATCAAATATTAATTTTCACCATTAATTTATTAACCCTCGTTATATAAATTAATGTTTGATTTTTCCCAATTTAATTAGCCTAGAACACATCAACGAATAATTATTCAAATAAAACAACTCAACATACGCGTTTCATCCCACCCCTTGAATGGGGTGTTTAGCCAAACATGATTAAAATTTCAGCACAAGCACAATTAACAAATAAGAAACTAAAGAGAAAGAGAAAGAAATATGATACGCAATAATTTCCTGTGTCAATTGTGTGCTTGAACACGCGTCCCAAACTTGTCACAAAATCTGACTGGATTACAAAACTAAAAGTTAAAAGTGAACCTACAAATTTTTCTAAACCTAAAACTATATTTTTTTTTCTTTTTTTGACTATTTTTCTTCCCTCTTTTTTTCTTTTTTCTGTCTCTCACGTTCTCTCTCTGTGTACTTCTCTTTTTTTCTGCTGATGAGAGTCTTCCCTTTTAAATGAGATGTTGCTTCTTTTTTATTGACCCACGATTTTTGTTGTTTGGATGAGAGATTTTTTGGGATTTGATTTTTGCTTGGGGATGATATACGATATTTTTGGGATTTGAGATGGAGATGGCAGGTGGGTTTTTGGTTTTAAGTTTTGTGGGTATTGGCTCTTCGGGTTTCTGCAGGTGGTTGGTGTGGTTCGGGTTGCCACTCGAGTTTGGATAAGGCAGGTCTACCGGATATGGTTCCGGGTTAGGGTGAGTGATCAGCGCGTGAAAGGTGTGTTCGTGTAAGGACACAATCGTTGTTTTCGTTTTACTGCGATAATACAAAAAAACCTTAATTACAACTACACTTGCGATACAAGTATAGCGGTAAGTCGGGTATCGAAAATCCACAGAGACGAGTTGCTAGAATTTAAAAGATTTAATACTCCTAAATAAAAATGTAAAAGATAAATTACAAACTAAAAAGGAAAAGATGCATAAAAGGGAAATGATTAATCTAGGCAAGTGTATTGAAACTAGATTAACAAAGCAAGTAAAAACTATAGGTTGCATCGAATATCCCTCATCCGAGTTAATTAGTATAAAACGGTTACATGTGTCGACGAGTTATTACAAATGCGTCTCGTTTTGACAGTTAATTGAACCAAGGGTTGTCATGCCCCTAAATCCGCATAAAATCCTAATACAATTTTGGCGTAAAAAAATGCCCCAAAAATTACGCACGCAGGGTCGTAAGCACAGAACATACATCATATGCTCCGTCAAATCCCCTAAGCATAATAATTGGGACAACTCACCCGAAATAGACCCGTAAACACCATCACCAAAGCCAAGCAACACGTCAACCCAGAATGAGTTCAATCCGGCACAACCTACACTAACGTAGCTAAAAAGTATATTAAAAATGCGGTAAAGGAAACGCAGTAAATAAACACGATAAATCTACACTAGAAAGCAAGGAAAGGAAGCATGTAAATCTAATTATGAAAGCATGTAAATTAACTACAAAGCGAGAATAAAGGAAATACACACTATATTAATGGAGATGCAAGATGAAAGCAAAAATTACAAACCTAAATGGGTGTCAATCCAAGAAGAAATGAAGAAATGAGGTCTCAGACCTCCAAAACCCTAACCTAAACTATCTAAAACGAATTATATCTGTTTTTACAAAAAAAATCCCTTATATAGTAAAAGGAATTAAATTAGAAAAGAAAAGGCAAAATATCTACAGAAAATAGGGGATCGATCGATCAATCAAAAGGATCGATCGATCGATGGTAAAAACCATAGCCCATTGTCTCAGCTCGAGGGAAAAAACTGAAGGATCAATCGATCGATCCTTTTGATCGATCGATCGATCGATGGCTACACGTTTGCACCTATTTCCTCCTCTTTTGGTTGGTTTGTTTTTCTCTTCCGCTAGAAATGCCGTAACTTCTTTGCTAGGGATCGAAATCGTGCACCGTTCGTGGCCACGCAAAGCTTACGAGGAGGGCTACAACTTTCGTGCAGATGTTAGGCTAGGTGCCCAAGTTGTGAATTGACAAAATTGCCCTTGAACGTGCGATTATGTACGAAACTTGAGCGAAATGCATCCGAACTTCATACTTAGTACCTAAATACCTACAAAAGCACAATAATACCTCATATAGCATGTTAACAATATAAACCGAGGTTGTCTAGTTAACAGGCTTAAATATAGAGATTAAGGCACCCGAGGGGGCTAAAATACGTAGGTTCGAGGGACGAAATACGTAATATTTGCGTCGTATCAGTGAGGCTATGACTGGGGCGCACAGGGTCAGGGATGGATGAAATGGGTTTCGGGGTTGAGACCGTGGCATGTCGGGTAGGTCATGTCGTGGTCGCAGTTGGTTCGGTAAGGGAGGTCGCTGGTTTTAAGGATGGCCAAAGCAAGTTCGTTGAGCGTTTGGGGGATATGGGATTGCTTGGAAGGTTGGATGTTGATGGGTAATTGGTGTTAATGGAGGAAGAGAAAGAAATTGGTGGGAGGTAGATAAGGAAGGTTAGATTTGGTGTAGGTGGGGTGTAGGTGAGTTTAGTAAGGGTAAGCGATGTGTTTGAGTGTGTTTAGGTGTATGGGTTTAGGATGTGAGTGGGTTGTGTGTGTTTAATTTGTACCTCTAAAATTAACACAACCAAAAAAAATAAAATTAAAACTAAATAAAATAAAAAATTAAAATCTAATAAAGCTAAAAAAAACTAACATCTCAAACTAAATAAAAAATGAAAATAAAAAGAAATAAAATAAAACTAAAATAAATAAACAAATATATAAAATGAAATCTAATAAAACTAAAAAAATTAAATCCTAAAAATTATTCCTAATAAAAATAAAATTAAATAAAGATTAAAAACTAAAAACTAATAAAAATTAAAATTAAAATAAAGAAATAGAAAAATAGAAAATAAATCCTAGAAAATTTTAATTAAATCTAAAATAATTCCTAAAAATAAAACAACTCAAAATAAAAAATCTAAAAAATGCTAAAAGTACAAACTCAACACACACCGGGCTCGGGTGTAGGCTATGGGCTCGGTCTAAGATTAGGATAGGGTTTCGAGACACGGTTCGGGAGATCGGAACACATCGGGCAACTCAATTATGCACTCTGACTTCACGGTCACTTTGATTTCTTCGTTGATTGCTTTTAACCGCTGTTGTGTCGCAATTAACTTGATTTAGCACTATTTGTACCGCAACTGCGTATTTACCTGAGAAATAAATAAAGACGAACATAAAGCCAATTTTAATTAAAATGAGATACTAAAATGCACATATTCAAGGCATAAATTATACACTTTTGGGTGCTTATTAGGAGACAATCGTACTGGTGTTTTTATAATCAATCTCACCTTCTAAGTCATCCAAGGGGTTCAAGTTATCTCCTCAATCGGTAGAAATAATATTCTTTTTTCAAGGAAACTTGATGCATTTCACAACCTCGACGCTTCATCGTACAAGTTTTCCCACGGAATGGAGAAGTGTTGAAAATAAGGGAGTAAATACCCTTTGATTTTCAGCGTTACAAGTAGCTCAGAAGCTTTACACATCTTTTTTTTTTGGCATACTCTTCTGATAGAACTTAGACAATGTTGTTTTAACTGAACTCTTTCGAGGCACAAACCAATCATCAAAATGATGGGACCACTTTTAAGCCTCTATGTACACATCATTGATCTTCTCATAACTACTTTCTTCGAGAGTCATTTCAATCAATAATTTCATCCCAAAGATTCAGAGTTGTTCTAGGACAATTGGCAATTCCATATTCTTTATTTTTTAGCGAGTTCAGCTAGCGATGCAGGCTCTTGTCATGAGGTAAATAGCTTCATCGGGAGTAGTTTTAGGGTGTAGGAGGAATAATGGGTAAATTTGAAGAGGTTTGGATGAATTAAGTGACATGCTAGAAGGGGTAGGTTTATTGATAGGTTTGATCCTAGTGAATGTCTCAAATTCTAGGTTTTCATTGGTGAGAATGGCATCTATACTTGTTTGATGTGTTGGTAAAGTATTCTGGGTGGTGTTTAGCTTAGGATTTATGGGAGGAGCGATAACACATTTGCCTATGAGGCCTTGGATGACATTTCTCAAGTGAAATCATTGATTGATGGTGTGCCCGATGATTTGGTAGAAGTCACAATGAGCGTCTTGTCTGAAGTTCTTGGGAAGGCGATTAGGCATCGGACGAGGGTCCAAAGGTTTAATAAGATTTTAGGACAAAAGAGTTTAATAAACTTTTGAGAGGGTTTAATAAAGCTCGGTGTATTCTTTTATGGTTGTAATATGGCAGGCTTCTGGCACCCATAAAGTGGCAGGTTGAGAGATTTTATTGATAGCTAAGACAATGGTAGTAACTAGCTTATGATACTTGTGAGGAGTAAAATGACTTATTGGCTTCCTCGATTCAGACTCGACTATATGACTTTGGGCATTTTCTTCGATCTCAATCTCGGCATCTTAATGGGCCCTTAAACGGGAATAATACTGGCTACCCATAAAAGATTGGATATGTGGCAAGAAATTATTCTGCACGATACTGACATGTTCTTCCTCAAATGGACGGTTGGTCATGGTAGTGGCCTTTTTCCTCCACCTACTAATAAAATTATTATCAGATTCTTTGTGGTTTTTCTTAAGGAGTTCAAGATCCTGACAAGTCACCTCAAACTCTTCATTATACTTGTATAAAGACATTAATTCCCTGGTTACATCCTCCCAACTGCGAATCTGAGATTCCTATAGAGACAGGAGCCAACGAAGGGCACTTTCCTTAAGATTTTGTGGAACATCTGAGCCACGATTTCTTAGGTAGCCCCAAGTAGGCTCATAGAATTATAATTTTTACGAAGATGCACAATAGGAGGTTCGTTGCCTCCAAATTCTCGATATATGAGTGTTTCTTAATAAATCAACAAAGGCAGTGCATGGTTATTAATAACTCAAATATACAAAAGTTTATGAAGGACGTAGTCGAAGAACCAGACTATGTGATGGATCGCTCGAAACCCCAGGTGCAAGTGTTGGATAAGTTGAGCTAGTCAAAGATGGAAAAGATGCAAGACCCATCTTTATTTCGAAGGATCTGAGCACAACCAAGAGAGAGGCCTTAATTGAGTTAATTCGAGAATTCAGGGATGTCTTTGTGTGGAAGTACACGGAGAGAGAAGGGTTGGACAAAGAGGTTAGTTGCCAAAAACTGAATGTTATGCCTTCAGCCATACCGATGAAGCAAGCCACAAGAACATACAAGCGAGAGATGGATTTAAAGATCAAGGAGGAGGTCCAATGGTTACTGGCAACACGGTTTATTGGGCTGATCCAACACCCACTGTAACTTTTAAGCATCGTTCCAGTAGAAAAGAAGGATAAATATTAAATAAGGATCTGTGTGGACTTTAGGGACCTGAACAGAGCTTGTCCGAAAGATAAGTTCCCTTTTCCCTCCATCGATAGCCTCATTGATGCAACGGCTGGTCATAAAATGTACAATTTCATGGATGGGTATGTGGGGTACAATCAGATCAAGATGGATCGAATTGAAGCAGAGAAAATGGCATTCAGAACCCCATTGGGCAATTTCATGTACAAGGTGATGCCGTTTGGATTAAAGAATGTCGGGACGACATATCAAAGGGAGTTGATGGCCATTTTTCCCAATTTCTTTCATAAATTCCTAGAATTCGATGTGGTTGATTTGGTAATCAAATTAAAAAAGGAAGAGTCCCATCTAGATGACCTTAGAAGAGTGTTCGTTTGCTGTAAAAAAATACAAGTTGAAGATGAACCCACTAAAGTGCGCCTTCGGTGTCACAAGTGGGAAGTTTCTAGGGTTCGTGGTAGATCGACAGGGAGTACATATGGACCAGAACAAGCATCGAACTATCTTGGAAATACCTTACCTAAAAATGATGAAGGAGCTCAAAAGTTTCCTTGGCAAAGTCTCTTACCTCGGGAGATTTGTGTCGGTACTATCCGAGATAACTCATCCATTGATGGATCTACTATGAAAGGGTACGAAGTTCAAATGGGATGAAGCACACCAGGAATCTTTGAACAGGTTGAAGAAGCTGTTAACCTCTCCGTAAATAATGATCCCTCTAAAGCTGAGAAAACTGTTGTAACTCTACCTTACGTTTACCACCAGGTCCATCGGAGTACTCTTAGAGCAGGAGGTCATTGGGTAAGAAAGGCCAAACTACTACTTGAGCAGAATCATACACGGACTAGAGGCAAGGTACAATAATGTAGAAAGGCACTGTTTGGCCTTAGTTTTCATAGCACAAAAACTTAGGCATTATATGTTATCTTTTACGATTCACATTGTGACAATATGTGATCTAATTAAGTTTTTATTGGCAATAACTATCTTGATTTAGGTGGTTCCTTATCCTCTCAGAATATGACTTAAAGTACGTGGTTCCTTATTTAATCAAAAGCCAGGTGTATACAGACTTGTTGGCAATCTTCCTATCTGGAGTACTTGAGACACCCCGAGAGAACATCCCTTGGGATGACTTGCAGGAAAACTTTTTAAAGGATGACTTTGAAGAATGGACGGTACAATTTAATGGTTCTTCGGGAGAAAATAGAGGAGGGGTAGGGGTCATTTTCTCTAGAGGAAAAGAGGAATTTTGCCTTTCCTATAAATTAGATTTCCCTTGCTCCAACAACGAAGCAGAGTATGAGGCGTTGGTACTTGGGTTACTAGAAGCCCTTCAAAGGGGCATCCGTTCATTGTGTATAAAAGGTGATTCAAACTTTGTGGTTTAACAAGTGAATGGGGAGTATGCGTTGAAGCACCTCAGTTTAGCTCCATACAAAACGATCATCCAACGACTGATTAACCAGTTCCATCGGGTCAAGATAAAAAGACACCCTAGAACGATGAACCGACATGCTGACTCCTATGCCACCATTGCATAGAAGTTGATTATGAAGACCAATACATCTACTATGGTGATCCAATGAAGAACATCCCCATTGGTGATACAGTCAATTCTACCTATTGAGGGAGATTCAGATTGGAGAGGCGAGATCAAAAAATAGTTAGAGTCTGGTGAAGGAAAGATGGAACTGAGAGAGCTAGTGCAGTACTTCGTCAATCATGACAATCTATACTTTAGGAATGCAGGAGGGTGGTTATCAAGGTGCATTAGCCCAGAAGAGTCAGAATAGAGATTGAGCTAGATGCACAAAAGCCATTGTGAAATAACAGAGATCCCTTTGTACAGGAGAATCTAAAGGGAAGGATACTTTTGGCCAACATTGAAACAAGACGCAACTGAGTTACAACGGAGGTGTGATAAGTGCCACCTCTTCTTTCAAGTAGTTGAAAGTCATTTCGTTGAGACTCAAACAGACTGAAGGTAGCCTTACATTAACTTCATCAAAAACGGAGTTATTCCTATAGAGAAAATAAATGCGACGGGACTTAGATGTCGGGCCCCATGATTCTATATCCAAGATGAGCAGCATTATCGAATAGGATACTTCAACAGGCCCTTGAGATACATTATGAAAGAGGAGGCAGCTGAAGTATTGAAACAAGCTCATGATCCAGGTCACATCGAAGGGGAAAAGCTATATGATTAACTAATGACCTTGGGGTATTATTGGCCAACTATGGAAAAGGACTCCACTGAGTTTGTGCGAAAGTGCAGGGTGTTCCAGCTACATGGGCATTATTGTTAAGTTTTATTTACTCTTTAGATTGTTGTTTATAAGTATTTAAACATCTTAGGGCATTTTGTTACGTTATATTTACTCTTTACTCTTTAGACTGCTTTAATAACTGTTTTATTTAATAACTGTTGTTTTTACACCCTCTACTTTATTAACTACTTGTAACTGATTCCAAATCCAAATGTGTATCCAATGGGTACGAAGATCATCCCGTGGTGAACCAGTAGACTAATGGCAATAAGTGCGTTAGTTTCGATGCTATAGAAGATGCCAAGAGATTTTCCAGCAAGCTGTTATATTCTCCGTAGGCCTCTAGTTTCATCTAAACATGCTTTGAATTGAGTCACCATCATTCCAAATACGAACCCGTTTTCATCAGCAAGTTCATTAGGTGTAATGAGAGGTACATCACTCTTTGGAGGTGCACTCATTTTCCCCGATAAATAACCTCGGTTGGAGGTGCACTCATGTGGTAGTGCCTCGGGGACCTGCCATAGCTTAGCTTTAACTCCTTCAAGAGATGCATACCGTTTATTTATCGCTTATGCTAGCTTTTCTACATGCCCATACATAGAATGCCATTAATGATTTGACACTCATTACTCAGCAGAGGCCTGTAGAGACACAAATGAAGAATGTCGTTGCCACCTTCAAAATCATAAAAAATCAACCTTTAGGAATTGTTATCACTCTTAGAGGAAGTGTGATGTACGCATTTCTAGACCATCTCATAAATTTGGGTCTTTATAGGAGAAGGGATTTCCAAGGTGTGAGCCCCAATAGCTTTGACGGGCATGGCCATTAGAGCATAGGATTTAAGGAAGTGTGTTCCCAGAGATTAGTTATGATGCTCTTGGAAAGCCAAGAGGAATGGATGTTTTCATAAGAATAATAGCCAACACAGATAAAGAAGCCTGCAAACTTATGGCTCTCATGGGAATGCCATTCAAAGAGGGCACGACTTCCACTAATGTGATGCGAAAGAAAAAGCTGAAAAGACATCATTTTTCCATTCATCCCTCTCTGTCTCCCTCCCTCTCAGTCTACTTCCCCTCCTTCTATGCCTCCCTCCCTCGCTGCCTCCATCAGGTATGTGATTTGTGTTTTGTAGTAAAATCGCACCATTGTTATTTTATGGTTCTCATTAGTTTGATGTGTGATTTGTGTAAACTAGGGTTTGGACATCCGAATCTCATTACTTTGATGTGCGATTTGCGTAAAATAGGATTGACATCTAAAAATCTAGCCCTATTTGTAATTTAGGGCTTCATAACTTAGGTTTTGTGTATTAATTTATAAGATATTTGAACTGAGTTGTTTGAACTATACTACATCATTTTAATCGATGTTTGAACTTTTTTTTTAATTCGATGTTTGTACTGAGTTTAACTGCTATAGTTCAGCACTTTTTTTTAATGGATGTTTGAACTGAGTTGAACAGCTATAGTTGAGCACTGAGTTGAACTGCACTGAGTTGAACTAGGTTAATTTAGGAGCTATAGTTCAACAATATTAGGAAATATAGTTCAGCACTGAGTTAAACTGCTACAGCAATTAAGCGGTAATAGGTTAAGTTATAGTTCAGCACATAGTTCAACAATATATATATATATATATATATATATACAGGGATATTATACATATTAACCGTATATATATAGCATATATGCAGTATATATACTGTTATAACAGTATAGTATACTATTATGTTATAACTGTATATATACTATTATAACAGTATATATACAATAACAGGTGTATATACAGGTATATATATGTATATATAAGTATATATATAGTATATATGTATATATATAGTATATATAGCTATATATACAGGTATATATACAGTATATATGGTATAAATGTATATATAATATATATGTATATATAAAGTATATACAGTAAATATGTATATATAATGTGTATATATATATATATATACATATATGTATATACATATACATATATGTATGTATATACATATAACTGTATATATACATATATACATATACATATATGTATATACACATACATATAGCAGTATATACATATACATATAACTGTATATATACATATACATAGATGTATGTATATATATATATAATTGTATATATAAATATATACATATACATATATGTATATACACATATATATATATATATATATATATATATATATATATATATATATATATATATATATATATATATATATATACACACACACATACATATACATATATGTATATGGTTATAATAGTATATATGTATATACTTATACATATAGACATATACATATAACTGTTATACATATATTATACATATAACAGTATATACATATATATATACATATAGTATACATATAACAGTATATATATATGTATATTATACATATAACAGTATATGTATATGTATATGTATATGTATATGTATATGTATATGTATATGTATATGTATATGTATATGTATATGTATATGTATATGTATATGTATATGTATATGTATATGTATATGTATATGTATTATACATATATACATATAACTGTTATATGTATATACCTATAACAGTATATATGTATATATATGTACATATAAGTGTTATATATGTATATATTCACAAAGTCTCTAGGTCATTCATTATCAAATTGGCTAATTCTAACTATCCCTTTTCTGCTATAAAACATTAAATAAATTTGTGATGTCTTTAATTATTAAGGTTTTTTTAGAGAGAAACATTCCGGTTCTAAATTTTGTTATTAATTCTAAGTTCACTAAAAAGATATCAGTCTATCCACTTCTAGAGCACAACATTTGCTTTGTGTGATCCTTGCTTGCTATAATTGAGATTTACTAAGGGTTTTCACTTCCAAATCTGGTGGTGCAACACATTCTTCTCCTTGTACATACTAGTTATCTCATGAATATGAGAACTCATGAATTTGAGAATCTTGAGAAGGGGTGTACGAATAAACATACTCACATAACTACGGACTATCTAAACATACTCGCATCCACACCTCTCGCAATGTCACAGTTATATATAACTATTTATATATAAATGTTTATATATATATATAACTATAATAGTTATAAATTATTATTATCTTTTGAAGTCGGATAGATTATAATTTATTTTGTATTTTTTGTAGAATGAAAATGGATTTGCGACACATGGAAAAGTCAATGGATACGGAAGATCGAGGTACGTAGCAACTCGAATACTTATTTAAGTTTATGTAGCTACTCGGATACTGTTTTTAGATATTAAATTGGTGAAAGGGATTGAATGGTGGTTTAGCTGCGATTTTTGTTGTTGGGATTATTTTAATGTTAAAAATAGGTTGGATTTCATGAACAAACAAAGGAAACTCTGCCGAAATTTTCTGAAATTAAATAGTGTTTTAAATTGATCAAGTCAAACATACATGCATTTGAAGTTATATAAACCCATGCAATCATTTATTTTTGTATCTTGTGCAGATTGATGATGGATTTTGCTTGGAGTTATTATGTTCATGGTGGCTTGGAGCTGCGGTTTCTTATAGTGTAGGGGAGCGATATTGTCGTCGTCATTTTAGTTTACGTGGATTTTTTTAACATCTTTTTATGTGTTAATGTATTAGGTTAGATCATGTTTACATCATTTGTTATGTTCTTACTTGGGAGGCATTTATTTTGTACCTTTATACTTGGATTGTGATGAAATATTCTTTTGTAATTCATATTTATGAGATTTGGTTGAAAATTGAGGAACCTTGTATTACTTATGATTGTATGAAAAATGCGTAATGTTATTTTGGATTATAAGGCTGCACGTTTGATGAAAAAAGTGCAGGTTTATAAGTGCTTCCAATTGCGAAAAAAATAATAGGTAATAAATAAAAATATTGTACTTTTGGCAACACAATTTTTTGTTTCCAAAAGTTATCATCTATATCTATCACTTTGGATATGGCAACACATATTTGGTTTCCAAAGGTACGGCTTTTGGCAACACAAGAGCTGTGTTGCCAAAAGGCTATACCTTTGGCAACACAAGAGCTGTGTTGCCAAAGGTATAACCTTTTAGCAACACAACTCTTGTGTTGCCAAAAGTTGTACCTTTGGCAACACAGCTCTTGTGTTGTCAAAAGCCATACCTTTTGGCAACGCAACTCTTGTGTTGCCAAAGATATTGCTTTTGGCAACACAAGACATGTGTTGCCAAAGGTATAGCATTTTGGCAACACAGATCTTGTGTTGCCAAAAGCTACAAATTATAAAATACTTTTGGAAACACAGTTGCGTGTTGCCAAAAGTATACCTTTAGCAACACAAGCCTACTGTGTTGCCAAAGGGTTTCCTAGACAGACAATAGGCAACATAGCAAAATATGTTGCCAATACCTTTTAGCAACATATTTCTAACTTTAGCAACATAATTTGTATGTTGCTAATGGTGCAAATTCTTATAGTGATATACGGATTGAAAAATGTATGTATGCGTGAAAAGTGCGTAAGGAGTAAAGTCATAGTGTTTGCATCATGGATAATACGGGAACTAATCATGTGAATGAGTATAACTAAAAGAAAGAGAATATATATATATATATATATATATATATATATATATATATATATATATATAATTAGAATAATACCGGCGCACCGGATCGTAACTCGTTATAACTAAATGAGTATGGGTGTCTGACGGAACCGTTAAAAGATAGTAAAACAAGTCAAATGTGTACTTTGAGCATGGATCAACAAATGAATTCAAATGTCTAATAAGACTGCTCAAAGTGGGCAAAAATATATACGTAAATACTAATAGAAAAATAATTAGTAAAATGTGAAAAATGAGGAAAAAGGGGACTCGAATCCCAAGGAAAACTCAGGACACCTATGTAGCCAGAACCAACATCAAAGTCCACGTAGTTAGAAATAACGTAAGGGTGGGATTTAACCTATAATTCTGAAACTATAGTTTTTATTTTGATTTGTGGAAAAACGTGCATAAGTGGTGAAAATGTACAGATATGGAAGAAAACTCTAATTTGGGGTTTATGAATTAAACCCTCTTTTGGGGGGTTTGAATTTTAGAAAAATAGGTTTTGTGAGTATATAGATAGTAAAAAGGTGAATAGAAGTGATAAAATAGAAATTGGATGGCAGGATACATTAAAACTACTAAAGTGTAAGAAAAGACACTAAGTTAGCAAGCTTGAATGAGTAGAATATAAACCTTATAAGCAACTTAAAATAGGATTTTGGAGGAATATAAGTTGATTTTGATTGGTGATGTAATGGTAGCAAAAGGTGAGGTGAGATTAAGGTAGTGGAATTTTGGAAAAAATGTTTTGGAAAGGGATACTTTGAAAAGTTGTGCACTGATTTCGAGGCAAAAGGTTCTAAAGTTTTCAACTTTTATGAGTTCAAGGCTTCCTTAAATAAGAAAACTTGAAGGCTGGGGGGGAGAGGGCTCTATCAGTCGGCATAACAGATGGCCTGCCTATTAGCATAATTTCCAAATTTAGCAGCTAAGTAAAGTACCCTCTGCCTATAGGCAGGGGGAAATGTATGACTATAGGGAGGTTGAAATGGATTTTTTGAAAAACGATCATAAAATACAAACCATAAGTCCGTTTCGCGCATGGTATAGACCGTTGGAAAGAGGATTAAGATCTCTACGAAAATATGTTTAGGTACTCTCGAGTTTGAGACTTGACCAAAGTCAAACAGAGCTCGGTAGCATTCAATGACCTCCGATTTAGGGTTTCAGAGTAAAAAGGCAACTAAATGTGAACCGTAAGTCCGATTCATGTACAGTATGGATTGTTGGAAAGGGGATTCAAAGCCCTATGAAAGTACCTGTCTGAGAGTTGACCAAAGTCAAATGGAGCTCGGGAGCTTCTGGTAACCTTTCGGGTAAAATGGGTGTTAAATGCGAGATGTAAGTCCGATTCGCGCACAGTATGGACCGCTTGAAAGGGGATTTAGAACCCTATAAAAGTTCACCGAAGTCAAACGGAGATCGAAAGGCATCATATGATCTCCGATTTAAGGTTTAAAGAAGGACCAGGGATTTGAGGTTTAAAGGGATAGTGTTTGGACCTATAAAGGTAAATGGGGGTAGTAGAATGGGGTGTACATATATGCGGTACAATTTTAATCGGTTTCAGTTTATGTATATTTAGTTTCATTTTTTTAACATTTTTATTCGAGTTCTTTCGTATATCAATTTTTCAATGAATTTACGAAGAGTTTCAAATGAGAAATAAACTAGTGCTTTGGATCACTTTTAATATTAACAATTGTGACAAATGAGTTCAAATTATGGAATAAATTTACATGTAAAATATAAATTTGGTATTTCGGGCCTATTAAATCGGTATTTGAATACGGTAATTTTGGTATGGTAATTTTAATAAATCGATCTTGGAAATGCCAAAACGAAAACCAACCAAAAAGATTCAATAATTTCGATAATTTTGGTTTGCGGTGATGAAAAGTAGTAAACTCAAACTATAGTTTTTAGGATCAAAATAGTACAATACGGTAAAAAAAATGTGTCGTAACAACCCCTAAAATTTTATGAACAATCATTGATTAGTTTATGTATCAATTCTCGTGTAATATGATTTTAATGCAAATAATTTTCTGCAAAAGGGTGCAGTTGGCGCATACCATAACCACACATGGAATACAAACTAAAAGTACACGCATCAAGACAATAGGTACATGTAGCAAAAAACACAAGCATTTAAAGTACATGCATTATAATACAAATTACACGCGTTTACTGAGTAATAATAAACCACTTTTAATGACCCAGTTTCAATAAAATCAATCAATTGTTATTAATAAAATTGTATTTACAATGAATGACTTGAAAAATCTATATATTAATTATTCAAATTGGTTCTTTATATGTCTTCTTGAAATGACCCACTTTCCTACTCCTGGAGCATGTATCTTTTCTCACTTGAACCTCACCCATAGACTAAATTCTCTTATTTTTTGACCTACATATTTGTTTCTTCGTCTCCGGAGGAAAGATTTCTAGTTCTTCAAGTATGGGAATGTTTAGTGACATTATATCGGAGACATGGATTATAGAAAATGGATATGATTGTTTATAAAATGAAGCTTTATAGAATCCCTCAATGTAGTCATAAATATTACTACCTTCTCTCCATAACATAGCTAGAGCGTGTGAACAGGGGAAACACTGAATCTACTACTGCTTGCACGAAGATACTCAATTAACTATGTCAACAGTAGCCCTACCTTTCAAATGAACTTCAAATATAAACTCACTTAAGTGAATAATTGTCCAATGTCGACCCTTGTCCCTTGATTCCATCAACACCTTATTAAAATTAGGACACAATTATGTCATCCACCTTTCAGCTTCAACCATTCTTTCTGTATTGAACTTCATAATCTTGACCCTGATTTTATTAATCATATGCATGATAAGGAGGTGCCTTTCTTTTAATATCCAGGAATTAAATGACTCGATAACACAAGATGTCATGCCACTAAATCGTTTCCCCATGAAAAATGCGCAAGACCCATTTTATAGACGCAAATTATCTAGGAACTACCCAATAACAACTCCCCCTTCCTTCTTCATTCCATCCATATTTTTTCTTGAACTCATCAATCATTACAACATATGTATAACGGAGAGACAACCCAATGATCCTCTTGTAGAAATTCTTCCCGCAATTCCCACAGATCTTTTTCTTAATATTTCCTTCTAAATGATGTATACAATAAGAATGCACAGACATGAGGAAGACCTTCGAAACAGCCTCAAGAAGACCATTATTTCGATCAGATATAAATGTGATATTCCTCCCCTGAGAAGCTAAAACAGCATGTAAATTATAAATAAACCATACCCAATTATCCTTTGTATTAATTGCAAGAGGAAAAATGCTTGAAAACAAAATTAAATGGATCACACAACAAGTACATCAGGATCACTAGAATGTCATGCAATTTGCACACATAAAAACTATAGAGTACATACACACTACTACAAAGTACATGCATTTGTTAAAACAATACACGTAATTGTCAAAACAGTACATGGAGTTATCAAAGCAGTACACGCAGCTATCAAAACAGTACACGAAGTTGGCAAAAAAGTACACACATGTCCATATAAAAGTACACACACATATGCAAAGTACATGTAAAAAATTCTCTTACCATTCTTTGCAGCTGCAGCTAAAACTTGACCTTTGTATCGGCTCTTTAAAAAGGCTCCATCAATAAACAACACAAGCCTGCAGTAGGGAAACCCAAAAATATAACCTCCAAACATTATGGAAAACCTTTTAAATATTTTTTTTTTAGATTCCTCATCAAGAATGCAATGCGATCTCGGATTATATAACAACACATTATACTTATATATACCAAGAATCGCATACGACAACTTCTCATCATCATGCAATACAACACTTTTCAGTACCACACATGATGATAACCTATATCGAGACCATAGTTCTTCTTAACATCCATCACCACATCAATTGGCCTAATTAAAGGATTGTCCCTAACCTGATCGACCAACAAACTCGATACTAACCTGGGGTCCATCATTTTTCTACATGGACTACGAATCACACCTATATATGTATGCAAGATATTCAACGTTTGTATGTAAAAAAAATAATCAAAAACACATGTTGAAGCATAACTTGCCACATACATCTTTCAGAGTCCATTTGATAGAAAACTAGGAAAATGAAAATGATTCCAGGGCATTTGATTCTAGGGCAAATAATTCCAAGGCAAATAAATATTTTTCAACATGTATCTGTTTGATACAAGTTGGAAAATCATTAATTCTTCACATTTTCTATCAAACACAAAACCTGGAAAATAGATATAAATGTAAAAATTTTGTTTAAGAAATATATATATATAGTCTGACTCTCCAACGTACTTCAATTAACATACCTATGAACATACCCATCTTTTTAAAATAGTAAAAACATGTATCTTTCAACCAAACTCGATATATATGATCTATAATAAGGAGATCATCAACAGAAGGAATTGTCAAAAAATTCAACCAGGAAGTGGATGAGATGATGAAAAAAATTTGAACGGCCAAAAAATGCTCATATGTACCCACTTTTCATTTCACCCATTTTCGGATTGAATTTTTTTATGATTATTTTTGTAGATGATCTCCTCACTATGTATATCATATATACCGAGTTTGGTTAAAAAAAATACATTTTTTTACTATTTAAAAAAATAGGTATGTTCATAGGAATGTTGCTAGGAGGTAAGTTGAAGAGCCTGGCTATATATATATATACATAAAATATACGAAATATACATATATACTAAAATATACGAAATATACATATATATTAAAACATACAAAATATATATATTTATAAATTTATGAATTATATAAAGTTTAAAAAAAAATAATTTTGAGTGATTTGCCACCCGAAGGTGGCAAACAAAAACCTGACCACCACCACCACCACCCAAAAAAAAAAAGAATTTGTCTCCACCCAAAGGTGGCAAATTGTGCTTAAGGGGTGGGTGTTGTACGTGAAAAACAAATTCCAAGGCAAATTAACGCTATCAAACATTCTAAAAGTTGGAAAACCTAAAAAAATAAACGTTTTTCAATTTGCCTTGGAATTGTAAGGCTAGTAAAACGGGCCCTCAAAGAACTTCTTACAATACTCTGCTGCCACCCGTGCTTTATTATTCTTCACATAAATAAACCTGAACCCAACCTCAACATCATACTTCCACAATTTATCCCGAAACTCATCCATCCCTCCTTTAAAATACTGATCAACGTGACTTATATACATCTTCCAACTGTTAAAAAGATAAATCTTGCAACTACTGGGCTCCGCCCCCCACCCCACCCCACCCCATATATATATATATATATATATATATATATATATGGCCAGGTTGCTGTGCGAATTTAAGTATGCGGATAGAATACAAATTAGCTACCTTCCAAACAGCCTTTGGAGCGTGTTTTTCTTTTATGGACCGCTTAGGGACCACTTTATCTTTCTAAGGTTTCTAGGAATATAAATTTCTACCCCAATAATTTCTAAAGTCTTTAAGCTTGTTTTAACTTCTAATTAGTTTGGGACGAGGAATGGTTCAGGGCTTCCTCTCAAGCTTTCTCTGTCACTATTGTAGTGTATTTCAGAATAATAAGGATTATTTATATAAATTTTTTCCTCAGAGTGTCTAAATATTTCAATAGCTTTTAAAGTAAAATAATCTAACCTTGAACACCTTATACGGTATTGAGGTTTTATACACCTAGTCTCTTTATATATCTGATTAACAATATAAATTATATTGTTCTGTATAAATTCGTCTAACTCACTGTCACCGTAGGATGAAAAAAATATTCTATATGTTCTTGCTAAAGTTGTTTCTATGAATTTAAGGAGTGGATAAATTCCTCCAGATCTAAATAAGGTGGCTCTAGTTTCTACTAACCTTTTTTGTCTAATATATTTTAATACGTCTATAGTATCTTTAAGTATTCTAGTATATTCTTGGCATTTTTCTGCTTTTGAAAGTTCTTCTGCAAATTCTGCAGTTCTTAAGTCTTGTCTGAAGAGATCACGGATCTATATTCTAATTATTTCTATTCTAGGTACTTCTCTTACTAACCACTCAATAATTTGGTCTATATATTTGTAAGCACGTCCTGCGTATATTAAAACAGTTTCTATAAGTAGTTTATCTTTAGGGTCTGTTAGAGTCCACTCTTGGATTTATCTTATTAAGTCTGGATTTTTTATTAACAAACGCTAAAAAGTCTGTAGTTATGTGAAGGCTCATTAAAATATTTTAGCTTTTAACAATGACATTTGAAATATCTAGGTTTTGGTTCGAGTTTATACCTTCCTTTTGGTCTGCAATTCTTTTATCTTCCTTCCTTCATCTCTTCAGTTTGTTAATATTCTTCTTTGGTCTGTGTCTCCTGCAACTCTCTTTTTCTGTGTCGCACCTCAATCCATTAGTTTGGCGTTTACCAGTACGCCACCACGCCTAATGCCCACCCGACTAATGGCTCATAGTAAATCTGCACCTGATGGCGGTTCAACAGTATAACACCTACGTGCTACACCAGAGGTTCCACACAATAGTCCTCTATAAACAAAAAGTTGGAAACCTTTGGAGAATAATAGTAACTTAACATAAGAGATTTCTGGAAAAGAAAATACTTATATTGCATTGCATAAGTAAATGAAACTCTCTCCTCTCTCCTCTCTCCTCTCTCCTCTCCCCTAACTATGAGATGTTTACTCACTCATATACATATTACTCTTTGAGCTCTCTCTAACTTGATTTCCTATCTCTCTCTAGGATATTCAATATATTATAACACAACCTAACTATCCCTTTTATAGCATAAGGGAGATTACAAATTACAGGCAATGGGAGGTTAAAAGCTAACCGGTGAAAAACATGGAAAACATAAAATAAATAAAGTCTGCAACTTTTGCTTTACATAAAGTAACTTTAATGTCTTCTATTAATTCTGGCAAGTCTTTGTCAGAGTTTTGGTGTCTAGCGAATAATTCAACTTGGTGGCCCATGCAAGTCACGTCTGATCTATTATGGAAAGCAAAATAATTCCGACGAATCTTTATAAAAAGGGTCTAAATAATTGATGGTCTAGATGATGGCATCTTCCGTCTTTAATAATTCATTAAATAAGGTGGGACCCTTCTCTGCCCCATTTGTGTCTTTTCTTCTTCGTCTGATTTTGATGGAGAAAAATATTCGTCAATGAGGCTCACCACTCTAATGCTAGCTGGTAAAGTTAACTCTACCATTTCTTTAGATTCCTTTTTGAGCCTTCCATTGAATGGCTCATCTTCTTGGATAATTAGGTCTTTTTTATGGTACACAGTTTACCATCTTTCTTGGTTTGTCAATAAGTCCATAATTTCTATCTCTACAAGAAAAATGGGTATTAGGGACGGTAAAAATCCATCCCTAAAGTATACAAAATGCGTCCCAAAAGAGTACTTAGGACGGATTTTGCAACGGTAAAAATCCGTCCCTTATACTAGGCGTTGCAAATATTTTAGGGACGGATTTTACCGTCCTAAATGTTAATTCATGGACACTCTACATTTGGCATTAGGGACTGATTTTTTCATCCCAAAAGGTATTCCCGCGAAAAAAATTCCCGCTCGTGCGAGTAGTATTAGGGACGGATAATCCGTCCCAATTGATAATAAAAAAATGTCTATTATCAATTAATACAAAATGGGTATTATGGACGGTTTATATTCATCCCAATTAATAAAAAAAAATTGTCATCAATAATTATATTAATATAGGCTTTATATTGCAATAATAAATGACGTCTAATTTGCATTATAAGTCAAATCATCCAATCATAAATGCAATATATCAACTGTGTTCATTGAAACGCGTATCCAATAACAATTTCTTCCATTAAAATATATTCAAGTCGAAATATTTAAATGATCACAAAATCATACTAACTAATTAGAAATACAATTGTCAAAAGAAAAGTCATCCCTAAATTAAGATGATAAATATAGTTGTCACGCTACAAAAACTTCTCTCAGTGTCACATATAGTAGACACGCTAAAAACATGTTTCTTCAACTTCTTGTGCACAACCTGCAATCAATAAATAATTATTTTATTAAAATAATATTATAGTAAAATAAAATATCCAAATATATTAGTTAATTATAGCAACAACTTTTTACAATTTAAAAAAAAATCAGCAAAATCTCCTTTGTTTATACATGAAAACCAACCAGTTTAGTCAACACAAATGCCCGCACAACCATAAAAAAAATTGAAAATAACAATCTCGCATATCAATAACTCTTTACAATTTTTGAAAAAATCCTTTGTTTATACATGAAAACCAACATGTTTAATCAACACAAATGCCCGCACGGTCGTAAAAAAATTGAAAATAACAATCTCGCATATCAACAAATCTTTACAATTTTTTAAAAAAATCGACAAAGTCTCCTTTGTTTATACATGAAAAATAACCTGTTTAATCAACACAAATGCCCGCACGGCCATAAAAAAATTAAAAATAACAATCTCACATATCACCAACTCTTTACAATTTTTAAAAAAATTTGACAGGTTCTTCATTGTTTATACATGAAAACCAACCAACTTAATCAACACAAAAGCCCGCACGGCCAAAAAAAATTAAAACAGCAATCTCGCATATCAAAACACTAAATAAACAATCTACCTAGCCCAACCCATTGATTTGTTCATGTGTTCCACGCGAATAAATATAACCCTGAAATGTTATCCTGCAAAAAAATATAGGACACAAAATAAAAAATATATCAGTAATCAAATAATGTTTAAACCTAAGTCTAACTGTTTACAAATTTTCACCGTATACTCCAAGAAGGAGTCCAGTGACTACGCGGTCAGTTCTTATGAGTTACATTGGTCCCGTGTGACATGCTCGTGCCTCTTATATGACCGTTTTTCGGTTGTTTTACATTTTCATCATTTGACGGCGTATTTTTAAGCCTAAGTCTAATTTTTTTCAAATTCTCGTCGTATAAAAAAACACAAAACAAACCCATATAATTTGAAATTATAAGAGTTTGTTGGATAATTTCAAATTCCTATATAGGCCCTACCTAAATCAAATTAGATAAAAATATTACAGAGTAACTTAGTAACAGACGGACTAAAGAAAATGTATGGATCTAAATTTTGAAAGGTAAATATCAAGTGACTTAACCCTCACCTTATAGGAATTAAATGGAGAAAAACTCCCAGGTGATAAAAGTCCTAGCGGTAGTCATTTCGAGGTTGAGATCCTAAAAAAAAATTGTTAGTGTTAGTGAAATGGACATGCATAAAAAAGTGAATGAAAATGGAAAAGAAAACCCAAAAACAAAAAACAAAATACAAAATCAAAGTGACACGCTATCCTCCATAATTGGCTCAATCTCCAGTCCTTGCTCAACAATGACACTCCATACTCATACTCCCCACTATTCTCTTCTCTAAGTACCTCTCTCAGGGATTTCAGAGCCTCATTACTCAGCATCAAACCACTTCATGACTGCCATTCCATTTATAATGAAAGGAGACAAAGAACTCATTGGTACACATAAGGGTTTCGACGTTTACGTCAATATGGTCCTCGAAGACGTCACCTAAATATATATACACAAAAAAAA
This sequence comes from Sambucus nigra, assembly GCA_949130495.1. Classification (NCBI taxonomy): domain Eukaryota; kingdom Viridiplantae; phylum Streptophyta; class Magnoliopsida; order Dipsacales; family Adoxaceae; genus Sambucus; species Sambucus nigra. Next base: position 539,499,331 of record OX422215.1, on the reverse strand, counting down.
AGATTGAATCACACCACAAACACAAATAAGGAATTCATTTCCTATGATTTATCAACAACCAAATTGTAATGAATAAAAAGACTATTTTTAAGGTTGCATACGACTGTGAGTCTTAAGGTTGCATACGACAACAAAATGTTGATATGGACAAGGGATCCATATTTGAAGCTAGGGAACTATATTACATCTCAAATGTTAAAATAGTTCATAAATTTAGTAACAGCATATTGCATTCTTCATTAACATTAAATGTTCTTCTGAATATTAACTCATGTGAAAACCAAGCGAGGATGAGGATTTGGAATTTAAAGAAGAGATATGTATGTGATAAATTTGTTAGAGAAAGAGAAACTAAAATTAGAATCAATTGAGAATAGATCCAATCAATATTTTAAATTCCCAAAATTAAGTATGCAAATGGTAATCAAATATAAGAGTGTGTTCATGTGTACATGTACGAGTGAGAATATATACCTGAAGGCTATCAATTAGATTTTCCATGTCCGCATAATCCTCAGGAGGAATATAAAAGATTGTCCGAGATGACCATGCTCTTTAAAATACCTGATATCCCAAACTCCAATTATCAAATCAACCAAAACTATAAAGAGGAATACATACACAGATTAAAATACCTATTATCCCAAATTCTAATCATAAAATCACCCAACACCTATTATCCCAAATTCTAATCATATAATCCTTATGAATTTATGTATATATACTGTATAAAAATTGTAACAACATATATAAACTGTTTGGATACATAAATTATGGAGAAAGGAAAAAAAATACCGGGGAGAGAGGCTGGGACAGTGGCGGCTGCTAGGGCGGGGTGAGGCTGGGACTAGTGCAAAGGCGGGTTGGGGTGGAGAGAGAGAATAAGAGACTGTACAAGAGAGAGCTCCGAGAGAGAGCCGAGAGCGAGAATGATAACGTCGTGAGATACAGAGAGAGAGAGAGAGTGTTGAGATAAAAAGAGAGCGGGACTCTCAAAGTGGGAATTTTTTGGGGGGAAATTGGAATCTAGCTGAATTTTATCAAAAAGGACGGTTTGTTTTTCATGGTATAAGGTATACTGTAAGCGATGGATTTTAAAATCTGTCTCTTATAGTGTCCGAAAAATGTGCCAGAAATTCAATTGTTCTAAAAGGGATGGATTTTGAAAAAATGGCCCTTTAGTTATACCAAAAGGGACGGTTTTAAAAATCCGTCTCTTATACTTGTTTGGTAAAGGCTAAAAATTCAAGGTATACTAAAAGGGACGGATTTTAAAAACTGTCCCATTTGGTATAGCAAAGGGGATGATTTTAAAAATCCGTCCCTTATATTAGTCCGGGAAAAAAAGCGCTAAAAATTCCCATACACTTTAAAAGTCGATTTTTATTAACCATCCCATTTGGTATAACAAATGGGACGAATTTTAAAACCCATCCCTTTTGTGATTTATCATAAGGGACGAAAATTAAAAATCGTCCCATTTGGTATATTAAAAGGGATAAAATGACACGACTGTGCATAATACTCCCGTCACCAATGCTCATTTTTCTTGTAGTGTATTGTCTCCATAGCTTGGGAAATTTAAAGTTTGGACTTGTCTACAACCTGGTCTTTAGTTTCGTTTTCAAATATAATCTCAACAATTTCAAATGAAAAAGTGGAGAATCTAATGAGTATAAACCCTTCGACCCCCATTCCTCTACAGGAGCTTGGGGCAATCTGGTAGATTTGGTAAATAAGGGAATAAATTTTTCTACCTTCTTGGCATACTCATGGACTATTTTTTCAATAGCAATAACGTCTTCTATGGTCTGTATCTAGACGAGTCCAATGAACCCATGGTCTTCTAAAGTTATCTGTGTCATGTCTGTTTTTGTAAAAAAGATAAATTTTTGGAACGTCTTTGAAGAAATCTTTAATCATTAAGGCATCTTCATTAATCTCAGATAGTAACATATTGAAATGTTCAATAATACTATCACATTCCTTCTGACAATATTCTAAAAATGGAAGATTATTATGACCAAATAGTATAACAATCCTAGTCTTAAAAGTCTTCTGCTGGTAACAAAAAGTATCAACTGGTCTAGTTTTGGAGGATTCTCCAAGAGTCTGAGCATTTGTTTGAGTCTGCGATCTAGGAGTTACATTACTACTGAGTTGAGTTACTGCAAGTCTTTGAAGTCTCATGAATCTGGCAACAGCTACCAAATTATGTTTGAATTCTACCCATAGTTTATTTTAACATTCCACCATAGGGGGTCTATAAGGGTATTTTCATCATCAGAAAATTCGCGTCTATATTTTATTAAGTCTGGATATCTTTAGTTTGATCTACATTGGGGAAAATATATTTTCCCAATAAGTTTATTATGGGCAATGATTTCATTCTTAGATTTTCCAGGAGGAACTAGAATGTCATCAAAGTTTTTCAGGATTGGTCTTTCTTGAGAGTGTTGAATATGAGTCTGAGTTTGTCTTTGTGTTATACCATCATTTGGTCTTACGCATCTAAGATAGTATGCAACATCTTCTTTATTTAGTCTATTTGTTCCAAAGGAACTCATGATGTCTAAGTCTTTTGTTTGTAACATAAAACAAGAGATAATATTAGCGTTAGCAAATATATGTTCTCTAAATATGATGTCTGGAATTGTATTTTTACTTCCCTTAATGTGTATAACAGATAAGTCATAACCATTAAGCAATTGCTTCCATCTAATAAGTCTAGTAGTTATTAATTTGGATAGGTCTAAGTCTCAGAATTTTACTGCATAAGAAGAGTCAATATAAACAGTAATATGTTTAGGTCTAAGAAAAAGTATATTTTATCTTGTTCCTGGATTAGTAAAGGTTTCAGAACTATATCTACAAAGTTTCTTCTTTTTTGTGTGATGATCAATGGCAAAGTATACTACTCCCCATTATTTATCACATGCATTTGTTTCTACTATGAACTGATCTTCATCATTAGGCAGCCCAAGTAAAGGGATATTCTTGACTGTTTCTTTGATTTGTCTTATTACTTCAAAATCTTCTTTTTTCCATATAAAAGGATTAGTTTTATCCGTTCCTTTTAATTTTAAAGTTAAGCTTTGTCTTTTTGAAGCTAGGTCTTTAATAAAATCTACAGCACAATTTAGTAATCCTAAAAATAATTATAATTATTTCCTATCTTTGAGTTGGTCTGGAAATTCAAGAATCGTTTTGGTTATGTGTTTTGCTAAGGATATTTTTCCTTTATTGATATGAATTCCCATAAAGTCTATTTCAGTCTGAAATAATTGCATTTTCTTCTTAGAAATAATGATTTCATGTTTATCTAATTCTAAGATAATCTTTTTATGATGTCTCAGTCTTGCTTGCCCCAAGAATATCATCTATGTAAACAAGACAGAAATCTGAATAAGGTCTAAATATATTATCAATTCTTCTTTGGAATACTTGAGGAGCATTCAAGTATCCAAATGTCATAACTAACCATTCATATTTTTCTTAGGACACACTAAAGGTTGTCCAAGTTATACTATCTGGATGCATCTTTACTTGCCAGAAGCTTGATTTACAGCCAAACTTGTTGAATATATTTATGTCTTCAGTTAGATTAATTAGATTATTCTTGTCTGGTATCTTATAAGAATCAAATTCATAATTCTTATTAAGGTTTCTATAGTCTATGACCATTCCTCTTTTTTCTCTCTTTCTTTCAGGCTCATTTTGAACATAGAAGGCAAGGCTATTATGTCTACTTTTGCTTTATCTAACAATGCCTAGATTAAGCATTTCATTTATGTCTTTTTTAAATTATTCTCTATCTTCTTGTGAATATCATTTCTTATATTTTATATATGGTTCCTTTAAAAAAAAGAATATCCTTTCTTATAGGTTCCACCATTAATAGTGGCGTCTCGGTTAATAGGGAAAATTTCACAATAACTTTTATCTTTATCCCACTTAGCAATGGGATTTTCTCCTAAAGTAGGCTCTACTAATTGCCTAATCTTTTCTTTTTCTGCTTCTATATCCATTTTTTTGTCTGGATATAGTTTGAACCTTTAATAAGGCTTGTTAGGCTTAATCTAGAATGTCTTATTGCATAAGTGCTATTTATTTATAACACTTTTCATTTGAATACTTACATTCTTTTTTTAAGGGTTTAGTTATTTCTATAGCTTCTTGTTGCTTTATATGTCTAGGTCTACCATGCTCAGCTGAAGAACTCTGATGGTTTGTTGGCCTGAAATTAGGTTTGACCTGCATAAGGTCAAAAGCAGTCTTGTGATCTATTCAAGGGGCAATAATATTAAACTCCTCTTTGTTACTAAGTAATATCTTATCATTAAACTGAGTATAAAGATGATATTTACTAATAAAGTCTTGTCCTAAAATAATGTTTCCTATGAAACTAGGGCAAGGATCCATTATCCAAAATCGATGATTAACAGTTTTTTTAGTCTGATTTCCTAATTTAAAATAAATATGAATAGTCTGAAAATATAAGGTAAATGGTTCTCCATTAGCTACCTTACTATGGATCTCTTGATTAGTATCTAGAAAATAATCTTCAAGAAAGACATTAGCCTTATATATACTCTGTGAGCATCCTGTATCTATAAAGGTTGTCTTTTAGGATAATCTTTGTGTTGTATGAATAATTATACAAAACAAGCATGTGGTTTAGTATAAATTCCTATATATTTTTTTTAAAATTAGAGATTCCTTTTGGGGGTTTATCTATAAAATCTATTGATGTTAGGTCTTCTGTACTACTATCAGAGCAGTTGTATTCTAATTTGTAGATCCTTTCCTTTTAAGTCTTCATTTTCTTGTAATCTCTTGGCTATATTCATATCAATATCTTGATAATATGCTTAGATATCTTGGTATATTTGAGCATCATACTGAGTAGTATAGATTTCTTTAAATCCAATTCTCCAACAATTTTCGTAGTAGTGTAATTGACTAATAACACAAACCATAAATAATTTTGTTTTTATAGTTTCAAAACATTCTACACATCTAAAGTCTTTCTTGCTACATTTCATTTCAAATGTGAAATAATGTTCTTTATCATAATAACATTTAGGGATATATGTTAGTAACTCAGGATTACTAATTGTCCATCTTTTTCGTAACAAGGGGATTGATATACATTTATACCAAGCTTCTTTAAAGTCTATATAATCATCATCTTGATCATCTTGCATTTAATATAAGTTTAGAGTATCTTAGGAATCTTCATATTCATCAGTATCACTATTATACTCTTCTGAATCACTGTATGTATATGCACTATAGATATTGGCATTAAGCATGTCAATGAATCTAATTTTATCCAAGTCTGAATTCGAATCCGATCCATTTAAGCGGATATGGATCATGCCTAAAATCCGATTATCGGATTACTCGTTTATTAAATGGAGCGGATTTGGATTCATATACTCTGATCCGTTAATAATCCGACCCGATTAATATTTTTAATTAATATATGTTGTTTTTACTGATATTTTAAATATATATAATAATAGTTATTTATTTCATTATTTGTTTTGTTGGAACATTTGCAAAATAAATTTATGAAATAAGATTTGAAAATAAAAATGTTGCAAATCAAGTTTAACATAAACGGATAATCGGATCGGATGCGAATCCGTTTAACATAAACGGATATGGATTTGGATTTGCCTGATCCGATCTGATTAATAAACGGATCCGATCCGAATCCATTTAATATAAACGGATATGGATTTAGATTTGCCCAATTCGATCCGAATCCGATCCGCTTACAGGCCTAACTGGCATTGTCATCATTTTCTATATCTGATATTTCTGTAGCATATATAATATCTAACTCTTCTTGATCTGCAAAGTCCAATATTGTATTAATAATCTTAATACTTTCTTTATCTTTTTTGTTAGGACAATCTTTAGCAAAGTGTCATTCTTTGCCACAAGTCCAACATTCTTTAGTGAAAGTCTTAGATTGAGCTACTTCTTTTTATTTTCTATAATTAGGAACCTTCTTATGTTTATTTTTATTCTTTTTAAAATATCTTCTTTGGTTAAATTTATTTTTCTTGGTTCTAGAGTTTCTTTCTCTAAAGGTAGTAGATGGTCTGAATCTATATTTCTTTGGAAAACCTAAAGGCCTAGACTTAAACTTCTCTTGTTTCCAATCTATTTTCTTTTTGAATTTCTTAAATTTACTACCACATCGCCATTGGATTTGAGCAATATCTATTTCATTTTTAATTAGAGGAATCTGTTTGAAAGTTTCTTCAATTGACTTTCCTTGAGTTATATCTCGTCTTTTAGCTATGATATAGTCCTTGACAAAATTGATTCTTTCATCAAGGGAGTTATTCTTAACTCCAATAACTCCTAGCCAATTCATGTATTCATTAATTAGAATTTGTCCAATAGCTCGTATCTTTCTAAAAAACTTATCTTATAAGGTCTCACAAAATTCTTTAATTTGGTAATATAGATGTTCATAATTATTGTTATATTCATTAATCTTTTCTAGTTTGCAAATACAAAGAAGAGCTAACTTAGTTTTTGCCAAGTCTTGTTCATTGATTTGAGCTAAATGTCCAACTCCAATGAATTCTGAAGTAAATAATTGAATATATTCTTTAATTGATCTTTCTTCTTGGTGTTCTTTCATTTTTTTTAACTTTAGCTAGGGATTCTGCATTTGTAACTTGTCTTATACTGTCTAAAAAATCCTTTGCAATTCCTCGAATGGATTGCTCAGCATATTGTTTACATACACTTGCATCCCATTGTTCATTAGACGCAAAACACATGCTTATTTGATTACGTTATTCATCTAAGGCTTTCTTCCAATCTTGGACATTATCTAGATTAAGATATATCCCAACTGGGTTTATGGCTTGACTAGCAATGGTTTTAACAGGAGTAAAACTCTTGTCACTAGTTGAAAAGTCTTTTATATAATCAGGTTTGGTCTTTACCAAAGTATTTGAATAAATAGAAATAATTATTCCTATTGGTTTACTAAAGAGTCTAGGAGCATCATTTAGCCTACTACTGGTTCATATTTCTTGCTTACGAGGACCTACCTGTGTAGCTGGCATTAATCTTTCTGCTCCTTCTTCCATTAGTCTTAAGTTTCTAAGAAGTTCTTAAGTATTCTTAGATTCTTTTAATTTTAGTATATGATCTTGGTCTATCATATTAAATCTATCTCTATCTTGGAACCTAATATAATGACTTCTGTTAAGATGTTCTTTAAATGTCTTCATGTCCAATTCTAAGGGTTCATGTCCAAAGTTTTGAATTATAGATTTTTCTCTAACTAAGTCTTTTTATTCAAATGATCTTCTAGGTCTAATTATTGGAGATTGTCTTAACAAACTAGATCTATCTTTGCTACTACATTCTCTTTCTGAAGGATCATTGATTATGGCTTCTCCAATATTTCTAAATATAATTTCTTCAGTGTGGATATTCTTATTGGTAATCTTAGGGGGACCAAACTAGATAGTTACATTTCTAGTGACATCGCCTTGATTAATAAACAAAGGATTATTCTGTATAGTCTTAGTTTCTCAAAATTCTGACAATTACCAAAGAGTCTTAGCTTTTTTATTTCATAGGTCCAGTATTCCTAATACTATAAGTATGATTATAGTCTAAAGTATTGGTTATATCTAATATTTCTTCATTAAGTCTACCGTTAGGAATTTCTGATTGCATTCCTCCATAGGAGAGTTGGGAAAATTTCACATAGCTTTGAAATTTTATATTTATATTAGAATCTGGGATAATATAGTCTTCACGGCCACTAGCATATAAGATTAACTTAAAATATTTGGTTGTGTCTACGATTACTGTAAATGCTGGAATAACATTGAAGTATCCAACGTTATTTGACATTTCTAATTGGGCTATCCCAATAAGGCCTTTCTCAAAATCTTTCCATCTTTTATCTATTAAACATCATAATATGTTGATATTATTTTAAGGTTTATGTAATCCTTGTATTCTTACTTGGAAGAGTCCAAAGGTTAGGAACTAGAATTTTCTATCAGTTCCTCTTGATCTTATCCATTTGGAGTCAAAAACTTGAACCTCAGTATAGGACTTGTCAAACACATGATTTCTACAATGAAAAGTCATATAATAATTAGGAGTCTTGGACGTGGCTCCTTCTTTAAATAAGTCTATTTATCTTATTACTAGAAGTTGTCCATTATGTATGGAGTCTTCTACATTTTTTCAGTCAATTTCACCCCATTCTTTCCACTGAAGAGGATTGGTGAAATTTCTTTCCTTCCACTATATTCTAATATTGGATAATGAATCTTTAAGTCTTTGGAGCATAAAATTACTATGTCCAATATTTGGGATAGGGCTTGCTATCTTACTAGTCTTATCTAATCCATCATTTATTGATTCTTTTAGTTATGGTATTTCCTTCCTTAGTTTCTATATAAGGAGATTCTCTAAATTTACAGGTGGTTACCTGTTATTGTTCAAGTCTTTTATCAATTCTTTCTAAAGAGTCTGAGTAATCATTTTGTCTAAGAATTTCTTCTTTAAAGATTTTATTCTCGTTTCTAGCATTTTCAGTGATATCTTCATTATTCTTGAGATAATTACTAATCTTTCCAATGTAGTGTTTTACTTCATTATCTTTATCTTGTTGTTACACAATTTTTTGTGTTATTCTAGCTTTTATGACTTTTACGATTTTTTCTATTTTATCTAAGCGAGTTAGAATAAAAGGAGAGTCTAATTATGCTTGGGAAGGTTTATTATATATGAACTTAATTTCTTCATATTTTTCTTTTGCTTGGGCCATGTTTAGTCTAAGTTCATTAATAATACTATCCATTTTGGATAGATTATGGCTTTCCATATTGTTAAGATAATTTTGTTAATATTGTTGGAATTTAACAAAGTATGTATAGAAGGTGGTTAATTCTTTTATCTTAGCCTTCAAATATAATTGTAAGTCTTTAACAACACTACTATTGTAGTCTTGAGTAGCTACTATTGATGTTGAGATTAAATTTAATCTCTTAAGTATAAGTCTTGATACTTTAGCAACATTAGCAATCTCATTTTCATTTATCTTATAATAAAATCTATCATCATTTATCCTTTATAAAATTCTTTGGTAATAATCTGGTAGGGTATGAATCGAGAGGTTTTCAGGCACCTCATTTTAGTCTGATCTAACTATTTCCATTAGAAAGATAATTGTCTAATCTAGGAATAAGTTTAGCTTGTTCCTTAGTGAGTTTAATTAACTCAATTTCTTGATTTTTTGTCAAAGTTTTAATTTCAAAAATGTCTTTGTTAAGGACTTCTATGTGGTTAGTTTTAATATTTATTTCTTGTAATACTTGTACGAGGTGCTATCTATTTCTTGTGTTTTTTAAGAGATTTTTTATCTCTGTTTTTAGGGTTTGAGTGTCTTTAAATAATTATTTTAAAACAAGTAAGGTACACTTATTTTGTTCTAGTATACTATTAATTGCACTGGCAGTCACTTGTCTACTGTCTGCATGTTTAACTGGGATATGTTCAACGTATAAACAACCATTTATATGTGAGGTTACGCAACTTTATGGTCTAAATCAGTTATTAGTATGTGCTGGTAGTTTGGATTGGTTCCAAAAATATCTTTGTAAATGCGTGGGATAAATTTCAAGGGCATTAAAGTCTTTTTACTATAGGTTTAAAAGGAGCGTAAGTAATTGAAGTCTTTACTATAGGTCGAAAAGGAGTGCCTTGGTTGTGCTAACAGAATTGGGTTGGGTCGAAATTCAGTGGATTTCTACAGTTCTTAAAGTTTTGACACCAACTTTGGGGCTAAAATCTAAATCTTTTAAATATATAGTCTTGAACTAATATTTTACTATAAGACAAGAGGGGACCATTAAGAAAAATAACAAAATTGTCTATGGGATCACGAGGGGACCACTTTTGGAAAAAAGACAAAGTTCCCCCCAAGTTCGCACGGATCTGTCCACATCAGAGATTTATATATATATATATATATATATATGGGCAAGCTCCTGTGCACACTAAGTTTGCACATCATTTTTATTAAATAGTCAAAAAATTATTTTTTTATTGATTTTTTTTGTGATATTTAATCACTTCAAGGGACCCACATAAAAAAAATGAGCTCAAAAAAACTTTTTTTCCTATTTTAAAAATATCGGTCAAACTTTCGCTGCTTTTAAGCAATTTAAAAGCTGCGAAAGTTTGACCGGTTCTTTAAAAATAGCAAAAAAAAAACAAAATGAGCTGAATTTTTTTATATGGGTCCGTTGAAATGTTTAAATATCAGACAAAAAAATAAACTCAAAAATAATTTTTTAAATATTTTAAAAAAATTGGTGTGCGACAGCACGTGTGCAAACTTAGTGTGCACATGAGCCTGCCTATATATATATATATATATATATTCTACACCACCGCTCCCATCAAACGTAACATTTGAAGATGAACTATCAGACCTTTTACAAATGGCATCATTGCTCAACACTCCCACATCCTTGATAAAAATCAAAATAAAATCCACTTTTATGATCAACTGAGATCTCAATATACAATGGACATATTTGTCACATAACAACAAGAACCGACTTTCATCACCGAACGAATAACACAATGAAAACATACCATTTTTTCAAACCAGTAAACCTACTACACAACTCCTTACATACGTAATCTATTGAATTGTTCTCATAAATCTCATTAGCAACCATGATTAGGCATACATATTGTGTATTTATCCCCTTAATTGAGAAGTTTTTTTCACCTCGTGTAACGTAAAATCCATTGATTTCTTTCAAAATTAGTGGTACTAACCTTTTCTATGCAGTGCATCGAGTTTTGTGTTTTTCTCATACAATTTGCAGGAAATTCATTCAAGAGAATAAAGGAGAAAACTCAAAGTCGAGAAAGAAAGATGAAAAGCAAGAGAAGGAAAGTTGAGGGGCAATTTCATAATTTTTCACTCGGAACTAGACATGGACTCCCATGAAGAAGTTGAAGTTCTTGGTACCATGATCACACAGGAAGAAACGGTGTCCAAATCGAAGCAACGAGTGAAAAGTTATGAAGGTTTGAAGTTGGGAAGAAATCATGGAAAAAGAAGCAAAAAGACTTAGAAAAAATTTCAAGCTCAAAAGTTCCTGGCAAGACTGGAAAAGCGAACCGTCTCGCCCCAATAAAGCATAGGATATCCGAAACGGTTTGGAGGGCTGAAGCTCTAATTTTTTTATTTCACAAATAGAGTTATGCATGGATGAATGACTAAATAAGACGTGATGTATTTAGCTATTTTGAATAGCAGACATTGGAGAGGGAGTTTTTTAATAGTTTTAGAGGGCTCTTGCACCTAAGAACTCTAGGTTTTCACTTTCTTCAACAAATATTCAAGTTCTAAGCTATTAATTCAAGGTTTTTCTTCTTCAAAGTTTGTATCCTTCATCTCTATTCTTTTAGGTTTACTTTTCTTTGCATGCTTTTGTTATTTCCTGATATTCCAATCATTGTTTGCATGTTTAAGTTAGCTTTCTTCATGATTATGAATCCATGCATATTAGATTTTATGTTTTTCATTAAATTCAACATGTCCCGTTAAGTTTTTAAGGGTTGGGGTGCATGAACCCCACCCGATGTAATTCACCAATATGGGAAATAGAATTTTGAATTAAAATCTTAGATGAATCGTGTTACGTAACTATTGCAATCATCGTAGGACTTTTGATCCCGTTTACCCTAGGTAACCGGGATGCTTAAGAATGCGACACGCGTGGTAGCTAATGCGACACCGCTTTACTCATCCTTTGATTACATATTGTGCGGGCTATGATCTCTCATATATGTAATGCTTGGGAGTACTAAAGATTGGGTTCATTTAAAATTCTAATTTTGAATCTAGTATCCTACGAAGTGAATTGCTAGGGTGTGGGGAATTGTAGCTCGGCCTCTTGTTCTCATTTCATAGTTAATTCGTAAAACCATTTGTCATTAGCTTTTCGTTTAATTAGTGTAGTTGCATTTTGTTAACTCGTATTTTATTTAGTTAATCATTCTCCAATTTTCATTTAGTCACAGTTGTTTCATCCCCCAAATCATCTTTTCATTTCTTTTAGAGTCAAAGCTAGGATTTTTTCATCTTTCCAACATCATCACGAATTTGTTCGTCCTTTTTTCCTGAGGATCGATACCCGACTTACCGAGATTATTACTTAAGCGACATGCTTGCACTTGAACCTAGATAGCACGCACACTATAACACATTTGTGGTCGCGTCAAGTTTTTGGCGTCGTTGTCGGGGAACTAGGTAGACTTAGGTTAGATCGAGTCAATCTAAAACTTTGACCAAAATAAAAAAAAATAATAAATAATAAAAAATATATAATAATAAAAAATCCAAAAAGAAATATCATCTCTCAAAAGCCTTTTAATGCAAAATCCTGAAAACACTCAAACTCCTCAAACTCCTCAAAATACTCCGAATCGAATCTACGAAAATCCAATTGTTGAGTATAACTCTGAAAGCCCCCACACTCCTCGCGTTCCTCAATTCTGGGTCCCACTCTCTACACCCGAGCAATCCACCTCCAGTCGCACGTCCAGTCAATCTCTGAGTCACACGTCTAGGACCAAGTGAGCAGTCGGAATCATTTGAAAAGAGCGCGAGCGCGATGTCTGACGCATCGAGTTTCGACACTGGATAGGGAAATCTACCCTATCGTCCCATGAAATATTTACTCTTTCCTGAGCGGGCTGTCACCCCTGGTTGTATTTTACTTCCGTATATTGCCAGTCAGTTCCACTTTCACAATGGGATGATATAGATTCTCCCTACGTTTCACGGCATGGATTCGGAGAAACCATACTTGCGAGTTCGAGGAGGCGTGCGACACATTTGATGACCAAGCTTGCACGCAGGATGTCGTTCGCCTAAAGCTTTTCCCTTTTTCCTTAAAGGATAAAGCTAAGACCTGGATATGGTCTCTACCCCTGAACTCTATTATTTCCTGGAGGGATATGCAATCCAAGCTCATTTCAAATTTCTATCCACCGCACAAGACCAATTCTGTCAAAACTTTAATCCAAGGTTTCCGACAACAAGAGAGTGAGCCTTTTGACAAGTGTTGGGAACGATTCAAGAATTGGTAAGCGCATGCCCCCATCATGGATTTAAAAAATACCATTTGATCTTTTTCTTCCATAATGGGTAGATGGTGGCATCCAAACAACTTGTGAAAACGATGTGTAAACGACCATTTTGGGACTTAGACTCTACCGACGTCGAATCCCATCTTAAGTATATCACATAGACTACTCAAACATGTGACTCATCCGATCCTAGTACCCAAATCCAGCCTAAACAAGTATCTACCACGCCTACTGCATCAGGTCAATTCCATTTGGATAGCAATACCATAAAAGACCGTCGATTCGATCAGTTTCAGAAGGACATGAAAGATTTACTAGATAACCGGTTGAGAGACATCTCTGAATCCAGCTATGGTTCGAAAGAGAAGGTGTGTGCTATTTGTGCGGCGGGTCATTCCACAAAGGCATGCCCAACGATCCCCACCTACAAAGCAATGCACACCGAGCAAGTGGATGCTATAATATTATGTTTTTTTATTTTTCAAGAATTTACTGTTTTTTTAAAATTTCAAAATGTTATAAATATCTCAAAATTAAAAACAATGTTGAAAACAATATATTTTCTGAAAAATTAGTAAAAACATAATATTACGTTTTTTTATTTTCCATAATATTATTTTTTTTATTCTACAGAATATTACGTTTTTTATTTTCCAGAATATTAATTTTTTTTTAGCTATTTGATATATATATATATATATTATTTCTTGAAACTGATGGATATAAATTCCTGAAATAGTGGTTTATTATATAATGGATGTTATTTTTCATTTTTTTTAAATTTACGGATATCTTTTTTTTTTAAATAGTTTGCAAAACAAAATTTAGTTATAACACTTTGTTAAAAATAAAGTTAAAAAAAAACTATTTTGTAAAACAATAATAATAAAACCCTTGTGTTATTCTAAAGTTGTTTTATAATAAAAATAATAAAATAAATTTGTTTTTATAAAAAAGTAGAAAACAACTATTACGTTTTTATTTTTTTGCAATATTACTTTTTTTTACTTTCCAAAATATTATGTTTTTTTATTTTTCTAGAATTTACTATTTTTGAAAACCCTATCCTACCTCCCCCTCTCTTTCTCGGCTCTTGCACACAAAACATACAGACCATGGAAGATAGGAATATAGAAAAATCGTTACCTTTTCAGATAGTTTGGTGGGTATTTTCAGATCCAAGTGGTTGCTCTCTAAAGTTTGGAGGTAGAATCGTCAGGAAGTTCATGCATTAAAATTCGAGTGTCGGTTTTTCTCAGATCCACTGATTTTTTGTTCAAATTTTTAGATTTGCAGGTGAAGATGATTTGTTAAAGATAAGAGTTTGAAATTAGAAAAATATTTGTTAAAGGGTCTTTGTGGGAGATTAGATTGATTCACAGCTTAGAAAAATACCTCTTGAAGGTCAGTTCCGAAAATATATCCTCTCTGAACTCCTTTTTGAGGAGAGAAACTCTATTAAATTAATGTTGTATTGTGTGCATATTTTTCTGCTTTGGAGAAATTAGAAATTTTGCTTTGTTATAGATCCTACCCATTTAGAATTTTCAAATCTTTGGGAATTTGAAACTAATTTATGGTTATAGATCCTCTTAATTATCTAAGTAAAAACATTAGTATCTGATTTTTATTTCTTCCAGCATTTAGTGTTTTTGATTAAAAATGTTTGTATTTTATATTTTTTGTATGTTAAAATCAAACCAAAACAAAACAAAACCTATTTGACCGGGACCATAAGCATTGACATTAGCTATGAAGGTGGATGGGACATTGCCAATAAACATTACATTGAATCTAAGTTCTCTTCTTTTTTGGTACCCATTTTGTATTGTTCGGTTTAATTTCTTAATTTTTTTTTGCAATTATATTACTTTTATTTTTATTTTAAAATTAAATCTCATTTTATTCATGAAATATATTGTATTGTGTTAAAAAAAAGCAAAAAAATAGTTTTAATAAATTCGGCCACGCATCGCGTGGCCTACATGCTAGTTGAATATATATATATATAGTACTGTTCTTGTGCAAAATGTCCCCCATTTTAATAGTGCAGACCGGAGATGTGTCGCGTGACGGCGAACTAAAAAAAAAAAGGGGGCCTATAATTTAACAGATAATTTATGGGCTCACCGCCAGGTGATACATGTCCAATTCGCACCGTTAAAATGCGAGACAGTTTGCACAAGAGCATATATATATATATATATATGCACAATAATAATAAAATTCATATTGAATAAAAATTAGACGATCGAAGTCTAAGATAATTTTGCTATAACTAACTAAAAAGCGACAATATAAACTCTCTAGAGAATGTTTGAAATCAAGTACTAACCTTAAATGTTCATGTAGGGGACTTGGAGGTAATCTCTGAATTATAGAGAGCTTCCCTAATTAATAAAATAGACTCAAGAGAAGGAAGCAGCATGAAGACAACGAGCCAGCTTGGCGGGGCAGCTCATAAAGGAATCTCAATGATACAACTCAACGAGTAAACTGACCGAAATAGCTCATTTTCATCTTCCGTTCGTACTTATTCAAAGTGCATCTGTTAAATACATTTGTTTTAATGTTGTAATGATTGTAATATAAAGTGTGAGGTCAAACGGTACTCGCAAGAGACCAGGACTGGCAGGGCTTGGGAGAGCTTACATCCTATATCGAATGACCTTGTCTTGGAAACTTTAGAGGGATTTGGTTTGGAGGATTAATAAGTGAGGCAGCGTTAAGCCTTATCTTGACCATCTTAGATACACCTGATAAAACACCGAGAGACCTTTTACCGTGGAATCTTGTGTGGAGTAGCCTTGAGTTCCATCGTATATAGAGTTTTGAGCCAACCAGTTCTCTATTGAATGTCACATCTACTATAGGTGATCTCATTAGCCATTTAAACACTGTCCAATCCGTAGTTGAGTAAACCATTGTGGTATTGGGGTTGTTAGACAGTTTAGGTAGCCACCTCTGTTGTGATAGTCTTCTGACGCACAGTGGTTTGGCAAAAAGATGTTTTGAGATTTAATGTTTATAACGTAGGGATGACAGGCCCATCATGTATTTAATGTTTGTGACGTGAAGTATGAGGGGATGTCTTTCACAATTCTGAAGGACTGAGGCGTCTCAAAAATGGTGTGGGGCTATTTAAAGGCGTCAATTACCTCTGAGAAAGGGGGTTCCTTCTAGAGAATTTATTGCTAGAGAGAGAATATATCACGAAGGAGTTATTGCAAACCAGAGGGTTTACTCACCCGTCATTGTCATTTATTGTGAATCTTATAATGACTAACCAGAGATTCTTCAGAGTTTGTTGGTGTGTTTGCGGCGTGCAAGGTGTATCTAGGGTGCTTACGTCTCTCTCCCTTTGAATGAGTTACTTCAGAGTTTTTTTTTATTATTATTTGAGTTATACATGAGAGATTTGTGAGTTCAATCTGAGTTGTTATTAAATTGTGTTTGTATGTTTATCATGTGATCATCAAGGGTATTCGGGTTAAGTGTTATCACTATACCTATAGGGATTACACCTCCATTTATACTTGAACAACCCTTTTACAACTCTTATTCATGAATAATGTTCTATTTTTTTCTTATTGAATAATCCATAGCTCCTCAACATGCATTTTTCCTTTGTTAAAAAAGGAAGATACACATCAAAATTCTTAACTTTATGCACCTACGCTACTTTGTGGTCACCAATAAACATGTAATTGAATTTTTTTCAAAGTATTGTTATGAGTGGCAGTGGGCAACCTAACATGTAATTGGAGTTTTTCTTTCCTCTTCCAATTGAAAAACCCCTCTATAAAAAATGCATCACAACCACCCACATGCTCATTACCAACCACATTGAAAAGATAACAACAAAAATAATATGCGGCCTCTTTGTGGACACTATATTCTAACCAAGTTGGGTGTTCATCAAACCAAGAAAGATTAAATTGCCTTAACCCTCATTGATCTCTTTGAAGAAATTTATGATCACGAGGTTTACAAGATGAGGCATTTTTTTGAAGTACCTAAGCATAACTAGAAGAAAATAAATAAAAGCAAGATCAGATTTTTACACCAAAAAAATAACAAAGCAAAGTGAGATTTAAACATACAAATAATTAAATTAAAGCAAAATCAGATTTTTACCCAAAAAAACAAAACTGTTCAGATTTTTACACCAAATAAATAAATAAAAGCAAGATCAGATTTTTACCCAAAAAAATCAAAACAAGATTTTAACATACAAAACAATTAAATCAAAGCAAGCAAGTTCAAATTTTTACACACGAAAAAAAATCAATTTCAGATTTTTATACAAAAACAAAATAAAATAAAGGCACGATGAGATTTTTACAAAAAAATATATAAAGCAGACTCAAATTTTAACATACAAATAATGAAATCAAAGCAAGTCCATATTTTTACACTAAAAAAACAAAGCAAGTTCATATATTTACACCCAAAAAAATTCAGAATTTTACATCAAAAAAACAAAACAAACTGAAATTTTAATATATAAAAAACTAATTCAAAGTAAACTAACTTTGGACACCACACTAGTCTCTCTTTCTCTTTAGGTACTAGTTTTTTTTTCCCAAAACCATTTGTTCTTCTTGCCTCCGCCCATGTAGCCATTGAGTTTGTTAGAATTGTTTTTTTTGTTGCAGGTCTAAAATAGAGATATAGCATATTTATTGTAAACCAGTAGAGTGAAGAGAGATTTGGGTGGTGATGGATTCAGATGAAGAGCAGATGGTGCCTTTGAGTGAGAGACCAGAATGGTCGGACGTAACTCCACTCGCCCAGGATGACGGTCCGAACCCGGTTGTCCCCATATCTTACACTCGCCAATTCTCCCAAACCATGGACTACTTCCGAGCTATTTATTTGGCCGATGAGCGCTCCCTTCGTGCCCTTCACCTCACTGCCGAAGCCATCGACTTGAATCCCGGCAATTACACCGTAACTCTCTCATTATGTTGCCTTTCTGGTGCTCAGTCATGACCAAATCTTGCACTGCATTGATTTTTAATTCGCTCCTTTTTTTCTTTGGAACCAGTCATATGCACGTATGCATACACACGCAATCTTTATGATACTATCAAATGCTTTTTTTTAGTATGTTATTCGCATATAAAAATTTATATACACAACAAAATTTAAATTTATGCAGTTACAAAAGTGTACAAACGTCATACTATGTGAATGATATGTGGATTATCTATAATGTAATCTATGAGAAATGGGTTTTAGTTAATTTCTTGGGATGGGACTAGTTAGAAGTTGTTCAGCTTGGGCTGCATAGATAAGTTTTGAAGATTTACCAGATATTGTCGAAAAGGGGGAGGGAGGGAGTGGGGGGTTTATAATATTTTGGATTTGTCATTTTAGGTATCATTCTGAAAGAGAGTATGAATTCTTATTAAATGCTTCTTCACAAGATATTTTAGATCATGCCTATAGATCATTTCGGCGGCTGGGTGAATATAGACCTGGAAAATGGGTGGATATGGACGGGTTGGAAACAGGGGCGAAGCCAGTAATTTTACCGTGGTTCCTATAGACAAATTTGCGCACACTCTAATAGGGTGGTCCCCCCCAACTAAACCATCATGTGCTTAGTGTTTCTATTTACACACAACTCAAATGGCATTTCTCATTGAACTTCTTTAACAAGCCCACATTTCTCACTTGGAGAGTTTTTTTTCTCGGAAGGATCCCCCTAAAGGAGTTACAAGTAATTTTTTATTCCTAAAGAGCAAAGTAAAATAGTCAGAGTAGACCAAAGCTACGGTGAGAGTGTCAGAGTCAGCGTGAGAAGTGCGGACTATTTCTACATTATTGTTAAATTATATTGTGTATCCTAAATTTAAGTAACCTTCTTGTTTATTTCAAAGAAAACTAAATTTTTTACTCTTAAGTCATTTGTATTTTCAGATTTGGGGTTTTCCTAAAAGTTTTAGTTCGAGTAAAAATTAAGAACCAAAGTACTCATTATCCAGCTATATTTTAGTTACATAATTTTCATAATTCACTTGTATGTTTTAGTAAAATGTATGTTGTGTAAGGTACAACATTTACCTTTTTGATGGTGAATATATATAATTTGTTGTGAAAAAATTACTTATAGTATAATTTTGACCCCCCCAAACATTAATCCTGGCTTCGCCCGTGCTAAAAAATAGATTGGGTTGGTTTTGGGCATCCGGTCAGTTCTTAGAAACGACATTCAAACATGTGTGTTTTAGAAAAGTGGAAAAAAAAACTTTTGGAAACCTTTTAAGCTTCATATCGGTACTTTACTTTGAGGAATACAATCCAAATCCATGTTGTTATGTGCAAACCATTTAATATTGAGATAGTAGTTAAAGAAATTCAGATTGGAGAGAGAAGGACCAACGATTGTATGGATTCTTGGTTTTTAGGTTTGGCAAGTGTTGCAGGCCATTAACTTTGTGACCCGCATCTAACCCGTAGTTGATCCGCAATTTAACCGAGGCAGATGTTTTTTTTAAACCCATTTTGACCTGCAAACATTTTAACGGCCGGTCTGCCCCAATCAACCCATATTGCCAGGCCTAGGTGAATAGCATGAATGAATGGTGCATTTTTCTATGGAGAGGTAGGTTCATTCTTCTCAGTTTCTGCCACTGTGTGATGCCTAGCATAGTACTCAAAGTGATCGCGTCATGGCGTTGCGTAATAAGGAGGCGGGCTCAAAAGTATTGGGAGGTTATACCCTTGTGCATTATGTGGATGGAGTGAAGGGAGAGAAACATGAGGTGTTTTGATGGGGTGGAGATCTCGACAGACTACAGTGTACCATGTTGAGTACGCTATATTTGTAGCTTAGAGTGGACTATCTTTTATCTGATTTTTTCTTACATATCTTTTAAAGGAGTCAGGTTTAAAGGAATAGTGTATTTATGTTCCTCGGTTTAGCTCCTGATTTTTTTAAAACTCGCCTCCCACTATTGATTTTTATTTAATTTTCCTTTTTATATACTCCTTGTGTAAAGGTTTCTACTCTCCTATACGGCTTCAATTTTAATTAATCGATTACTTATAGAAAAAACTCTTGTTTCATAGAATAGTAAATGTGAGGAAGACAAATAAATTAATATATAAATTGGAGAATCATGGAGTGTAATTGAGTTGAGGATCAAACTCTTTATCATTTATTTTATAGATTGTTCTGCAATGCATTTTGAACTATTAAAAAAAATATATCTTCAAGAGAAAGATAGATGGAAGTTCCCCAGAAGTATGAAATTCTGGAGGACTTTTTACCATCCATTTCGGTGTGGTTGGATTCTATTTAACAGCCCAATGACTTGTAGCGATTCTTTTGTTGTTTCCACCGCTTGAAGTGATTGTTACGACCAAGAGCAGTCAAACTGTCTGCCAATCAAGTGCTTTTCAGGTAAGCCTCAACTCTCGTTATGTGTATTTTCTTATGCAAATCATTTTGTTCATATGATCTGGGCTCTTTCTTATAAATATCTTCTAATATTCTCAAGACAAACACACTAGTACCTTGAGATTTTGTATTTGAAAATTATTTTTATAAACAATCTAATTAAGTATATCCCAGACTCCTCTCTCTCTCTCTCTCTCTCTCTCTCTCTCTCTCTCTCTCTCTCTCTCTCTCTCTCTCTCTCTTTTAAATCTCTTGAAACCTAGTTTATTTTGTTATTAGATTGTAAGGCATTATAAATTCACTATAAATTCACTATATTTTTTTATGTTTTTCATATAAAGAAAAACAAATTTGAGGGAAGATATATGAAATCATTTCTCGGATCGCTTAATATATTGGACGAAAGTGGACCTTGTTTCGGAACGTGCGTACTAATATGTACATAGGGAGGGTGTGGATGTTCCTCGGTAACCATGAGATGGAGGTGTTGGATTTTTGGGTGTGTCATCGGTTAATTTTCCGTTCATGGTTAACAAAAGACCTAGGGGGGCTTTTAAATCATCTAATGGCACTAGATAAGCTAACCCTCTTTCCCCATTTCGTTGTGCTTGTTGGGGACGTTTTGATTGCTAGGTTGATTGAGAGAGCTTGTGATAATAACGTGATTGAGGGCTTTGAGTCGGGTAGGGATAGGGTTAGGGTGTTCCACTTACAATTCGCGATGTACTATTTGTTTTTATATGATATAAATTTCTAACTTGTAGAGAGTTGATGAATTCAATTGGTCCTTGGTATCTCCCAACTTAATTTTTATTTATTTTTTAAATTCCAATTAGCATCACTAAAAGAACGGAAAGGTTAATGAGAAATAATCTTTGGGAAAGAAATGGGGAGGTGAAAAGAGAACATCTCGTTAATTAGAAAATTGTTTGTTGAAATACGAAAAAATGAGTATAGGGCATTGGCAACATTAGGAAGAGGAATTGGCATTTTCCCTAGAACAAGGTTCCCTTTGGTGCTCAGTCATTAAAAGTTAGTACTGTATTTAAACCAGGGGGTGAGATTATAAAGTGGTGAAACGGTCAACTTCGGCAATAAATTGAAATTTATCTCTTACTTTTTAAAACTCACCCATTTTTTTGTGTGTGCCGGGGTGGGGGGTAATTGAGGTGGGAATGGGGGATTCCTTTTCTTGTTTGATCTACATAGGGGGAAGTGTGATGTAAATAATAAAGGGGGTATATTTATATTTTTCTTAATTTTGTCTTTTGTCTTTTGTCACACTTGTCCTATTTTAGTGCTTAGATATTATAGTTAGGATAGAAACTTCTAGAAGGCTCCCTTAGTATTCTAAGTTAAGATAGAAGCTTCTAGAAGGTTCCATTAGTATTGTTATGAATGACACCACGTGATAACTTATACTTAGCTGACACCTTCTAGAATCCTATCATTCCCATTGGGAAGGAGATAATTCTTGCCCTTGTTAATACAATTTTCAGATTTGTATTTGTGTTTTGTCTCATCTTTGATCCAATTATTTGTGTTTGCATCAAATTGGTATCATTGCCTCTCCATTAATGGCTTCCGCTCCCAATAAGAGAAATTAAAACTCCAATTCTGAAGATTGAATGTCGGCCATCGAAGGAATCTTAGCCCTAATCTTGTCAAGATTGGAGGGTTTCTCTTCTTCTCCACTAATACCACCTTCAATTTAAACCCTAGCTCCATCCTTGAACCCTAATTCTAATGTTAAAGATTTGCCCCAATTAGATCTAGCCAACCTTATGCTGCCTAAACCAACAAGACCCCTCGAAAAGAAACGGAAGGGGATGAGAAAACCATATGATTTGAAACAAAATACATCCCCTAGGGCTTAATCGAACAAAAAGAACACGAAGAAGAGAGGAGTAAGGCCCTTCAAATCGCAATAGCATCCTTTTGATTTTATAGCATCAAAGAAGAAGAATGAGAAGAGGAAAAAGAAATCAAACAAGAAAGTGGTTCATATGTCTCCGGAAGATTGTCTATTGCTTTGGCAAAGCAAGCTCCAATCCTAAGGTTTCGAGGTGCAATAATGATTTCGATCTTGGTGGATGGTTGCTCCGTCGCGATAGAGATTGAAAGGACCTGATTGAAGTCATAACTGTGTTGGCTGTAGCACAACCCACAAGATCAATAGACCCTCCTTGCTAAAAAACACTTCAGATTAAGAATGTGTTGCCCAAATTTATTTGGCCCATAAATACCGTGGATGGAGCCTTTTGTGACCTTAACTGGAGTATTTTTAGTCTTATTATTGTGGGATGGAAATTTGGTTGTGAGCCCAAAAATTTTGCACTTTAAATCATTCAAGTGTGGCCCCTCAATGTTTTAAAAGGCGAAATGAGGCTCGCCTCGAGGCTCATCCTTGAGGCGAGGTGCTAGGTGGGCGGACTGAGGCTTACGCCTCTATTGTATTGTATTATCCGAGGCTTGCGCTTTTTGTGACTGAGGCTTTGCGCCTCGAGGCTGTTGAGGCTTACGCCTCTTTTTTCTCTCCTCATTAAGGGTAAAAGTGGTCAAAAGTTAAAAAAAATAAAAATTTACCTGTTGTTTTCAACACAAAACAAGTCGTTTGTTGCCCAAAGATAATTCCAACCCCAAAACCCTAGCCGATCGTCTCTTTTACGCTAAACCGAAGGAATTTCCATGTCTTCTTTGTATTATCTATGCCGATGTGTCTTTTTTTTGTTTTTTCTATTGTATATATATAGTTTTTTTTCCTGCTATATATATATACTAGCGGATGCCTGGGCCGAGGACACGACGATAAATTTGCCCCCGTGATAAAACCCATCCCATAATAACCTGCCATTAAAAAAAAAAAAAAACTTAAAAAAAAAAGAAAAAGAAAAAAAAATTAAAAAAATATTTAATAAAAAAAATAATATAATAATATATGTTATATCCAAATCTATTTAAAAACTCTTTTTATTAAAAAAAACACTTGTAGCATGACATTTCATGCATGGGCATGAAAGGAAGAAAATGCCATGCAAACAAAAGTGGAGATATTTTGGAAAAAAACATGCCTCCATATTATATGGATATATATATATATGTATATATTCTGAGCTTTACTTATATGTATATATAAATTCTGTTTTTTTTTGGTATATATATATAAACTGACGTTATTTTTTTTGCTATATTATTGTATTGAGTTGTCACTATTATGGATTTCTTTTGTCTTGACGGTATAATATGTATTATGATGATGATAGGATGGTGTTGTTATTTGTATTGTGTTTTGGAATCGAGTTTACATCGTTTGTTTTCATGATAGATGTGATACATATTTTGTTCCGCGTTTAATTATTATTTTTATATCATTTTTAGTGATTTTCGTTGAAAAATCTCGAGGCTTACGCCTCGCCTCACAGAGGCAAAACGCCTAAACTATGCCTCGGGCCTTTTAAAACATTGGGCCTCAAGTGCTTTTTATTTGGTCCACAAAATTTAAAGAAATTCAACGCTGCCCGTGATCACAATGCTCAAGAATTTTCAGCTTGTTTGTGCGGTCCATTCTTCTCCAAATGTTGGCATTTTAAGTTTGAAGACGAACTTTTTCAAAGGAGGGGAAAATGATGTAGATAGGGGGAAGTGTGATGTAAATAATTAAAAGGGGGGGGGGTTACATTTGTAATTTTTCTTAATTTTGTCTTTTGTCTTTTATCACACTTGTCCTATTTTGGTGCTTAGATACTATAGTTAGGATAGAGGCTTCTAGAAGGTTCCATTAGTGTTGTCACACTTAGCTAGCACGTTCTAGAAGCCTCTCCCAGTGCCTGTAAATATAATTATTCCCCAATTGGGAAGGAGATATCTTTGGCTTGTTAATAAATTTTCAGATTTGTGTTTGCGGTTTCTCTCTTCTTTGGATCTAATTTTTTGTGCATGTATCAGATTCCCTTTTAAAACTCACCCGTTTTATTTTTTTGGGGGGGTGAGGGTGGGGATGTATGCCTTGGGAAGATTTCAACTTTTTGCTCCATTTCTTGGATGGTCTCCTGGATACCAATTGCAATCTTCTTTTAGGTCATACAGCTTTCTCTTCTATTTTTTTGAGCTGGGCTGTAGTGTTAGTGTAACAAGGAGTGTGTTCTGATGTAAGTTAGCTGCTGCTTATCTGGAATTGGGTAGAGATGAGAGGCAGGCAGCTGTGTTTTGGACCTTTTGGTACTGTTATGACTGCCATAGGAAGTCTTCCCGGAGTTGTCTGTGAGATTAGATATTTTGAGAGGATGCAAATTCAATTTTTTCTTTCTTTCCTGACTGTAGTCTGTGATTCATATATTTCCTTTTTGTTTTGTTTTTTGGTCATCTTATTGCTAATGCAATAAATTTTCTTGTTTCTGATATTAAAAAAAACTATGAAGTTATTTTTAATAGAAAACCCAAGAAATAAATGCATCTCTCTAATATTTATTGTGGAGTTTTCGGGTGGCCTTTCTTTGAGGTTGTATAGTTGCTTTCCTGTTGAGGCTTTTTGGGATTTAACTTTCTGTCTCGTTCTTTTTGCATATTGTGGTCTCTTTATTACACTTTAAAAATAATAGAGGTAGTAAATTATTGAATATAAAGCATTAGTCTAATAGCAAAATATTAGCTCTTAAGGCATATTGATTGTATACATTAGTCCAATTAAGAAATGTTGCTACCAATTGTTTTATAATTTGTAAGAATTGTGTATAAAGATTTATCATGACTAACTATGCTAACGCATAAAAGCTTCCAGTATTCTTGCCCCAAAATCCATTAAATGACTTGCACTGCCACGTTCAACAGTCGTAACACTTTACTATTGTATTAGGCGAAGTGCTGAATCAACATAACTATGTTCAGCTAATTCTAAATACGCAGAGACGAAAGTGAGGTTGGATCCTATGGTACATATTCATTCGGGGGAGGGGAATAGAAGGAAGCAGAATTTGGCGAGTGAGAGGTTCTCTTTAAAGTCCTATTTTAATTTCTTGAGTAATGATCCTTCCAGTCCCTTGTTTGGGCAACATGTATTCCCTCAAATGTCCAAGTGTTCACTTGGTAAGTAGCTCAAGGTCAATACTTGTGATGCTCTTCAAAGGAGAAGACATTCCATATTTCTATCCCCTTTTCGGTGTGTTATTTATGCAAGCGGATGGGGGTAATCAAAATAATTTTCTTCTACGTTCTTATTCTAGATTTTTATGGATGAAAGCCCTTGAGTTTAATATAGTGGGGAAGTTCCTTTCAAACTAATTGATTTGTTTCTTTGGAAGCTGAATGGTTTGGGTGATGAGTCTAAAATTGCTGTTTCAAGAATGTGCGGTCTTAGTGACGGTTTGGATCACTGGGAGTGAACGAAATAACAGAACTTTTGAAAATAAAAAAGATTGTATGGAGGGTTATGGGAGATAATTATATTCATTAACTCTCTTTGGGCTTTTTGATGTCACAACCTTGTGAGCAGCTTCCTCTTATTTTATTTTATTTTTTATTTAATTTTTTATAGCTGGAAGGAGGCTGTTGCTGGGTAGATGTTTTGCATCAGGTTATAGCAATTGGATTTTTAGTTGGAAGGATAGCTAGCTGTTCGTTAATTTGCTTTTGTAATTGTTGTGCACTGTTTTTTCCCTTCTTTTTCAGCTGTTTAAGGTGAACTGCTGGTCCACATCTACCTTTTACTATTTGGTCTTTTATTAGTAAAAAATCTGTTTCTGGTTAGAAAAAGGATTTTTTTCTTATTGGTCCCATGATGGTCCTATGTACGGGGGATTGCTACCTTTGGGGCTCATGTAGTTGATAGATGATTATGTCAAGCCATTTCCATCTATTTGCTGTGGCTGTTAAGAGTTTAATTTATGGCTGGCTTCTAAACGCCCTATCGAAGGAACTTGGATTTAAAAATAGCAAAGGTTGTATTATATATTATTCAGTTGCAATAAATGTTTAATTTGTGGAAAAAATAAATTGTTTTGAGTGTTGGGAATTTGATTGGTTGTTGCATTGAGAATTGTAACTATTCCTAGTCCTGTCAACTTATGAATTGAAGCTTAAAAATTTACTTTTATAGTTGACATTTATAGTGGAAACATCGCAATGCTCAAATTTTTATTTTACTTCAACTGTTAATCTTATTGATGTTGACGTGGACTGATGAAACAAAAAAATCTGACACCTAACCTATCATGCTGAAACTTATGAAGTCATCTTTTAATTAATAAAACATTGTTTTCAATTCCTTTATTGCAACTACATAAGCAACTTATTAAGAAGTCATGCCATCCTTCAAATATTTGACCTAAAAGTGAGCTTTTTGTTATACACGTCTCTACAAAATCTTGGAAGCTATACAAATATTTGTTGTGGCACCATTTCTTCTTAAAGAAATTTGAATAATTTGCAATCACGATTTCAATCATGTGGTAGAAAGGGGAAAAAAAATACAACCATGAACATTGACACAGTTGATAATATGTTGTTCATAGAGGGGCCATGTCTTAGATTTTTAATGATGTTAGCATAATTATGACACTCTATTAATTTAGATGGAAGCCATACTTAGGCTTAATCACGTTGTATTAAGGAGTTTGGATTGGATATCTATTCTTGTTTTGCAGGTATGGCAATTTAGGCGTTTAATACTTGAGGCATTGGATGCTGACTTGCGCGAGGAATTGTATTTTGTTGAACGAGTGGCCAGCAATAACCCGAAGAACTATCAGATATGGTGAGCTATAGTATTAATATATTCATCTTAGATTGTTCTTTTGACCCATGCCTCCTTTCCTATGAAATGTTGCTACTGCTTCAGCAAATGCATAGTAATTTAAAGCATAGAGGTTGTGTACCTGAATGAAGTAGGTCGCACACTATAGAAAACAAAATGAAAACCCAAATTTTATTATAATTATAAACTAAAATAAATAAAACGATAATGATCTAAATTTATAATATATATATTGACATAAATGAATGTCAAATAGGAAGTAAGAAGAAGAAAACTCCCGTCTCAACTCTTTCTCTTAAAATCTCAGATGATAGAATGCCCCAAATGAGGCTACAAGAGGGGTATTTATTTGGGAAAGTAGTAGGTTCTAACTTGGGTTACAAGAAATGCTCCTAATTACAATTTTGCTCTTATTAACCTTTAATACTTCCACTTATAATACCAAGCAAACAACTACTAAAAGAAAATACATCAAAATAAAGAAAATAACAAAAATGCCACTAATGGCTAAAAATGACAAAAAATAACGCGTTTTCTTCTTCACATCATTCTCCTCTTCATGAAAAAGAGTTCGTCCTCGAACTTAAAGGGGAATGCCATAGGTGTCACCCTCTAGAATGGAGATGAGAGCATGCTGAGGCGCGGTATCATCGGTCTGGTCAAGTTACTCCTGAAGCAAGTAAAATACGACGACGTGGCAAGGAACACTCTAAAGCTCTGTGACCTACTACCCCACAGTTGTAACATTTGAATATCATAGGATGGGAGGAGGAAGGAGGAGGGGCAATATTGCCTGTTACTGCTATCGTAGTAGCATGAGTAGGAGTCCCGGATGAAGCAGAAGTAGTAGTGCGCGAACGAGTAGGAGCTGTCTGATAATATGCTTCTACCTTTTTGACATACTCCATCGCCTTCACAAAGGTGGTAATGTTACGTAAGTCCAGGTCCGGCTGAATAAACCCCTGTAGCCCATGGATGTAACGGCTGATCCTCTGCTCCTCTGTCTCTCGAAGTTGAGCTCGTGTGCATAGAATTGAAATCGCTCAGTATAGTCCAAAATAGATGTTTCTTGTTTGAGAACCTGGATGCGGAGAAAGAGGTCTCGCTCATATGTGTGGTAGGAACGAAGGAAGCCATCATTGTTGCGTGCAAGTCTGCCCACAACTGAATAGGGGGTTATCCCTCAATGACCCGACGCTACTCCAAGTTGTGCCACCATACGCTCGCATACCCTGGTCGCAGAGCCGACTCTATAGTTTTCGGGGCCCTAGGCGAAAAATCAAAATGGGGCCCTTTTGTATAAAAAAAATCAAATTAAAGAAAATGTGTTCTTCTCGCATTTTTCGATGCAAAACCAATTTTTTATAGAAAATCAATTTTAATATACTAATGTCTAATCCCATCACTATAATTCTCATCAAAATATTTTTTTCTATAAATATTACGCTTTTCACAAAATACGAGTTCAATTTTCATTTCTTTAGCAATATCTATAGACATTCACACAACACAATAACAAATGTAATTTACTAGTAGACATATTCACACAACACAACGAGTGTAATTTGCAAAAACAAAAATTAATCACACAATCACAAGATTCTCAATAAAATTAACAAACCATATTAAAGAAAAATGCTAAAGAGGAACAATAGAACCTGATTTGAGTACCAATTTGAGAGCAATCTCAAATTTTATTTTGTAAATACCCAAATAATAAATTGGAATCTACAAAAAAAGACACAAATATTAGTAGTAACACAAAAAAATTTATATAGTGGGATATAACAAAGTAAATGAATAATATATACTTACACAAACAAGGTCCAACCAATCTCTAATCAAGCCCTAACTTTCTGAAATTGAAGAAATTGAAACCCTAGATTTTTAAGCCTTATTTTGATGAGGTTAGTTCAAGAAAAAAAAAGGGAGGGGGGGTGCTTTTTTTTGGGGGGGGGGTGGGGGTTGCCGAAAATTGCTTTTTTGGGGGTGGGTGGTGAGTGGTGGGGCAGTGGCGGCTAAGGATTTTGGGGGGGTGGGGGGTAAGTGAGGGTTTATTCTTGCTTTGGTTAGTAGAGAAAGAGACTAGTGTGAGTGAGAGAGAAGAAGGGAGGAAGAGAAGAAGAGTGAGAAAAAAGTGGGTGAGAGAAATGAGAGAGTTAGGGTTAGAAGAATAGAATAAGTAAATGGGTTGGGCTGGGTTGGGTTTGGGTTTGGTTGGGTTGGGTTATGATGGTGGGTTTATTGTGCGGGTTTATTTTTTAGTGTGTGGATGGGTTATTATGTTGTTGTTGGGTTTAGTGTATGAGTTTATTTTAAATAGAACAAATTTATTTTTGCGGGTTTTTTTTTAAGTGATAACTCTAATTTTTTTCATAACTAATTTTTTTTGGGGAGTCTTTTTTTACAACTAATTTTTTTTAAACCTAATTTTTTTTATACCTCAATTTTTTTTTTCCCCGGAAGGGGCCCTAATTAATCGGGGGCCCTAGGCGGCGGCCTAACCCGCCTATGCCTAGAGCTGGCCCTGCCTGGTCGGCACAAGGACACAACGTTGACCACTCAACCTCTTGTACTAAAAAATGCTCTCCATGGTAGCAAGCAAACCAATCACCGCGTCAGGCTGTAGGTGACCATCAAACATCGGCACATCAGCTCGGATATCCCCCTGCATGCTCCGACAAAGCATCCGTAAGGCCATGCGAACAATGAGGTCGCCTCTCTGAAAATCCAGGTCATTCACATCAATGTTGTCCTTGCCTAACGGAAGATCCTCAACTGGGGCTCGAACGACATTGATATGTCGTTTGCGACCCCTTCGAATGACATCGCATTTCGGTTGATAGGTCGCGAGGTAGGTCGTTTCTTTTGTGCTTCAAACGACCACGTACTGTTTTGCATTTTTCTAGGTCATTTTTTTAGAGTCGTTCAAACGACATCTAATGTCGTTCAAACGACAGGGCAATGACGTTCGAACGAGCTGCGACGCCTCAAGTATTTTTCTTTGCTATAAATACCTATTTTGGAAGACTTTTTCATTAAGACTTTTGTCAAACGATAACTGCAAATCTGCAGAATTGTAGTCTTTCACTTTTAGGGCATAAAACCTTGTTTTTGATTCACTAAATCATCCTAAATACTTTGGTGAATCGTTTGAAACTCAAAACACTTCTTGTCGAAGTTTCTCTTGTAGAGAAGATCTCTACTACTGGATCGATAGTTCTTGCGGGGCTAGTTGCTGATGACTGCGGTCATTGGGGATACTCGTGGGTATTTACTGCTGAAGGAGGAGCTGCGGTTCTTGAGGGAATTTTGTTGGTGCTAGGCTGCGGTCTATGTGGATTTTCTGTGGGAGATTCATTGCAGATTTCGCTATCTAATTGTAAGTTGCGATTTACGTTAGATAGTGAAATAAAAGGTTTTGCCCGAAAGTTTTTTTTTCGTAAAATTTGTTTGTCCCTTAATTAATTTGTGACTGCATGTTTGATTTATCCACATAGATGCATGATTAGGGTTTAATTAATTTGGATTGAAGATTGACTCTAATTAAATAAGTTTAAAATTGAAAATTTGCGAATCCCAAAAATAAGTGATATTACGCATTCTCAAATTGGTATCAGAGCTTTGGCAAAAAAAAAAAAAAAATTTGGTACCGGTACCGATTGCTCCAATTTATCGAGTGATCCTTTTTTCGCATTTTTTTTGTGTTATCGAAAAAAAAAATTGGTTTTTCAAAAATTTCACAATTTTTCCGATGGGTTAACTTATATAATCGGATGCCCGTCTTTGATGGCACGAATTATGCATATTGGAAAGTCCGCATGAGATCTTGTTTAAAGACTATCAATGAATTCGTTTGGCTTGTTTGTGAAAGAGGGTGGACTCCTCCCACTGTCACCATTGAAAATGTTGCCAATTCCAAACTTGTGTCTGACTAGACTGAGGATGATTATAAATGGAGTACCTATAACTCCCGTGTCCTTAGCGCTATTTGTGGAACCGTCACCCCTGACGAGTTCCAGCGTAATATGACGTACACCACGTCTAAAGAGGCATGGGATATCCTTAAATTGACACATGAGGGTACCAATGCGGTTGAGGCATCGAAATTACAAAATTTGACCACCCAGTTTGAGACTCACCATGTTAGAGTCCGAGTGTTTTGACGAGTTTTATGCTAGGTTGTCGGACATAATCAATACGAGTTTTAATTTGGGTGAGAAAGTCGAGGAGACGAGAGTTGTTAAAAAGATTTTGAGGTCACTCCCATCCCGTTTTATTCCTAAAGTCACTATTTTAAATTCTTTGGGGATATTATATACACTTAGGTTAGAAGAACTCGTAGGTTACCTTCAAACTTATGAGATCGACATGTTTCCCCAAACCGCTAAGCCTAAGGATAGAGGGATTGCACTTAGGGCACAATCTAGAAAAGGTGAGGAAGTGCCTAAGAAGAAGAAGAAAGAGACAGTTTGTGAGTCCGAGTCTGGGGGAGAGTTTGATTTTGATGATGTGGCCATGTTTGCTAAAAATTTTAAGAAGTTTCTCAAATTTTCCAAAGAAAATTCTTTCAATAAAAAGATGTTTGAGAAAAATAAAAAGAAAGAAGAGGACAAAGAGAGCGGTGAGAAAGAAGAAGAGGCGAGATGTTTTGAGTGCGAGGGCAAAGGGCACAAAGCGTTTGAATGTCCCACTATGCTAAAAGAAAAGGGCAAGAAAATTGCTATGCCAGCCATTCTTAGCGATAGTGACAATGAGGTGAATGATTCCGGGGATGAATCATCACATGGTATGTGTGTTGCCTTTATGGCTAGTCACGTGAGCATATCTAGTTTGTTCCACGAAGATGAGGACACTTGTATACGTGAGAGCCCCGTTGATGATTTGAGTGTTTCTAGTGAGTGAGAGAGAGATTGAAAGTGAGGGTGAAAGCGATCTCCGAAAAGCGTTTAGAGATTTATACGTCGAGACCTTAAAGACGAAAAAGTTGAATAAGGAGTTAGGTCCTAAGGTGTTAGATTTGGAGAGAGAGAGAGAAGTTTTGAGAGAATATGAGGCGTCGGCGAGTCAACTCGAGAAGGTGAAGGTTTCTTTAAGTGAGCAGTTGATCGTCTTACGCCGGAAAAAGAGTGAACTTGAATCCCGTGTGCCCCAACTCGAGAGAGATTTTGAACGTGCTCGGGAGTTTAAGGTTACTATAGAGGATACATCTAAGAAGGTTGGAAAGATGCTTCTCGATCCTGCTTTGGTAATGTTGAGAGACTAGGAATAGGTTATGACGGTGCGTCTACTTCCCATGCTGTGGCTCTCGACCTAACCCACCTAGGCGTCCGTTTCTCCGTAGGAGAGCGCGTTCGAATCGTTTTGAGAGAGGTGTTCGTAGACCCGTTTTTGTCTGTTCCCATTGCAAGAAGAGAGGACACCTTAGGGAATTTTGCTTTAAGTTGGGTTGTGTATCTCATAGGTTTTTACCTCGTTATGCTACTACACATGTTCCCACCCACACTCCCACACATGATAATTCACATACTCCCGTACATCACATGAAAGATTTTGATCATTTTAGGGAGCAAGTTAAGTATTTAGTCAAAACTTCAAATGATTTGATTGATGTTTTCATAGGATGTCACCATCTTTGAAAAACTCTTCCGGACCTAATGGTTGAGGTTTAGACTTGTTTGCTAGCATAGGATGATTTTCATGATGACATTTTATGCCTATTGCTAGTGTGTACCACTTTTGTATTTATTTTTTCCATTTTGATATATTTTTCAAAAAACCCCAAAAGAATTTGATTTTGAAAATTTTTGGAAAAATATAAAAAGATTTCTATTTTTTTTAGGATAAATTGAAAAGGCCAAAAATATTTTATTTTGATAAAATTTTTGGAAAAACACAAAAAGATTTTTGTATTTTGTTTTACACCGTTTATGGATGGACATTTAGGATGACCAAGTCACAACATCATTCCGTATCCCTGTGACTATTTGATAGTGTTTTGATTCGATACATTATTTCATCCATGTGCTTTATAATGTTTGGAGTTATTAAGATAAGATTTGAGATTACTTTCTACATGTTTGTCTTATGATTTCCTTTAATGCAAACAAATCTATACAATCAACACATGAAATCCTAAAAATAAACTGACAAACAAATAATAAATCAAAAGTAGTGTGCATCATCCAACATAATATCACTATCATCTTCGTCAATAGTATCTATGTTGGGGAAGTGTCCACTATCAAAGTTCCTCGGAGCAATTCAGATTTTTTTTTCCTTAACTTGGTTGAAGACTTTTAAAGCATGAATAACCTCATTGTTCACTTCCTCGGGCACGTGTTTATATTCTAACACCCGTGTGGGTGCCGGCCAAATGATATTTCAAACAAGTTATACCTCCATTTAATTTATGATCGCAATACTTGCAAAATATACCCTTTTCCCCCCCTTTTACAAAACCGCATTTCCAGCAAAAATCTTTTCTTGATATTGTAAACTGAAAATTAAATGCAACAAAAAGAAAGACAGACTTAAAAAAAGCAGGACTGAAGTTAAAAAAGAAAAAAAAAAGATTAGAGTTAAAAAATTATACCTCATTTGTGCGGATGGATTTTTTTTAGGGTTTTTTCAGTCGCAGTGTTTTTTCCAGTCGCGATGGATGATTTTCCAGAAGGGTAGGGTTTTTGTCTTAAAAGGGGTTGGTTTCTCTTGGACGGGTAGGTATCGTGTTAAGTTGAAATTATAAAAATGATAAGTGTATAGAAGGTTTTGAGTCTAATAGTTTCCAACGTTAAAATAAAAAAAGAATGAAAAAAATATCAAAACTACGTAGTTTTGATAAGTTTCTGTCAAATAAACTACGTACACAAATAGCGCCAAATTGCGTGCCACGTCATCAATAGCGCACACTATTGGTGACTCGCGCAAAACTGGATGAGCAACGCCGCGTTTTTGCCCAAAATCGCACTATTGCACGCTACATCGCGTGCATTTTAAAACACTGGGCTCAGGTACTAAAGGTCTTACGAGCCGAACGATTCTTCCTCGCATTGAAGAAATGCGTCTTTATGGTACCATCAGTGACATTCTTGGATTATGTGGTTTCAGATGAAGGCATCAGGGTGGATGACGTTAAGGTATTTGACATAAACTACAAGTCAAAGGCTCAAAATAAAACAAATACCAACTCTAGAATGAGACTAGAATTTCTTATACTCCAAAATGAAGTCATCCCCAGATGAATACATGGAGTATTTATAGGTGGGATAGTACTTGCTAGCCAAGTAATTACCTAAATAACTAAAAATGACAATCATTAACAAAAAATACCTATTTAGTCCTAAACATGCTTGGAGACTTATTAAAAGACATATAAGGAAATAAAAGAACTAAGGTAATAGGGAAAACTAATAAAAAAATATTAAATTGACAAATAAGCCCTAAAATAAAAGAAAATAAACACATTCCCATCATTGGGTTGACCGCCCCGAGGCCGAAGACTCATGGATTACAAAGGCCACCCTGGAGCACATCGACCCGGATTTTTATTGCCAATATACGGAGTATGTGGAGTCTTCTCGAAGGAAGGAGAGTGATGCAGGAACATAGGGACATGAGCATCCTTTTTATTATTCTTTCTTATTTGTTCTTTTTTACCCTTTTTTTATCTTTAGTATAAATAGCCTAAGAGACTCCTTTTGTAATACTTTTGACATTTTGATAATGAAAACTTAGAGAGAGATTGAGAGTCTACATGACTTCTTTTATTTATTGTTGTGTAAAGTAATTTTCACGCTTCCGCATCTTATTTTTATATCATTTTACAACAACAACGGATGGAGCTAACGAGGCTTTGATACCAATTGACGTAAATGAACGTCAAATGGGAAGTAAGAAGAAGACTCTTGTCTCAACTTTTTCTCTTAAAATCTTAGATGATAGAATGCCCCAAATGAGGCCACGAGAGGGGTATTTATAGGCGGAAGTAGAAGGTTCTAACTTGGGCTACAAGAAATGCAACTAATTACAATCATGCCCTTATTAACCCTTAATACTTTCATTTATAATACCAAGCAAACAACTACTAAAAGAAAATACATCAAAATAAGGAAAATAACAAAAATGTCACTAATGATGGCTAAAAATGACAAAAATAGTACATCTTCTCCTTCACATCATATATATATGAGTAGGAATCTGTAATGGGTGTCAACAACGTTCCAACAAGCGGGTCTGAGAAAAAAAAACACCTAATCTTATCCCTCTTTTTCCCACTCCCTCTCTCCATTCCCTACAGCATGTGAATCTTCTAGTTCATGGAGACATTTCCGGATTAATCCAATTGAAAAAGCCATATGACCCTGTCTTGTAGTTCGTCAACCAATGAATCTTCTACCGGGGTTTTCATCCGTCCATGAAATCTCAGTTGGTGCCATAGCTCCACAGTTGCAAGTAGTGAATTAGCTAGTTGTCAAATCGGTGCTCATCTTTTTCTTCAAACATGCAAATAAAGCCTAAACAACAAATAAAAAACAATTTAGCACAAATCTGGAAGAAAACCTTTTTTTTTTAAACCCGTAAAATTAAACTATTTAAAAACAAAACTGGATCTACCTATTTGAAAAAAAAAACATGAATTTCTGATATAAATATAAACAACCAAAAAAAAACACAACACGGGGGGTAAAAAATTTGAACTGGATCTACTTAATATCTTAAAATTTTAAAATAAATCCATTCCACATATTTGGATCCTGTCTCCGAGAGGCTACATGAGGTCATGGATCCTGTCGGTGAGGTCAGAGATGCTTTCCTCCAAGGCGGCTATGTTAGGTTCAAGCCAAACTTGGCTTGATCTCCAAGACGCCGTATGAAGTTGTCCCGATTTACAACAACTGGACAAACTTGGACTCTGATACTAATTTGACGTAACACGACAAACGACATACTTTTTTCAAGCACAAATTAGAATAAACTCTTTCACTAAAAAATAATATCCCAAAGTTGAATAGGTAAAAAAAACAAACTAATGAGGGATCCATAAGAATATTCTAAGGTATTTCTCCCTTACCTAAAATACTAACCCAAACAGGGGAATACAATAAAATATGAACAAACTAAAAGGGCACAATTAACGATATTACAATTAAGCTACTTCTCTATTCTCATCAATTTCATTTTCTGTAGTGAAAAAGAGAATACGTCAATTGCACATAGGACTTTCATGCTTATACTGTAGTTATCATTTGGGTGGGTGTAATTTAGTGCTCCGCGTTCCATTGAGAATAGTTAATTGATTTAAATTCAACATTTCAGTTGGTGCAAGATATCTAACGTTGATTTTTTCGAAAACCGTTTTATGTAAATAATAGTGGATCCTTGTTAATGAGCTCTTGCTCATATAGTATGGTTACCTATTCCCTACAGAGGTGGGCAAGGTTTACGTCCCGCTATGCACAGTTTCACACCCTGCCATTGTGGGGGTAGGCAAATTTTGAATGCAGTGTTCGTTACAAATAAATGTGTGGAAGTGAGATTGCATTCAAATGTTCCAAGAGTAGTATGAAAGTTGGAAATTCAGAAGGCGTGTGATTACTGTTATTGGGACTTCTTGTCATATTTACTGGATAGGATGGGGTTTTGAGGGAGATGGAGGAATTGTATCCTAGCTTGCAATATGAAGAATTTGGACCCCAATATGCATTATGAAGAACTATTGGACCCCAAAGTACAAATAACTATTCCTCACTTTTGTTATGGAATCACTTAATTGTTGGCCGTTGACAAGGGCTTGATAGATAGCAGGGGAGGCATGGCTATCTCTGATTTCCATTTGTTGTGTGCTGATGACACGATATACTATTCTGTGTCGTAGAGGAGAAGCAGTTGCAAATCTCAGAATGTTGTTTTTGTGTTTGAAGCAGCTTCCAGTTTGAAGACTAAGTTCAGAAAGTGTCATACATTTCAGGTTTATGCACCTAGTGTCATGTGACAGATATTGCTCATTTTCTCTTGTCTACGACTTCCCTCAGGAGCCATCTACAAGTCTAAAAAAATTTATAATCCCTATCCATGCAGTTTTGAATCCGTTCAATTTGAATTGGTATTCTCTCCATCACAATTATTCTGAAGAGACATCTGCACTAATTAATCTTGGGCAGTTTATTTGTGAAGATGTGTGTATAACCAAAAATGGACCACACCTAAGAGCGGGTCAATTTCTAACTGGTAAAGGCTCATTTGAGATCCTATGTTATTTGAGAGGACCACACCTAAGATCGGGTCAACGAAGGTTTTGGGAGGACACAAAATGGACCACAAGATGTGTCCTATCGTTGACACACTCAATTAACGGAGTGTAAGTCAAGCTGAGAAATATTCTCATCTAGAGTTTTTAGTAACTAGTAGTGTGTCCTTATTTATTAGGGCTAATATCAAGTCAATCCATCCATAACACATTATTACCAAAAAGCCACCCCCAACAGATTTACCAAATCGATCCAAAAATTAGGATCGATATGGAAAATCTTTTACATTCTTCTTTTCCTACCTCTAGCGAGGACCACTTGTAGGAGAACAAGAATGCAAAAGATATCCAAATAAGTCCAAATTTTTGGATCGATTTGGGAAATCTTTTGGGGATTGGGGAGGGCGCGTGCCTAAGCTTCAGGTTCGCCTAAGTGCACGCCTTGCCTCACTCTAGCAAGGCTCCTTCAATAAGGCGCGCGCCTAGGCTCTACGCTCAAGGCGTGGCTCGTTAAATTTTTTTTGGATAATGCACCAATGACAATGGACCAATTGTTATGCGGATTTTACATATTTTATAATACAATATGGAAGGTCAGACAGATTCCCGTCCTGCCCCAAAACTAGCCAAAGTAAGTCCTTGGTTGCTGGTAACACTTTATCTTTCTCACTACTCCCATCTTAGGCAAAAGAAACGAACAAAATTAAACTCCAAGAGTGTTGCATCATAGATTAATTTATATGTTGATTTTGATTTTCTTTAAGTATCTTTTTTTTCCATATAT
The DNA here is from genome assembly GCA_949130495.1 of Sambucus nigra. Lineage (NCBI taxonomy): Eukaryota > Viridiplantae > Streptophyta > Magnoliopsida > Dipsacales > Adoxaceae > Sambucus > Sambucus nigra. The sequence continues at coordinate 539,460,960 of OX422215.1, read as the reverse complement.
ATCAATATTTTTTTCTTTTGATGATTTTTTGATTTTTGGATAATTAAATTGTTAAATAAATTTGATATTTAAATATATATTTTATTCATATGGTTGTATAAGCTCTATCTTCTTCCAATTTGTCTCTTCATAACTGTGTATAATAGTAATATATTCTATATATTTCGAATTTCAGATTATAAATGATATTATTATTTTATATACAACTTTTGCATGTTTTATAGACTTTGCGCCTTCCTATAGACATTTTAACTACTGATATGTAATAATTAAGTTATGCACATAAGTTGATAATTTGCAATTTCTTTATAGATTCTTTTTTAAATTTTAAACATTTACAGACGGCGTGCTTAAAACTTTTGGAAAAATGCAATTGACACGTGCACCATGTGTCAATATAACTAATCAGACAAATGTTATGCATATTAAACAATGATTTGTCTAATTTATCTATGTTATTATACTACCTTTTCTCTGTTATTTGGAAAAAAATTGGGCTCATTAAACAACATATGTATATTGTCTAAAACCGAGACCGAGCTGAAATTTGGGCAGCTGAGTCGTAGATCTATACCGTGACTTTGAACCATGCTTCCTACCTTCTCTCTACCAAAGCTCAAAAATATTTTTATGAACCAGTCAACAGTATAAAGACGAATCCAATACTGCTTATCGGACAAACAAGTGACCATGAGATTCATCAGGCTGTCCACACATCATACAAATACCTGGGGAACTCACATAGTGCTAAGCTTATTGAGAACCAAAGATGATATAAAAGCCTTGGCTGTGAGTGAAACTTTAATTTTTCACATATTGGCCAAGGAAAATGAAGAAGCAATAGTAAAATGAACAAGATGAGCAAAAAAGAATTTATGTGAGAATTTTGGTACTCCTTGATCGTAAGTCTACTATTAAGTAAAGACACCGGTTGACGAAAATTAAACAATCCCCGAAGATCTTGTGTTTGTCTCTCCATTTTTCAGCAAATGAAAATTCGATGACAGATGTGCTCACCAGAATGAAAAAATCTAGAAATGGAAGCATCATGATGAGTGGAAAGGTGGCACAGCCGAGGAGAAATTTTAAAAGTAGCAACACCCTGAATCCAAGAAGCATCTCATAAACGACTACAATTACCCTTCCAATATTTATATTGCACCAAAGGGCTGAACAATAGATATACGTTCAAAATTAACAATAGGTATACGTGTAAATGAACTTTCACGGGTTCAATTGAATGTCATTAACACAATTATTAACATCTCATTCATTCTTGTATAGACCTTACTCGCTCCCAATAACTTTGTCCTGAAAGGAATTGATTTAGGGCAACCACCATAATCATTATTTTACAAGAGGAATGTTTTTAGAAACCAATTTACCACAACCCACCCTTCTCCACCCTAGTCTTGCTTATTTACTAGCTCCAATTAAGTTCGTTTATTGTCACCAACTCCAAATCAAAGGAAATTGATGCACAATTTCTGAACCCCCAGTTACAGTAGAAGGAATCCTAGAAAAAAAAATAAAAGAAAAAAGAAACAAAACGAAAGGTAAGCGCAGATGAATACTTGAAAGAAATACCTGAATAATAGTGTGGCCTCCTAGGAAAGAAGGCTCTTTTTCTAATAGCTCGAAATACCTGGGTCTACAACCCGACTGTTAGCTGAGGACAAGTATAGACCCACCAACCTGAACAATTGGGACACAACTATGGAGGTGTCCCCACATGGGTGGAAAGTAGGCTCTTTACAACCTATCAAGCCTCCTAGAAATCCTCTACACCACCCTAAAAGTCACTAGCCTAGGTTTACCTCCACTTATCGACAACAGGTCCCCCTCAGCCCTAGGTCTGCTTACGAGTTCCCATTAACAAGATGATCCCTATCATCCTCACCCACTCTAGACAAAAGAAAATATTGCATCAACTTCTCAACCCTTTCAACCACACTCAAAAAAATTTAGCCAGTCATTTTGCGTCCAACGGTTGTCACTGACTTGAGAATGTCACTGCCCATGTGTTTATGTCCAGTAGTCTAAAACATTCTACCACAGAAACTTTAATTGTATGTGTTACTTACAGGCTATAGAATAGGCGCATGTTGCATCCTGTTGTTTTTAATTTACTGTCCATCCCTTCAGCATAAATAATGGTGAATTTCTCTCTCAAACTTGTAAATTGTTTCCAAGTTCTTGAGTTTCATTTTAGAAATTCAGCTTTGATCGGTATCAAGTCAGTGCTCATAATGATAGATTTGCGCAGGCATCATAGAAGGTGGGTTGCTGAGAAATTGGGTCCCGAAGCTACGCGTGCAGAACTTGAGTTCACCAAGAAGATTTTCTTGCAGGATGCTAAAAATTACCACGCCTGGTCCCATAGGCAGGTAGGTTAAGGTCTCCTATTTACTACATTTGTCAAAAAGGAACCTACATGGAGTGAAAATCATTTCTTACCTCTAAGCACCATCTTTTTTTACCTTCTTTCTAACAAATTTAACTAAAATTAGTGAGTGGAATAAATGTTTTATCATGCAGTGGGTTCTTCAGGCTCTGGGAGGCTGGGAGGATGAGCTTGCCTATTGTCAACAACTCCTTGAAGAGGACATTTTTAATAATTCTGCTTGGAATCAGGTAGAGATAATAAAAAAGAAATATTCAAGAGAAAAAAAAGAGCCTAGTGTGATTTTCACTAATACAGTTGCAACGTTCTGCAAATGTAACCTGCCATTAGCATTTATAGTTTGATTATATTTAATATCGTAAATATTGGAAACAAGTGTGAACAAATTGCAAATTAGTTGAGTCTATTGCACTTCATTTTCACTGTTCTTAATTTTCCCATATTCCTCAAATTTCTGTCCATATCGTGACTTGCTGGCTTCCGAACTTTTTTGCATTACTTTTAGTACGAATTTTTGAATTTAATTTCTCCCTGCAACAAATTATTTGTATTTCCAATATTCACGGTGCAGTTTGAGGGTTTGCTGTACGTTAAGGTCGTGTTTGGTTTTGGGTGAATTTTTTTTCATGCAGGTGAAAAGTAAAATAGGTCTCAGTTTCAAAATGCTTTTTATCATTCTATTTTTCACCTGGATGAAAATTATTTACTCCTGTTTGGTTTGGGGTGAATTTTTGGCAAATCAGGTACACTCTGTCATATTGTTTCAAGACAAACTAGTGAATAAATTCAATTCCATATAGGTCAAAATACTTTTACCATTCTATTTTTCACCTGGATGAAAATTATTTACTCCGAACCAAACGATTTTTTTTACCATTCGGTTAGTGAAATATTTTTAACATGTGCTAGTAATCTCAGTTCACCCATTTTAAAGATATTTCACTTTGAAACAGTAGGGACCTAAAAATGTGGCACATCCAATCTCTCTTCCTCGGCCCTTTTTTTATTATTATTTATAGTTTTTTGGTGGTTTTTTTTTCAGAGATATTTTGTTGTAACAAGATCCCCACTCCTGGGAGGCCTAAGGGCCATGACAGAGGCCGAAGTAAGTTACACAGTCGAAGCCATTATTGCCAAACCCGAGAATGAAAGTGCTTGGAGATACCTTAGGGGCCTTTTTAAAGACGACACACAATCTTTGGTGAACAATCATCATGTCTTATTGGTATGTTTGAATGTTTTGACTGCTAAATGCAACCACGTGTTTGCTCTGAGCATGCTTTTGGATCTTCTCTGCCACGGCCTCCAACCAACCCTAGAGTTGAAAAACGCGATCGATGCTCTGACTTTAGAGTCGGAACCACATGATTCAGACTTGACGAAAACAGTATGTTCTATTTTGCAACGTGTGGATCCGATGAGAGCAAATTATTGGAAATGGCGAATGAGCGGGCTTCCGGTTGAAGTAGTTTAGTGTCGGTAAGTAACGGCCGAGTTGACTCAGTTTCAAGGGACACTATCTGAGTTTGAGCTACGATACGATTGAATCACAAATTATATAAAAATTATTGTCTCGCTGAAGTTTCTCCTGTATGTTAAATGCTGTATTATGGCTTTTCATGGCAAATTATCATGTTCTGTATGATGAGAAAATAGCGTTAAAAATTTATCTATCACTAGGAAATAGGAATGCCTTCAGGACTAACCATTTGATTTCGACTTGCTTATTTTTACTTTTCCATTTCTACATGCTTATTAATTTTCCTGTGATTTAAGGTGTTTAATGTCTGTGGAGAATATGATCTGTCTTTCCTACAAATAATTTTAATTAAGACATTATGTATTTAGTGCATATTACTTTTTTGGTTATTTTTGTTCCCACACAAAATCTCTCTACCAACTCTTCCATTGGCATGTTCTGTGTATTTATACACACATGGTGTATGTCTATACATTTATACAATGGAAGGGAAAAATTTGTGAGTAGAAATTCATAGGGTAAAGTGCAAATTAACTCTGAAGTTTGGGGTCATTTTCAATTTTTAATTTGATATTTCAGAAGTTGCAATGTAAATTCACATGTTTTAAAAATCGTGCAATTTTAGCCCTCCACCACATCTTTGATAGGAGACATATTGAATGATATAGGAGAATATGATTCTGCGTCATTCACTTTGTTAAGTCATCTAAAAACATGTTATTGAGCACTAAAATTGAACTAATTTTGAAACATCAGGGTTAACATTGTATTTTTTGAAACATCGAAAAAATGACTTAAACTTGAGTATTAATTTTGCAATTTTCCCAAATTTATATTATAGTCTTAGACCTGATTGACTGGTTTTCTTGACTGTTTGTTGCCCTGTTTATGCATGTTTTCTTTGACCTTTTTACTTCATTCTAAACATTCATTGGTGGTTAAGTAGCAAGGAAAGAACCAGGCGGACAGTATCTCTCGAGGAAAGAGTAGGTAATTACTTGTTTGAATTTAAAAACTGTTTGGCAATTACTTGTTAGCATTTAATTATTTTTACGGTTGAGAGCAGTTTCAGAAAGGAAAATGGTAGGGATACATGATTTTGAGAGACAATTTTGTGACATGGGACACGTGTCCTCATATCATTAGTGGACACCTCAAGTGGATGTGTCCTACTAAAGGTGTTCACCAATGACACGTGGCCCATGTTGTGGAATCGTGTTTCAAAATCATATCTCCCTTGTCCGTTTTATAAGGATATTATATATATAGATATAGATTATAAATGCAGATTCTATTACTCCATGATCTCCATAGCTGTAGAATTTTTGAAAGGGCGATGTTAGAAAGACATGATTCCACGTCATGGGTCACATGTCCGCGTGTCATTGGTGGACACATCTACTTGAGGTGTCTACCAATAGGGGTGGACAAAAAAAAGACCGACCCGAATGGACCGATTGGACCGAACCGGACCGAACCGAAAATTAAGGCTATTTTGAAACCGGTCCGAAAATCGGTTCACAAAACCTAAAAACCGATTAAACCGGTCCGGTCCGCGGTCCACTATATTAAAAGACCGATTTGGACCGGACCGAACCGATTTCGATATATATATAATAAAAATAATGTTATTGTGTTTCTTATGTATAGTTTTTGAATTAATGTATATAACTTATGAATTTAATTTGGAACATTTTATATATGTATAGACATTTTTTTATTTGGGTTAAAAAAACCCATATAAATATCACTTGGAGTTTCGAGTATTATTTTTTTGGATATATATTTGTGAGAAAAATAGATAAAAAATTCATAAAATGTGTATATATATAAAATAGGGTCAGGACCGAATTTTACCCCGGACCGGACCGAAAAAAGCCTGGACCGAATTAGTAGGTTAACCGAATTAATCGGTCCGGTCTCGGTCCAAAAAATTTGAGGACCGAATATTCGGTCCGGTCCAAAAAATAGGCAAAACCCGGACCGGACCGGACCGTGCCCACCCCTATCTACCAATGATACGCGGACATGTGTCCCATGTCACAGAATCGTGTCACAAAATCATGTCTCCCTAGCATTTTAGTGAAACGTGATTTTGGGAAATAATTTCGTGACATGGGACACGTGTCCATGTGGCATGGGACACATGTTCACAAACGCTTGCATGTCCTTTAGGCCATGGCACAATATATACTCAGTCTCAGCGGAGGAGCGTTTAGTGAAACGTGATTTGGGGAAATAATTTTGTGACATGGGGCACGTGTCTATGTGGCATGGGACACATGTTCACAAATGCTTGCATGTCCTTTAGGTCATGACATAATATACTCAGTCTCAGCGGAGGAGCGAGAAACAACTGTCTGTTTTTTTACTTTTCCATGAGATGAGATGTGACCGGTAGAAGGTTCAAAAACCTATAGTTAAATGTTTATCTGTTTTGGATTCTGCATAATTCGTATGTGTGAAGCAAAAGTCCATTCTAAGTTCCTGACACATAAAAGCTCAAGATCAGGACAAGACTTAAGATATCTCAAGATATCGTAGATGACATCCATATGTGCAGTACGTGGTGCATGGATGAAATGACTAACCACACTCACAGCAAAAGTAAAATCTGGTCTCCTATTGGTCAAGTAGATGAGGCGATCAACCAATATCTGATTGTAACACCCCGCTCAATTAAATATCGGGTGGTCAGTCCTATACCCAATTAAAACAAAATTTACAGTTGGTTCATTCTTAGCATCATTGTCGAGAAACATTTTCTTTTTATTAATCACCTAATATCCAACTAAGCAGGTGTTAAAAAGACTTTTCCAATTTTTTTTATATAATTAAAAAATCAACTTTTAAAACATAAACCATTTAACACAATCCATTCACACAATGAATAACAACTGAGTAATATCAAAACTGAATTAAATGCAACTGGAATAAAACTCTCCAATTTAAATGTCTCAATACAATAAACTCTAATAAAACCAAATGTATCAAAAACTGACATAATACATTAACTGACTGTGATAGAATAGAAATACTTAAATCCTCTTAGGCGACATGCCCTAAATGAAAGATCAACTACAGAGTATGAACCAATATATATGAAAGCGTCTAAACAAAGTCCAAAACTCCATAGCTCGTCAAAAATCTTAATCCTCTATGGTTGGCGTCCCTGCGGATGGATACCTGATATAGAAGATACAAGAGAGAAGAGAATATGCAAGAAAATGGGTCAGAGCCCGATGTAAAAATAGTTTAGAAAACAAGAAGTGAATAAACATTATATTCAGCAATTATTATATACATGTTTGATTATCGAACTCTCTCTTGAGATTCTAACCTCTCATCTAGAGTGCACACCTAACGTACCTTTAAATCATACTAGTTGTTATATCCATGATAACTAGTTCCTATCAGTGTCTCCCAATCATCGCCCATACCGCTCCCACGTATTTCTCTCGCAATACAAGTAATACATATATATCCAATTTCTCTTTAACATGGATAAGCCCTTTTTCAATTCAATATAATTAAGTATTCTAACTTAATTCATTTCAGATTTCATTATCTTTCATGTCTACTTAATTCACACAGTAAACACTATCACAAGTATATATACACATTCACTCTATTATATATATATATATACAATACTGCACCCCGTGGCTCAGCTGCGGTGCACACATATTCTGCTATCATGTCCGGGTACATCTCGTCATTGTACAAAGGACTGCTGGTTTGGTGTATCCCTCTAACCATAAATATCAAAATACACATATTGGAGGTGGACATAGTCCTAAGCCTTTGGGCTACGCACCCAAATGACTGGTCACACCCTTATTCATAAAAGTGGTGCTCAATCCCTAAGTTCTATGTCCCGAGGTAACAAGTCAAAAATCTCCCATAAGGCTCATCAGGATATGACTGTCCTCTACGCGCAAACCTCCCATCGATAGCAAGTAAGCAAGGTTTGTCGTACACATAAATCAACAATCAATAGGTATACACATCAACCTATATAAAATTCGGTACGCACTCGACCGACATCATATTAGGATTTCATCCTACCCTAAGTACCCGTCGTATTTCTCGAATACCACCCGTACTTGTTAATCACGATTATCGTCGTATATTTATTATGTAGTTATCACTCACATAATCCCAAGTATCCGTATATTTATATATATCACCAATATTAACCCGTACTTGACCATGACGATTATTCATCTCTTAATCGTATTATTATTATGTAGATATCTCTCACATAATTTCATTCTTCAATTCCATATAATTTTTCAACATTAAACCAAGTCCCTCACTCCTTGTTAATGTACCAAAAATAATCAAATCTCACCGTGGGCTAAAATACAATTCTCCAAACTTTTCTAAGCTAAAACAGAATTTCTGGAATCTCGTCAGAAACCCGGAATTCTCGTTCAAACAAGATGGCATCTCGTTCGAACGACAGTATGTCTCATTCGAACGAGATCAGCATCATTCCAGTTCGTCTTCAACCTCAGTTTTCTGCGTTTTTTCATGATTTCTTATACCCAAAGTCTCATATATTTTATTCTACCCAAAACCTAGATATTATAACATTGTTCTAACATGTTCAATGGTGATTTTCACATAAGATCAACATCAAATCCATATGTTTGTAAGGTATCATCGTCAAACCCATTAAATCCTTGAAATTTCAATTTATCTAAATTCTCCATTTTTATACCTCTTAAAAACCTAGAATTTTTAACTATCATTTCATATCTAAATTAACAAATTTTCATATTCAACATGAGTAGGATTCATCTATAAGCAATACCTATCATCATTTTCATATCTTCAATAAACATGTATATATCATCTACATGTAAAACCTATTCATTTTCATGTTCATAGCCTCTACATGTATAAATCTCCAACTACATGAGTTTGCCTATCCATTAAACTTGATTTATCAATCATTTTAATCCTAAATTCATAAGTTCATCAATCCGAAAGAAAATCCTATTCTAACATGGATTATATAAGCACCAAAATAGAGCAAGAATTACACTTGCCTTATGTGTAGGTCTGAACCTTTGGAGAAGATAAGTGTTTTGCACCTCCTCTTCATTTTTTTGGCGACTATTCGGTGGTGGTGAAAGGTGTAGAGATGGTGGTTGTCCCCTTAATTTTCCCTAGGTGACTCTTCCATTCCAAGCAACTCTTCATCTCCTCTAAATAACCTTTCACTTTCTCTCTAAGTCCTTTCACTCTATCTCAAAAGACACCACTTTGTGTTTTGATGAAACAAACCTTACGTACAATATAAACTCACATATATAACAAGTCTCCAAGGTTAGATAAAAGACACAAAAATGTAGGTACTATTCATCTCCCAAGAAAAATGACTGAAATGCCCCTTCAGGGTGTCTTTTCATCTTCCAATTGATCGAGACCAAATCAAACCCCCGAGTAGACTTTTCCACCTATTTCGACCCTTTCGGACTCAACGGAGCACTCAAAATGATCATCCGAATGACTTAAAAATAAATCTCATATTATTTTTCAACTTTAGTCCTGACACGACTCATAAGCGCGTCCCGACTTAATTTCCATTGTTGCCGTATTTATAGCTCCCGAAAATAATTATTATATTCACATATTACTTTTATATCACTAATTAATATTCAAAATCATATATTACTTTAATCTCTAGTAATATTCAATCCGGATTAATGCCAATTAATTTTTTTCCCATAATTAATTCCAATTAATCCCATTAATTTATCCCATTAACTTTTAATTTATTTCATATTAAAAGTAATTAAAATTACGGGGTATTACACTGATAAAGAGGGGTCAAGAATTAAATATCCAGTCTCGGCAAAAAGCTTTACAGTAGGATCTATCGGAGTAGAGGCACGACGACAACCTATCATCCCAGTGTCCTGCAAAAGGTCGAGAGTGTATTTCCGTTGAGATAAGAAATTCGATGTCGAGATAGGGCTACCTTAATCCTAAGGAAGTAACAAAGTGGATACAAATACTTCACATTAAATACTCTACCAATGTCTCCCTTAACTTCAACAATCCCCTAAATATCATCCCCTGTAATAATGATATCGTCCACATAAACGAATAAGACGATACACCAGTGATCGATCTGACAACAAACAAGGCACTAATGATTATAATGACATATAGTAAAACCCATTGAGGTAATGACCTTACTAAATCTATTGAATAAAGATCGAGAGGACTGTTTCAGTTTATATAGAGACTTGTGAAGTCTACAAACTTTCTTCGCATACTCCCTCTCAGTCCAAAAGCTGAGAGGAGGATCCATATCGATGATCTCTGTCAAATTTCCATGAAGAAAAACATTTTTGACGTCCAATTAACGTAAAGGCCAAGAGTGAGATGCTGCAAGAGATAAAAGAAGGTTGCTTTGTAGCGATCAATGGAGCCATCAGCTAGATACTTCACACTGAATACCCATTTGCAACCAACCGTTTTTTCTCCAGGAGGTAGGGACACAAGATCCCACGTGCTATTTTTGTCCAGAGCATCCCATATATATTTTCATGGCGTCCACCCGCCTGGGATTCTGAAGAGCATCGGTCATAAATCTAGGAATAGAGATGGATTCAAGGTTACCTAGGAAATTAAGATAGGATCCTGAAAGGCCATCATAGGAAATATTCTCATGTATAGAGTGATTAGCACTACAGGCATGAACATATAAGGAAGGGGGAGATGAACACGAGATGGATAATGAGATTGAAAATAAAAAAATATGATATGAAAAATAAGAATCTTGATACCTGCATTCGAAGAAGGAATAGGCAGAGGTAGCCGAGGGCAACAAGCATAAACCTGCAAAGTGGGCTCGGGAGGGACACTCGGTAAAGTATCATCAAATAGAAGAATGGGATGAGCGAGAGGAGATGCCTCCTTCATGGAAGGATAAGGTAAAGTGGGAACCCCACCATAAAACGAGACATCCTCATGAAATGTAACATCAATAGAATGATACATATTTATACACCTAATAATAACACCGATAACATTTTGACATAATATAATACATTTAATTGTTTTATCATCAAGTTTGTGCTGGGAGGGACTTCAGGCATGAACAAAACATGTACATCCAAACATACGAGGAAGAATGTCGAATAAAGGAGTATCAGGTTGAAGGCACTAAAGAGAGGTGCCTTCCCACCTAAAACTCAACTTGGGGTTCGATTGATAATAAAAGTGACAGTAAGAACAACAAGATGCTAGTATATTTTTAGGTACCATCATACCCCTCAATAAACAAATAACAACCCCATGAGATGATGATTTTTACATTCTGCAATACCATTTTGTTCAGGGGTATAGAGGCAAGTAAGTTGATAAAGAATATCATATTGATTAAGTTGAGAACGAAATTCTTTGGAGACATACTCCCGCCCATTATTAGATCTAATATTACGAACAACGATGTTATATTGAGTTTTAATCATTTGGAGACATTGAACAAACAAAGGCAATACATCAGATTTTTTCTTAAGCAAATAAACCCAAGTACATCTAGAACAATCATCAATAAAGGTAACATAATAACAGTAGCTTGAGAAGGTAGTATGAGGGGAAGGGCCTCACAAATTAGAGTGAATTAAGTAAAATATACTCTGGGCACGTCTCATATGAGAAATATAACTAGTACGAATATACTTAGAAATTTCACAAACAAATCTTTTGTCTTTACAAGCTTTGGAAATCTATGAGAAAAATAAACACAAATACTGAAAATTGACATGTCCTAAACGAGCATGCCATAAATGCAAAGTCTTGTAAGAAACATCATAAGAGAGGGAGTTGGGTGGGGTAGAGGCACTGAGACTGAAAGTAGAAGGATGTAATGGTAGATCCCTAAAGTGATAGAGCCCGACACGCTCAAAGCCCCTACCAAAAATCCTCCTCTAACCCAGGTCCTACAAATAGCAATGAGAGGGTAAGAAAATACCACAATTTAGATGTTTACTTAGCTAGCTCACATACAAGAGATTAAATGGAAAACTAGGAACATGTTGGACTGAGGAGAGGGTAATATCAGGAGATATACGTATGTCTCCCTTGCTATGAATGCGTGCAAAAGAGCCATCCATAAAACATACATGCTGACAAACATTGAGGTAGGTGAAGGAAATAAGGATGAATTACCGGTTATGTGATATGTAGCTCCGTAATTCAAAACCCAACTAGGCTTGACAACCTTAACATGAAAAGCAGAATGAATACCTAAAGCGATATTGGCTGTGGGAGTCAATGTGCCAATACGATCGAGTGAACTCAAATGCACCTGATTCAAGGGGATGCTACTGAAGGACTAGAGGTTTCGACGATAGTAGCAGTGTGAGATGAGCCGGATGGTCTACTCTGAACAAATTTTTGCCACAACTTTGAATGGAGTTTGAAGCATCGATCTCGAGCGTGTCCTGTGGCGCCACGGTGGTGGAAAACAACCTTCATATCCTTAGGACGAGAACCTGAATATGCAGCAAAGGCAATCTGATCTACAATGGAAGTAGGATCAAGGGTGGTTGAGTCTGACAAAGACGACGCTCCTCGCGATCCACGATAGCAAACGCCTGCGCATAGAAGGCGTATGCGAGGTATTAACGATATGAGTTTTCAACGAATCAAACTTAGATCGTAATCCCATAAGAAACTGATATGTATGATGATGTACCAGGCGTGTCAGTAGTAAGGATGCGATCTCGGATGAAAAATCACTGAGAGTCTCATATTGTGCTAATTCTTCCGTACAGGACTAAAGGTAACCAAAATGATCGGGGACAGAGAGATGTAAGGACTCTTTGGAGGCTCTAGAAATCTTCTGATAAATCTCGAATAAACAAGCATCATTATGCGCATGAGCATACATTTGAGTCAGGTCCTTCCAAAGGTCCGAAACCGACTCATGGAACATAAACATCATATAAATCCGCTCCTCCAATGAGTTAAACATCTAACTCATGATTGTACACCGCTCCATATCCCATTGATTGAATGGCTTGACATCACTAGGGGAAGACTGCTTCTCAGTTTTCAAAAGAAAACCCGTCTTGCCTTTCCTTCCAGTATAAAGAGGAAAGGACCAAGATCAGGACGCTCGTGACTCGTTGAGTCAGGCTATGTTGTGGCAATGAAACTGAATATTTTCCAAGGTTCTAAAAAATGTGGGACGTGATCGAGGCATGGAGGCCAAGTCTTAAGCCTTAGAAGCCTATGCGGGACTTAGGCGTAAAAAAGTGTGAAAACGCTTTTAGACCTTTTTTTTAATAAATTTTAACATTTCTAACTATAACAAGGCTATTAAAAATACTAGAATAATACATACATTAAAATATGTTTGAATATATACAAACTAAGATACTATTTTTTTAAATACTAAGAAAAAAAGAAAAAAAAATACGCATTTTTTTGGATGAAAGACAGAGAGGTTTGTGACACCATTTGTCTTTTGATTGTTTTGAATGAGATATTGGTCCGTTTTTTTTTTAAATCGTTAAAAGGTGATATCGTTTCACTAAAGCGTTTTTGTTTAAAAAAAATGTGTCTTAAACCTTTTACCAAGGCGTGAAAGGCTTAAGGCGGGGTGTTTCTCCCAAGCCTCAAGCCTAGGCAGAGCCTAGGGAAGCCTTTTAGAACACTGATATTTTCTAATTTTAGCCATATCAAATTAAATCAAATCAACAAAGGTAACAAGGTCTCCACCACAACAAAATAACTTACAAGGAACTAAATAATGGCAACTACACACAAAATGCCACTAAGTTCATTTTACCTAATCTAGAATTTTTATTTTAATTGTAGTTTGAAACAAAAATACCATTTACAAATCTTTCTCCCAACCTCACCTCTTTTGTTCTCAAAATATTTGCGTCTAATCTGTGAATACTTACTTAGTTGATTGGCACACTTTTTTTCCTATTTTTATTTTCAGTAAACTCACCCTACTTATTCTGTGAAGTACATATACTTAGTAATAAATATTAGGGTGCGGAGTAAAATTTCTAAAATAGGGGTTGAGTTAAAAGATTTGGTGGGTGTATTTAAAATTTTCCCAACACAAAGTTAGAGAAAAATAATATAATAGTAATAATTAGATAAATAAATAAAGGGAAACATAGTGACAAGTCTTTAAAATCTTTAGATATTAACGATAAGGACAAACTAAAAATAATATTGTCAATAAATCCATGTGTTGTAATTATTAATATAGATGCAATTACACTGATTATTAAAAAACAATTACACTTATTAATATAAATACAGTTACATTTATTAAATGCAAATAGAATTACAATGATGAAATACAATGACACTTGTAACTATATCTACATAATAAGTGTAATTGTATATACATTAATAAATGTAACTATATCGTTTTAACTTATTGTTAATTAATTGAAAAATTTATGAGTTTAAAATACCAACAAAATTATCGCTTAGACTGATCATATATAAATAGACTTTCAAGAAATTTATTAGCTAATGCCCCATAAATAAATCCGATCACTAAGAGAGAGTTGATAAAATATATCAAAAAAGGGGGAAAGGATTCAATGTCATGAAATGTTGGAAATTAGCTTGGTGAGATGGTTCCATTGGAATTCGATCAGTAAGAGTGGACTTGCACATAGAAGTTGAATAAAGATTAAAAGAGTCCACTGTTATGTAAAGTTGGAAAAAATAGTTACAGACCAAAGGGTCTTACTTTTACTTTTTGGCTTTCTATCGAATCCTATTCCTACACACCTTAAATAATCAAAGGAACAGTTGTTTGACAATGCATTTTACATTTTCTTCCCCCAAGATCCACAAAAGAAACTTATGAAAATACAAATTTCTTCATATATTTTCGCCAAAAAACACATTTACATTGTTAAACCGCGAAATAACCTATAGCGGTAGAAGAGGGTTGAGCAGCCAAATATAAGCATAACCAAGAAAACCAAATTCAATTTACAGATGGGCTGCAAACACAAAAAAATTGAGAAATTGTATTGCTTCATAAATGAATTTCACGAGAGCTTTTTTCGAGACTTCTTCTGTGCGGATGAGGGGCTTGAGGTCTCTTTGAATGCAGATGGGCAGAAATCACTTACACTACATACTCCACAATGAGGTCTAAGAGGAGTACATACAGTTTGTCCAAACCCTACCTGTTGCATTCAAATCCAAACAGAAAAATATTTATTTTATATAACTTAATAGTATTTATTTTAATTATTGCCATAAGAATAAATACAACTTATTGAAGTTTGTGCAAATAGAAGTCTTATTAAAAATAAATGTTTGATGCCCATGATACCATGATTAATATAATATTCTATTACAAAACTCAAAATGATCATTAATTATGTCACCATTCGATCCAAGGAATATGAGGAAATTTTTTCATAGAAATCATCAACATCATGCAGTTTTAGGATACGCGAGTATAAAATCACAACAATACCTGAAGAAGGTAAATTTGAAATCAATGAAATATTGACACATGCCAATTTGAAATCAGTGATATACTGACACATACCAATACCTGGAGAAGGTAAATTTGAAATTAACAAAATTCTGTTATTTTCACTCTCCTATAACCCTATCCTTAAGGGTCTAACCCCTGCTTTACCGCCTTCCTCTCTTAACTTATTTACATCAAAAGGATAGTTTCAGAACTGATGCATTTGTTATCCAAAATTAAAGGAAGCATATTTTGTGGTAGCAACAGTCTAATGAGCATATCATGTAGTAAATTTTAATATTATGCCCAATGTCCAACAAAACTCGTGTGTATATATATGCACTTACCCAATTTGTTTGTGCATGTAAAGGAATGAGGTACACATACCAAAAGAGGATTGATTGGAAGCCATTCATCCTTAGGAAGCCATAGTTGCAATGACTCTCTAGTTTCCTCAGGAGATGAAGTTTTCTATCAAAATAAAGAATAATTATATTATCCCTTCGATGTGTAAAATGAAAAATCACGAAGTGTGAAGGGAATATTTTCAATCATCTTCCAACTTTGTAATCAAATACACCCTAAAGGTCCTTCTATCCGATAATTCAGCAAATATAAAACCCTCAGAGCACAGTTGGTGTAAAAGAACTGTACCTGTTTTGTTCCTGGCCTCGATACCCAACCAAGACGATTACAGATACGGTGCACGTGGGTATCTACACATATCCCTTGAACATTGTCCCACCCTATGTTCATAACCTAGACCAGAATAATTTAGCAAGGAAGGAAAATAAGGTTATGGTAAGAAGTAACATTACTCCCATCGTCTCAAATAAACAGTCACTATTTGAAAGTCAATGCTGTTAATAAAAGTATTAGCTTTGAAATGCAAAATGCAATAAACCCATGAACTACCACACCAATAAAAAATACACTTGAACTATAAATTTTTCAAAAAAACTACTAAAACTATGTCCACTGTTTGTAATTTTCCCCGTGTCACTACAAAAATTATTTTATTAACACGTAATGCCGTATCTGCATTTTTTCATAGTTTAGGGGCGTTACTTGCAATTGAGCGATAGTATAGAGGGTTTCTTACATTTTACCCTAATTATAACGTCGTCAATGGTCAAGATCAAAACGAATTCAACAATCGTGAATTTTTGGTTTATTGATTTTCAAAATGTAGTTCTGAACTCGAGACATCCTTAAAAAAAAAAAGGAAAGTATGATAATTTGAGATGGAGTGAGTATTTTACTCTTACCAGATGGGCCATCTTGGGACCAATCCCCGGAAGTAGGAGCAACTCCTCTAATGTACTAGGGATGTCTTCCTCATACTTCTCAAGACATATTTTTGCAATTTTCTTCATGTTGCTGGCCTTCCTTGTGTAAAACCCAACCTAATGAAAAAAAAATTGTAAAATTTGCCTAAATTACAACAAAAGAAAAACATCACATTGGGAATAAAGCAGTAGGATTGGTAGCATATGAAATGCATTTGCTAAGTTTCTCTATTATTTATCTCATAGTTTATAGAATCACTATGCCATAAAGTAACTTCAAAGACATACCGGATAAATCAAGCTCTTGATGGTGGCCTCGTCGGCCTTGTCAATTTCATTCGCAGTAAGCAGACCATTCTGAAGAAGACGTTGTATGGCTCCTGCATGGTCATATTTTCCCTTCAGTGATCTCTCTCTCTCTCTCTCTCTCTCTCTCTCTCTCTCTCTCTCTCTCTCTATATATATATATATATATATATATATATATATATATATATATATAAATTTGCAACCTTTTCCCTTTTCGTCATTCTTAATATTTTATCAGAATGCCGACAAACAAAAATATCACATCGTGGACACTGAAATAAGGGTGCATTTTGTTTAAAAAGTTGGAAAAACATTGAAAAACAATTCATTTTTATGATAAGCTGGAAAAGTGGAAAATATAAGAGCAGCTTGCTGAGAGGCTCCCTTGCTTGGTTTTCATGGAATCCAATTCTTTGGGGGTAGGTAGGTAAGATATATTTACATAGAAAATGAGCAAAATATGGAGCAGGTGTCACATTTAAGACTATTGATCCTATAGAAAAAAATGTGCAATCACACATCACAAAAGTGAAAGAAAAAAAGAGTATTTTCCATGAAAAAAATGCATTGCCAATCAAACACAACCTAAGGTTTCCTTCGCATTTGTAAGGACACAAATTTCCAATTGAGTCATTTGTAGTTTTGGCTCAATTCCGGACAAACGGTTGAGTCATAGGATAGAGTATATTGATCATCCTTCAAGCCTATGGCGTGTTTGTTGAAGACGTAGCGGCCAAGTGTATAAAGCTTCATCAAAATGCCGAGTTTAAGTGTCTCGTTTCTACGTCATCAACAGTGGTTCCATGCTCCCAAGGTATGGATGCATTACATATATATATATGAGCTTGGAACGGTTTATAATGGGTGTAGGTTTAATTAAAAACTATTGTTTATTTGTCAGAAAGATTTTATTAAACTTCTATATAAAGTATATAAAGTTTCTGGGCTAAATTTGTAATTTTCAACTTTCTGGTTTCTCGTTCGATATTGTCGTTCGAACGAGAATGTTTTTAAGCCACTGGAACTTCGTTAGAAAGGCTCGTTCGAACGAGACTTCGTTCCAACGAAAATCTCGTTCTAACGAGATTTCTGGCGGAAAAATTTTATGGCAATTTTTACCCATGTTTCCCACTTCCTTACCCCACTAACTTTTGACAGAACTTAATAGTGCGGGAACCAACCTTTTTGGTTTAAC
This sequence comes from Sambucus nigra, assembly GCA_949130495.1. NCBI lineage: Eukaryota > Viridiplantae > Streptophyta > Magnoliopsida > Dipsacales > Adoxaceae > Sambucus > Sambucus nigra. The sequence goes on along the minus strand of OX422215.1, from coordinate 539,442,786 downwards.
TTTTTCATACACATCTATCTCCAAGATGTCTAAGTTTTCAAGAAGAATTGATTATACACTTTAGTTTTACACCCATGGTTTATGTTTTCCAAGCTTCCATATATATATATACTTTGCTTGGAGTTTGGCACCGGTTTATCTCTACATATTGAAGAAGAGATTGTTTGGGTTTGCTTCAAAATCCCACAAAGAAGAGGTTTTGCGCTGATTTACACACGTGGAGAAAGGCTCCTAGTTCGGGTGACGGTGACCATATAAAGTCCGATCGGTGGATTCCGAGACCGCGGTGGAGCTACGTGGTTATTCGCTAGGCAGAGGTTGATACAAGAAGACGCGTCGGGGCTTGAGAGGGATCGAGTCAAGTGTTGTAAGTCATCTTGCTTGTATTTGTAAATTCCGTACTTAGTGGATTTGATGCTAGGGGCGTCCGAGGTTTTTTCCCGTTGTGGGTTTTTCCTCGTACATCGCGGCGTAGTGGATTAATTGTTTATTTTATCTTTTGCAAAATCCCCTAGAACGTATGCTTAGGTAAAAAGATAAAATTGGTTTAATTTAATCACTACTTGTTTAATTTGGTGCAAAATTAAATATTGGGTAATGTGTAGTTAATTTAATTCAAGTCATTTAATATAATTTGTTAAAATTGATTTGTCCTAATTTGGTAATATTGAGAAATATGACTTAGGCAAATTTTCTAGGACTTGGATAAATTAATTTGGTTTAAGTGAAATTTAAAGTAGTGTGTGTGTTTGAATCTAATTTCACTTTGTTTAATTTTAATTTGAAAAAGAAATTAAAATTTGTAATTTATTTTAATTGAACCATCATCTAACGCTTCCGCATATCCATTAATAAAAGGAAATAATTTTTGAGATTTTAAAAATTAGGGGCCTCTCGCTCCAACAAGTGGTATCAGAGCCAAAGCGATGAATTATTTCGTTAAGATCCTTTAAATAATTTTTTGGCCAAAATGGAATTTTTTCCATTTTCAAAATTTCCTATTTTCGATGGTTCTAATTACGCGTACTGGAAAGCGCAAATGAAATCGGCACTTAAATCTATCGACGAGAGGGTTTGGTTATTGGTAGTTAACGGGTGGTCTCCACCAACTCATTTAGTTGAAAATGAACGTGTTCCCAAATCGGCCGATAGATGGACTGAGAATGAGTTTAAACTTTCTAATTTTAATTCCCGAGGTTTAAATGTCTTGTTTAGCCCGGTCACACCTGATGAATTCCGACGCATTATGACGTGTGAAACCGCTAAAGAAACTTGGGATATTTTACAACTCACTCATGAAGGTACTAGTGTCGTTAAAGCTTCGAAACTCCAAAACTTCACCACTCAATTTGAAACTATCAAAATGAACGAAAAAGAGACTTTTGATTAATTTTATGCTAGACTTTCAGATATTGTTAATTCAACTTGGGAGAGAAAATACCCGACAACCGAGTTGTAAAGAAAATTTTAATATCCCTACCCGATAGATTTATTCCAAAAGTGACCGTTTTAAATTCTTTACCAACTTTAGCCTCTACGAAATTAGAAGAGCTAGTAGGTAATTTGCAAACCTATGAACTGGACATGTTTCCCTCTAAAAATGAAAAGAAAATTTAAAAGGGCATTGCTTTAAAAGCCCGAAATGAGGAAAAACAAGTAGTAGAGAGCGTGAGTGATAGTGACTCGGAAGACATGGCCTTGTTTGTTAGGAAATTTCGAAAGTTTCTTAAAATTAACAAAGATAAATTTAAAAATGACTTTAAGAAATTTGAAACTTCTAAGCATGACAAAGCCGAGAGGATCCCTAAAACTATTAATGAAAATTTAAATAGGGACGAGTCAAATAGGTGTTTTGGTTGTGAGGGTTATGGCCATAGGGCTTCTGAGTGCCCCACTAAACTAAGGGGAGAGGGTAAGCGACCCATTTCATATAATGCGACCGTTAGTGATAGTGATAAGGAAGAGGGACCCAATTCCCCCACTAAGCCCAACTTTGTAGCTTTTATGGCTAGTCATGTGAGTGATAGTGAGAACTCATCTATAGATGAAAATTTAACACATGACACTTCCAAGGTCATAGTTTATGATTCCCTTGTTTTTTATGATAGTGAGAGTGGAGAAGAAAGAGAGAGTGAAAATGAAGAAGAGGTTAATGTGAGTGAACTTCAAAATGCTTTTCAAGAATTATATGAAGAATCAATTAAATTAAAAAGAGCTAATTTGAAATTAGAAGCTAGTTTGAAAGAACGTGTCAAGGTCGTTGATAATAGTGTGTTGGTTGAAGACCTTAGGACACGTGAGAGGACTCTTCGACAGAAGCTTGAATATGTAAAAGGAGAGCGAGATAGCCTTAGAGTTTTAATGGAATCCTTGACAAATGAGCTTCTTGAGTTCGAAGAGAGAAATGTTTTATTAGAGTCTAACATTCTAAAATTAGAAAACAAATTAAAAGACTCTAGTAATGTCAAATTTGATTTGGAGTGTCGTTCGGAAAAATTAGATAAAATATTAAGAACGGTCCAAATTAAAAATGACACTTGTGGTTTAGGCTTCGATACTTGTAATGAATCTACTCACAAAGCCAAAACCAACTTTTTAGGAGAATCGCCTAAGAAAGCCTTTAGAGATCACTCCTTAGGTAAATCTTTTCGCCGTGAGTTGAAGTGTTCACATTGTGGTCGAAGAGGTCATCTTAGGAAATTATGTTTTGATCTTAAAAAGGGTCCTAGAAAATCCTTATGTAAGGCAACCAAGGTAGTCAAGATCCCTACACCCCGAGATAGTCACTCATCATTAGTTTGGGTTAGGAGATCCGACTTGGTAACTTTACAGGATAGGGTTTTTGATTCTCATTTACTTTCACATGCTTCCTCCTTTGCAAAATCTAAAGGTTGAATGTGTTAGTTTTATTTGCATACTTTAGCTTTTGTTCTTCATGCTATATTTTCATGCTAAATGTATGCTTGTTTAGTCATTTTCTAGTCTATGCTCCATGCTTAATTACATGCTAGAATTATGATCTTTGTTTATCTTTTGTATTATATTTCCTTCAATTTGTTTGCATTAAATGAAAAATACAAAAAGATTTTTGGTTTATCATTTGCATTTTATCTTTTTAGCAATTTAAGATTAATGAAAAATACAAATGATTTTTGTTTGTCTTTTGAGTATATATTTTTATTTTTGGTTAAAAAATTTCAAAAACTCAAAAAGATTGTTATTTTGTGTGTATTTTAGTTTGACACACTTTATGTGGCATATTCTTGTGTTTGAATCCCATCTTTTACACTCTCATGTGTCTAGAACTTTTGGTTTAGAATGTCAATCCTTATTATGTTCTTTACCATGCTTACATGGAGTAGTTGGATTTTGTGCTGCTTAAATGGATTCTATTGTTATATGCCTCAACTCACACATACACGAGCTCTTTTGAAATTTTAACTTCATATGTATATTTGAGCTTTATGAGGTGTTCTCCTACCAATCTTGTCATCTACATATTTGTGACCTAGGAGGACTAGACTAGTGCATGTCAAAATCCGTTGCACGTGAGATTTGTGAGAAATAAAAAATGTTATATTTAAATGTGCACGGGGAAGGGCTCCGAAAGGATTTATTATCCTTTGCAAATAGTAAGCCACCGTTTATTTGGACCTAAAAGAAATACGTGGTCCCAAGGCCTAAAAATAGAAAATATGGCATTAAAAAGAAAAATAATTGCCAACGCCTATGTTTGATTCATATATTCTTTCAAAATTGTCATATGCTTATTGAGGGAGATTGGATAGTATATCAACGGTTTGCACAATGTCCGTTTATCCTAGTTGCGCTTTCAATTTCATGACTCTATTGGTTTGTAGAATCATCAACATGCTAGGCTTCTATGCATTGTGTATGTTTATCATTGAGTTCAATCTATATTGTCATATGAGGTTATATTCAAATGTGATGAAGTTTGCAATCAATTGAGAACTCCGTGAACATGTTTTAAGTGATTGGGTCTAAATTTCATCGTTACTAGTTCACACCCCAATACTTTCGTTTCCATATGACACATTTTTGCCATACGAGTGTGGAAAGCTTATCGTATTTTGTGTCATTTGTGTGTTTATATCTATATATGTGTACTTGCGTCTATTAGGTATATCTTATGTATACATATATTTGATATGTTTGTTTAGTCTTTGCCTTGTTTTCTAGTCCATATATGCTTTAATTCATAATTGGTATTCATTTGTTGAATTCGTTATGTTTTGGTTGCCCATGAGCTTTAATGTTCTCATCACTTTATGCATGATGTTTAAATTAGTTTTAGCCTTTGTCTATTCCCGAACAAAAAGGGGAAGAATGATAGGGGGAGAAATGGATCTAAATCCTATTGTTATTTCGAGGGAGATTTAACTTAGAGGGTGATAAAGGGGAGAATTAATTTCGGGGGAGTATTTATTTTAAGTGCATTTAATATATTGATATTCCCTATGTGTTTAATGTGTTTGCTTAAGTGTGCTGAAATTATTCTAAGTGGCAACTTTCACCGGCAAAGATTTTGATCCTTTGGGTTGTTTGAGTCGAGCATTGTAATTTTATTTTGGGAGGGACTTTTTATTAGTCTAGTTAGAGCTTGACGGCTCTTTAGGATTTTTGTTGGTTTTTGTCCCGGAATAGCCAAAGGGAGAGATTCGTAAGGACACAAATTTTCAATCGAGCCCTTTGTAATTTTGGCTCAATTCCGGACAAAAACGGTTGAGTGATAGGATAGAGTATATTGATCATCCTTCAAGCCTATGACGTGTTTGTTGAAGACGTAGCGGCCAAGTGTATAAAGCTTCATCAAAATGCCGAGTTTAAGTGCCTCGTTTCTACGTCATCAACAGTGGTTCCATGCTCCCAAGGTATGAATGCATTACATATATATATAGGAGCTTGGAACGGTTTATAATGGGTGTAGGTTTAATTAAAAACTGTTGTTTATTTTGTCAGATTTTATTAAACTTCTATATAAAATATATAAAGTTCCTGGGCTAAATTCGTAATTTTAACCTTTCTGGTTTCTCGTTCGATATTGTCATTCGAACGAGAATGTCGTTCGAACGAAGCTGCCAACGAGCTTCCCCATAGGCCACTGGAACATCGTTCGAATTGTCGTTCGAACGAGATGGCTGTTCGAACTAGACTTCGAACAAGATTTCTAACGAGTTCATTTTTAAGCCACTGGAACTTCGTTAGAAAGGCTCGTTAGAACGAGACTTCGTTCGAACGAAAATCTCGTTCGAACGAGATTTCAGGCGGAAAAATTTTATGGCAGTTTTTACCCATGTTTCCCACTTCCTTACCCCACTAACTTTCGACAGAACTTAATAGTGCGGGAACCAACCTTTTTGGTTTAACTTTTTCATACACATCTATCTCCAAGAGTGTGTTTGAGAGCAAAATTGATTAAGGAAAAACTTCATGTTTTAAAGTGTTTAAGTTTTCAAGAAAAACTGATTATACACTTTAGTTTTACACCCATGGTTTATGTTTTCCAAGCTTCCATATATATATATATACTTTGCTTGGAGTTTGGCACCGGTTTATCCCTACATATTGAAGAAGAGATTGTTTGGGTTTGCTTCAAAATCCCACAAAGAAAAAGAGGTTTTGCGTTGATTTACCCACGTGGAGAAAGACTCTTAGTTCGGGTGACGGTGACCATATAAAGTCCGATCGGTGGATTCCGAGACCGCAGTGGAGCTCCGTGGTTATTCGCTAGGCAGAGGTTGATACAAGAAGACGCGTCGGGGCTTGAGAGGGATCGAGTCGAGTGTTGTAAGTCATCTTGCTTGTATTTGTAAATTCCGTACTTAGTGGATTTGAGGCTAGGGTCGTCCGAGGTTTTTTCCCGTTGTGGGTTTTTCCTCGTACATCGCGGCGTAGTGGATTAATTGTTTATTTAATCCTTTGCAAAATCACCTAGAACGCATGCTTAGGTAAAAAGATAAAATTGGTTTAATTTAATCACTACTTGTTTAATTTGGTGCAAAATTAAATATTGGGTAATGTGTAGTTAAAATTAATTCAAGTCATTTAATTTAATTTGTTAAATTGGTTTGGCCTAATTTGGTAATATTGAGAAATATGACTTAGGCAAATTTTCTAGGACTTGGGTAAATTAATTTGGTTTAAGTGAAATTTAAAGTAGTGTGTGTTTGAATCTAATTTCACTTTGTTTAATTTTAATTTGAAAAAGAAATTAAAATTTGTAATTTGTTTTAATTGAACCATCATCTAACGCTTCCGCATATCCATTAATAAAAGGAAATAATTTTTGAGATTTTAAAAATTGGGGGCCTCTCGCTCCAACAGCATGAAAATTATGATATTGAATTGACCACTATTCATGGTTCAAAGTCTCGGTATCGGTCCCGGTATCGGACACTCGATTTTCAACTCGGTCGCGGTATCGGTCGCGGTATCGGACGATACGCAAAGATACGCTATTTAGAAAGCGCAAAAAATTTCGGAAAAAATATAGAAAATTTTAAAAAAATAAGATTAACAATGTGGACCAATGAGATACATTCAAACCCATCATTCAATATGCATTGCATTGTAGAATTGGTTATACTGAAGCACGGTAGAGTTGTCAGATTCAATATTGCACAGTAAACCAATAATAATATTGAAAAACAAAAATATACATTTTGTTTTAACAACAATGTATATTTTTTAACATTTTTACAAAAACGTACAAAAGAACATTGTTACAAAAATGTACATTTTTTAACAACAATGTACATTTTTTTATATTTTTACAAAAACGTACAAAAGAACATTTTTACAACAATGTACATTTTTACAAACATGTACATTTTTTTAACAAATATGTATATTGTTTTTTACATTTTTATAAAAACGTACAAAAGAAAATTTTTTACAAAAAATTTCAAAAATGTACATTTTTACAAAAACGTACAAAAGGACATTTTTACAAAAATGTACATTTTTTTTTAACAAAAATATATATTTTTTTACAAATATGTACACTTTTTTTACAAATATGTACAAATATATATTTTTTACAAATATGTACATTTTTTTTAACAAAAATGTACATTTTTTTACATTTTTACAAAAAACGTACAAAATAATATTTGTACAGAAATGTACATTTTTTACAAACATAAATGTACATTATATATTTTTTGTAAAAGATTTGAATATTTTTTGTAAAAAAATAACATTTCTTTGAAAAAAGAGTTTTAGTAGTCATTTTTTTTAAAAAAAGAGTACTACTTTTTAAAAGATTTATATATTTTTTTTAGTAGAGTCATTTAAAAAAAAAGAGTTTTATGTTTTAAAAAATTAATGTTAATACTTTTGAAAAAGTAATACCATTTTGTAAATGTTACAATATATTTTCAACAACGAAGAAATATGGTAAAAGATAAAAGTTCTATCAAAAAATAAAACAAAATATGACAATATCGTTTGAATCGGTTGTCTCGGCCGATATCGCGGCTGTCTCGGCCGATATCGCGGCGAGGCGTCTCGGAATCGGTTATCTCGGGCGATATCGCGGCTGTCTCGGCCGATTCAATGTTTTTTTTGAAACGTCTCTCGGTATCGGATCGGTGCCCTCCGATTCCGAGTTGACTCGGCCGATACCGAGTCAACTCGGCCGATACTTTGAACCATGCCACTATTGAATGGATGATCACCGATCTGACTTGCTACGTGATGGAAATGGGCGCTATTTTAGGATTTTATTAGTCATTTTATTTTCTTTGTATTTTATTTTCTATTATTATTTGTATTTTTCTTTCGTTTGCTTTATCATTTAGAGGTAAGTAGTAATGTCATTTTTGTAATTAGTGCCTTGGCTTGAAACCTAATCTACTCCTCCCTTTTAAATACCCACTTGTAAGCCTCATTTGAGGTAGACTTGAATTTTGACAATAGAAAAGAGTCTCTCCCTAAATTGGTGTTTAGATATTTTAGGAGCCTTTTGACGGGTGGTTTACGTCAAATTGGTATCAGAGCGAGTGAAGCTCCACATTGGTGTTAGTGTATCGGTGTATTTTTTTTTATCAAAATCGTTCACTACTCTTTAATGGCTCCCAAGAAATCCAAACAACAAGAAGAAGATGAGAATCGAGAGTTGAGGCAACAAATTGCGGAGTTGCAATAACAAATAGATAAACTCTTTGCTAACCTAGCGCTAAAACCTAACCCTCCAACCCCCATGGCTGCCCCAACCCAAGAAGAACCACAAACCCTAGCGCCCCCCTTTCTAACCCTTACCCTAGCTTCCACCCCCCTGCCTCAGCCTTACTCCGCCACCATCGGACCCCCAAAACCCTCTATTCCACCCCACAACCAGCCCTACTTGCTGCCCCAACCAAAAAAAAACTAATCGCGACCCTAACCCTTGCCACCCAGTCCCCTGTACCCCCCGAAGGCCCCCACCCCACCTGCCGACCACCCCACTAGACAAAATAACACTGCCGACAACAACTCCCAGCTCCAAATTGATCCCGTAAACCTAGGGTTTTGCCCTAGGCCTACTCAGAAACTCCCTGGGCTGCCCTACCCAACCCCAAACCCTTCTACCCGCTTCCAAACATTGGTTTTTGACCCGGTTGGAGTTTTCTAGGACTTGATTGGGTGAAGAAGCGAGAAGAAGAAGAAATAAAAACCAAGATTTGTGGGATGTGCACTCCTCAATTTTCAAGAATTATTTTTGGGTTCCCACAATTTTTTTTTTGGCACAATTTTTCAAATTTCCCCACGAATCCCCAAATTTTGAACGCTCGAGGTCGAGCTTAGTTTAAAGAGAGGGAGAATGCTGGAAATGGGCCCTATTTTAAGGTTTTATTAGTCATTTTATTTTTTTTGCATTTTCTTTTCTTTTATTATTTATTATTTATTATTTAGAGGTATGGAGTAGTAATGGCATTTTTGTAATTATTGCCTTAGCTTTGGAGCCTAAGCTACTCCTCCCCTTTAAATTCCCACTTGTAAGCCTCATTTGAGGTAGACTTGAATTTTGACAATAGAAAATAGTGTTTCTCTCTCTAAATTGGTGTTTGGATATTTTAGGAGCCTTTTGACGGGTGGTTTACGTCACTACGTCTTTTTGGTTAGTCTAAAGATAAATTAATGTAATTATATAGCAGGCAAAGTTCCATTGGAAAGAAATTTATAATCCTTAATCATCCATTTGGTCAAGTATAAAGACGTAAGGTTATATATTGATAAGAGAACTTGCCGTGCGTCACATGATCCTTGGTTTGGCTCGACAGAAGTGAAGAAATCAAGACAGCAAATCTTCTTTCCTGATTAGTAAAATTGACAGAAAAACGTTGTAACTTTTTTAGCACCACGTTCACCCCCGAAATAAAACACTACAAAAATTACAGAGCATTCATGAATGAAAGATCAACAATAATGGCTTACAACTCGAGGTATTAGCAGATATAAAACTATGGCTAACAAAGACTAACAAGGAAAGATCTCTTCATAGTAAGAATTTAGAACTCAATGAACAATCATGAAAATTAACACTTTAATCGGAAAAAAAAATCCAAAAAATTATCTTTAAAAGCCTGTTAGCAAGTATGTTCACAAATGCCCGAGTCCAAACGGCTGTTACTTGTATTCTTTAGGTTTGATGGGAATCTCCATCTTTTTGTTTCCCCTTCAATCATAAAAGAAAAACCGGGAGAGAAATAGAGAGTATAGATAATCGGCATGGGAAGTGCTTGTTGTGTTATCAGGTGATACCTACTATTTCGTGTAAAGCGTAGCAGGACTTGGAATACCCTTGCACTTATGTTGATTCTAAGGATAAATAACCATTAGGTGGGTTAATGGATGATTAAATTCTCAGATATCTTCTACTTCAGTTGTTGATACATTTTCTGATGTTTCCCTGGTTTTAGCATTTTACTAGTCCAGAAAATTATTTAAAAACATCAACCGAACAATGGAAAATGAGATAGAAAATGTTCTTTCAACAAAATTATTTCGAGCATAAAACAATTTACCCAAAACAAATGGTGTGTAAATATACTCAGAAAACCACACACACTGCTGAAACAATACGTCAACTTGAATATGAATTTGGAAAACACATTCGCTGTCTACTTGATTTAGTGCAATATTTAAGGGGGAACAAACATTTTCTGGATATCAAACTAAGGATGTTAAAACCATATTACACAATTCAAGCTAGCATTAGACATAAAAGAATTAATACAGAACACAATTTGCTTCTCTTGCTCATAAATCTAATTAGAATTAACACAAGTAAAACCTTTGCAGTGCTTCTATGCTAACATAGCAAGACTAGCGAAAGTTGATAGTTAATTTTTCGCTGTGAATATGTTTGGGTATGTTGAGATAACGCACTTTGAGCATGCCATATTCATGAAAATTAAATGTTCTTATTAAAGTTCAAATCTTATTTGATCCTGATATACTCCCTCCCGTCCCAAATTAAGAGTCCATGTCTTTATTTTGTATAGATTAAGAATACACTCGATCAACGGTCAAAATTAACTCTTGTTCACCAACATGGAACTTGGTTTGTTGATTATGTCCAAAAAAGGAAAGTGGACCCTTAATTTGGGACAACCCAAGAAGGAATAGTGGACCCTTAGTTTGGGACAACCCAAAATGGAATAGTGGACTCTTAATTTGGGACGGAGGGAGTAGTGTAAAGTGCAACAAAATGCATAGTTCACGGGGTGGTTTGCATTATAATAGTTTAGGGGTTTTCTTGCAAAAACTGCAGAACTCAGGGGGATTTTCTCACTCAAACCCCCACGATATACTAACATCACAAGACTTAAAAGCTATTATCCAATGTAGACCTAGGTTACGCAAGGTGATGGGGGAGTAGATCCAGACAAAGAGGCTACTATAAGACTTTGAAGCCCCATTCGAATGCTTAGCAACCCCGCATATTTCCCACTGCAGTATATAATGGCCCCTAACCGTCACAAATATAAAGAGGATATATATATTATTACCTTAGGAGGAAGAGAACTACCAGCTTTCTCACATCCCATTGAATCTACTGGAGCATCTTCTGAAGACCTCATTATCCGAATCCCTTCGATGACCTTTTCCCAATTAGCAGGTGGTTTGACTGAATCACACGAAATGTAAGTTCGGGCTTTCACCAAGTCATGAAATGGAACCCGGCGATATAAGAAACATTTTGTATGTCATAATTATGACGAGCAAGAGGAGAGGTCCATGTAACTTATCTAAAAATTAAACTGAGATATTAGCACCTAATCTCAATAAGGAAAATAGTTGCATCAAGATAAAGAGTAAGGACAAAGCCGGTTCCCTTCCCTAATACATATGTAGGGTTGATAAAGACAGCTGCAAAATCATCTATCAATACATTCAAACACAGTGATCTCTTTGGAAAATCACTCCCATCAAATGATTGTAACCATCTAAATTGAAATTTTCATAAGAACAATGGTCACCAAAAGAAACGGTAAAATAGTGCTAAATTAAAAGTTATTAATGGGAGGAAGGGAGTTTATACTTCAAGCCGAAAAGAAAAACTGACATTGATAAATGCTGATTCAAGGAGTTCTCTGTGTTATTCAAATTATGCTATAAAACTGTTTACGAGTTGTTTGATGTGAGCTTGAGAAAAGAAATTCATTCTAATGTTTTTCAGAAGAAAACCCCATAAAAATCCACGTTTACTACTAGTAGTTACAAAAGTTGTGAACTTCTTTCCCAGAAACAAAGGCCATTAATGATAACATGCCAATGTTCCTATCACCATTCAATCAGAATTTGAGAGAAAATATGTTGATGTGGATGAGAACATTTACTTCGATGTTTACAAACTTGCCAGTGGCATTTATCATGCTTTCCCTATTCCAACAGTTTTTTGAAACACAGCGTGTGCCACTTCCATATAATACCTGTTGACCTAATGGGAGACAACACTTCACTTATCACTGAAGGCGCATCTGAGGCAGGTAAGGTAGGTACTGAATTTCCTGCAGAGCAAGATAATATTAAAAGAAAGAAAAGGAAAAATAAGATGTGACACCCTGCCTATTCTAATACCAGGTGGCCAATCCATTACTAAAATCAAACAAATTATCAAGTATGATTTCATTCTCAGCATCAAGTAATAAAAATAAAATGAATAAAACCATAGATACAAATAAACAGAACCAACGATATGCATAAATAAATAAACGTGAACCGAATGAACCATCGGTCACTAACAATAAGCATCCAACTGAAATAAAACTGATAAATAAATATGTATCTCTAACGGATGTGAATAAGGGCATTTTCGTCATTTTTTTATCATTTTTAGTATTTCTTATATTTTGAGTATTCATTGTATTTTTCCTTTTGCTTAGTATTTAGAGGAAGGAAAGCTACTTGGCACTTAAAGGTATAATTATAATTAGATTCTTAGCTTAGAGGCAAAGCAACCTTCCTCCTATAAATACTCTTTTGTAGCCTCATTTGAGGCACTCTTCCATTTGATGATATAAAGATTTGAGAGAGTTTAGAGAGATAATTATCTTTTCTTGCTCCCACTTGATGTCATTTACGTCAATTGGTATCAGAGCTTAGTCGCTCCATCGGTTGTTGTTGTTGTTGTAAAACAAAAACTCATAAGCAACGTCAATGTAGGTTCAAGAAAGGATGAACACCTCCAACAAAAACCCTTTCAATCAAATTTTGGAGGCCATCAACCGATTGACGGCCTGAGTAGATGCGATGGACGCCCGAGGTTCTTCGCCGGCAACCACCACGGACTGCCCTCACACCGCCGCGGTCACATCTTAAAACCCTAACCCAAACTCTCCAAAATCAATCCATTCTACACCTCTACCCCAAAAAAACCCTAATTTCTCAAACCCTAAACCCAATTTCAATCAAGAAAACACCACCACCGAAGATGGTGCTTCACCACCACAACCCACAGGCCGGAACACAAAAAAAAAAAAATCAAAAATCACCCATGTCGACCCAAAACAGCCCATCCCGCCACCAACATTCCCCGCCGAAGCCTCCGGCCCTCTGAACCCTACAGCCACTGCTCCAGATAGGGCCGTAAATCGGGTTGGGTGAGCCGGGCTTGGGGTTGCTCAGGCTCGGCCCGAACTCACTTACTCATGCTCAAGCCCAAGCTCGACCCAAATTCTTTTTTCTCACCTAGGCCCGAACTCAGCTCATAAATATTACGGGCTTCGGGCCCGATTTCGGGCAAGCCCGATTTCAATTTTTTTTGCTAAAAAAGTTTGAATTAATTTTTTTTTTCTTGTATTTCCATCATGGACAAAATTACACATTACAATCTAATTGATATTTCATGAAATAAAATATATAATTATGAAATGTATTAAATTAAAACAAGGGAAATAATAGAGAAAACCTAGAAATGCCTTAAATTTCATACATTTAGCAAAATTTGATCACTAACAAAGGCCTATTGTGACTTGAGAAATTATTAAATCAAATACCCATAATGAGATTAACAATAAAATCACAAAATTGAAAATCACATCTAATCTAATGTATTCTGACCAATGAATTTTTTTTAAAAATGTAGTAAATGAAATAAAAGAACGAAACCTAATTAAACAATGTTAACATAAATATGTTATATTATATAAATTATTTATTTATACATATGAAGTTCGTGCTTCGGGCCCAATTCGGGCTTGGCATAGTTCGGCTCAAGCTCGGCCCGAAATTTATTCGGGCTTGAAATTTTGGCTCAGGCTCTGCTCTGCTCAAACTCAAATAAAGCTCGGCCCGAAAATAGCGGGCCGAACGGGCGGGCTTCGGGCGCTCAATTTACAGGCCTAGCTACAGGGCTGCCGAAACCCAAAGGGAAACCCACCCAACCACCTGTTCTACATTCTGGAGCCGGACAACCTGATCCAGACCCGAAACAACACCAACACCCACCTAACACCCAAATCATACCAACCTGCCACCAAAAACAATCCACCAAAGGTCCGATGTTGTCCCAGTCCACCAACGATCAACTTCCCCCTTCCGATTCGCTCCCCCAACGAACCGGTTCAGTTTGCTAGGCTTCCAATCATCTTCTTCCTCGGATTTATTCAAGACCGAACCGATTCGTTGGGGGAGCGAATCGGTTTGCTTAACTGAACCGGTTCGGTCTGCCAAGCGAATCGGTTTGGTTTGCTAGGCTGCCAATCATCTTCTTACTTAGATTTTCTCCTCCAAAACCCTCCAATGGAGGTCTCAAGCCTACCAAAACATCAAATTAACACTCTACATCAATACCTACCTAACCAACCCAGAAGCATTATAACTACAAAATATACCCGAATCCATAATTAAAACCCTAGGATTCATAATCATTAATCAATTCAACCAAATCCAAAGTAATTAAACTTGAGTTTTCATTGATTCTAACCCCCTATCAATGTTCTACCCGTTCATACTTGTAAACCCAGAATTTAATCATGAAATTCTTACATATTCATCATCAATTAATTATCAATTACAATCACATATTAATCACAACTTAACTCTCTTACTTTAATTCTCAAAATTTCAACCTACAATTTCAGATTTAATCTTATCGATTATAAATGTAATTAACTACATAACTTTGCAATCTAAAGCAAGTAAATACTTGCCTTTAAGGATCTGAATCCGAAATCTCACGCATAAGAATGATTTGAATCCTTCCTTCTCTTCTCCAAGGTCTTATCTCCCTTTTCTTCCTTTTTCTTCTCTTAAACTACCCCTTAAGCACAATTATGCAGTGATTAAAAAGTGGGTTGTCATCCACCTCCCCAATCTTTAAATACCCAATAAACACACCCTAATCCCGTTTTCAGGTTAAACCCTAGGTGTAAAAAGACCACTATATCCCCATACGGGTCCTGCTTTGTCTAAAATCTCGTGGAACTCAATCATAACACTCGGGTACCTATTCTAGACTATTTCAACCCATTTCGGATCATCGGTGCACTAAAAAAGGTCATCTAAGTCACCCAACTACAAATTCACCAACTTCTCATTAACCGGGCCCGACGCATGAGTACAGCACACGTCACTCATAAAAAATACAAATCCACCGATGTAACTCTCTATCGACATAATAAAATAAACCGTCGTTTTTCACTCAAACGACATATAATAAATCACATCTCTATTTATTTATCACATGCAAGTAAATAATAATAATAATAATAAATATTAATCCTTAGCTCGCTAATTAATATTTACCGAAACCCAATTTAGTTTCTCTCAATTAAATTAATAATTATAAGCACGTGGATATTAAATAATCATAAAAATACGGGTATTACATAAGAAAATAGTGCAGGATAGCAAGGAAGGAGTAATTATAGACATCATGATTTTTTTTGGGGGGGGTGGGGGGGGGTGATTGATTATAAATTCTGTCAGCTTAGGAAATAAGATGAAAATTGAACTTTTCTGCCTACGACCTGTATGTTTATATGAATTATTATTTTCCTTCGTGGATAACATATACTCATATACAAGAAGAGGTTCATATGTATTTTTTCAAATTTTATTGCTGGCATGACACAGTACTTGCCTTAACTTAACAAAAAATCCCCATCACATTCCAAGACTTCAAGATATGCACAATACCAAATTCAGATTTAAAATAACGTGTCATGACACAATACTCCCCTGAATATAACCATATGCCAACACAAAAGTTTGAAAATCTAATGAAGCATAGCTCCAGACTTCAATGCTGTTACTATTTTTAACTTTAAATTTAGCAAGCATAAAGTTTTTTACTAGGTCTGAAACGTAACATCCTTAACCACAGTGCAAGTTGCCTAGATACTGGGGGAGAGGTGGGGTGGGGAGAGATGTGCACATCGTGTCCCCATGAACAGTAGTAGCAGATATGTTTTGGGGGTGGGTGGGGGAGGGGGTATAAGTATTTATGAATTTCATGTTAGATATATCCACAATAGAATTTCTTTGAATTATTTCCATGCTTATCTTTAACTCCTTTTGGTTAGTTTATTACCTGAATCAGGACTATGTAATTTAGTAAGTAGGCCTCTGTCTCCCCTTATACGCAATCATTAGAAATAATAATACAGTTATGATTTGAGAGATATTGTTTAACCATCCACTGCGTGTGTATACATCAGAGAGGGAGAGAGAGAGTAGTCAGAAATCAGCTGATTCCTAATTTAACTATGTCATGTTTGGCCAAGTCAAGTGTTCTCCACAGCCTTCCTTGTCACAGTTCCCTAAACCATCAGAAGATCAATAAGCAATATTGTTGAGTTGACATCTAGAAGGTCCAATTTTGTATGCCTTGTCTGTTCCATGGCTAGTGGAATGGAGAATCTGCATATTCTGAAAAAAAGACTAATAATTTGCTGGCAAGTAACAAATAATTGGCATCATCGATCAAGGCCAGATTGATGTGAAACGACGTGGAAATATCACTCAAACACTATCACAAAATCTTCAAACTCACGCAATATTATTCAACTCCAAAGTGATTGGAAGACTTTACAATATCTTCTTTTTTAAAGGCAACTTAATAGTAATAAATCTAATAAAATCTTTGTTTGTCCAGCCGGCCCTACCCTCTCTCATAGAAAACCTAACAAAAAAAACTTCAAAAACAATAAAAACAGAAAAATAAAAATAAAATGGAACTACTGGTCCCCTCCTTTCATTCGTATCAACCCCCCCCCCCCCCCCAAGAAAAAGCTCGTCCACGAACTCCAAAACAGGATACCATCTGTCTCAGCGACCCAATGTTAAGTGATGGGAACATCATGTTCCATTTCCTCCTCGCCATTCGTAGCTTCATCTTCCATCCATTCCCTGATTAAACCGGAGTGTTTCTTCAGGTTTGTACAAAAAAGCTAGTCTTTGCCTGTCGAAGTATTACTTGCTGCCCTTGCTTGGGTAGGTGAGGCAATTGGTGTACTTGTTTTTCCAGTTGGGCAGGGGCAGCAGCCTTTTCACCTTGGTTGCATATCAATGGCTTGGGCCCACGTTCTAACTTGTAACTTTTCACAGCTCTAGCTCAGTTTGAATGCACAAATTGTAGCTCTTGACTAAACCTCGTGATCTTTAGCCCAATCCTCTCCTGAAGCTTAGCACATAAAAGTTAAAATTACTCTGGAGTATTTTTGAATGGGCAGTGTCCCTTGACGAACCCTCTTGAGCAAGTCCCTCTCGTAGTGTCAGAAAGAAAAGCAGTTCTCAAGTCCCTCCTTATCTCTGGCCAATTTCTATATTACCGTGTAGTCTTACAAAGTAATGAACATCATCCTTGGGTCCATCTATTCCAAAGCCACCCAAATCTAGTGGGTTCAGTTTTTTTTTATCCACTGCGTCACATGATGTGCCTTGTCGCTATCAAGATCGTGATGATTAGGCTGATTTGAAGGAATGCACACTTAGTTGCCTTCTCACTTTTTGAGGTAGAAGACCCTTAATGAGCAGAACATCCACAACCAGGTTCACGGGGTGATTACACCGGGACTTCTCTAGTTGCTCTCCTCTAACTCCTATTTTGTCGCAAAAGCGTTTACAAGAGCGGGTGTGGCTTATTTTACTTCCTATGTCGCCTCAAAGTGATGTCTCCGGTGATTCACGGATCGATGGCAATAGAATACGTCCGTCTTGTCTCCCCCACAGACCTATCTTGCGTGTGGGGTTGTGACCTGAACGGGCTTCTTTTGTGGTGCGTCAAAGGGAGGGTGCGACCCTGCCACCCTTGGTGATGACCCCTCACAAGTTGTGGTTGATCATTCGTGGTGGGGAACGATACCCCATTCGTCCCAGCCCTCCACCAATGAGACAGACTGAGGTGCATCGTTGGGGTGTTGTCCAACTGAAACGAAGACGCCACGTGGCTACTAGTCTTGATCCTTCCAAATCGTTCGTATAAATCCGATATTTGGGACATCATATTTTCAACTATCATGAATAACTTGGGCATATCCTCGAGAAAGATTTCGTCAGCTTTTGTGGGGGTGTTCGTGGGGGTTTTCAGAGTGGCATTTGGCCGTGGTAAACACATACTCGTGTACTAACACTCGTACCAAGACTGAACTATGCTATGATACCAATTGATGTGAAACGCAAAAATAACACCCAAACCAATGTTACCAGGGTCGTGGGTCGCATTGTACGCGGTACGGGTATGGGTGTTGGGTACGTTACCCCAGCTGGTACACGGTACGGCGTGGGTATACTGAATCGGAACGCTATTTGGGTCGCAATTCGGTATGATATTCTATTCGGTTCGTAGTTAGAAATGTATTTTTAATGTTAAGTGGCCGAACAATATAATCATTCTTACAAAATCACATTTACTAGTACCCAACATGAATTGTAAAATAATTCAACAAATAAAGTAATATTGTTCTTTTGAGGAGACTGAGACATGAATGAAATATGTAGTATTATGGGTTTTTGAGTACTAATGGAAATGATATAGGGAGTGATAAAAGAATTTTAGATCTTAATTAACTTTGGAAGCATATAAACTTATTAGTAATTATCTAAGTAATTAATTATATTTTTACCGTAATAATTAAAAAGGAGCTCAAATCTCTTCTTTTTTTTGGTACGTGTGTGAAATAAGGAGCTTAAATCTCTTAAAGCGCTTTTCAGATATCAAAGTTACCCTTTCATTAATTACTTGACAGCTTATGTCACTGGGGGGTAAAGTGGTCTATGACAAGTGTCCTTTTCTTTTTAAATTATCCGACAACTACTTACCTTTGGAACCTATGAAGCACGGACACTCTCCCGGAAGCCAACGTGTCGTGTCCGACAACGTGTCGGACACCTATGAAGCACGAACACCCTCCCAGAAGCTACAAGTCAGCTTTGACTCAAGTGATGGTGATTGTGCTTTATTTATGATTCTTAAGGTCAAAGTGTAATTGAATTTTGTTTTGTATGGTCCATTTTCTTAATTTCATGTTAAGAATGCTCTAATAAGATATTTTATGGAGAAAATATGTTTTATTTCATTCATATATATTATATATTATACGTATCATAACGTGTCGTATCCTAGTTTTTGGATCAATCACGTGTCGCGTATCACGTGTCGAAACACGAATTACGAGTCCGTGCTTCATAGTTTGGAACCTTGAGATTCATTAATTACATGTTTGTTCTCTGTACCCTAATAATAAAATAACCACTTAAAAGCCTTTTTATTTGTTCTACTGTTCAACTTTGCAGCTGGGTTTCAAACTCATAAACAAAACCAACCTCGAACTTCAAACATCTAACGTCTCTTCTTGAAACTTCAAACTGAAAAACATGTACATTTTGTTCAGTGATGGAGATAAACCAGTTGGAGGTGGCAACTAACAAGCTATTTCGTGGTATGCAACCCGATTTTTTCATCCGAAACTCAGTAAAACCTTGGGTCGCCATTTTCAGCGACTTGGGTCGCGAGCGCACCCTGTTTGGGGTCGCGCGATCTTGTTCGTGGGGCGGAGAGGGTATATGAGCGAATTAGGTAACATTGACTCAAACATAATCATAAAAATCTGCAAACTTCCTCAATATTATTCAATTTCAAAGTGAGTAGAAGAATTTAGAGCCTCCTTTAAATACGCAACTTTAATAGAGTCCTAAATCTAATTAAAACTATAAAGATATTTAAAGCAAAAGAGAAAATAAGGGGAATTACCAAAAGACAATCCCATCCCTATTAAACCTCCTAAATATCCTCCTAAGATCTTTCCTTTGCAAGCCAGCCCTACCCTCTCTCATAGATTCCAAATAAAACCACAACCAACAAATAAGACTTATATTATTAAAATAGAATTTTTTTTTTTTTTTAAAAGAAGAAAAAAAATGCATTATTGTCCCCTCCTTTCATTCGCTTCAAAATAGTAGACAAAATATATGGCAATGATTGACAAGACAACAAGTGTGAAGAAGCATCCAATTGAACAAATCCATTTCCTCCATCTATCCTCAAATGCTTTTTCTATGAATCACATGTTCCAAAAACTCCCAACTTACATGGTCATAGACATTTTCGAAGTCAAATTTGAAACCACTCCTCATCTTCTCCTCCACAACTTCGTTTTCAATTAGCACAAGATCTAAAATCGGCCTTCCCTTATTAAAAGCTCCACGCGGTATCCCCAATCCTCTTGTCCAAGATCATCCTTAATCTAAAAGCTGACACTTTCGCCATCATTTTGTATATGCACGTTACAAGGCTAATTGATTTGAAATCCTTAATCTTCAAAGATAAGCTTTCTTCGAGATCAAACATATACAAGGCTCGCTAGGAATAGCATTCACAACCCCATTCCTGTAGAACTTAAACACCACAAAAACCTCCCTTTTGATAAGCTACCAATTTTCTTGAAAGGTTGCCATAGAGAAGGCTTGTGACGTTATCCCCTTGAAACTCCAAAAGACCCCTTGTCTTTACTTCTTCCTTAAAAGAACTTTCAATCCACTCTTTTTTACTTCTTCAATTGGATTCCAATCAAACCCTCTATCCCAATACTCTTTTGCTCCTCTTTTTTGTGCCATTTTGAAAAATACCCTTTAACTTCATTATAAATACCCTCTTCCCTATCAAAAAACGCCCCATTATCATCTCAAGCTTGTGCATCAATTTATTCATTTTCCTTCCACTCGCAATTCAATTAAATAACTTGGTAGTGTTGACATGTCTTGTCTCACTCTCTTACCCTAACCTTGACTTTAAGGTTCCATGAATCTGCCTCCTTCAAAAATATTTCTCCATTCTATTTTTCAAGGATCTCTCGTCTTCCTTAAATGCCATTCAATCCTTCAACACTTCTCAACTCACCTTGGTCATTTCCAAAATAGCCATCTTGTCTAACCTGATATCCCCGTACACCTTCTTGTTCGATGATTTTACCTTTCTACCACATTTTCCAAAAAAAATCATAAGCTTAAACAGATGGGAATGAGCTCTATTCTAGGGTTATTTTTGTCAATTTATCTTCTTTTGTATTTTCTTCTATTATTTTCGTTTAGTTGTATTTCTTTTTGCTTGGTATTTAGGGAAAGAAGTAGCAATAGGCTCTTAAGGGTATTTTTGTAATTAAATGAGCAGTTTGGAGCCTAAGCTACTCCTCCCCTTTAAATACCTCTTGTATTCCTCATTTGAGGATATTCCTCCATTTTGAAATATAAGAAATCACTTGATTCTCTCTCTAAAGTTAAGGTTTGGTATTTCTTTTCCGCCTTTGACGTGTAGTTTACGTCGAATTGGTATCAGAGCTAGGTGTCGCTTCCCGATTGGTGTATTGGTATCTAGTTATCAAAATTGTACTCTACATCAATGGCTCCCAAGAAATCCAAACAAATCAAAGAGGCTAATCAAGAGTTAAGAGGACAAATCGAGGAGTTGGCCAAGATGCAACAAGCTGACATGAACGAGGCAAAACAATCCATCTCCGTCCAAATGGCACAACTTCTCCCCGCCCTCCCACCACCCTCCCATCTTAGCCCTTACCCTCATGTAAACACCCTAAACCCTAGCCCCAATCCCCATGGCAGCCAACCCTGACTACCACCGCCAAAAACACTAAAACCCCTCCTCCAATCATATCCTCTACCAACCAAACACTGCCGATTCAGCCCCTGGAACCCTCCAGCACCGTCGGCCCTACCTAGATCCTCCTCGCCACTAACTGCCCTAGCCCCGCTCCAATTCCCTTGTCCGGCGCACTCCCAAACCACCTCCCCACCCTCGCCGACCAGACCCCTGAGTCCAGATACCCTCCCCGCCCTTCATCCGACCCGGGTCAGTCACCAAGTGGAGCCTTACGGTCCACCAACCCGATCGCAATCCCCCTTACCTCCCCGCCCTGCTTTCGCAATCATCCCCAATCCTAAGTTGCACCAAATGTTGGTGCCTCCCCTTCATTCCTCACCGCCCCATAGCTCAAATCCTTCATTTACATGCCAATCCTAATTCCCCTTATTTTCCCACCCAACCTGGAGTCATTACCTATCATATGGAGATCCACGGACTTCCACCCACTACCTCCACCCCCATTTGTGCCCCTATATCCACCACCACCACCGTCACACCATGCCCCTTCTCATCATGATCTTTCCCTATCCTACACGAGGTCGTTTTAATCTTCTAATCTTCTGACACTGAGGGTACCCATCAAAGCGTCCACGAGTGGATTCCTCCCCCACCCACCTGACCCCCTCGCTACGTACCACTTCGGGACCGCCAGTGTTTTTATTGTGGCGAGTACGACCACCTGATTGGCATGTGCCCCCATCGTGGCCACCCCATGGCCCCACACGCTTACGCCCCTTATCCACCACCTGTTCAGATACCACCAATCCCTGCGGGTTTTGCCGCACCTGCGCCTGGAGAAGGGGTGGACCTATGTAGCACGAACACGGACACGGGTGTCGTGTCCGACACGACACGGACACGCCGACACGGTATTAAATAAATATTTTTTATAATTATTTTTATATATAAAAAATATGAAATATCACATTAATACTAATCTCATACTAAGAACAACATTAAACATATAAGCATTAAGAGTATTAAATCCATTCTACACATCAAACATCACAATGATACTAAATCCCATACAAATAATAACAATCAAAATGCATATGGCTAATGCAATTTATTGAACAAGAGATTAAAAAAAAAGAATAAACAGGTGAGAAAAAGGACAAAAAAAAACATATGCTTCCTGTCCCTTTTTTTTTAAGTTATTATATATTTATGTCAGCCGTGTCC
Source organism: Sambucus nigra (assembly GCA_949130495.1). Taxonomy (NCBI): domain Eukaryota; kingdom Viridiplantae; phylum Streptophyta; class Magnoliopsida; order Dipsacales; family Adoxaceae; genus Sambucus; species Sambucus nigra. The sequence continues at coordinate 539,420,000 of OX422215.1, read as the reverse complement.
CTTGCGTGTCCAACTATTTTTAAATGCCTTTTAAGCCCGACACGCCACGTGGCGTGTCGGACATGTGTCCCAGACGTGTCCGTGTCCTTGGAGTGTCCGACACTCGTACGCGGCCTTCGGAGAAGTGTCCGTGCTTCATAGGGGTGGCAATTCGGGTCAACGGGTCGTGTTTCGGACCGATACGACACGATAAGGTTTTTTCGGACACGAACACGACACAACACGAATTCGTGTTTTTTTAGTTGACACGAACACGACTCGAATAAAAAACAACACGGCACGACACGACACGAATACCAGAATTTCTTAAATTTCACGCCTAAAAAACACGATAACACGACACAACACGACTCATAATTCAGACACGAACACGACACGACACAAATTCGTGTAAAAAAAAACAAGACACGAACACGACATATCGTGTCAATTTCGAGTCGTTCCGTGTCATTTTTTCGTGTCGTTTCTAAAATTGTCACCCCTAGGGTGGGCCTAGAGGTTCAACCGGAGGACGACCACCTGTCGACAGCACTACAGTTACTCTCTTGGAGTCTTCAAGACGATATTCGGGTCGACGTACCCATGTTTGACGAGCGATTCTCTCCGGACATCATGGTCGATTGGTTAGCTTCGATGGAGACAGTTTTTTAGTACAAGCGGGTTCAAGGCCGCTCCTGTGTTCTCCTTGCAGCCACCAAATTCCAGGGATTTGCCCGGATTTGGTGGAACGATCTCTGCTACCGCTGCACAGCGGCCGAATTGCCTCCTATTAAGACCTGATCTGAGCTGAAGGTCACTCTCCAGGCGTCCTTCATTCCACCTACCTACGCGCGCAACCTCTTTCCTCGCGTTCAGTCTCTCAGGCAGGACACCTTATCGGTAGTGAAGTACATGAAACAGTTTCAGATTCTATGCACCAGAGCTCGCCTTCCCGAGACGGAGAATCAACGAATCAGCCGCTATATATCTGGGTTGCAGCCGCATATTCAGTACGATCTCGGTTTAAAGGAGATACCGACTTTCCTGAAGGCGGTTGAGTACGCGACCAAGGTCGAGGCTTACCACACAGCGCCTGCAGCTCTCCCAGCCTCTCGAGCCCCACTCACACCGGCCCCAACCCCTACTCTGCCAGCATCAACTTCCGCCTCCACTACTGCTAAAGCGATACCGCGCCCACCGGGCCCCCTACATTCAAGTGTTACAATTGTGGCACTGTTGGCCACCGAGCTTCCGACTGCTCGCTTATGAGGCGTCGTGCTCTGATTACTGTTCTGGAAGGCGACTTCGTGGGTCTCCCACTGTGGACACCTATTTTTGGCATTTCCTCACGAGTCTTCATTTTGGCGCTCGAGGACGAGTTTGATTTTAAGAGGGGGCGAGTGATGTGAATGAGCCCTATTTTAGGGTTAGTTTTGTCAATTTATCTTCTTTTGTATTTTCTTTTATTATTTTCGTTTAGTTGTATTTCTTTTTGCTTGGTATTTAGGGAAAGAAGTAGCAATAGGCTCTTAAGGGTATTTTTGTAATTAAATGAGTAGCTTGGAGCCTAAGCTACTCCTCCCCTTTAAATACCTCGTGTATTCCTCATTTGAATATATTCCTCCATTTTAAAATATAAGAAATCACTTGATTCTCTCTCTAAAGTTAGGGTTTGGTATTTCTTTCTAGCTTTTGACGTGTAGTGTACGTCATAAACACTTCACCAACATTAACACCACTTTTCTTTAAAATTTTCCTACAATTCCTTAGCCATATATTTTCAAAGAAATACATCTCGTCAAACATTTGCCTCCTCTCAACGAGACTTTCATTGTGAGATAGTCATGCAACGATTTAGCCAAAGCACCCACACGTAAAGATTTCAAAAAATGTTTTTCCATAAAATAATGAAAATTCACAACGTCAGAGAATATGGTCCACTCCATTCTACTCTTTGCAAAGGATACACCACAAAGAAGATAAAACATGTATTTGACCTCTTATGTTTCATCAAATCACAAATATTCGCCGCCAACAATACAAAATACAGACTTTGAAGGTATATCACATTTTTGAATCCTCTTTACATAGATGAAAGGGAAGGAAAGAAGTTGAATCCACCAAGATATCAGAATATGATTCAAATGAAAATACTCAAAGAATATCTCAATCATATAACCGGGACACTTTTAAAGGGTGTCTAAACAGTTCCAAGAATGAGATGAAGTCGACAAATTCACCATCATCGAGGTTTTCCAAAAAGTCAATTTTCGTGAATAACAGTTGAGTTCCAAAAAAGGAGAGATGTAATGAATTCATGATGGCCAAACGATACAATCTTGGAAACAGAATACGAAATTGGGAATTCCCTATTCGATTGTGTATTGAACACTTACTTATTTGAGAAACTCCATTGGCCTTTCCATATGCGAACTCTTCAATGTCAGGAAGGCTAGAAAGCTGCAACGAATAAACACGGATTACGATCTAAATAGCGCCGTAAGTGGACAGCATAATATGTTGAATTATAATGAAGGATTTTTTGCATACCCTTCAATGATTTTTAATTAAGATACTCCCCTTGTAACTTTTTAACGTGACCCTTTTTTTCTCAACTCTGTCCGCCATCCATTACAATCCGGTTCATTGTTGTTAACTCCCCACATATTTCAGACAAAATTTCCCTTTCAGACAAGAATCATTTTTTACCCTCTTCTTCATTTTTACATTAGAAATTAATAAACAACAAACTATATCTATATACATACACACACATGGTGGCAATGGCTACTGTCATGGGCAGGTGTGGAGGTATCGCAGTAACATGGCTAGTATAAGAAATAAGGGGCTGATGAAGAGTAAACATCATCATCAACTTCACCATTCATATTGAGTCATACCTTCAACATCCATACTGAATTGGTGAGAAATACCTTAACTAATAAAGGAGAAAACAATTATTCTAATTCCAACCATAAACCTCATTGCCAAATTGCCAATGTGGGCCCACATCAATCAACACATGCCAAATTCATCAATGGTTTATGGAACAAAATTATGCAACCAAGTGGGCACCACATCAGTCAACACATACCAAATTACGAATTGGGGCGTCCTAGCCACGCCTTTTATAATTTTTTGAAGAATACTGCCATTGTTTTTCATGCATACAATACAACCATTAAGACTCATCTTTAAAATGACATTGTGATTGAGAGTTTTCAAAATGCCTTGCAGTGCCTTTGATTGGCCATAATAGTTTGTTGAGCACCTAATTCTGTTTTCTTTCCACACAAATCCCATTGGGATAGTGAATTGTTAATCATTCTGGGTCCTTGCTAGTCCCCAAGTCATCCTGGTCATTTTCAGCTGGTTTTCACCCTCCTTTATTGAAGACCCTTGTAACGGTCTTTCGTTCCGTGCAAAGGTGATGAATACAAAAACATTTTTCTGTTATGACTTGTGATTAATTCCCATCTATGTACACATGCATTAAATGTTGATCAACATCTTTCATAAGAAACCTAACTTCAGCAACTAATACGCACACCTTGTGCGTGCTAACAATTTCAGGCTAATTATGCCTTATCATAGGTCTATACTCTAAATTTGTCATTTACATTTTCAAGTTCATGTGAAAACGAACCCATTCTGCCTTGCCCATCTTGGTCAAATTGAGTTTTCTCCTTATTTGCTTGTATCTGTAGTCATCACTTACTTGGCCCACCCACCGAAAAATGCCAAATAAAGTTGGTCACATATCCAATTCTTTATTTTTTTTTATGATAAACAAAGTATTTATATTAATCTCATCATGAAAGAAGTTGCATCAAAAGTGGACCATCATGATAGAATTTTTTAGCAACAAAAAATTATGATTTATTTTATGACACGTGAGTCTTTATATTAGGGGAATAAAACAAGCTGACCCGAGCCAACTTGTAGATTGCTCAAGCTTTGTTTGAAAGTCTTCACGAGCTTCGAAATGTATTTAGGCTCCGCTAATTTATTTCACAAGCACGGAATCAAGCTCAAATAGCATAGGTATTTTACACCATTTTAGTATCAGTATTAATAACTGAGCCAAATTCACGACGAGTTCAGTAACATAACAAGCTTAAAAGCATGTAAAAGCTTGACTCGTTTACAAGTCAATCTCAAATGAGCTTTTAGGGAACAAATTCGATAGTTTGCTTCCTCGATTCGTTTTACACCCCTAAATTACATAGCAGCCTACAATATAGAGCAGAATGCATACATCACGGGTTTCTTGCAATAAAATTAGTTCAGTTTTTTTTTACACATTACCCACCCTGGAAGAAATTTAAGAAAATAATATCATTTTTGGTTGAAACATAAAACAGCCCTAATTTATATAGCAGCCTACAATATAGAGCATAATGCATCTCGCACGGGGTTTTGCAATAAAAATAGTTCTAAGTTTTTTTTTTTTACACATTTAGTCACATTTACCCTTCAAGAAACTGAACAAAATAATATAATTTTGTGTTTAAACATAAAACAAAATTCTTACTTTGTGGACATGGGGTTCTGGTTTCAGCTCCTTTGCTCTGATTTCTACAGTATCTTTTTTCACTCTCTTTTTTCTAACAAATACACGAAACTCTGATACTGAACTGCTTTTACAAGACTCAGACCCTGTTAAAACAAAATATATAACCATGACATAAAATAAAGAAGTTGATTGATTTGAATAATTTTAGTAGATGGGTATTTGGGGAATTTTCTCACCTGGGTTTTGGTCTGAACTTGAAGGTGGGATTGGTCGTGTAGAAGAGAGTCTTGTACTGTACATTCTGTCGCAGACCCAACCCACGGGAACAACTATATGCTTTCCAACCAAACTCATATACAAATGTGGCTTTTCATTCTATTTTCCTTATTTAAAATAGTTCAGTTTTTTAATATTTATTTTCATTTTCAAAGTTTTATTAGGGTCTCGTCTTATAAAACTTCAAGTTTATAATCCTTACTTCAATACTTTAACAATGATTTTAGGCCGGTATCAAAATGCGATATAATTTGCATTGACTCGTGTTTGGACTTCATTATTGTTCACCTCAGATACGAGTCAATGTGGATGCGACACATCAAGTTGTCGTTCAGAAATATATCGATTTTAGGAGTCGACATCGAATGACATATATTTTAGTTTGGCATAGCAAACCCTGAAGAAGATTTAGTGATGCAATTAGAACCTTGAAGAGTAACTCGGTTAGTTAAAATTAACCAAATGATGACATGTTTTATTATAACCAATTAAATTACGCCACGTGAAAAATAACAAAAAAAATTAAAATATTAATATTTAAAACACTAAAAAAATCAACAACTTATTTAAAAAAATCTAAATCCAAATTGAGGAAAAAAAAACTTAAAAATCACAGTTCTCTCTCTCTCTACCATCCTCACACCCCACCCGCTAGTGACCACCACCCACCTTCACCCTTGTACTATATACAACCCCACTCCTCTCACTCACTCACAGACACTCAAACAATTTTACAATCAATTTAAAAAAAAAACACCAACAAGCCAACACTTGGTGGGTGGTGGTGGTAATGGTTGTGAATTGGGGTGGGTGGGGTGAGCATGAATAGGGAGAGATTGGGGATGGGTTATGATTTGTTTTTTTGTTTTTTTTGTTTTTCCAATTTTAAAAACATTCTTATTTTTCTAGTTTTTTTAAACGAGTCATTTTTTTCCCTAATTTCACTTTATTTGATTATTTGTTCATTTTTTATTCTCTCTCTCTCTCTCTCCATATATATATACATATATATATTCGTTTATTATAAATTATATTTATAGCTTTTTTATTATTGTAAGGATAAATTTTGTGATGAATAATGAATATTCGGCATTATTCCATTGGACAAAACATTTTTTAGTCATGGATTTGGATTGTTTGTATGTGTTCCTCAAGCCTATGCGTTGAAGACTTGAAGCGGCCTTTGCAAAGCATCATCAAATTCATGTTGTGATACATCTTTATCCTTGGATCTAAAAAAGGTATATTAGTATTAATATTTTGATCCTCGAATTTTTAAATAGGTGTATTTTATTTTACAGAGGTTATAAATTTAATTTGAGAATTTTCAGAATTAAAATTGATTTTTTTAATTAGAATAAAATTCTGAAAATCTGCAAGTCGTTCTAACAAGATTGGCATGTGGTTCGAACAAGATGGCAAAATGGTTAGAATGAGTTAGCAACGAGCTGGGAACGAGAAGCTATCGCCCAACACTATTCTGTGATTAGAAGCTCGTGCGAAGCTCATTCGAACGAAATCCGTTGTTGTTCGAATGAAACGTGAGTCATTCGAACAAGATGGCAATTTTGTTTGAGTGACATGCTTATTTTGTTCGAACAAGATCAATTTATCTGGATTCATGTTTTCCACCCCTAGGGCAGTTTTGCCTTACAAATTGAACATCTCAATGACCTATTTCTTAATCACCTCATATATAGACTTTTTGAAAGCCTCTTCGAGTTGTTTTTACACACGTTTGAAATTTAATAATCATTGTATCAATTTGGTTACAAGATCTCATGTTTTGAGCCCCTGCGAAGATTTATTCTTCAGTCTTTGAGCATTTTAGCACGATGGACTTCTCTATTGCTAATTGACGAGTCGAGTAAAGGTCAGTGGTACTAAGGCGCTCTTGGACGGCGTTATGTGTTGTTACTGGATTCCTACTATTGTCGTGATAAAGGTATAGGAGCAACGATTGCATCGAGCTTGAGGGTGTCAAGTCAGTAAGTAAGTTTATTTGTCGTCCTGTACAAATCATCATATCATAGTGGACTTTTGTAGGCTAATTTGTCCAAGGTTTTCCCATTATGGATTTCCTTGTACGTCACAGTGTTATGTGATTGTTTCTTTACTTTACTTTAATTAGATCTTGAATGATTACATAGTAATTCTTAATCAACATAAAATTGGGTAAAGATCAAACAAATTGAATTTACATCGCGTGAATTTGAATTTGGTATAATTGTTCACATGGTAATTGTTTAAATTTTGGGATTGTCATAACCGATAAATTAGGGATCCGAGTACTTTCAAGTGGTTTCAACGCGAGCTACACTAGTTTGTTGAGTCGATCCTAGGTTTAGGATGTTTTTAGGATTCTATGATGGATCATAATCGTGACGGTAATTCTATTTCTCTGCCTCCATTGTTTGATGAGTTAAACTATGCCTGTTGGAAGGCCCAAAAGAGATTTTTCTTAAAATTTAACTATGAGAATGTTTTGAACTATGTTGAGACTGGTTGGTCTCAACCTAAAACTATAGAGGGAGAGGTTAAGCTCGCCTCCCAATGGACCAAGTGAGAAAATGAGTTGTCCATATATAACTCAAAGGCATGAATGTTATATTTAATGTTATCACGCTAGAAGGATTTCATTGTACCACTACTTGTGAGTCTACTAAAGAAGCATGGGACATTTTGCTTATCACACTAACACAGTTTAAGTCTCCAAATTGCAAAATCTAACATCTAGGTTTGAATCCGTTGGAATGGAAGAGAATGAATGCTTTAATGATTTTTATGCTAAGATGTCAAATATTGTAAACTCCTTTTTAAATTTGGGCAAGAAAATTCGAGAGTTAAAAATTGTTAGAAAAATCTTAAGGTCTTTGTGTTGGGGTTTTAGTCTTAAAACCATATATAACGTTTACTTTTCAGTAAAGGTGTGTCAGTTCATTTTAAAATAAGAATCATGTTTGTGAGAATGCTTTATATTTATTCTTTAAAATGTTTTTTTCCTATTAATGTCTGTTAGTTACACTTAGTAGTAATTCCGATGAGTTATATTTGGCTTGATCATAGGAGATCAGAATTTTGGTTCTAGTACAATTATACAATTCACAACCTAAATAGGGAGTTGGCAGCATATAGGAACGATTGAGGTGCAATCCTTGTGGTTTATTTCAAATTGCAAAAGCCTATCTGATGGTTTGAAAAGAGGATTGTGATCGACATATCCAAGAATGTATTGAATAGGGTCATCATTGAGATTTGAGTGTAAGGGTTATCTTGATTAAACTTAGGTAATCTCACACCATCTTCAAACGGTGCATTAATTCTCAATTCAAAAAGTTATAAGGAATTGAATGCCTATGCAAATGTCACTTTGATTTATATGGGTGCAATCTAATGTTATATCAGGTCAAATGATCCCCGCACATTAGGTGACAGTTGTGTGAGTAGGTCTGAGATCATAATTCGGAGGAATCTGAATTCATGGGATACCTTGGATTTTGATACCCGTTTGCTAGACTTATATGTTTTGTTTCCACCATGGAAACCAGACTGGTGCATTATTTTATAATCTTAGTGGAGTAGTAAATAAGTTAAGTCTCAGAATCAAGGAATTGATTAAATGTTGGTTAAAAATGATTAACGGTAAATTGATTTGACCAATAGGGTATCGAACACTTTATATGGAGAATCATATTATGTACCATAATCGTTGTACTATAAACATGGAACATGAAATAAACCAATAGTGTTGCGATTCATGTTGTTAAAAGGTACTTAGCCCATTCAATAAACTTAGTCGGTTACCCCAATTTGGTCGGATCAGCAACAACCCTTCTCGACTAGGTAACTAACCATCACCAACTGACATTGTTAATTAGCTCCATTAAGGCACGTGTGAGTCACGTGATGAAATATGAGCAATCCCACTCACACCAGTACGCACGAGGACAATTCTACATGATAGCTGATTCGGCATCATTATTTCATAATTATCCCTATAATTTATATGCGTTTACGGTCCCGAACATTATATTTATCCCAAACTTACCTAATGTAAATTGCAACTAATATTTTTTACAAGTGTTTCTTATTAGTTGTATCTCACATATGTTTTACATGTAATTCATGCAAATAATCGGGAGAATATAGCGCAAAACGAGGAATACGAAGCAAGAAAAAATGGTCAGGGTAAAGTAGTCACTTTCCAGCCACAACCTAAAGAAGGCGCCAACATAAAAATTATAGACCTCAAGTTTATGAGAGCACATGAAGAATTAAGCCTCATTCCGAGTAGCGATGAAAAAGATATATCAATTTGAAGATTTGAACAAAGTCTGAGGTCAAAGTGCAAAAAGGAAAAAAGTTTTCAGCTTGCATAATTTCCAAGACAGTGCACAAAACCGAACCGTTTCAGGTTGTTGTACGGACCGATTCGTAAATCGATTTGGTTGAAGGCGGTACAGGGTTCGATTTGCTGTGGATTTCTCCCTCTTTTCCTATTTTGTAGCTTAAGGGGAAAGTGGGTTAACCCACCCCTTTAGCCATTTTGGGGTCTTTAAATAGGGCTCTTAGGAGCATTTTTAGATAAACTTTATCTCATTTTTAGTCTTGTAATTACTCTTTTATAGTGGAAGTTATTTAAAATTAGTAATTTCAAGATTTCCTTTTCAATCAAAAGAAGAAGTTTATTCAAGTTGCTTACCGTTCTTGCTTGGGAGAAGTTTCATTGTTCCTGAACTATTCACTCCATTTGGTATTTCTAATTCAATTCTTCATTCTTCATCTTTAAATTATGAATTCCAGTATGCTTAATGTAACTTGTTTGCAATTTATTATCATGTTTATCTAATTTTCTTTCTAGATTGCGGAACATGAACTTAACCTAGGGTTTCAATCTTAAAATATGAAATTCGTAGTAATTAACGGATTAATTCATCGAGGTTGATACATTAACCGACATTGATCGTTGTATCAATCGTGCGAATCAATTTGTTGACCAATTATTGTGCAGGTTAGCGCCCAAACATATTTGGTGCTTCGAATCGAGTTGACACTTTTCCTTCAATTAATTAGTTAATTGAAATAATTTATATTTATCGTATGAACCCTAGAATACGAGGGATTGAATCCCAGCCTATTTTCTAAATTTATTTCAAAACCTAAGTTCTCTTCCATTTCTAATCTTTGCATAATTTAGTTTACCTATTGATTTTATTAGTTTAATTTGTTTTCGTAGTTATAATTCACATCACATAACTAATCATCACATTTTTTTTACTTTTGCGAGTCAATACCCATAATTAAAGACCGCCCATATTCTCATTACGAGATTTTTATTCCGTGAGGATTCGATCCCGACTTAGCGGTTTTTATTGCTTAAGAGATTGGCTTGAACTTGAGCCGTACGTTTACACATAGCACGCACATTTTGGTGCTCGTCAAGGTTTTGGCGCCATTGCCTGGGACTAGATAATTGGTTAGCTTAATTATTTTTAAAGCGACTCTAATTCTAAAAAAAATAAAAAATAAAATCATAAATTACAAAAATACCCAAAAGAAAGAAAAAAATTGCTCAAATCTCTAGATGCAAAACAAGCATTCTAACCCATCTTATGAGCCAATAGATAATCCCCCATTATCTTGTAATAACACACCTGATTTATGGGTACCACCTCTAACACCTCATACTTTGAGTATCAATACTTTAAGTAAATTGTGGAGAGAATCCGGTGAGGATAGTGATTTATTGAGTGTTAGATCGATGTTGAATAATGCGAGTGTTGGTGCGGGAGAGGGCGAGATTCCTTACCGCCCTATAAGAGACTTTTTATATCCAGAGCAAACCGTCGCTTCGGGGTGCGTCATATTCCCGTATAATGCAAGGCAATTTCAATTTAGAAATGAAATTATTCAAATCCTTCCTACATTTCATGGCATGAAGTCAGAGAAGTTATATCTCCACATTCGTGAGTTCGAGGAGGCGTGTGAGACGTTTAATGACCAGCCTTGCACATAAGACATCATACGTCTCAAGTTTTCCCCTTTCTCACTTAAGGATAAGGCTAAGACTTGGCTTTGGTCTTTATTGTCGAACTCTATTAGTACGTGGAAGGATATGGAAGCGAGATTTATCAAATAGTTCTTTCCCGACCATAGTTACAAAGGTATCAAAGCTTAAATTTAAACCTTTAAACAATACGATAATGAGCCCTTTGATAAGTCTTAGGAAAGGCTCAATGAGTTGGTTAACATGTATCCACATTACCGTCTTGAGAAGTGGAGACTCATCACCATCTTCCATCATGGGCTTACATCAAGCTCTAAACAACTCATTGAGACAATATGCCCGGGAGAGTTCTTTGGATTAAATACAGAGGCTCATTTTAAGTATGTTCCTGAGACTACTCAATATTGGGATATATCTCCTCCGAGTAACTAACCCAAGGCTAAAAACACGTCAATATCCCCTTCCTCATTCGAAATTTACCATTTGGATAAGGAAATCGAGTTCAAGCTTCAAATAAACCAACTATGTAAGCGACTAGATGACGTAATGGAAGCAAGGGAGAGAGATACACTTGACCCATTTTGATCTTCAAAGGGGGAGATATGCGTTATTTATGAGACGGGACATCAAACTAAAGAATGTCCAACCATTTCCACCTACAAAGTTATGCTTCATGAGCAAGTTGAAGCGATGGGGGGTATATAAAGGGAATTTTAACGACCCTTATGGGAACTCCTATAATCTCTCGTGGAGAAACCGTATCGATTTCAATTATGGGTAACCAAAACAAATCGTTAAATCCTAATCAACAAGTTGCCCAACGATCGCCACCACCCTCACAATTTCAGCAAACACCATAAATGCTGGTGCTTGCTCCCACGCCTTATGAGATTCCTCAACGAAAAAGTATCGAGGACACTTTAACTAATTTATGCAAACTTAATCATCGATTCATGCCTAATATACCCAAAAATTTGTCGATATGAAGGCATCTATGTCCAGGTTACAATCACCTTTAAATGTCCAAAAGAAGGGAAATTCCCTGCTCAAGCTTAACGACCTCCCCAAGGTCAAAACTGTGTAAGCTCTAATCGTAAATAAATTCAAGAGCAATGTAAATCCGTCACCACTCTACGTGGTGGGAAAGTTGTTGATTAGTTACCTTCTTCCCAAAATGTACAAAAAGATAAGGAGGTTTTGCCTAGTACGAAAGAGGCCAAAGATTCCCCCTTGAATGAGAGTGAGAAAGAAGACACAATTGGGTCTAAAATGGTGGTAAGACCCCTAATAGCCGCACCATAACCTCAAAGATTGGTCCCTCTTCTAAAAGTGGCCTTTAGATATGACATTTTAGAAGTGCTTAAACAAGTTGATTTGAACCTACCTTTCCTTGAAGCCAAAAAGTAAATCCCCACATATAGTAAGTTTTTAAAGGATTTGCGCACGGTGAAATGCAAGTTAACGGTGAAGAAAAAGGTTTTTCTTGCACAAAATATTATCTAGGTACTTTTAAGCGGACGTCCCACCAAAGTACAAATATCCAAGAGCCCCCACTATTTCGTGTATCATTGGAGAGAGTAAGATTGAGATAGATTTGCTAGATTTAGTGGCAAGTGTTAACATTCTACCCTACTTAATTTATCAAAAGTTCGATATGGGAGACCTTAAGCCCACTAAAATCACTCTCCAACTTGCGGATCGTTCCATGAAGGTTCCTTGTGGGGTAATTGAGAACATGGTTGTCCAGGTTGACACATTTTACTTTCCAGTAGACTTCGTCATTTGGGACACGAAGCCCTCCTCCCCATCAAGCAACCATGTCCCCATCATTCTTGGTCTCCCTTTCCTAGCTACGGCTAATGCATTGATCAACATGCGTAATGGGAAAATAAAATTAACTTTTGGGAATATGATGCTTGATACGAACATTTTTAACATCACCAAATAAATGGGTGATGATGACGATCAACACGATACGGATCTTATAGAGGAGGTAGTGTAAGATCACTTTGATGGTACTAGTAGTGAGGATCCGTTAGAAACGTGTTTGGTGATGAATTTTGAGGAGGAGGGTGAGTATTCTAAGTATGGCCATAAAATTAGTATAAAGAGAGAGATTCTTGGTGAGAGTGAATTCGAGGACAATGTGAGAAGTGTAAGTTAGGTCTCACGCTTTGAAGAGTTACCACCGAGGTAATCTTACGAGGTTTCCTACAATGTCAAGTTTCCAAAACTCGAGTTGAAGAAGCTACCTTTAAATGTGAAATATGCTTATTTTGGGGAGAATGAGACACATTTCTTTGTTATTTCCTCTAGCGTAGATATAAAGCAAAAAGGGAAGCTTTTAGAAATATTGAGGAAATGCAAGGGTTCTTTTAGTTGGTCGATAGCAGATTTGAAAGGTATGAGTCCATTGATTTGCACCCATAAAATCCACCTAGAGGAGAACGTGAAGTCCTCAAGGGAAATGCAAAAAAGGTTGGACTCGATAATGAAAGATGTGGTTAGAATAAAGATAATTAAGTTGTTGCATGTGGGCATAATCTATCCCATCTTAGATAGTAAGTGGGTTAGTCCAATCCAAGTCGATCCCAAGAATCAGGAACGTCTGTGATAGAGAACGCTAGGGGGGAGCTTATTCTAAAACGTACCAACATCGAGTGGCATATTTGCATCACCTATCGAAATCTCAATTACGATAGAAAGAAATATCACTTCCCTTTACCGTTCATGGATCAAAAGCTCAAAAGAGTGTTAAGCCACCCATTCTACCATTTTCTAGATGGTTATTACGATTGTAACCAAATAGAGGTAAATGTACTTGATCAAGAGAAGATGATATTTACATGCCCTTTTAGTACTTTTGCGTAAAAAAGGATGCCTTTTGGGTTATGTAATGCACCGATGACCTTTCAAAGGTGCATGTTGAGTCTTTTTAGCGACATGGTTGAGAGAGGCCTTGAGGTGTTTATGGACGATTTCAACGCTTTTGGACCCTATTTTGATCGATGTCTTACTAATATTGAGAAGGTACTTGCTTATTATGTGGAGAAAAACCTATTGCTTAATTAAGAGAAATGCCATTTTATGGTAGCAAGGGAGTGGTTCTAGGCCACGTAGTTTAATCTAAGGGGATTGAAGTGGATAGGACAAAAATTAATACAATTGCTGAACTCCCCCACCCATGTTACTCAAATATATGTGCTCATTTTGGGGGCACGCGGGATTTTATCGTAGGTTCATTAAGGACTTTATCTCCATAGCTGGACCCTTAAGCAACTTACTTTTAAATGATATCCCATTTGAGTGGAACGAGGCTTGCCAAGAGGCATTTGAGAAGTTGAAGAGCATGCTCATTTCTGCACCCATCATGTAAGCTTAGCATTGGAGTATTCCATTTTGAGCCAATGTGTGATGCGACTGACTATGCGGTAGGGTCTGTTTTGAGGCAATGAAAAGATAAAAAGGCCCACGTCATTTACTATGCTATTTGGACTTTAGTTTGACAACGATTAAACCACTCTACCACGGAGAAAGAGTTTTTAGCAGTGGTATTTGACCTAGACAAATTGCGTTAATATCTCATCGGGTTACCCATTATTTATTTCACCGACCACGTGACATTAAAATACCTCAATTCTAAGAAGGACGCCAAGCTATTCCTCATTAGGTGGATCTTATTACTCCAAGAGTTTGACATTGCCATCAAAGATAAGAAGGGAGTAGAAAACATAGTAACCGACCGCATGTCAAGGCTTTCGTCCGACGTTGCTTAAGATCTCGTACCCATAGGCGAATTTTTCCCAGATGAGCAACTTTTTGCCATTTCCTCTCTACCTTATTTTGCGAACATCGTGAACTATCTAGTGATAGGATTCGTCCCCTCACAATAAACTCCGCAAGAGAAGAGAAAGTTTTTCACTTGATCGCACATGTTCTTTTACGATGATCCATACTTATTTAAGTATTATGCGGATTATTTATTATCCAAAAGTGTGTACCGAATGATGAAATCCAAAGCGTCATCCGTTTTTATCATTAGGAAGTATGTAGAGGCCACTTTTCCACTAAGAATGCATCCGCAAAGATTATTCAATGCGGTCTTTATTAGACCACTATGTTTCGAGATGTGCACGAATTTTGCGTTTCGTTCTAGAGATGCTAAAATATGGGCGTCATTTCTAGGCACGATATGATGCCTTTGACCCTTATCCTTGCTATTGAGATATTTGACTGTTGGGGCATCGTCTTCATGGGGCCATTTACCCCTTCTTCTGGTTTCCTCTACATTCTTGTTGCATTAGATTATATATCTAAATGGCTAGAGGACATAGCTACGTGCACAAATGACAATAAGGTGGTGGTAAAGTTCATCCAGGATTACATACTTTCTCATTTTGTTGCTCCTAAAGCTATCATTAGTGACAACAGTTCACTTTTTTGCAACAAACCATTTGAAAAGTTAATGAGTAAGTATGGAGTTATTCACAAGGTTGAGATAACTTACCACCCACAAACAAATGAATAAGTCAAATTAGAAAATCATGAGATTAAAAACATACTTGAAAAGACTGTTGATCCCACTAGTCGGGATTGGTCTCTCCGATCACTCAAATCGATGCGCTATGGGCTTACCGAACTGCATATAAGACCCCCCTCGGAATATCACCATTTCATTTTATGTATGAAAGCCTTGCCATCTTCCCAAAGATTTAGAACACAAGGTATTTTGGGTAATCAAGATGTTGAATATTAATTTAGACAAAGTCGGCGAGACACGAATGCTTCAACTAAGCGAGTTGGAGGAGACACGTAATGATGCATATGAGAGCTCCCGAATAACGAAAGAACGAATGAAACTCGCTCATGATCGGAACAACATCCATAAGGAGTTTCACTCGGGTCAAAAGGTGCTTCTCTAGAATTCACAATTGTATTTATTTCCCAACAAGTTGAAGTATAGACGGTCCAGACCGTTTATGGTGAAGGAAGCATTCCCGTACGAAGCTATTAAGGTTGAAAACCTGAAGGATAAGAGCACTTTCAAAGTTAATGGATAATGCCCAAAGCCTTATACGAGGTGTGCATCGGGTAAGTGGAGACAATTTTATTGTCGAACCCCGATTATGGGGATGTTTACGATTTGGTGAGAGGTTGTTGCACCCCCGACGTGTATGGACTAAATTCTGTAGTTAGTAAGATATTTTGTGTGAGTTGTTTATTGTATATAGGAGTTGTTTGTGGATATATAAATGAGATTGGAGTGTCCAGGTAAATTTTGGTGAAAATCCTTAGAAAAATGTGTAATTAGGAAGAAATTCGAGCAATTTTAATAAACATACCGCCCGTGTTTGTCGCGATGTGAAAACTGTGAGCTAAATAAGAAAATTGAAGCCATTTGCTCAAAAATCGAACCCAGGGGAAGAGGTTTGGTCTTAGAGAAAAGTTAGGATATAACCAATTTTCGAACCGGTTCGGTTTGGAGAGAGAACCGGTTCGGTCGCTAAAGCAAACTGGTTCAGTTTGTTATTAGACTGGTTCGAACTTTTACCTTGTTTCCTCATTTAACACACGCCTTTTCACATTCCCTCCAAACTCAACCTTCCATTTCCCTCCAAATCTAAAAAATCCACTCATTTCATTTCCCTCTATCTTCCCACCTCTTCACCAAACAATCCTAGCACTTCCCTCCATACCAAATCGTCAATATTTCCTCCAGTTTTACACTATAAATTCACCCCCTCACCACCATATTTTCCCACACCTTCATCCAACAATTCCTTCATCCTAAAATTCTCTAAGTTTCACCCTCGCATTATGTCCTAGAAATTTCTATGGCTCCCAAATAATGCCTCAAGAAGTATAACTCCACAAAAATCGTCAACGGTGGATGCGATATCTACTGATCCCCTCAAGAGAGAAATTAGTGCCATGAGTACTTTTCAACACGGTGTACACTATTCATAGTGAATCGTGTCATTTGGTATGACACGACCAGCGATGTCATGAACCTCTTCTCTAAATTTGGATGGTTTGACTGGTTCTCTCGAGACGAGGACCCAATTTATGATCATATTGCTCGTGCTTTTTAGAACACCCTTATTCAAATCTCCGACGATAATTAGGAGGCTTGGATTAACGACATAGTTATACCATTCTCTTTCAACATGGTTAAATGAAAAATGCATGCGACGAGAGTTAAATTGTACCGTACATATAACTACCCGTACCGTCGAAAGGACATTCCTAAGACGAAGATATCAAACCGTTGGGATCCCACCACATCGTGGGTGACCAAGACTTTCCTGTTGGGAAGTCTACCATCGCGTACCCTTTTAGCATATCTTATCACATACGGAATTTTTATAATTCTTGTTCGACCCGACCGCCAAAATTAGTTTATTGCACATTTATTTCGATAAAATTACTCATACAACTTTTGACCAAACGGGGTCGGCGCCTTTGCTATATGCCAAATTTATCACGACGCTATGTTTGGAAGTAGGTTTAGATCCCTGGGGCGAAGTGGCACGTGCGCCCAAACCGATAAATGTAGGCCCCTTTTTCAAAGTGCGCTTTAAATAACTTTTTTAAAAATCAAACTTGTACAGTTTTAATTCCGCACCAAGTTTGTGAATTGATCTTACTTAAGTCCAATTTTATCTTATTTAATCATAAACATCCATCTAGGTGATTAAAGAAAATAAAATAAAGAAAAGTTCACAACGCCGAATGTACGAGGAAACCATTAAGGGAAAAAATCTCGGATGGCTCAAGCCAGACAGTCACTATGATATGGTTTTACAAAGGAAGACAAACAGACTTACACAACGACTCGATCCCCACAAGCCTTGAAACTATCCTTATCTTTAATCGCTCCTCCACAATGCCCATGCAAAAATTCTTCCACGATACTTGTCCACAGAACACGCGTCCATGAGTGCCTCGGTGTCCACCGATGCAACTTTGGCAACCGTCTGCAATTATGAACACGACCTTCACTATTTTTTTTACCGCAAAAGTCCAACGAACAATGTTCAAAGTGATGAACAAACTCCAGATGGTGCAAACAAGATCTCTATAGCAATTGTATATGAAAACTCGAATCTTTAAACACTAAGGATGGTTTTAATCTTTGAAAACCTTAGAAAACTTATGCAGAAAAATATATCTGTTTATTCTCTATTTTAGTTCTGTACACACTTCGAAATTCTGAGAGAAAAATGCCTTACATAAAAAATTTAACTCGGCAAGTCGTTCTAACGAGATCCATGATAAAAAAACTTTTGCGTGTATTTCTTTCTTTGTCGTTGCTTGAAAAGTCCTTCTAATCAAAACCTTATGTACCTACAAATAATAATAAACTCAAGTGTAGAGGTAAGTAAGGGTATCAATCCACTTTCTAGGGAGTAAAGCAAATGGAACAAATTCAAATGTAATTCACTATTTATTTTCTTTTTGTGCTTTTTCACTTTTCTATTTTTTTTAGCTTTTTCAATATTAAAACAAAAGGGTGAGGTGAGATCTAAACTAAAATAAACTAAATGTAAAATGATAATAACTAACTAGAAAGTAACTAAAATGAAAATAAAGTCTAACACTAAAATAAAAGATAAAGTGAGGCAAATAATTGTGAGAGCAATCAAGGAGTGGGATTACACCACAAATTTTAGTTATTCTAATTAATTAATTTAATTATTTGAATTCTCCCAAATTAATATTAAAATTACAAACCAACTCTCGTTGCAAGTGCAATTAGAATAGTAATCTTTTAGAAAGTTAAAATTAACACCCCACAACTCTAGAAAATTAGATCTACACTCCTTTTAATTAATCACCCGCTAGGATCGATCAATTAGAATTTATGTCAATCTTAGAAATTAAATTTAGAGTTGAAATTCAAATGATAATACCCCACTTAAGAGACCCCTATCTCTAGTTCGAATCTAAAATGGGTATTATCACTAGAATTTCGATTTTCTCTCGAAAATCATTTACCCTCTCTCGAGGCGTAAATCTAAGGGTGGGGGATCAAATTTAACATTCAAAGGGAAATTTCAAGTAAGCAAACTAATTAAACTAAAATAATATCAAATAAGGGTTTCACCCCACCCCTTGAAAGGGGTTTTAGCCTAACATGATATTAAACATGACAAATTAGTAATCAAGGCATAAACAAATAAAATAGAAGGGTAAGAGGACAAATCTTCAAACAAGTCTCCTTGATTTGCAAAATTGGACTCTAATCCTCCATTGAAATTGAGCAATATCCATTCCAAATGAGCTTTCCACAATATTCAATTACATACAAACACTCATTTGAATCACTCAACAATTAATTTCTCACAAATATCTAAAAAGATAAAAACAAAATTATTTACAAAAATATTCTACCTAATTTATTTTCTACTCTAACCTATCTCTCTCTCTAGAATTTTCTTCCTACTAGTTGATTCTTTTATCCTCAAATGGCCTTGAGGTCTTCTTTTATATGCAATTGGAGCTAAGGGGTTAAATGGGAATTTAAAGTGCATGGAGGCATGGAAATGGTGAGGTGAGGGTTAACATGTGCATGGGGTATTTTGGGTGTTGGGCACACATGTGTTTTAAATGGAGTGTGAGGTGAGGATAAATTCAGATTTGATTTGAGGGGTATTTTGAGTGTTTGGTTAGATGAGGTTAGTTAGGGGGTATAATGGGTAAAATGGTTAAAAGGTTTAATGGGTTTATTGGCACATGGGGTTAAATGTTTTATTTTTGGGTTGGCTTTTGGTTTTTAGCAGGTAGAATAAATCGTGGAAGAGAAAATATGGAAATGGGTTTGGTTTTTGGAAAAGGAAAATGGGTAAGGTGCTGATATGGGTTTGTTTTGCAGGTTGGATCGGGGATGGTTCGGGTCTGAGTTAAAGGGGCTGTTGGAAATGGGTTGAGGAGAGAGAGAGAGGCCGAGGGTCGGAAGAGGGTAGCGGGGCTCCGGGTTGGTCGCGGTGGCCGGAGGCAGTTGGAGGGGTGACGAGGACTGGGCGGTTTGGATGCCGCCGCTGGATTAACTGGGGCTGTCGCCGGCGGTAGGTTGTGTTGGGCGCGACGGCGGGTAAGGGGTTTAACGGCGTCGTAGTGAGGCAACCGGTAGGGGAGTGAATGTTTGGTAATGGTGGGATGATGAGAGAGGGGTTAATGAATTTAGTGTTAATGGAGGTTGGGTGAGGAGAGAGAAAGTGTGTGTGGGTTTGTTGGAGAAGATGATGTGGGGGAATTTGGTGGGTGAGGGCATAGGATAGTTTGGTGAGGGTGAGGGTGAGGGTTTAGGATAAGAGGTGTTTGGTTGGGTTATGTGGGTTTAGGATAAGAGTAGGATAAGGGGGTATGTGTGTGTGTTTACTTAGGACACCTAAAAATGACACTAACTAATTAAAAATAAAACTAAAAAAAACTAAAAATATAAAAATAAATAAATTCCTACTAAAAAAATATAAAATAAAGATTAAATTAAAAAAATAAAAATAGAATTCTATTAAATTAAAAATTAAAATCCTAAAATATAAAATCTAATAAAACTAAGAAATAAATGAAATCCTAAAAATTAAAATCGTAATAAAATAAAATAAAACTAGGAACTAATAAAAATCAAAATAAAATAAAACTATAAAAATAAAAATAGAAAATAAATCTAGAAAATATTAAATAAATCTAAAATAAATCCTAAAAATAAAAATAACTCAAACTAAAAATCTAAAAAAATAATAAAAATGACACAAACAAAACACACACGGGCTTGGGTAAGTTTGGGCTAGGTTTAGGCTCGGGTTAGGGTACGAGAGAGGGAATTAGCTCCATTAAATGCACAATTGCCTTGAAATACGCGTTTGAACACCGCAACGTGCATTAAGCCTGCATATTGAACAATTAAGCGCATAAGACCCATATTGTCGAGAATTAGCAACAAAAGTACGTCTATTTGGGGTATAAATTGTACAGTTTTGGATGCTTATCACACCACCCCCAAACAGAGCGTTGCTAGTCCTCGAGCAATAAGATAGAGAGAAAGAGAAAGATAAGAAACCAAAAGTGTACCACTTTCGCGGGCACTTGCGATTGCACTTACCATGTGCAACAAGCCTTTAAACCTATAGGTTGCCCTACAGGACGAGTTGTGTCTCGTGAGGGTTTGTAGGGAATATACCCACAAAATTCTTATTTTGCAAAAATTTATTGAAGGGCAGTCAATCTCTTATTAGATGTAGAATAATGGCATAATCCATCACAAGAAAAATGATTTCAGAAATACAAGCTAGAAATGTGTAAAAAGTTTAAGCTAAGTAAATACTCAAGGCACATCCTTCCTAGAACTCAACGTGTGTAGTGTGAATCAGTCAAAACGGGTCGAGCATCATAAGAGTAATTCCTAGATTGCCTTGTCGGAATCAACGCTTCAACTTCAAATCTCACTAGATATATCTCTCTCAAATGAACTCTCGAGATTAGGGTAAGTGTATCGCTCTTGTGTGTGAGGAGGTGAGTAAATGTAAGCAAGTTCAAACGTCTCACACACGCATAAGAAAGAACGAACAATTAGAAAGAAATTTGATCTCATGAAAGAATGTTAATCACTATAGTGAGAACGTCGAGTTATTCACCACGTCGACTTTCATTTGCCCGAACACCTAGGGGAACATATGGATGATATGGGTGAGGGGAAAATGAAATGGAAAGGATGGTATAAGGTGTGGTATGATGGATGTGTGATGTATGGATGTGGTATATAGGATATAATGGTGTTATGAATGATAAAGGGTGATGGATGAATGTATATGATAGAAGAGTGTATACACTTTAGGCACAAATGTCTTTATTACCAACTACAAACTACAACTCTCTTTCTTTTATTTTCTCTCTTTTTTTTTTCTTGCTATTTTTCTTTTCTTTTCTTTTTTTTTCTATTTTTTCTATTTTTTTTTCTTTTTTTCTCACTTTTCAAACCAACAATGAAGACATTTACATTTGAAATCACACTCTTTTATTTGAAAATGATGGATGATATATGAGTGGAATGATAAATGGATGGTGTGGGGAATGTATATGGATGGGAAAAATATGGAAAGATAATGGAAATGTAATGGGTGAAATGAACGGTAAATGGTATGTGTATGGATGAAAATCTAGTATTCGGGGCAAATTTCACGACACGCGTTTCTTACAACTCGAAAATGATGTCGCTCTCAGTGATCAACCAAAATTTTATGAAAGATAATGAGATCATGCAACAATTTAAGTGCGGACCCAAAGGAAGTTGAATCAACTTGTGACTCGGAGATTGCGTAAAACACTCTGAAAGGGTGAAAGGCACAAATCTCACGGGCTAAAGTCTCTACTAGTGATCCTTAAGGTTCTCTATAGAATTGTAGTGCTCTTCAACTCTAAACGTAATGACGTGATAAGTGCGCAAATTTTGTTGAGTCTAGAAATTCATGGTGCAAAATGCCTTGTTATGTATTACATAAGCTATTTAGAAAAAATATTCTCTAGCTTGATTCCTAGACTTAGAAAGATGGATGATTGAAAATTCACATCAATGAGTGAGATGAAAGAAACTGCACGAAATTTTAAAAATCAGGTTCAACAATCAAAATTTTTCAAAAGAGGTATGATTTTGATAAAATTCCCCACCCCCAAACAAAAAGGAACATCGTCCTCGATGTTAGGTAAAATGATTTTTAAAATTGAGAGCATAAGGTAGGAAGGAGATTACCAGAATGAACCGCTAATGAAGTGGACATGTGAAGCCAAGAATAAACCTGAATGAGTGATAAGAAAAAAATGTGTACAAGTCTATAAGCATGAAAAAGCATAGGGTGATGTGAAACACCACCCCCTAAACAGGATGAGACTAGTACAAGAAACGCGGGCTGCCTCCCGGTAGCGCTAAGTTTAATGTCTTCAGCCAGACCGATGAAATCTCACCCTAAGGATAGGATCTATGATGGTGCGGGGTGGCAGAAAAATTGGGTGATGAAGATCACCCCCAAACAAGACTGAAGTGTCAGTCTTGCTGGAAACAGGCTAAAAGGGTCAATGCACTTGTATGGCAAAGTGCATCACGCGATGCAAAGCATCGGTGGACCAAGGGCGGGTGGGAAAAAGGGTAAAGGTGAGGGTGAATAGGTATCGATCACGGGCTTTGTTGAGCGTAAATGTGAGGGCAACTAGGGCCCTATAAGCATAGTGCTCTAATTGGTGAGGGAGGCCATATGGTTTGGTAAGTGGAATGGGATGGGGCTCATAAAAATCACACGACCATTCTATGAATGGGCGATGGTAATGGTCGCGCCGTGACACACCAGGGAGCTGTTGAGAAAAATCAACATCACAAGGAAGTGGTGTGCATGGAGGAACAAGCTCGATGTCACGGAAGTGGAGAGTATCACCATAACTCTCGTGGAAGGTGGATGGTTTTAGGTTAGGATCTAAAACTGTAGATGGAAACTGGAAATGTGCAAAATCAAGATCCAAACCAGGTGGTGGGGTAGAAGATATAATGGGTGGGTCGGGTGGGATAAATGGTATATCGGGTGGGATAAATGGTGGAGGAAGATGATCCAACTCAAGCGTGGGAGACACACACTCATTGGGAGGAGTAAAGGAATACTCACAAGGGAGTGTGGTTTCTAAAGATGGAGTGGTCATTTCTTTCTTTGTCGTTGCTTGAAAAGTCCTTCTAATCAAAACCTTATGTACCTACAAATAATAATAAACTCAAGTGTAGAGGTAAGTAAGGGTATCAATCCACTTTCTAGGGAGTAAAGCAAATGGAACAAATTCAAATGTAATTCACTATTTATTTTCTTTTTGTGCTTTTTCACTATTCTATTTTTTTTAGCTTTTTCAATATTAAAACAAAAGGGTGAGGTGAGATCTAAACTAAAATAAACTAAATGTAAAATGATAATAACTAACTAGAAAGTAACTAAAATGAAAATAAAGTCTAACACTAAAATAAAAGATAAAGTGAGGCAAATAATTGTGAGAGCAATCAAGGAGTGGGATTACACCACAAATTTTAGTTATTCTAATTAATTAATTTAATTATTTGAAATCTCCCAAATTAATATTAAAATTACAAACCAACTCTCGTTGCAAGTGTAATTAGAATAGTAATCTTTTAGAAAGTTAAAATTAACACCCCACAACTCTAGAAAATTAGATCTACACTCCTTTTAATTAATCACCCGCTAGGATCGATCAATTAGAATTTATGTCAATCTTAGAAATTAAATTTAGAGTTGAAATTCAAATGATAATACCCCACTTAAGAGACCCCTATCTCTAGTTCGAATCTAAAATGGGTATTATCACTAGAATTTCGATTTTCTCTCGAAAATCATTTACCCTCTCTCGAGGCGTAAATCTAAGGGTGGGGGATCAAATTTAACATTCAAAGGGAAATTTCAAGTAAGCAAACTAATTAAACTAAAATAATATCAAATAAGGGTTTCACCCCACCCCTTGAAAGGGGTTTTAGCCTACCATGATATTAAACATGACAAATTAGTAATCAAGGCATAAATAAATA
This sequence comes from Sambucus nigra, assembly GCA_949130495.1. Taxonomy (NCBI): domain Eukaryota; kingdom Viridiplantae; phylum Streptophyta; class Magnoliopsida; order Dipsacales; family Adoxaceae; genus Sambucus; species Sambucus nigra. The sequence goes on along the minus strand of OX422215.1, from coordinate 539,395,652 downwards.
AAATAGAAGGGTAAGAGGACAAATCTTCAAACAAGTCTCCTTGATTTGCAAAATTGGACTCTAATCCTCCATTAAAATTGAGCAATATCCATTCCAAATGAGCTTTCCACAATATTCAATTACATACAAACACTCATTTGAATCACTCAACAATTAATTTCTCACAAATATCTAAAAAGATAAAAACAAAATTATTTACAAAAATATTCTACCTAATTTATTTTCTACTCTAACCTATCTCTCTCTCTAGAATTTTCTTCCTACTAGTTGATTCTTTTATCCTCAAATGGCCTTGAGGTCTTCTTTTATATGCAATTGGAGCTAAGGGGTTAAATGGGAATTTAAAGTGCATGGAGGCATGGAAATGGTGAGGTGAGGGTTAACATGTGCATGGGGTATTTTGGGTGTTGGGCACACATGTGTTTTAAATGGAGTGTGAGGTGAGGATAAATTCAGATTTAATTTGAGGGGTATTTTGGGTGTTTGGTTAGATGAGGTTAGTTAGGGGGTATAATAGGTAAAATGGTTAAAAGGTTTAATGGGTTTATTGGCACATGGGGTTAAATGTTTTATTTTTGGTTTGGCTTTTGGTTTTTAGCAGGTAGAATAAATCGTGGAAGAGAAAATATGGAAATGGGTTTGGTTTTTGGAAAAGGAAAATGGGTAAGGTGCTGATATGGGTTTGTTTTGCAGGTTGGATCGGGGATGGTTCGGGTCTGAGTTAAAGGGGCTGTTGGAAATGGGTTGAGGAGAGAGAGAGAGGCCGAGGGTCGGAAGAGGGTAGCGGGGCTCCGGGTTGGTCGCGGTGGCCGGAGGCAGTTGGAGGGGTGACGAGGACTGGGCGGTTTGGACGCCGCCGCTGTATTAACTGGGGTTGTCGCCGGCGGTAGGTTGTGTTGGGCGCGACGGCGGGTAAGGGGTTTAACGGCGTCGTAGTGAGGCAACCGGTAGGGGAGTGAATGTTTGGTAATGGTGGGATGATGAGAGAGGGGTTAATGAATTTAGTGTTAATGGAGGTTGGGTGAGGAGAGAGAAAGTGTGTGTGGGTTTGTTGGAGAAGATGATGTGGGGGAATTTGGTGGGTGAGGGCATAGGATAGTTTGGTGAGGGTGAGGGTTTAGGATAAGAGGTGTTTGGTTGGGTTATGTGGGTTTAGGATAAGAGTAGGATAAGGGGGTATGTGTGTGTGTTTACTTAGGACACCTAAAAATGACACTAACTAATTAAAAGTAAAACTAAAAAAAACTAAAAATATAAAAATAAATAAATTCCTACTAAAAAAATATAAAATAAAGATTAAATTAAAAAAATAAAAATAAAAATAGAATTCTATTAAATTAAAAATTAAAATCCTAAAATATAAAATCTAATAAAACTAAGAAATAAATGAAATCCTAAAAATTAAAATCGTAATAAAATAAAATAAAACTAGGAACTAATAAAAATCAAAATAAAATAAAACTATAAAAATAAAAATAGAAAATAAACTAGAAAATATTAAATAAATCTAAAATAAATCCTAAAAATAAAAATAACTCAAACTAAAAATCTAAAAAAATAATAAAAATGACACAAACAAAACACACACGGGCTTGGGTAAGTTTGGGCTAGGTTTAGGCTCGGGTTAGGGTACGAGAGAGGGAATTAGCTCCATTAAATGCACAATTGCCTTGAAATACGCGTTTGAACACCGCAACGTGCATTAAGCCTGCATATTGAACAATTAAGCGCATAAGACCCATATTGTCGAGAATTAGCAACAAAAGTACGTCTATTTGGGGTATAAATTGTACAGTTTTGGGTGCTTATCAATCCACATGTCATTCTAACGATTGTGAGATGTCGTTTGAATGACATCACAGTCGTTTGAAGTCTCAAAAACAAAGGTGATAATTCACACGACTCTAAAACAGTGTTTATCTCAGAATAAATGAAGTTAAAATCATTAAAAAAAAAAATTGACATTTTAAAATCATTTATAAATAAAATAACATCCTTAAAATATTTTTCGAGTCCCATAAACATTATGCATTCATACCTGAGAGTATCTCGAAATGCAATGTGATAAAAAGACGTGATACGTGCACCAATAAACAATACGATATGATCTATCTTTGAAGCTTAGCCTCTACGTCTTCAACACAAACATGTCATAGACTATGTGGGTGTCGTGACAAGATAAATATCTATCTATGACTCCAACAAGTTTTGTTCCGAAAATGAGTCAATTACAAATAAATTAACTAAATTTGAAATTTGCCCTTACAAAGCTCCATTTGACTATTTTGGGACAAAACCCAAACAGTGAAATGCCTAAGCCGGCCCCTCAAGCCGCCCATCCCATAAAACCCAAAATTAAAAAATATAACACACAAACTAGTATATGCAGGTCTGGCAAGCATGAGCTATCTGGATGTGATGTAGTCTTAAAATCTCTAATCACCGAAGAATACCTACACACATGAAAAAGACAAATACCTAGCGAAGTATGGAGGAGCAAATGATATAAAAAAATACTAATATGTAAAACAAATCATTTATTAGACATCAAATCATGATACCAATTTGTGTAAGACAGTATGATACCAAAATATATACATATATATGATAAAAACATGATACCAATTTGCAATGCAATAAGAACATATGTGCTCATAAAGTCAAAATACTCCCCTACATCGCATATATCTCTCCCCCTTTTTATCTCGAATAGATAATAAGTAAAAAAGATAAACAAATCACTAATGTCTAGAATGAAATAATCAAGGAAACATATTTAGATAAACATGGAAATTCAACTAATAATAATGAAAAGATACCAAATTATAGCTACAAATAGTCACATAACATGAATCATTAATCTAAGCAAAGATGTGACTAAATGAATCAATGCAGTATACGAATAAAAGCATGAATAAGTACTATCGACTGCATGTAAACTGTCCAAATGAACCCAGAAGTACCAAAACAGAATGAAATCATCTCATATATGAAGCATGTATTGAAACAAAATTAGGGCTAAAAAATCCAGAGAGGGTCATTCGAACGATATGCCATGTCATTTGAACGACATAGGCATGTCGTTTGAACGAGGTAAAAAATGATCCAACATAGTAAGGCCTCGTTTGTAACGACTATCTAACGACCCTAAAACAACCCTTCTAACAACCGTATCTGACAAAATTAACGCCTCGAAACTCATGTCATTAGAACCAAACTTTGAACAACTTGGACATGTCGTTCAAATGACGTCCAAAAGTCGTTTGAACGACTTCAAAAAACTCTGTATTCGAGCTCTAAAAAATGCAAAGTTTTGCCCAGTGAAATTTTTTCATGAAAACAGGTACTGGAAATATGAAACAGTAGCAAAACATACTCAAAACATAAAGAATAAAATAAGTATGAGTTTCATGCTAACATAGTATCAATGTGCTTAAACATGGATATGGAATAAATGGGCATGAACTACCACAATTGAATCACAACTTGAACACATCGAAATGATCAAGAAGCTCTAATTGATAGCTAAATACCATCAAACTAAGTTTTAGCCATATGTGAAAATTTATATATTGAGCTTAATGAACTAAACTAACATCATGCACACAAATCCAAAATTTTGACGATTCAATAAATAATAATGTCATGACACGATTTTTCAACATTAGGATTCGTGGTGCAAACCCGTTGTTATAATTCATCCAATCACCCTCATATATTCAAATTTTATTTTTCTAACTCTTTTGAGGTTTCTATTTTTCTCACCTTAGAGAAATCCTATTGGCCCCATTTTTGGCATATGATTCTTTTTATTGCCTTAATTTTTTCCCGGGCTCTTTTAAACGGTGGCTTTCACGACGAGATAATTATTCTCTCGCAGTCTTTTCCCATGAACACTAATCATTTTTTCAATTTAAGCAATATAAATCCTCACGGAAAAACGGTTCTTACATGTACACCTACTCCTAAGTCTTATTACACATAGATGACAAAATTGAGAGGAAAACATCTCACAAAACTCAAATACGCATGTGAAGTCAAACTTTCATATAAACTCGTGCATGTGTGCAATGATGGCATACATACAAAGTCGAATCCAAATGCATACCAACTTCGAAACAACCCCATTAAATAATGGTTAAGATCATTATAATCATCTATAATTATTATCAAATGTCCTAACCACATGGATAATGAAATGATGGGGGTCCAAGTACACTAATATGCCACATCAAACATGAAAACTCCTGACACAAAAATAAATCGAAAATATTTTTGGGGTTTTCAAAAAATCTTTTTGACACAAAAGAAAAAATCTTTTTGTATTTTCTGAAAAATATATGAAACTAAAAATATTTTTGTATATACAAAATTTTTATCAAAATAAAATCTTTTTGCATTCTTCCAAATAAGACTCAAATAAATAAAAAATATAATACAAAAAGATACACATGTCATAACACTAGCAAGATATATATCATGAAGCAAAGACTAGCGTATGACAAACATGGCAACACAATCATCCTTTAGATTTAGCATAGGAAGAATCATGTGCAACCAAACAAGAACCATGCAGTTTAATTCCTAAAGCCTCTAAGTCCGATTTCCTAACCCAAGTACATGTGTAACCGAAACGACTTTATTCTTAAACTTTCTATAAGCATTTTTAAGGTCATAATAATAACGGCTAAGGTGACCTCCTCATACCTCAATGAGTGCAAATGTAAAAACAACGAGGAATGTGACCTAAATGTGAACCTCTCCTAACGTTCCTAGTCGACTCTCTTACGCGATTAATATTAGCTTTGGGAATGGGTGAAATACGATCATCGAAGCCTATACCACATTTATCATACTTGATTTGGACGATGCCTAAAATCCTATCCAACTTTTCCGTCCTAGCCTCCAAATCAAACTTCACCTTACTCGAGTCTCTCAATCTCTCCTCAAGCTCACTAATCCTAGACTCAAGCAAATGCCTAGACTGCTCAAACTCTAGAATCTCTTTCTTCAAAGCTTCCATCAAACCACGAAGACTATCTCTCTCACCCTCAACGTATTCTAGTTTCTCTCGAAGAGTTTTCTCCCGTGCCCTAAGATCCTCAATCAATATATCATTATTTTCAACGGCACACTCATTTAACTTAGCTTGTAACTTCAAGTTTACTTTTTTCACATTTATCGCTTTCGCATACAAATCATTAAAGGCAACTTGCAACTCTCCCACATCAATCTCCTCTTCCTCGCTAGCTTCACCCTCACTTACTTGGGATTCACACTCAACGGCCTCGGAAGTGTCATTCACATGAGAATCTCCATGGAAAGATTTATTGTCGTCGCTCACGTTACATGCCATGAACACTACAAAGTTGCACTCAATGGGGGAACTCTCTCCCTCTTTCGGTTCACTATCACTTAAGGTAGCATTATATGTTATCAGTTTCTTGCCTAACTTCTTAAATCTAATGGGACACTCCGCTACCTTATGACCATAACCCTCACAACTAAAACACCTATCCGACTCATTCCTCTTAACATTCCCACTCTTATTCTTTGGGGCAGGATCGACCTTGTTGTTCTTGGATTTCTCAAGTCTTTTGGCATCTTTCGATTGTTTTTGGAACTTAAGAAACTTTTTGAACTTCTTTGCCAATAAGGCTACATCCTCAAAATCAGAATCGAAATCATCATCCAAAACTTTATTCTCCTTCTTCCGGGCTTTCAAAATAATACCATTTTCTTTCTTTGGCACTTGCTGTAATACCCTGTATTTTTATGACTTTAAAATTTTGGGGATTTATTAAATTTAATTAGAGATATTAATTTAATATTAATCCGAAAATCATTTAAATATTTACTAGCGCGATGAGAGTTAGTAATTACTGGAATTTTGTGGTAAATTACTTTAATATTTACTAGTGCGATGAGAGTTAATAATTATTGGAGTTTTGTGGTAAATTACTTTATGAGTAAAGTAAGATGTGAAATTAAATTTAGTAAAATTATCACGAGAGTCTAATTTGATAATTTTGGAAATTTTATTGGGACGCGCCTGTATCGTGTTGGGATTAAATTCGAATTATTAAAAGTGAATAAATTATAAATCACCCGTATGGTCATTTTGAGTGCGTCAATGTGTCCGAAAGGGTCGAGATAGTCAAAATAATGTACCCGGGGGTTTAGTTTGGGTCTCGGGGCGTTTTTAGGCCTAATTATCCCGGGAGGGCGTTTTAGACATTTTGCATTTTTGGGCATGGAAACCCACGAATTTTCTAAGATTTTATCGGATGTTAGGGATTGTCTTCTAGGGTTAGGATAACCAAAAACCAAGGACAACCATTTGAGAGGAAGAGGAAAAGCTTTCCAAGGAGTTCTAGTCCAAGAACTCCATCGTTTGCACCGCCAAATTGTAGATTGCGCAATGAGGATCACAACCACACCAATCTATTCCACAAATCTGAAACAAATATTTCCAGTCAAGTATCTATCTTGCTTTATTTTAGTTAATGCTTCAATTATATTAGTCTAGGGTTGATTAGAACTAGTTTTCGTGAAAGGAAGCATATATTGGAGACAAAAATTTACATGTTGTGGAGGTAAAAATCGTATTCTGGAAATCTAATTCATATGTAGAGGTTGAACCACGAAATTACATTGAGTTAGGAGTAAAAAATCTGGAAAAAGAATGGGAAGAACTAAGTTAAAGAAAATATTAGGGTTCTTGATATTTATATGGATTTTGGCCCTTTTAATTCGTTATACTTGATGAAAACTCGCATGTTTTACGTAGAATGTTATTTATTTGGATATATAACACTTGTAGTATTAATTGTTGGGAGTTTGGGAGTGAAAAATGATGATTTGGATGAGTTTGGAATAGGATTCCCATAACTGATATTTCTGCAGTTTCGCCATAACTGCTTAATCGATCGATCGACCAAAGAGCATCAATCGATCGACCCCTCCTGGAAAACTCATATTTCCCTTTAAATACTTATTTCGATTTAAATGAGTATAAATCTTTGGACATTATTGTTAAAACATTTTGGGACATAAAGAGGACCAGTAGGACTTTATAAAAATGGAGTATTTAATGTAAGACGAAAATTAGGGTTAACGGGGAGTGAATTGCACTTAAAGAATAATGGGAATTTGTGTCTAAAGGAGTGAGATGCGTAAGGAAGTTACGTCGTAAAATAAGGAAGTACCTACTGAAATTATACTTAGGGAGATGGAATACTACGAGTGATACAAAGTAGGTTTGGAATAATTCCATAAATAAGAATAAAGGAGACGAACCGTTATACAGGATAATCTAATAATGTGTACTAATAATGAATAGCATAAGTATGGGTCATGGGTGTACGTAATTTAGAAATGGGAATGGTAGTATACATATATATATGGCTGTGTTTGTGCATCTATTATATACGTGTAAAAATTATGCCCGTGCTACTTGCTATCACCGAGGTTACCACGTCGGGACAATCTTATCTCGATGGGACCTTTATGGAGGATATGGAATTGTACCCTAGAACATAGGAATCCTTGGTACAAGTTATCTGATTGATAGTCAGACGGTCCTAAGAGACGTGAGGGTATGTGCTGATCTCTTAGAGACTTGGAACTATACTTTGCCTCAATTTGTATGTGTTTTGTGTTAATACAGTTAAGAGTGATTCCGAACTAGTATTTCCCTTAGTACAAGTGATACGGGGACTTGATAGGAGAGTATGTCAGCACCATAAATTTTTATGTGGGGTGCCGATAGTATATATATATATATATGAGTGGTTACTGTGATTAAAAGTAGTTAAGTAATGAATAAATAGTTAGACTTTAATATAAGTGTTTGAAAAGTTCGAGGCAATACTGAAAGATTTTATAGTGAAATGAAATTTTTATGAACACTTTACTCTCATAAATTAATTATCTTATCCCTAGTAAAGGTAGGCATAAAACCTTATGAGAAATTTAAGATAAGCTTAACTTGTGGGGATTAATAGTGCGGTAGGTGTGCACATCAGAAGAGAGGTGAGAATTTCTCAAGAGAGTGCCGCTTACTAATATGATTGTTGCATTAGCCGGATAACATTTTAAATACTTGCTAAACTGAATTTTAAACTGTTTTACAATCGGGCTCTGACCCGTTTCCTGTTATCTATTCTCTCTTGTATATTGACGCGACTGAAAATGTGTCTCAGAGGTGCGTACTCTCTAGGCTCAAGTGCAAGCCTGTCGCTCAAGTAATAATCCGACAAGTCGGGTATTGATCCTCAGGGAACTAAAACAACGAAGTTGTAATGACGGGAAAAGACGGAGGAATCCTAACTTTGACTCTAAAAAGAAAGGAAAAATGATTTGATTTTGGGAATGATTAAAGTAAATGCAAATATGAAATTATGAAGAGATGCAATTACACTAAACGACCTAAAATATGATTTGAAACTTTTAACTAAGTGATGAGAAAAACAGGACGGGAATACAATCCCCCAACCCTAGTGAATTGCAGTTTTAATATTAATCATAAATTTAACTGATTGATTTGACCCAGAATTTAGTACTCCCAAGCATTACGTATACGAGGTTCAAGCCCGCGTCATACTTAATCTGAGGACGAGTAAATCGGTATCGCGATAGTAACACTTGAATTGCATTCTAAATCATCATGGTTACCCAGAGGCAAACGAGATATAAAGACCTACAATTATTATGTTGCTACGCAATACGATCGTAATCAATCACTAAATTCAGAGGACTAATGTTATACACGTGCAATTAACACATCAGGTTGGGTTCATGTATCCCGGCCATAGAAAATCTAGCCTAACATGCTGAAGTTAATGAAAACAGTGTTTGATGTGCAGGAATTTATGATTAATCTAAAGAAAACTTACGAATTGATGTAGAATATAATTGAAAAGATAGAATTACACCCTAATTCTTACCAAGGCAGTAACAACAGCAATGAATAAAATTGGTAATCAAATAAATTCTGAATAAAGCTTCAATCTTGGAATTAAAATGGAAATTGTATCTAAACTAGGGTTTGCTGGAAAAAAAAAGGAAAAATCTATTATTCTCTCTAAAATCTCCGTGCTAAGAATGATAATAAAATGGGTTTATATACCCTACAAGACTCCAAGAGTTTTAGCAGCACTAGGACTCTCTATTAGAGGAAAATTAGAAAATTAAAACTGCGACAGCCGGACCGGTCCTCCTCCTCCCCCGGACCGGTCCCAGGGATGACCGGTTCTTTTAATTTCTTCACGGACCGGTCCCAGGGAGGACCGGTTCTTTTTATTTTCTTCCTTCTTCGGTTTGCCTTCGGTCCGGGGTTCTTTGGAATCTGGTAGTGCGGACCGATTCTTTTAATTTTTGGGCGGACCGATTTTTTTAATTTCTTGGCGGACTGGTCCCAAGACGGACCGGTTCTTTTAATTTCTGGGCGGATCGGTCCTCTCTTTATTTGACTTTTTCTTCTATCTTTGACTGCTCATAACTTTCACACCCGGAGTCCGATTGAGGTGCCATTTTTTCCAGTGTTCTTGTAGTTGAAAGCTCTTCAACTTTCAAGTTGTCCCCACCTCCGGAACAAGGCTACAAAATTACAAAAATGCCCTTTACTCCCCGTTTCTTGGTTTTCTTTCACTGTTTTGAGTTCTCTTTGGCACTAACTTGCATGAAATACCTGTAGAACACATAAGAGATACACAAAATAAGAAATACTTGCCAAAAAGGGTTAGTATCATAAATATAACTCAAATCCAATCTATTTACACCGCACGAGATCATAAAAATATCGAAATTAAGGGGATAAATGTGAAGAATTTATGCCTAGTCATATATATATGTATATATTACAGGTGCCCAGCCACAGGGGCGCCATGCTTATGATTCTTTGGAAGGAACGAGCTGCAACTTAGGTGGAAGTTGCAGGCCTTTCGCTTAGACGACCACATTATTGATTCCACTCCTAGTTCTATTTTATCCAGTTGGGCATGTGTCGCCCTTTTTCCTTATTCAGATGGTTTTGTCAGAGATTGTGATTCATTTGCTTTCAGTATTTCTATTTTGGGATTTGTTACAGTCAGAATGTTTTTCCTTTGAAGTTTTAAAGTTGGAATTAGTTATTTGAATGCTTAAACTGTTTGGATGATCTTTTCCAGTCTAGTTATTGTGTGACTCTTAAACTATGAATTATGAAAGTTTTTATTATTGGGTTTAAATTAAATATGGAAATAATGTTTTAAATGGTTTTGACACTTCGCTTAATTATTTAGGGTGTTTAATTTGAAAAGGTATTTTTGCGACAGTGATGCTAAGAATGAACCAACCGTTCACCTTGGTTATAATTTAATAAATGACTGATCACCCGGTATTTAATCCGGTGGGGTGTCACAAGTGGTATAAGAGCATCAGGTTCTTGTGTCCTTTAGGATCTGCATGGCTTATTTCTCTTTCAGCTTAGCGTTCTTGCTATAGAGCCCTATTTTTAGAATTGTTGTATTCCTGCATTTACGCTTACGTCTTCAGCTATTCGAGATTTGTTAATAACTGTCGACTAATAAACTTCCTTTACGTTTCAGATGCCTCCGAGATGCGCACCCAAGGATAGACGTGCCCAAGCTGAGCAGTCAGCAGCTCCGGTTCAGGGAACGATGAACGCAACCGAGGTAGTTGCTATCGTTGCTCAGGCGGTGAATGTCGCATTAGGAGTAGTACAGCATGCCCCACCCCAGGTGCAGGCGGTGGTGCGAGTACCATCACAACTTCCATCTGCATGGAAGCGGGTTAGGTATGCCTTCCAGAAGGTACATCCCCCAGAGTTCGCGAGTAGTTCGGATATCATTGTATCCAGCCAATGGAAGAAAGATATCCAGAGGCATCTGCGCATGTACGAGTGCACGGACGTGCAGAAACAGCTGTTGGCTTCCTTCAAGCTAGTGGTGGGAATCTACCACCACCTTGGGGGAGAGGGACACTATCACTACTCATTCATTTTGGGCGCGATTTGATCGCAAATACTTTCCATCCGTCGTGCAGACTGAGATGAGGCGGAGATTACTGAATCTGAAATAGGAGAATACGACTGTTGTTGAGTACGAGGCGGGGTTCACTAGACTTCTCACTATAGTGCCAGATGAGGCACCCACTGAGGGAAAGAAGATACTGTTATTTATGGACGGGTTGGCCTGGAGGATCCGTCAGCACCTCATAGGTAATCTGTCGTTGGGTACGTACACGGATGTACTCAATGCTGCTTTGTTACACCGCCAGGATCACCACTTCCATCTTTAGGGAAGCAAACGAGCATGAGAGTCCAGCCAGCAGGGCAGGACCGGGGGTAGTAGTACTGGTGGAACGCCGATATCTCAGGGGCAGACTCGTCATAATGAGCAGAGTTCCCATTAGGGGACCCTACCAAGCGGTTCCGATCAGGTGACTCCAGGCAGGGATTTGGGGGATTTAGGCAGGGCCAGTCTAATCGGCAGGGCCCACAGCATTTTCAGCAAGGCCAATGGCGAGGTGGTAACGGCCAGCAGGGCCGTAATCAGCAGGGACAAAGGGGAGGAAATTTTAGGGGTCAATATTTCGGGTGTGGTAAAAATGGCCATAGGCGCCAGGATTGTCCAGAGGGAGATAGGGTCCCACAGTAGCAGGGTGCTCGTAATGAGCCACAAAGGCCAATTTTTCCAGCCGCACTCCCAGCACCGGCTCAGGCACCAGCCCTACCAGCCATCCCAGCAGCTCAAGTACAGTAGGGGAGTACGAACGTGTCTATAACTTCCACCAGGCAGCAGCTCCTCAGGCACCACCCGCGATTGAGAGTACATTTCCTATGCATGGTACTATGGGTCGAGTTTTATTTTATACTGGGGTGACACACTATTTTATAGCTACTCATTTTGTAAAGGCCTTAGGATTATTAGGAACAACAGAGAGCACTGTGACATGCGTAGATTCACTACTGGGAAATGGGTCGGTAATCTTCTTTATATGTCGGGGTGTGGGAGTAGAGACTGGTAGCTTAATCTTACAAACAGACATGTTAGTCTTAGATATGCATGAGCACGATGTTATTATTGGCATGGATTGGCTCACAGCATACAGAGCCATGATAGATTATTGGCATGGATTGGCTCATAGCAACAACTGTAGGGTCACGCTTGCTTGGAGGTAAATATGTCAAGCTCATAAGTTTGTAAGTCACCAACAAGCTCTTTTAGTTTTGTTAATTCAAGCATACCCAAGGAGTTTAAAACGGTCACTCTGGGATCAAATCTGATAGGCAACGACCTTAAGATTTTCTTTATGACTCAATTGTCTGGTATTTTCTGTCCCAATTTAAATGACGAGTTGATAATATTGGACAATCTAGCATAAAACTCATCAAATAACTCACTCTGTAACATCTTATTCGTCTCAAATTGTGTAGTGAGATTTTGAAGTTTAGATTTTCTAACCGTGTTAGTGCCCTCGTGAGTAAGTGCAAGAATATCCCACGCCTCTTTTGAGGTTTCACATGTCAGGATTCGATTATACGCTTCCAATGTGACATGTGAGGAAATAATATGAAGACCTTTAGAATTATAAAGTGTAAGTCTGTGTTCGGCTTCGGTCCATGACTCAACAAGTTTTAAAATAGTGGCCTCTCACTCTCGTGTGACCAGTGGTGTCCAACTTTTTTCAACCGCTAAACAAACACTCTTATTAATTGATTTTAAAGCATTTCTCATTCGCATTTTCCAATAAGCATAATTTGTGCCGTAAAAGACAATAGTTCTAAAACTATCAAAATTTCTTAAATTCATACCTTCAGGCACAAGGGATCAACACAATAAAAAATGTTTTTAGCTATAATACCAATTTGTAGGCCCCTTTTTCAAAGTATGCTTTAGGTAAAAAAAACTTTTCCAAAAATCAAACTTTTACAATTTTAATTTAGCACCAAGTTTGTGAACCAATTTTACTTAAGTTCAATTTTATCCTATTTAATCCTAAGCAACATCTAGGTGATTAGTGAAAGTAAAATAAAGTAAAGTTCAGAAAGCCGGATGTATGAGAAAACCATTAAGGGAAAAAACCTCCGAAAACCTATGCCTGAAAATCACTATGATACGATTTTACAAAGGAAGACAGATAGACTTACATGACGACCCGATCCCCACAAGACTTGATGATCTTCTTCTCTTTAATCGCTCCTCCACAGTGCCCATGCAGAAATCCTTCCACGATTCTTGTCCACAACGCACGTATCCATTAGTGCCTCGGTGTCCACCGATGCAGCTTTGGCAATCGTCTACGATTAGGAACAAGGCCTTCGCAATTTCCTCATCCCAAAAGTCGAAAAACAATGTTCAAAGTGATGAACAAAATCCAGATGGTGAAAATAATCTCTATAGAAATTATATATGAAAGTTCGGATCTTTAAACACTAAGGATGATTTTAATCTTTAAAAACCTTAGAAAAATTATGCAGAAAATGTAACTGTTTATTCTGTATTTTGGTTCTACACACACTTTGAAATTCTGAGAGAAAATGCCTTAAATAAAATAGTTAAGTCGGCGAGTCATTCTAACGAGATCCACATGTCGTTATAACGACTGTGAGATGTTGTTCGAATGACACCACGTGTCGTTTGAAGTCTCAAAAACCAAGGTGAGAATTCGCACGACTCTAAACAATGTTTATCTCATAATAAATGAAATTAAAATCATTTATAAATAAAATAACATCCTTAAAACATTTTTCAAGTCCCATAAACATTATGCGTTCATACCGGAGAGTATCTACGAATGCAATGTGTTATGAAGTCATGAAACGTGCACTAATAAACAATGCGATAGCTACGTATTCAACACAAACACATCATAGACTACGTGGGTATAGTGACAAGATAAAAATCTATCTATGACTCAAACAAGTTTTGTTCCGAAAATAAGTCAATTACAAACAAATTAACTCAATTGGAAATTTTACCCTTACAATAAATGAGACATCGGTTGACAGGAGTGTCAGTCGAGAAATCGACCTCCCCCCACTGGGATTATTTTTTAGGATGTTAAGATATGGGAGATGATGATGCTGGGGATAAGGGTGACGATGATGAGGATATCGCTGGGGATGTTGTCATACGAGCAAGAGGGCGACGATCCGACGGACCCTGATTTTGAAGGTGAGTTTGATGAAAGGGCTTATAAGACGGCTCTGATAAATAGTCGTATGAATCATTTGGAGTCTCATATTGACGACTTCCCAACGGATTATCGTCAAGACCAAGACGACTTTTGAGCCAATTATCACCATGACACGTCTATGATGACGCGACTCTAAGCCAATATGTATCGAGTTAGTTTAGGCTCGGGGGCTGAGCTTCCTTCCTATTTTCAAGATCCATATGTGCGTGATACAAATGCACCCGACCCCTCGAGTTGATTTTGTTTTGAATGTGCAACTTTTTTTATGTAATTTTCTTCATTGTATATATTTTCATTCTTATGGAACTATGTAAACATCTATATTGCTTATAAATAAAATGTGTGTTGTTGTTTATTTTGTCTCATATTTGCATTTTATTCATTGCTAGTTTAAAAATTTTGCACTTATTATTCCTTAATTAGATTTTAGTCTTTCACATTGAGGACAATGCGAGGTCTAAGTTGGGGGTGGGGTGGGGTGGGGGGTGGGGGGTGGGGGGGGGGGGGGGGGGGAGTACATAATGCGTCTTTAAAAAACTTCACAATCTTAAAATGCCAAAAAAATTGAAAATTTTCAAAAGCAAAAAATATATTTATTTTCAAAGAAGTAAAAATTATAATTTAAAGTCCTTACAAATATCACAAAGTTTTCGTTTTAAATCTAAATTTGTAAAAAAAAATCATTCATTAAGTCAAAATTTGTAAGATTCGAAAGACAATACGTAGCTCAAACCCTCGATATATACATGTTGGCCTAAAAAAAGTAATCTGAAGGAGTCAGATGCTTCTTCTATTCTTTTCCCTGGCTCAGCTGGGGCATCCTGGACTTGAATGAGAGACCTCATCCATGATTATAGTATAAGCCTCTTAACGAGATCTCAAAAATCCCGATTCAAGTAGTATCGAAATTTGTACGATCCAAAAAATAATACGTAGCTCAAACCCTCGACACACACACACACTCACTTATATATATTAGATACCCTTACCTAAGTATAAAATTCTTGAAATTAAAGAACTTTGAATATTATCTACATAAACCTTAGAAAAACTTAAATTAAGAAGTTACCTAAAATTTTAGATATTACAAAATATCCCCTAAAGTTTTCATTTAGCCTCTAAAGAAAAGAGTACTCGGGGGTAGTAAATGGGTCTCGGAGCATTTTTAGGCACAGCCGGGTCCACAGAGGGGTATTTGGGTCACTCGGGCTTGGCCCATTAAGCTAAAAATGGGATTTAGATTTAATACCAAATTTGGGAGAAAAGAAAAATGGCAGAAAACTCAAGAGAGAATATAGGGTATTGAGAGGAACCCATGGAGAGTGGTTACATTGCAATTTGGGGTCTTTTGGAGACAAAACAAGGAACCAATTGTGAGTTCATCATCAAGCTTGCAAATTACACCCGATCAGACCCTATGAACCCAAAAGGCAAGTCGTCATCTTGCTGTGATATTAATTGTTCAATTCATATTTTTGTGATGTGGAAATCAAAAATTCATTTTGGGTACAAATGGGTACAAAACGGGGTTTTTGTAAAAGGAATACTTAAATGAAACTCAATGGGGGAATTAATTGTGTGACATGGTTCTGTGATGATATTTGATTTACATGTGAAAAAATCAGTAGCAATTATGGACGAATTTGGGATAATTAGATGAAATTAGAGCCTAACGAGTAAAAAAAAAGCTGGGAATTTTCCCAAATCAGAAAGGTAGAAATTTGTGAGATTAAATTTATGTTTGAGGTTCTATGAGAGACCCTGATCATGTTCTTATGTAGTTATGATGTTGATTGTTCTTGGGTTAGACGAAGGGAAATGTTAGGAATTGAAGAATTTCGTTGGTGGAGGAAACAGCAAGGCGGAGAAGACCACCACCTGTTCGATCGATCGATCGATGGTTGGGGGTCGATCGATCGACCCTTCAGGATTTTTGGTAGTTTGGCCTTTGGAATTTTGGGTGAGATTTTTAGTTTAAATTCCTCCAAATCTAACTAAAGGAGAAAATTAATTAGGGGAGTTAAAATCCTCACAATATTAAGGGAATGTAATTAGGAGTGGTGGGGAAAATTTAGTGCAACACATTGAGTATGAATTTTGAGAATAAATTCTAAAAGAAAAAATAACGGACTGGGTGAATAAGTTCGGGTATAATAGTAGGGTGACACTACTCACTTAAATTAATTATGGATGAAAACTAATTAATTTGGAGTCGGTGATTAGACTTAAGTATTATATTAATTTCGTGCCACGAGAGCGAGTCCGAGTATATTGGTTGGGTGACACTAAAAATAATTTAATTAATTAATGTGCAAATTAATAAATAATTAGAGTTGGACCATAAACTCTGGGTTTACATATAGGCTAGTGTTACGGACTTGGTACACGGTAAAGCCGGGATATTTTTTAATTATATATATACGGTATGCGATCGAATATATATATGGTGTGTGGTTATAAATATCAGTGACTGGATATTATTAGAATATATACTCTAGTGTTATCAATGAGAGGTTGCGCGAAGTGGGTGAATCCCCTAGATTGAGGAGTAGGGCGAGTTTATCCCCAGGTTATAGCATCCGTTATATGGGTGAGGAGCTTATCTCACTTTCAGGGAAGGAATATGACCACCTCCATTATGTTTATATTTTTGGCCAAGTTAGTGAAAGATTCTAACTTGGGGTAACTAGGTGATGCGAATAAATCTAGTGGGATGGCACTTTAGAGAATACATCCGGTGAGTTATTACTCGGGAGGATGGCTATTATTTATATTCAACCTATGTGCGAATGTTGTAATATAGTTATACGCATATAATGGGATAAATAATTATATGCGGGTAATTTAATACATGATGTAAATTGTATTATGTGTATAACGGGTGTGAAAGTTATATAAATTTGAAAAGGAAAATGATTAATTAAGTTAGTGCTAGTAATAACTTATAAATCGTATATTTAAGCATACTCGGTTAGAGTAGGGTGGTTGGAAAGAGTTATATCTATTATCTAGTTATGGGACAGAGAACTAGGGGAGATAAAATGGCGTTAGGTGTGCACATAAGAGGAGGGGTGAGGATGTCCTCAAGGGAGTGACACACTAACTTAAATATGAAGCGCATTCATGCATTTTATATTAATGCAAGTTAATCATTTGCTAAATATTTTCAAATGTTTTGGGTTCTAACCCTTGCTATAAAATATTTTCAAAAACTTTTAAGTGTCTAGCCACAGGGATGCCAAACTTGATTTATTCCAGGGATTCGTTGATGTAGCCTATGTGGATGTTACAGGATTTTGGATAGGATTTTCTATCTCTTCTATTCTTAGAATAGGGATTTTCCATCAGATGCTCGAGCATGTTGCTCACAGTTTTAATTAGTATTCATTTCAGATACTATGAGATTATTATTATATGTCTTTACATTTGTATTGGATTTTAGCCGATGGTTTATTTGACAAGACATTTTATTATTTGTGATGATGGTTTCTATTGGCATGGATTGTGTTAATTTATTTTTCGCAATGACTTTTATCTTGATTAATAAAGATTAAAATTTGACATCAACTTTGAATACTAGGTGGTTAGTAATTTTATAAAATTTCGACAATGATGCTAAGGATGATTCATTTGAGATTCCTGTTTAATTAGATATATGACTGATCACCCGGTATTTCATTGAGCGGTGTGTCACAGCAGATTCCTTCACATGTATTACCAATTACCTCCACAAAAATCCTCTTTATTACCAGTTGAAAGTCACCTATTTTTTGATTAATTAATTATCCTCAACTTACCCTATAAAAGCCACACCAGGGTACAAAGAAAGCCATTAGTTCAACAGGGTAAAAACTAACTCAAAAGTTTCACATTTTCGAGCATCGATAAATTTTATGTACAAAGCTTAATTTTTTCAATTCCACTTCGTTTTTGCAGTAGTTTAGAATCAATTTATTCTTTTATATGCATTAGTTAATGTAGAAATACATGGCTAAGGGTCAATTTTCAAAAAACACCATGAAAGCTTGAGCTTTAATGGTGAATTTCGTATTCCTGACCTTGAACCAGTTTCAAGTGGAGAATAATTCTCCTTAGTCCTATAAGAACTCAACCATAATGTTTAATGTGATTATAGTATAACTGCATATCTCAAAATCAAGTTTTTATTTATTTAGTTTTATTTTGACAGTTAGAATTTCAAAGTTGAAATTCTCCTTGTATACTATGAATTAGAAACTCAAACCAAAACCATTTTACTCAAAATTCACACGAAAACAAAACCATATTACTGCCATAGCCCGAATTTCACTGTAATTCCATAAATATGAAACTGAGATTTTCAAAATTTTACAGTCTACGGAGAAGTGTTTACAATTCACCTTAATCCATAGAAGTTATATTTTTCCTTGTAAAAAGTAGAAAGAATGACTTTTGAATCATCTAAAATGACATTCTGTACTGGATTCAATAAAAGTTCAAAGCTTGTAACCCTAAGTAAAAATTACGAAGGTTGAAGATGAAGTGGTCAACACGCGTGCGAGCAGATTCAAATATAACACGTGGAAATTTTGACTGAGCGCGTGAGGACGCGTGTCCAATAAGAATTTTTTTGATTTTTAAATTTTTTTTTCTGATCAAAATTGTATATTACAATCCTTTGTTTGGTCAACAGAAAGCAAATTCGAACTATCGCCCAAACTTTAATTTTAAAACTTTAAAGTATTTTTGCACATAAACTCCGAAAAATTTTCAACTACTGAATTTTCACCCCAAACTTTACCTACTAATATTTTAAACCATTATGAACAAAAAAGTCTTTACCACTAAACTTGAAAACCTAAGGAGCTATAAGAAATAATTCCAAACATTTATTTTAAATTAAACCATCGGAAGTTATTTTATACACAATTTCAATTTGTATGCATTTTAAATGTTTAAAACCCCACCTTTCTTAGATACTTTTCACTTTTCAGACTTTCTCGGACCCCGCTTTAAATTAAATCAAATAGACTTATTTTTAAAAATTTCTAAACACATGTAGGTGAATTCTTATTTAGTATTATTTCACACAATGCTTTTGATTACGCCTATTTTAAATCCACTATGCGATATTCCCAGTTTATCTGATTCTCATTGATGAAGTCATTTGCGTAGTTCAAACATTTACGTACAATTGATTCGAATTCCAAAACCTCTACGTTGATTTTATGCAATGATATCATTTAATACGATTCATTTTTAACCCGTTCTAATATATAGCGTGCATTACGAACAGGGAATAATCTATCGTTATGCCCACGATTATATTATTTAGCCTGGAGGACTCAGATGATTGAGGGCTTAGTTATTCCTTACCATATGGAATGCCTCTTTTAGTATTGGCTTAGCACGGTTACTTTATCTCCAATTATCTAGATTGATTATCTATAATTTATTGAATTGATTTGTTGTATGTATGTCTATTGCCCTAGAGCCTCTAAACAGATAATTACGAGCTATTTATTTAGAAACCATCCATTGACATTAACCTGTTCTAGCCCTAATATTTTTAGTTGTAGAAATATCATCATATATTATTGTGTTCATCTCAGTTTGACCATTGAATCTCATTTCTTATGATACCTTTGATATTACTAAACTCTAATATTGTTTTACAAAATGTATAGAATGAGAATTATCTACTCGGCAATTTAGCTTATTCTTTAAAAATTCCCAATGGACCCAGAGCGTAAGGAGGGAAACATTTCCCCCGACCCCACAAAATTTAGTGCATCATCTCGTGTATCTTTAGCCATCATATAATTATGAAAATTCAGTAGCAGTTCCGACAAACTCATCATAATTTTATAAGTTACCACCTATAAGCTGATGTAGCCTTATGTTGTACTTTTCTTTTATTTCGTTTACTTTTATTTCTTTTTTGTTTATGTACTCATGGAAATTCGGTGCGAATAAAGAATGTCGTTTTCTCGTTTTCCAATAATAATCCTTTCATAAGATATTTTTTCGCAATTTTTTTTTGTCTTTGAATTAGTGTGCGTGAACTCGTGTCCATTATATTTACTCTTACTTTCACGCACACCGAGAGAAAAATAAATCCATGATCTGAGTGATTCGTTTGTGAGTTCATCCCATGAGATATCAAAATCAAAATGAATTTTTGGATAACGTAATGATCAATTGGTGGATGTTAACGGTTAGTTCTCGGTTTCACACACGTGCATTATGAATTGAGATTTATCGAAATATATATTTTTTTATTTTTTGTAAATTTAAATTGTACGATTTTTGATTATTTTGATTTTTCCTTGAGTCGTGCCATGTGGTATAAGTTGATTTTTGTGGGTAAATTCACTGCAAACCGTCAGGAGACACCACTCATCCTACTAAGGTAACCTAGGAGTTTAACATCTTATTTCATATGCTCAATGCAACCACATGCCTGCGAAATATGTATTTTATCCCTTAGTTAATAAATGCTATTTTCGAATATTATGTTTAATTATCTTCCATTGCTCGGGACTAGCAATGTCTTAAGTTAGGGTGTTGATTCGACATCATTATTTCATAATTATCCTTCTAATTTGGGTGCATTTGTTGTCCCGAACATCGCATTTATCCCGAACTTAACTAATATTAATTGCAACTAATCTTTTTGGAAAGTGCTTCTTGTTTGTTGTATATCCCATATGTTTTACAGGTAATTCATGCATGTAAATGGGGGAAGATAGCGCAAAATGAGGAATACGAAGCAAGAAAGAATGGTCAAGGGCAAATTGGTCATTTTTAGCCACAACCCGAAGAAGGCACCAACATGAAAATTATAGACCTAGAGTTTATAAGAGAAAAAAAAGAAATAGTACCTCATTTCGAGTCCCGACGAAGAAGATATATTAATTTGAAGATTTGAACAAAGTTCCATGGTTAAAGTGCAAAAACGAAGAAGTTTTCACCATGCAGAATTTCCAAGGCTACGCAAAAAATTGAACCAATTCGATTTGTTGTGTGATCTATTAAACAGGTTTGGCTGAGGGGTTTGGTTTAGGGGAAGATAGAGTAAAAGAGGAAGTAAACATGACTTTCTCACAAAATAAAGCCTTGCAACTACGCTACACTTTATTTTGATATTGCAATTGCACTAATCAAGTCACATCAGCTTTCTCTTGCTCTGTATATGGATTTTGGAGTCACACTAATTAAGAGGAAAAACTCAAATTAGTAGACTAAATATCGATTTTCTATAGATTTTTCCATCTTTTCCTATTTTGTAGCTTAGTGGGAAAGTGGGTTAACCCACCCATATAGCCGTTTTTAGGTCTTTAGATAGGGCTCTTATATTTTTAGTCTCGTAATTACTTTCTTATAGTGGGACTTACTAAAACTTAGTAATTTTGACATTTCCTTTTCAATCAAAAGAAGAAGTTTATTCAAGTTACTTGTCATTCTTGTTTGGGAGAAGTTTCATTGTTCCTACGCTTTCGATTCACTCATTGGGTATTTCTAATTCAATTCTTCATTCTTCATCATTAAATTATGAAATTTTTGCATGCTTAGTGTAACTTGTTTATAATTGATTATTATGTCTAGCTATTTTCCTTTCTAGGTTGGGGAACATGAACCCAACCTAGGGTATCAATCTTTAAATATGAAATTCATAGTAATTAAATGATCAATTCATCAAGGTTAATACGTTAACTGGGATTGGTTGTTGTAGTTCTATTAACTCGGTTTGTCAAAAGCAACCCGAGTATTTGAGGATACAGTATAGGTGTCAATTCATGTATCAATTGCGTGAATCAATTTGTTAACCAATTATTGTGCTGGTCAGCACCCAAACATATTTGGTGCTTCGAATCGAGTTGATGCTTTTTTTTTCAATTAATTAGTTAATTCAAAGAATTTTATATTTATTGTACGAACCCAAGAATACGAGGGATTGAACCTCTTTTTCAAATTTATTTCAAAACCTCAGTTATCTTCCATTTATAATCTTTGCATAATTTAGTTTATTTCTTGATTTCGTTAATTTAATTTGCTCCTGTAGTTGTAATTCACATCTCTTAACTAATCATGACCTTTTTATTTACTTTTATGCATCAATACCTCGAGTTTAGAGATCATCCATATTCTCACTGCGAGTATTCTATTCCCTGAGGATTCGACCCGGATTTATCGGATTTTATTATTTGAGAGACCGTCTTGAACTTGAACCGTACGTTTACACGTAGCACACACATTTTGGTGCTCGTTAATAACCCACCTTTTTTTGTAGGTTGTAACACCTCATCATTATCCATCTCTTGGAATGTAAAAGGTCTATATAAAGAAACTCCACCTCTCCCACTACTCTCTCCTCATATATATAACACTCAATCCCACGTGAGGAGGGGGAAGAGATTTATCTACATGGTAGCCATATACAAACCCTAGAGATAACTTTGAAAGCTTGTACCCATCCTTTTCACGGCTTTTTCCTATTGAATTACATACAACAAACACCGCACCTATGGACGTAGGCACCTCATTGGCCCGAACCACATTAATCTTTGGATTCCTCCTTTGTCTCTTATCCTTATTTATTCATCCTAAATTGGTAAGTTAGTGGTAGTAATTTCTTTATTTATTATTGTTTATTATTAGTGCATTATAGCTAAGACCCAAAAATCCATATACCAATTTTAGGCGATAATAGATTGGCATCGTCTGTGGGAATTTCGACAAGCCATTTGTTATTCCCTTCCATTTTCTATCCACTCACCTTAACCTGATTTCCCCCAATTTTGGATCTATTTTATTATTTCCCTCGTCTCAATTTAGGTACTCAATTTTTGTCTGCAAATTCTGGGAAATAGGAGAAAATCCAGAAAGTAATCAAGTAAGAGAATCAAACCCGCCTTAACGCCCATTAGAATGAGTGACATGTATGGAATTTTGATGAGCTTGGCCAAGGGCTAGGAAACAATGTAGGAGAGTGTGAAGCAATTGACACAGGTGCTCCAAGTTAAGTAAAGAAGACTCTATCACCTCATATGGGGGGGAAAACCTCTGATAGGAGGGGTGAAATGTTACCTCATACCCTTATAGAGACAGGAGGCGTGCCTACCACAAGCGGGCTCTGAAGAACCCAAGGAGGCGAAATATGGGTTCACAAGATGAAATAAGTAGATCCAGGTACTCTAGATCATAATATGACATATCACATTGCCCAAGGGCCACCTCGTCCTTCAGGATAACTAGTTACAATGACGAATAGTCTTTCTTTCATGAGAGACTAAGTGTATTAAAAAGGATGAGAAAAGGCACTGTATTTGATCGTTTAGGCCTACACAAAATTAGAGGGAAACATCATAGAGAGCCTAGAGGGATTGGAGAACGTAGAGAAAAGCCAAGAAGTTCTGTCACCAGTAGAATATAATGCTTGGTCAAGGCTAAGATGAGCGTGCGAGGGTCGACCAAAGCCGAGCAGACTTTCAAGGAAAAGAGCTCATCAGAAAGTCGAGGCCGATTAAGAAATATCATTTCTATTAAAGTTGACCAGGGGGACTAGCCATTGTAGGGATCAATTCAATGATTGAAGGATCATTTAGGATAAATTATCAAATCGAAGAACCCCTTACACATAGGCTTTGTGAAGGAGTCTCCATTCACTCCATCAATTGTGGGTGCATCTGAAACGTTCAAGCCACCTGTAATAATCATAAGGTACAATATTAAAATTGACCCAGTATTGCACGTAGAGCAATATCAAGCTGCCACCGACATCTACTCAGTTTCATATGAGATGCGTTATCGAGCATTTTCTAGTACGATCATTGGGTCAACACAAATATGGTATAACAGTTTTACCATGAGGACAAATCTCAAACTTTCAGCATCTGGCCGATCTATTCATCAGAAAATTCTATTTTGGAGCTAAGCTTGGAAAGAGGGCAACTCATCTGCTAAACATCCATGAGAAAGTCAACGAGAGTATAAGTATCTGTGATTAAATATTACAATCATCAACACAACCCATGTTAACTCAACCCATACAATGTGAGTGTAGTAAAATCTTCAGTGTGACACTGACAAAATCCCAATACTTAAACCCTAACTCTTTCTAATGGTGCAACTTTAAAAAATTTCGATTATATGGTATCCTAGCTGGCAGCACACAAACCTAAAAATGTTAAATTATAAACTGTAAGCATTAAGCTTAGTAAGGTACTCTTTCCCTGCATTGAGATAACAATACTATATATCAAATCTGTGGATATAAAATCCAACAATCTTGCCCATTGGCAATAACCAATCCCGAATTATAAAACCCAAGTAATTATGCCCATTGGCAATAAAAAATTTGCCCATTGGCAATAATATGTTTACCCATTAGCAATAATAAGTCTGCTCAATGGCAATAATATGTTTGCCCATTGGCAATAATAAGTCTGCCCATTGGCAATAATAAGTCCGCTCATTGTCAATAATAAGTCTATCCATTGTCAATAATAAGTCTGATCTTCGAGCTATATTCATATCATCATATCATTAATATATATGTATATATGAAATAATCATAAGTACACTCACCTTGGTAATTTAACAGGCTTTCCCTTTTCCTTTTTCTGGAACTCGTTCAACCAGTTCTTATTCCTTTCCTACCATTCTTACAATATTAGTAACATCATAATAATATCAACAATCCAAAGAGTAACTTAAACGTAACTCAATTCATAAGCATCACATGATTCCATTCACATCACTTATCAGAAATGAAGTTCCATCGAAATTCATGTCAAGATAGTTAACATATCCGAATCATATACTAAACATGCTTTCATTTTTATTATTGGTAATACAATGATTATCATATTACATTTCTAATACAACAGATGAAACATCATTTCAGGTTCCTAGAGCAAGTTATGCACATTTCTTCAATACGTAGCGAATCTGCCCTATAGGCCCATCCATCGTTCAGCCAACTTCCAAGAATTTTCATAATTTCTCTACATAATAAATTTCTATGATATTCCACCCAATCTCAATAAGCATATTGAATAATATGAAATTAAAGTTTCATAATTTTTAGAGTTCATTTGCTATGTTAGGCCAAATATCGAACACATGGTATGCGTACTTACATTTTTGGGGTAGATTTTATACCCAAACTTCCAACTATCACCCAAGATTGATTGTTGGGTGTATTTTTATATAATATTCGGATATGTTATACATATATGAGTCTATTTTCATCTCTAATTGGAATTATTCAATTCCAATAAGTATACAAAAAGATATAGAAGTTTGACTACACAAGGTTCCTAAACAAAGCAATTTTAGGGGTTTACACATTCAATTTTTGCATAAACTTGCATCTATTCATACATATAAACCAAGGCATGAAAGTTTTATAAACAATCTATTATTTATATCATTTCAATCAGTGACACAAAAAAAATAGCAAGACTTACATATGATATTACCTTAAAGACTTTTCCATAATTTCCCACAGATTTTTCTCAAATTTCTCTCCTCAATTCTTCTTCTTCGATTTCCCACTTCTCTTCCTCTCAAGACAAACTCTTTAATGGCTGAGTTTTTGTTGAAGGAGGAGGTAATATAAAGGGTTTAAACTCGACCAAATTCACCTCCTTCTTTAACCAATCAAAATCCACCATTTGTTATACTAATAAGATGAAATATCATTTATCGAATGGACAAATTTTCCCCTGCTTCGTAATTCCAGTATAACTTCTTGATAAGACCTCCGTTTAACACACCGTTTATTGTATTACAAACCTAACCCATATATCTACAAGTATCTAGTTTTTACCTTAAGTCAATTGTTATTTTATAAGGGTCAAAACTAGTCTCCAACCTAAATATTCCTACCGAAACTTCAAAATTTTGTATTTGTAGCTAATTCGATATTTCGTGCTTTTTGAAGGTAGGATTAGACTAAACATAATAACTTAACATTATATATATTAATAACACATTACCCATGTCACATAATCTAAGCATGATTTAATCATAATTTATCATAATCATATTTGGGTTTTCACAATTCTCCCCCTGTTAGGAAATTTCATCCCCGAAATTGACATACATTGGTTGTCCGAATCAAACAGATACGGATAACGCATCTTCATGGTATACTCATTCTACCATGTAGCTTATTCCATAGAATGTATTCTCCACACAACTTTCACAAGTGGGATCACATTGGATCTCAATATTTGTTCCTTCCTATCCACGATAACAAGTGGTTCTTCAACTCAATAGGTTATTACACCAACACATATGAAGGATTCGTTACATAATTTCTTAACGTAGAAACATGGAAAACATCATGTAATCGGGATAACTCTGATGGTAATACTAACTTGTAGGCAACCACCCCTACTTTTTTAAGAATTTTATAGGGTCTAATGTAGCGTGGACTTAACTTTCATTTTTTTCCAAACCTCATAACTCCCTTCCATGGCGATATTCAAAGAAACACATAATCCCCTTTCTGGCATTCCAAATTTTTTCGTCATTTATCAACATAAATTTTATGTCTTCTTTGAGTTGTCTTCATTCTATCTTGAATAATCTTCACCTTTTCGGTGGTGACTTCAAATAATTCTGGACCCTCTATCTTCCTTTTACCAACTTCAATTCAATATAGGGGTGTACGACACTGTCTACCATACAATGCATCATATGGAGCCATACCAATAGTGGATTGAAAACTATTGTTATATGTAAATTCTATTAAAGGCAAATATTCATCCCAATTACCTTTGAAATCTAGCACACAAGCTCTAAGCATATCTTCCAAAATTTGTATTGTTCTTTCAGACTGCCCATCCATCCGAGGATGAAAAGATGTACTAAACTTTGAGTTGCTACCCATAGCATACTGCAAACTATCCCAAAATCTAAATGTAAAAGTAGGGTCCTATTTGAAATAATAAAAATAAGTGGTCTATGCAATTGAATAATTTCATTAACATACAATCTAGCATACCTATCAACTGTATATATAGTCTTGACTGCTAGAAAATGAGTTGACTTGGTTAACCTGTCTACCACTACCCAAATCGAATCTGACCCCTTCTGAGATAGAGGAAGCCCAACTACGAATCCATCGTTACATGATCCCATTTCCATTTCGGCAATGGTTGAAGCAGACCAACAGGTTTCTGATGCTCCACTTTCACTTGCTGACATATGAGGCATCTCACAACAAAATCAACTATTTTCTTCTTCATATTATTCCACCAAAAATGCTCCTTCAAATCCTTGTACATTTTAATGCTATTAGTATGCATAGCATAAATGGAATTATGAGCTTCATAAAAAAATTTCGCTTTCAATCCATCCACATTAGGCACACATAATCCCTGCTTATATAATAAAGTACCATCATTAACAATAACAAAATCATCAGACTTACCATCTCGGACATTTAGTCATTTTTTCTCAAGAAAAGGAACCCGACTTTGTAAATCACGAATACGGGTAGCTAACAAAGGCCTCATGCTTACATGAGCAAAGAATCCGTCCCTATATATTAGCTGCAATCACACTCCCATCAATCTCAAGTTCATAATGTGAGCAACTCTATCATATTGAATACAAGATAACCTGTCCGAAGCCTTTCTACTCAGAGCATCTGCAACTACATTTGCCTTCCCTGGATGGTAGTGAATTATACAATTATAATCTTTAATTAATTCCATCCACCGTCTCTGCCTTAAATTCAACTCTTTTGAGTAAATAAATACTTAAGACTCTAATAGTCAGTAAAAAATTCACATACTTGACTGTATAGATAATGACGCCACATAATAGCAATAAGTTCTAAATTATATATAGGATAATTACTTTCATGTGCACGCAACTGTCTAGTAGCATAAGCAATAACCTTACCATGCTGCATAAAAACACACCCCACCCCCTGATGTGAAGCATTAGTATAAATAACAAAACCATCCCCATCATGTGGAATAGTAAGAATAGGTGCAGTTACCAACCTCTTTTTCAAATCTACAAAACTATTTTCCCTATTAGAATTCCATTCAAATTGAACATCCTTCCGGGTTAATTTATACATTGGCAAGGCAATCGAAGAAAATCCCTTTATAAACCTTCTATAATACCCAGCCAAACCCAACAAACTCCTCACCTCAGTCACATTATTGGGCCTCTCCCATTTTACAATAACTTCGACCTTTTTAGGATCAACACATATACCATCCCTAGAAATAACATGGCCTAAAAATTCAACTTGTGATAGCCAGAATTCACATTTGCTAAACTTAGCATACAACTGCTTATCTTTCAACACATTCAAAATAGTTCTGAGATGCTTTTCATGTTCAACCATATCACATGAGTAGATCATAATATCATCAATAAAAACTATCATAAACAAATTAATAAAAGGATGCAGTATCCGAGTCATAAGATCCATAAATACAGCTGGAGCATTAGTCACCCCAAAAGGCATCACTAGAAACTTAAAATGACCATACCGCGTGCGGAAAGAAGTTTTAGAAATATCACTCTCCTTGACCCTCAACTGATGATAACCCGATCGCAAGTCTATTTTTGAAAACACTTTAGCACCCTGTAACTGATCAAACAAATCATATATACGAGGTATTTGTTCTTAACTGTAGATTTATTCAATTGCCTATAATCAATACACAAACGCATAGTACCATCTTTATATTTCACAAATAAAACTAGTGCACCCCATGGAGATACCCTTGGTCGTATGAATCCCCTATGAAGTAAATCCTGTAACTGAATCTTGAGTTATTTCAATTCAACAGGTGCCATAGAAATAGGGATTATCTCCGGTGCTAATTCAATACTAAATTCAACTTCTCTCTCTGGTGGTAACCCAGGCAACTCATCACAATCCTTAACCATTTCCGTGTCTGAATAGAAGAAATAATGCAACTAGGAATAATTTTGCTTTCCCCCACAAATTTAAATTCAGACTCACTAGGCATTTTGAAACCAACTTCTTTACTAAAACAATCCACGGAGGCATGGTATTTGGAAAACCAACCCATTCCCAAAATTTTGTCAAAATCAGAGATACCCAATGGAAGTAAGTCTATAACTATATTTCTAACCCCCACAGTCAAAACACAATCACAAAAAACATATTCAACTACAATCATATCCCTCATCGGCATAGGAATACCTAACCCCACATCTAAACGAGTACATAGTCTATTAAGATATATAGCAAATGCATAGGATACAAAAGAATGTGTGGAACCAGGATCAATCAAAACATAAGCAATTCTATTTGTAACAGAAAGTGTACATGTCACCACATCCAGAGTAACATGAGCCTCTTTCACCGTAAAGACTCATCCACCTGCCTTGGAACCACTAGCTTGTCCTCTGCCCAAACTCCTTGCTCCACTGCCTGGAGGTAACATTCTGCTTCCTGTTTCACTAGGTACTGCTGGAGTCTCTGCCAACTGCGGATAATTTTTCTTAACATTCCCCCTTGATGACAATGATAGCATTCCAATCCTTTATACTTGGTACACTCAGATTTATAATGCCCTTGTTCTTTACAAAAAAACATGTAACACCTCCTATTGGGGTCTCACCTCTTTCTGACTTTCTAACTGAACTCAAAGATCCTCCACCCATGGTATCTCTACCAAATCTCCCCTGACCTCTACCTCTATCTCCACCACCTTTCTGAAATTTATGAGGTTTCGCCTTAACGCTTCCACCCTCACCTCCTTTAAACTGAGATGAGTTGAATCTACTTTTCTTAAAACTCTCTCTACTCGCCACCCTTCGATTCATTTGCCTTTCTGCTATAGTGGCTTTGTTCACTAGAGAAGCATAATCTTCTAACTCATAAGTAGCCACTCTATTTTGAATGGGAAAAATAAGCCCGTCTTGGACCTTACTGTATTTATATTCTTCTTTCTCCACATAATTAGTATCAAATCTAGACAAAGATCTAAATTTAGCCTCATACTCCTTCACAAACATTTTCCCTTGGGTTAAATTTATAAATTCCCTCACCTTCTCCCACCTATAAAATTTAGGGAAATATTTAACATATAGGGCTTTAATAAATTCAGCCCAAGTAATAACATCAGTACCTTCCATCCTGGGCACAAAATGGTTGCGGGCTTTCCACTAATATTTGGCCTTTCCTCTCAGCCTAAACACCGCTGAGTTCACTTTCTAGTTATCTGAAACTTTCATAACTGCAAAGATAGTTTCTAGATCTCTAACCCATATCTCAACTTCTATAGGCTCTACTGACCCTGAATATTCTGGATGATTCAGCTTCAAAAAAATTTCATGCATGAAATCTTTAGTTTCCTTCCTTGCCTCTTTCTCAATTCTCGCCACAGTTTAATTCCAGATATCGAATATGTTGTTCTTCCATTTGTGCCATATTACTTTCTTGTTGTTCCGCCATCCTCAGCATTGCTTGCACCATTATTTACATCTCTGTAGGTTGCTCATGCTCTCTGGCCCTTTCTGCAACTCTCTGCTCTATTTTGGTATCCGCTGTATGAGAAGTTACTCCCTCTTCTCTATGCTGTTCATTCCCAGGTTCCATCTATAATTATCTATCATACAACAAAGTTCTAATAACCAACATAAACAACTAATAATACTAAACTATTGTTTAGTACATAAACAGTTCATAATTATCAAATCAACTCAATAACTGCCATCTAACTGCCACACACGTTCAAAATTAATAACCTAGATGCTCTGATACCACTAATTGTCACACCCCAAACCCAATTCCATTCCAATCATTTCATTTATGTTATAATTAAATCATAATCTTCGGTTCATTTGAAATGTAATTCATTTATTAATATTTTTATGTGCAATGTACATAATGAACATAATATTATTATTTGTGCCATTACATAATCAACATCAGAGTCATGATTAAGAGGACATACAATACTATAAGTATTTGTGATTAAATATTACAATCATCAACTCAACCCATGTTAACTCAATATATACAATGTGAGTGTAGTAAAATCTTCAGTGTGACAATGGTAAAATTCCAATACTTAAACCATAACTCTTTCTAATGGCGCAACTCTCAAAATTTTCGATCATATGGTATCCTAGCTGGCAGCATACAAACCTGAAAATGTTAAATTATAAACTGTAAGCATTAAGCTTAGTGAGGTACCTTTTTCCGGCAATGAGATAACCGTACTATATATCAAATATGTGGATATAAAATCCAACAATCATGCCCGTTGACAATAATGAATCTCGGATCATAAGATCTATGTAATTTTACCCATTGGCAATAGTAATTTTTCCCACTGTCAATAATATGCCTGCCCAATGGCAATAATAAGTCTGCCCATTGGCAATAATATATCTGCCCATTGACAATAATAAGTCTGTCCATTGGCAATAATAAGTCTGCCCATTGGCAATAATAAGTCTGCTATTCGAGCTATATTCATATCATCATATCATTCATATATCTGTATATATGAAACAATCATAAGTACACTCACCTTGGTAATTTAACAGGCTTTCCCTTTCCCTTTATCTGGAACTTGTTGAACCTATTCTTTTTCCTTTCCTATCATTCTTACAATATTAGTAACATCATAAGAATATCAACAATCCAAAGAGTAACTTAAGTAACTCAATTCATAAGCATCATATGATTCCATTCACATCACATATCACAAATGAAGTTCCATATAAATTCATGTCAAGATATTTAACATATCCAGATCATATACTAAACATGCTTTCATTTTTCTTATTGGTAATCAGATGATTATCATATTAGGTTTCCAATACAACAGACGAAACATCATTTCAGGTTCCTAGAGCAAGTTATGCCCATTTCTTAAATACATAACAAATCTGCCCTATAGGCCCATCCATCATTTAGTCAACTTCTAGGAATTTTCATAATTTCTCTACATCATAACTTTCTATGATATTCCACCCAATCTCAAAAAACATATTTAATAATGCGAAATTAAAGTTTCATAATTTTTAGAGTTCGTTTGCTATGTCAGGCCAAACATCGAACAAATGGTATGCGTATTTACACTTTTGGGGAATATATTATACCCAAACTTCCAACTATCACCCAAGATTCATTTCTGGGTATTTTTACATAATATTAGGATATGTTATAAATATAGGAGTGTATTTTCATCTCCAATTGGAATTAATCAATTCCATTAAGTATACAAAAAGATATAAAAGTTTGATTACACAAGGTTCCTAACCGAAGCAATTTTAAGGGTTTACACGTTCAATTTTTGCGTAAACTTGCATCTAGTCATACATATAAACCAAGGCATGAAAGTTCTATAAACAATCTATGATTTATACCATTTCAATCAGTGACATAAGAAAAATAGCAAGACTTACATATAGAATTACCTTAAGGACTGTTTCGTAATTTCCCACAGATTTTTCTCCAATTTTTCTCCTTAATTCTTCTTCTTCGACTTCCCACTTCTCTTCCTCTCAAGCCAAAATCTTTAATGGCTGAGTTTTGGCTGAAGGAGGAGGTAATCTAAAGGGTTTAAAGTCGGCCAAACTCACCTCTTTCTCTAACTAATCAAAATCCACCATTTGTTATACTAATAAGACGAAATATCATTTAACGAATGGACAAATTTTCCCCTGTTTCGTAATTCCAGTATAAATTCTCGATAATACCTCCGTTTAACACACCGTTTATTGTTTAACAAACCTAACCCATATATCTACAAGTATCTATTTTTTACCTTAAGTCAATTGTTATTTTATAAGGGTCAAAACTAGTCTCCAACCTAAATATTCCTACCAAAACTTCAAAATTTGTATTTGTAACTAATTCGATATTTCGTGTTTTTTGAAGGTAGAATTAGACTAAACATAATAACTTAACATTATATATATTAATAACACATTACCCATGTCACATAATCTAAGCATGATTTAAGCATAATTTATCATAATCATATTTAGATTGTCACACAAGGCGCTTATGCATGAGGTTAAAATGATTTCTTTTGGGTGTAACTCTATTACAGGAGGAGACACTGGATGTAGAGACGAACCCTCGAAAATGAAAGCCTACATTAATGAGGTAAAGGGTTATGCTTAAATTAGGTAGATTAACCAGACTAGCAGTGTGGATACTCGCCCAAGGAAGATGAATAAAGATCGCTTGGTGGTTGGTTTATCTAAAGATGATTTGTCAGGTGTTCTTTGCCTTAATGACGACCCCCTGGTTATCACGATGATGGTGTATGAGGTTAAGGTGGCGAGAGTTTTTGTCGACAATAATAGTTTGATCGACGTCTTATTTTATAGTTGCTTAAAAAACTTAAGATTGTGGGACAACAAACTTGAGGCTTACCATAGACCTCTCATCGATTTCTTAGGGGAGAAGGTATACCCACTGGGAACGATTAAAATTGAAGTTGTGATCTACACTTAGCCCACATAGCAAAGAGAGAAGATCTTTCTCTTTGTCCTAGATAAAAATGTCCATTCATCATATAATATTATCTTCGATAGGGTAGGGTTGAAGAAGTTAGAAGCAGTTTCTTCTACTGTGCACCAATGTTTGAAGTTCCCCACTCACTATTTGGTCGACGTAGTAAAAGGGAACTACGTCGAAGCCATAGAGTGCTACTAAACCTCAATAAAGTGGGAGGAGCAGAAGAAGTTGACAGCAACCTACCAGATTGAGACGTTGGATCTATAAGACGAGTAGAAATTTTCCAGGGAACAGGTTATGGAAAAGATAAAAAAAGATCAAACCGATTATTCTATACGATGAGCAACCAGAAAGGGTTTTCCCGATTGGCTTATTATTAGACCCTATCTTAAAAAAGGGTCTAGCTAAATATATTGGATAGCGGTAAGGTGTGTTTGTCTGAAGCCATGGGGATATGCCAGGTATTGATCCACAACTCTTTTGTCACAAGTTAATCATAGTGAAGGTTACTAAATCCGTGGAATAAAAATGTCATATATTCAGTTAAGAAAATGACATGGTTATGTAAAAAGAGGTAGATAAGTTACAGAAGGCGAACTTTATAGGATACATCAAGTAACCAGAATATCTATCCAATGTGATCATGTCAAGAAGAAAAATAACAAGTGAAGCATGTGTATTGACTTCACCGACCTGAATAAAGCGTGCCCCAAAGATCATTATCCTTTGCCCAGGATTGATTTTTTGATTGATACTACTTCACGATATGAGATGCTCTATTTCATAGACGATTATTCAGGGTATAACCAGATCATGATGAAGCCAGAAAATTGAGAGAAGACTTCATTCATCACCAATTGAGGTAGCTACTGCTACAATGTTATACCTTTGAGGCTTAAAAACGCTAGAGCAACATACCAAAGATTGGTAAATAAAGTATTTTAAAGATCAGATCGACAAGAATATGGAGGTGTATGTTGATGATATGTCACAAAGAGAAAAAAGGCTACCACCTACATCAGAGATTTATAATAGACTTTCAAATAGTTGAAGAAACACCAAATGAAGATCAACCCAAAAAAGTGTCTTTGGGGTGAATGAAAAGATGTTCCTAGGATTCCTGGTGAATCAAAGAGGGATTGAGGCCAATCTCGATAATATTCAGGCACTAATCAATATTCAGTCCCCGATAAATAAGAAATACGTTCAAAGGTTAACTCTATGCGTGGAAATATTTAACAGGTTCGTTTCCAGAGACATTGACACATGCCTTCCATTTTTAAGGTGTTACGAAAAACTTTTGAATGGTCTGGTGAGTACGAAATTTCAATCCTGGAGTTGAAATGATATGTGGGGTCTGTACCATTGCTTTCAAGACTAGTTTTGTGTGAGAAGATTGATCTATACTTTGTTATATCTGAACCTTTGGTTAGTTTGACTCTAGTCCGTCAAGAAGACAGTGGTACAATGACTTGTTTATTACACTAAAAAGGTACACCATGGATAAGAAATCCAGTATCCTAGGTTGGAAAAATAAGCATAAACCCTAATTGAAGCTTTTAGAAGGATGAAGTCATACTTCCAAGCCCATATCATTATCGTCTATACAGACTTGCCTCTGTGTCAAGCTGGTTATAAACTTGAGAAATCAGATGGATTGTCGTGAAATTTAGAGAGTATGGCATCGAGTATGAACCAAGAATGGCAATCAAATGAGTATGGCATATTTTATCATTGAATTCACTTACAAAGAAAAAACTAACGAACAATCTTCTGTGGAAGAGATCTCAGCAATAAAATTGGGAAATAAAACTTCTGCGGAAGAGATATCAACCCAAATCAAAATGAGCAGACTTTTTTGAAAGAGAGCTCACCTATTCATCTAAACGAGCAGACTTCTATGGGAGATAACTCATCCATTAATCCGGTCGACCAGGATACTGATGTACTAGAGTCATCGGCAAGAAAGAATAAATTTCTCTTGACTTAGAGAAAATGAAAAAGTTATTTAAATATGGAAACTTTATCGAAGGATATTTCAAAGAGGAGCCTCCTATCTGGAAAATTATTTGTAGTCGTCTCATCCCTTGCCACTGGCAATGGAGCGGTTTTAATAATTAAAATGCCTGATGACATCGATGTGGAATATGCCCTTATATTCCAACTTGAGGCATCCAAAAATATGGAAGAGTACGAAGCGCTCATATCAGGGTTTGGGCTGGCACCATCTCTTGGCGTCGAACAAAATTGGCACACAATGACTCTCGGCTTATAATAAACCATGTACTGGGAATTTATAAGGTTAGAGAGATATCTATGGAAAATTACTTGGTCAAAGCCAAGGGGTGGTTAGGAAAATTCCCTGCTGTCAGGGTGGTCCAAATTCCAAGTGCAAAAAAGGCCCGAGTAGACACACTTGCTTGATTAACATCCGCTATAAGGAAATAGTTGAGAAGAATAGTTTCAGTGGAAATCCTTGTGAACCGGAGTACCAATGGGGAGATTATCAATATGATGGAAATGAACTTGAAGCCATCTTGTATCGATCCAATACGAGCATAACTAGAGATCGATGTCGTCCTAATAGACCCTAAAGAATAAATGAGACTTCGGTACAAAGCAGCGAGATATATACTTGAAGAAGAAATCCTGTTAAGAAGAGGGTTTATCATTTCATTTATCAGATGTGTCCACCTATCCAAAGTTAATGACTTGATTAAAGAAGTGAATGAAGGTTCTTGTGAAGAAAATTCAATAGGTAGATCATTAGAGAAGCAAGTGGCCACATAAGGCTACTACTGGCCCACCATAAAGGTGAATTACGCAGACTATGCAAGGATATGTGATAAGTGCTCAAAATATGCTGCAATCCATATAAGTATGGGGGCTTCTCTCACACCGATCACATACCCTTGGTCATTCGCCATGTTGAGAATAGATCTGGTCTGCCCTTTATTGAAGACTAAAGGCATATTCAAGTATCTAGTCATCGTAGTGGACTATTTTACCAAATGGGCAGAGGTTGAACCGCTGGTGGAGATACCATATGCAAGGGTCTTCCATTTCATCTAGAAGAATTATTTATCATTTATGGGATGTCGTATGCCTTTATCACCGATCACGGTACTTAGTTTGATAATTAAATAGATTGAAGACTACTGCATACGATCTAAAATCCAAAAAATTACATTTTGCACTTAGTCATTCATAATGTAATGAGCAGACATAAGTAACAAACAAAACCCTGCTCGACAGAATGAAGAAAAGTCTAGACGATGCTAAAGGAAATTAGATCAATGAATTGTAGAGTGTCCTATGGGCATATAAAATAATGCCGAGAATAGCCACAACCGAGAACCCTTATATGCTGGTTTTCAGGATAAAAGCAGTGGTTCCAATTGAAATTGGTCTGCCAAGTCATCGCATACCTAAAAGCGGCTTAATAAGAAGATTATATTTAGATCTGATAGAGGAAATCAGATAACATACGGCACTTCCAGTGGCAGCATACCAATAACAGACTGGTTGGTTTTACAATAAAAGGCTAAAACCGAGCAGTCTAAAGGAGGGAGACTGCGTGTTGAAGAAAGTTATCTAGAAAGGTAACAAATTGGAGCTTAATTAGCATGGTCCCTACATAGCATCAACAGTTATACGACCTGGAATATATAAAATTGAAACTTTGGAAGGAGAACATGTCAAGAACCCTCAGAATGCTGAGCACCTAAGAAAGTATAACCCCTTCAGTGATGAACAAAACTTGTTAATTCCACATGAATGCTGCCATTTTTATGTTTTTAGTCAGAATGTGGGAGATGTGCTAAAAACTAAGTCTTAACAACACATATTAGAACGTACAACCAAAAAATAAACTTTATGTATGACCTCATTTTCGAACGAGGTCATGAACGGGAAGTTTCACTTGATGTTTGATCTCGCCCTAGGGCAGACCAAAAATAATAAGTTTACCAAATTTAAGACATCCGTTGCAGTCATATGGACGATAAGATCCGACTATAAAACTGGATAAATGCAGGGACATATCCTAACACATTTGGTCATCTCAGGTAATTAACGCTAACACTTGGTCAGGATGATAAGATCCGTCTATATGACTAGTAAATTAGAATAAGCGTTTAGTAGAACCTATGATCGGATAACCCAGGTTATTCCAACATTGGTAACTAGTAAGGCATATCCATCTGGAAATAATCAATTATATGTTCATCGGACTAAATAACTAGTAGACCTATTTTAAACATCTAATATTCAGTATGTTGACATAGCCGGAAGACTTAATATCACGGAGGAAAGAAAAAATGTAAATTTCCATTATTACTTATGAAGAGTTATTATAAGAAAATCATAAAATAAATAGAATACTATAAGTCACTCATGAGAACGAGGTTAGTCACTTGCCACATTCCCAAATCCATCAGGGGAAAAATCCAACACACATGGGGTAATGGTCGTCCTCAGGTCTCTGAGCCTTACTGACTACTAGAACTCACCCTGTCCACCAAGTGTTGTGGTCGGTGACGTTATTCATCCCCATAAAGACCATAATCCCTAAGGTACTTCCTTATTAAGCTTATTGGGATGGCATCCGAAGGGATCCATAAAACATCAATCTTAAAAGGAGGATTGTGATGTTCTAAGTAACCTGGGTCATGTTAATACCGTAACTAATCCTCCTTGGGAACCTTTACCATAAC
This sequence comes from Sambucus nigra, assembly GCA_949130495.1. NCBI lineage: Eukaryota > Viridiplantae > Streptophyta > Magnoliopsida > Dipsacales > Adoxaceae > Sambucus > Sambucus nigra. The sequence continues at coordinate 539,357,261 of OX422215.1, read as the reverse complement.
AAGGGATTTAATCCATCCATACTTATAATTTACCTTACAAGCATGACCAAGTTCTACCTATATATATATACAAGAGCCTCATCATAATTATCTATCCAAACAGTGCGAGGTTGTTTGTGAAATTAATACGTGAGGCGATCAACCTTCTCACTTAATCTTTTCAATATCAATAACTGATTATTAATAGTTGTAGCCTGGTCGGGCAGGGTATTCCTATTCCTCTATTTCTCAACGGACTGGGAATTTCCGCTATGATGCTAAGAAGCTAGCCCTTTGGTTCCTTTATCTTCTCTAGTCATACCTTAAGGGGGCGTTCAAGCACCCTTATTTTGTTCGACAGTCTTAGGCTTCTTGAGACCGTAAAGCGCCACCCACGAGGTATTATTCACCACCTCCAACATTATAGGAATCTACCTAGCACCGATTAGTTCGACATTAAGAATGAACTCCTTCTTGGAGTAAGCAAACGCTAAATAAAGTAGTTTCTGGTTGAAGCCATTATTTTTCTTTCGATTGACAGCTTCTTTTCGTGACCGGCCTGAAGATTTTCTAGTGATTCCTTGTGATCTTTTTAAATAGTAAAAATCATGTCATGATAGGTTTTAATATCGATAACAACATAGTAAAAAAGGCGGCGTAGACTTAAAAATGATTCCTTGGCTTGAGAAGATACATCAAAGCCAAGTAGCTCCTCAAGCTCATCTTAATTAACTTCATCATAACCAGCGACAAGTCATTTTGAATGACGATCAGAGATACTATCCTTGCAATAAACTGTATAAAACATGTGGTTGGACATAAGAATTTATTGAGAAAAAAGCTTGCAGGAAGTTAACTAGAACAACAATGGCTTTTCAACAGTTTTGACCTTGACAAGGGCTTCATCCCAACCATTTTTATTAACACTTTCTTTAAGTATTCAATATGTGTAGAAGCATTAGCAAACGCCTTGTCCCAACCCTTTGTGAAGGCATCTTCTTAGCTTTAGCAATAGATGCTAAAGTTTACTCGACCTTGGTCTTTGCCAGCTCAACCGCGACTTTGGTGTTTTTAACCTCCTTTTTTAATTTTTCAGCAGCAGTCACAACATTATCTGACGTGACCTTCTCCACTTCCAACTTTTGGACCCTCTCGTCCAACTTCTTCTTCTCCTTTATTTGGGCTTTGGATACCTCTAATGACTTTTACAGCTCGTTAAAGGTGACCTCAGCGTCAAAGGATTCATCTTATTATTCCTCTTTAGGAGTTGCTCGTAATCGATCAAAAACTGTGAGACAAATAGGCAAAAGAGGACATTAAAAGAGAGAATGGAAGAAGTATAAATGAAAATAAAATAATGAATGACCAACTTACGAGGTCCAGATTATGATTTGCACGTTCCAGTAGTTTTGAATGGGGAAGGAAATATGCAACTACTCGATATCAGCAGGAAGGACTCCAGAACTGATAAAGCTGCAAGTAAGATCTGGACAAGTAACAATAATTTGGGTAATACCTTTGTCCTTATCATTAACCTTCCTTCCAATAATCTTTGTTTGGGGAGGTAGATCTTTCCTCATCCTCTTGGAAAGGAGTTCATAGTCCTTCACAAGAAATGTATCCAGGATGACGGGGTTAGTAAAATCTCCAACTTTAGATTTCTTGCTCGTCGGTCAAGCAGGTGAGGTAGCCTCGTGCTAGCATGAGAGGAAATGAAGTTGGTAATCTTGCGCATCTCTATATTGCTCGAAGAAACATTGGAAGCACTAAATAAATATCCAATGGCTCAAAAGATGAAAAAGTGCTCTCTTCCATAAAATTACCTCCTTCTTTATATTCCACAGGAGAAGACTCTGAACCAAGTTCAGAATCAAAAGTTGAGGCCTCTGGATCGTCCAAAGAGATTGGGGCAGTTGGTCTTTCCTTAGTGGGTCTTGCGACGAAAGAAGGTGTTGTTCTCTTACATCCAAGAAGTAAAACAACCAACCTATGATGATCTTCAGTGCTTATTCTCTGCTGAATAGACCAAATGGTCTCAAGATCGGCAAAATTGACGTCATCTTCACGAGACAGTTTTTTTTTGCTCTTCACTGTAAAGCAACAAATAAGAGCACATAATCGACATCAATCAGAAAATGACAATCCAAACAAGAAAACTTAAATTCAGTTTCTAACATATTCCCCTGGTCCTCTAAGGGCACCTTGGCCTCTCATATACCGATGAATGATGAATACGAAAGAATACAATAAAATCATAACAAAGCGGGTATACTATATTTCTTACAGAATTCTCCGAATTCTAAATCAGAATAAGCTCTTTTGACCAATTAGCACATTTGTTAGAGAGAAAGAGGATATCATAGAATGCATTCACATTAGTTTCTCATGACGATAGGCACTGATCAAAAGCACATGAATTCAGTAAGGGGTTTCTCCTCAAAGTAGTGTAACCTAGCTCAATCCAATCCCTCACGAAAAAGGGCAAATTACTAGTTCTTCACTATCAAACCATATTCCAAATAGTCTTTATTATAATCGGGGAGGTTCACAACTAATGGTCATGATCGGTTGTTATACTTGGTAGGATTTTATCGTGATCACCTCTACTACAAAATGTGCATGATCGTTGGAGATGATTGAATTGGTGTCCTTTCCATGGAGTGTTGGAAAATTTATGACGTGGATGCATAGGCTGTTGATATTGTAGTACAATTTAGTAGTATCGCTGGTGGCAAAATTTAGGAGTTAGCGCCATGGCTTATTGATGAGCTTGTGTAAAGGTACAACCCTTATGGATAATATCGACAATAGGTTGATACATGTTAGGTTATACACTTGGGAGACTTAGAATACGATGATGTTCATCATGGTTTTAGAGATACCACTCAGGATGGAGTGTTAGGCTTGATTATAGCATCTACGTGTGCAACCCGTATGGCTTAGTGTGACCCTAGTGAGGAGAACCATTAGGTGTTGGGCATGAAAAATGCTTGAAAAATTCAAGGTGTCATTGTAACTAGTCCGTTAGTTATGATTTATGATCATGTATGATGTTGCTAAGGATTGTAGCGATGGTCCGTTGTAATACCACGCCCTATAAAATAGGTATTTAACATTACTCGAAGTGTTTTGACCAAAGAAAAATTCGAGGAATAAATAATTTAAGTGTAACACGTCAAGTAATACATAAGGTGGCGTATTACGTAAATAGTTTAAACGAGAAAAAAATCCATGATGCATGTGTCGCTTTAATACGTATTTAATCTCTAATAGTATTAGCTAGGATGTCCATTAAGTTTGAGGGAAAATATCAAGGAACGGATGTGACACGAACAAGGCTAATACGACGCGACATTTAAATGGTACGAAAAACAAAGTATCGCAATATGGATTAAACGAGAAATTTTTACGTTGAACGGTTCACACGATTTTATTTTGAGTTTATATAATTATTTTAAGTACTTTGGCTAAGTTTCGTGCGATTTAGACAAGCAACGATTGCTACGCAAGCATGTATACTAATTGTCTTACGACGTGTGATATAGCGAAAGTCCAGTCTTGTGCAAATTGTTTAGGACAATCGGTAAGCCAAAAAAATATTCCGACCATATATTTAGACTCATAAAAATATAAGGAATATTACCATGTGAAGAAAAATCGAAAAACAAAATATTTTGCGCGGAGGTCCTGTTTCTTACGCGTATTGTTTAGGACGTCTCGAAAGGTCAAAAAAATATTGTGAATATGATTTTTGACTCACAAAAATATAAGAAATATTATTATGAAGAGAAAAAAAAACTTTTGTACGGAGATCCCGATTCTTGTGCGCCGTGTACAGGACAATCCGGGAGGCCAAATGACAATTATAAATATGATTTTTTAGCCAAAAAAATGCAAGGAATATGAACCTCAGGTTAAAAATTACAAAAAAAAAATATTTTTAGAGAGAGAAAGTGACGCAAATCAGATTTTTGTTGGTATTTTTGGACATTTTTCAAATGGGTTTTGGGTTCACTTGTTGGTGCATTGTGTTGTCACTTTCCTACATTGGTTTACAGATCTTGGTAAGTGTTTTACATATATTGAAGTGTTTAACGTTATTTGAAGTGTTTTGACCAAATAAAAATTCGAGGAATAAATAATTTAAGTGTAACACGTCAAGTAATACATAAGATGGCGTATTACGCAAATAGTTTAAACGAGAATTTTTTTACGATGCATGTGTCGCATGAATGCGTATTTAATCTCTAATAGTATTAGTTAGGATGTCCATTAAGTTTAAGGAAAAACATCAAGGAACGGATGTGACACGGACAAGGCTAATACGATGCGACATTTAAATGGTACGAAAAATAAAGTATCGCAATATGGATTAAACGAGAAAGTTTTACGTTGAACGGTTCGTACGATTTTTATTTTGAGTTTATATAATTATTGTAAGTACTTTGATTAAGTTTCGTGCGATTTTGATAAGCAACGATTGCTACGCAAGCATGTGTACTAATTGTCTTACGACGCGTGACAGTAAAAGTCCAGTCTTGTGCAAATTCTTTAGGACAATCGATAAGTCAAAAAAAATATTCCGACCATATATTTAGACTCATAAAAATATAAGGAATATTACCATATGAAGAAAAATTGAAAAATAAAATGTTTTGCGCGGAGGTCCTGTTTCTTACGCGTATTGTTTACGACGTCTCGGAAGGTCACAAAAATATTGTGAATATGCTTTTTGACTCATAAAATATAAGAAATATTATTATGAAGAGAAAAAAAACACTTTTGTACGAAGGTCCCAATTCTTGCATGCCGTGTACAGGACAATTCGGGAGGCCAAACGACAATTGTAAATACGATTTTTTAGCCAAAAATTGCAAGGAATATGAATCTCAAATTTAAAATTGTAAAAAAATTTATTTTTAGAGAGAGAAAGTGATGCAAATCTGATTTTTGTGGTATTTTTGGACATTTTTCAATTGGGTTTGGGTTCACATGTTGGTGCAGTGTTGTGACACCCCGCCCAATTAAATATCGGGTGATCAGTCCTTTATAAAATTTATAACAGAATATTTGGTTGGTTCATTCTTAGCATCAATGTTGAAAACTTAAATCCAATTAATTACTTAACATTTAATTAAGCTAGTGTCAAAACATTTTCCAATTAAACTTTAAACGGATTAATTTAATAAGTTCTGAACATGTAAATATAAACCATACACAAGAATTAAATACTGACTGAATCAAATACTGAATAGATATGACTGGATAAAATCTTCCAGTTTACAATTACAACCCAAACCATAATATATACTCAAACCAACTGAGAAGAACTACAAAGTAAACTGAGTACAACTCTGCTAATGAAAATGGGCGACACATGCCCGAACTGAAACATCTGAACTAGGAACTGAAAGAAATGAGAGAAGCGTCTAATCTCAAATAACCCGCAACTTCCACAACAGCTACAACTCGACAAACCATTCAAGTATCTAGAACCGGTGTCCCTGTGGCTGAGCACCTGATATAATACATATATATAGCGAGAGAGAAGAGATGCAAGAAACGGGTCAGAGCCCGATGTGTAAAAATATTCATTTTAGCAAGTATTTAAAACTGCATTAAAGCAAGTATTATATGCATGTTAGTTCGAACTCTCACATGAGATTCTCACCTCTCGACTAGTGTACACGCCTAACGTACATCTACTCCAACCTAGCCATCTGACACTTCTAACTAGGTGATAGGATTATCCATTTAATTACCCCTCGTAGTAGTGTTCCGTATATGATCTCAACGTTTATCATTTTAAATAAGTGTTAACATACTAACGTCAAGTATTCACTATTTACGTTACTGAAGATTTCACTATCTTAATGATCTGATACTGTCTCATATTAGATATACCAAAATCATACATATATATATTTCACTATTATATATATGTATTAACTCAATCTTAATAGTCTACAATGATCACATTGTAAGTATAACACAAGTATATATAAATATCCACCACTATAATATATATACTAACACTGCACCCCAAGGATGTACATGTAGTGTATTGCATACTCTGCTATCATGTCCCGGTACATCCCGTACTCTGATAAGGACTATCGGTTCGGAAGTTTCCCACGAACCATATATACAAAACACACATAATGGAGGGGAACATAACTCACATACCTATGGGTCACGCACATACGTACGCTCCCATAGTCAGTAACTTACCCACTCACAAGTAAGTCTTCACAGTCCTATGTTCTGAGATACAAGTCAAAATCTCCTCAGGATAAGACTGTCTCTACACCACCTCCCGTGATATAATGCATCTAGGTATGTCATACACATAATACTAGCAAGTAATAGGTATTAACACAACCCATCCAATCAAACAGTATACACAACCAAGTGTCATTTTCCATACGTAGTATTTTTATCACTAAATACTATCAACGTATTTTAAGTTACGATATTCCCTCTCTCGTAATATACTTCTAAGGATAATATGTTAACCGAAAATCCTTAATACAAAATCACAATCAGTCCCACAATTAACCACTAATTTTTATTCTTATAAGTTCTATTTCTTCAGGACTAATATTGTTAGTATTTATCACTCAATATTCTCAAAGCATTTACAATTATGATTATCTCTATCCCATAATCTCCAAGGTAATCTCATCGTCCTGAATATTTGAAATCATTACCCCTAAATAACTCCCAATAATTCTGCACTATTTTTGGGTTCATCGAACACTAGTTTTCCTCACTCAAATTAACCATTTACCAATATATGGGCAAAATAGAAAATTCCCTAAAATTAGCAATCTTGCTCGAACGACTTCAACGTGTCGCTCGAACGACTTCGTGCGACATCCCTATCTTGCGTAAACGACTTCCGCGACCTGGGCTGTTTCGTCTTCAACCTTAGACAGCTTCGTTTTTCACCATTTTTCAACCCTAAAACCTCTAAAATATCATCCCAAACTCCAATCAATTATTCCTAAATCGAATCCTAACATTTGTAAATGAATTCTAACAACCTAGAATCATTAAATCATCACCAATCATTCATATAATTCGAAATCCCCAAATTTTATTGTCAAGAACCCTAGTTCTTAAATTAATATGCATAACTTCAAATTAAACCCAGATTTGTTCATAGAGATCATCCAAATTACGTAGGCATCATCCTATCTACATATGGTATTCAAATCCTTATCAAATCAGCCCCAATTAATGATATAGTTCTTCAATTTCACCCAAATTAATTTTCATCACAAGGTTTATTAATCTAGACTAACATGAACATAATTATCGCTAATAAAAGCAAGCAATAAACACTTGCCACTATTTCGAAGGTCTGATCCGTTAGTGTTGCTGGTATGGATGCGTTCCTCGCGTTTCGATCTACACGATGGTGGTGGTGGTTGTGCAAGGTGATGAAAATAGCTTCTCCTCCTTTGGAATTTGCACTCCCTCACCCACTGTGGCTCTCTCTTGATTTTAGTTTAACCTAAACCTAATTGTCACCAATTAGCTGATATATTATCCCTTTAATTTTCGTCCATTTAATTCCTCCAAAAATCCAAATTACAAAACTACCCCTACCGGGTGCCGGCTTGGCCTAACAATGTCCCGGAGTCCAAATAAAATACCCGGGTAGAGTTTTCTGACTATCTCTACCCCTTCGGACTCAACGGCGCACTGGAAATGATCATACGAGTTACTTAAAAATAATTTATCTTTTTATTCCACTTAATTAGTCCTGGCACAACTCACACGCGCATTCCGACTTAATATATTAAACTGTCGTATTTCTCTATCACAACAAGTTATATAAAATCGTCATTCCTTATTACTTATTCTCGTAGCAATTTTAATAGTTACTAACTTCTCGTCACGCTAGTAAATATTCAAATTTAAATCCGGATTAATAATTAATTCTCACATTTTAATTTAATTAATCCCACAATAATAATAAATCAGCAATTATTAAAGTCTTTGAAAATACGGGTATTACAATTGTGTTGTCACTTTCCTACATTGGTTTGCAGATCTTGGTAAGTGTTTTACACATATTTGAACACACCAACACGTGCTATTTGGGTCATAAGGTGTAGACATCTCAAAATAGCTTATACGAGATAGAGAGAGGTTGGTGCATATGCTCTATCAAGCAATTCCTATTAGATTTATCATTACTCTCTCTCCCTTTGAACTCCCTTAAACCATTAGACATCCCTAAAAAATCGTAGCTACCCTTGAGCCACCCCAAAATAACCATTTTATGGTGTAGAAACACCTAATTTCACCACATGTAACCATAAAGATGTTGGGTTGTTAGAGATGTTATTCTTGGAGATTTGTTAAGGTTTATAGAAGCTTGAAGATGGATTTTTGGAGGAGAAGAAGTTAAGCTTGGAGGTCGCTTCCATGGAGCGCTTTCTTGTTGTAATATACTTTTGAGTAATTTATTTTATATTAATTTGCCATGTGAGGTAATTATATAAAATATTGAATGATGGAGTAAATATTATTTTATGAGAGTTAAAAGATAATATTTACTAGATTTTGCATATATACTGTTACGTGAATGTAAATAGCGTTATGTTGCGATTCATGGTGTCGTTGTGCTTTAAACGACATTTATGGTATAAATGAAGTTGGAACTCAAAATGATTTATATTATTCCGGATGCCAATTTAAAGGGCATAGTTAGTCCCAAAATGGTCAAGATAGTCAAAATAAGTGCCATATTGTATTTTTGAGTTCCGGGCACTTTTGACAGGTTACAACTTAATTATGTAGTTACGAGTTATTCTAATGGTGTATTAACAACTAAAAGATGAAAACCAAGGCTAAGGCACATTTAAAGTCTTCCAACCTCCTTTTTATTTCTCCCTTACACATTCCAAACCCTAGAGAGAAAGAGAGAGAAAAAGAAGTGTGGAGAAAAGAGAGAAAAAGGAAGAAAATTGAAGATTTGGGCTTTGGATTTGTTACAACCGAAAGGAAATCCGAGACTACAATCCTAAGGCAAGTTTTTACTTGCAAATATATGATTTCTTGTGGATAAATTGTAATGATGGTGTGTATTTGGAAGAATTGAAAAAATAGTAGGTTTTGTTAATTATTGATGTGTAACCCTTGGCTCTAGTTGTCATATGATTTAAGTTGGTCACATGAGTTATTATGGTGTAGAGATGCTGTGGTTGAGTTGGTAGTTGACGGGAATGAAAGAAATGTAAGGATAAGTGTTTTAGGTTTTGGATTTAACATTTTAGATGAAGAGAAAGTTGCAGGTCTGATAGGCACGGTCGACCGCGGTCCCCAGACCGATCGACCGACCCTTAAGGGGGAGGTTTACTGCTTTCCTCAATAAGTATAAATTCTGAGCGCGGTCGACCGCGGTCCCAGGACTGGTCCACCGGGCCCTCCGAAATGAGCGTTCTACATTTCTTCCTAGGCTAAATCCATGAGACGCGGTCGACCGCGGTCCCATGACCGGTCGACCGGTCCCCTGTCTTTCGCTCTTAAAATCCTATTTCTTTCTAGCTTCTTTCTTTTAAGATAGAGACTTAGGAACCTTTTTAATTGAAGTAAAACTAGAGTATTAGAGTCTTGCAATGGTGTATTTAGAAACCTAAGTTAGAATGAGAGTTGGGGTTTAAGTTGGGGATAATTTGGTTAGTTATGTTAGAGGAAGAGGATTAGTTCTCTTATAGAATGAAATAATTTAGACCATGGGAGAATTACAATGAGTTACTGTGGACTACTAGAATTGGAGGGAAGAATATCATTTCATAATGGGTTATAGAAGGTATGTTACTCTTGGAGATTTGAATTGAGAGATAATTATACATTGAGACTTATAATGACGATATTAAACGATTATGACTCCGGATATAATGTAATGAAAATTTGATAAAGTAAATAAATTGTGGATGAAAATTTGTATATACACACCTCTCTAAATGCTATCATAGGGGAAGTTACGCGTATGAGGTGAAGTCCCCTGGCTAGTGAACGCAGTGTGAATATAGTCCTCGTCTATATGACCGGTTATTATATATTATATGATTATTGTGCGAAGTGAGGTAATTCCAGGTGTGGTTATGACTCACTGTCGCAGGTATATGGTCGCTTCCCAACGTCACGCGTTATAGGATTCCTAGGTTGTCTTGTGTGATAGGTCCTGGAAGATGATAGCTATTTAGGGGAGCATCCAATGGGGAAACTCGGAAGGACGGTCTTAGAATCGTTATATGTTGTGTAATATAACTATTCTTATTAAAGTGGAATCCTATTGATTATATGACACTTTGTGAAATAAATTGCTTTGAATACGCTTCCTAATGAGATAAGGAAACGTGAAATGAAATTGTGTAAAATTGAAACGGAATTTTAATAAGTACGATATTATTCATATTCTCTAGAAAAAATTAAATTGTGATCATTGTCATTATAATTACGTTAGGTTATGCTTTTGAATTTTGAAGTTAGATTCTTTATCTTTACTCTTGATGACCGTAATTAGCTCATTCACGATAATTAAGTTGCCTATACTATCATGCATTTTATTCACATGATGATTATATCAAACCGGGCCCTGGCCCATTTATATCTCTTTGTTTTGTATGAATCTTATATACGCCCAGGTGCTCTACCGCAAGGACGCCCGTATTGAGTTTTCCATTCCAGTGTCTTGGAGCTGTAACACCTTACGGATGTTACGGGATATTTTGATATAGATGCTTCCATATTTTGTATTCTAGTTATGATCGGTTACACGTTCAGGCATGTTGCTCACGTTTTGCACTTGTATTATATTATGTAATATTGTACTGTAATACTTTGTGTAACTCTGATGTATATGTTTGTTAACAAACAGCTTATTCAGTTATTTTGTTGGATATGGTTGTTGATTCGTTTCTATCCTTACGTTTATCCACCTCCTTTTCAATTGGATTGTTTAAATATTTTCATTAACTTACAAAATAAATTTTTGACAATCTGTTTTCTAAAATATTGGGTGGTTATCTCGTTTACTTATTACCTTTTGTTGATGCTAAGAATGGACCATCTATGATTCCTGTAATTATTGGAGTATCGGGCTGGCCACGTCTTATTTTAAATAAACAGGGTGTCACAGATGGTATCAAAGCATCAGGTTCTAGAGTTCTTGGGTTCTATGCGGATTATCACGTTCTACCGTAGCGTTCTTTGATATAGAGCTTTACTGTTATGATTGTTTTGTTTGTATATAATTGCGGTCTTCGGCAAAGATAATTTGTTTTACATAGTATTCTAATTCATTTATTTCTTCGTCTCAGATGCCTCCTAATAGGGGTCGCCCGACGAGAAGAAATAGAGTTGCAGAAGGTGAGGTAGGTCCTCCACTGCCACAACAAGGGTATATAAATGCCGTCGAGGTAGCCAATATTATGGCCCAGGCGGTCAATGCTACGATGACTGTCGTGGTTCAATAATTTACCCAAGCCCAACAACCGAGGGTTCAGGAGGTGCAAGCCCTCGCGATACCTTGTCCATGGGAAAGAGTCAGAGAATCTTTCTTAAAGGGTCATACTCCAGAATCTCAGGGTGGTTCCGACGTGATAGTAGCTAACCAATGGAAAAAGGATATGCAATGCCATCTTCGCATGGTGGAATGTAGTGAGGAAAGAAAGCAAATCCTTATTACTTTTAAGGTAGTTAGAGCAGCCTTACATTGGTGAGAGTCGATGACCACGCCAGAGCAAAGAGATCATATGACTATCACTGATTTTTGGGTTTTGTTTGATCGAAAGTATTTCCCTCCGACAGTACAAAGGGAAATACGAAGAAAGCTTCAAGATGTAGTTCAAGGTGAACGTTCGGTGGCAGAGTATGAAGAGGAATTCACCCGTTTGGCTAGTTTTGTGCCAGATGAGGTAACTCCGGAGGAGAGGAGAATATCAAAGTTCATTGGAGGCTTACATTGGAGGATACGGTAACATTTGTTGGGTAATCCAGCTTTACAAACTTTCGGGGATGTGATGAATGTCGCATTACTCCATTGTCAAGATCATCAGTTGCCTGTTCAAGGTAGTAAGAAAGCTTCAACTGTGGGGATAGCAAGTAATCCAGGAGGCAATGTTGCAGGAAGAGGAGCACTAACCTCGTTCCAATCATCGGGATGTAAGCAAAAGGAAAGGGACGCCCAACAAGGGGATTTGTCCAAACGATAACGTTTTGGGGGATTTAATTTCGATAGTGGTGGTTTCAGGCACAGTCAAGGTGACCGGTAATAGCAGCAGGCAGGCTGGGGTAACAATGGGGGTCGAGGCCAGCTCGTCCAAGGCTTTGGGCACTTCAGAAATAATAGGGGTCGTAATCAGGAAAATATAATGGGTCATTGCTTACAATGTGGGGAGCCGGGTCATTATAGGAAGGCGTGTTTGCACCTGATTAGAGGACACTTTCCTAGGGTACCATAGCATCAGCAGGCACAATTACCACCCCCAGTGCCTAACCCAATTATTCCTCCATAACAAAGACAAATACAGTATAGGCGTGTCTACCATATACATGATGCTATGCTTCCACCAGGCCCGCCAGATCCTCTAGCTATTGAGGGTAAGTTGCCCATTCATGGGCACATGGGTCGTGTATTGTTTGATACGGGTGCGACACACTCATTTATTTCTAAAAGTTTTGCTCAGTCTACGGAGCTAATTAAATCTGTAGAAAGTACTTTCACTAGTGTTGAATCTTCTATGGGTGACGGTTCACTTATTTTCTTTGTTTGTAAATGAGTAGAAATAAATCTTGGTAATTTGTGTTTTGAGGCCGATTTGCTCGTCCTTAATATGGTCGGGTATGATGTAATCCTAGGTATGGATTGGCTAGTGAAGTATCGTGCGATAATAAATTGTTATGGGAAGAGTATAGTTTTTTCCATTCCGGGGCAAGAGATGTTTTTGGTGGCTATGCCTCGCTTTGTATTGCATTGCAGAGGAGACTTATTGCTATGTAGTCATTTCCTTAGATTCGATTTCGGTTATTAGAGACTTCGAAGATGTTTTTCGAGAAATACCGAGTTTACCTCCAAGTAGGGAGATTGAGTTTGTAATTGATTTAGCACCGGGAACACGATCGATTGCCAGAGCTCCGTACCGTATGGCTCCTGTTGAGATGAGGGAGTTAAGAGATTAGATTCAGAAGTTGTTAGAACAGGGGTTCATTAGGCGTAGTACGTCATCGTGGGGAGCTCCTGTATTGTTTATGAAGAAAAGAGATGGTTCTCTCCGATTGTGTGTTGATTACCAGGAGTTGAATAAAGTCACCATCATGAATAAATACCCACTACCTCGTATCGATAATTTGTTCTATCAACTTAGGGGAGCATCATACTTCTCTAAAATAAATTTGAGGATGGAGTATCACCAGTTATGGATACGATATCGAGATGTGTCCAAAACTACGTTCCTAACTAGATATGGATCCTATGAATTCTTGGTTATGCCTTTTGGACTAACCAATGCTCCTGCAGTGTTTATGGACCTTATGAATAGAGTGTTAGAGACTTCCTGGACTAGTTTGTTATTGTGTTTATTGATGACATTCTTGTTTACTCTCAATCAGAAGATGATCATGCTACGCATTTATGGTTGGTCCTGCAGACGTTGAGGGATCATCAGTCTTATGCCAAATTTGAGAAGTGTGGCTTTTGGCTACAGGAAGTACATTTTTTGGGCCACATTATTACCATTGAGGGTATTTTGGTAGACCCAAGTAAAGTTGTTACGGTGAGGGAATGGGGTCAGCCCACGACACCTACCGAGATTTGTAGTTTTTTGGGTTTGGCTGGCTATTACCGCAGATTTATCAAGGGGTTTTCCAAGATTGCTAGCCCTTTGATCAATTTAACTCGGAAGGGAGTGAGGTTTATTTGGGATGATTCTTGTCAGCTAGCTTTTAATGAGCTGAAAGATAAGTTGACTTCTGCTCCGGTACTTGCGTTATCGAGGCCGGGGCTGGAATATTTGGTTTTTACGGATGCATCTCTATAAGGGTTGGGATGTGTGTTACAACAAGAGCATCGGGCCATTTCTTATGCTTCTCGCAAGCTAAAGCCCCATGAAAAGAATTATCTGGTTCATAATTTGGAACTTGCGGCAGTGGTTTTTGCCTTGAAGATTTGGAGACATTACCTCCTGGAGGAGAAATTTTGTCTTTTCACGGACCACAAATCGTTGCGATATTTGTTTTCGCAGAAAGATTTGAATATGCGACAACGCCGGTGGTTAGAGTTTGTGAAATACTACCAATTTTATATTCACTATCACCTGGGTAAGGCGAATGTGGTGGCGGTTGCGTTTAGTCGGAAACCCGAGGGGGAGTTAGCCACGGTATGGAAAGAGCTCACCCAAGAGGATGCTGTTGCTAGGGCGTTTATGTCGGTGTTAACCGTAACGCCTACTATAGTGGCAAGGGTTGTGGATGTTCAAGGAAGGGACAAAAGTTGTCATGACCATATACACCAATTATTAAACGGGGGAGCGAAATCCTACCCTGTATGTTCTGAGGGTTGATTACGTTTCCACGGGAGACTTGTGATCCCGGACGAAGGAGACTTGAGACAAGCCGTAATGACAGAATCTCATGGGTCCAAATTCACAGTACACCCTAGGGGAGACAAAATGTACCAAGACATGCGCCATCAATATTGGTGGGTGGGCATGAAACGAGACATTTCTGAATTTGTTTCCTAATGTACTACTTGTCAACTGGTGAAGGTAGATCATCAACGACCGACGGGATTATTACAACCCTTGGAAATAATGGTATGGAAGTGGGAAAGCATCTCGATGGATTTCATCACGGGATTACCAACATCACAAAGCGGTCATGATTCTATTTGGGTGATTGTCGATCGTTTGACCAAGTCGGCACATTTCTTACCGGTGCTTACAGACTATACCACTGCTCGTTATGCTCGGTTATTTATTGCGGAGGTTGTTAGACTCCATGGGGTGCCCATTAATATAGTCTCCGATTGATACAAAATTTTTGTTTCCCATTTTTGGCGAAGTTTCAAGAAGCTACGGGAATCGAATTGAAATTGAGTACCTCTTATCACCCTCAAACAGATGGACAGATGGAAAGAGTCAACTAAATGTTGGAGGATATGCTAAGAATGTGTGTGCTTGATTTCAAAGGAGGTTGGGAAAAATACCTCCCCTGGTCGAATTTGCTTATAATATTTCGTACCAATTCACTATCGGAATGGCACCCTTTGAAGCATTGTATGGCCGACCGTGTAGATCACCTACTTGTTGGTTAGAGGTAGGGGATAATAAATATCTTGGACCTGAAATGATCCGAGATACTTCTTCAAAGGTTGGACTTATTCACAATCGCATCCGAATTGCTCAAAATCGTCAGAAGAGTTATACTGATGCGAATAAAAGGCATGTGGATTTGGAGGTTGGAGATCAAGTTTTGGTATGCGTATCGCCAATGAAGGGTATAAAACGATTTTGGAAGAAAGGAAAACTTGTGCTGCGTTACGTAAGTCCTTTTCCCATTATTGTTAAGGTAGGCCCAATAGCTTATCAACTTGCTTTACCGAAGCATTTGCAATAGATTCATGATGTGTTTCATATTTCATCCTTGAAAAAGTACAAGAGGTGTGAAGGAGCTCACTGGAACATTCCTTTGGATGATATCGAATTGCAACCTGATATTTCATACGAGGAAAACCCAGTTGCAATCTTAGATCACGGGGAGCGTAGGCTGAGATCTCGAGTGGTACCCTTGGTTCGGGTCCAATGGGGGAATCACAATGCCGAGGAGTCAACATGGGAGCGTGAGGACGATATACGAGAAAAGTATCCACATCTCTTTTTGTAAGGTATGCCTAATTTGGAGGGCAAAATTCCCTTATTAAGGGGGGGGGGGGGGGGGGGAGTATGTAATAACCCTTGTTTTTGAGTAATTTATTTTATATTAATTTGCCATGTGAGGTAATTATATAAAATATTGAATGATGGGGTAAATATTATTTTATGAGAGTTAAAAGTTAATATTTACTAGATTTGGCATATATACTGTTACGTGAATGTAAATAGCATTATGTTGCGATTCATGGTGTCGTTGTGTTGTAAACGACATTTATGGTATAAATGAAGTTGGAACTCAAAATGATTTATATTATTTCGAAATCCAATTTAGAGGGCGCGGTTAGTCCCGAAATGGTCAAGATAGTCAAAATAAGTGCCATATTGTATTTTTGAGTTCCGGGCACTTTTGACAGGTTACAACTTAATTATGTAGTTACGAGTTATTCTAATGGTGTATTAACAATTAAAAGATGAAAACCAAGGCTAAGGCACATTTAAAGTCTTCCAACCTCCTTTTTATTTCTCCCTTACACATTCCAAACCCTAGAGAGAAAGAGAGAGAAAAAGAAGTGTGGAGAAAAGAGAGAAAAAGGAAGAAAATTGAAGATTTGGGCTTTGGATTTGTTACAACCGGAAGGAAATCCGAGACTACAATCCTAAAGAAAGTTTTTACATGCAAATATATGATTTCTTGTGTATAAATTGTAATGATAGTGTGTATTTGGAAGAATTGAGAAAATAGTAGGTTTTGTTAATTATTGATGTGTAACCCTTGGCTCTTGTTGTTATATGATTTAAGTTGGTCACATGAGTTATTATGGTGTAGAGATGCTGTGGTTGAGTTGGTAGTTGATGATAATGAAAGAAATGTAAGGATAAGTGTTTTAGGTTTTGGATTTAACATTTTAGATGAAGAAAAAATCGCAGGTCTGATAGTCCCCAAATCGGTCGACCGTCCCTTAAGGGGGAGGCTTACTGCTTTCCTCAATAAGGATAAATTCTGAGCGCGGTTGATGATGCAGAAAATAGAACCACCCTTCAAGGTGTTTGTAAGCTCAATTCAATGTTAACAATGGCATCATAAGAGTACATACACATATAGTAGATGGAGGTGAGGAGAAGAGGATTCACACCGGAATATAAGTGATTCAGCCAATCTGGCCTACGTCCACTGTGCAAGTGTATGATGTGTATCACTGTATGAGGGCTCTAATGGCCATGGATACAATCTCTCAAGCTTTCTCTCTCTACTGTGTAGAGTTTTAGCTAGGGTTGCTAATTTCGAATCCCTTGCAAGGTAGAGGATGACCTCTATATATAGTACCTGGGGGGTGTAATGTACCCCCTATGCATGCAATGAGCACGTGTGTGTTGATCTAGCCAATCTGATGAAGACATATGTAAATGTCACATGTAGAGAATGATAATAAAATATTCCCTCCACGTGAGGGGAATAATTTGTTATAACTAATTTGTGTACACGTGTTCCCAACCACACATATGCGCATAAGAGCTCGGCTATCTATGATTGGTCCCAACCTCGGCCTTGAAGAGGACGAGGTTGGTGTGGTAGGGCAACTGCTTAATCAGTGGTGACATTGGCTTACCAGCTGAGCCGAGGTAAGGCATGCAGGACTGCAATGTCGGCTTGGGCCGAGGTAATAGTAGAGTAGCAGGAACGTCGGCTGATTCATAGTCGAGGCTGGTTATGATGGTGGGATTATTCTTGTAACCTCGTCCTGCACCTAGCCGAGGTTGTCATACTTGGGTGGCCTGTTGAATAACCCCCCATGGATCATGAAGACCTCTCTTTCCGAGGTAGTTAGTAACGTCGGCCTTGGCCGACCTTTTTGGGACGAGACCGCTGGTTGTTGATCTATGAGGTTGAGGTCGAGGTTGAGCTGCTATATGAGAGTTATGAGGCTGAGGACAACACCTTCTGTTCCGGCCCTTATATGGATGACCCTACCAATGATTAAGCCATGGCCGACCCTGTTGAGGCCAACCCTACTGAGGCCGAGCCTTATCTTGATGACCCTGCTAATGATTAAGCTATGGCCGACCCTGTTGAGGCCGACCATATTAAGGCCGACCTTGTTGAGGCCGACCCTTATCTGGATAACCCTACCAATGATTAAGTCATGGCCGACCCGAAGGCCGACCTTGTTGAGGCCGACCTTTGGGGCCGACCCTTATCCGGATGACCCTGCCAATGATTAAGCTATGGCCGACCCTGTTGAGGCCGACCCTATTGAGGTCGACCTTGTTGAGGTCGAACCTACTGAGGCCGACCCTTATCTGGATGACCCTGCCAATGATTAAGTCGTGGCCGACCCTGTTGAGGCCAACCCTATGGAGGCCGACCTTGTTGAGGCCGACCCTATTAAGGTCGACCCTTATCTGGACGACCCTGCTAAGGATTAAGTCGTGGCCGACCCTGTTGAGGCTGATCCTTATCTGAATGACCCTGCTGAGGATATGTGAGGCTATTATGAGATGTGATGCCCATCATCCTAAGAGACGAGGGTACATTTTGGTCATATCAATTACCCCCTAACCCTTAGTCTTCAATGTAGATAGAAGGCTAAGGGATAAAGTATATTTGGGCATATCACTGATTTTTGTCTCTAACCAAGACAAAGGTTTTCAAAGTATGAGACCACCAAGTTAATGATGTTTATCTCAGATATGAGACCACCAAGTTAATGATGTTTATCTCAGATATGAGGCCACCAAGTTAATGATATTAACTCTCATGTCACCAAGTTAATGATGTTTCAGATATGAGATCACCAAGTTAATGATGTTTGTCTCAGATATGAGGCCACCAAGTTAATGATGCTAACTCTCATGTCACCAAGTTAATGATGTTTCATATATGAGACCACCAAGTTAATGATGTTTGTCTTAGATATGAGGCCACCAAGTTAATGATGTTAACTCTCATGTCACCAAGTTAATGATGTTTCATATATGAGATCACCAAGTTAATGACGTTTGTCTCAGATATGAGGCCACCAAGTTAATGATGTTAACTCTCATGTCACCAAGTTAATGATGTTTCAGATATGCGACCACCAAGTTAATGATGTTTGTCTTAGATATGAGGCCACCAAGTTAATGATGTTAACTCTCATGTCACCAAGTTAATGATGTTTCAGATATGATACCACCAAGTTAATGATGTTTGTCTTAGATATAAGGCCACCAAGTTAATGATGTTAACTCTCATGTCACCAAGTTAATGATGTTTCAGATATGAGATCACCAAGTTAATGATGTTAACTCTCATGTCACAAAGTTAATGATGTTTCAGATATGAGATCACCAAGTTAATGATGTTTGTCTCAGATATGAGTCCACCAAGTTAATGATGTTCTCTCATGTCACCAAGTTAATGATGTTTCAGATATGAGATCACCAAGTTAATGATGTTTGTCTCAGATATGAGGCCACCAAGTTAATGGTGTTAACTCTCATGTCACCAAGTTAATGATGTTTTAGATATGAGACCACCAAGTTAATGATGTTTGTCTTAGATATGAGGCCACCAAGTTAATGATGTTAGCTCTCATGTCACCAAGTTAATGATGTTTCAGATATGAGATCACCAAATTAATGATGTTAACTCTCATGTCACCAAGTTAATGATGTTTCAGATATGAGATCACCAAGTTAATGATGTTTAAGGTCTGAGGTCATCAAACTAAGATGTTACCCCCATAAATTTCACCAAATTAATGATGTTACAAGGTCTTAGGTCATCCAATAAGATGGTATCCTCATAAATAATTTTTCACCAAATTAATGATATCTAAGGTCTGAGGTCATCCAAGTATGATGTCTTACCTCAGACCTTGTCACCAAATTATGATGTTCTAAGGTTCGAGGTCATCAACTATGATGGAGCAAGAACCCTTGTGTACCTCTTGTAGGATGCGAGGAACCTCTGTGGGATGAACACATCTGAGGAGAGGTAATAAAAATCCCTTCTTATATAGGACGTCTCCTATTATGGAGAACTTTGCAGCTCTATACCTTAATTTCCTCCTCTCTATCTTGGATTTCGGCACCTCTCCCTCTTTGATATATCTGATGAGGGGGTCCATCCCTATTTGGCCTTTGAGAAAATAATTTAGCGGCCATGCTCGAGTGTTATAATTGAAAGGATTTTTGTCATGATAACTCCTAGGCTAGGATATGTATGTTCAACTGGAGTCGATTGACGTGGTGACTTTTCCATGAAGCATTAGGAAACGTTATCGTATTGAGGAATGCATAGGCTATCGGTGATTGTAATACAATTTAGTCATGTCATTTGTGGCGGTACCTTAGAGTTAATGCCATGGTTTTATTTATAAGCTTGCATTATGGTATAACTTGGGAAAAATATCAAGAATAGGTTGATACGTGCCAGGTTTTACACATGGGAGACTTAGGACGTGATGATGTTCATCATGGTTTTAGAAATATCACTCAAAATCGAGTGTTAGGCTTAATTATAGCACTTGTGTGTGCTACCCGTATGGCTTAATATAACTTTAGTGAGGGAAATCATTGGGTATTAGGCATGAGTAATGCTTGAAAAATCAAGGTGACGTTGTAACTAGTTTGATAGTTATGATTTGGGATTACGTAAGATGTTGCCAAGAATTGTAGCGATGGTCCCTAAGGAAGAATTTATGTAATTATTGTGTTTCATTAAACAAGAAGGATTTCGAGGTTTGAAAGTTAGCACTCGCATGTTGAAATTATGGAGACTTGAGTACGTTAGGTCAGTAACTAACGTTAAGGAATGAGAAATGTAACTTCGCTTTGGTACGAAGGATAACAAGTAACCTCAGTCTTAAGGAGGGAAGCCTAGCGATTTAGCTTCCCAAGTGAATCGGTTCCCAAATCGTTGTCTTTAAAAATGGGTAGTCGTGATTAATGATTCAAGCTAGGGCACGTGGTTAGGATAATACTTTAGCGTACGTATGCGTCAGTGAAAATTTTAGACTTTAAGTGTACGTTATGGTTGGTACTTCGCGTAGCATGGTTCGTTCCCCAAATTCAATTTTTTCATCCTGGCGTGGCAACCGCCTGATCCATTGTACTTTGTTGGGCCTTTTTGATCTCGGTGATGGGATCTTATTGTTTCAGTAATGGGTATGTATTTAGGTGTAGTGTTGCATAAGCTCAGTCATGATACGAGATAGGCCGAGTTAAGGCTGATGCGTCACGGTATATGAGTACATTCTTATTTGGAAGCACCTTTATTTTACATGAGTTAGCGTGTACGTGAGTTCTCGCAGTTTGTTGCATATAGTTTGCATGTGTACATGATAGCTTTAGGTTGACACACTCGCTAATTAACCGGTATAGCTAGTTACGACGTATATTGTGGATTTTAAGTCACGACTCTAAGATATGAATATTATGGAACATGAAATGATAGTGTTTCTGTAATGACCCCACTTTTATGAGCTCATATGTATATAGTTTGTTTTTACACTCATATGTTACTTACTATCGTATAAATGTTGTATTATTAGATATGTGATGTTATTGGCTATCAATATAACAAACCCCATTTCAAATATGAAGAATCAATCGTAAATAGGATGAAATCGAAGTCTTATGACATATCTTAAGGTATATAATAAGTTTTGGGGTAGAAAATATAATTTCATGAAACTTTAGGGACTAAAATAAAAATATAAAAGGACCATTTTGTAAATAAAATATTTTTAAGGACCTCTAAGAAATATTGAAAATATATAGTGTGAAATTACCAAAATACCCTTCATGTGTGAAATGACCCTTATACCCTTATCACCTTTCTACCACGTGCTGGTCACCTCTACCTTACACATGTCGTCTTGAGAGAGAAAGCTAAAACACTTGTCATCATTTGGTGATGTTAAGACTGCAAGACCACCCCGGAATGCGACACCCAAACGATGACTTGACACCGTGATGCTTGATCACCTAGACACATGTCAACACCGTAAGACTTTTGGAAACCTATAAATAGGGCCTTAGGGTTCATTTGAAACTCACACCAATTCCTTGAGAATTATAGTAAGAAAGAGTGATAAAAAGCTTGGGAAATATCTTAAGAAGGAGTATTATAATTTTGAAGGAAGAATTCACTTCGTAGGTATGATTTTATTTAAATGTTATAATTCATTTTTGTAGTTTTAATTTCGTATTTTATAGCTTTACTTAGTAGTTATGCTGGTAAAATACACTAAAGACTTTACTAATCAAAACTTAAAATTTGGAAACAATCTAAATGGATTTAATTTGCAAAACATGCCAACTTGTTTGAAAAATATATATATACGCTTTTCAAAATGATTTTTGTAAGCACTTGCTCGTATTATGGAATCTCATTTAAGTAATTCCAAAGTCAGTCCACGTGAAATTCTGTCTAGTTGAGATGGTATTTAAGTGGTGCCCCTATGACCCTCCATCTCTACTGGGAATAAATTCAGAAATGTTCTGTCTAGATGAGATGGTATTTAAGTGGTGCCCCTGTGACCCCCCATCTCTACTGGGAACCGACTGATTAGGAAGAACTATGAATTGAAATTCTTTAAATGCGATGAATGAATATTAAAAATTGAGAAAATGGTTTTAGGAACCTTTTTCAGCAAGATATTTTAGGATTAAAACACAATATTTAGAATTGGGCTTTATTTAGAATACATAATTAAACCTTTATTGTATTTATTAGATTAACGTGTGATCCAAGACTCAATATCTATATTTTCGA
The DNA here is from genome assembly GCA_949130495.1 of Sambucus nigra. Lineage (NCBI taxonomy): Eukaryota > Viridiplantae > Streptophyta > Magnoliopsida > Dipsacales > Adoxaceae > Sambucus > Sambucus nigra. The sequence continues at coordinate 539,334,632 of OX422215.1, read as the reverse complement.
GCCTCTATTTTAGGTGAGTACTCTGACATTCCTTGTGTATTTTGATTATATGATATTATACAAACTATATATATTTTGTGAAATGCTTTTATTCTCAAAATCCATGTGATACCGATGACTGATTTAATTGTGATATGTTTATATTTATCCATATAAACATACCGATTAAAATGATTATTGAAAAGGATATTGAATATTGAAAATATGATTCGGCCTAAGGGACCTCTTTACTGACTGACCTTCCCAGCTGGGTTATCGCTGGTGTGCCCTAAATAAGGCGTTGTGACGATCTAGTTCGATTGACCCTCAACTACCGGGGTATAATACGGTAGAAGAATACGGTAGTAGAGTGTACTTGGCCATTAAAATGATATTATTGAAAGAAAAAGATATCACATTTGAATTGTTGCATTCTTCTTATTCTGAGCTATCCAATTGTGATATATATACTATCATTTCAATATATATATTTTTTTACTGCAAGTTCCTATCCATATATGTATAGGCCTTCTCTTTTGACTTGAATAGGTATCTATTTTCTGAAAACCTTTGGATGCCGGGAGATTAAATCTTATTCAGCTTTTAGCTGACGTTGTATAAATAACGATTTTTCAGGAAATAATTAGACTGGAGGATGGAGTGTAGAAGGACTATGTTGAAGATCTAGCTTGAGGAGCTTTTTTGTTATACTTTTAAATATAACGTTTGTTTTTAGGAGATAGAGCATGTTTGGCTCCTTAGTAATAAGTTTTTAATTTTGGCATAAGTTGTAATCCGTTCATACTTTAATATATACGAAGTTCCCTTTTAGAAAGCTCTGATGACGTAATTCTATTTTTTCAATAGTTTACGATTCATGACCATGTGAATGTATTTCCGTTGCATTTATTTTAAGAAATATTTTAAGTCCATAACATTGAATGCCTTGGTGGCATGTCAAGACACTCATTCCCTACTACTACTGGGTTGGGGTCGTGACAGAGGTGGTATCAGAGCATAGGTTATGAACGCGTAGACTACTGAACATAGGTTTCTAACGTTATAGATTTCGTGTTTCAATCCTTAGGAGATAGTATTAAATATCTGATTTATGTGATAACCTTACCTATGTGTTATATTATTTATAGCTAGTATTTTAGTTTTCAATCTTGATATATTATAGTAGATCTTACGTTTTGCTATGACTGTAGAAAATGACCAAGAAAAGATCATTTATGGGAACTAGTGATTCGAGTATTGAAGGACTGGAAGGTGCATACAAGGCGATCGAAAGTCTAGCAAAGATTGTGGAGCATCAGGTAAATAATGGAGTACCAAGGAATCCTGAACTAAGTAAATGTACTATTGAACAGTTCAAGAAGTTGATTCCTCCATCTTTTAAAGGTACTCCTAACCCCACTGAAGCAGAAAGTTGGGTGATGCAAATAGAAAAGATACTCGATGTTCTTAAGTGTACTGATGAACAAAGAGTATCATTTGGAACGTTTATGTTAGAAGGTGAAGCCGAACATTGGTGGAAAATGACTAAGAGAATATACGAGGAAAGGAATAATCCCATAGGTTGGAATGATTTCCTAGTGATATTCTACGAGAAATACTTTCCTGAAACGGTACAAGACCAAAAAGTAGCCGACTTCATGAGTTTAGTTCAAGGAAATATGACGGTTAGTCAATACGAGGTGAAGTTTACCGAGTTATACCATTTTGCACCTCATGTTGTGATAACCTATACTTTAAAGGCCAAGAAATTTGAACATGGGTTAAGGTTGAACATTCGTAGTCGAATTTCCATCCTGAAGTTGACATCATATACTGACGTGGTGACTAGAGCAATGATAGCTGAGAAGGACAGTGAAGAATATAATCAGATTAGAGAAGGGAAGAGGAAGTTTGGGTAACAATGAGTAAGGAACCCCAATAATAAACCCTTTAGGACTATACCCAATACAGGGCGACCTTTTGTGAATAAACCCTTTAATGTTGATAGATGCCAATGATGTGGTAATATTCATAGAGGGCAACCATGTTACCTGGAAATAAGAAATTGCTTTGGGTGTGGCCAAAAGGGACATAAAATGAGAGATTGCCCTAACAAAGGGAGGGCACAAACGAAGACTTTTAACGACAATAAAGATCATGGCAGACAAGGTAGAATTTCTAATCTTTCTGATGCAAAGGCTTCTAATGCAGTAGTGTCAGGTATACTTTCTATATGTGCACAACCTTTTCAAGTTTTAATAGATCCTGGTTCTACCCATTCATTTGTGTTTTTACGTTTTGTTAATCGCTTTCCTAATATTCCCGAACCCTTGAATCAGAACATACACGTTTCTACTCCTTCTGGTGATTTATTGACGGGTACATTAGTATATAAATCTTGCTCTATAGATGTTAATAGTCATAAACTATATGTCGATTTGATAGTTTTAGACATAAGATATTTTGAAGTCATTTTGGGGATGGATTGGTTAGCATCATATCATGCTAATGTAGATTGTTTTGAGAAGAGAGTTACTTTCCAAATTCCTAACCAACCAAAATTCAGTTTTGAAGGAACTGGCGTCCTATCTCCCATGTGTACCGTCTCTGCAATGCAAGCCTATAGTTTTCTTAAGAAAGGATGTCAAGGATTTCTTGCAAGTGATATTGATTTGCAAATGAAGGATCCTAGTTTAGAAGAGATCCCTATAGCAAAACATTTTCCAGATGTTTTTTTGGATGATTTACCCAATCTACCTCCTAGTAGAGAAATAGAGTTTACGATTGACCTTCTTCCTGGAGCCATACCAATCTCAAAATCACCTTATCGCATGGTACCTTTAGAATTAAGGGAATTAAAAGTTCAATTACAAGATCTATTAGACAAGGGTTTTATTAGACCAAGTATATCCCCTTGGGGTACTCCGGTGTTATTTGTTAAAAAGAAGGATGGGACGATGAGGTTATATATAGATTATCGTGAACTGAATAAGGTAACCATTAATAATAAATACCCCTTACCTCGCATAGATGATTTGTTTGACCAACTACAAGGTGCGCAAGTATTTTCTAAGATTGAACTTACGTCAGGATATCACCAATTGAAGATTAAGGAAGATGATATTTCAAAATCAACTTTTCGTATTATATATGGTCACTATGAATTTCTTGTGATGCCATTTGGACTTACAAATGCACCAGCCATTTTTATGGATATGATGAATAGAGTGTTTAGGAAATATTTGGATCAATGTGTGGTTGTTTTCATTGATGACATCCTTATTTATTCCAAGAGTATTGAAGAACACGAGAAGCATTTAGAGATAGTATTACAAATCCTTAGGAAGGAGAAATTATATGCAAAATTAAAGAAGTGTGAGTTTTGGTTGCCTAGCGTTTCATTTCTAGGACATGTCATTTCCAAAGAGGGACTATCAGTTGACCCTCAAAAGATCGAGGCTATACTAGATTGGCCTAGACCAACTAATGTAACAGAGATTCGTAGTTTCCTTGGATTAACAGGTTATTATCGAAGAGTTGTTGAAGGATTTTCTAGCATTGCCAAACCTCTATCCAGGTTAACACAAAAGAGGGTAAAATATGAATGGTCTGAGGAAGTTGAGATTAGTTTTCAAGAACTTAAGAAACAATTAGTAACTGCCCCAATTTTGACTATTCCTTCAGGCACAGGAGGATTGGTGATTTACAGTGATGCTTCGAAAAATGGTTTGGGATGTGTGCTAATGCAAAATGGGAAAGTAGTAGCTTATGCCTCGAGACAGTTAAAACTACATGAGCAGAATTATCCAACCCATGACTTATAATTAGCTGCTATAATTTTTGCTCTTAAGATTTGAAGACACTATTTATATGGTGAGACTTGTGAGATTTATACCGATTATAAGAGTTTGAAATATATATTTACTCAGAAAGAATTGAACACGAGACAAAGGAGGTGGTTAGAATTCATGAAGGATTATGATTTAAATATTCATTATCACCCAGGGAAAGCAAATGTAGTAGCAGATGCTTTAAGTAGGAAGTCTACAATAAATTTAGCATGTCTCATTACAAATCAGGAACCTTTGTTAGCGGATTTGAGAAGTATGGAAATAGATGTACGTATTTATAGCAAAGGAGGAATAATCGCAACCTTACAAGTACAGCCCATGTTAATGGAAAGGATCAAAATTTCACAAGTAAATGACCCACAACTGAAGAAGATCAGAGAAGAGGTTATTGAAGGGAAGAGATTTGAATTTGCGATACGGGATGATATATTGAGGTTTGGACATAGAGTGTGTGTTCCACGTGATGCCCAACTAAAGAGATAAATTTTGGAGGAAACTCATTGCTCGAGATTTACATTTCATCCTGGAAATACCAAGATGTATAGAGATCTTCGAGAAGTGTTTTGATGGAATAATATGAAAAAGGAGATAGTAGAATTTGTATCTCACTGTTTGATTTGTCAACAAGTAAAAGCTGAACATCAGAAACCATCAAGATTATTACAACCTCTACCTATCCCTGAATGGAAATGGGAACATATTACCATGGATTTTGTGACAGGTTTACCAAGGAGTTCAAATGGTAATGATTCTATTTGGGTAATTATTGATAGGTTAACTAAATCTGCTCATTTTCTTGCCATTAAAATTACCCATTCATTAGAAAAGTTAGCCAAGTTGTATGTGCGGGAAATTATTAGGCTTCATGGAACCCCAATTTCAATTATTTCTGATCGTGACCCTATATTCGTTTCTCGCTTTTGGAAAAGCCTACAAGCATCCATGGGAACAAAATTGAATTTCAGCATTGCTTTTTATCCTCAAACAGATGGACAATCTGAGAGAACCATTCAAACCTTAGAGGATATGCTTAGGGCCTGTGTACTTGATTTGAAGGGGAATTGGGATGATCATTTACCATTAGTGGAGTTTGCCTATAATAATAGTCATCAAGAAACTATTCAAATGGATCCATATGAAGCACTATACGGTAGAAGGTGTCGTTATCCCGCATGTTGGGTAGAAGTTGGAGAAAGAAAATTATTGGGACCAGAATTGATTCAGATCACAACAGAGAAAGTGAAATTGATACAAGATCGACTTCGAATCGCTCAAAGTCGTCAAAAGAGTTTTTTTTACAATCGACACCAACAGTTAGAATTTCAAAAAGGAGATTATGTGTTCTTACGAGTATCGCCTTCAAAGGGAGTAATACGATTCAGGAAGAAAGGGAAGTTGAGCCCAAGATACATAGGACCTTTTGAAATCCTTGAAAAGATAGGAGCTGTTGCGTATAGAATAGCCTTACCACCTGAACTCTCTAGTGTACATAATGTGTTTCACGTATCAATGGTAAAGAAATATGTCCCAGATCCAACACATATCTTAAGTCACGAACCTCTTCAAGTTAGAAAAGACTTGACATACATTGAGCATCCGGTAGAAATTTTGGACCCTAAAGATCAAATATCACGGACTAAGATAATTCCACTGCTCAAAGTATTATGGCGAAATCATTCAGTTGAATAAGAAACGTGGGAGAGGGAAGATGAAATAAAGGAAAGATATCCATACTTGTTTGTAAATTAATATGAGTCAAGTTTGGGGACCAAACTTTTCATAAGGAGGGTAGGATGTAATGACCCCACTTTTATGTGCTCATATGTATATAGTTTGTTTTTACACTCATATGTTACTTACTATCTTATAAATGTTGTATTATTAGATATGTGATGTTATTGGCTATCAATATAACAAACCCTATTTCAAATAGGAAGAATCAATCGTAAATAGGATGAAATCGAAGTCTTATGACATATCTTAAGGTATATAATAAGTTTTGGCGTAGAAAATATAATTTCATGAAACTTTAGGGACTAAAATAAAAATATAAAAAGGGCCATTTTGTAAATAAAATATTTTCAAGGACCTCTAAGAAATATTGAAAATATATAGTGTGAAATTACCAAAATACCCTTCATGTGTGAAATGACCCATATACCCTTATCACCTTTCTACCACGTGCTGGTCACCTCCATCTTACACATGTCGTCTTGAGAGAGAAAGCGAAAACAATTGTCATCATTTGGTGATGTTAAGACTGCAAGACCACCCCGGAATGCGACACCCAAACGATGACTTGCCACCGTAATGCTTGATCACCTAGACACATGTCAACACCGTAAGACTTTTGGAAACCTATAAATAGGGCCTTAGGGTTCATTTGAAACTCACACCAATTCCTTGAGAATTATAGTAAGAAAGAGTGATAAAAAGCTTGGGAAATATCTTAAGAAGGAGTTCTATAATTTCGAAGGAAGAATTCATTTCGTAGGTATGATTTTATTTAAATGTTATAATTCATTTTTGTAGTTTTAATTTTGTATTTTATAGCTTTACTTAGTAGTTATGATGGTAAAATACACTAAAGACTTTACTAATCAAAACTTAAAATTTGGAAACAATCTAAATGGATTTAATTTGCAAAACATGCCAACTTGTTTGAAAAATATATATATACGCTTTTTAAAATGATTTTTTTGTAAGCAATTGCTCGTATTATGGAATCTCATTTAAGTAATTCCAAAGTCAGTCCCGGTGAAATTCTGTCTAGTTGAGATGGTATTTAAGTGGTGCCCCTGTGACCCTCCATCTCTACTAGGAATAAATCCGAAAATGTTCTGTCTAGATGAGATGGTATTTAAGTGGTGCCCCTGTGACCCTCCATCTCTACTGGGAACCGACTGATTAGGAAGAACTATGAATTGAAATTCTTTAAATGCGATGAATGAATATTAAAAATTGAGAAAATGGTTTTAGGAATCTTTTTCAGCAAGATATTTTAGGATTAAAACACAATATTTAGAATTGGGCTTTATTTAGAATACATAATTAAACCTTTATTGTATTTATTAGATTAACGTGTGATCCAAGACTCAATATCTATATTTTCGAGCCTCTATTTTAGGTGAGTACTCTGACATTCCTTGTGTATTTTGATTATATGATATTATGCAAACTATATATATTTTGTGAAATGCTTTTATTCTCAAAATCCATGTGATACCGATGACTGATTCAATTGTGATATGTTTATATTTGTCCATATAAACATACCGATTAAAATGATTATTGAAAAGGATATTGAATATTGAAAATATGATTTGACCTAAGGGACCTCTTTACTGACTGACCTTCCCAGCTGGGTTATCGCTGGTGTGCCCTAAATAAGGCGTTGTGACGAACTAGTTCGATTGACCCTCAACTACCGGGGTATAATACGGTAGAAAGATACGGTAGTAGAGTGTACTTGGCCATTAAAATGATATGATTAGAAGAAAAAGATATCACATTTGAATTGTTGCATTCTTCTTATTCTGAGCTATCCAATTGTGATATATATACTATCATTTCAAAATATATATCTATTTACTGCAAGTTAATATCCATATATGTATATGCCTTCTCTTTTGACTTGAATAGGTATTTATTTTCTGAAAACCTTTGAATGTCGGGCGATTAAATCTTATTCAGCTTTTAGCTGACGTTGTATAAATAATGATTTTTCAGGAAATAATTAGACTAGAGGATGGAGTGTAGAAGGACTATGTTGAAGATCTAGCTTGAGGAGCTCTTTTGTTATACTTTTAAATATAACGTTTGTTTTTAGGAGATAGAGCATGTATGGCTCTTTAGTAATAAGTTTTTAATTTTGGCATAAGTTGTAATCCGTTCATACTTTAATATATACAAAGTTCCCTTTTAGAAAGCTCTGATGACGTAATTCCATTTTTTCAATAGTTTACGATTCATGACCATGTGAATGTATTTCTGTTGCATTTATTTTAAGAAATATTTTAAGTCCATAACATTGAATGCCTTGGTGGCATGTCAAGACACTCATTCCCTACTACTACTGGGTTGGGGTCGTGACAGTTTCACTCTGTATGGAATTTACAGATTGAGAATTTTGCCTCTCGTGTGTATTTAAGCTGTCATACCTCGAATGACTCTAGCTTAACGCGTAGTTTAGTAGGAAGTATCAATCGGAGGGACTATTGGGATTAAATGGTTGTCTCAAAATCATTGATGTGAATAGTTATTGATGTTGAGGATGTATCTTCCTAGACTAGGCAAGATCCAAATTGTTTGACGAAACGTAGGCTTGTAAATCCCGATGTTGGAATAATTCGAGATAAAGAGTTCTTTGGGGGTGTTCGTATGATATTTGTCGACTATTAGTTACTTTGAGGTTTGGGATTAACATGTTAGGCATGCTTGGGAGTTAGCAATAATACCTTAGGTTCCACTATGGTTGTATCAAATTAATGGTATGAAATTTTTGGTCAGACTAAAATATTAAAGACATCCAGGATTAGAATTAAATTGTTGGATGAATGATTTGTGAGCATGATGATCATAAATTTCGAGGACGAAATTTCCTAAGGAGGGAAGAATGTAATACCCCGCCCAAAAAAATAGGTATTTAATGTTACTTGAAGACTTTTGACCAAAGAAAAATTCGAGGAGTATATAATCCAAGTGAAACACGTCAAGTAATACATAAGGTGGCGTATTACATAAATAGTTTAAACGAGAAAAATTCCACGATGCATGTGTTGTATGAATGCGTATTTAATCTCTAATAGTATTAGCTAGGATGTCCATTAAGTTTGAGGAAAAATATCAAGGAACGGATGTGATGCAGACAAGGCTAATACGACGCGACATTTAAATGGTACGAAAAGCAAAGTATCGCAATATGAATTAAATGAGAAAGTTTTACGTTGAACGGTTCACCCGAGTTTTATTTTGAGTTTATATAATTATTTTAAGTACTTTGGTTAAGTTTCGTGCGATTCGGACAAGCAACTATTGCTACGCAAGCATGTGTACTAATTGTCTTACTACGCGCAACACAATGAAAGTCCAGTCTTGCGCAAATTGTTTAGGACAATCAGTGAGTAAAAAAAATATTCTGACCATATATTTAGACTCATAAAAATATAAGGAATATTACCATGTGAAGAAAAATCGAAAAAAAAAAATGTTTTGCGCGGAGGTCCTATTTCTTGCGCGTATTGTTTAGGACGTCTCGAAAGGTAAAAAAAATATTGTGAATATATTTTTTGACTCACAAAAATTTAAAAAATATTATTATGAAGAGAAAAATAAAAAAAAATACTTTTGAACCTGGTCCCGATTCTTGCACACCTTGTACAGGACAATCTGGGAGGCCAAAAGACAATTATAAATATGATTTTTAGCCAAAAAAATGCAAGGAATATGAATCTCAAGTTAAAAGTAGCATATATATATATATATAGAGAGAGAGAGAGAGAGAGAGACGTAAATCAAATTTTTGTTGGTATTTTTGGGTATTTTTCAAATGGGTTTTGGGTTCACATGTTGGTGCATTGTGTTGTCACTTTTCTAGATTGGTTTCCTGATCTTGGTAAGTGTTTTACACATATTTTAATACACCAACATATGCTATTTGGGTCATAAGGTGTAGACTTCTCAAAATAGCTTATAAGAGACAGAGAGAGGTGGGTGCATATGCTCTATCAATCAATTCCCATCAGATTTATCATCACTCTCTCTCCCCTTGAACTCCCTTAAACCATTAGACATCCCCAAAAATTCGTAGCTACCCTTGAGCCACCCCAAAACAACCATTTTACGGTGTAGAAACACCTAATTTCACCATATGTAACCATAGAAAGGATGTTGGGTTGATAGAGATGTTATTCTTGGAGGTTTGTTAAGGTTTATAGAAGCTTGAATATGGATTTTTGGAGGAGAGGAAGTTAAGCTTAAAGGTAGCTTGCGTGGAGCGCTTTCTTATAAGGCCACCTTTGGAGGTGGGGGTTACTCCTCCTACACCAATATTTTCACCACCATTTGGAGACATTTTAAGGTCGAAATACTAACCTTGGTTTATGTTTGAAGTTGAGTATAATTTTAGCTACTTTAATTACATGTATTAGACTTAATATAAGTGTGATGTTTGTTAATTTTCATCTATGGGGTTAACTAGTTGAAATCTATGATTTTATTTGCAAATGGATTTCAAAGATATATTTTCAATGGGTTTTGAAATTGATAAAAATTCAGATTATTTTTCTACACATTTTGGGTGCAATAATGTGTAACAAAGTGGGTATAATGTATTTATGGATTAATTATTTGCACCCTTAATGTTTCGAGTAAATAGAGGCATTTAAAAGAAGGTTTTAACTTAGTTCTGAAAGTGTTAATTTTTCATAACACTATTCATAGACATTTTATGAAATAAAATGGGTTAAAAGTGTTTTAAATAAAGATAATGTAATTTCTATGATAAGTGATGTTTGAGCTTGTTCATGGCATTTGGTAACTTGAATATTCATTTTCCTACATTAAATAAAGAGTTTTATATGTGAAGGAATGATTTCATTTTAAAGGGATATTTTAAAGCGTGTGAACTCATCATAAGTAAATAAAGTGGGTTTAATGAGTAAACATGTGAAACTAAAGTCTTCGTGTAAATAATGAAAGTGAAGAAGACTAAGTGTGAAATAAATGACTAAGTATGGATCCTTATGTTAAAACTCAAAATTAAAGTGTGTAACACTAAGTTTGAAAGTGTAAATATATCAAATGTTTTAATATTGACGAAATGGGTTTTAAGTTGTGAAAAGACATAATTAAAGTGTGTAGGCTTAAATATAAGAAATACGACTTTAATATGTAAAAAATGTAATTTTATATATTAAAAAGGGTTAAAATGCAAAATGTGTAATTTTAACAAAGTGAGAAGTTGAACAAGTGTGTTAATGACTAAAATGCCTAAATGTTGAGCTTATAACTTGAAAGGGGTATTTTTGTGAATAACACTTGAAAAATGATAAGGTTGTAAGTTTTGCCAAAGAAAAATGGTAAATTGGTAATTTACTGAAAGTGTGACATATTTATGAAATAAAATACTAAAAAGTGTTTTGGCACAAATATGGAAAGAATAATTTAAGTCCTTAAAGTGAAAATGATTTTCGGGATAAAAATCAATGCGCGTGTGAGAAAAAGGTCTTTAATGGAATATAATGATTTTTTTGAAATAAATAATGAAAAAATGGACGGTTAAGTCCCAGGCTTTAGACTCGCCTCGAAAAAGGCAAATTAATGTGAAAATTATGAAATTGTTGAGCACATTGGCAAGATAATTAGATTGGATGATGCCGGGATAAATAATTAAGCAGGGCTATGCTGTCCCTAGTGGTGAAAGACCCCAAACCGGCTGCAGTAGTATATGGCAGTGGAGACCGGTGGTGTGAGGCCGCGAAGTCCATGAGTGTTTGTAGGCGGAATCCCTAAAGATAATGCTAAGTAATGAATTGAATATTCATGAAAGAGGCATAAATGGATGGTATTGATCCATTAATTTATTAATATAAAAATAACGCATTAAATGTTTAAGGTTCACGTGGTAACATGGGATGGTTAAATAAGGTAACTTAATGATACTTAAGCTACGTATTGAGGCTCAAACCATAATAAACACAAGTGTGTGTTATATCAGGCTTTCAATAGGAAAAAATGAGTAGTTTTCTAACACGATGTGTGCGTGTGTTGATGAAAGTCTTATGATGTGGTTAAATAATTGGGCGTGAGTTAATTGAATGTAGAGAAATAAATGGTCTTAATGAACATGAAAGGTTTCCCAAACAAAGGATATTTGTTGATTATGCGTGAGTTAATGGAATAAGTGCTAGTTTTCGAAGCATGATAATATAAAATAACTATTTTGTAAGGTCAGGAATGCCAGATGGAACTAAAGAATGTTTTTGGAACAAAAATGATTAAATGCATTGGCACATGTATTTTTTGAAGGTATATATGTAGATATATACGTATTTTCACATGCATGTAGTGTAGTGTGTGAGTATTCCATTCTGCCGTTCATTTCTATACTGCATTTGTATATGTTCCCACTGAGTATTCGACTCACATCCCTCCTTTGATATGGCAGGTTGCATGTCATTCCGTATTTTGAGAGCATTGTACAGGTAAGTAGTTACTTGCTTTACGATTAGTAGCTCTGTTTACTTGAACTTGGGGGCACTCCCCTTGGATCACATCACGTAATAATTATAAATTTGACTTGAATGATAATAAGTGTAACGTTAAATACTATTTAAATTGGATTAGAAACATTATATAGGGTGTTTTATTACACTTCACAATTAACGTCTGAACCGGATCAGGTTAGTCCTTTAATAACCTTTAAATCTGGGTCGGGGCGTTACATCCGTAAGGTAAAATTATGTGAGTGTTGTGTTTCACTAGATGAGAAATATCTCGCGGTTTGAAAGTTAGCAATCACATATGGAGGTTGTGGAAACTTGAGTATGCAGGTCAGCGACTAACATTAAGAAATGAGAAATATAACTTCCCCTTGGTTCGAGATGGTTAAGCTTACTAATGATGGAGCAAGTAGTATCGGTACTAAGGAGGGAAGCTTAGTATCTCAGCCTCCCGAAGGAATTGACTAAGACTCTAGCGAATGTCAATAAGGGTTATAGACTTCAAAGGCACGTTGTGGGGTTGAACTTCGTGTGGCGTAATTCGTTGTCAGAAAGTAATTATTTTCTTTGGAGTGGATGTCACCTGATTCGTTGCATTCCTTGTGTCTTCTTTAATCCCGGTAATGGGAAACTGTTTATCTGTCGTGGTTTGGGTGTCGCACTGCATAATCTAAGTAGTGATGCAGGATATGCCGATTGTGGCTTCTGCATCACGGTATATGAGTGCACTCTTCTTTGGAAGCACCTTTATTCTGCACTAGTTGTATTTTTGTGTCCTCATTGTGTGTAGTTGCATGTGTTGCCTATTTATTTTTCTTTAGAGCAACATGTTTCAGTATATCTAGTTATAACTTGATTGTGTCCTGAGTTTGTGACTTGAGAATGTGGTGAGTATTAGAACCTGGCACAATGTAGATGTTAGTATTTTAATTTTTTTTGGAAGTCTATAGATTGAGGATAAAATCGCTCATTTGTATGTATGTTGTGATGCTTAGGATGACCCTAAGTTAATGTATGGATCTCATAAGAGGGTCGGTCGGGTAGACCAATGGGACTAGATGACCATCTCATGATTAATGATGTAACGACTCGTGATGTCAAGAATGTGTCAGCCTAGACTGGGCGTGATACAAGGTTGCTTGGGGAAACATAGGTTGTGGACCTAACGTAGGAAGGATTCATAGAGGTGAGTTATTTGGGTGTTAACATGATATTTGGTGATTACCAGGTACTATTTATATGGACAAGATATGCATTCTAGGGAGTTAGCAATAAGACCTTAGGACCTATCATGGTTGTATCAAATTAATGGTATGAAACATTTGGATAGGACTATAGTGTTGAGGACACCTAGGATTGAAATTAGATTTTTATATGAATGTTTGTCAATTGATGATCATAAATTTTGAGGACAAAATTTCCTAAGGAGGGAATAATCTAATACCCCGCCCTAAATATTTTATTTAATCCCCGCATGAAGTTGTCATAAATAGAAAAACATGAAGACTTGGATGATGATGACTAGGTTGTATTCCTATTTAAACTAATTTGGAGGCTTGAGGATAATTATTGAAAATTTGGGATTATAATGAAATGAAGGGAATTATTAAATCATGGGTTATATATGGATTATTGAACTTCCGTTACAATAGACTGGGATCAAAACGATGCAGTTTTAGAGTTGGTCGTTCGAACGATGTAGTGTGTCGCTCGAACGAGGGTTAAAGTCGCTTGAATGACGAGTAACATCGTTCGAAAGACATATGACAGACTTGTTCCCTTTGTGCGATGTCGATTTTTCATTCGTGGATTCAAACTTTGGTCAGCCTTGGGCTTGACCATCTGATCGAAAACAGAGATAATATTTGGAAGCCTTGGGTATTGTTGTGTATTATATAAGGGAACACTATTACACATTTTGTACATGGGACTGACTTTACAGATTAAAGAAACTTATTAGGGATCACGGTTCTTGCCTTGGGTTTGGTGGAAAGGATCTTAGAAATTTAAACCTACAAAATCACGGGTTCTGTAATTGTTGCCACCATTGACCAACACTTAATGGATCAGATATTAGGACCTTAATGTGTGTGTATATTAAAGGGAGACGAGGGGTGTTAGAACATAAAAATACCATTCTTATTTTCCTGTCAAGAGTTCATTTCCTTCAACCATTAAAGGCCCTAGCAAATACCTTAACACCGGAATATTTATATCTCCATTATTAGAATAGAACTACGAAATATTGGAGTCTGTTAGGAGTTTTGGGTATTTGAGGAGAGTATTCTTGAGGGAAGATGAGGGTTTTGTTGTGCATTTTATGGAGTATTTTGGAGATATCATGGGGGCTTAGAAGAAGGGCTTTTGTGACTCCCTTTAAGGCCACCTTTAGAGGTGGGGGAGTCACCCATATTCTTTAACAACACCACCATTTTCAGAGTGTTTGAGCTGGGATAATCTACTCTTCATATTTGAGACTTTATTTGGTGTATATAGTAGTTTTATTATTGTTGGGTTTTGAGAGTAGGATTTTTATGAATAAAATGATAAACAGAAAATATGCGTGTAAGAAGTTATTATTTGTATAGCTTTTCTAGTAAAACTGAAATATGCATTTTATGGGAGATAAAATGTAGGAAATTACTATTTGAGACATAGGACATTTTTATGGAATAAAAATGCAAGAAAGTATTATTCGAGTGTATTTCTAGTAAAAGAAATACTGGACATTTTTATAGAATAAAAATGAAGAAAATGTTAGTTCAATATATTTTAGTGTGTTTCCTAGTAATCTGAAGACATACATTTTTATGAAATAAAAATGCTAGGAAATATTATTATTGCGCGTGTCCTATTAAATCTGTAAATAAGCATTTTTTATGGAATAAAAATGTAAGAAATGTTATTTTGGCATATTTTAGTGAAAAATAAATAACAAATATTTTTATGGAATTAAAATGTTTGAAAATTATATTTTTGTTGAAAAATAAAGAATAAGTAAATATTTAAGGTTTTAAAATATTGAAAGATGATATATTTTGTGAAAATGGACATTTTAGAAATAATAGTGTTAAACATTTTATGGAATAAAATATTTGAAAATAAACCTTTATTAAATGGAAAATATGTTTAAACCATGTAGTAGGATTTTTGGGTTTAAAATCCACCTTCTCTTGCATATATAGTATTTTGACATAGAATGTATAAGCAAGTTTATAGAAGATTTTGTTGGGTTTAAACAAAAGATAATTAAAGTGTGAATTTTAGTCTTCATAGTATGTATAACTGGGGCAAAAGGACATAATGGGTAGAAATTCAAAAGACTACGTGTAAATGAAAGAAATTGTATTTTCTTATAAACATGGTCTTAAGCACAAATGTATTTCTTGAATAAAGACGTAAAGAAATATGAACATTGGCAAAAAGTATTAGTTAAGTGTTAATGGGTAAACATGGAATGGTTAGTAAGTGTAACCTACTAATAATGTGAAGTATTAAAACTTATGAGATTATAAAAGGATTATTGGTGTAAAGGTGTTTTCAATCAAGATGAATGTACTCTAAGTGTAACAAAGTGTTAAAGGGCTTAAAATACTTAAGGAGTTGATGCATATAACTTAATAGTGTTGTGGGTGAATTTGACAGTTACGAAAAAGGAGTAAAGGTGATTTTGGAAACAAATGGGTAAAATGGTAATTTTACTTGAAGTGGGACATTTTTATGGAATAAAAATGTTGGAAATGATGTTACACAAAGTGGTCCTAGATGAAAATGATTTTTGAAATAAAAGGCAAGGTTGATGTGCAAAGGACATGAAATAGTAAATTTTCAAAGTTTAACACAAGATAGGGCGGTAAAGTCCTGGGTTTTGACTTCGGCCGGGTAAAACGAAAAGTGAAAAATGTGAACAATATGAAAATATTGAACACATTGGCAGGATAATGATACTTGGTTATAAATTAAGCAGGGCTATGCTGTTTCTTGGGTTAAACCCCCCAAAGCAACTGCAGTATACTGATGCTCGGTGCCGGGTGGTGAAATTTCGTGAACCCGTGTGTGTGCGTGTGTTGTGATGGGTGGGTGTGGGTGTGAAATCCCTGAAGATAGTGTAAGTAATGAATTGAATATTCATGAAAGAGGCATAAATGAATATCATTAATTCATTGATTTACTAACGCAAGAATAACGCATTAAATGTTTAATATTCATGCTGTAACATAGGATGGTTAAATAAGGTGACTTAATGATACCTAAGCTACCTAATAAGATTTGAATCGTAATGAACACAAGAGTGTGTTATATGAGGCTTTCAAGGGAAAATGAATAATTTTCTAAGTATGGTGTGTGTGCACATTGGAAGAAAGTCTTAAGTAACAATCGATAACTCGACATGAGTTAATGGACACTGAGTAATAAACGTTTAAAAGCAAATGAAAGGTTTTTCCCAACGATTGTAAATTGTTTAACTGGTTGAGTTAACGGGAAGAATATGCTAACTTCTAAATGTAGAATACAAAATGATTATTTTGTAAAGACAGGGAGGATAAAAGACATCAAATAACGTTTTCGAAATAAAACAGCTAAATACACTGGGACATGTATTTCCAAAAGTATATATGTAGATATATATGTATTTTCACACGCATGTGATTGCAGCGTGTGAGTGCTCTTTCTGCCGTTCGTTTTTATATTGCATTTGTATATATTCCCACTGAGAATTTGACTCACATCCCTCCTTTTGTTATGGCAGGTTGCATGGTATTCCGTACTTTGAGAGCATTATACACGTAAGTAGTTACTTGCATTTACAATTAGTTGCTCAGTTTACTTGGCCTTGGGGGAACTTCGCTTGGGTTCTATCACATAATTGATATTAATTAGGATTGAATGTTAACAAGAGTAACATTAAATAATAATAAAACTGGATTAGAAACACTATTTAGGTTGTTTCATTGCACTTCACAATTAATGTACGAACCAGATCATATTGATCGTTTATTAACCCTTAAATTCGGGTCGGTGCGTTACAACTTGGTATCAGAGATTTGGGTTCATGTTCCTTTTGGGTATAACGTGGTGAGGTTGGTAGCAGATGTTTTGGCGTCGTTGTTGGTTGGAGCCGATCATGCTTACCTGGTGACGATTTCGATTTATACCTTGATGGTAAAGTCAAGGTCTTGGGCACGTTATGCCATTATTTTTGAGTTGGTGATCAGTTGAGTTAGTGGCCATTTTTATTCCGTGCATTTGTTCTGGTAGTGTTAGCTAACAAGTATCGAGTTTTGGTATAAGCAGTTAGGTGGTGGCACCTTAGGCTTGTGTGTGATGTATCATGTGAAAGTTTGATGATTAGTAAGTATTAATGATTTCGATTTCATCTTAGCTAGTATGTTTGTGTTTTCATCTATGGGATGAGGTGACTAAGTAGAGTGGCTTGTGAATAAATTATTCTATGGAAATTAGAATACCGAAGTGACTTTATGATGATCTGGGTTTGGATAATCATATTGATTCAGGGAAATTTAAGAATGAATCCAAATATAGTCTTTGGGACTTAGTGTTAAAAAGGGGGTATTGAGTTATGGATTTATAAAAAACGAAGTGGTATTGAGGAATTGGATCTCTTGTGGCATCAAAAGTATTGGCCCAAATTTTTATAGTTAGTACCCTGTGACAACCCGCTCACCAAAATAAGGGGTGGCCAGCCCAATACTCCAATACAACGGAATCATGGATGGAATCATTCTCAGCATCATAACAAAAATATAGAGTATCTAGGATAACCACCCAATATTTCAGAAAACGGGTTGCCAAAAATTTTGATTTGAAAGTAAATAAATGAAAACAAACAACTCAATTCCTGAAAGATAAGGGAAACCCCAAGACATATATAAATAATACAACAAGAGTACAATAAAGAGACCGAATATGTAACCGGTCACTAAACTGATACACCAAATATACACAAGTACAATAAGTTACTTATTACATTACATTAGACATTTACAAAAGCTTGGGCCTCCCGCCCGAATAAAAGACTTGATCTTAACTAGAATAAAAAGTGAAAACGTCTATACCAAATGTATCCCGTAATACCCGCAATGCGTCACGGCTCGTCGAAAACATCGGAATAGGAATTCAAATCAGGCATCCTTGCGGTGGAGTACCTGTGCAGAGACAAGATGAATATGCAACAGGAAATGTAACCAGGTCAGGGCCCGGTTCTATATGATTACCAGATGAATAAAGAGTATGACAGTTATGTATAATAAATCGTGAAGAAAGAGAAATAAGAAGCAACCTATACAATTTAAAACATAAGCTAAGCAGGAACAAAAATAAGAAGCATTAAACTAAAGACTTCACCAAAGGTGCCAATTATTTCATATAACTTTTCCTTAGCAGGAAGTATATATATATAATCAAAATCTTTTACTCTTTAAGGAGATTTTATCTCAATTTTACCTTTTGTAAAAATCCTTTCCTTATCAGGAAAATAATCATTTTCAAATGCTCTTCGTGGCATTTACATGTGCTCTTTGTGTCACTCCATCATGCTCTATATGGCATATCAAATACATCAAGTCCCACTTGATTATGAACTGTTATATTTATATACATATAACGAATTCTAAGACCGCCCGTCCGGGTTTCCCCACTGTGCGCGCCCCTAAATGACCATCATCTTCCAGGGCCTATCATTAGACAACCTGGGCACCTATATCGCAAGACGTCGGGAAGCGGCCATGAGCCTGCGGGGTAGTCAAGACCACACCCGGAATCTCCTACCCATCGCAGAAAAATATACAACAATAAGCGCTCCCATGGCCTAGGACTATATCCACCCTGCATTCATTAGCCAGGGGGCTTCACCTCACGTGCGGACTTCCCTTATGATGTCATTTAGAGAGGTGTGTTTAAGCCATTTTATTTATTATATCAAAATCAAGTAAATCATCATTTACTGGTTTCATGATTAAGTAAATTATCATTTACTGCTATCAATACCACTTCCATTTATATGTTTCATTTTATTCGAAACCATTACTGTTTACTTCTAGTAATAGATAGAACTTATTATCCGGAGCCATACAATAGCTAATATCAATACTACAACCTCAAAGGAGTAAATAAACTATTCATTATCTCCAAGCATTCTAGGAGGTTATTTTAGAACCCCAAGGTTATCATCTTTCGAAGGAATGAAATGACTTTCAATTTATTCTCAAAACTCACCTTTATGGCGTTATTATGAACCACCAAGGTTAACATAGTTCAATCGAACTTTTAAAATCTCCCAACATTCTTTTGGGGTGGTAATATAAACCATCAAAACTAGTATAGCTTAATTAAGCTCCTAAGGTCTCCCGAACATAACACTACAACTCCTAGTTTTATAATAATTAACTAGAGGAAAAGAATGCCTTATCATTAATAGGCCTAACCTCGGAAAAATCCCCACATAACCCATTCCTAATGTAGGGTAGACATCTAACTCATATCACACTCTGGGACTCTAAGTTTACTTCATTCAAGAAGGTTCCTAGTCCCTATATTTAAAGAAAAGGATTGAAATTGAGTTATAAAAATTAACTCAAAAACAGCAGGAAAACGAATCGATTCGCCCCAAGGGCCGAATCGATTCGCCCAAGCGAATCGTTTCGCCCAGAAAGCGAATCGGTTCGGACAACTAAACCAACCTTCTGCAATTGACCGAATCGATTCGGTCTTAACCCGAATCGATTCGGGTTATGCAGACCTGCAAATTTCCCTTAGCGAATCGATTCGCCCAAAGGGCCGAATCGATTCGGACCTGTAAATTTGCCAAAAATGGCTACGAAGGGTTATGAACCCTAATTTCTCCAAACCCCAAATCTCTTCCATCTTACACACAACCAACAATATTTATCTACCCAAAGTGTATCCTACACGATTTAAAACCATTTTAGTCCACAATTTCATCATCAAAACTAAGATTAGGGCTTAATTCCCATGATTTCCACTTTCAAACCATAAATATAAATACACAATTATCATACAATTTATGCATCTTAAATCACATATTAGCAAGTAGAAAACTTGCCTTAGGGTTGATATCTCAGATTTGTTTGGAGAAGAAGCAATCCCAAATCCTCCATCTTCAATCTCTCTCTCATTTCTCCATTTCTCTTCCTCTTTCTTTCTCTCCTTTCTCTCTATGTTCAAGACATAAAATGAGGGAATGAAATAAGGGGCAAGACCAAAAATCGTGGCTTAGCATAATTGTCCCAACTTAAATGGTTAATACCACATTAAAATGACTCACAAATACGCATATAAGCTAAAGCCAGGTAAAAGTGCCCGAAACACAAAAATACAATATGGCACTTATTTTGACTGTCTCGCACCTTCCGAGACTAACTACACCCTCTAAACTGGCATCCGGAAATTTTAAAAATTATTTCGAGTTCCAAAATCATTTAAACTAGAAGGCCATTTAAAATACATGACACCACAGACATGCAACCTGATGTTATTTACTTTCACATGCGGTAAATATGCATCAATCTAGTAAATATTAACTTTCAATTCATTAAATTAATATTTACTCCAGTCCCCACATTTTATATAATTACCTTATGCGGTAAAAATCAGTATAAAATGAGCCTCCCAGAATCAAGGGTTGTTACATACTCCCCCCCTTAAGAGGGAATTTTGCCCCCAAAATTCGGGCATACCCAAATCTGATAAGGGTATACTACTCTAAACTAGGATTCTACCATCCTAAACAAACTCCTCGTTATTGCAACGCCCCAAATGGAATCGGACTAAGATCGACCCTATCGATCTCAATCTACATCGTTTGTGCTCTAGCATAGCACAAAGCGTTCCTCACCAACTACGGATCCTATCTTCCTACGGCGAAAGGTGATGTCCTCGCGACTCGGCAAAATTAGCCGAATCTCTAGCATCATGTTACATCACACCTTGGGGCATTCGTACCAACTCTAAGTGGCTTAGCCCTAACGCTACTCAGCTATCCCCCGCCTCGACGTATCTCATCAAGGCGTATGGCTTAAAAGCCAAATCTCTAAAGAAATGTTCTGAGACCACTCCAAGTCCAAGGAACATATTACCCATTGGTTCCATCCAACGAGTATACGAATTACTAAACCGACCACGCTAGGCCACTCACGAAACCATGCCTTAGGAAATGGTCCATAAGACCACTCCAAAACCTAATGGTTGCACGAAAATATCAATCCATACCATTACTGCTCCCATCTGCTATGTATACTAAGGCGCACGTTCGTAATGTGCCTTTTGGCATAAGTCAATTTCATCCCTTTCATCCATCCACTTTAGGGTGGTAGGATATACGCCATTTTCATACGGTTCCCATTACTTCGCGGAAACTTTTGCTAAACCTTCGACATGAATTTCTAGTTTCGGTCCATCCTATTATAATAGGCATCTCCCACGGTTTTTACCATTCCCCATCGAGAATGGGGTGTACTCTTCTACATGTAGTCCGTCCATTATGGGCGAAAAAGCAACGATTTGGGTCGACGGTCACCAATTTTCTCAATTGGGATCATGACCAGTTCGATGCCGGTAGTTCCATGCAAACGTCTATGAATACCCTTCTTCATTCCACCACTACTCTTCTTCGCACGAGTAGGTGAAATTGTCAATCACAGACAGACACGCTCTTACTACCGCGTCTTCCTATTCATGCTCATTCTACTTGGCCTTCCATGCCATAACCATTTTCTCTGACGAGTTCTCTACTCGACACGTCCACTACCCCAAATCGCATTTCCTTAGCGAATGAGAAAATATCCGATCACTAGTTCTTCTAAACTCCGAGCACCAACTCAATTCCTCCCACAACATATTGCAACAACTTGTTGCCTACGAGAAGGACCAAATTTCCTGCCCAGGAAGTAGTGCCTTATCTATTTAAGGTGATCACTACCACGATGAATCTTAATTCAAGCACGGGATATTACTCTCCACAAGTTTAAACTTGTGAGACGCATAAATAATAGGTCTATGCTCCATTATTATTACTCCCCAAATCCTGGCAGAAACTTACTCATTAAACTCACTCTCGAGCTTACAATCATGACTCAGGAGTGAGGATCCACCCGTCCTTGTTAACTCCCCGGAAATGAAGTTACCAACGTAACCTTATCTCTAAGAAATGCCTCATCTCTTTCGGCCGAACCTACCAAACCTCTCGAGACCCCTTAATCTCGTTCCTAGGGATCTAATCCCTATTTAGAGTTAACCCACGACTTATTCGTGGTCAACTCCTAACAACCATCCTAAACTAACACCACCTACCCTCAAGGTCTAACATCCTAAAATCCTAAGGTCTATCTATATATATCCTACCTAAATCGTAAGTATATAATACCAAATACATCCCTAATGCCCAAGATCTTACTCAACTTCCGACATTCGCTCGGGTTCATGCGTGGGACGTCTCGCCGAAGCGAAATCCAGACAAGGAACCCTCCCGTTACACTACTACCTCGCATTGTCGGTCATTAAGATGTGACAGGCTAAGACACATGATCGGGATCGGTACAATTCTAATTTACAATTCTACTAATAAGATTCTACTTCTAGACTTTACCTTAGCATTCTATATATGAAATAAGAGAAAGAAAATATGGCATCTCTCCACTCCCAACGTCGTTAAAGTTCACGCGTGGAGCGTCCCGCAAAAGCGGAATCCAAACAAGGAACCCCTCCTATGCATTACTACTTAACTTTGTTGGTCGTGGAGATCAGTCATAACATCCACATACAATGCAAACAAGCAATAAAACACTCAAACCAGGTAACACATATGACACATATACATAAAAACATCATCACTCGCTTCATAACGAGTGAAGAAAAGATAGAACTTCTATACCACGGAAGTCATATAATTACCCTTCTATAATAGCGTAAATACTACTACAAGCCCAATATACACACCCGAGTCTATCGTAGACACAATACTACTAAATCTTATCCTAAGTAATATACACTACCCACCTATAAGGTAGAATTCCCTCCACAATTTGCCAAGCACTCCGGGTCAATACTAATGGTTCTCAGACTCCATATTCGAGCCTTACACATACCAACATTATCTCCACCAACTCCCCAACCAGTCACTTTACTCTTGCCCTTGCTCTCCACTCAACGAAGTTTAAAATGAGTGGTTCTACACTCCACAGCATAGCCGTTATTTCGACTCTGGCTGACAATAATTGCCCATGCAGTCCCTCTTACTTTCTCAGTAAAAGAGGACACGCTCTTGGCCTCCTCTTCCTTAGTTCAATGAAAACTCCCCAGGTGGGTGTCCACCGATGGGGTTTCACGATTCTTACTCCATCAGAAGTGTTAACAACACCTATTTTGGGAGCCTAACACTTCATGGTGCATGATCTCGTCTCCCTAACTGTACAACACCTTATTCGCCATTGGTCTTTAACTGAATCTTTTGTGAACATTCGAGAATCCACCTTCTCCTCAGTCCAATTATCCCAGAGAAACTCGCCATTGCAAGTATCCACCGGGCTTCTCTATGGGCCAAACTTCTGGCACCCACGAATATAGTGACCACATTTTCACCACCTCAACACTCCTTCTACGGGTGAAGGATTTTCCTCCATTCTACTACAGAGCACTTCTCTACTCCAATCTAACATCGCTTGAAATCTCAAGCTTAGTACCACCTTCTACGTCTAGCGGTACTTAGGAAAACTACATCAACTGTAATTAGTAGTCGTAGTAGCAAGACAAGGAAGTGCTACAAAAGGGAGCGACCTCCAAAGCGGTCCTCATCCCCGACTACACTTTACAGTTCTCCACAAACCTTCCCATAACGCCCTTCTTCTATCGACTTATTATTCTCACACGAATACGCAAAAGATTTTATAGATTCTACCTCATGGTAGAAGAACGAGATCTCACAAGAGAAATCAACGATCTTAATCCTAAGGCTTTACATCAAATCAAGAGCAACGCTGAAAACTTAAGGCGTCCACACAGATTCCTAAGGACTCTAGAACCTGATGCTCTGATACCATCTGTGACAACCCGCTCACCAAAATAAGGAGTGGCCAGCCCAATACTCCAATACAACGGAATCATGGATGGAATCATTCTCAGCATCATAACAAAAATATAGAGTATCTAGGATAACCACCCAATATTTCAGAAAACGGGTTGCCAAAAATTTTGATTTGAAAGTAAATAAATGAAAACAAACAACCCAATTCCTGAAAGATAAGGGAAACCCCAAGACATATATAAATAATACAACAAGAGTACAATAAAGAGACCGAATATGTAACCGGTCACTAAACTGATACACCAAATATACACAAGTACAACAAGTTACTTATTACATTACATTAGACATTTACAAAAGCTTGGGCCTCCCGCCCGAATAAAAGACTTGATCTTAACTAGAATAAAAAGTGAAAACGTCTATACCAAATGTATCCCGTAATACCCGCAATGCGTCACAGCTCGTCGAAAACATCGGAATAGGAATTCAAATCAGGCATCCTTGCGGCGGAGTACCTGAGCAGAGACAAGATGAATATGCAACAGGAAATGTAACCAGGTCAGGGCCCGGTTCTATATGATTACCAGATGAATAAAGAGTATGACAGTTATGTATAATAAATCGTGAAGAAAGAGAAATAAGAAGCAATCTATACAATTTAAAACATAAGCTAAGCAGAAACAAAAATAAGAAGCATTAAACTAAAGACTTCACCAAAGGTGCCAATTATTTCATATAACTTTTCCTTAGCAGGAAGTATATATATATAATCAAAATCTTTTACTCTTTAAGGAGATTTTATCTCAATTTTACCTTTTGTAAAAATCCTTTCCTTATCAGGAAAATAATCATTTTCAAATGCTCTTCGTGGCATTTACATGTGCTCTTTGTGGCACTCCATCATGCTCTATATGGCATATCAAATACATCAAGTCCCACTTGATTATGAACTGTTATATTTATATACATATAACGAATTCTAAGACCGCCCGTCCGGGTTTCCCCACTGTGCGCGCCCCTAAATGACCATCATCTTCCAGGGCCTATCATTAGACAACCTGGGTACCTATATCGCAAGACGTCGGGAAGCGTCCATGAGCCTGCGGGGTAGTCAAGACCACACCCGGAATCTCCTACCCATCCCAGAAAAATATACAACAATAAGCGCTCCCATGGCCTAGGACTATATCCACCCTGCATTCATTAGCCAGGGGGCTTCACCTCACGTGCGGACTTCCCTTATGATGTCATTTAGAGAGGTGTGTTTAAGCCATTTTATTTATTATATCAAAATCAAGTAAATCATCATTTACTGGTTTCATGATTAAGTAAATTATCATTTACTACTATCAATACCACTTCCATTTATATGTTTCATTTTATTCGAAACCATTACTGTTTACTTCTAGTAATAGATAGAACTTATTATCCGGAGCCATACAATAGCTTATATCAATACTACAACCTCAAAGGAGTAAATAAACTCTTCATTATCTCCAAGCATTCTAGGAGGTTATTTTAGAACCCCAAGGTTATCATCTTTCGAAGGAATGAAATGACTTTCAATTTATTCTCAAAACTCACCTTTATGGCGTTATTATGAACCACCAAGGTTAACATAGTTCAATCGAACTTTTAAAATCTCCCAACATTCTTTTGGGGTGGTAATATAAACCATCAAAACTAGTATAGCTTAATTAAGCTCCTAAGGTCTCCCGAACATAACACTACAACTCCTAGTTTTATAATAATTAACTAGAGGAAAAGAATGCCTTATCATTAATAGGCCTAACCCCGGAAAAATCCCCACATAACCCATTCCTAATGTAGGGTAGACATCTAACTCATCTCACACTCTAGGACTCTAAGTTTACTTCATTCAAGAAGGTTCCTAGTCCCTATATTTAAAGAAAATGATTGAAATTGAGTTATAAAAATTAACTCAAAAACAGCAGGAAAACGAATCGATTCGCCCCAAGGGCCGAATCGATTCGCCCAAGCGAATCGATTCGCCCAGAAAGCGAATCGGTTCGGACAACTAAACCAACCTTCTGCAATTGACCGAATCGATTCGGTCTTAACCCGAATCGATTCGGGTTATGCAGACCTGCAAATTTCCCTTAGCGAATCGATTCGCCCAAAGGGCCGAATCGATTCGGACCTGTAAATTTGCCAAAAATGGCTATGAAGGGTTATGAACCCTAATTTCTCCAAACCCCAAATCTCTTCCATCTTACACACAACCAACAATATTTATCTACCCAAAGTGTATCCTACACGATTTAAAACCATTTTAGTCCACAATTTCATCATCAAAACTAAGATTAGGGCTTAATTCCCATGATTTCCACTTTCAAACCATAAATATAAATACACAATTATCATACAATTTATGCATCTTAAATCACATATTAGCAAGTAGAAAACTTGCCTTAGGGTTGATATCTCAGATTTGTTTGGAGAAGAAGCAATCCCAAATCCTCCATCTTCAATCTCTCTCTCATTTCTCCATTTCTCTTCCTCTTTCTTTCTCTCCTTTCTCTCTATGTTCAAGACATAAAATGAGGGAATGAAATAAGGGGCAAGACCAAAAATCGTGGCTTAACATAATTCTCCCAACTTAAATGGTTAATACCACATTAAAATGACTCGCAAATACGCATATAAGCTAAAGCCAGGTAAAAGTGCCCGAAACACAAAAATATAATACGGCACTTATTTTGACTGTCTCGCACCTTCCGAGACTAACTACACCCTCTAAACTGGCATCCGGAAATTTTATAAATTATTTCGAGTTCCAAAATCATTTAAACTAAAAGGCCATTTAAAATACATGACACCACAGACATGCAACCTGATGTTATTTACTTTCACATGCGGTAAATATGCATCAATCTAGTAAATATTAACTTTCAATTCATTAAATTAATATTTACTCCAGTCCCCACATTTTATATAATTACCTTATGCGGTAAAAATCAGTATAAAATGAGCCTCCCAGAATCGAGGGTTGTTACATACCCGAGGCCCCTTATCCTACCAAAGTTTTATAGTGGTGATAGTTTGTGATCTAGCAAATGAGCGTGATGGCTATGTAGTAAGACAAGTTAGTTTTCATAGCTGTGTGTTCTATAAGGTTAAGTTATAGTCCATAGTGAGTTTGATCTTGTGTTATAGTTGTGGATAGGCATGTGGATCCGTACTGATAGTGCCTCGGAAATATGTGTTAAGTATTATCTAATGAGTTATTATTACAAGTAATAGGCATTCCCTAATAATGGTAAATATAAGGTTGTGTACCACGTAGTATGGTAATGTGGGCATATTTCATTGACGTTGTTGGATCTCTTATAACGCCAAGGATGTAGGCTTACAGATGGCGAAACATATAGTATTAGTGTTTGGCCCATTGAGGAAATAAATTAGTGGTCATGATCGGTTGTTATACTTGGTAGGATTTTATCGTGATCACCCCTACTACAGAATGAGCATGATCATTGGAGATGATTGAATTGGTGTCCTTTCCATGGAGTGTCAAAAAATTTATGGCGTAGATGCATAGGCTGTTGATATTGTAGTACAATTTAGTCGTATCGCTGGTGGTAAAATTTAGGAGTTAACACCATGGCTTTTTGATGAGCTTGTGTTAAGGCAGAACAGTTGTGGATAATATCGATAACAAGTTGATACGTGTTAGGTTTTATACTTGGGAGACTTAGAATACGATGATGTTCATCATGGTTTTATGGATAGAACTCGGGATGGAGTGTTAGGCTTGATTATAGAATCTACATGTGCAAACCGTATGACTTAGTGTGACTCTAGTGAGAAGAACCATTAGGTGTTGGGCATAAAGAATGCTTGAAAAATTCAAGGTGTCATTGTAACTAGTTCGATAGTTATGATTTAGGATCACATAGGACGTTGCTAAGGATTGTAGTGATGGTCCGCATGGTAAAATTATGTGAGTGTTGTGTTTCACTAGATGAGAAAGATCTCGAGGTTTGAAAGTTAGCAATCACATGTGGAGGTTGTGAAAAATTGAGTATGCAGGTCAATGGCTAACATTAAGAAATGAGAAATATAACTTTGCTTTGGCTCGGGATGGTTACGCTTACTGATGATGGAACAAGTAGTATTGGTCCTAAGGAGGGAAGCTTAACATTTCAGCATCCCGAAGGAATTGACTTTATCTTTTGTTCATCTAGAAAGGAATGGTGACTCATGGTTAGTACTCATCAAGGTTTATGGGTCAAGTCAGGGTATGTGGAAAGGCTAAGACTCTAGAGAATGTCGGTGAGGGTTATGATCTTCAAAGGCACGTTGGCTCGAACTTTGTGTGGCACATTTCGCTGTCAGAAATTAATTATTTTCGTTGGCGTGGCAGTCGCCTGATTCATTGCTTTCCTTGTGTCTTCTTTAATCCCGATAATGGGAAGTTGTTTATCAATTATGGTTCGGGTGTAGCGCTGCATAAGCTCAGTAGTGATTCAGGATAGGCCGGTTGTGGCTGATGCGTCATGGTATATGAGTGCGCTTTTCTTTAGAAGCAACTTTATCCTACACTAGTTGTGTTATCATGTCCTATTTGCGCGTAGTTTCATGTGTTTTTGGTTGTTTTTCTTTAGTGCAACATGTTTTAGTATGTCTAGTTACGACTTGAATGTGTGTCCCAAGGCTGTGACTTGAGAATGTTGTGAGTATTAGAACCTGACACATTGTAGATGTTAGTATTTTAATTTGTTTGGAAGTGTATGGATTGAGGATGAAATTGCTCGCGTGTATGTTGAAGCACCTTATACCTTTGACTTGCTTAAGTCTACATTGTATAAGTGCTCAACTAATTTGGAAATATTGACAAAATTTGTAGTCCATCCTAGAATCCAAAAAGCCTCAGAACCTATCTCTCTAATCCTCTTCAATGATTTATGAAGATACAAAATGAATCACACTACACACAATTAGAAGTGCATATATGTGTTCATATTACTTAAAATTGAGTGTGTGTTTAATTCCCCTTGATTTGGAGCTTTAATAATTTTTTTGGGAATTTTAAATAATTTTTAAATCTTTTTAAACTTTTTTTAAACATTTTTTAATAATTGTTTTTATTAATAAAATGGGATAATAAAGTTTTTGGGGTTAATTTACTATTTTAAAAACTTCATTTTTCACTGTATTGTTTGGTTGGGTACGATCTCAAAGCGCTAGAGACTTCAGGGTGAGGTTTTGTAATTATTTTGACGCGCGTGTGAGAGCCTTTTACCAGCCAACACTTGTCATCCTCCGGGTTAATGTATTTGTGTTTCTTATGTGAGAGGGTTGGATGGATGATTGTTGATCGTTGGATCATTTCTTATCAAGGGTCTGCATGCGTTCTTGGTTAATCCCGGTGCTATCCAATTGAACCAATTAGAATCGTTTTAAACCACTGCTGTTTTAGAACCATTGGATCAAGTCAAACCTTTGAAGACTTGATCTCAGCCTTTGATTTGCCTCGAACGTCCAGAACCTTCCCCAGGCACTATAAATACCCCTCACTTCTCAGCCTTAGAGAACTTTTGGGCATTCGTCTTCCAGAGAGAAAAAAATAAGAGAGAGAAGTGAGAGAAGAGAGAAAAGAATAGAGAGAAGAGAAAGAAAGGGAAACAGTTAGCCAAAACCAAACCCTAACCCTACATACTTCGTCTCTGAAACAAACCTTCAAAAACCTTACCCCAAACACATCCTGAGTGTTTGAGAGAGAGAGAGAGAGAGTGGTTTGTTCATATTGTTGCTGTAACCTCGTGATTTCTGATCTTGTACACAACTTAAACGTTAGAGTGAAGATCTAGTTTCTTTTTCATAGAAACGTTAGATCTATACTCTGAATGTTACATTTTTCACTAGATCTGTATATTTTCAACTTGGTTTAAGAAAATCATTTCTGTTTTGGTTTTAAAAATGTTTTATAGTTTCTGTTTTTACAAAACTTAACCTGACCTAGTTGGATTCACACTTGTAGGGTTTTCAATCTCCTAAATATTTTCAAAAGAGATTGAGAAAGGTCTTGACTGATTTCTTAAGCAAGATCTCCGTGGAATCTGGGTTATATTTAAAGGTCAAAAGGTTTTTAGTTTTGTAAGAAAGAAAAATACCAAAATCTCTGCATATAGACTTTATATGTAATTTGTATAGGACTGTTTGTAAATCTAAGTGTGTGTGAGTTCATGCATGTGAATAGGATTCACTACACAAACACTTTACACACTACTACACTGGAAGTGTTGTGTTTAAGATCTGAGATTATTTGAGTCGACGTAAAGAAGCGAAAGCAAAGGAAGTTAGCAAACCGGAGAACATCATCAACAAATCAGACCTATCAAAAGTTAGAAGGAGCCAAGTGGGGTATATTCCTAAACTTAGAATAGGTTGATTTGTGTGCTTGCATGTTGTGTTGTTTGTAACTGATTTTTGTTATTAGTGGATTTTTATTTTTGTGACTTAGAAGTCACCGTGGATGTTTCCTCTATTGGGAGAGGTTTTACCACGTTAAAAATCATTGTGTTGATTATCTTCATCTACTCACCTCATTCTTTAAGTGTGCTGAATTTTTGAAACTGCCTTAGTTTTAAAACTGATTATACAATCTTAATTAATCTCGTACATAAGTTTCTTTGTAAACAAATCTTGTTTATAATTTTTATTTTCAAAAGAAAAGGGTTTCTCCAACAAACATTCGGAGTTGCTTATACAGTTTAACCTTGTGTTAAACGGCATTAGCGACGTTTTTCAATTGGTATCAGAGCCCTGTTAACTTTTATTTTAAAAGATCTTGTGTTTCTGAAATCGTTTTCTGAAAAACCTAACTATGGACGAGAAGAATGAAAGGTTTGGTAATCTGTCCAGACCTCCTCTCTTTGATGGAAACAACTTTGCTTACTGGAAAGTAAGGATAGTTGCCTTCATCCAAGGGACTTTAGGAGATGATGTCTGGGATGTTATCGAAAATGGATACACTTATCCTACAAAACCAGCCACTGAAGGAAGTGATGAGAGGGTAAAGAAAATCTCAAGTGAATTTACCCAAGAAGAGAAAACCATTTCTCGAAATAACAATAAAGGCAAGAATGCCATTTTTATGTCCATTAATGAGTATGAGTTCAAAAGAATCTCATCTTGTTCCACTTCTAAGGAAGCATGGGACACATTAATCACTGCACATGAAGGAGACTCAAGAGTCAAAGCTGCTAAAACCCAAATGCTTATCCAGCAGTACAACTCTTTGATCATGTCTGATTCTGAATCTTTTGATGATTTTTACATGAACTTAACTGATATAGTCACTAAGTTGCATACTAATGGTATTACTTATGATAGAAATGAAATTGTTTCTAAAATCCTAAGGTCATTACCACAAAAGTTCGACAGTAAGAGGTATGCTATTGAGGAAATGAATGATCAAAACCTTACTCCTGAGTTACTCAGTAGCAAACTTAGAACTGTGGAAATGGAATTAGACTTTAAGAAACAATTGAATCATTCTCAAAGGAAACAACCCAACTCTAACTTGAGTTTTGCCTCCAAGATACCCAAACTTGAGTCCAATTTGACCAACTCTGACTCTGATGAGGAGTGTGATATAGATAAACTAGATAATCAGATTGCCTTAATGTCTAAACAATTTAAGAAAATTGTTAAATTTCTAAACAAACAGGCAACTAAACAAGGCAAGCCTAATTATCCTACTCTGTCTAATCCCAAACCT
Organism: Sambucus nigra; assembly: GCA_949130495.1. Classification (NCBI taxonomy): domain Eukaryota; kingdom Viridiplantae; phylum Streptophyta; class Magnoliopsida; order Dipsacales; family Adoxaceae; genus Sambucus; species Sambucus nigra. The sequence goes on along the minus strand of OX422215.1, from coordinate 539,302,775 downwards.
CATGAGAGAGGACTTGACAAACATCCTAAGGACAACAATTCCAGACCCACTAGTGACCTTAAAAAGATTGAATGTTTTAGATGTGGGAAACTAGGTCACATTGCACACGACTGCAGAGTTAATCTGAATAAAGCCAACACACACAATAGAGCCAATGTTTGTAAAACTTGGAATGATTCAAGTGACTCTGATGAAGAGGAACTTGAGTCATCTAATGTACTTGACCCTTGTATGTCTTTTTATGCTAAGATCATTTACAATGATGATACTCATGTGTGTGATAATGATGCTCCTACTTCTACTTGTGTGAATACTGCTTTGATTGGCCTAGATGCTCTATTGTCTGAAAATGTTGCTAGTTCTAGTTCCGTGTGTGTGAGTCAAAGTGATCTCGATAATGACGATGCAAATGGGTGTGTGAGTACTAAAACTGAATCGTTAGGGGTCACTACACACACCTCACTTAGCGATTCAGACACAGATGACCTCCCTGATATCCATACCTTGTATGCTAAGACTCTTAAAAAAGGCACTAGATCGGAGAAGACTGTTAGAGACCTTACTAAGAAATTAGATGATCTAAGTCTTATAGTGAAGTTGAATGCTGAAGAGTACACTAACCAGTGTCTATCTCATCAATCTGTAATTAAAACTTTTGATCAAAAATTAAAAGAGTTGACTAAAACTAATGAAATTCTGGAAATGAAATATAAGGGAACATTATTAGAATTGGAGGAAGCAAAAACAAAGACAACTACTGTTTTAAAAAAGTTTTCTAAGTTTGAAAACAATTCAAATTGTTTTACTGACTTTGTTGTTGATTCCAAGACCAATTCTGATGATAGAACCGGTATTGGATTTTGCCCTAAGAACAAATCTCAAACAACAAAACTTGAACCCATTAAGTTTGTGTCTGGGGGCAAAAGACCAATTGAAACATGTCCAGACTTTCATTTGATTAAAAATGAATTTGATCAAAAACAACAACAGAAAGACATTGGAGAGTCTAGTACCTCTAAAGCTGACACTTCACTTAAGACTAAATACGTCTGTCCTTTAATCAGAAAGGCTGATTCTACCTATAAGACCATACCTCATAGGAATAACACTTCTGAACAAAATGCTGTCAAACCTATCTTTAGAAGTTTTCCTAAGGAAATTCATCCCTCAAGCAATAAATATTGCTCCTACTGTGACATTTATGGTCACTCCTTTGAAGGTTGTTATGCTAGGCGTCTAAACACCCCTATATACAATACTTCTGTCTATAAGAACTTTAACTATTCTAGGCAAAGTCGTAACAACTATGTCCTTCCAAGATAACCTGATAAGAACTCTAACTACAGAAATAGAAAGACCAAAACTAAGAGTTCATTTAAGATAAAGGCTCCCAGAAACTTTCCTAAACCAAAAGCTCAACTTTTTCACAACAATCAGTTTGCTGCTCCAAATGTTTTTCGACAAAAAACTGTATCTCGAAAATTTTATCAAATGAGGGCAAACTTGCGCAAAATTAAAACTAGAGCTATTTGGGTTAGAAAAGAGGATCTTTTACCCCAAATGAAGTGTAACATTGTCATCACTGCTTTAAAAGCTTAACACACTTCATCTGGTTGGTACTTAGATTCAGGATGTTCCAAACATATGACAGGAGATGAAACAAAACTTCTAAACAAAACCAGATTTGCTGGTGGGAAAGTAGTCTTTAGTGATGGTGTTTCATCCCAGATCATAGGTAAAGTAACCCTAAAAGAAGATGGAATGCCTGTTCTCGAAAATGTTCTATTAGTTAAAGGCCTTAAAGCCAACCTTCTAAGTATATCACAATTTTGTGACTCTGACCATACTGTCACCTTTTCAAAGAACAATTGTAAAATTCTAAATGATAAAGGTGAATGCATTATTACAGGATTTAGAACACCTGGCAATTGTTATACTGTCAAGACTAGTTCTGAAACCTGTAACATTGTCAGAATGGATGACAATGAGATCTGGCATAATCGTATGGGTCACTTAAGTTATGATATCCTTGGTAGATTGTCTAGTCAAGAGATAGTTAGAGGTATTCCTAAAATTAAACCTATTTCAAGTGGTCTGTGGTCATTGCCAGGAAGGAAAAATAGTTAAGACTTCGCATAAAAAGGTTAAAGACATCCTCACCTCTAGACCTTTAGATCTCATCCATATGGACCTCATTGGTCCTTCTAGAACTGTTAGTCTTTGTGGACACAGTTATATCCTTGTCATGGTTGATGATTTCACACGATTCACTTGGGTTGCCTTCTTAAAACATAAATCTGACACGTTTCAGAATTTTTTGAAAATTCTTCTAAGAATTGAAAATGAGAAGGACACACAAGTCAATCGCATTCGTAGTGATAGAGGGGGAGAGTTCATAGACACAGGAATAGTTGAATATTGTGAGTACAACGGTTACAAACATGAATTTAGTGCACCTAAAACTCCTCAGCAGAATGGTATTGCTGAAAGGAAAAACCGAACTCTTCAAGAGATGGCACGTGTCATGTTACATGCTAAATCCCTACCTAAATACTTTTGGGTAGAATCCATTAGAACTGCCTGTCACATCACTAATAGGGTCTATCTTAGGAAAAACTCTAAACAAACCCCTTATGAGTTGTGGTACGGTAAGAAACCTAATCTGAAATACCAAAGAACCTTTGGAAGTCAGTGTTATGTTTGTAAAGACAGAAAACATCTGTCTAAATTCGAAACTCGTGGTGATAAAGCCATCTTCTTAGGATACTCACCAAACAGTCGTGCTTATCGTATATACAATCTGCGTACTAAGGCTCTTATGGAATCGATAAATGTAATTGTAAGTGACACTACTGTCGAAAATAAGATATCTGAATCACCTATTGTGGTTGAATCTGAAAATGATTTCAAAACTGATTCACCAGAAATAGATGACTCATTACCTATTGAGAATCCAGAAGTACCTGGCTGGGTATCTAAAGATCATCCCATTGACAACGTGGTCGGTAATCTTAATGAGCCAGTTCGTACTAGATCCCAACTAAGAAATTATGCTAATTATGCATGTTTCGTCTCCCTTGTGGAACCGAAAAATGTTAATGAAGTATTGAATGACACACACTGGATTTCTGCTATGCAGGAAGAACTTTTACAATTTGTCATTCACGATGTCTGGTATCTTGTACCTCGGCCTCAAAACAAAAATGTTATTGGAACACGTTGAATTTTCAAGAACAAATCTGATGAAAATGGGGTAATCCTTAGAAACAAAGCTAGACTAGTTGCTCAAGGCTACTCTCAAATAGAAGGGATAGATTTCAGCGAGACATTTGCCCCTGTCACTCGTCTTGAATCTATTCGTCTTCTTTTCTCCATAGCGTGTTACTTAAAATTTACACTTTATCAAATGGACGTCAAATTTGCCTTCTTAAATGGAATTCTATCCGAAGAGACATATGTAGAACAACCCAAAGGGTTCATTGACCCTAAATACCCTAACCATGTCTTTCGTCTAAAAAAGGCTTTGTATGGCTTAAAACAAGCTCCTAGAGCTTGGTATGAACGCCTTTCCAACTTTTTGTTGGAAAGGGTTTTAAGAGAGGAGGAAATGACCAGACTCTATTTGTCAAACATTTTGACAAAAACATTATTATAGTCCAAGTCTATGTAGACGACATCATTTTCGGGTCAACTTCAAACTCTGAAGTTAAATCCTTTTCTGCTAGTATGCATAAGGAATTTCACATGTCCCTTATGGGGGAACTACAGCTTTTCTTAGGATTTCAAGTGAAACAGAATTCTGATGGTCTATTTGTTTCTCAAACTAAGTATGCCTTAGACCCTCTTAAGAAATTTGGTTTAGAAAATGCTAAAGTTGCCAAAACACCTATGAGTACTACTGTTAAATTATGTAAAGATGAACATGGAAAGTCAGTTGATTCCACACTTTATCGTAGTATGATTGGTAGCCTACTCTACCTAACTGCCTCACGACCAGATATAATGTATGCTGTATGTCTGTGTGCTCGTTACCAGAATAACCCTAAAGAGAGCCATTTATTGAGTGTAAAACGTATAATAAAGTACATAAAAGGCACTCTTAATCTTAGACTTAGGTACACTAAGGATACCTGTAGCTCCATCATAGGGTATACTGATGCTGATTGGGCCGGTTGTACTGATAATAGTAAAAGTACATTAGGTGCCTGTTATTATGTCGGCAATAATTTAGTTGGTTGGAGTAGTAAAAAACAGAATTGCACATCTTTATCTATGGCTGAGTCCGAATATATAGCAGCAGGAAGTTGTTGTGCTCAATTGTTATGGATCAAACAGATGTTAAGCGATTATGGCATTAAATAAGATCAATTACAATTGTATTGTGACAATCAAAGCGCCATTAACATATCTAAAAACCCGGTTCAACACTCGCGAACTAAACATATTAAAATAAGCCATCATTTTATTCGCGAACTTGTTGAAACTAAGGAATTAGAAATTCATTACCTGCCTACTGATCTGCAACTTGCAGACATGTTCACTAAACCTTTAGACTATAACAGATTTCTGTATTTGCGAAATTCTATAGGCATGGTATGCGCTGATTAAACTCTTAAAACTTTAAGTTTTACCCTTTGTCCATTTGAGACAAAATGGGGGAGAAATTTGAGTTTTATGTAGTTCATTTTTATTCACATTTCATCTAAACTGCTTGATCTTAGTGTGTATATTTGTAGGAATCTCTTCTTCTGATTGTCTACCATTTCTAGGGTAAAAATTTGTAGATAGTTGAGTTATGTAATTTTTGACTTTCTAGGATATGGGTAGATAGAATCTTTTGTATAGGACTAGGTTTTATTTTTTTTGTTCCCTACGAGTTTTAAGCTAACTCAAAGGATATTTTGTCTCATATTTCCAAAGGGGGAGATTGAAGCACCTTATACCTTTGACTTGCTTAAGTCTACATTGTATAAGTGCTCAACTAATTTGGAAATATTGACAAAATTTGTAGTCCATCCTAGAATCCAAAAAGCCTCAGAACCTATCTCTCTAATCCTCTTCAATGATCTATGAAGATACAAAATGAATCACACTACACACAATTAGAAGTGCATATATGTGTTCATATTACTTAAAATTGAGTGTGTGTTTAATTCCCCTTGATTTGGAGCTTTAATAATTTTTTTGGGAATTTTAAATAATTTTTAAATCTTTTTAAACTTTTTTTAAACATTTTTTAATAATTATTTTTATTAATAAAATGGGATAATAAAGTTTTTGGGGTTAATTTACTATTTTAAAAACTTCATTTTTCACTGTATTGTTTGGTTGGGTACGATCTCAAAGCGCTAGAGACTTCAGGGTGAGGTTTTGTAATTATTTTGACGCGCGTGTGAGAGCCTATTACCAGCCAACACTTGTCATCCTCCGGGTTAATGTATTTGTGTTTCTTATGTGAGAGGGTTGGATGGATGATTGTTGATCGTTGGATCATTTCTTATCAAGGGTCTGCATGCGTTCTTAGTTAATCCCGGTGCTATCCATTTGAACCAATTAGAATCGTTTTAAACCACCGCTGTTTTAGAACCATTGGATCAAGTCAAACCTTTGAAGACTTGATCTCAGCCTTTGATTTGCCTCGAACGTCTAGAACCTTCCCCAGGCACTATAAATACCCCTCACTTCTCAGCCTTAGAGAACTTTTGGGCATTCGTCTTCCAGAGAGAAAAAAATAAGAGAGAGAAGTGAGAGAAGAGAGAAAAGAATAGAGAGAAGAGAGAGAAAGGGAAACAGTTAGCCAAAACCAAACCCTAACCCTACATACTTCGTCTCTGAAACAAACCTTCAAAAACCTTACCCCAAACACATCCTGAGTGTTTGAGAGAGAGAGAGAGAGAGAGTGGTTTGTTCATATTGTTGCTGTAACCTCGTGATTTCTGATCTTGTACACAACTTAAACGTTAGAGTGAAGATCTAGTTTCTTTTTCATAGAAACGTTAGATATATACTCTGAATGTTACATTTTTCACTAGATCTGCATATTTTCAACTTGGTTTATGAAAATCATTTCTTTCTTTGGTTTTAAAAATGTTTTATAGTTTCTGTTTTTACAAAACTTAACCTGACCTAGTTGGATTCACACTTGTAGGGTTTTCAATCTCCTAAATATTTTCAAAAGAGATTGAGAAAGGTCTTGACTGATTTCTTAAGCAAGATCTCCGTGGAATCTGGGTTATATTTAAAGGTCAAAAGGTCTTTAGTTTTGTAAGAAAGAAAAATACCAAAATCTCTGCATATAGACTTTATATGTAATTTGTATAGGACTATTTGTAAATCTAAGTGTGTGTGAGTTCATGCATGTGAATAGGATTCACTACACAAACACTTTACACACTACTATACTGGAAGTGTTGTGTTTAAGATCTGAGATTATTTGAGTCGACGTAAAGAAGCGAAAGCAAAGGAAGTTAGCAAACCGGAGAACATTATCAACAAATCAGATCTATCAGAAGTTAGAAGGAGCCAAGTCGGGTATATTCCTAAACTTAGAATAGGTTGATTTGTGTGCTTGCATGTTGTGTTGTTTGTAACTGATTTTTGTTATTAGTGAATTTTTGTTTTTGTGACTTAGAAGTCACCGTGGATGTTTCCTCTGTTGGGAGAGGTTTTACCACGTTAAAAATCATTGTGTTGATTATCTTCATCTACTCACCTCATTCTTTAAGTGTGCTGAATTTTTGAAACTGCCTTAGTTTTAAAACTGATTATACAATCTTAATTAATCTCGTACATAAGTTTCTTTGTAAACAAATCTTGTTTATAATTTTTATTTTCAAAAGAAAAGGGTTTCTCCAACAAACATTCGGAGTTGCTTATACAGTTTAACCTTGTGTTAAACGGCATTAGCGACGTTTTTCATATGTATGTTGTGATGCTTAAATTGACCCTAAGTTAACTTAATGATCTCATAAGAGGGTGGGTAGGGTAGACTAATAGGAATAGATGACCATCTCATAATTAATGATGTAACGACTCGTGATGTCAAGAATGTGTCAGCCTAGACTGGGTATGATACAAGGTTGCTTGAGGAAACATAGGTTGTGGACCTAATGTATGAAGGTTTCATAAATGTGAGTTCTTTAGGTGTTAGCATGATATTTGCTGATTACCAGGTACTATTTAGATGGACAAGATAGGCATGCTTGGGAGTTAGTAATAAGACCTTAGTACCCACCATGGTTGTATCAAATTAATGGTATGAAACATTTGGATTGGACTATAATGTTAAGGACACCTAGGATTGAAATTAGATTATTGGATAAATGCTTGTCAATTGATGACCATAAATTTCGAGGACGAAATTTCCTAAGGAGGGAAGAATGTAATACCCCACCCTAAATATTCTATTTAATCTCGCATGAAGTTGTGATAAAACGAAAAACATGAAGACTTAGATGATTATGACAAGGTTGTATTACTATTCAAACTAATTTAGAGGCTTGAGGATAATTATTGAAAATATGGAATTAAAATGAAATGAAGGGAATTATTAAATCATGGGTTATATATGGATTATTGGACTTCGGTTACAACTGACTGGGAGAAAAACGGTGCAGTTTTAAAGTTGGTCGTTCAAATGACGCAGTGTGTCGCTCGAAAAAGGGTTAAGGTCGCTATAACGATGAGTAATGTCATTCAAACGACGTCTTACAGACCTGTTCCCTTTGTGCGTTGTCGATTTCCCATTCGTGGGTTCAAACTTTGGTCAGCCTTGGGCCTGACCATCTGATTGAAAACAAAGATAATGTTTATAAGCCTTGGGTATTATTGTGTATTATAAGGGAACACTGATACACGTTTTGTGTATGGGACTAACTTTGTAGATGAAAGAAACTTACCAGGGATCACAGGTCTTGCCTTGGGTTTGGAGGAAATGATCTTGGAAATTTAAACATACAAAATCACGAGTTCTGCAAGTGTTGCCACCATTGACCAACAGTTAATGGATAAGCTATTAGGACCTTAATGCGTGTATATATATTAAAGAGAGACGAGGGGTGTTAGAACATAAAAATACCATTCTCATTTTCCTCTCAAGAGTTCACTGCCTTCAACCATTAAAAGCCCTAGAAAATACCTTAACACTAGAATATTTATTTCTCTACTATTAGAATAGAGCTACAAAATATTGGAGTCTGTTAGGAGTTTTGAGTATTTGAGGAATGTATTCTTAAGGGAAGATGAGGGTTATATTGTGCATTTTATGGAGTATTTTAGTGCTTTCATGGGGGCTGGGAAGGGCTTTTGTGACTCCCTTTAAGGCCAACTTTGGAGGTGGGGGAGTTACCCATCTTCTTCAACACCACCATCATTTTCAGAGTATTTGAGGTGGGATAATTCACTCTTCATATTTGAGACTATATTTGGTGGATATAGTAGTCTTATTATTGTTGGGTTTTGAGAGTTGGATTTCTATGAATAAAATGATAAACATAAAATATGTAAGTAAGAAGTTATTATTTGCGTAGTTTTTCTGGTAAAACTGAAATACGCATATTACGGGAGATAAAAATGTTAGAAATTACTATTTGAGACATGGGACATTTTTATGGAATAAAAGTGCAAGAAAGTGTTATTCGAGTGTATTTCTAATAAAAGAAATATTGGACATTTTTATAGAATAAAAATGTCAAAAATGTTAGTTCAATATATTTTAGTGTGTTTCCTACTAATCTGAAGACAAACATTTTTATGAAATAAAAATGCTAAGAAATGTTATTATTGCACGTGTCTTATTAAATATGAAAATACACATTTTTTATGTAATAAAAATGTAAGAAATATTATTTTGGCATATTTTAGTGAAAAATAAATAATAAATATTTTTATTGAATTAAAATGTTGGAAAATGACATTTTCGTTGAAAAATAAAGAATAAGTAAATATTTAAAGGTTTTGGAATATTGAAAGATGATATAGTTTGTGAAGATGGGAATTTTAGAAATAATGGTGTTAAACATTTTATAGAATAAAATATTTAGAAATAAACCTTTATTAAATGAAAAATATGTTTAAACCATGTAGTATGATTTTTGGGTTTAAAATCCACCGTCTCTTGCATATAAACTTTTATTATTTTGACATAGAATGTATAAATAAGTTTAGAGAAGTTTTTGTTGGATTTAAACAAGAGATAATAGAAGTTGGAATTTTAGTCTTCAAAGTATGTGTAATTAGCGCTAAAGGACATAGTGGGTATAAATTCAAAAGACTACGTGTAAATGAAAGAAATGGTATTTTCTTATAAAAATGGTCTTAAGAACAAATGTATTTCTTGAATAAAGAAGTAAAGAAATATGAACATTGGCACAAAGTATTAGTTAAGTGTTAATGGGTAAACATGGAATGGTTAGTAAGTGTAACCTACTAATAATGTGAAGTATTAATACATATGAGATTATAAAAGGATTAATGGTGTAAAGGTGTTTCCAATCAAGATGAATGTACTCTAAGTGTAACAAAGTGTTAAAGGGGTTAAAATATTTAAGGAGTTGATGCGTATAACTTAATAGTGTTGTGGGTAAAATTGACACTTGCGAAAAAGGAGTAAAGATGATTTTAGAAACAAATGGGTAAAATGATAATTTTACTTAAAGTAGGACATTTTTATGGAATAAAAATGTTGGAAAGGATGTTACACTAAGTGGTCATAGATGAAAATGATTTTTGAAACAAAAAGCGAGGTTAATGTGCAAATGACATGGAATAGTAAATTTTTGAAGTTTAACACAAGATGGGGCGGTAAAGTCACGAATTTTGGCTATGTCCGGGTAAAACGAAAAGTAGAAAAATGTGAACAATATGAAAAAGTTGAACACATTGGCTAGATAATGATACTGGGTTATAAAATTAAGCAGGGCTATGCTGTCTCTCGGGTGAAAAACCCATAAGCGATTGCAGTTTATTGACGCTCGCGTCGAACAATGAATTTTCGTGAAAGCGTGGGTGTGCGTGTGTTGTGATGGGTGGGTGTGGGTACGGTATCCCTAAATATAATGATAATTGATTAATTGAATATTCATGAAAGAGGCATAAATGAATGGCACTAATTCATTGATTTACTAACGCAAGAATAACGCATGAACTGTTTAATATTCACGCAGTAACATGGGATGGTTAAATAAGGTGACTTAATGATTCCTAAGCTAGATAATGAGATTTGAATCATATATATGAGACTTTCAAGGTAAGATGAGTAATTTTCTAAACACGGTGTGTGTGTGCATTGGAAGAAAGTCTTAAGTAACGATCAATAACTCGGCGTGAGTTAATGGACATTGAGTAATAAACCTTTAAACATGAATGAAAGGTTTTTCCCAAAGATTGTAAATTGTTTAACTGGTTGAGTTAACAGGAAGAATATGCTAAGTTATAAGCGTAGAATACAAAATGATTATTTTGTAAAGATAAGGAGGATAAAAGGCATCAAATAACGTTGTCGAAATCAAACAGCAAAATAGATTGGGACATGTATTTCCAAAAGTATATATGTAAATATATATGTATTTTCACATGCATGTGATTGTAGCATGTGAGTGATCTTTTTGCCGTTCGTTTCTATATTGCATTTGTATATGTTCCCACTGAGCATTAGACTCACATCCCTTCTTTTGTTACGACAGGATGCATGATGTTCCATATTTGAGGGCGTTATACAGGTAATTATTTACTTGCATCTACGATTAGTAGCTCTGTTTACTTAGCCTTGGGGGAACTTCCCTTGGGTCCTATCACGTAGTTGATAACAATTAGGATTGCATGCTAACAAGAGTAACATTAAATAATAAAAAAATTGGATTAGAAACATAATTTAGTTTGTTTCACTGCACTTCACAATCAATGTACGAACCGAATTGGGTTGATACTTTCTTAACCCTTAAATTTGGGTCGGGGCTTTACAAATTGGTATCAGAGCTTTAGGTTCATGTTCCTTTCGGGTGTGACGCAGTGAGGTCGGTAAAAGATCTTTCGGCATCGTTATTTGTTTGAGCTGGTGATGCTTGCGTGGTGACAGTTTTGATTTGCACCTTGATGGTTAAGTCAAGGTCTTGGGCACGTTGTGCCATTCTATTTGAGTTGGTGATCGGCTAAGTTAGTAGACATTCTTATTCCGCTGCATTTGTTCTGGTAGTGTTAGCTAGCAAGTATCAGGTTTTTGTGTAGGCCGTTAGGTGGTTGCACCTTAGGCTCGTGTGAGAAGTATCATGTGGAATTTTGACGACTAGTAAGTCCTAATGATTTTGGTTGCATCTTAGCTGGTATGCTTGTGTCTTCATCTACGAGATTAGGTGACTAAGTAGTGTGGCTTGTGAATAAATAATTCTATGAAAATTATAATACCTAAGTGACTTGATTATGATTTAGGTTTGGATAATCATATTGATTCAGGAAAATTTAAGAACGGATCTATATATAGTCTTTGGGACTTAGTGTTAGAAATGGTGGTATTGAATTATGGTTTTAGAAAAATGAAGTGGTATTGAGGAATAGGATCTCTTGTGGCGTAAAAAGTATTGGCCCAAATTTTTATAGGTAGTACCCGATGCCTCGTATCCAATGGTAACAATGCATTAAGTCGGTATTTCCTATGTGGTCCCTGATGATGCTGAAAATCAGCACCACCAGGTGAGGTGTTTGCAAACTCAATACAGGTGTAACAATGGCAACACAGCTATATGAATAAGGTAAGAATGAGGTGAGGATAAGAGGAACGACATCCGAATATGAGTGGTTCAGCCAATGTGGCCTACGTCCACGGTGAGTGTGTGAGAGTAATGTCACTGAAAGAAGGCACTAATGGCCATGGTTACAACCTCTCAAGCTCTCTTTCTCTCTCTACTGTGTACATTTAGACAGAGTTTTTGCTAGGGTTTTTATCCTGGATCCCTTGCAAGGTAGGGGGTGATCCCTTTATATAGTGCCTAGGGGGTGTAATGTACCCCCTATGCATGTAATGTGCATGTATGTAGTTTCCTCACCAATGGGCATGTGCCACCTGTCATGGACACATGTAGATAATGATGATGAAATATTCCCCCACGTGCGGGGAATAATCTTGTTATAACTGATTTATGCCCAGGTGTCCTTATCCAAACGTCAACAGATGCTTGGTAGTCATGTTGGTGAATGGCCTCGGCCTAGGAGAGGCCGAGCTATAAGGGTTGGTTGTCCGCTCAATCTGTGAGGTGTCATGGGCTGTCTCGGCTTTATGTCAGCCGAGGTGTATGCCCGTGTTGGCCTTGGCCGAGTCATTGGCGTGCTGATGGTAAGCGATGCCTCTGGTAACCCCGGCCTCCTCCGAGGTAAGGTTCATGGTGAAGGTGAATGTAGAGCTTCTTGTCATCTTGGCCTACCGTTGACCGGGGTTACTATTCCTTGGTACCTGGGGTTGATGTTGACATCTGTGATATGAGAAGTGTCCCCGGGGGGGGGGGGTGTATGTGGTAGTGTCGGCCTGGGCCGAGGTATACTTGGCCGAGGGATGATATCGTGGGCCTCGATGCACTGGTGGGTCGGCCATCATCTCGGCTTCCATCTCGGCCGAGGTAGACACCTCCAGGCCGAGGTCATACTTGGTATATCAATCACCCCCCAGCCCTTAGTCATTTGCGAGAGTGGGTGACTAGGGGGTTCTTGCCTCCGAGGTCTATTCACCCCAAAGTCGATACCTGCATGACACTTGTCCGTTGCCAAGGCGTGCCCACTTGGTTGGCACATGTTGTCAGTTGTCCCCTGGGCTTCCCAAGGCAATGATGAGCCTTGGGAATCGTGCCCAAGTATTTAAAGGTTAAAACCTTTCTTTTTCTTCTTCTTCCTCATTTCTCTCCTGTTCAAGCGATTGCTCCCCTGTTTTCTGCAAAAATTCTCCGAAGTTGGCCTCTGCTCCAGCGATTGTTCCGCCGAGGGATACCTCACTTCCTGCGCGATACTCTCCACCTTATTCACCAATCTCACCTTCAGGTATCCTCCCTCTCCATTTCCTTCGTTTTTGATATTTTTTATCTTGAGTTTTCCGGCTAGTTCTTGAGTTTTCCGGTGAGATCTTGGGTTTTCCGGTGAGATTTTGAGTTTTCCGGTGAGATCTTGAGTTTTCCGGTGAGCCAGGCTTCCTGTACAAGTTCTTTGGTTTGATCTCTAATTCCCTTAACTTTTCAAGCCATATTTGTTTGTAGTTTTTAGGATATTCCCTCAAGTTTAGGATCTGCCAAAGCCTTGGATCGTCCCCAGATGCTCAGACCCTTGTACCAACTTCTTGAAGACTTCCCGTCCCTAAAAGAAAAGACCTTAGATAAAATTAGACAAATAGAGAGAGCTCAGGAAGAAGCTCGTAGGTCACAAGAGTCCCCCATCAGACCCCTCTTTCCTCCACCTCTCAAGGTGGTATACCCTCGTCCTCCTGAAAATTTTTACCAGACAGACGTCTCTGCCAACAATTTGCCGATGTTCGAGTCTGAGTCTTCCACCTCTGATCCCATGTCAGTGGACTCTTTCCAAGAGGCCATGGACTTCACTACTCAGGCTGATCAGAACCCTGACCATGCTGAGGTCTCCAGTCGCGCCTCGTCTCAAAATGGCACAAGTACCTCTGGTTCTTCTTCAGAGGTTGAGCTTGTAGAGCCAAATGTGGCTGTGCCCCCCATTCTAAATGCTATTCCATTGTCGGCCGTCACCGAGGCCGAATTTGCTCAGAGGTTCCCTGGTAACCCGTCCACGTCTGCTCCATCCGACGTTGAGTCTGACGATGATGAGGATGCCGAAAGTGACGTAGACACATCTGAGGCGGCCGAGTATGAGAGCACAATTACTGAGGTGGATCTACTGCACTTCAGGTACTTATACTCCATTAGCCCCTCTATCCACTTAAGGAGACCTCTGAGGGAAGAGAGGGCCTACCATGGCAGGGATGGAGAAATCTGCCTGTACGAGTAGATGTTCAAGTTAGGTTTTCGTCTTCCCTTCCACCCCGTCATTAGGACCATTCTATCATTCATTAACTTGGCCCCCTCGCAGCTCTCTCCCAATGCCTGGAGGGTTATTATAGGGGCAATCATCTTGTGGAGGGCGGTTCACCACTCTGACCTACCAGTGCAGGTCTTTGCTGGTTGTTACGTCCCTACCTCGGCCAAAAATCATCCGAGCTACTATCACTTTGTGGCTCGGAGGCCTGAGAAAAAGATGCTCCTGGTCACTTAGACCTCCAACCATAATTGGAAACCCAGGTACTTTTTTGTCTCAGGGCCGTGGGAATTTGGTTCTTCCATTCCCTCTTCCATCTTCGAGCCGAGAATACCCCGGAAATGGGGCAAAGTCACCATGGCTGCCAGGGCCGACCCTGGACTAAGTGTGCAACATGGCAAAAGGGTGAAGGCCCTGCAGGACCAAGGGGCCCATGGGATGTTTGTCAAGTTTGAGCATCTACTGACCCCCCAGTATCTCTCGGGGACGAGCCTCGGCGGAAGTCCCTTAGCTGACTTTGGTAAGGATTTTTATTTTGACCAAGTGTAGCCTCTTATCATACGTACTTTATTTCTGACTCATATCTCTTTACTTTTGCAGAGAAACCACCAAACATTTCGGACGAGCTGTGGGAGATGGCAGCTCCAAGCTTGTCTAGACTTGTCAAGAAGACTGGCATGAACGCTCCCCCACCTGCTCCCTCAACGTCCAAGTCTAAGAAGAGGGCGCCTGAGGTCCATCCTCCTGAGGATCAGAGGCCGACCTCCAGAACCAAGAGGGCCTCAGATACAGCGATCCCCCTCACGGTCGACACGTTATCAGCACGTTTGGACCAGTTGAAACTGTCTGATAGCGTGGTCGGCCACAGCCGACAGGCCATGGATGCTCTGAACAATATGATGACCGAGGCCGACAAGCGTTTCTTCAGGGCCATGGACACTCCCCTGATGGTTGAATTTGGTCTTCACCGAGTAGTCCAGGTATAACTTGTTCTTGTCCAAAGTGCAACATATGATTCTGCTTCTCATCTGACTTCTTTATTTACTGTGCAGGGTGCGGCTGCCATGTATCAACTATCCAACTGGGCCCTGAGGAAATTGCCTCTCATCCAGAAGGGGCAGGAGGCTGAAAAAGTTGAGGGCACCCTGAAGGCCGAGGTTGCTCGTCTGAGGACCGAGCTACAGGAGGCTGAAACCAAGGCTCAGACCTCTGAAAATAAGGCCCAATCCCTAGAGAAGGACATCTCTGCACTTGTCCAGAGTCATACCAAGGCCCTGAAGGACAAGGACGATGCTTTGCAGAGGAAAGTTGATGCTGCGGTGAAGGCTTCTCTTGCAGACGCCTCTGAGACAATAATTGCTGACTATAAGGTCTCCGAGGAGTTTGTAGGTTTTGGCCTGGAGTACCTTGAAAGGGGTATCAAGGCTACCTCCAAGTGGGCCGAGGTAAGGGAGGCCGAGGTTGGCACCATTAAGGCCTCAGATTTTGTGGGCCTCGGCCTTGCCGATGCCCAATTTGCCCAGGCTTTGCAGGAGGTAGAGGATGAAGCTGCTGCCCCTGGTCAAACTGTTACTCTGGAAGGGGCTGACCTCGGAGAAACTGACCCTGCAAACGAAGTAGCCGAGGTGACCAATACCGAGCATGCCAACCCTGAAGAGACATCAGACGTTCCTCATTCAGATGTTTAACTTGTATTTTCCATTTTTTGTTTTGACTTGTAATCTTGCATGTAATTTCTCACACTTAAATATTATGCAATTTCAAGCTTTTGTTGAATGCAAATGTCTCTCTTCATCTTTATTTATGAATGTACATGGATGCTATGCACTCTCTGAAGCCATTACTGAATGTGGTGTCATAACTGTTACTTAAGAGTCTGAGGTCCTCTAGCCGAGGTGTCCGAGCTCAGACCTGGTCACCACCAAGTGGTTATGAGGGTCTGAGGTCATCACCTAGGCCGAGGTAAGCCTCATAATAAGAGGTTATCCCCCTAAGATATTTCAATAAATGTTAAGGGTCTGAGGTCCTCTAGCCGAGGTGTTCGAGCTCAGACCTCGTCACCACCAAGTGGTGTTATGAGGGTTTGAGGTCATCACCTAGGCCGAGGTAAGACTCATAATGTCATCAAATTAATGATGTTTAAGGTCTGAGGTCCCCACCTAAGAGGTTATCCCCCTAATAAATTTCACCAAATGAGTGATGTTAAGGATCTGAGGTCCTCACCTAAGAGGTTATCCCCCTAATAAATTTCACCAAATGAATGATGTTAAGGGTCTGAGGTCCTCCAGCCGAGATGTCCGAGCTCAGACCTCGTCACCACCAAGTGGTGTTATGAGGGTCTGGGTCATCACCTAGGCCGAGGTAAGCCTCATAATGTCATCAAATTAATGATGTTTAAGGTCTGAGGTCCTCACCTAAGAGGTTATCCCCCTAATAAATTTCACCAAATGAGTGATGTTAAGGGTCTGAGGTCCTCCAGCCGAGATGTCCGAGCTCAGACCTCGTCACCACCAAGTGGTGTTATGAGGGTCTGAGGTCATCACGTAGGCCGAGGTAAGCCTCATAATGTCATCAAATTAATGATGTTTAAGGTCTGAGGTCCTCACCTAAGAGGTTATCCCCCTAATAAATTTCACCAAATGAGTGATGTTAAGGGTCTGAGGTCCTCCAGCCGAGATGTCCGAGCTCAGACCTCGTCACCACCAAGTGGTGTTATGAGGGTCTGAGGTCCTCCAGCCGAGATGTCCGAGCTCAGACCTCGTCACCACCAAGTGGTGTTATGAGGGTCTGAGGTCATCACGTAGGCCGAGGTAAGCCTCATAATGTCATCAAATTAATGATGTTTAAGGTCTGAGGTCCTCACCTAAGAGGTTATCCCCATAATAAATTTCACCAAATGAATGATGTTAAGATGAAACAAGAATTTGCCATGGAAACTGATCTTTATTCACAACCTCTTCTCAATAAGGTGGTACTTTTACAATTGACAAAAATAAATGCAACATTATATGAAATATCTCTTTAGGTGGTCGGCGTTCCACGGGTTGGCGAAAGGTTCTCCCTCTAGGTTCTCTAACCTATACGTGCCAGGCACAACTTCTTCCGTTACTCTGTAGGGGCCATGCCAGTTCGGGTGTAGCTTGTTTGTTTTCTGTAAGGTCTTCTTAAGCACTAGGTCTCCTACCGCAATGGGTCTTGCCTTTATCCTTTGATTGTAGAATTTTGCTGCCCTCTGCTGGTAGGCTGCTTTCCTGACCTCTGCGTCTTCCCTTCTTTCTTCAATAAGGTCCAGGTCTAACCTCCTCCTTTCCCCATTGCTGTCCAGATCATAGGTCTGGATCCGATGAGTTGGTAGGCCTAGCTCCGTTGGTATGACGGCTTCTGAACCGTGTGCCAGCATGAATGGGGTTTCTCCCGTGGGTGTCCTTGCTGTGGTCCTGTAAGCCCATAGTACAGCGTAAACCTCTTCTATCCATCTCCCCTTCGCGTCTTCTAACCTCTTCTTGATTCCATCCAAGATTGTCCTATTTGTGACTTCAGTCTGGCCATTAGCCTGGGGTCGACCAGGGGATGAGAAGAACTGTTTAATCCCCACACTTTGGCAGTACTTCTCCAAGGAGGCGTTCTTGAACTGGGTCCCATTATCTGAGATGAGCGTGTTTGGGAGACCGTATCTACATATGATGTTCTTCTAGATGAACTGAAAGGTCTTCTGCTCTGTAATTGTTATCATGGGTTCTACTTCTACCCATTTTGAAAAGTAGTCAATGGCAACTATCAAGAATCTATAGTTGTTGACTGCTCTCGGCATGGGTCCTACCAGGTCAATTCCCCATACCGCGAACGGCCATGGAGAAGAGATTGATGTCATAGGCTGATGGGGTTGATGAGGGATAGTGGCGAACCTCTGACATTTGTCGCACCTCTTCACATAATCAGCAGAGTCCCTAGACAAGGTTGGCCACCAGTATCCCTGAGTGATGATTCTCTTGGCTAAGGGTCTTCCTCCTACATGGCTAGAGCAAGAGCCTTCATGAACCTCCTGCAAGATTCGAGATACTTCCAAGG
Organism: Sambucus nigra; assembly: GCA_949130495.1. Lineage (NCBI taxonomy): Eukaryota > Viridiplantae > Streptophyta > Magnoliopsida > Dipsacales > Adoxaceae > Sambucus > Sambucus nigra. The sequence continues at coordinate 539,284,691 of OX422215.1, read as the reverse complement.
GGTGAACACATCTGAGGAGGGGCAAGAGAAAACCTTTTTTGTACAAGACGTCTCCTATCAATGAGAACTTGGCAGCCCTGTATCTCAGCTTTTTCCTTTCCAGTTTGGACTCAGGTAGCTCCCCCTCCCTAAGGTATCTGACAATCGGGTCAATCCACGAGTCCCCCGGGTTTATATTGTGACAAGGGTTACATACCTCGTCCTCCTCGATGCTTGCTTTTCCTAGAACTTCAATTGGGATGGTTCTTCCCAAATCTGTCTTCATTGCTGAGGCTAGTCTTGCCAATGCATCAGCGTGGTTATTGCTCAGTCTAGGCACTCTCTTTAGTTTGGCCTCTTCAAAAAACTCTAGCAATCCTCTTACCTTTTTTAAGTACCTGGCCATCCTCTCATCCTTGGCCTCGTACGCCCCCAACACTTGGTTAATAACCAACCTTGAGTCGCTATGGAGTAGAAGCCGCTTGACCCGCAGGGTTGTTGCCAATAGGAGGCCCGCTATCATGGCCTCATACTCAGACTCGTTGTTTGAAGCCTGGAAGTTGAATCTTAAGGCATACTCAATGTTGGCGCCATCTGGAGCTGAGAGTACTAGCCCCGCGCCACTTCCACCATCACAGGATGATCCATCCACGAAGAGGCTCCACACGTATTTTTCTGAAGAGAAGATCCCTTCTCTCATCACTCCTTTTTCGAAGAGGTATCGATCCTCCTCGTTCTCTTCTACCCTCCTCCGGGCCTTGACTGGGATTACCTCTTCTCGGCCTTGGAAGATGTGAGTGTCTATCTCTTCCGAATCTCGGGAGACAGCTCGGCTCTTCTCTGACTCAGTCTCTTCCCAAGTGAATTCCGCGACAAAATCTGTAAGGGCCTGCCCCTTAATGGCCATCCTGGGCTGGTAAGTAAGATCATACTCCCCTAGTTCAATGGCCCAGGCCATCAATCTCCCGGACTTCTCAAGCTTGTGCAGAACCTGTCTTAGCGGGGAGTCTGTAAGGATTATCATAGAGTGAGCTTGAAAGTAGGGTTTCATTTTCCTTGAAGCATGGATAAGAGCATAAGCCAATTTCTCCATTCTGGGGTAGTTCTGCTCAGACCCTTGTAGGGCCTTACTGTTGAAGTATACAGGCCTCTGAACTCCACCTTCTTCTCGTATGATGGCCGCGCTAATTGCCGACTCAGAGACTGCCAAGTACACAAACAACCTCTCTCCTGCAATGGGCCGGGATAGCAGTAAGGGAGATCCTAAGTAGGACTTGAGTTGATCAAAGGCTTTTTCACACTCTTCATCCCACTGGAAGGCCTTCCTTAGAATCTTGAAGAATGGAAGACACTTATCCGTTGCCCTGGAAACAAACCTGTTCAGGGCAGCTACTCTTCCAGTAAGTCTTTGGACATCCTTGATACTCCTAGGGGTCTTCATGTCGAGCAATGCTTTGATCTTCTCAGGGTTTGCCTCAATCCCCCTTTGGTTAACTATGAACCCCAGAAATTTCCCTGCTCCTACACCGAAGACACATTTCGCCGGGTTGAGCTTCATTCTGTATGAATCCATGACATCAAAGGTCTTCTCAAGGTCTGCCACGTGAGTACATGCCTTCAGGCTCTTCGTTAGCATATCGTCCACGTATACCTCCATGGTCTTACCTATCTGTTCCTCGAACATCCTATTGACGAGACGCTGATATGTTGCCCCCGCATTTTTCAGACCAAAGGGCATCACTTTATAACAATACGTCCCCTTGTCAGCGATGAAGGCTGTCTTCTCAGAGTCTTCGGTGTCCATGAAGATTTGGTTATAACCGGAATAAGCATCCATGAAGCTCATGAGTTCGTGCCCTGCTGTTGCGTCCACCATCTGGTCTATCCTAGGTAGGGGATAGCTGTCCTTCGGGCAAGACCTATTCAGGTCTGTGAAATCTACACACATCCGCCACTTTCCACTGGCTTTAGGCACAATTACTGCGTTTGAGAGCCACTCTGGATAGGTGACCTCTCGTATGAACTCGGCCTCTTCCAACTTTTTCACCTCTTCCCGAATGACCTCATATTTCTCTCTGAAGTAAATTCTTCTCCTCTGCTTGACTGGCCTGGCATCCCTATCCACGTTGAGTTTGTGGGTCATGACCTCAGGGTCTATACCAGGCATGTCGGTGTGGCTCCAGGCGAAGACACTCTGCCTCCTCCTGAGGAGGCTTACCAACTCTTCCTTTGTCTTTGGTTCTAGGGCCTTGCCGACCTGGACGGTTTTTTCCAGTTCGTCCTCGTTGAGGACGATGGATTCTACCTCTTCCGCGGCCTCGCCCTTCTTTAGCTTTGTTTCATCTCTCGGGTCAAGAGTGTCTATGCTGTAGGTGGTGGTTGCTCTCTTATGGGCCTCCCTCTCTTCAGCTGAGTTGAAATAACACTCCCGTGCCGTGGTCTGATCCCCCTGCACTTCCCCTACTCCATAAGGAGTCGGGAATTTTAGCATTTGATGGACCGTTGACGGCACGGCTTCAAACTCCTTGAGGGCTACTCTTCCGATGATGAGGTTGTAGGCCGAGTAGACATTCTCGTTCATCACAAAAAAGTTTATCTTCTTAGTCAGCCTCTTAGGCCACTCATCCCCCATACGGACATCCATCTCATACATGCCTAATGGGTGCACTTTCTCACCACTGAAGCCTATCAAGGGGTGGTGGTATGGTACTAGCCTTGACCTGCTAAGACCCAAGCTCTTGTAACAAGGCCAAAACATTACATCTGCTGAGCTTCCCCCGTCTATGAGGATTCTCCCCACATCGTATCCATGCACCCTTGTCGTTATGACCAAGGGGTCATCATGGGGGGCTAAGATGCCCTTGAAGTCGAGTCGAGAGAAACCCACCACTAGGGTGTCCATATCCACCTTCGTTCTCTTCTGCACAGCGTCAGAAGACGTCAGGTTCACAACCTCTGGCCTGACCACCGACTTGGCCTCCGCTACATGAGCCTTTCTATCAGCTACCTCAGAGCCACCTCCTGCGAATCCCCCACATATGGTGCCAACACCAAAGGAGATCATTCCTACCCTCTTCACTGGGGTATTGTCATCCCTTGGTGGGAGATCTGGGTCATCTCCATCATCACCTTCTGAATCATCATGCCCCCTACCTGGGGCATCGCCACAACACCTGTCATCTCTTCTCTTCCTAGGGTCTTCTCTTCCTAGGGTCTTCTCTTCCAGCTTTCGGGGCTTTGCCATCCACATACTTTCTCAGCTTCCCAGACTTCAGCATTTTCTCAATCTCATCCTTTAGAGCGAAACATCTGTCTGTGACATGGCCGTGATCCTGATGGAACTCACACCAGAGGTTTTTATTCCTCTTATGTGGCGGAGCCTTCAACTTCTCTGGACATCTCAGGGTCCGGTCACTCTTGATCTCATTAAGAATGTGTTCACAGCTCACATTCAGAGGAGTGTAACGAGAGAATTTGTCGTCTGCCGACCGCTTCTTCCCTTCTTTCTTACCCTGGGACCTCCCAGCGCTACCGCGGTTCTCCTCTTCGTATTTGGCGGACATCGCCTCCTCCGCATTCATCACTTTTCCTGCAGTGGACAACAGCTCCGCCATAGATTTGGGGGGGTCTTCCGCCAGCTTCCACAGTATCTTTCCCTTCTGAAGACCTCCTATAAGGGCGGTCATGGCTATGCTCTCTTCATAGTCCTCCACCTCTAACTTCTCCTTGTTGAATCTTGCTATGTAGTCTCTCAGGCTTTCACCCCTAGCTTGTTTGACGTATAGGAGGTGGGTGGTCTTCTTTTGGGGCCTTACCCCAAAGCAGAAGTTGTGGATGAACTGCTCGGCCAAGCCTTTGAAGTTTTCGATCGAGTTCTTTGGAAGAGAGGTGAACCAGCTATGCGCTGCCCCTGTCAAGGTGCCCGAGAAGGCCCTGCACTTTATCTCATCAGGTATCGAGTAAATATCTGCGGCTGACTGGTACATCTCGATGTGGTGCACTGGGTTGGTGCTGCCATCATACTTAGGAGTCACCACAGGAGGTTTGAATTTAGCTGGGGTTGGGAACCCCACTATCCTGGCCACAAACGGTGAGCCCTCCGTGTAGCCCCTCTGTAAGGGGTCCCTGCTCTTTATGAGGTCCCCTATCTTCTCCTCGAGACGTTGAATCGAGTCATTCCATGGTCTTCTCTCATCGACTTGGCCGAGGTTATCCCCTGCCACCTCTCTTCGGTGGACAGTGGGTTCCCCAGCCGCGACCCGCTGACTGTTGACCTCATCCTGCTCCCTTGCTCTTCTCTCCATGGGTCGGCCTTGATTTGGCCGAGCCTGCCTATCCCCTCTTTGGGAGCCTGCGGCACTCCTTGACCTTGATAGCCTGTGTCTTAGGTCATTAACTGGTCCCAGCCTCTCGAAGGCCGAGCCTCTGCTCAACCTGTTGAAGGCCGACCCCCTCTGCTGTGCCTCATCTCTTCTTTGGCCGACACATCCTTGGCTTTGCCGAAGAGGTCGTACGGTGTTATCGGACACCTCATATGGCTCCCAGCAGTCCTCTGGGGCCTCTTCTGCTCCTATGTCATCATACCTGTCCTCTGGGCATGGGTTTCCTTGCCTCCCCAGGTGCAAGCGCCTAGGGTCAGCAACATCCCTTCTCCGCGGGGGTGCAGGTTGGTCCTTCATCGGTGCCTGGGGTGGTCCCCTGGCATCCGGTTGGGGTTGAACTGCCGCCGGGGTGATCATGTCCGGCGAGACTCCGGGTGGTCTCATCATCATGGTTTGGCTGAGCTGTGCAAATTGCTCCTTCATCGCTTGTTGTGTTGCAGCCAAAGATTTCAAGGCAGCTGCCACCTCCGCCATTTCGGACTGGGGAGGAACCTGACTGGAGCTAGCTCCTCCACCTCCGGGCGGCGGAAGCGGCGGCGGCAAGTCTAGTGCCATGTGTTACCACTATAGAACTTTGAGTAGCAGGTGAGCTTAATACCTTAAAGGATCTCTTTCAATGGTGAAACAGCTCCACGCAAGGGGTGGTTTCTGGTTCACCACCAGAATCTCCGGTCAGGCTAAGCAGGAAAAGAGGAAGAGATATCTTCTCATTCCCACAGACGGCGCCAAAATGATGATGCTGAAAATCAGCACCACCAGGTGAGGTGTTTGCAAACTCAATACAGGTGTAACAATGGCAACACAGCTATATGAATAAGGTAAGAATGAGGTGAGGATAAGAGGAACGACATCCGAATATGAGTGGTTCAGCCAATGTGGCCTACGTCCACGGTGAGTGTGTGAGAGTAATGTCACTGAAAGAAGGCACTAATGGCCATGGTTACAACCTCTCAAGCTCTCTTTCTCTCTCTACTGTGTACATTTAGACAGAGTTTTTTCTAGGGTTTTTATCCTGGACCCCTTGCAAGGTAGGGGGTGATCCCTTTATATAGTGCCTAGGGGGTGTAATGTACCCCCTATGCATGTAATGTGCATGTATGTAGTTTCCTCACCAATGGGGATGTGCCACCTGTCATGGCCACATGTAGATAATGATGATGAAATATTCCCCCACGTGCGGGGAATAATCTTGTTATAACTGATTTATGCCCAGGTGTCCTTATCCAAACGTCAACAGATGCTTGGTAGTCATGTTGGTGAATGGCCTCGGCCTAGGAGAGGCCGAGCTATAAGGGTTGGTCGTCCGCTCAATCCGTGAGGTGTCATGGGCTGTCTCGGCTTTATGTCAACCGAGGTGTATGCCCGTGTCGGCCTTGGCCGAGTCATTGGCGTGCTGATGGTAAGCGATGCCTCTGGTAACCTCGGCCTCCTCCGAGGTAAGGTTCATGTTGAAGGTGAATGTAGAGCTTCTTGTCATCTTGGCCTACCGTTGACCGGGGTTACTATTCCTTGGTACCTGGGGTTGATGTTGACATCTGTGATATGAGAAGTGTCCCCGGGGGGGGGGGTGTATGTGGTAGTGTCGGCCTGGGCCGAGGTATACTTGGCCGAGGGATGATATCGTGGGCCTCGATGCACTGGTGGGTCGGCCATCATCTCGGCTTCCATCTCGGCCGAGGTAGACACCTCCAGGCCGAGGTCATACTTGGTATATTAGTCCCCATACAGTTCATTAATGCGGTTGGGTGGAATGGTGACCCCACACTCCGCTATGAAGATTGAGGGAAACCAGTGCCCCTCATGCAACGTGCAAAGGTCCTAAGCCCCATTTAATAGTTTCATTACCACCCATGGTGGGATGCCGTGCGTGGCCCTAAATTCCTCTATAGAACTCTCGCGTGGTGTCTACCATTTCTTAATAAGAACAAAAAATAATTACACAAAGGAAAATGAAGAAGGAAGAAGGAGTCTTTATAGTGAAATGGTGGCAAATGACAAGCTTTATGGTTGAAAAGTTTGGAGAAAAAGAATCGAATTTTTAATGAAGGGTAAAGTAAGCAAAAAGGTGGGAATTGAAACTTTATAAGATTAAAAGATGTCTTCACACTAACCCAGGAATAGTGATGGTTAAATATATCTACCACTTCATTTTGATGGAGGCTCGCTGCCAAATGCAATTTATTACCACTGTACGCCCGGAGGGCCTCACTTTCCAAAACTTTCATATATTTACAAATCTACCACTAAACTGAGGGGACAAAAGGCCCTAATATGCCAGCTCTCTGAGATTGCTAACTAACCAAGCATCTCTACCGACTAAGTCGCGAACAAAGCCTAGTGACCTAAAAGCGAACATACTCAATCGAACATAATTTTAGACGACCAAATTTCTTCGAAGCCAACCAACTCCAAACATATAATATTCCATCCATTCATTCCACATCCCTAGCTACTCTGAAGAACCTGCTACACGTTACCATCAAGAATAAAGTCTTGGGGAATTTTATTGTACCATAAATATGGGATATGAAATAAACTAATAGTATTATGACACATGCCGTTAGAAGGTACTTGGCCCATTCAATGAACTTAGTCGGCTACGCTTATCTGGTCGGATCAGTAACAATCCTACTCAGCTAGATAACTGACCAACACCAGCTGAAGTTTTCAGTTATCTCCATCAAGGGACATTTGATTCACATGATGGAATACGAGCAGTCCCACTCACACCGGTACGCACAAGGATTATTTTGCATGATTGCCCACCTTTTTAGTGCGTTGTAACCAATTGATCATTAGCCATCTCTTAGAATGTAAAAGCTATAACTGTCTCACCTATAAAGGCACTTCCCCTCTCCCACTAATTTCTCTCTCTCATATATAATTGCCTATAAATAGCACTCAATACCACGTAAGAAGGGGGAATAGATTAATTTGCCCGATGGACGTATACAAACCCTAAAGAGAACCTTGAGAGCTTGTATTCATATTTTTCACGACTTTTACCTACTAAATTACATATAACCAACACTGCATCTGTGAGCGTAGGAACCTCATTGGCTGAATCACGCTAATCTCTAGATTCTTTCTTTGTCTTTCATCCCTCTCTATTCACCCTAAATTGATAAGTTAGTAGCAGTAATTTCTTTATTTATTATTGTTTATTATTGGTGCATTATAGGTAAGGCCCAAAAATCCATTTACCAAATTTTAGACGATAACAATAATAAACTTTACAAATAAAACCTCTTTATTCCGAGTGATTTACAGAAAATAAAATTGGAGTGCATTCGTGATTATTTTGTGGATTTAATCGCAAATAAAACTAAATAAATTATGATAATTATATTTGGAATTTTTGAGTATGAAAGAGTTGGCGCTTGCGTTCAATTAAGAAGTAATATAATAAATACCAATTTTAACCTAAATTAACCCTAAGCATTCAACTAGGTGTGATTGAAACAATATGAAATCATGCAAGAATTATTCAACACACAAAGTTAAGGAAAAATCCCCCACAGGGGCAAAACCATTTGTATATCACTATAATTTGTAAAAGACGGTTTACAATCGGATTACAATGAAATACGGGATGACTAAGAATTACCCTCGGGTATCGGATTCTGTAGTCGCGGCTGGAATATCCCTTTCCAGTAGGGTTGGCGGCTGGAACAATCCCTGTCCAGTAGGGCTGCAATGAAGAGGAAGAAGCGGTCCACTTCACAAGGGTTTAACAACAGCAATGGTGTTCTTGGGTTACCAAAAGTGACTCACAAATATATGGAATTTATGTGAATCAAGGGTATGAATCAATGGACTCAAATACCATGAAGACTTAAGAGTTATGGAACTCAGAAAATCGTGTGTAAGTCTTATAAAAAACAACCTCTGATCGTGGATTAAATAAGGAACTCTTTGACCTAGAAAATCTGACCACGATCTGGCAGAGTTTATCATCGTCGGATCGGTTCGGTCCTTTAGGCGGATCGGTCCGGTAAACTCAGATCAGTTCTTTTTCTGAACTCGGATCCATCTGGCTGGCATCGGATCGGTCCGGTCCTTTAGGCTTCATCGGTTCGCTATGGATCCGGTGGCTACTGGAGTCTGACAAAGCGAATCGGTCCGGTAGTTGGTCGGATCGGTCCGATAAGCCGGATCGGTTCTTTTATCTTAACCGGATCGGTCTGGCCAGGTCTGATTCCCAAATTCCTTCTTTCTCTTGATCTTTGGATTCTGTTTGATATGAAACTTTGAATTTCTGCAACGGTGTTACGGCTTATGACATACACGAGTAACATGGACAAAATTGTCCTTACAAATCTCCCCCTATGTCTATGCCAGAACAAACATAAAAAATCCGAATTATCAAGTATGAACAATGGCTATACAAATCTACCCCTCCATGAACCCAAAACTGAAAGAGGTACATATGACTAAGGCTGCATCGTTTGTTCTTCAATTCTTCAGGAATCTTCACGCTTTTCTCATCAGGGTGTGTATCATGGGATTATCAGGGATGTACCTACACACATGAGAAAAAGCAAATACCAAGTGACGTATCGAGTTTGAAATGAGATAAACATAAGCATATATATCAATTTAAGATGATATTCTCAGAATTTCAAAACTCTCCCATAATCAGATAATTCATTCTCCCCCTTTTTATGATGTCCCCAAATAGACAAATGAGAGAAATAAATCAATCAATCAAGAACCGGGATGACACAAGGCATAAAATCACACCATGAATGAACATAAAACAACCAAGTCGGTGATGGCGTAAATGAATGGGTGTGATCAAAATTCGATAGGAAAATCAAAGCATACAAACATGACATATGTGCACGATGAATATTGGATATTCCTAACGAATGAACTCAAATGCTTCCTTTGGTGTAAAGGAGTGACATTATAAGATATTGACTCAATCAAATCAACAAATCAAAGCTCAAAGTGATTTCTACACCAATAACGTCCAAAATGATTTTCATGCTTTTTCAGGACTTTCAAGGAAGTGCAAACCCGTTTTTCAATCTCCAACCAAACTCCCTCAGATTTATATTTTGAATAGAGGAATACTAAATTCTCAAACTTTGGAGAATTGATGGTGAAAACCTAAATGGCCCATATTTGGCATGAATTTCTTTTTATTGCCTTATCAATTTTTTTCGGGCTCTTTTAACCTCTTAGGACCTCGGATATTAAAATTCCTCCATTTTTTAGGTCCTTTTAACGGTGGCTTTTGCGCAAAGGATAAGAATCAACTTTCGCAGCCCCTCCCCGTTATGCAAATAATCACACAGTCTCACCGAAACGGTTTTTACATGCAATCCAATCTTATCAAGTTTTATCGCATATTGTACATTGTATAGACAGAATTGAGATAGAAACACTCAAGACAATATGTGATAGACAAGTGAAACAATCAAATATAGCCGTGCATGTGTGCAATAAAGGATATAGGAGTCAAGCATGTAGAAAATATCACTAATTACATCTCAAGGACTCCAATCAATGTTAAGCACATGGATGAAATGATGTAGCGTCACAAATCTCTACCAAATAGTCACATGGATATATGAAATGAAGTTGTGACTTGGCTATCTTAAATGCTCATCCATAAAAGGTGCAAAAACAGAAAAATCTTTTTGGTCTTTTTCAAAAAAGATTAACAAAATAAAATCTTTTTGTGCTTTTTCTCAAAATTTTTCTTAAAGAAAATCTTTTTGTATTTTTCAAAAGAAATATAAAAAGCAACAAGAATAAAACAAAACTGTACAACTAAGCAATGGTACATATAAACAGACTAGCAATAGGAAGCATATGATATGAACATGAAGAAGCATCCTATTCTAGACATAGACCAACCCCTAAGTCAACTGTGCAAATCCATAAAGACTTCCTAAGACTTTCAAATCTAAGGGCATCTAAAGGTTTCGTGAAAATATCGGCTAACTGACGGTCGGTAGGAACAAAACTCAGGGTTACGACCTTCTCCTCAACTAACTGACGTATAAAGTGCTCGCGTAACCTGATGTGCTTTGTGCGCGAATGTTGGACAGGATTGCGGGATATGTGTATCGCGCTCGTGTTATCACATGAAATGGTCATGGTGTCCTGTGAAATCCCATAATCCTCCAACATTTGCTTCATCCACATGAGTTGCGTGCAACAACTCCCGGCGGCGACGTACTCAGCCTCCGCAGTGGACAAAGAGATGGAGTTTTGCTTCTTGCTCAACCAAGAGACAAGAGCAGAACCAAAGTAAAAACACCCACCCGAAGTGCTCTTACATCCATCTACGTCCCCGGCCCAATCGGCATCTGAATAGGCGGACAAACGGTCATCGGTATCAAAAGAATACCAAATATCGTATGAGAGAGTCCCACTCACGTATTTGATAACACGTTTTAGAGCGAGTAAGTGTGACTCTTTAGGAGACGCCTGATAACGCGCACAGACTCCAACACTAAAGGCAATGTCGGGACGACTAGCAGTCAAGTAGAGAAGACTGCCTATCATACTCCGATACAAGGTTTGCTCTACGTCCTTGCCTGAAGTGTCCTTACTAAGCTTGGTAGTGGTACTCATAGGTGTACGAGCATGCTTAGCGGAGTCTAAACCAAATTTCTTCACTAGGTCTCTAGCATACTTGGATTGAGAGATGAACATCCCATCCTCTAGCTGACGAACCTGGAGACCAAGGAAGAATGTGATCTCACCAACCATGCTCATCTCAAACTCACTTTTCATCTCCTCCTCAAAGTGGTGAGCATGCTGGGAGCATGTGGATCCAAAGACTATGTCATCCACATAGACCTGGGCAACCAAAATAGCACCGTCATCTCTCCTGACAAACAACGTCATATCTACTCCCCCTCTCTTGAAGCCACGAGCTAAGAGATAGGAAGTAAGCCTCTCGTACCAAGCACGGGGTGCTTGCTTCAAACCATATAAGGCTTTCCTCAGATAGTAGACGTGCTCAGGGTGCTGAGGGTCTTCAAACCCTTTTGGTTGTTCCACATAAACCTCCTCCTGTAGAATGCCATTTAGAAAGGCACTCTTGACATCCATCTGACATACTTTGAAGTACAGATGACATGCAATGGCGAGTAGAAGACGGACGGACTCAAGCCTCGCAACAGGAGCAAATGTCTCCCCAAAGTCTACACCCTCTATCTGTGTGTAGCCTTGAGAGACCAACCTAGCCTTGTTTCTGGTTATGGTACCATTTTCATCCATTTTATTCTTGAAAATCCACCGGGTACCAATAACATTAGAATCACTAGGTCGGGGGACAAGTTCCCAGACATTGTTCTTCTTAAACTGAAACAACTCATCCTGCATAGCAGATATCCAGTGTTCATCTTTGAGTGCTTCTTTGTGGTTCTTGGGCTCGACTTTGGATGTGTAGCAAAGATGGCTAACAACGTTCTCTAGCTGAGCACGAGTCTTGACCCCTAGAGTGGGATCACCAACAATGGCAGAAGGGTCATGACTTTTGCGAACCCAAGCAGGTGTGTCCCCTAACACAGGAATAGGGTCCACAGAGTGTGGGAGAGGAACAGGAAAATCATTGTCAGAACAGTCCTCATCCTCACACTGAAGGTTGGGATCAATAATCGTCGGGGGTTCATCATCTTGCACGGTGACGTTTATTGATTCCATAACCTTAGAGCTCTTCAGGTTAAAAACCCGGTACGCTCTACTGTTCGATGAATAGCCTAGAAATATTCTTTCGTCGCTCCGGGAGTTTAACTTTCCTAATTGCTCTCTATCCCGTAGGATGTAGCATTTACTCCCAAAGACACGGAAATATTCCAGGTTGGGCTTCTTGCCGGTCCACAACTCATAAGGTGTCTGTAGTGTGTGTGGACGCAAATAAACCCTATTCACGGTGTGGCATGCAGTAGACACTGCCTCTGCCCAAAATCTCCTAGAAACTTTACGACCTAGAAGCATAGATCTAACCATCTCTTGGATCGTTCTATTCTTTCTCTCAACAATCCCATTTTGCTGAGGAGTTCTCACAGCAGAAAACTCATGTTTGATCCCGAGGCTATCACAGTAAAGATCTACCTTTGCTTCTGTGAATTCAGTGCCGTTGTCACTACGTATTCTGTTAATAGTGACACCGTGTTGATTTTGCAGGACACGGCACTTGGTCATTAAGAATTCTACAGCATCGGATTTCTCTCTCAGAAAACCTACTATGGTGTACCTGGAGAAATCGTCTACCATCACGAGAATGTATCTCTTACCACCTAGACTCTCCGTGTGAGTAGGACCCATAAGATCCATGTGAATCAACTCAAGAGCACGGGAGGTGGTAATGGAATTCAACTTCCTATGAGGGCTACGGATTTGTTTTCCCAACTGACATGGTCCACAAATCATGGAAGTTGGCTTTCCAAGAGATGGTAAGCCACGTACTAGGTCCTTTTTGACTAAACGAGATAAGTCTCTAACGTTCACATGACCTAGACGTTAATGCCACAGATCCATAGGAGTGATTGTGGCGCTGTTGCAGACAAGTGAGGATTTGGGCTCAGTCCCATAACAGTTATCCTCTGTCCTCACCCCTTGCACTAAAAGTTTACTGGCTTGATTACAGACCTTACAAGCTTCCCGGTCAAACTTTACTGCAAAATCATCGTCGCACAGCTGGCTGATGCTGAGAAGGTTTACTTTTAAACCTTTGACGTACAAGACATTTTCTAGCTTAGGAAGTCCTGGTAACTCTACAGTACCTCGTCCTACAATGCTAGATTTACTCCCATCTCCAAAAGTAACTCTCCCATCATCATTATCCTCAATCTGAGTAAAAAGGGAGACATCACCTGTCATGTGTCTGGAGCATCCACTATCAAAATACCATTGAGAGGTATTATGGGCTTTGAGAGCGACATGGACAACATGGGCCTTTTTCTCTTTCTTAGGAACCCAAGAGTAGGTACCTTTTTGTATTCCCTTGTTGTTGTTGGTTTTAGCCGGAATGCGGGGCGCATTCATTGATGGTAAGGTCATCCGTCGGAATTCCTCCATCAAACTCTGTGATGTGGCGGCTAGAAACTCAACTCGCTCTCTCAGACTGGCAAACTCATCAGTATGAAGTGGAGGAGTAAAAGTACGTCGTGTCCGAACCAAACTATAGCAAACATCCCTAAGGTGTCCATTTCTTTTGCAATGGGAGCAAAAGGGCACAGTATTAGGAGGACCTTGGTTTGCTTTTCTTGGTCGAACTCTCCTTCATGGTTTTTTATGACGGCCATAAGGAGTCGTAGTAAACTCAGGAATTGGTCCCGATGCAATTTGAGACGTGGAGGCACCATCAAAGCCTATTCCTTGCGTGTCACCAAAACCTAAAGCGGGACCGAGGAGCATCTTTCCCATCTTCCCAGATCTGTCCTCGATTTGAATCTTGACTTTCCTAGCTCATGCGGTGACTCATCTCCCGAGTCCACCGACTCGACCTCACTGTCGTCACTAAGGGTAGCATTTAGGATAGCTTTACCCTTTTCCCTATTCAGACGAGTGGCACACTCAAACGCTCTGTGTCCCTTACCGTCGCACTCAAAACACCTCTCACTGTCTTTAGGGGGTTCTTTGAAATCTTTCTTTTCAAACTTATTTTTCTGAAAATTCTTTTTATCTTTGAAATTCCCACTTTTATTAAATTTCAGAATTTTCTTGAAGTTTTTTAGCAAATAAGGCCAAATCATCTAAGTCAAACTCACATTCAGAATCAGAACTTTCTAACTTTCTAGATGACTCGACTCTCTTTCTTGCCGACCCCTCACTTTTTCTCTCTTGGGCTTTAAGGGCAATTCCCTTATCTTTTGGCTTGGCAGATTTAGGAAACATGTCTATTTCATAAGTTTGTAAATCTCCTACCAGTTCTTCCAATTTTAGTGTATTTAAATTACCCAAGGAATTCAGCACAGTGACTTTAGGTATAAAACGCTTAGGAAGGGAACGGAGAATCTTTTTAACAACTCTAGCATTAGGAATATGTTCACCAAGATTATAGCTAGTATTAACAATGTCAGAAAGCCTAGCATAAAATTCATCAAAACATTCATTTTCATGCATGGTGATGGTTTCAAATTGAGTTGTTAAATTTTGCAATTTTGACTCTTTAACAGCATTTGTTCCTTCATGGGTAAGTTGCAAAACATCCCATGCCTCCTTTGACGTGGTGCACGTCATAATGCGTTTGAACTCATCAGGTGTGACAGACCCAGAAATAGCGCTTAGACCCTTAGAATTGAAAGAAGACCATTTAAATTCTTCATCAGTCCAAGTAATGTCAGGTTTCAAGTTGGTCACATTATCAACAGTCACGGTGGGAGGGGTCCACCCTCGTTCAACCAAAATCCAGACACGTTCATCAATGGCTTTTAAAGCCGACCTCATACGGGCTTTCCAATAAGCATAATTTGACCCGTAAAAAATAGGCATTTTATAATATGACTTCTCCATTTGAACACGCTCTTTTCAAAAATCAATTTATTTCAGAAATTGATATCTTTAGAAAAATTTTGCGGAAGTAAGGAATACACGATAGACTGGCGTAACCTGCTCTGATACCAATTTGAAAGAGTTTTCGCTTGCGTTCAATTAAGAAGTAATATAATAAATACCAATTTTAACCTAAATTAACCCTAAGCATTCAACTAGATGTGATTGAAACAATATGAAATCATGCAAGAATTATTCAACACACAAAGTTAAGGAAAAATCCCCCACAGGGGCAAAACCATTTGTATATCACTATAATTTGTAAAAGACGGTTTACAATCGGATTACAATGAAATACAGGATGACTAAGAATTACCCTCGGGTATCGGATTCTGTAGTCGCGACTGGAATATCCCTTTCCAGTAGGGTTGGCGGCTGGAACAATCCCTGTCCAGTAGGGCTGCAATGAAGAGGAAGAAGCGGTCCACTTCACAAGGGTTGAACAACAGCAATGGTGTTCTTGGGTTACCAAAAGTGACTCACAAATATATGGAATTTGTGTGAATCAAGGGTATGAATCAATGGACTCAAATACCATGAAGACTTAAGAGTTATGGAACTCAGAAAATCGTGTGTAAGTCTTATAAAAAACAACCTCTGATCGTGGATTAAATAAGGAACTGTTTGCCCTAGAAAATCTGACCACGATCTGGCAGAGTTTATCATCGTCGGATCGGTCCGGTCCTTTAGGCGGATCGGTCCGGTAAACTCAAATCGGCTCCTTTTCTGAACCCGGATCCATCTGGCTGGCATCGGATCGGTCCGGTCCTTTAGGCTTCATCGGTTCGCTATGGATCCGGTGGCTACTGGAGTCTGACAAAGCGGATCGGTTCGGTAGTTGGTCGGATCGGTCCGATAAGCCGAATCGGTTCTTTATCTTAACCGGATCGGTCCGGCCAGGTCTGATTCCCAAATTCCTTCTTTCTCTTGATCTTCGGATTCTGATTGATATGAAACTTTGAATTTCTGCAATGGTGTTACGGCTTATGACATACACGAGTAACATGGACAAAATTGTCCTTACAGAGTATTTTTTTGGAAGCCAATTTAATTATTTATCTTGAGTCCCTAGTATATTCCAATATCTAACTAGTAGGCCCGAAAATCTCTGGAAGCCTAATTTAACTAAAGCCCATAACCCATATCCCATACCTATTTATATTGGTGTAATCTAGGGTTTTAGGCTAATGGTCCATTATAGAGGGTTAGAGAGGGAGAGGAAAATACTATTAGAGTTTTTATGAAGGAGTGGAGAGAGAAAAGGCCAATTCTTTCATATTTCACCATGGTGTCATATCCAAGAGTGCCCACACGCAAAGCTTACTTGGGTGAATCCTATACTAGAAGATTAAAGATGTTCAGAGCATTCTTATAAGATTTTTGGAGACCTTGGAGAGCAGCAAGAATTTCATCTTCTTCAACCCTTGTCTCCTCATACGAATCACAACATGATTCGCAATGGCATTGTATTCATCAAAGCCTAGGTTAATTTTTAAACCTAGTTCTTGATTTGTTTTCAAGTCTTGATTAATCAACGATCTTAGGGCTGAAATTTTTTCACATTTTAAATGTCAATCCTAAGTTATTTTCCTAACACTTTGTCTGCTAGATTTAATTCTAAAGTCATGGTTGTTAACTCTCTTAGTAATTTTGATTCTATAAAAGTAAAGGAACATGTAGGTTATTCTTAAAACTATGAGATAAACACGTGTTTCCTTGTAAATAAGGATACAAGATTAGATTTTAAAGTACATAAAGGGGATACTCCTGATTCCAGTGATAGTACTAATTCAGATACTGAGGAGATGCTTGTCTTTGATAAAAAAATTCAAAATTTTTATGAAATTAAAGAATGAAAATGATAACCTCAATAATCATAAATCTAATAACTTCTTTTGAAACTACACTATAAAGACTAGGGATAAGTCTAAGGATGAACTGGGGAGATTCTTTGAATGATATGACATTGGCCACATGGCACGTGAATGTCCTAGTTGGCTAAGTAGGTAGGGTAAGAAGTCGAAAGCATTGAAAGGAACAATTAATGATAGTTAACTAGGAGAGAATAATTTTCCCATTTAGCATAACTTTACCGTATTCGTGGCTAGTCATGCGGACTCTTTTTGTATGTCTTCCCCATGTAAAGATAATATTTTGCATAGCGATTCTGGTGTCGGTTCTCGAAGACTCCCAAGATAAGGAGAGTGGAGAGGATACTAGTTATGAGGAGGAAAGCGACCTTCAGGTAACCTATCGTGAATCGCATATGGAGTCTTTGAAGTTGAAAAAGTTAACATGAAGTTATAGGCTAAGTTAAGGGGATTTAAGAAAGGGAGTGCCTTTAGACATAATGATATATTGATTGAGGATTTAGAGGCATGTGATAAGACTCCATACGTTGAGGGGGGAGAGAAAACCTTCTAAGAATGGTTGAATGTGTGAAAAAAAAATGTCCATTACATTAAAAGAGTCTAATTATTTTTTCGAGTCAAGGATTTTAAAGTTGGAATATGAATTAAAAGACTCAAGGAATGTAAAAATTGACTTAGAAACTAGATTTGAAAAGTTGGATAAAATGTTAGGATCTATTCAAGTCAAGAATGATAATAAAGGTCTAGGATCTAAAGGTTTTAACGCTTTCTCTCCTAAAGCCAAGACGATGTTTGTTAAAGAGTCAACCATTGTCCTGGACATTCTCAAAGGTGAACCCGAGTGTATCATTCCTAGAGTTTATACATGCACACACTTTGGTAGGAAAGGCCACCTAAGGATGCTTTGTTATGATCTTATAAAAGGTCCTATTAAGTCTAAGTTCAGTGTCAACTTGGTTCCCAAAACCCGAGTCTCCCATCCGATATCTATTTAGTTGAGCAAATCGGATTCGGTGGCACAAAAGATTGCTAGGCTTATTGATTCTTTCACACGTTCACACGATCCTCGACATGTATTATTAGAATAGTGATTATGTTGGCATATTTCATTGACAAGATGTGATTCTTGATAAATATTAGATTTAGGTTTATGAAATATTTGTATCTATTTTATTAAAATTTTTCCTTTTTTAAAATATGAAAAAATACAAATCAATCTTTATTTTTTTGTGTGAGCAGTTTTACACATTTGTATGGCATATTGGTATGTTCGAAACCCATTCATTCCATGTTTTACAAGTGGCTAGGGGAATTAGAATTTGGTTTAAATGTTTAGGATTGTCTCTTAATCATGTCATAGAGTTATTCTTCTTTGATTTTCTTAACGGGTTCAACTAAGTATATGCCTTTGCACACAATATCAAGAGCTTATTTGGGATTTGATATCTATTTATGCATGGGCTAAGTGAGGTATTCTCCTATAAATATTTTAACATATGTATCTTTATAACTAGGGTATTTGTGCAGTAAGAACCATTTCTTGCGAGGTCGCTCTAAAGTTTAAAAATAAGAGTGGGCAATGGAAAGGGCATTAAAGGAAGGTAAAATCTTTTCCATCGTAGGCCACAATTGACAAGAGCATTTTTTGAAAAAATACATATATAAAGATGCGAAGGCCAAATTTAAAAATTGATCATAATAAAAATTAACATCTTCAAAAGAACAAAAACTGAACATATGTTTTTGAGGGAATTATAAATTAATGATCAATGAGTTTACAAAATTTGTACTAATTTATGATTAAATATTTGACTTTATTGATTTGAATCGTCAATATTTTATAGGCATGTGTGCATTTAGACAGCTATTGATTGTTTGAGTTCACTTTGTAAGTCATATGAGGTTAAACAATTTTTTTTATAAATTAAGACTATCAAATTTGAACTCCTTTGGACCATCTTAAGTGTTTGGGGCATATGTTTATTGTTCACAGTTCACACCTGTACACTTCATGCCACATGTGTTTAGATACATGTTGTAAGGAAAAAAATTCCAATTGAGTCCATTGTATAGTTTTGACTTATTTCTGGAACAAAACACGTTAGAGTTATAGGTCGTATTTTTATGGTCACGATCCCACGCAGACTATGACGTGTTGAAGTTTTATTGAAGACGTTGCGGTAAATCTTCAAGGAATTAATTATGCCGAAGTTTAATTGGTGCAAGTTTAGTCGTCTTCAAGATCAATTGATGTCCGAGATCACTTAGGTATGAATGCGTAAATTTAATGAGATTCGAAATTTATTTTAAAATAATTAAGGATGTAATTTTTATAAAATAAATGGTTTTAAAATGTTTTATAAGTGTTTGAAAAGGTTTGCACTTATTTTTAATCAGATGAGGACGGATTATAGTTTAATTTGAGTGGAACTCTTTCTTAAGAGTTGGTTTATAATCAAACTTTAATTCGCTGGTAGCTCAAACGACTTGACCAGTCGTTCAAGCGAGATGCTCTATCGTTTGCGCGACATTGCTATCTCGTTCGAGCAACAGGTCAATGTCGCTTGAACGACGTGTCGCCTTAAGGAAATTATATAAGGCGTGTTTTCCATCGTGGATGCGTGTGTTATGGACAGACATCGTGGAAGAAGGTTACTGTCTACATGGGAACCGTGAGAGGAGTGGTTGAAGATCAGAGGAGTGTCAAGTTTCGTGGGTGGATCGAGTCGTTGAGTAAGACTACCGTCTGTACCATTGTAAAATCCATATTTATAGAGATTGTTTGACTTGTGCCGTCTGAGATTTTTTTTCATTTGTGTTTTTTCTCGTACATCCGGCGTTGTGAGTATTCTTCACTTTATTTTACTTGTTTTAATCATTAGATGGATGTTTAGGATTAATCAAGATAAAATTTGGTTAAGTTAAAATTGTTCACAACTTGGTGCGTATTAAAAATTGGAAAAAAGGTGTTTAATAAAAATGGAAATTGTTTTGTCATCCTTAAAACACTTTCCACATAAGAAACTAAAAGGGACCATCAAATTGGTATCAAAGATAAAAACATAATTTTATTGTGTTTGATCCCTTGTGTTTTTTCAGATGAATTTTGGAGGTTTTGAAAGTTTTCGTGGTTCTATTTTTGATGGCACAAATTATGCTTATTGGAAAATGCGAATGGGAAGTGCTTTAAAATCTATTAATGAGCGTGTTTGGGAATGATGCTGAACATAGGTTTTCACTTTACAACTCTAAAGGTTTGCACGTAATTTCCTTACATGTCACCCCAGAAGAGTATAATAGAATTATGACTTGTAAAACTTCAAAAGAGGCTTAGGATACGCGTGCACTTACTCACGAGGGAACTAGCACGGTTAGGGCGTCTAAGTTACAAAATCTCTCTACACATTTTGAGACGATTAAGATGTTAGATAGTGAGTCATTTGATGAGTTTTATGCTAGATTATCTAATATTGTCAACTTGGCATTTAACTTAGGTGAGAAAATTTTCGACAATCGTATGGTAAAGAAAATTTTGAGATTGTTGCCGAGTAGGTTTGATGCAAAAGTGACAGTTTTAAACTCCTTAGGAATGCTTGATTCGATGAAACTTGAAGAGATTGTAGGTGACTTACAAACCTATGAACTCGATATGTTTACCTCTAAGCAAGTTCCTAAGAAAGAAAAGGGCATTGCTTTGGAAGTCCGGAAGGAGGAAACTAAAATTTCAGATGATGATTTCGATTCTGATTTTGAGGATGTATCCTTGTTGGCTAAAAGGTTCAAAAAATTTCTTAAGTTTCAAAAGCAATTGAAAGATGCTAAGAAGTTTGAGAAATTTAAGAACAACAAGGTTGAGTCCACCCCTAAGGATAAAAGTGAGAAACTTAATAAGGTTGAGTCGGATAGGTGTTTTGGGTGTGAGGGGTATGGTCACAAAGTTGCCGAGTGTACCACTAGATTTAAGAGAGAGGGCAAGAAATCGATAGCTTATAGTGCCTCCTTAAGTGATAGTGACCCGGAAGAGGGAGAGAGTTCTCCCAATGAGAGCAAGTTTATTACATTTTTGGAATGTCATGAGAGCAACGACGATAAATCTTCCCATGAAGATTCTCATGTGCATGACACTTCCAAGGCCATTGAATCCTAAGTGAGTGAGGGAGAAGTTAGTGAGGATGAGGAGGTAGATGTGAAAGAGTTGCAAGTTGTATTTAATGAGTTGTATGCCGAAGCGGTGAAAGTGAAAAAGGCTAACTTTAAATTGCAAGCTAGGTTAAATGAGCATGCCATAGAAAATAATGATGCTTTGATTGAGGATCCTAGGGCAAGGGATAAGAAGCTTAGGGAGAAGCTGGAGTATGTCGAGAAAGAGAGAGATAGTCTTCATGGTTTGATGGAAACTTTGAAAAAGGAGTTGCTAGAGTTTGAGGAGTCTAGGACTGTACTTGAGTCTATGATTCTTGAGTTGGAGGAGAAGTTGAAAGACTCGAGTAAGGTTAAGTTTGACTTGGAATCTTATTCAAAAAAGTTGGATAGGATGTTTGGCACCATCCAAGTCAAAAGTGATAGGTTTAGTATAGGCTACGATGATAGAGTTGTTCCCATTCTCAAAGCCAATACCAACCGTGTGAGAGATCCCACTAGGAACGTAAGGAGAGGTCGATATTTTGGTTATCATTCCCTTCGTATTTACACTTGCACACATTACAGTAGGAAATGCCACCTTAGATATTTTTGTTATGACCTTAGGAATGCTCCTAGGAAGTTTAGGAATAAAGTCGTGTCGGTTCCCAACCCCCCCACCCGTCATGTTACACTTACTTGGGTTAGGAAATCGGATTTAATGTCTTTAGGACTAAAACTTCATGTTTCTTATTTGGTTGCACTTGATTCTTCTCATGCTAAATTTAAAGGATGATTGTGTTACCATGTTTGTCATACTCTAGTCTTTGAAAAATACAAAAAAGAGTTTTGGTTTATAATATTTATGAGAAAATGCAAAAAGATTTTGCATTTATTTGAGTCAAAATATGCTGAAAAACTAAAAAGATTTTCTATTTGTTTTTGTTTTTGAGTTTACATGTTTGGTGTGGCATATTGGTGTTCTTGGACCCCATTCCTTTCATTATCCATGTGGCTAGGACATTTGGTATTGATGCTTAGAATTATCTTAACCATTGTATTGCGGGGTTGTTTCAATGTTGATATGCATTTTGATTCAACTTTGTTTATATGCCATCTTTGCACACATGCACAAGTTTATATGGATGTTTGACATATCTTACATATTTGAGTTTGGTGAGGCATTCTTATCTCAATTTTTTCATCTATGCGTAAGTAGACATAAGGAGGAGGTGTGCATGTAAGAACCAATTATCGTGAGGATTGTAATTAAAAAAAATGATGAGTGTTCACGGGGAAAGGGCCGCGAAAGTGTAAAATTTACTCGTCATGAAAGCCACCGTTTAATAGAGCCCGAAAAAAAAAAGCAATAAAAAGAATCTATGCCAAAATATGGGCCAATTTAGTTTATATTCATCCAAAAGAGAATATATATATATATATATATATATATATATATATATATATATATATATATATATATATATATATATATATTCGAAATTTTGAGGGAGTTTGGATTGATATATTAAACGGGTTTGCACCACGAATCCTAACGTTGAAAAATCGTATCATGATGCTATTATTTGTAGAATCATCAAAATTTTGAATTTGTGGGCATGTTTGATTGTTTAGTTAATTAAGCTCAAGCTTTAAATGTTACATATGGCTAAAATAAAGTTTGATGATTTATCACAATCAATTAGAGCTTCTTGATCGTTTCGATATGTTGTAATTGTGATTCATGTGTTGTAGTTTACGCCTATACATTCCATGTTCATGTTTGAGCACATCGATACTATGTTATCATATAAATCACATTTGGTTGTTTTGAGTTTTCTTAGTTTAGCTACTGTTTTGGTATTGTTTTGCAGTTTTGAGCCCCTTCTAGTTAGATTTTTTACAAAAAAATTTCACCGGGCAACACTGTTTAACCTTTTGGACTGGAACTGGGATTTTTGTTTTCTTATTTGAGCGAGATCTTCTTATCGCGTTATCGGTCTAACGATAGAGTTTTATCTTTTGAGTGACTTAACATCTTCATTCAAGCGACCTGTCTTGGTTTTCTCAGTTATTCTATTTCAGTACCCTGCTGCCTTGCGTCATATTTTTTTGGTACTGCTGAGTTGCTACTGGGCTTGCTATATGCAGTATACTTTGAATGTTCACATATTTTGCTGCTTTAATACGTTTAATCACACCTGCTTAGTTTGATGAATTTATATTGTGTGATTATTGTTTGCTAGTTAAGGCTTTGATTTTATTGATAATTATTACCTGGTTGTTTGCATGATTATCAAGATATATTTAATTGATTTTGCTTGTGTTAGAAATTTCATCAAATTGGTATCTTTTCACCCAATTATCTATTCGAGACAAATAGGGGGAGAGATGTATGTTATATAAGGGGAGATTTTTGTTGAGCACTGTGTTTCGTTTGCAAACATTAGTATCTACATTGGTATCTTATTTATGTGCATATTGGATATCCTGATTTTAAAGTTGTTTAGTTTAATATTGGTATTAAAATATTTTGCTCACATATTTCATTATGATTTATATCATTTGTTCCACCATACTTCACTAGGTATTTGTCTATTTCACGTGAGTAGGTATGCTTAAGAGATTCGAGATTTCAAGACTACATCACATTCAGACATTCAGAGACAGTTTCATGCTTGTCGGTCCATTGCTTACTAGTCTTATCCGTATTTTTTATTTTTGGGTTTATGGGATGATATTTAGGCATTTCACTGTTGGTTTTGTTTCGGAATAGTCAAAGGGAGAGATTTGGAAGGACAAAATTTCCAATTAAATCCATTGTATAGTATTGACTTATTCCTGGAACAAAACACGTTTGAGTCATAGGTCGTATTTTTATTGTCACGATCCCACACATACTATAACGTGTTAAAGGTTTATTGAAGATGTTGCGGCAAAGATTCAAGGAAATAATTACGTCGAAGTTTAATTAGTGCAAGTTTATTCGTCTTCAAGATCAATTGATGTCCGAGATCACTCCGGTATGAATGCGTAAATTTAATGAGACTCAGAATTTACTTTAAAATAAATAAGGATGTAATTTTTACAAAATAAATGGTTTTCAAATGTTTTATAAGTGTTTAAAAAGGTTTACACTTCGTTTTAATATGATGAGGACGGATTAGAGTTTAATTTAAGTGGAACTCTTTCTTAAGAATTGGTTTAAAATAAAACTTTAATTCGCTGGTCGCTAAACAACTTGACCAGTCGTTTGAGCGAGATGCTCTGTCGTTCGTGCGACATTGCTATCTCGTTCAAGCGATAGGTCAATGTCACTTGAACGACGATCCGCGTCAAGGAAATTATATAAGACATGTTTTCCATTAAATTTCGTAAGTGTGCATTCTGCAAAAATCAGTATTCATCCAGAATGTTTCTACACACAAGTTTTCTAATGTTTTCCAAAGTTAACGCATCCTTAGAGTTTCAAAGATCCGAGTTATCATTAATATATGCTATAGTGATCTTTGTGGAACCAAGAGGAGTTATTCTACACTTGAACATTGCTGGTTTTATGGTGAAGATTTGGTGGATTTCGGTTTCAACATTGTAGACGTTTCAAGCCATATTAGTGGACACCAAGACATACGTGGATGCATGTGTTGTGGACATGCATCGTGGAAAAGTGTTACTTTCTATGTGGGCACTGTGAGAGGAGTGGTTGAAGATCATAGGAGCGTCAAGTCTCATGGGTGGATAGAGTCGTTGAGTAAGACTACCATCTCTACCATTGTAAAAACCATATTCATAGTTATTATCTGGCTTGGGCCGTCCGAGATTTTTCCAGTATGTAGTTTTCCTCGTACATCCGGCTTTGTGAATATTCTTTAATTTATTTTACTTGTTTTAATCACTAGATGGATGTTTAGGATTAATCAAGATAAAATTTGGTTAAGTTAAAATTGCTCACAACTTGGTGTGTATTAAAAATTGGAAAAAGGTTTTTCATAAAAATAAAAATTGTTTTGTCATCCTTAAAACACTTTCCGCATAAGAAACTAAAATGGACCATCAGATGTTTATGCAATGTGATTGTGAAAAACTTATTTTATGTCTTATGTGGTAACGCACACACACACACACACACACACACATATATATATATATATATATATGTATATGTGTGTGTAATGTTATATGTATGTGTATATATGTATATACGATATTTGTTTAAATCTTTGCATGCATTTAATTCATTTTCTTAATTAATACATCTTTAAGATTATTTATTATCATGTTGCCAAATCTCATGCTTGATGCTAGATACACTTAAGATTGCATGATATGATTGATCCTCCCTAGATGATCACATTTGATTCATATTATGATGTTTAACCTTTGTTCATTCCTGAACAAAAAAGGGGGAGAATGATTAAATTAAGGGGGAAGGGATTTCATATGTTGTGAGAGTTTTTTAGACTAACAATGTTATTTGATTTTTTATTCTCCATGCATTTGAAATGTGTGTTAAGTGTGTAGGCATAAGCATCAATGTAAAAAAGCTTCACAAGTTCAAATCTTCATATCCGATAGAGTTGATCAAGTGTTTAAATGTCTTTTTTCTTTTTGGGTTGTGAATGGGCATTAACGCTTAGTGACCTATATGATTCTTTAGTTTTATTTGAAATAGCCAAAGGGGGAGATTTGTAAGGACAAATTTTATAATAAATATGAAATTTTATATTTGGCATTATTTCTTTGGACAAAGAAATTTTGAGTCATAGGTTAAGACTGTTTGTATGTGTTCCTCAAGCCTATACATTGAAGACTTGGAGTGGCCTTTATAAAGTGTTGTCAAATTCATGCCGTGATATCACGTCTTCATCCTTGGATCTCGAAAAAGTGGAGCGATATTGATATTTTGATCCTTGAATTTTTAAACGAGTGTATTTCATTTTGTATAGGCTATAAATTTAATTTAAGAATTTGAAAATTAAAATTAATTTTTTTCGGAATTAAAATTAATTTTTTTCAGAATTAAAATAAAAATCTAAAATTTTGCAAGTCTTTCTAAGGACATTGATTTGTCTTTCTAGCAAGATTTTATATCTCATTCGAATGTGAATGGCATCTGGTTCGACCGAGACTGAAATGTAGGTAGAACGAACTAGGAACGAGGAGTTATTGCCCAACACTATTTTGTGATTAGAAGCTCATCTGAAGCTCGTCTGAATGAGATGTAGTTCGTTTGAACGAGATGGAAACTCGTTCAAACAACATGATTATTTTGTTTGAACGAGATCAATTTATTTGGATTCGTGCTTTATAACATTAGGTCGGATTTGCACTACAAATTAAACATCTAACCTATTTCATAAGAAACTCATATACAAACCTTTTTAGAGACTCTTTGAGTTGTTTCTACACCTGTTTGAGATCCAGTAATCAAAGTATCAATCCAGTTCGGAGATCTCATGTTTTGAGCCTCTATGAAGATTTATTCTTCACTGTTTGAGAGTTTTGTCATGGTAGATTTCTGTGTTGCTAATTGATGAACCAAGTTTTGATCGCTGGACACCCAGGCGTAGTTGGACTGCATTGTTTGTCGTTGGAGGATTCTTGTAATTACTGTGATCAAGGTCTTGGAGCAAAAATTGCATCAGGCTTGAGGAAGTTGAGGAAGTGAGTTAGTCTTTAGGTCGTCATGTATAAATCCTTATATCATAGTGGGCTTTTGTAGTTTTTCGTTTTTTATATAATTTTTTCTATTTTTGTTTTTTTCCTATTTTTTTTGTTTTGAAAGTACTTTTGTCTATTTTTTAATTTTTATAGTTTTTTAGTTTGAATTAACTTTTCATAATTTTATAATTGTTTTTTGTATTTTATAAAATTTTCTCAATTTTATTATAAAATATTAATTTTTTCATGTTATTTTTTCACACGACATCATTTTATTGGGTTAAGCTACCATATATGAATTCATGATAATTTAAACTGATGATGTTAGACACGGGGTCCAATTTTTAATGTTAACGTACTTCAGGGTTTATCGTGTCCAATTGAAACATTAGGGGTAAAATTGCAAATTAAACCAAACTTCAAGGTTTACGATGTCCTTTTTCCTTAACTTTTCTTTCTACAGCTCTCAATTTATTACACCCGCAGTAATATACTAAGATCCATATAATCCACCTAAATCGACATGATGTATAGAAAAATTAAGATAAACCTGATAACATAGATCCTCTATGTGAGAAATAATCCAATAAAGGTTTATTTTTGGTTTCGTCAAGTTGGTTGAAAACTCACCTAGTTTTCCTTCAACATCTTATTGTTTCAAAAACATGTGCGAGAGATTTTTACATAACTTGTAGATCTATATTTGGAATTTTAATTCATTAAACGTTCAATTTTCACCGGTTACACAATAGTTTCTAGTCCAACTCATATTAAAATCAAAACAAGAATGCAAATTTGATTTGACATTAAAGTAAGTTTTTAACTCCTTTCCACCATCAACCTGTAACTGATAAACTCTGATCAAACTAATATATACCCAACATGATGGGGGTGATAATTGATAGCTTAAAAACATATACCTTCGAATTAGATGTTGTTATTTTTTAGCAAATGTTGTTTTAAGAGTATCCACAATAGAGTCCCATTTTTTACATGAACTCACTTTTAACATTTGAATCCTAACAAAAATCCATCCTTAAATTGGAATTGTGTACCATAATAATTATGGGAAGTGGTTAAAATAGTGTATCCTTATCTTTCTATACACTTGGCCCTTTAGATTTAAAAACACTAAAAAACACTATACCTGTAGACACCCCATTCTAACACCCCACACTCCTCCATAGGGTTCAAACAAAGTCCTTTCAAGTCTTGGACCCCTAGTCCTTCTATTAACCTTATTTAGAGAATAACCACACACTCTTCGAACCCTATTTGAGTTTGGGGAAACTCTTAAATCTAGGAGTAGCTAAACAAACTTTCATAGAGCTCTGAATTCTCTTTCCAACGGTCCCGACTGTGCATGAATCAGACCTATGGTTCGCATTTTATGGCCAAAAAATCAATTATGCCTGCCTATTGATACCTAACCTTCCTACATCCATGTCGGAGTTTCCTTCGCCACCAAGTCCTTCCACTCTACCAGCAGGAAGGGCAGGGAGTATGTCGATTGGTATACTTCCGAGGGCAACTCCATCCTTTCTCTTCTTTAGGGTTTTCCTATTTAAGGAAACCTTGGCCTCATTTCAAAAACCTCAACCTCGAAATTAGTGCGACAACTTTCTTCAAATTTAGCGCATATAACTTTCACCACATTCTTTTTACATTCCCTTACCTCACCTCTAGATACCACTCCACCACCACTACCTACACTAAAAAATTATCCTAGAAAATTCCTGAAAAGCAAAATTCAAATTGTTTTGAAGGTCTAAATCCTTTTCATTCCACTTTACCTACTAGTTTTCATTTCAATATACTTTGGTATTTTGTAGAATATTCTTATTGGTTTTTTATTTTCGTCACTAATTTAACCCTTTTATTATATATAGCCTCAAACCTATTTTTATAAATCAAAACCCCAAAAAAGAGGGTTTATACCTTACTTCTTAATTGTAAGTTATCTTACTTTTTATTACACTTTCACCACAATTCGCACATTTTTTTCGTAAAAATAAGACATATACTTTAAAATCGGAATATGGTTTAAACCCTACCTTATTTTCCGTACGAACTACATAGACTTTGATGGCATTTTTGGCTATGTAGACATCCCAAAATCACTTTTGGGTTTCAAATTCTCCTTCATTAATCTCATTCTTATTTCATGTTAATGTATGAGTATTACATTCAAATGTTTCAATTACCTTGCTCATATGGCTAGTTTATTTACATTTATCATTTCTTAGCAGTTCTATGATATGCATGCTCACTTTTCTATAGTGGCGTTACGATCTTGTGACACCCCGACTAATTAAATACCGGGTAGCTACTCCTTTATTAAATCAATACAAAATGCCAAGTTGGTTCAGTCAATAGCATCACTGTCAAAAACATTTTAATAATTACTAACCACCTAGTATTTAAAAGTAAGTTGCCAAATTTTAAGTTAAGTCTGATTAATATGCAATAAAAGAGTAATGGAAGAACAACATAATCCATTCACCATAATGAAGTAATAAATAACCAACGAAGAAATAAAAGTCCGGAGGAAAACTCCTCACAACAATCCCACAACTGGAAATAAAATGACAAGTCTGAATCCTGAATTAATACATGCCATAAGTCTGAATAACTGAAATAAAAGAAAAGTCTCTAAAGAAATGGGCGACATGCCCTACAACTGATAAATGCTGAATATAGAGTCAATGTAGATGAAGCGTCTACAAGCAAAGTCCTGTAACTTCCACAAACAGCTACAGCTCGTCACCTGAATGAGAATCCTAAGCATGGTGTCCTTGTGGCTGGGCACCTAAAATGGTTTTTACAAAAAAATAGATTTGAAAGCAAATGGGTCAGAGCCCGAAAGTGGAAATCATTTTAAAAACTGCAAGTGTTTTAATAACATTAAAACATTAAATGCAAAAATACATGTTAGGACGTGCACTCACATGAAATCCTCACCTCTCGACTACATGTGCACTCCTAACGTATCGTACCCATCTAAAGGACATCCATAACTAACCAAACCGTAATAAGTTCTAACCCTTACTACTCGATCCCCATAGTACATTCTAGCGTTATCAAATGAATAAAGGGTTTTACTTAAACTCGGATTCTCAATTTGTAAAACAATTCACTATTGATTAACCCGTTATATTTTCTCAAAACGTTTCCATATTTATACACACAATAACACATGAAAGTTCCCATTAATTAAGTGTATATTATTCACGCCATAAATATACAATACAAGCACCCCGAGACTAGCTGCGGTGCACACATACTCTGTTATCCATCCCGGTACATCACGTACATAAGGATCCCATATTCTGAATCTCTCAGGAATAGTTCTCAGATAACAACATCACAAATAATGGAGGCGAACCCCGTCACATCACATGGGTCATGCACATACCTGCGCTCCCACGATCAGCAGACTTATTAACATCCCAATAAGTCCTTCTCTGACCTATGTTCATCGAGGTAATCGGTCTAAATTCGGGAAACACAAGGATTAGAGGGCCCTAAGCGAACGCAAACCTCCCGTGATAGCAAGTATGGTAGGTATGTCATTCACATAAAATCAGTATATATACTAAGTATGCACACGTCTTAGTAATCACCATAATATATTGATGGTACACTTCTCATTCTCGTACCGACATATAATACTACACAACTTATATGTTCCCAGTTAATATAATAAATTAGGCCGTCAATAGTTCTCACATCGTAGAAGACACTCACGTCCTACTTCATATTTACCCTTAGGTTCAAACTACACTTCTAGATTTGATTCCTCATTATATCCCAAACATCCCAAATATCATAATTAATCATCAAGGGAAGGTTATCTCTACATATACACAAGGTTACGGGACATTCGGGATCAAAACAGGCTAAAAAACCTAAACTGTCAACTCGTTAGAAGTCTCATTCGAACGAGGCTGTTCGAACGAGAGTTCGTTCGAACGAACTGGGACTTCTAACGAGATCTCGTTCGAACGACCTGGGCAGGTCTTCTAACGAGTGGCCAGTTTCGAGCCCAGAAATTCCTGATTTCGTTTTTCCCAATTTCTTCACTCCTAATCCCACATAATAATCGACCCAACATCATTTTAAGGTTCATAACTCGTACTAAACACTCATAGGTCATAATCAAACGTTTGTATAGGGCTAATTCATCTTAAACATCATCAAATCTTCAAATCTCTTCATTTATTCCCAAATTATATGAACATGAACCCTAACATTTATAAATCATCATTGAACCAACTAAAATCCGTTTTTGTTTCATCCAAGATATTATTAACATCAGAATAATTGCCTACATATAATTCTACATGCAAATCCTCATCAATATGTAAGATTCTATTTCCAATTTAATGGGTTTTTCATTAACTCCCAAGAACAATTAGATTTTTATAATTCCTACGCATGGAAGAAGCATTCTCTGAAATTAATTGGAATTAAACACTTGCCTTAAGGGTAACTCTGGATTTGATGACGAATCTGATGAATGGTTTTCTCTCTCCTCTGCAGAATTCCTTCTCTCTCTCTCTCTCTCTCTCTCCAAGCTTTCTTCTCTAATGGTGGTAATGGAGGCTAGGGTTTGTGCTTTAGAAACTCTTAGGAACAAATTTCAATAACCTCCGTAGTTATTTGGTTATTAGTGGGCTTAGTGGGTTATTGTTAAATCAGATATTAATTCCCAATTTTCATAGGTTTTAATTCCCAAAAATCCAAAATTACCAAACTACCCTTATACGTTGCCGGTATGGCCTAAAAATGCTTCGGGACCCAAACCAAACCCCCAGCTAGTGTTTTCTGACTATTTCGACCCTTCCGGACGCGTTGGCGCACTCAAAATGACCATACGGATAATAGAACTAAAATTCACTTTTTTTAATTAGAATAAATATTTCTCTGACGCGACTGTCACACGCGTCTCAACAAAATTCCCAAATTGCCGTATTTCAATCTCACGACAAATTTCATAATTCAAAATTCATATATAATCATATATGCACATATAATCAAATACCAACTCGCATCTCGCTAGTATTTTTAACCCGGATTAATTTCCAATTAATATGCATTTAATTTAATTAATCCCATAAAATAAGTATCACAAAAATACGGGGTATTACATACTTCCCCCCTAATAACTGAATTTCGTCCCAAAATTCGGAACTAAAAAGTACCTGGTAAGAACAACTCTGGATAACGTTCGCACATCTCATCCTCGCGCTCCCATGTGGACTCCTCGATATTTTGATGTCGCCACTGAACACGCACTAACGGAACTATCTTTGATCGCAGTTTCCGCTCACTTTGGTCCAAAATAGCAATCGACCCCTCTTCGTAGGAGCTATCCGGCTGGAGATCGATGTCCTCCAAAGCAATGTGAGAATGAGCCAAATCGTCCCTAAGATATTTCCTTAGCGAGGAAATATGAAATACATCGTGAATCCGATGTAAATGCTCCGGTAATCCAAGCATATACGCAACCGGTCCAATCCGCTCAATAATAGGAAATGGTCCCACATACCTTGGTGCCAACTTCCCTTTCTTCCCGAAACGCATAATCCCCTTCATAGGAGATATTCTGAGAAAAACCTCGTCCCCCACTTAGAACTCCCTGAAGAACCTCTTCGCATCAGCATAGCTCTTCTGCCGATCCTGAGCTACCCGAATGCGACTCCGAATCAATTCTATCCTTGCCGAAGTATCTTGAATCACTTCCGACCCAAGTAGTTTGTTGTCCCCCACCTCCAATCAACATGCTGGGGAACGACACGGTCTACCGTACAACACCTCAAATGGAGTCATGCTAATGGTGAACTGGTAGGAGTTGTTGTAAGCAAACTCCATCAGTGGAAGATACTTCTCCCATCCACCCCCAAAATCAATGATACTCATAAGTAGCATGTCCTCTAACATCTGGTTTGTACGCTCCGTTTTCCCGTCGGTCTGCGGGTGGTACGCCGTACTCAACCGCAATTCCGTGCCCATGGCCTCCTGAAAACTCTCCCAAAACCGTGAAACAAATATCTTGTCTCGGTCAGACACGATATTTAGGGGCACACCATGAAGTCTCACTATTTCTGAAATAAAGAGCTGGGCATACTGTCCCGCAGTGTAGTCTGTCCTTACGGGTAGAAAATGAGCGACTTTGGTCAACCTGTCCACAATTACCCAAATGGAGTTATGACCTCTCTGTGACGTAGGCAACCCCGTGATAAAGTCCATGGATATGCTCTCCCACATCCACATCGGGACCTCCAACGGCTGTAGCAGTCCTGCCGGTCTCTGATGATCCACTTTTACTAGCTGACAAGTGGCGCATTTTGAAACAAACTCGGCAATATCTCTCTTCATCCCGCTCCACCAATACTGTCATCTCATGTCTTGGTACATTTTGTCCCCACCAGGATGTACCGCGAACCGTGAGCCGTGCGACTCTGCCATCACCTCGTGCCGCAATTCCTCTCCTTCCGGAACTACCAATCTCCCATTGAAGCGTAATCCCCCGTCTGAGCTAACGGTATAGGACTCGGCTCCCTCTGCTAATAATCGAACTATCTGCTCCTGACAGAACGAGTCATTTGCCTGTGCCCTTACTACCTTCGTGACAATCTGCGGTGTAACGGTCATCACAGACATGAACGATCGGGCCACTGCATCCTGGTGTCCCAATTCCTTCCATTTGGCCTTCCACACTTCTACCACTTCATCTGCTGGCCTACGTCTCAACGCGTCTACTACCACGTTAGCCTTCCCCGGGTGATACTGGATATCAAACTGATAGTCCTTCACAAACTCAATCCACCTCCGCTGTCGCATATTCAACTCCTTTTGCGTGAATAGGTACTGTAGGGACTTGTGGTTCGTGAACAATCGAAACTTCTCCCCCAACAGATAATGTCTCCAAATCCGTAGGGCAAATACGACTGCCGCCAACTCCAAGTCATGAGTAGGGTAATTCTTCTCGTGAGGCTTTAGCTTACGGGATGCATAAGAAATGGCCTGACTCTCCTACTATAATACACCTCCAAGTCCTTATAAGGACGCGTCGGTGTAGACTAGATACTCAACTCCCGGTCTCGGCAATGCTAACACAGGTGCTGAGGTTAACTTATCCTTCAACTCGTCAAATGCCAACTGACAGACATCACTCCAGATGAATGGCACGCCTTTACGAGTCAGATGTGTCAAAGGACCCGCTATCTTCGAAAATCCTCGAATGAACCTCCTGTAGCATCCTGCTAATCCCAAGAAACTACGAATATCCGTTGGTGTCGTGGGCTGTCCCCACTCCCTCACCGCGAATACTTTCCCCGGATCAACAGATATCCCCCGGTCGGAAATAATATGTCCCAAAAATTGGACCTCCTTCAGCCAAAACCCACACTTCTCATACTTTTCATACAACTCGTTCTGACGTAGCGTCTGCAAAACTTGCCTCAAGTGCTCGGCGTGCTCCTCCTCTGTCTGGGAGTAAACCAGAATATCATCGATGAAGACAATGACAAACTGATCTAGGAAATCTCTGAACACCCTATTCATCAAGTCCATAAACACGGATGGAGCATTGGTCAAACCAAAAGGCATAACCCAAAACTCGTAAGAACTATATCTCGATAAGAACGCAGTCTTCGAGACATCCTCCTCCCTGATACGCAACTGATGGTATCCCGACCGTAAATCAATCTTAGAGAAGAAAGAAGCTCCTCTCAACTGGTCGAATAAGTCATCGATTCGAGGCAACGGATACTTATTCCGTATCGTGACCTTATTCAACTCCCGGTAGTCCACACACAATCTCAGTGAACCATCTCTCTTCTTCACGAACAACACAGGGGCACCCCACGGTGAAGTACTCCTTCGAATAAACCCCTGACCCAACAACTGCTCAATCTGATCCCGTAACTCCCTCATCTCAGCTGGAGCCATACGGTACGGTGTGCGTGCTATAGGTCTCGTATCTGGTAATAAATCTATAACAAAGTCTATCTCTCGACTGGGGGGTAGGCCTGGTATCTCCTGAAATACATCAGAATACTCCCTGACAACTGGGATCGAATTTAAAGGAATCACAACCTCCTTAGAGGTATCCTCCTCTATGTAATACAAATGAGTGGTCGAACCTCCCTCTGGGCGAGGCATCGCCACTACAAACATCTCTTGCCCCGGAATGGCAAAAACAATGCTCCCACCGAAGCAATCAATCATGGCTCTATAATCAGCGAGCCAATCCATACCGATAATCACATCGTGAACATGCATATCTAATACCAACATATCTGCAGGTAATACCAGACTACCAATCTCTACCCCCACTCCCCGGCATATAAAGAAAATAAGTGATCCACTCCCCAATGGTGAGTCTACACACGTCACTGTGCTCTCTGCCGTAGCTAACAACCCTAAGGCTTTCGCAAAATGTGTAGCTATAAAACAATGCGTTGCCCCCGTATCAAACAAAACCCGACCCATAGTACCATGGATAGGAAACATACCCTCAATCGCGGGTGGTGCCTGTGGAGCTGCTGCCTGGTGGACGTTATAAACACATCCATACTGTAACTGCCCTTGCTGCACAGGAACTGCTAGAATAGCTGGAAGAGCTGGCACCTGGGCTGGAGCTGGAAGAGCAGGTGGAAAAAGTGTCCTCTGTGGCTCATGTCGAGCACCCTGCTGCTGCTGTGGGGCACTGCCCCTATCAGGACAGTCCTGGCGTTTATGGCCAGTCTTGCCACAAACAAAACACTTCCCCGGGAAGTTTCCCCCTCTCTGTCCCTGCTGCCCCCGGCCCTGGTGGCCGTTACCGTTCCTCCACTGGCCCTGCTGAAACTGCTGTTGACCATTCTGACCCTGCTGGTTCTGATGGCCGTTCGGACCCTGATGGCCCTGCCGAAAACCTCCCTGTCCGTGCCTAAAATTTCCTGACCTGAACCTCTTGTGATCCCCCTGCTGGGAACCCTGATCACCCTGTCTCTGCCCCTGAACAGATTGTGCCCCACTGGCACCATTCCCTCCAGTCCTGCCCTGATGGCTGGACTCTCCCGACCTCTTGCCTTCAGTCATGTGAAAGTGATGGTCCTGGCAGTGCAACAGTGCAGTGTTAACCACATCAGAATAAGTGGCTAACGAGAGGTTCCCTAACAAGTGCTGACGAATCCTCCATGTCAACCCGTCCGTAAATTTTTGTATCTTCTTCTCCTCTGTCGGTATCTCATCTGGAACAATGTTCAGAAGGTCAGTAAATTCGGCCTCATACTCGGCCACAGTCTTACCCTCCTGCCGAAGGCTCATCAACTTCCTCCTCATTTCCGTATGAACAGCTGACGGAAAGTACTTGCGGTCGAACCGCACCCAGAACTCCTAAATAGTGAGAGTATCTCTCTCCTCCATGGTGGTAATAGACTCCCACCACTGCAGTGCAGATCCAACTAGCTTAAAGGTAGCTAGTATCTGCTTCTGGACATCTGTGCACTCATACATCCTCAAGTGTCGCTGTATATCCTTCCTCCACTGACTCGAAACTACCACATCGGAGCTACCTACGAACTCCGGAGGGTGTGCTTTCTGAAAAGCATCACATACACGTTCCCAAGCAGACGGGAATGCATGAGCCTGAACTGGCACGGCTATCGGCACCTGAGGTGGTGCCTGCTGAACTACAGCTAGTGCGGCATTTACCGCCTGGGCCACAATGGCTGCAACCTCGGCGGCATTCATCGTGCCCTGAACTGGTGCGGGCTGTGGTTCTGGCGTTGCATCCCTGGGAACCCGCTGTGCACGTCGTGGAGGCATCTGAAATAAGAATGAAGTTTATAAGTTCGCAGTTATAAACTTAAAATAGCTGAAGAACGTAGCATATACAAAAGAATACAACAGTCCTAAAATATAGGGCTCTACATCAAAGAAAGCTCAGCGGAAACATAATAAGCCGTATAGATCCTAATGGACACTAGAACCTGATGCTCTGATACCACCTGTGACACCCCGACTAATTAAATATCGGGTAGCTACTCCTTTATTAAATCAATACAAAATGCCAAGTTGGTTCAGTCAATAACATCAGTGTCGAAAACATTTTAATAATTACTAACCACCTAGTATTTAAAAGTAAGTTGCCAAATTTTAAGTTAAGTCTGATTAACATGCAATAAAAGAGTAATGGAAGAACAACATAATCCATTCACCATAATGAAGTAATAAATAACCAACGAAGAAATAAAAGTCCGGAGGAAAACTCCTCACAACAGTCCCACAACTGGAAATAAAATGACAAGTCTGAATTCTGAATTAATACATGCCATAAGTCTAAATAACTGAAATAAAAGAAAAGTCTCTAAAGAAATGGGCGACATGCCCTACAACTGATAAATGCTGAATATAGAGTCAATGTAGATGAAGCGTCTACAAGCAAAGTCCTGTAACTTCCACAAACAACTACAGCTCGTCACCTGAATGAGAATCCTAAGCATGGTGTCCTTGTGGCTGGGCACCTAAAATGGTTTTTACAAAAAAATAGATTTGAAAGAAAATGGGTCAGAGCCCGAAAGTGGAAATTATTTTAAAAACTACAAGTGTTTTAATAACATTAAAACATTAAATGCAAAAATACATGTTAGGACATGCACTCACATGAAATCCTCACCTCTCGACTACATGTGCACTCCTAACGTACTGTACCCATCTAAATGACATCCATAACTAACCAAACCGTAATAAGTTCTAACCCTTACTACTCGATCCCCATAGTACATTCTAGCGTTATCAAATGAATAAAGGGTTTTACTTAAACTCGGATTCTCAATTTGTAAAACAATTCACTATTGATTAACCTGTTATATTTTCTCAAAACGTTTCCATATTTATACACACAATAACACATGAAAGTTCCCATTAATTAAGTGTATATTATTCACGCCATAAATATACAATACAAGCACCCCGAGACTAGCTGCGGTGCACACATACTCTGCTATCCATCCCGGTACATCACGTACATAAGGATCCCATATTCTGAATCTCTCAGGAATAGTTCTCAGATAACAACATCACAAATAATGGAGGCGAACCCCGTCACATCACATGGGTCACGCACATACCTGCGCTCCCACGATCAACAGACTTATTAACATCCCAATAAGTCCTTCTCTGACCTATGTTCATCGAGGTAACCAGTCTAAATTCGGGCAACACAAGGATTAGAGGGCCCTAAGCGAACGCAAACCTCCCGTGATAGCAAGTATGGTAGGTATGTCATTCACATAAAATCAGTACATATACTAAGTATGCACACGTCTTAGTAATCACCATAATATATTGGTGGTACACTTCTCATTCTCGTACCGACATATAATACTACACAACTTATATGTTCCCAGTTAATATAATAAATTAGGCCGTCAATAGTTCTCACATCGTAGAAGACACTCACGTCCTACTTCATATTTACCCTTAGGTTCAAACTACACTTCTAGATTTGATTCCTCATTATATCCCAAACATCCCAAATATCATAATTAATCATCAAGGGAAGGTTATCTCTACATATACACAAGGTTACGGGACATTCGGGATCAAAACAGGCTAAAAAACCTAAACTGTCAACTCGTTAGAAGTCTCATTCGAACGAGGCTGTTCGAACGAGAGTTCGTTCGAATGAACTGGGACTTCTAACGAGATCTCGTTCGAACGAAAGTCTTCGAACGAATATCCCTCTCATTAGAACCCAAACTGTCAACTCGTTAGAAGCTCGTTCGAACGAGCTCGTTCGAATGACCTGGGCAGGTCTTCTAACGAGTGGCCAGTTTCGAGCCCAGAAATTCCTGATTTCATTTTTCCCAATTTCTTCACTCCTAATCCCACATAATAATCGACCCAACATCATTTTAAGGTTCATAACTCGTACTAAACACTCATAGGTCATAATCAAACGTTTGTATAGGGCTAATTCATCTTAAACATCATCAAATCTTCAAATCTCTTCATTTATTCCCAAATTATATGAACATGAACCCTAACATTTATAAATCATCATTGAACCTACTAAAATCCGTTTTTGTTTCATCCAAGATATTATTAACATCAGAATAATTGCCTACATATAATTCTACATGCAAATCCTCATCAATATGTAAGATTCTATTTCCAATTTAATGGGTTTTTCATTAACTCCCAAGAACAATTAGATTTTTATAATTCCTACGCATGGAAGATGCATTCTCTGAAATTAATTGGAATTAAACACTTGCCTTAAGGGTAACTCTGGATTTGATGATGAATCTGATGAATGGTTTTCTCTCTCCTCTGCAGAATTCCTTCTCTCTCTCTCTCTCCAAGCTTTCTTCCCTAATGGTGGTAATGGGGGCTAGGGTTTGTGCTTTAGAAACTCTTAGGAACAAATTTCAATAACCTCCGTAGTTATCTGGTTATTAGTGGGCTTAGTGGGTTATTGTTAAATCAGATATTAATTCCAAATTTTCGTAGGTTTTAATTCCCAAAAATCCAAAATTACCAAACTACACTTATACGTTGCCGGTATGGCCTAAAAATGCTCCGGGACCCAAACCAAACCCCCGGCTAGTGTTTTCTGACTATTTCGACCCTTCCGGACGCGTTGGCGCACTCAAAACGACCATACGGATAATAGAACTAAAATTCACTTTTTTAATTAGAATAAATATTTCTCTGACGCGACTGTCACACGCGTCTTAACAAAATTCCCAAATTGCCGTATTTCAATCTCACGACAAATTTCATAATTCAAAATTCATATATAATCATATATGCACATATAATCAAATACCAACTCGCATCTCGCTAGTATTTTTAACCCGGATTAATTTTCAATTAATACGCATTTAATTTAATTAATCCCATAAAATAAGTATCACAAAAATACGGGGTATTACAGATCTGATATACCACTCACATTTTAGTTATTTTTACACACTTTTAGTTAACTTATCTCCTTAAAATGACTTGTTCCCATCTTTTCCATGATGTGGATCAATGATTTCATTCCTCGTGAACATGCACACACACTCTTATAGATTTATGCACATTTTTACTTTGCATACTTTGCACACACAGTACATTCTACACGTTATACACATGTTTACAAACTTTAGGAGAAGGAGGATATTTTTATTGCCCATAAGATAATGAAAGGGAGAAATGTGTGGCATAGTATTCGAGCTCATATCTTGTTTGGTTTTGCACGTACTAGCAGTCTTTTATGTTGTTTGTTTGCAGATGGCTATCTCTTTTGTCTATTTTGAGTAAAATGGATTGGGGATTCTGATGTCTACATATTCATACACCTAATATTGTCGAGAAAGACCACTTTTTTAGTCCCCCTTATTTGTTAGGAAGCTCACGTGATGCCTCTACGCAAGCACTAAAGTGACGGGGGGCCAGTACGTCCACAGTGATGACTCCATTGGGGATGATGGTTTTTCGAGGACTAGACTCTATTTACATGGGTTTTGTTTTCTTTATCCTACATTATTTTCAACATGTGTATATATTTTTCCACTTGTATATTCATTTTCCTCTCATGATCACATGTTCCACATGTCATGTTCATATGATGCCGTCCATGTATACTTTATATCCATCTCATGTATGTACTTATCTCTTCATATGTATATCTCACTTATTTTTTATTATGTGATCTATAACATTTGTAAATACATCCGTGCTTTACCCACCGGTATACATCTCATGCTTCGTATCATTTGTGCACATTTTCCATGTTTCACTTCACTTTTCCATGTCTCCTTGTTTTCTCTGCTTGTACATATACCCATGCTTTATTCCACTTGTATATATCACATATTTCAAATTAGTTGTGCATATCTCCATATTTCCTATACTATCCACATTTCTATTTTCTATTTCACTTGTATAATTCACATGCTTCATATGAACTATATATATTCCATATGCGTTACTTCACTTGTGTAGTTAACTCTTTATCACATGCCACTTGTATATATTTCCTTTTTTTTACTTTATGATTAGTAGTTATCCATATCCCTCTTATCATGCAAAATACTTTTCATACAGATAGTAATAAAAAATCATGCATTTTCACACTACTTGGCATAAGCATTTAATATTGACCCTATATTTGTCCCGTACTAAGGAGTCTCTTTGTGATGGGTTACGGGTTCGATGGGGGACAGCTAACCTAAGCAATAGGCTCCCACGTTCCATTGTCCAAGTAACCTCAACATATATCGAACAATTATCCCTTATCGTACCGCTTAACCGAACTCACGATGGGAGGTATATATTAGGAACACGTTCACGTACCTCGAGTATATAGAATTCACTCTCACACATACCATCACCACGATGTATATCGTGAGGCAGTTCACATACACTCGATTATATTAATGGATTCTCCACACGTACTGGTGATTGGTTT
This sequence comes from Sambucus nigra, assembly GCA_949130495.1. Taxonomy (NCBI): domain Eukaryota; kingdom Viridiplantae; phylum Streptophyta; class Magnoliopsida; order Dipsacales; family Adoxaceae; genus Sambucus; species Sambucus nigra. The sequence goes on along the minus strand of OX422215.1, from coordinate 539,243,703 downwards.
CCTTGATAGGCAAGAGGTGTATCGTGGAAGTCATGCCAAAGGGATGAACCTTCACACCAATCTCCCACCCCTAGGACACTCATATCTAGACTACTAATTTCAACGCGAAACTCTATAAAAAATTTGGGTCATCTTACCACCCAATTATTGCGCTCGTTTGCCCATTTCTAAAATAGGACTGTGTACGTGAGTCTAGAAACAAGTTAAAATTTATCTAACATTACGTACCCTATCTCCTCCCAAACTCAGATCGCCTTGGATTTCCACTTCATCTTCATCCACTTCAACATAAACAAATCAATCTTACTATAGATATTTTATGGAAAACCCTAATTAGGAAGATAACAGTTAGCCTAATTTGATGACCATACTTTCTTGGCCCACTACAAATATTAACAGTCTATAATAGGATGTTTATGAGTTGTAGAGAAAAAGGCCCAAATCCCATCATATCTAACAGATCTTTCCTTCATGTCATGGGACCATCGATTCTCGAACCCATATGGGTCCTATAAGAATACCAACATGATTCATATTCTGCAATGCCTCTAAGTGTCCCTCCCATTAATAGGCCACCCCCACTCATCTGCCCATGCCAAATCTCCCTCAGTTAGGGTCTAACTTGCCCAGGCATGTTCCGGCAGAACCTAAAGAAGTATTACTTAACAGGGTAAAGGAAGACCTCAAGATTTTCTCCCATAAATTTAACCAAGTGAAGTTTATAGGAAATTATGTAAAATATACCCACATTTCTCCCTAACCAAAGGCTCATTTTCTCGAGAAATTCAAGATGCCTAATATTGAGAAATTTGGAGGGAACGGGTCTCCCATTGTGCATCTTCGGAACTACCAATGCATCATGAGTCTGTTAGGGTCTATGGGGGAGATTATGGCCCAAATGTTTTGGCAAACCCTTAAAGAGAGTGCCCTCCGTTAGTTTCTATCGCTGGAAGAATATCGAGTTCGAAGTTGGAAAGATGTTTATAGAGAATTTATGGCTTAGTAAAAGTACAACAAGGAGCTAAAATTAACCTATCGAGACCTTGAGCTATCAAACAGAGCCCCGAGGAATATGTCAATAGCTTCATAACCGCATAGAGGAAGAAGGACACTACAACGACCAACCATCCATATGAGGAAAAACAAGTGAGTGTGGTAAAGAAAAACTTTCTTCCACATATTTAAAGCACTATAGGTAGCCAATATTACCCCCATTTCAGAGCCCTTCGAGAGGCTGGGGTAGAAATTAAAGAGAATGTTATTAGTTAGAATGTGAAAACATAATTGATAGGAAATAAGTCAGCCAGTCAACCCGTTTAATCCTTGAAAGTATGAGAAACTCGTTGTTACTTCCATCAATACCATATCCTCTCAACTTACCACTTAATATGCACCGGAGTCCTACTCTAAAACAATAAAAAATAGTACACTGAACTTCATGCTCTCCTCTCTAAGATACATCAAGCTTTTTTATCCCGCTACCTTATCAAACCCTTAGACTTTCGTCCACTACGTGACCCTCTTCCCAAATATTTTAAACATGATGCCCATTGTGATTTCCATTAAATTGATGGGCATACCACCGACCAATGTCACCATCTTAAAAATAATATGCAAAGGTGTCATTGATGAGGGCATCATTTCCCTTCCTGTAGGACCAAAACTAAACACTACCTAAAATCCTAAGCCAATGCATCAAGCCGATGTGAACGCCATAATAATCGAAGATTCTGGCTCTGACCCTTCAACTAGAATTAAACTCATAAACAGTTCCTCTTTATCCATCAAATCGGATAAATCCATAGTTACTCTTTAAGTCTTCCTATCTACCTATTGCATCATAAAATTATCCATGATCGATCCATGTCCTTAAAGAATAAGAGTTTGTATAGTTTCCCGTACCAAATCAGAATTACAGAGCATGAACCTACCCACTATCCTTGAATAGTTGAAGAATTTTGGGATGAAATTTCTGCCAAAGTGGACTTTTCGAGAAAACGATTGTGCAAGAATGAGCAATATTTACATGGGAACTCGAAAGTGGGTCTGACAGTTGCATGACTAGTTCATACCACACGAAGAATCAAGCTTGAATATCATTATTAGGATCCTGATAGAGGAAAGCATCAAGAGATGAAAGATCTGTGAAGCTTCATATCTACTTTTTGCCATTGAGATAAACGGGTATTTGGTCCCTTCTCAAAACAATGTCTCTACAGCATGTGAAGATCTGTACTTCAAAGCACTTAAAGTTATTGAATGCATTGACTTCTTTTAAAATAACAAAATAATATTCAGATTATGGGGTGATGACTCTGACCCCTAAGATGATTCATATACTGAACCCGATAATGGGGTGTCACACCCCGCTAAATTCTAGCGTCGGCTGCCACCAAAACTGAGTCGGGTGCAAGTAAATTAAATATCATCCTTAGCACGTGACAGATACGAGACATGTAAATTTTTTTATCCGCAAGATAAATAAATTGATTAATCCCAAATACTAATAACATTTAACTGATAAAACACCAAAGTGTGATATAAAACCAACATATGCAATCTCCAAATATCTCAATAATTAAATGAATAGAATCCAACTGAAATCTTAAGACAACTTTGGAACCGAAAGGCCCAATAAAACCCAAATGTAGTCTCATAATAAATACGGTGGAATAGAAGAAGAATCTAACTATTAAAACAATTAAAATTTTAACTCCAGCTACACCTCCAAAAGATCTCCAATAACTCTATGCAGCTACTCCAAATAAATTCCTAAAAAATATTAGTAAACGCATGTGTCAGAGCCAAATTCCCGAGCATGAATACCAGATACTCCTCTCAATTAGGGTCCTTGAACCTAGACAATAGTGTTATATATATCAACCATAACAGTTGAATATTTTATTTAACAAGATAATTAATTGCCAAAAATAAATTACTAACTTCCCGCAAGGTTTCTTTAAAATATGCCACACTAATATTATTTTAATTTTATGCGCATTCCCAATAATATTAAATTTAATTAAATGAACCACACATATAATTTACCAAGATACACATCCCCTTTTCAAGGCCGCCGTCTAACCCGTTTTAACTGTCGGTCCTTACGATATGACAAGGTTCCACCCACCCACACGTCCCCTTATCAAGTCCACCGTCTGATCCGTTTTTATCCTGCGATCCTCGCAATATGATAATGTTCCACACACGACATGACATAAATCGTCCTCTGACCCATTTTAACTGTCGTCCCCGACACATTATGTCACCAATAAATTTTAATACCAGTTTTAGTCCTGCGGTATTAATTTCCAAAATTTCTTATACTCATTATTCAAATTAATTTTTCCCACCCTTAAAAGCGATGTGAAAATCCTCAAAATACTCCTTAGTCCCAACTAAGGGTTCCCAAAACACAAATTTGTCCTATCCTAAGAAAAGGATGCTTATAAAAATTTCACTCCACCTAGATATCAATCCCAGGCTATCACAACAATGGTATAATATAGAAAATTATCCCCCATTTCAAATTATATAACCCGCATGGACTCACACTAACTAGTTCCAAACCTAATTAGCATAAATCGCAATGAAGGCCTACTTACTAGTCTCATACCTAACAAGTGTGCTATAACAAGGGGTGAAAACCAATTACCTACAGTACCCAACGTCCCCGAGATATCAAAATTATAAAATTTCCATAAGGTGGCACAATTAACAATTTATAACAACATTAATCATATCAACCTTAAAATGTCCAATTACTTAATTTTAAATAAAATGATTGAAATCCAGGACACATAAATATTGTGATTTCAGAATAATAAGTCCTATCATGAATATTATATTCCAACACAAGAAATCAAATTAAACTAGGATTTTCTCATGAAATAACAAAATTTGCTTTCTAAGGGTTCCTCTACATGCACATGCCCATAATATAACCGGCGACCCAATTATTATCCAAGGAACAACAAGATTACAAGCATTAGGTACTATTAATTTTTCATGCAAAACAGTCCCAATAATTATTTCTTGAATCATTTCATTAGTAGGCTATTTTTAGAAAAACATAAATTTAATGGAGGTTACAATCAAGACATATAACACTAAGGAAAAAGAATAGGATAAACACGCCTGTGATTGAATGTAGAAACAGACTAGAGGTTTGGGTTCCTCTTGAAAAATGGCTCAAAAAATCCTCTTGGACGAACTTGGGACAAGTTTTGTTTATGCCTTCAAAACTGAGCTTAAAAATGGTTTTAATGGAGGCTAGGGTTTGGATGTGGAAGATGATGAACAAAAAGAGTGTCTGTTGCTCTAGGGTTGGTAAAACATGAGTTTTAAAAACCTAGCCCCGTAAATCATTTATATAAATAAGTTAAAGAGTTTTAAAGTTATAAAACTCGTCAAAATAACTGACCTGCTATGCACGAAATCTGCAGTGGGCGATCGATCGACCCCTGGCATTGATCGATCGATCACTCAGTATTTTTGATTCTGCCGAATTAAAATTATATAAGGGATAAATCTTTGAAAGTCAATCAAAAATTCTTTTTAACTCCGATTTCAATTCCGCTTGAAGTTTTATTCTTCTAAAATCATAACCAACATATTTAACCAATTTTTTTTTATAAAATTCAAAAATTTATTTTTCTCAAATTTTCCAATTTATTCATTAAATTGATTAATAAAAACTCGAGGTGTTACATGGAGACCCTAGTGTGTCGGCCTTTTTTTGGATGATTTTCTTTCAAAGAACTTCTATCAGAGTTCAATGATGTTTCTATCGCTCCTAAGATAGATGAAGAAATCGATTATCTCTTATTCTCATCACCTGTTAACCACATGATTCAGTTGGGATGATACTACAAAGATCCAATCCCTCTTCCAAAAATTTCACCCATAGATAAAGGGAAATGATCTATTAAAGAATGCTGATGCCTGAGATGACCATCGAGAAAAGAAAGATACTCGAACAATGAAAGAAAGTCCAATCCAACATTACCTTGTCATGTCCTCCCAGCTTCTAAGAAATTCCCTTAACAAGTTGCTCATACAATCTACAAATCCTCCTTCTACCTCCTCTAATGAGGATATTCATATATTTCGAACTCTAATTACTAAGAGGATCATCTCTTTGATTAATAAGGGAATCCTTAAAATCGTCTTTGATCACAACTATGCCCTTGATATCTCAGTTGAGGTTCTAAAGAATATAGTCCCATTGATACTTATTGATAATGGTTATGCCCTGAATGTATGCCCACTTCGAACGCTCCGATGCGTAGGTCTACAAATCAGTGATCTCACTCTTATATCTATTGTCATATGTGTTTATGACAACACTCGTCGAGAGGTTATGGTGTCAATTCTCCTCACTAGGGGCTGATCCAATTTTCCATTAAGTTGAATTCCAAGTAATCGACATCTTAACATGTTTTAATCTAGTCCTAGATAGCCCATGATTTCACAATATTAGAGGGCTCACTTATTCTCTTCATAAAAAATTGAAGTTCTTTGTAGAAATTCGGGTCATTACTATCACAGGAGATTACGACAATTTAGATGGTCGACATAAGTAACATGATAATTAAAATCCAACATAACACTAATAACATATTCCTTTTAGACTTCAAAATTGATCTACTCCCTTTCCCAGTTGGAAACACAAAGAAAGGGCGATCCCCGAACACAACTCGTATGGGTATTTTAATGTAATTATAATGTTGAAAAATATAATTTTTTTCCTGAAATGGGGCTATCGAGAAAAAAATAAGGGATCCTCGAGCCAATCATCTTGAAGACAACTTATCCACCCCATGCTTTGGGGTATCAACCATTACCACCTGACTTTATGACTCTATGTCAACCATACCGAAAGAGGGTATTGAAGAGAAAGGTAGTCATTTGTAGAGATTCTCTAAAGGGTCACTACATTAAAGAAGACAAAGATTTCCCCTATAGTGGCTTTACCGAACCATGGTATAATGAAGTTGAAAAGAAAATGAGACCGTGTTTTGAAATATTCTTACACGATAAAATCACCTCGACTAAGGGATTCAAGCATGAGGTGAATCCACTAACCATCAAGTAATTTGATTCGATCTTTTCTCATACAACATGCTTAGAAATCATTGATAGTGATGAGTCTTTCGGCCTCATTAAATAGGGAATGGATCTTTGACTCATCCGTGCTGAGTCTAAATTATTTGATCCTACTAAGAATATTTCTTATATTGTCAAACATTTCCTCAACTGGTGGAGCATCTCGACCAGTTCGACCCTGCTAACTAAAAACCATGTTGTCTATGACCTCGAGACATAACCCATTTCTACTTTTCCTATTTCTGATGTAAATGTAAATGACATATCCCAACCCAATTTCTTATAATTAAGTTTGAAAAGTCGAATTGAATAAAATTATTTACTTTAAATTAATATTTTTTAGTTAATTTATCATTTTTCCCTCTTCAAGCACTAGCTTCTACCTAGACATCCAAGACTTGACAGTAGAATTTAGAACCTTAAAATTTCAAACATAAGGATATGTGAATAAAATAGCTCGTGTGTAACTCAACATACTATAGAAATTAATATACGTAACTTTCAATTTAATCAGCTTAATCATTTTATCAACATCTCACAACTTAAAGTATCACTAAGTAATTCAACAAGATTAAACAAACCATATATACTGTCCATGTTCAGAAATATACAAATCGATCATAACATAACTCTTCCAATCCAATCATAATTACATTATTCAAAAAACATTTCAATGAAAAAAATCTTAAAACTCAATTATACCATATTCTTACCCTTTTGCCTATTCCTTACCTTTTATCGAGGTCTTATCATATTCTCATTAACAAAATATATCAGATCTCTTGCATTTATGCATATTACGTCACCAGTATTAAAACATTTAACATCTCTTGCTAATACATAATAATACCTCTTTAGATCAATGTCTAATCTCTTGCCTTTACGGCTATAAACATCTCTATGCCATTTAGGCAATAACATATCTTTAGATTAATATCCAATATGTCTTGCCTCTACGACTATAACATATCTATACTATTTAGGAAATAACATCTATTTTGGTTAATATCCAACATCTTTTGCCTCTACGGCTATAAAATCTCTATGTTATTTAGGTAATAACATCTATTGAGATTATTATCCAATATTTGTTTCCTTTACAGGTATAACATCTCTATGATATTTAGACAATAATATCGCTTTGGATTAATATCCTTCATCTCTTGCCTCTATGGCTATAACATCGCTTTGGATAAGATACCCAATATATCCGAGTTATAATCAACTCATCTCTCTTCCTTTAAGTCTATAAACATCTTTTTATATATCAATATTTATATCTATATCCATTCAATGACTAAAATCTTAAGGCACATAATTGTACTTATCAAGTTTCACAAACTTTTCTGATATATTAGGCAAGAATAGAAACAAATATACTTACTAACTATAATCGTAACCAAAATTATAATCATAGTCCAAGACATCACCGTAACCATATCCATAACCTTAACAATCACAATAACCACCATACGAATTATTTTCAATCTAATGAATCTTATACACTTAATATATAATAAGTATATGACCTCAAAAATATACATCACATCAATATAATCATATATAAAATGTTACCCATATAAATCATGATAAAAAACAATTACAATCTTTTATGAATTAATAATTCAATATCCACTTCTTGTATGCTATATACATTTCTTTATATTAATTATTTAACATCTCTTAGATCATAAAATAACCCATTATCTCTAGCATTTAATATTATCAACATCTCATACATATATATATATATATATATATATATATATATATATATATATATATATATATATATATATGTGTGTGTGTGTGTGTGTGTGTGTGTGTGTGTGTGTGTGAACGTAGATATATTATATTAATACCAAATTAGTTAGTAGACTCACCTAACATTTTTGTTTACTTATTCTTTCCCTTATCAGCCTGAGTCGTATTCGCCAACGGTATGTCAGAACCTAACAATCCAACATAATCATCTGCTATAAAATATTATTAACTTTCATAAACTTACTAATTTAACAAAAATATAGCATACATTCAAATGTTCCCCACATTTATAATTAACTATAATGACCACAATCACTTTATTTAAGCATTATTAAATAATAATACTTTTAATACTAAAGTAATACTAATAAATACTTACAAATGGTTAATATATCACTAATTAATTTAAGTCTTACAGTAATCATGCTTAAATAATAAATAATGAAATTGATACAAAAATGTATACCAACATACTCAATAAATTGAGTACAACAACTTTAGTTCTCATCATCATATCAAATTATAAATAGATAACCCGTTAAAAATCATTATTTAGTTAATATGGGCCTTCACGAGTGATATATTAAAACAATCTAAACAAAATATTAAATCACATAATCGTGTTCTCGTATCGTAACACAATTTTATTTTAGGAGCCCTATTTAATCTTACTTAGATAGCAGCATACACAAGTTCATAGAGGCCCTAAAATGCACTAACTAATTCAGAATTAATCTGGATTTTGTAGGATTTTTCGAGTGTGAAAACCCAACTTTTCCTATTTCTCTCCTATTTCTTTTTATTTCTTTTCCAAGCTTCTATTCTAAGCCTTTCTCGTAAGATCACACCAAAATATATCATATATGAATCAAATTTACCTGATTCACACTTTTAATCCTATTTTCTTAATTCTAAGCTGAATTACAAATCACCACCCCCATTTTATGTTATAATAAATAACATAGTAAAGTTAATTATTTTCAACACTTTTTAATATATGTCTCACATATATTTAATTAAGAAACCAAAATTACATAGTTAACCATAATAATATTACATAAAACATATAAACTATAAAGTACTAAAATCTAATTATGCAATAATTCACATAATTTAACTATTACGAACAATTAAATAGTTTGAAATGGCATGCTAATTTTGGAATGTCACAATCATATTCTTATACACATAACCTTTTTAATTGAAATTATTTAAGTTTAATAATATATCTTATAAAAAATTAATTTAATGTGATTAAATACAACTTAACATATTAGTCCCAATTATTGAATATTCATTTGGGACAAGATATTACAATATTCCCCTCTTTTGAAAATTTTGTCCATGAAATTATTATATAACCACACGACATTATAACCAAAACTTTATGTATAACTTTAGGATTCTTCAACTGTAGGCAAATCAATTTCACTTTATTACCAGTGCTTATCTCAATAATTATCTATCAATTTGATATTCTCATGAAATTTCACTACGTCACTATCCAATAACTTTCCAACTACAATTTTTACACTCTCATTTTGCATTCAATCCACACTTAAAGAATCAACCTTAGCTTTCTATAATTATAATATATATTAGATAACAACCCAACATCCATCTTTATTACATATTTTTTTCACCATTCTTCCCTTAACCCATAACTTACGGTCATTATTTTTTTGAAACTATCGATCTCCTATCATAAACCAACACTTATATTGTTACTATCTACAATATGTATATATATATATATATTCATAGCATCACACCCTACACTTCGTCTTTTGGACTCTATTATTTCATTTCCTCTATCCATTGCATTATATCAATATCACACTTTTCAATATGGAACTTAATTTTAAGCCATCTTATAGAACTTACATGAGTCATTCATTTTTTATCAATAATTCTTTAAGTACTCAATATATTCAAACAACAATTCAATAATAATTATATCACATTAACATATACAAAATAGTATATCAGTTATATGACTATATCTCAATCTCCATTGCATACCTACATTAACCATTATATTATATTATACCACATATCGATTCGTAACTATCTCAATTTATACAACTAACGTATATATAATAATCTTCTCACAATTTATCAATTAATTGATAAATTCAAGTTCAATACGAACATATAATTTTTTTCAATTTATTACAAACTTTGCATTTTACAATATGCCCATTATTATCCATTTGAATATAATTTAAAAGAGTTCTAGAACAAATAAATCCTTCCATTATACTCTCCAAATTATATCCATATCGTTTATTTTTTTCTCAATAGTGTGTTTTCATAACAAGAGTATTCCATCCATCATATGTTTCATATCTTTCGATAACAATTATGGAATTATGTATAAATATTAAAATTTATATCTTTTCACGTATCAACCATATATTAATCAATCTAATTTTAATTTGTCACGCTGTTTCAAACTATACTTAGCATATATCACATATCACTTATTTTACTTTATTATCCATACATCTCTCTATACATCTCCTAATTGTTAATTAATATAACAAATCCCATATCACTAACCACGCAGCACATACATGGAAAACAAACAATTTATAATCAAAGTCTTTAAAATTTAACAATCTTTTATGTGTTTACAAGTCACATAACTAAGATCCATCGATTTTTTACAATTGGTTTATTATTGGTTTTTCATCTCATCCACCACATTTCAAAAATATTTTCTCATTGATATTGGGAATCTTACTCACATTCATCATTGACGTATCTTGAACATTCTACACAAATCGTCATCAAAATAAAACGTGTGTATCACAAAACTCGTTAACATATTTGTTATTATTCCATCACATGTAATCTATATGCCACAACTACACATTTACCAATTCTATTGCCAATCTAGACCTTTCTCAACTCCAGAATATATAATCAAATGCTTTATTACCAAGCTGACACACCCAACCCAATTTCTTATAATTAAGTTAGAAACATCAAACTAAATAAAATCATTACTATTTTAAACTAGTTAATTTACCATTTTTTTTCTTTAACCACTAGCTTCTACCCAGACATCCTAGAATTGGCAGTGGAATTTAGCACTTGAAAAAATCAAACAAAAGAATATGTGAGCAAAATAGCCCAGTGAGTATAACTCAACAAAATATAGCAATTAATATATGTGACTTTTAATTTCATAAAACTATTCATTTTATCAATATCTCACAACTCAAAGTATCACTAACCAATTCAATAAAATTAAACTGACCGTATCAACTGGTAAATCTTTATAATTATATACCTAAAATTTACCCTCAAATTATACAAATCGATCATAACAAAATTATTTCAATCCAATTAGAATGATATTATTCGCAAAAAATATCCAATGAACAAAATCTTAAAACTCAATCATATCATATTCTTACACTTTTTCCATATGTTTTAACTTTTATTGAGGTCTTATCCCGTCCATAAATAAAGTATACCACATCTCTTTGAGTTCAGCAGATCACGTCACCTGCTTTAAAATATTTAACATCTCTTTCGATTGACAATAATACCTCTTTGGATTAATGTCCAATATCTCTTGCCCCTATGGATATAAACATCTCTATGCCATTTAGGCAATAACATCTCTTTGGTTTAATATCTGACATATTTTACCTTTACGTCATCACATATCTACGCCATTTAGGTAATAACATCTCTTTAGATGAATATTCAACATCTCTTGTCTCTACGGCTAAAACATCCATATGTCATTGTCACACCCCGCCTAATTAAATACCGGGTGATAAATCCTTTATTAAATTATATCAAAGTGTCCATTTGGTTCATTCTTAGCATCACTGTCGTAAAATATTTTTACTTTATTGATCACCAAATAAATAATTAAGCTAAGTTCAAAAAATTTAATTTTATAATATAAGTCCTATTGTTCTGATTTATAATACTAAAACATTTTCATGAACACAAATGATGATATTAAAAACAAACCATCCAAATGAAATAACCAAGCTAGATTAACCAATCCAAAATAATATATCCCAAGTCGCAGGACAATGAAATAAATAAAACAATCCCACCAATAGCTGCATACTAAAATAATAAAGAGTACAAGTCTCTCTCTTAACTAAATGAAAACTATAATTGGGTGACACATTCCTTAACTAGTATGACTAAACAGGAGACTGATAAGACAAGGATGACATCATCTACTGCAAGGACCTACAACTCCCACACTAGCTGCAGCACGTTAACAATCCAAAGATCTAATCCTAACGCCCCTGTGGCTGGGCACCTATAATACATTTATATGTATACAAGAGAAAAGGATAGATGACAGGAAACGGGTCAGAGCCCGAGTGTAAAACAAATTTAAAAATAGTTTAGCAAGTATTTAAAATGCTTACCAATTGATATTACATACATGTTAGTACTTCGACACTCACTTGGGAATTCTCTTCCCTCAATTAGTGTGCACGCCTAACGTACTACTAAACTAATCTAGATACAGCTAACCCAACTTACTAGTTTAACCCAATTTCCCTTCACCAAGCTCTGTTCAAGTAATCGCATCACTATAGTTTATATCCGATAACCTTTTCTTATGAATCAATTAAGCCATTGATGTTCATCTCAATACAAACTTAAGGTCTCATCCACTTAATTCATTTAATATCAATTATTCCATTTTATCTACTTACAAGCACAATAGAGTAATCACATGTATATATATATATATATATATATATATATATATATATATATATATATATATATATATATACACACACACACACACACAAATAAGGCACCCCACATACATCTATGGTGTTGGCATACTCTGCTATCAAGTCCCCGTATCTCTCGTACAAAGGGAAATACTAGTTAGGAATCACTCTCGAACTGAATTAACACAAAACACATATATTAGAGGCGAAGCATAGTTCCTAGTCACTAAGGGGTCAATACATACCCTCACGTCTCTTAGGACCGTCTGACTATCATTCTCAGATAGCCTGTATCCAGGGATCCTAGGTTCTACGGTACAAGTCAATATCTCCCATAAAGGTCCAATCGAGATAAGACCGTCCCAACGCAAAAACCTCCGAGATAGCAAGTAGCTCGGGTATGATTACACACAGATATACAATATTATATATATAAATACTTGCACCCATATATATTTACATTATTCATCTAGGTACGCCCACGACCCATAATATATTCGAACCATGCGTGGCATATGATGTCTGAGTTCTACATAATTAAATTATTCTTTTATTTTCTCAATTACTGCAAGTCCTTAAGTATTTCTCGACTCTCGAAGTGTGTACTCTCGATAAATATAAAATCAGTAGGAGTACACTCACTACCTTACTGGTCTAAGTCATTATTAATTTTCACAAGACCTAAATTAACGTACGAACGATTTCCCACTCAATTTATACCCCCGAAATTCCACGGTTAAATCTCATATAAAGTCGTATTATATGGAACCTACTTATGCCCTACTGGTCTTTCTTAAGTCCTATTATGATACTTAAATTATGTCCAAGGGTACTTACCCATTGGTATTGAATTAACATTAAAAGGGGAAGAAGTTTCAGTTCCCAGGAGGGGTCGATCGATTGATGAAGAGGGGCCGATCTATCGATCAAGTAGTTATTGCCCAGATTTCTGCATATTAAGCCTACGGGTTTCTTCCAACTTAAATCATCAAAACTCCATTATCATCTCCCAAACTCCCAACCAAACATTATGAACGTTATATAAACCAATATCGATGAATTCTAACATAAAACATTCAATATTCCTCAAGAATTGTCATCAAATGGGTTAATTCAAGAAATTATTATTTAACCCTAGTTTATCTTATTTTCTCAAGAATTCATTTAATTTACAGATTTCTATCTCTACTGTGCATCAAATTTTGTGGTTAATATTTTACATATAACAAGATATTCATCCTAACATGATTTCTACTCTAAATTGCAATAATAATCTCCCAAACAACAATATATCTTCATAAGACTTAAAATAATTATCTCCTACACTAGCATGGATATGTTATCAACTAAAGCACAACAAGTTAGATACTTACCTGAAAATCAAAGTCTGAATCGTAGATAATGATGGGAATGATCCCATTCCTCGTTCCCCGATCTACGTGTTGGTGGTGGAATTGGTGAGAGTGGTGTAGGGTTGGTGGCTCTCCTCCTTGGAAGTCTTCTCTCTTCCTTAGCCTCTCTGCAACTCTAATGTTTCTAACCCTCGAGGACTCTAACTTTCATCAGATATAACCCTTCAATTTTCGTCCACGATTAAGGCCTAAAACTAGAAATTACCAAAATGCCCTCCCGGGTTATCGGTTAGGCCTAAAAACATCTGAGACCCAGACTAAGCCCCCGGGTACACTTTTCTGACTATCTCGATCCTTCCGAACACATTGGCGCACTCGAAATGACCATATAGATGACTTAGAATTAATTTACTTTTTATTCCATTAATTTATTTCCGACATGACACATGCGCGTCCCAACTTAATTTCTATAATTGTCGTATTATTCACTCGCGGGAATTTTAATAAATTCAATCTCGTGTATTACTTTACTCACTAAGTAATATTCAACATAATTTTCACCAAGCAATTACTAACTCTCGTCATGCTAGTAAATATTTATTTTAAGATCCGAATTAATATTAAAATAATTTATCCCAATTTAATTTAATAAATCCCATAATTAAAAGCCATAAAAATACGGGGCATTACATACTTCCCCCCTAATAACGGAATTTCATCCCGAAATTTGGAAAAATAAGGCATACCTGGTAAAAACAGGTTTCCTCCAGTACTCAAAACTAACTTCAAAGTAAGGCTCGATCACTATAGCCCCTACTTCATAGCAAGCTTGTCGAACACTCTCGACACTTTATCAGTTTTAGGGTCGCACCTCATTAACGACACCTCACCTTGTGCTCCTACCAAACAACATTCGAATAGCCTATAAGTCATTGGCCCCATTGTCTCAATATTATTGGGAGGCCGGACCGCACTCTGTATCGACTCCCGTATTTATCTAAACATAAAACTCCCATTCTGGTCGAAACCATGTGAACATCTGACTACTTTTGTCAGTTCTTCAAATCTCGATTCCTGGCGACGTAACTCTTACGATAGTCAAAAGGTCATGTAAGACAGTATGTGGTTATTCCACTTTTGTCCTCGGATTCTAACTCTCGACCCATCCAAAATTCCGTTTATCCGCTCACCTCTAAACATCCAGAGGGGGAATAGTTAAGGTTTTTCCACACCTAAACATTAATAAGCACCTTGTTCACAATACACAAGTACGAGTGCTTTCACACAACCCTACCATTATGTAATATCCTCTCCCAATTATCGTACTATACTTCACTTACTAGCTATATCTGTTGTGGAAATAAAATGATTACGATGAATAAAAAATTACTTTCATTCAGCTTCACCAGTCGTTAATCACCTTTTTCCTGCTCCCCAGGCTATAGGTGATACAACCTGCTCAAAATGAAACGTTATCCCCATTGCTTCCTAAAATCCCATATTAAAGGTGGGGTTCAAGAGTCTCATCCTAGTTAAGGACAATACCAGGCAGGACCACTTATCGGCACGATCTTTCTTTTCAAAGGAAGACTGCGGAACACTATCTAATATTGTAAATCACCCTAAAGGAATATCAATTGCTTCCTTCTTGATCAACTTGTTCCACACATTCGAAGGAACTCGTGACTTATCTAGAGTGTTGGAAACCTATTGAAGAAATTTGCCAACTTGACTCTTCCATTACTGGAATCGTCGGCTTGATACAAAATTTTCTGGCTGATCATCTTACCCCAATCAATTTCTTCCTATGATTGATGCACATGGAGGCTACTCACTATGTCCCACTCAATATAGAATTCCACTTATAATGCCTCACATTAAGTGGTACTTAATAATCCCCTTCTTCCCTTGGTGTATACCAAAAGTTCTGACCTGTGCACTTTTTTTGCCATGATGTGCACTTTTGGACTCCTTATACCTTATTGGCATCATCTTTCTCTTTTTCGCACAAGCCACTCTCAACATTCGACTGGGTAGAATGTTGCTCTAAATTTTTTATAATAGTTAAATTTTAGTCTTCTTAAGGGATACCCCTTTTTAAATGGCTTCCTACAGCCTTTCCACCAAGTTCAGGTGTGCTACTCCGATCGCACGAGTATATATGGATTATCGTCCCTCTCACATGACACTTAATCCACTCTACCACTTGCACTTCGTTATATTAGTCCCACAAACATATATTTCACACATCTATTCCCACGTTCCTTTAACCCTGACGCTTCTGACATCAGCTAACCAGGGTGCCCACACACCCTATAAATCGTGCATACTAGCGTAAGTGTCACATACGCTTCACACACAACACCCAATTATTTATTTCCCTTGTACTCACAACGTGGCTACAACACTTGGGTACTCTCAATTACCCTAGAAATTTAAATTCTAAATCCTCCTTAACATCATTCCACCCTTCAACTCGTGGTGATAGAACAAAGTTTTCAATGCTTCCTCACCTCAGAACCGACTCCACTGGCCTTATATCATAATTTAACCTTCAACTTATAGTTATAACTTCATACTTCTATAACGACCGAGGTACAGGACTTATGGACGAATGACCAAACATCTCCCTACTTCCAACCTTACGCTAAGTTTCATGCGTGGAATGTCTTGCAAAGAGAAATCCAAACAAGGAACCCCCACGATACACTACTACCTAGCATTGTTGATTATCGAAATTCGTTAGGTCCTCAGTCCATAACATGTACCCCTATATTCCCATATCTCGACATAAAAGTCACATCTCCTTCCGCAATTACATTTAAATGAGGAACTTTTCTTTCCAAAATGAATTATAACTCAACATTGGTGGTAATCACATTCCATAAACCTGGTACACATACAATTAGGACTCTCAAAATCCTGTCCCCAGACATATAAATTTAAGTCTTAACTCCCACGTCTCTAAAGGAGTGATATAACAATGCGCCCTTCCTGATACTAAGTCCTGAGCGTTAACATCATACGAGCTAAATATTTTCGCTCAACTGCAAACTCAATACACTTTGAATCATATCAATAAAGTCCCTAGACACACCGGGATCGAATATCTCGAGATCACTATACCCTTTGAAGTCCCTATAATATATAATATAAATGCGAGCCCAACCCTCTTACAGGTGAGGCTTTGCCATAAAAAACACCTTGCACAGGTTCATATAGCATCATGAAAGCAGTATTCGACACATCCTGCTCATGGAAGATATCCCTATGTTAAGTCTATCTTTCAGAAGAAGGTATCTCCCCTCAACTGGTTGAACAAGTCGTCGATTCGGGGCAACAAATCCTTATTTCGTATCGTGACTTTATTCAACTCTTGGTAATCGACACACAATCTCATTAACTCATCTATTTTCTTCGCAAACAACACGGGAGTTCCCTAAGGCAAGGTACTCCTACGAATGAAGTCATGTCCCAACAGCGGCTCAATCTGATCCCGTAACTCTCTCATCTCAGCTGGAGCCATACGGTATGGTGCTTGAGCTATTGGCTGAGTGCCCGACATCAAATCTATAACAGAACGTATCTCTCGACTAGGTGTTAACCCCGGTATATCCTAGATCACTTAGGAAACTATCGAACTACAGGAATCGAATAAATGGAAATCACTACCTCCTTAGAGGTCTCCTCCTCGATGTAATATAAATGGGCGGACGATCCTCCCTCAGGATGAGGCATCTCCACCAAAAACATATCCTGGATCTGAAAAGCAAAAATATAATACTCATACTAAAATAATGTATCATGGCTTTATAAGCAGTAAGACAATCTATGCCAACAAGGGCGTCATGCTCGTGCATATCAATGACTAGCATATGTACAAGAAAAATCAGGCTCCCAATATCTATACCTATCCCCCCGGTATATAAAGAAAATCAATGACTCATTACCTATCGGTGAGTCTACACATGTCATTGTACTCTCTGTCGTGCCTAAGAACCCTGTGGCCCGTGCAAAACTAGTGGCTATGAAGGAGCATGATGCCCTAGTGTCACATAAAATGTGTCCCATAGTACCATAGATAGGAACATACCCTCAATGGTGGATGGTGACTGCTGAACTATTGCCTGTTGGACGTTGTACACATACCCATACTGTAACTTCTACCGCTATAGTGGGGCGGCAGGAGGAATGGTTGATAAGGCAGGTACCTGCACCGGTGTTGGAAGGGTCGCTAGAAACATATGCATGTACGACTCCTGATACGCATCCTGCAGTTGGAGTATCTTGTCGTTATCTGGGCAATCCTGCCTTCGATGACCCATCCTGCCACAATTGAAGCATTTACCACCAAACTATCTAATCTTTCGAATCTGATAATTTCGGCCCTGTTGCTTAGTCCCACCTCTTCCTTGACCCTGTTGGCCCTGCTGAGTGTTTTGGCAAAAAATAATATCTTGTTGAGGACAGTCCCTCCATTTGTGACCTTATCGTTCACACTTATAGCAGATTCATGTAAGTATTTTCTTTCTTTGGCCTTGCTATCCCTGCTGGTCAGGTCAGAGTTTCTCTCCAGCCTGATCCGGACAAGTTTGACATTTATGTCCGTCTCTTCCACATTTGAAGCACATTTTTATGACATCATTCTGTCCTTGGTTATGTTGGCCCTGACGCTTTTGGCTCTTTATTCAACTTCTGTTACTTTCGCGGTCTTTGCGACCTTGATGAACTTGTTTCTGCGGCATTGGTGTCTTACCATAATTGCTAATTCTAGTCATGTCCGATTGATTATCTCCTTTTGTTCTTTTGCCTCCTATAAGCTGCATACCGTGATCTTGGTACCGTAAGACGACAGTGGTAATTTCCTGTGCCATAATACCTGCTATTTCGGTGATTGATACACTCTCCGGGGGTACCTGAGTATCATCTGTCTTTGATCATTGACTCCCCCAGCATTGTTAGCTTGTTCTTCTAGACGTGCCATATGAAAGTTGAAATAATCTGAATGAGCTCAACATTCATACAAATAAATCACAAAAGTACGAATTTCCAACGCGTAAGGATGAACACAACATTCCTAATATTAAGGCTCTAAATCAAAGGACGCTAAATAGAAGGCATAATAAGCCGTACAGATCCTAAAGGGCACTAGAACCTGATGCTCTGATACCACCTGTGACACCCCGCATAATTAAATACCGGGTGATCAGTTCTTTATTAAATTAAATCAAAGTGTCCGGTTGGTTCATTCTTAGCATCACTATCGTAAAATGATTTTTCTTTATTAATCACCTAATAAATAATTAAGCTAAGTGTCAAAACATTTAATTTTATAATATAAGTCCTATTGTTCTGATTTATAATACGAAACAATTTTCATGAACACAAATGATGATATTAAAACCAAACCATCCAAATGAAATAACCAAGCTAGATTAACCAATCAAAAATAATATATCCCAACTCGCAGGACAATGAAATAAATAAAACAATCCCAACAATAGCTGCATACTAAAATAATAAAGAGTACAAGTCTCTCTCTTAACTAAATGAAAACTGGAATTGGGCGACACATGCCCTAACTAGTATGACTAAACAGGAGGTTGAGAAGACAAGGATGAAGTCATCTACTGCAAGGACCTGCAACTCCCACACTAGTTGTAGCACGTTAACAGTCCAAAGATCTAAGTCCGATGCCTCTGTGGATGGGCACCTGTAATACATATATATATATATATATATATATATATATATATATATACACACACACACACACACACAAGAGAAAAGGAGAGATGACAGGAGTGTAAAACAACTTTAAAAATAGTTTAACAAGTATTTAAAATGCTTACCAGTTGATATTACATATATGTTAGTACTTCAACACTCACTTGGGAATTCTCACCCCTTAACTAGTGTGCATACCTAAAGTACTACTAAACTAATCTAGATATAACTAACCCAACTTACTAGTTTAACCCAATTTCCCTTCACCAAGATTTGTTCAAGTAATCACATCACTATAATTTATATCCGATAACCTTTTCTTATGAATCAATTAAGCCATTGATGTTCATCTCAATACAGACTTAAGATCTCATCCACTTAATTCATTTAATATCAATTATTCCATTTTATCTACTTACAATCATAGTAGATTAATCACAGGTATATATATATATATATATATATATATATATATATATATATATATATATATATATATATTTATTTATTTATTTAACACTAATAATATATATATATACAAATAGGGCAACCAATATATATCTATGGTGCTGGCATACTCTGCTATTAAGTCCCCGTATCTCTCGTACAAAGGGAAATACTAGTTAGGAATCACTCTCGAACTATACTAACACAAAACACATATATTGGAGGCGAAGCATAGTTCCCAGTCACTAAGAGGTTAGCACATACCCTCACATCTCTTACGAGCGTCTGACTATCATTCTCAGATAGCTTGTATCCAGTGATCCTAGGTCATAGGGTACAAGTCAATATCCCCAATAAAGGTCCAATCGAGATAAGACTATCCCGGTGCAGAAACATCCAAGATAGAAAGTAGCTCGGGTATGATTACACACAGATATACAATATTATATATATAAATACATGCACCCATACATATTTACATTATTCATCTAGGTACACCCACGACCCATAATATATTCAAACCATGCGTGGCATTTAACGTCCGAGTTCTACGTAATTAAATTATTCTTTTATTTTCTAAATTATCGCAAGTCCTTAAGTATTTCTCGACTCACTCTCGAAGTGTGTCCTCTTGATAAATATAAAATCAGTGGGTGTACACTCACTACCCTACTAGTCTAAGTCATTCTTAATTCTCACAATACCTAAATTAACGTACGGACGATTTTCCACTTAATTTATACCCCCAAAATCCCACGGTTAAATCTCATATAAAGTTGTATTATTCGGACCATACTTATGCCCTACTGGTCCTTCTAAAGTCCCATTATGATACTTAAATTATTTCCTAGGGTCCTTACACATTGTGATCGAATTAACATTAAAAGGGGAAGAAGTTTGAGTTTCCAGGAGGGAACGATCGATCGATGAAGAGGGGTCGATCGATCAAGAAGTTATTGCCCAGATTTTTGCATATTAAGCCTACGAGTTTCTTCCAACTTAAATCACCAAAACGCCATTATCATGTCCCAAACTCCCAACCAAACATTATGAACATTATATAAACCAATATGGATGAATTCTAAAGTAAAACATTCATTAATTCCTAATGAATTATAATCAAATGGGTTAATTCAATAAATTATCATGTAACCCTAGTTTATCTATTTTTCTCAAGAATTCATTTAATTTCCAGATTTCTATCTCTACTGGGCATCAAATTTCATGGTTAATATTATACATATAACAAGATATTCATCCTAACATGATTTCTACTCCAAATTGCAATAATAATATCCCAAATAACAATATATCTTTATGAGACTTAAAATAATTATCCCCTACACTAGCATGGATGTGTTATCAACTAAAGCACAACAAGTTAGATACTTTCCTGGAAATCAACATCTGAATCTTAGAGAATGATGGGTATGATTGCGTTCCTCGTTTCCCGATCTACACATTGGTGGTGGAATTGGTGAGAGTGGTGTAGGGTTGGTGTCTTTCCTCCTTGGAAGTCTTCTCTCTTCTCTCTTCCTTAGACTCTTTAGAACTCTAATGTTTCTAACGCTCGAGGACTCTAACTCCCATTAGATATAACCCTTCAATTTTCATCCATGATTAAGGCCTAAAATTAGAAATTACCAAAATGCCCTCCTGGGTTACCGGTTAGGCCTAAAAACGTCCCAAGACCCAGACTAAGCCCCCCGGGTACACTTTTCTGACTATCTCGACCCTTACGGACATATTGGCGCACTCGAAATGACCATATGGACGACTTAGAATTAATTTACATTTTGTTTTATTAATTTAGTCCCGAGACGACACATGCGCGTCCCGACTTAATTTCTATAATTGTCATATTATTCACCCGCGATAATTTTAATAAATTCAATCTCGTGTATTACTTTACTCACTAATTTATATTCAACATAATTTTCACCAAGTAATTACTAACTCTTGTCATGCTAGTAAATATTTATTTTAACATTTGAATTAATATTAAATTAATTTATCCCAATTTAATTTAATAAATCCCAAAATTAAAAGTCATAAAAATACGGGGTATTACAATCATTTGGGTAATACCATCTCTTTGCATTAATATCCAATATCTCATGCCTCTATAGCTACAAGATCTATATACCATTTAGGTAATAACATCTCTTTGGATTAATATCCAACATCTCTTGCTTCTATAGCTATAACATCTCTATGCCGTTTAGGCAATAACATCTCTTTGGATTAAATACCCAATAATTTTGAATTATAATCAAATCCACTCTATCCCTTTAATTCTATAAACATCTCTTTATGTATAAATATTTATATCTATATTCAATCAACGACTAAACTTTCAAGGCACATATTCCTACTTATCAAGTTTCACAAACTTTTTCAATATATTAAGCAAGAATAAAAACCAATATACTTACTAATCACAACCTTAACCAAAATTATAACCACAACTCTAAACATCACCGTAACCATATCTATACTCATAAATATCACAATAACCACCATACTAATCATTTCTAATCTAATGAATCATAGACACTAAACATATCATAAGTATACGATCTCAATAATATACAACATATCAACAAAATCACATATAAAATGCTACCCATATTAATCATGATAATAAATAATCACACTCTTTTATGAATGAATAATCCAATATATGCTATATATATCTCTTTATATTAATAATTTATTATATCTTAGATCATAAAATAACCCATCATCTCTAGCATTTAATATTATCAACATCTCATTTATTAATACATATATATCAATATACATATATCATTTAAATATCAAATTAGTGAGTAGACTCACCTGAGATGTGTGTTTATTTATTCTTTTTCTTATTTGCATGAGTCGTATTCACTAACGGTGTATTAGAACTTAACAATCCAACACAATCAGTATACTATAAATTATTATTAACTTTCATAAACTTACTAATTTAACTAAAATATAGCACATGTTCATATGTTCTCCACATTTATAATCAACTATAATGCTCGCAATCACTTTATTTAAGCATTATTAAATAATAACACTTTAAATGCTAAAATAATACTAATCAATACTTACAAGTGGTTGGTATGTCACTGATTAATTTGAATCTTACACTAATCATGCTTAAATACTAATTAATGAAGTTGATACAAAAGGTTGTACCAACATACTCCATACATTGAGTACAACAATTTTAGTTATCGTCAATATATAAAATTCTAAATAGATAACCCGTTAAAAATAAGTATTTGGTTAATATGGGCCTTAACGAGTGACATATCAAAATAATCCAAAAAAGTATTAAATCATATATTCGTGTTCCTCTCATATTGTAACACAACTTTTGTTTTAGAAGTCATATTTAATCTTACTCAGATAGCCCTATAAAATATACACAAGTTAATAGGGAACCAAAAATGCACTAACATATAATAAACTCATAATTAAAATCTAAATCGATATAAATGATATACACAACTCAATAAACAACTTTAATTAGGAAGAATTACCTTCGAAATTAATCTGGATTTTGTAGGATTTTTCGAGTGTAAAAAAACTAACTTTTTTCTATTTCTCTTATTTTTTTCTTTTATTTATAATCCAAGCTTCTAATCTAAGTCTTTCCCATAAGATTACGCCAAGATATATCATATAAGAACCAAATTTATCTAATTCACACTTTCGACCCATGTTCTTAATTTAGTTAAAATTACAAATCACCACCCCCACTTTATTTCATTATAAATAACATATCAAAGTTAATTATTTTCAATACTTTTTAATATACCTCTAACATATATTTAATTAAGGAACTAAAATTACATAGTCAACCATAATAATATTAAAACTATAAAGTACTAAACTCTCTAATTATCTAATAATTCACATAATTTAACATCATGAATAATTAAATAGATTGAAATGGCATGCTAATTTTGGATCGTCACAATCATATTCTTATATACATAACCTTTTTAATTGTAACTATTAAGTTCAATAACATATCTTATAGAAAATTTATTTAATGTGATTAAATACAACATAGCATATTAATCCCAATTATTGAGTATTCAGTTGGGACAAGATATTATAGTAAACGAGGCCTCCTTAAAGGAGGTCCTCAATGTTTTTTCCATAAAAATGATATCAATGAAATAAATGAAGATTTTGAGTATCTTATTGTGCCTTATATTTGTCTTTATACCATTAATCAAACAATTAATGAAGATGCTTTAATGAATGAACAATTCTTAACTGATCTCAATAAGGAAAAATAAAACAACATAACATCGTTAAAACTAATGATGAGGAGACTATTGTCATTAAACTTGGTTCTCGTATCACTTCGTTCGATATTAGGATATAATCAACCCTCAATGAGCAATAGCAGTCATAATTCGAAGAGATTTTGAAGGAGTTTGCAGACTCTCACCCTTGGGGGAGCACATTATGAACTCTATAATACCCCATATTTTTATGGCCTTTAATTATGGGATTAATTAAATTTAATTGGGATAAATTAATTTAATATTAATCCGGATTTTAAATTGAATATTTACTAGCGTGACGAGAGTTAGTAATTATTGGTAAGAATTATATTGAATATTACTAGATGAGTAAAGTAATATATGAGATTGAATTTATTAAAATTGTCGCAAGTGAATAACACGACAAGTATATAAATTAAGTCGGGACACGCGTGTGTCGTGTCAAGACTAAATTAATGGAATAAAAAGTAATTTAATTATAAGTCGCCCGTATGGTCATTTCAAGTGCGCCAATGTGTTTGAAAGGGTCTAGATAGTCAAAAAAGTGAACCCGGGGGTTTAGTTTAGGTCTCGTGACGTTTTTAGGCCTAACCGGTAACTCGGGAGGGCATTTTGATAATTTTCAATTTTAGGCCTTAATTATGGACGAAAATTGAAGCTGTTGGGAGTTAGAGTCCTCGAGGGTTAGAAACTTTAGAGTTGTAGAGAGGCTAAGGAAGAGGAAAGAGAGAAGGCTTCCAAGGAGGAGAGCCACCAACCCTACACCACTCTCACTAATTTCACCACCAACGCGTATATCGAAAGAAGAGGATCGTCCCTATACCACTCGAATTCATCGAATCAGACCTTTGATTTCCAGGAAAGTATCTAACTTACTGTTCTTTAGTCGATAACACATCCATGCTAGTTTAGGAGTTAATTAAATTATGTCTTCATGAAAAAAAATAATTTTATTGGGAGATTATTATTGCATTTTTGGAGTAGAAACAATGTTAGGATAAATATCTTGTTATATATAGAATATTATCAACGAAATTTGATGCCCAGTAGAGATAGAAATCTTGAAATTAAATGAATTCTTGAGAAAATTTGATGAACTAGGGTTAAATGATAATTTCTTGAATTAACCCATTTGATGACAAATCTTGAGGAATTAATGAATGTTTTACGTTAGAAATCACCAATATTTATTTATATAATGTTCATGATGTTTGGTTGGGAGTTTGATACATGTTAACGGATTTTTGATGATTTAAGTTGGAAGAAACCCGTAGGCTTAATATGCAAAATTCTAGGCAAGACCTGCTTGGTCGATTGATCGACCCCTTTCATCGATCGATCGACTCCTCCGGGAAATGGAAACTTTTCCCATTTTAAATGTTCATCCAATCCCAAATATATAAGGACCGTTGGGCATAACTTAAATATTATAATGGGACTTGAGGAGGACCAGTAGGATATAAGTAGGGTCCGGGGAAGATGATTTTATATGAGAGTTAACCGTGGAATTTCGGGGGTATAAATTGAATTGGAAATCATGAGTACGTTAAATTAGATCTTGCGAGAATTAAGAAGGACTTAAACCAGTAGGGTAGTGAATGTACATCTACTGATTTTATATTTATCAAGTGGGTACACTTAGAGAGTCGAGGAGTACTTAAGGATTTGCGAGAATTGAGAAAATATAAAGAATGATTTAATTATACGTAGAACTTGAGCGTTATGTGCCACGCATGGTTCACATGTATTTTTGGTCGTGGGTGTACCTTGCTGAATGATGTGAATATATATATATATATATATGGGTACTAGTATGTATATATGTAATGTTGTATATTTGTGTGTAATCATACCCACGCTACTTGCTATCATGGAGGTTCCGCACCGAGACAGTCTTATCTCGATTGGACCTTTATGGGGGATATTGACTTGAACCCTAGAACATAGCATCCTTGGTACAGGATATTCGAGAATGATAGTCAGACGGTCCTAAGAAACATGAGGGTATGTGCTGACCTCTTAGTGACTTGGAACTATGCTTCACCTCCAATATGTGTGTTTTGTGTTAATACAGTTCGAGAGTTATTCCGAACTAGTATTTCCCTTTTGTACGAGTGATACGGGGACTTGATAGGAGAGTATGCAAGCACCATATACTTATGTGGGGTGCTCTATTAGTATATACATTATGGGTGATAAATATATGTACCTGTGATTAATCTACTGTGCTTTTTAGTAGATAGAATTGAGTAATCAATATTAAATGAGTTAAGTGGTAGAGAACGTAAGTCTGAATTGAGATGAATATAAATGGCTTGGCAAATTCATAAGAAAAGGTTATCAGATATAAACTATAGTTATGCGATTAATTGAAACAGAATTTGGTGAGGGGAAATTGGGATAGACTAGTGAATTGGGTTAGGTTTATCTGGATTAGTTCAGTAGTACGTTAGGCGTTCATACTAGTTGAGGGGTGAAAATTCCCAAGTTAGTGTTGAAGTACTAACATGTATGTAATATCAACTGATGGGAATTTTAAATACTTACTAAACTATTTTAAAAGCTGTTTTACACTCAGGCCCTGACCCGTTTCCTGTCATCTCTTCTTTCTCTTATATATATATATATATATATATATATATGTGTGTGTGTGTGTGTGTGTGTGTGTGTGTGTATTACAGGTGCCCAACCACAGGGGCGTCAAGCTTAGATCTTTGGATTGTTGATGTGCTGCAGCTAGTGTGGGAGTTGAAGGTCCTTGCAGTAGATGACTCGTCCTTGTCTTGTCAGTCTTCTATTTAGTCATTATTAGATAGGGCATGTGTTGCCCATTTCCAGATTTATCTAGTTCAGAGAGATTTGTGCTCTTATTTATTTCAGTATTCAGTTTAGTGGGGATTATTTTAAATTACCTGATTGTCCTACGATTCAGGATATTTTATTTGGATGATTTATCTTGCATGTTTATTTCATTTGGATGGTTTGGTTTTAATATTATTCGTGCTCATGAAAATAGGTTCATACATTAAATCATAACAATAGTACTTAATCTCTAAAATTAAATGTCTTGACACTTAGCTTATTTATTTTTAGGTGATTAATAAAGAAAATTGTTTTACGAAAGTGATGCTAAGAATGAACCAACCGAACATTTTGATTTAATTTGATAAATGACTAATCACCCGGTATTTAATCAGGCGGGGTGTCACAAACTTCCTCTTTTGTGTTTCTTTTAGTGTTTTGAATTCTTCCATCAAGATGTATCTGAATTACCATGTCAATGGGTTATGTTGAGTTACATCTGAAATAGAATGCTTAAATAACTCTTTTTGTGTCTTATCAAACTATTTAGGTAATTTATTTTCAGAGTTTTAATTTGGGTTTATTTCTTTTGTGAAACATACAATGTATTTAGTTATTCATCGTGTTAATTGGAGTTGTTCATTTTTATTATGTTATTTTGTGGATATAGTGAAGTTATGAAAATAAAATGAATTAATTGGTTTTGGATTTCCAATATAAGGACCTACTTCCACTCAATGCTTTGAATTAAACAAGACATGTTGGATTTTTTGAGGTAAACCTGTGTATTTAATGTGTACATTTGAATTTCATTTATCTTATTTGGTGTTTGTATACATTTTGCAAGATATTAGTTTTGTTAAATTCTAAGTTTGTTTACAACTTCTCTATTTAGTGTTTTGTAAAAGGGTTTATGACCACGTAATGCAGGTACTGATTAAAAAACACTTATGACCACACAATGCATGTGACACTCTTAGCCCGCTATAACTCCCTCTCTCTTTTTGGGTAGGTGGGGTATTTTCGTTTGAAATTAGGCATATTATTATATATAGGAATGAAAATTTAGGCATCTTTGATGTCGTTTAAAGGTCCAGTAATGCTATTTGTTTAATGCTTTGATTCTTTATTGGGAAAATGTAGGCATGTGTGTGGTGATTATATATATAGAGGTTATAAGTTCGTCTTATGATATCTCTGTTTTTTTGTTAAATTTTCTTTTTTCTTACATCAAAACAAGTTACTTTAACTGTGTATGTACCAAAATGTAATTGTGGTAAAGTATAATTACTAGATCTTATTTATACCATTTCTTTCTTTCATTGTATAAATACAGTTGAATGTATATGCTATTTACTTAAATTTATAAAATACAAATTTTTTCTTTGCTTGAATTGTAACGAGATGCTTTAACTGTTATTGTATTTTATCTTAATAATTCATCCATCCAATTCTTTTTTAAGTCATTAGTATGTTAGTGCTCAGTCTCCATTATATAAACACTTTGTAAATTCATTATTTATATTATAAATGATTGTGGAAGTTGGTTCTTAGTATGTACAAATTTGTACTACTGTAAGTGATTTTTGATTCACAATTTAATGCATGTGCATTGGGGTATATTTTTACAATCAATTTTCCAAATTTATTGAAATTATGGTTAGTTACAGCATACAACTAAGAATGAGTTAAAATTAGAGTTTACGGAAATTAGACATGACATATAGTGTTACTTTCAATTCTAGTATTATATTCTAGCACTACAAATCAAAATTTTTATACACTTAATAATTTTTCATAATAATATATTTTGGATAGTATTACCCGAATAATTACACTCAATTACTAAAAGTTTCAGGTATGCGCTAACTTTCAAAAGTTAGAAATTTATCTCTAAAACCAATAATCTTTTCCTTGGGTTTTAAAAAGAAATTATGTTTGAAATTTATTTAAAAAACTAGCTTGAGTAGTTTATTCACACATTAATTTTGGATGGAGACTCAGTTTTTCCATGCATGAAGTAAGCATGCACTTTATTTTCAAAAATATCAATTGTGATTTTAGGCACGGGCATCCACTAGTTGGTGTGACACCCTGCCTAATTAAACATCAGTTGACCAGACCTTTATTAAATTAAAATAGGTTTATCATATGGTTCATTCTTAGCATCACTGTCGAAAACTTTTTAATTACTAACCACTTAAATGAAATTAGACCAGTGCTAAATTTTTATCTTTCTTTAACACAGATAAAAGAACAAAGCGAAAAACTAAAATTAAACATTCATAATATACTAGAGTCCAACCATCGCAATATATAAATGAATAAAGGTTTGCCGAATAAACCATTAGCTAAAATCCAAAATCAAATACTCCAAATAACAAAAGAATTGAATTACAAAAAACTATCAACGGACAATATGTCCATATATGGAATATAAATTGAGATCCTACACTAGATCTGAAAGGAATAATTGTCTATTCAAATCCTGTCAGCATCCACGGTGCAACAACTCCAAGTCCCCGGAATGGATTCTTCAAGCCTGGCGTCCCTGTGGCTGGACACCTAAAAGGTTTTAATTTTTTTTTTGATAGCAAGAGTTAGTACTTAAAATGTTTTGAAAATATTTAGCAAGCGTTTATAATAATAAGATTAGGTTATTGATTACATATGTTAGGTTCACGTACACTCCCTTGACTTTCCTCACCTCTCATCTATAGTGCACGCCTAACGTTCTATACTTAGCCAACCTAGCTATACTACCCAAGCTAACCAGACTAAAGTATGCAACTAAACTTATCTACACGTCTAAGTTCCCGTACCGCCCATACAATACATTATTTTATTAATATCTCCCATATGTTAATTATTTCTCATTTAACATTTCACATGTGTTATATTTCAATCTTTATAATTAAGTCTCACTACTTAATTTATTTTCTCAGATATTCACGATCTATCTCTACTCCATTA
Source organism: Sambucus nigra (assembly GCA_949130495.1). NCBI lineage: Eukaryota > Viridiplantae > Streptophyta > Magnoliopsida > Dipsacales > Adoxaceae > Sambucus > Sambucus nigra. Next base: position 539,213,502 of record OX422215.1, on the reverse strand, counting down.
ATTAAGTCTCTTTATTTAATTTTCCTTTCAGATCTATATCTATATATAACATTTGCCAGTTTACTATCACTCATAATTAGAATAATCATAAAGAATATATTTCACCCACAATATATACTATAATTGCATAATTACATACTTTATAATCACATCCCTGTATTACACACAAGGGGTTATTGGCTCGGAATCCTACCTCGATCACCAATAGTGATTTAGATATCCTGGCTCGGAATCATACCTCGATCACCAGTATTTATTGATTATATTGGCTCGAAATGACACCTCGATCACAAATATTAATCATATCTAGATTGGCTCGGAATCATACCTCAATCACCGATACTAGTAATCTATATTTTCTCAGAATCCTACCTTGATCACCAATATTTATTTACTATACTATACGTATTCACATAACCTACGTATTAATATCTGTCGATAGGTATTCACACAACCCGATCATACATGTTAGTACATAGTATATTTCTCTCCAATATTTACCGTACCTATCCCTTTACAATTTATCTCACTATCATAGTTATTTGAGTTTTCACACAAATCTAAGAGCCCTAGTTACCCCTTTATTAATTTTCGTAGTCAAATCAATATTTACCCTACGGGTCTACTTATTAATTCATACGAAGTTCCCGTAATTCTTTATTTTCTCTTTGATAAATTTTGACTCAATTCATCCCAATTTATTCTTGTCTTAACCCTCTTAATAAGACTAAACCACAAACCCAATATAGGCCTACGATAATGTAATAAATCTCTTATTACATCCTAACAAAGTCCCAAAAGTTCCCACAATAACCGTTTAGAAAAACTAGGCCCAAACATGAAATTTTTAAATTTCTCCGAGTACTGAATTGGTTCGCCCTCTGAACCGAACCGTTTCGCCTATCTGTACTTCGTCTTTTTCGTCCAGTTCGTATATTTTTCCTCCATTATCAATTTTCAACTCCCATGTTACTTCACACGAATCACAACCAATAGTCCTAAACCATTTCTACATGTATTAGGATGATATCTAACATTCTGAACTTATCAAATCTTCACATAATTCAATCAAGAACGAATTAAAACCCAAAGCTCTTCCAAAAACCTAGTTTTGTGTTCTTTCCAATTATTCATTCAAAAACTCAAATTTAATTCGTGATGATGGGTCCTTATCATATTATTTCTACTTTTCTATAGATAGTAAATCATTCTACATGCAAACCTACCCAATCATGAATCAAAATCCATTCTTTTTCTTCCAAGAATCATGATTAAATCAAGTTTATTTTGAAACCCTACTCATGGGTGTTATAACTTCAAAAACATTGTATATAAACATTTGCCTCTTTGTTTGTAGGGTCTGATTTCATGGTGTTGATGATGGATTGATGGTTTTTTATTCAAATCCGTACTCCTTATATGATTAGGATGCAAGATCTCTGTCCAATCCTTTAAGAACACCTCGTAAGCCTTGAAACTGGTCTCTCTCTTATCTCTAATGGCCTCCTTTGGGTTTATGTGTTTCTAAACCAAACCCAAAATCTCTAATCATCAGATATAGGACTTTAAATTTCCTAGGTCCCTTAATCTCTATTTGTCAAATGACAGAATCGCCCTCAGTAGGTGCCGGTTTGGTTTAAAATTGACCCGAGACCCAAACTATACCCCTGGGTACACTATTCCGACTATTTCGATCCATTTGGAATCATCCGCGACCTCGAAATTATCGCCCGAGTCACTTAAAATATATTTCCTATCTCAACCTCAAATTATTCTACACGCCACTCCCGATTGAGATAAATTAAGATACACACATATCACTCGCTACGCCGTATAACACTAATCATCAGTTATTTACTATTCACACTTAATAAATTTTATATCATAATATTAATCAGTATCTATCTATCTATCGATTAATATTTAATAATCACATTTATCGTTTAATCACATTAAATTACTTCACTCACGTTTCCAATTAATTCCCGAATTAATTAAATTATAAATACGGGTATTACATACTTCCCCCCCTTATAAAGGAATTTTGTCCTCGAAATTAGGACATACCTGAATGACTCTGCTCTCTCATGTCATCCTCTCGCTCCCATGTCAACTCATCGTATAGTGGTGTCCCCACTGAACTCGCACTAGTGACACCACCTTGGACCGCAGTTCACGCTCACTAAGATCAAGAATAGACATGGGCCTCTCCTCATATGAGACGTCTGGATGTAAGTTAATCTCCTTAAATGGAACGTGATAGAAGACTCTCGCTCCTCCTGTATTTCTTCAGTGATGACACATGGAACACGTCGTGTATCCGTTGAATATGCTTTGGAAGTCCCAGTCTGTATGCTACCGATCCCATCCTCTCTATAATATGAAACGATCCCACATATCTCGGTGCTAACTTTCCTCTCTTGACAAATTTCTTAATCCACTTCATAGGATATACTCGAACCAACACCTGGTCTCCATCATCTAACTCCAAATGTCTCCTGTCGGCATCGACATAATTCTTCTTCCTATCCTGAGCTATCCGAATATTCCCTTGAATCAACTCAATCTTGGCAGTAGTCTCCTGAATCATCTCAGGACCCAATAACTTATTTACCCTACCTCTAACCACAAGCGGGCGAACGACAAGGCCTCCCATATAATGCCTCGAATGGTGCCATACCGATAGTAAATTAGTAAGAGTTTTTATATGCAAACTATAGTAATGGGAGGTATCTCTCCCAATCTCCCCTAAAATTTAGGATTCACATCCTCAGCATATCCTCAAGCATCTGATTCACCCTCTCAATCTGCTTGTCTATCTACGGGTGGTACGCCGTACTCAACTGTAAATCTGTGCCCATGTCCTCCTAAAATCTCTACTAGAAGTGTGACACAAAAATCTTATCTCTACCTGACACAATATTAATTGGGACCCCACGTATTTTAACAATTTCTGAAATGAATAGCTACGCATATTGCATCGTCTCGTAGTTTGTGCAAACTGGCAATAAATGAGCAACCTTGGTCAGCCGATCCACTATCACCCATATAGAATCGTGACCCCGCTGTGACGTATGTAGCCCAATAATAAATTCCATCAAAATGCTCTCCTACTTCCACACGGGAATCTCAAGTGGCTGTAACACCCCCGAAGGCCTCTGATGGTCAACTTTCACAAGCTAATAAGTAAAACACTTTGAGATAAAATCTTTTATGTCTCTCTTCATGCCGGGCCACTAGTACTATCTCCTTATATCCTAGTACATGTTATCCCCACCGGGATGTACCGTAAACTTGGAACTGTGAGACTCAGTCATAAGTGCATGTCTTAAATCCTCATCCTCAGGAACTACCAAGCTCCCATTAAAGCGCAGGCATCCATCTGAGCTGACTAAGTAAGACTCTACACCCTCAGCTAATAACTTTCGTACTCTATCCTGACAGAACTAATTTTCTACCTGAGCCTTCACTACCCGCATAACGATCTCGAGAGTGATGGTCATAACTGCCATGTACGCTCGGGCAATATCATCTTCTTATCGAAGATCACTCCACTTTACTTTCTATAACTCTTATAATTCTCTAGTAGGTTATCGGCTCAATGCGTCTACAACCATGATAGCCTTACCCGGATGATACTGTATATCAAACTGGTAGTCCTTTGCGAATTCTAGCTATCGCCTCTTCTTCATGTTCAAATCCTTATGTATGAAGAGATACTTAAGTGACTTATGATCCGTGAATAATGTAAACTTCTCCCCCAATAGATGATGTCTCCATATCCTCAACGCAAAAATGACTCCTGCCAACTCGAGGTCATGGGTTGGGTAATTCTTCTCGTGGAGATTTAGCTTTCGAGACACATAAGCTATCGCCCTCTCCTCCTGCTGCAACACACCCTCAAATCCCTATAAGGAAGCGTCAATATAGACCCGGTACTCCAATCCTCCCCTGGGTAAAGAAAGTATTGGTGCTAATGTCAATTGGTCCTTTATCTCGTCAAATGCCAACTGACAATGGTCGCTCCACACAAATGGTACTCCCTTACGAGTCAAGTTCATCAAAGGCCCATTAATATTTGAGAACCCCTTGATGAATTGACGATAATATCTAGACAACCCCAAGAAGCTGTGAATCTCGGTCGGTGTCGTGGGATGCTCCCACTCCCTCGCTAACGATACCTTACTCAGATCAATAACTATGTCCCTATTGGACATAATATGGATAAGAAACTGTACCTCCCGAAGCCAAAATCCACACTTACCAAATTTAACGTACAACTGATGGCCCCATAACATCTACAGAACCATACGTAAATGCTCAGCATTCTCCTCCTCCATCTATAAGTAAACTAGTATGTAATCTATAAACACGATCACAAACTATTCCAAAAACTCCTTAAACACCGTGTTCATGAGATCCATGAATACTGCATGTGCATTGGTGAGCCCAAACGGCATCACCTTAAACTCATACGACCCTTACCGCGATAAGAAAGCGGTCTTAGGTACGTCCTCCTCTTGGATGCGTAAATGGTGATATCCGAACATCAAATCAATCTTTGAGAAGTAAGCATCTCCTCTCAACTGATCAAATAAGTCATAGATCCTAGGCAACGGATACTTGTTCCGTATTATCACCTTGTTCAGCTCCCTGTAATCCATGCACAAGAGAAGCGAACCATCCCTCTTCTTCACAAATGACATCGGAGCACCCCAAGACGATGTACTCTACCTAATGAAACCCTGACCCAAGGGCTGTAGAATCTGATATCTCATCTCTTGAATCTCTGAAGGAGTCATGCAATACGGTGCTCTGGAAATTGATCTCATCCCCAGTGCTAAGTTGATGACAAACTCTATTTCCTGGCTCAGTGGCAGCCCGAGTATGTCCTAAAATTTGTCCTCTAACTCCCTCACAACTGGAATCGAGTCTAAAGGTACCACTACCTCCTGCGAGGTATTCTCCTCAATACAGTCTAGGTGAGTGAGCGATCCTCACTCGAGCAGAGGCATCGCCACTAGGAAGATCTCCTATCCTGAGATGGAGAACATTATAGTCCTCTCATAGCAATCTACCATCGCTCGATAAATTGCCAACCAATCTATGCCTAGAATCACGTCGTACCCATCTATGTCTAACACTAGGAGGTTTGTCGCTAGACTTAGTCTCCCAAATCAAAATATCGACTTCTCTAGAAATCGAATGTATCAGCGAACCACTACCCATCGGTGACTCGACACACATAAGAAGACCGTCGTATGGATCTAATAAACTAGCAACTCGTGCAAATATAGTCTTAATAAAAGAATGTGATTCTTTAGTATCAAACATAATCCAACCCTTAGGCTCGTGAATAGGAGACATACCCTCTACTATAGGTGACGCTTGTGGTGCTGGAGGCATCGGTATATCCCAGACATTATATACACGCCCATAGTGCATCTAACCCTGCTGCTGCTATATGGTTGGTGCTGGTGCTAGAGCTATCAAAGCTTGTTGCTCGTATTAGGCACCCTATCGCTGTGCCCTGTCTCATTGTGGATAAGCACTACTCTTGTATCCCTGCTGGCCATAAGTGAAACACTGGCCCTGGAACTGTCTCTGTCCCTGTCCTTGTTGGCTCTGATGTTGGCGCTGCTGGCCTCCCCTTAGTTCCCTTGGCCCTGGGGAGCCTGTTGCTACTAGGGACCCTGCTAGACCTGCCTAAATCCCCCTTCGGGTTGGAAACCTCCAGATCTGAACCTATTGGTAGAGTTCCCCCATCGAGAGTCCTGCCCCCGCTGACTCGTTGTCTACTGCTACTGGGGTGGTTCCCCACTACCACTACTACCCTAGCCTTTCCCTACTGGCTAGGCTCACCTTTCTTACTCACCTTTGCAAGGAATCGATGATCTTGACAATGCACCAGTGTGGCATTGACGACGTCAGTGTAAGTCATCAACGCATGGTAACCAATTAAATGTTACCTGATCCTTTAGGCCAACCCATCCATAAACATAGCTTTCTTCCTCTCTTTGTTGCTCACCTCATCTGGATCAAAGTTTGCTAGACGGGTAAACTCCTCCTCGTAGTCCGCTACTAAACGGTCACCCTGTACTACTTCCCCAACTTCTTCATCATTTCTAACTCGACTGCATGCGGGAAGTACTTACGGTCGAACTGCACCTAAAACTTAGAAATCATTATTATATCCCTCTCCTCAGCGGTGGTTACCAACTCCCACCACTCTAGAGATTCTCCCAAAAGTCTGAAGGTAGCTAACATTTGTTTTTATACTTCCCTACACTCGAGCATGTGCAGATTGTGCTGAATGTTCTTCTTCTATTGGCACGCTGCCATTATATCGGTACTACCCTGGAACTCGAGTGGGTGGCCCTTCTGGAAAGTCTCCCTAACTCACTGCCAAGAAGACAGTCCTATCTCGGCCTGGATTACTGGCGCCATTAGCTGCTATGCCTAAGGCTAAGAGAAGTGAGCTGCCATGGCCCTCATAGCTATCTTTAGTGCATGAGTAGTAGAAATCATCTCTGGTGGTAGTGGTGGAGGTACCTGCTGTCCCCGAGGGTCCTCCACTATGAAAGGCATGAAGAGATTTAGGAAGAAAGGCAAACTAGAGCTAAGTTATGTAAATGGCATATGGGCTCGCTTTGTCAAAACATTTAAAGATAATTCATGATGTGTTTCACGTCTCGTCGTCAAAAAAGTATAGAAGAAGTGAGAGGGATTATTGTCATATTCCATTGGAAGAAATTGATTTGCAACCTGATATCTCATATGAGGAGCAACCGGTGGCCATTTTAGACCATAGTGAGCGTAATCTACGATCTAAGGTAGTGCCTTTAGTTCGATTTCCGTGGGTACGATGTTATTTTGGGTATAGACTGGTTGGCACAATACCGGGTGTTGGTGGATTATTTTAGGAGGTCCATTATATTTGCCATTTCGGGCCAGGAAATTTTTCTTGTTGCCACCCCTCTTCCAGAGGGAGGTTCGAGTACCCACTTGTATTATGTTGAGGATGAGACCTCATAGGAAATAGTTTTTTCATCAGACTCGATTCCTATAGTTAGGGAGTTTGCGGATGTTTTTTATGAGATACCAGGTTTACCATCGAGTCAAGAGATCAAGTTCGTTATTGATTTAGCATCAGGGACTAGGTCAATTGCATAAGAACCATACCGTATGGCTTATTTGGAGATGCGGGAGTTATGGGACCAAATTTAATAACTTCTGGGGTAGGGTTTTATTCAACAGAGTACGTCACCGTAGGGTGCTCCTGCATTATTTATGAAGAAGAGGGATGGTTCTCTTCGGTTTTGTGTGGATTACCGAGAGTTAAATAAGGTGACAATCCAAAATAAATACCCATTATATCATGTCGATGATCTATTTGATCAATTGAGAGTGTCAGCATACTTCTCTAAAATAGATTTGAGATCGGGGTATCACCAGCTACGTATTAGAGAGCAGGATGTCTCTAAAACTGCATTTTTGACCTGTTATGGATCTTATGAGTTTTTGGTTATGTCGTTTAGATTAACCAACACCCTTGCAGTGTTCATGGATCTGATGAACAAGGTCTTTCGGGACTTCTTGGACCAGTTTATGATTGTGCTCATTGATGATATTCCGTTCTATTCTCGGACAGAGAGAGAACACGTTGAGCATTTGCATGTGGTTCTGAAGACACTAGGGGACCATCAATTATACCCTAAGTTCGATAAATGTGGGTTTTGTTTGCGTGAAGTGCAATTTTTGGGTCATATGGTGTAAGAGAAGGGCATTTTCGTGGACTCGAGCAAAGTTACAACGGTGAGGGAGTGGGGTCATCCCATGACACCGATAGAAATCCATAGTTTCTTGTGATTGGTGGGGTATTATCACCGTTTTATTAAGGGTTTTTTGAAGATTGCATGCCCTTTGATGAATTTAACCCGGAAGGGAGTGCAGTTTGTGTGGGATGATTACTATTAGTTAGCATTTGATGAGCTAAAGGACAAGTTGACTTCAAAATCTGTACTTGCATTATCTAAAGCAAGAGTGGAGTACTTAGTTTTTACTGAAGCATCCTTTTAAGGATTAGGGGATGTACTCCAATAGAAGGACATGTCTATCAGTTACGTGTCTCGCAAACTTAAGCCCCAAAGAGAAATTATCCCACACATGATTTGGAGCTAGCCGTTGTAGTCTTTGCCTTGAGAATACGGAGGCATTATCTATTGGGGGTGAAGTTTAGTCTTTTCATGGATAAAAAATCACTGCAGCATTTGTTCACCCAAAAGGATCTCAATATGAGGCAGCGTAGGTGATTGGAATTCATGAAAGATTATCAGTTTGATATCCAATATCACCCGGGGAAGGCTAATGTGGTAGACAACACATTGAGTCGATGACGTACCGGACACTTAGCGGAAGTATGGAAATCCAAGTGGAATGAACTTCGTCAAGACGATGCAATTTCCAGGGTATGCATGGCAGTGTTAACTGTCACACCCGAGATGGTGATGCGAGTGGTGAAAATGTAAGCTAGGGATAAAGATTGGAAGGACAGGGTGCAATAATTATTAACTGAGGGAACAAAATCCTACTCTACCGATTCTGATGGTGGATTACATTTCAACGGGAGGCTAATAGTCCCAAATGATGAGGATTTAAGGCATGCTGTTATGTCAGAATCCCATGGGTTAAAATTAGCGGCACATCCCGATGGGGACAAGATGCACCAGGATATGCGCAGACAATACTAGTGAGCTGGCAGAAAAAGGGACATAACTGAGTTTGTCTCCAAATGTGATACTTGTCAGTTAGTGAAAGTGGACCATCAACGACCTACACGAATGTTGTAGTTGTAGAAATTTCGATATGGAAATGGGAAAGTATATCAATGTATTTTATCACCGAATTACAAAAGTCACAGCGAGATCATGATTCTATTTGGGTTATCTTGGATCATTTGACCAAGGCGGCACACTTTTTACCAGTGCAGACGGATTTCACGACAGCACAATATGCCAAACTTTTTATAGCCGAGATTATGAGGTTACATGGGGTGCCAATTAATATTGTGTCCGACAGAGATAAGATCTTTATGTCCCATTTTTAGTAGAGTTTTTAGGAGGCGATGGGAACTGAATTGAGATTGAGTACGGCATATCACCCATAGAATGATGGGCAGACTGAGCGAGTAAATCAAATATTGGAGGATATGCTCAGAATGTGTATGCTTGATTTTAGAGGAGGCTGGGAGAAATACCTTTCGCTGGTAGAATTCGTATATAATAATTCTTACCATTTCACTATAGGTATGGCACCTTATGAGGCGTTATATGTTCGACCATGCCGTTCACCTTCTTGTTGGTTGGAAGTGGGGATAATAAAATCCTTGGACCTGAGATAATTCAAGATACTTCTACTAAAATTGAGCTTATTCGGAATGACATACAAGTTGCGTAAGATCAGCAGAAAAGCTATGCCGATGCGGATCGTAGGCATATATTATTGGAAGTGGGAGACCAAGTGTTATTAAGGGTATCCCTTATGAAAGGCGTGAATAGATTTGGGAAGAGAGTCAAACTTGCGCCAAGGTATGTAGGGCCTTTTCCAATTATTGAGAGGATAGGGCCTGTGGCTTATAGGCTTGCTTTGCCGGAACATTTATAGAGAATTCATGATGTGTTTCACGTCTCATCGTTAAATAAGTATAGAAGAAATGAGAAGGATTATTGGCATATTCTATTAGAAGCAATTGATTTGCAACCTGATATCTCATATGAGGAGCAACCAGTTGCCATTTTAGACCATAGTGAGCATAGGCTACTGTCGAAGGTAGTGCCTTTGGTTCGAGTTCAATGGGAACACCATAACGCCGACGAGTCGACGTGGGAATGAGAGGATGATATGCGAGACAAGTATCCTTACCTCTTTTTACCAAGTACGTTTGAATTTCAAAGATAAAATTCCCCTGTAAGGGGGGAGTATGTAACACCCCTTACTTTTGAGCATTTATTTTAGTATTAAAATTACCTTGTGTGTGTGTTTGTGTAATTTAATATAAGCGAGAACGAAAATGGGAATTTAAGATAAATATTAATTTGTGTAGACGAGTTAATATTTATGTAAATGGTATATTTACTAGTGTGATAAAGTAAATATAATCATACGGTATGCTATTTTCGTCGTATGCAAGTAGAAGTGGCGGGAATTGATTATTTCTCAATCGGGACATATATGTGTTAGCTATATGAGGTTGGGATAGGAATTTTTATTATCGGAATATTAGATGTCAATTTGGAATGCGCAGTTGATCCGGGATGGATCGAGATAGTCAAAATGAGTGCCAAGGAATTGTATTTGGGTTTCGGGGTCGTTTTGGCTAGTTGGACTCGGTTAGGGGTATACGAGTCATTTTACGTGTGTATTACCATTTAAAGATGGGGTAAATAGATATATGGGTTATTTAGCAGGAGAGAGAGTTAGCCAATCTCATTTTGTGAGAAAACCCATTTGAGAGAACCCTAAGGAAAAAGAGAGAGAGAAGAGGAATTTTGGGATTTTTCGGCCATATCCACTAGTACGAAGAGGATTCGGAGTGTACAACTTCAAGGCTAGTGATTAAACTTGCTAAATAATTCTTGTGTGTGAATTATTGTATAATTAATTGGTGGGTTGTTGTGTTTTTGGTTTAAGTGTTAAATCTTTATTTTTGCTGATAAACCCTTGAAATTTATGTTAGAGATTGTTAATTCTTGAGTTTTGCTGATAAGTTCTTGAGTTTGATGTTAAATATATGATTTGGATGGTGGAAATGTTGGTGGAGTTAGGTTAGAAATGGGGTTTTAGAGGTTTGGGGTTAATCTCGTAAGGAACAAAATCTGAACAGGTCGGACCGGTTCGGTTAGTGGTCCCCAGATTGGTTCGTTTTTTAAACAATGGACCGATTCATTTTTTAGAATCATCGGTTCAGTTTGCCTTACTCAATGTAGCGGACCGATTCATTTTTAAACCCATCAATTCGGTTCACATGCCACAGATTTTTAACTCTTCTTTAACTCCTTTCCAATTGGGTTTAGTGGTTGCAAAACCTTTAATATATGGAGTGATATTAATGTGTATGATGTGAAAAGAGGGATAATGATACTATACGATGGTAGTGAGACATCGGAATGATTATGGAAGTATATTAGGGAGATTTATACTTTTTTTCACAAATTTTTTGAGGAAGAGGAATTTATTTAAGATATTGGGATACGGGATAGTTGAGAGAAGTATCGTGTCCTGAATGATATTAAACATGAGGATTAATCAAATGTGCGATTGATTATTAAAGCTTAAGTGAGTGATTGAGTAATAAAGCGGATTGGGAATATGTGAGGAAGTATAGGCTAGTGTAATGAGTGATATACAGAGGTAGTCGAGTTTGATTATATATATACTTTCTGATATAAAAAAGTAGGTATATGTGATTTGTATACATATATCTTATGTGTATGATATATATTATGTGGAACATACCCCTCTAGTGCCATCATGGGAAGTTGCACGATGTGGGTGAATCCCCTGGCTAGTGAATGCAGGGAGAGTATAGTCCCCATGTCATAGCATCCAGTATTTATGTAGTGTGGCTTTATCATGGGTGAGATATCTTGGGTATGATTCGTCTCGCTTTTAGGTGAGGAACTATGAACAATTCCCATACGTTGTGCTTTGTTTTACCAAGTCGGTGTGAGATTTCGACGGTTGGTACCCAAGTTGGTGAGTGTATCCCCTGGAAGATGGTAGCACTTAGAGACTGCATCTCTGAGGGATGGTTAGTATACATATAATGTGTGATATGCCTGTGTTCTTGATATGAGATAATAAATCATGTATAATAATGAGAGTAATATTATGCAGGATTTAATGATTAATGTGTGAATCAATATGTTTATAACTAGTGACGGTTATTATTAATGAATTGATATATGATCATTGAGAATGATATTAAAAATGGTTATGCTGGTATGAATTAGATACGCGAGAGTGGGTTAACGCGTAAGTACGAGGATGGGTTATCCATAGTTGATTAGGGTAGCTTAACTAAGATTTAAAATGCATACGTTTAGGTGCGCGCGATAGTTGAGGGGTGAGTATGAGACTCAAGAGAGGGCGGCACCAACTTAATTATGTAATCTCGTATTCATAATTATTATGTATTTTAATTCACTTGCTAAAATAATTTATAAATCGGGCGCTGACCTGTATATATATTTTCTTCTTCTTTTCCTTTGTTATATCTTTTTAGGTCTCCCACCACAAGGACTCCAATGATAAGCTTCCATCCCAGAGTTTTTGGAGCCGCAACAGGTGGAATGTTACAGGATTTTTGATATAGAACCATCTCATTTTTTTAAATCTAGTTAAGGATCACCAGTGTAATTCGGGCGTGTGTTGCCCAAGTGTTGTACTGATGTATTTGCTTTATATTTGAGTCATTTGATATATTATATGGGTCTGTTAACCGAAAACTTATTCGGTTATATATTGTGCAGTTTGTTACAAGTATATATTTTCATATTGGAAATTGTTGTTTATAGATTATTGTAATGCGTTATATTACTGGAACTTTTGGCATCTGCTATATTATTATTTATTGATGGTTATTTATATTTTTGGTCTGTGCAACTGTGATGCTAAGAATGAGCCATTTGAGATTTCTATTTTATTTTAGTAGAGGGTTGGCCACCCGTTATTTTAATAAGTGGGGCGTCACACATCTCAGATAATCCGACCTTGATAACAAAAAACCCTATTGTCTATCAACTTGAGATGAAGCCCGTTTCTACTTGACCTATTTCTAATGTCAATTTAAATGAGTCCTCCAGCAAGGAGGTTTTCATTGATATTTTTCCTAAAAATGATGTCAATGATAAAAATAAAGATTTTGAGTATCTTATTGTGCCTTATATTATTTTCCTTTATTCCATTAATAAAATAATAGATGAAAATGATTTAATAAATGAACAATTCTTAACTGATCTCAATAAGGAAAAAATAAAACAACATAATCGCATCAAAACTAATGATGAGGAGACTATTGCCATTAATATTGGTTCTAGTAGCACTCCGCGTGGGATTATGATACAACCAACCCTCAACGATTTACAACGATCGCAATACGAAGAGATTTTAAAGGACTTCGTGAACACCTTCGCATGGTCCTGCACTGACATGCCCAACATTGATTCAGAAATCGTGCAACATGAGATCCCTATGTACCCTAAATGCAAACCCATCAAATAAAAACTAAGGAAGCTTTAACCAGAATGGTCCATTAAACTGATAGATGAAGTGGTCAAGGCATTGAACATGGGGTTCATTCGCGTATTCAAGTACCCAACTTGGTTCGCTAACATAATTCCTGTGTCAAACACTAAAGGAAAAGTACGCATGTGCGTCGACTATAGGGATTTGAACAAAGATTCTCTAAAAGATGATTATCCCCCCCTAAGATCGACACGATCATCGATAACACTGTCGATAATGCCCTCAATTCTTTTATCGATGGATTTTCTAGATTTAATTAGATCAAGATGCATCCTTATCACTAAGAAAAGGATTATTTCACTCCATGTGAACTTTTTCTACACTTTCAAATTTTTTGGTCTCAAGAATGCAGAGGCACAACTATCCTACATGATCTCATCCATAAGGAGGTTGGGGTCTATATTGATGACATGATCATCGAATCCAAAACTTGAGAAGGTCACATCCTTGTCATGAAAGAACTATTTGAACGGCTGTGACTATAACAAATGTGCCTTAATCCACAAAAATGTGTCTTCGATATCATAAAAGGTAAACATCGATCCTTTATGGTCAGTGAGAAGTGAGAATGTGCTCGCGATCTTAATGGAATATTCATATAATTAAATGTCTACCAAATACAAATCCAAATTATTTCCAAATTTTAATCTGATTAATTTAGGTTTCATGTGATGATAAATCCAAACACAGTAAATTAACTACGAATGCAAGAACAAACAGGTATGAGGAAAAATCCTTAAAAAGGGCAAAACCTATTTCAACACTTTAGAGTTTGACAAGACACTACTTACAAAATCTCTAAAGAATATAACTCTGTCCTGAGTCGTTCAGGTGTGGCGGTCCACCCTTAGTATCCATCGATCAACCTTTGTCTTTAGCAATGATCCCCCCGAGAATCACAATGGTCAGTAGTAAAGAATGTCTCTCCACAAAAGTAACCCAGATATGAAATACCACAGGGTTTTAAACGGATTCACATAGATATTGGGGATGAAATTTGTGAATAAAAATGTGTGTTTCAAACCTAAATAAAGTGAGGACTTTTTCAGATATGCAGTTTTCAATTTGCAAAAAATCTCCCTGAAAAACTGTACAAAGAAGGTATTTATAAGTTGGAACAAAATTTGAGGTGGCGTCACTCGTAATAATGAAAACAAGCTTCGTTCGAACAAGAATAGTATCTCGTTAGAACGAATGCTGTCTCATTCGAACGAAAACACTATCTCATTTGAACGAGATTTAAATGAGCTTCAGGCGAGGCCAAATAGAATGCCCTCATTAGATGCAAGTTAGATAAAATGAAGAAATGAGGCTTCTAACGATATGGACTTATCGTTTGAATGAAGTCGACGAATTTTGGAAAAATTTTAAACATAAAAAAATTTCTTCATTTTTTATTAAAAATATCTCCCAATATAAATGTAAATAAATTCGAACTCCTAATTATTTATACCTTCGTAATGTGGAGATCATCTCGAATTTAAAGATGTTGAAGATTCGGTTCTTCGTGAAGGCTCGAGTCAAATGGTAACAGGATATGCCAAAATCTATGTAAGCCTATGCTATCAGCAAATGACATAAATTATGCTATAATAAATCTCCCCCTTTTGGCAATTCGAGTACAAACATAAAACCGAAATCCAAATTACATTAAAATCCCCTAAGACAATGAAAATATCCTAATACCCTCCCAAACCCTTATAAAATGGATAGGTACAAGATAATGATGTCTTCAAATGATATCCTTAAATGTCCACTTCTTCTTGGTCTTCTCTTGGGTACTTTGTCTTCACCGAGTGTAATGTGAATATGATCTTTAAAATGTACCTACACACATGAAGCAAAGCAAATTCTCGTGATACAATTTGACATATAGAATAAAATTTTTAAAAAAATTCCCCTATAAATCAAGCCCATGTAATCTCTCTTGTAATTTGTTCTCCCCTTTTATTTTTTCTGAAATAGAAAATGAGTAAAAACTAATCATGAAATACATAGAACATCATCGAAAAGAATCAGATATCATCTCTAAAATATATGAATGACAAACATGTAATGATAATCTCAAAGGCTCCACAAAATATTTTTGAAAATTTTCAAATTTTTTTAGGTATAAAATTTTAGTAAATACAACACACCATGGAGAAACATAAAAAATACCCAAATCATGGAAACGGAATGTAGGGGTGTGAACATATTCCTTAGGTTAATCAACAAAGACAAACCTAATACATGTGCATGAAGGATTGAGACACCACTAACGAAGGATCCCAAAGTCTACCTTAGATATAAAAATGGTGAACTCATATGAAATTGACTTAACCTAATCAACAAATCAAGACCGTAAGTGATTTTCACACTAATGACGTCCAAAACTATGTAATGCTTTTTCGAGATTTTTATAGAAACTGCAAACCCATTGATCTTCGACTTAACTCCCTCGAAATCTCACATGTAGCAATTATACCCTCAATTATTTTGAAGAAATTAATGCTCACTTGTAGAGAAGCATCAATGTGTTCAAGAAAATGGCATGGCACTTCTGTTTTTATGTGCCTTTAATCTTTTTGGCTCTTTTCATTACAAATGGTGGCTTTTCATGAAAAGTCAACATGTATTTTGCCGCCCGATTCCATTGCTTAAAATATAACACTTTTATCAAAAAAATGATTTTTTTAAAATCCGGGTAATGGTTCTTACATGCACAACTTTTTATTATCTCGTTTTTCATATTTGGTTTGTTTTACAAGAAAAATTTAGATGAAAACACTACAATCGACTTGTGATAGGTAAGTGCAATACTCAAATAAGTTCATACTCATATGCATCAAAGGAGACAAGGAGTTAAACATGTAGTAAGTTGTCATCAAATCAAATCTTAATGACTCCACACATTATAAAACACATAAATGAAATGACGTCACGTCTCAAAACACTACAAAATAGTCATGTGGATATATAATGAATGGGTGACTTGGATGTCTTTGATGTTCATTCACATAATGTGTAAAAAAAAAATACAAAACTCTTTTTTGGATTTTTCAAAAATTTTATCAAAAATAAAATCTTTTTCTCTTTTTCATATATTCTTAAAAATAAAAAATCTTTTTCTATTTTTCAAAAATTTTCAAAAAAACAAAACTCTTTTTTGTATTTTTCAGAAACTATATCAAAATGAAAAATATAAGTACAATGATAGTACATACTAGAAATAGGGATACAAGACACGTGCATGAAAAATACCCTATTCTAGTAATAAGTCTAAACCTCAATCATTAGGCCCAGAGGAGTTCTCTTAAGGAGATGACATACTATGGAAAACATCCATCAAATTTTGTGAAATTTTGACTAAATACTCTACTTTCTCTCAAAAACTCTCAAAATACCTCAAGTGATGTGCGGGAGCATGCAGAGTAACATGTGTCGGAGTGCGTATGGGAACAAATCGGGGAACATACATATGAGACACTCTCCCTAGCTTAAAACAAAACTCTATAAGGTATCCTCTTTATTTGCAATAGTAACAAGTATACACGAGCATGGGTCCATCTCTCTCAAAACGCCTAGGACTAGATCTCCTATGTGGGTTCGGTCGAGGGCCATAAGGATCCAAAAGATACTTGAGAATCTGCTTGGGTGCGGCACGGGAAGAGGATGCAACATCATAACCTATTCCTTGCCTCTCAATGTTACCTAAAACGGGACTGAGAAGCATCTTTCATACCTTCTTAGATGTGTCCTCTAAAGTTACCTTTACCTCCCAAGAACGTTCGAGATTACTCTCGAGTTAGAATATACGGGCTTCAAGTTTCTCACGAGTCTCCAATAAAGATTGAAGATCTCCCATAAGACTAGCCATGATTTTGGTTAAATCGGTCTTTTCTCGTTCTAAAATGATCAACTTCTCACATAAAGAAGCCTTCACCTTCTCAAGTTGACTCATCGATGCCTCACACTCTTTGAAAAAGTTCACCTCTTTCTCTAAATCTAACACCCTAAGAGACAAATCCTTATTTATCTTTTTAGTTTTCAAAGTCTCGGTGTAAGGATCACTAAACGCCTCAATATCTCCCGAATGAGTTGAAACCTCATCGAGGCTCTCATATTTAGATATGTCCTCATCGGCGAGGGACAAACTCGAAGTACTCACGTGACTGGTCATAAACGCAATGCACGGTTCATATGGTTTATCCCCCTAAATCAACTGACTCAATAACTACCTCTAAGAGTGGCTTTATATGCAACTTTCTATCCCTGTCTCTTAAGCTTAGTGGGCCACTCATGTGCCTTTTTACCTTTACCCTCACATTCAAAACATCTAATCTCTTCCTATTTCTCTTCCCCACTCATGCCGTCATTCTTATTTTTATTTTTCTCAAAAATCTTTTCTTTGGAAAATTTCAAAAACTTTTTAATTTTTCCACAAATAGGGCCAAGTCATCAAAATCAGAATCAACCTATTTATTTTTCTTAGTTTAAGCCTTTAAAGCTTCCCTTATACCCTTAGGTTTAACGATTTTGGGAAACATGTTGATCTCATAAGTTTGAAGTTCTCCTATGAGTTCTTCTAACCTAAGAGTGTCTAAAATCACTATAGAATTAACCACGATGACCTTAGGAATAAAGCGGGTGGGGAGTGACCACAAAATCCTTTTCACTACTCTCGTCTATGGAATTTTCTCACCCAAATTAAAAATAGAATTGACAATATCTGATAAACGCGCATAAAACTCATCGAATGAATCAAACTCTAGTAGTGATGGTCTCAAATTGGGTGGTTAAATTTTGAAGCCGTGATGCTTTTACAGCGTTGGTACCCTCATGAGTGAGCTGGAGGGTATCCCATGCTTCCTTAGATTGTAGTGTACGTCATGATGCGATGGAACTCGTCACGCATGACGGCTCCAGAAATAACACTAAGTATGTGAGAGTTAAAATTACTCCACTTAAATTCCTCATCTGTCCATGAAGAAATAGGTTTAGGTCCACCCACATTATCAACATTGATAGTGGGAGGAGTCCACCCTCTTTCACAAACTAACCAGACTCGTTCATCTATGACTTTTAAGGCAGATATCACCCTAGCCTTTGTAATACCCCGTAATTTTTAATGACTTTTAAAATGAGTTATATTTTAAATTAATGGATTAATTGGATTTTATTATTAATTAATTCGTTGGCGTTTTATCCGAATTGAGGATATTAAAATGTGTGATTCTGAATATTACTTAAAGACATTTAGGTAATATATGAATGTGATGATTATTGATAATTGTTGTTCGGTAATTTGAATTTTTAGTCGGACGCGGTATGGAACGTGTCGGGACTAATTTGTTAAATTAAAAAGGAAGTTTATTTTCTATCGACCTTATAGTTATTTTGACTGTGTCATTGCATCTGAAAGGTTTGAAATAGTCAAAAAAGTCTATTTGGATGTTGGATTTGGGTCTCGGGTCATTTGGAAATGAATAGACAACCCAAAAGGGCATTTTTGTCATTTTTATAGGGGGATGAATAGTGATTTCAGATTTTTTCCTATTATAAGTATTTGAAGATTAAATGTACGTGGGTTATTCATCTCATATACACAAATTAGAGAAGTCATCTTCCTAGAGAGAGTAAAAGGTTTCTTGGGAAGAGAAGAGTTTACTTGGGAAGGAGAAGAACTAAGAACCAAGGGTCACCACCACCAACCACCACCGGAGGTTGATCGGAGGAGGGAGAACCATCTGAGATATACTACACCAAAGGATCAGACCTTCATTAGAGGCAAGTGTTTGATAATGGCAATCTAAGTTTGTATATTGTCCATGTTAGAATAGTTATTAAAAGAGATGATTTTTCATGTTTGGAAGAAATAATGGAGCTGTTAAAAGGATTTTCGGAAACTAAAAATATATAGGAATCAAACTCATGTTGTAGGTAGTTAGTAATCCATGAAATAATCATGAATCTGTTGAAGAAATTATGAAAACCATTGATGTGTTCTTGAAGATATTATGTTAATAATTTTCTGGAACAAGTGGATATAAACATGCTTTTAATTCAATCTCTTGATGATTATAGGATGTTTAGAGCATTAGAAATCATTTATATATGTTGGTATATCATGTAGTAAGGATCATAAGTCATTTGGGATGTTAATATGAAGGTTTGAATGATAAAAAATGGCTAAACCCGTAGTTGTAGAAATGCAGAAAAACTGGGTTGTTACGCGAGTGATCGATCGATCGACCCCCTGCCTTTTATCGATCGACCTCCCCAGGATTGTTAAAGTTATTTCTTTTTAATGTTGATTCTTATCCCAAACCTTTGGTAGATCTTTGGTGATTATTAATTGGATATTATGGGACTTATATAAGATCAGTAAGCCCTAGATAAGATTTGAATTAATTTGATTGGGATTTAATTGATTAGAATAATGATAATTAAATTGGAAGGAGTTTCGGTTACTAGATTCATTTGTTGGATTCTAATTGGTATGAATGAGGATTTAAGATAGGACCAGTAGGGGTGATTGAATATAATACCTGGGTATCCTTAAGTTCACAAGAGGGTTTAATCCTAAGTGAAAGAAGATGTGTTTATAAGAGATTTGAAACTATCGGTTTTAACCCTAATTAAAGGGAGAGTTTAATTTGTAGTACTTCGGGAAAGATGATGATATGGACCAGTAGGATATTAGTGATTTCTTACTGAATATATGTTGAGAAAAAACCTATTTTAACCTTGAATATTGAGTGAGGCTCGGGGATAATTAAATTAAGAAGTAAAGTTATGATATTTTAGTACTTGGGATTTAAAGAGATATAATGCTACGTTTGGGAATCATCTAAGGGTAATATGAGTACCTTGTTGATAGTATATTATAGGTATGATAATGCCTATTTGATTGATTGATGATTATGTGTATGACATACCTAGCTTACTTGCTATCGACGGTAGGTTTGCACGTGAGGGCAGTCATATCCTGATGAATCCATGGGATCTTTGATTTATCGCTCAAGAACATAGGTCTATGAAAGACTTATCGGGGAGTTGATAATTCCACTGACTATGGGAATGTAGGTATGTGCATGGCCCGTGGGTATGAGAACTATGTTCGCCTCCAATTTGTATGTTGTTGTTTGTGGTTCGAGGAATCCGTACTGAACCTTTAGTCCCCTATTCGATGACCAGAGATGATGGGACATGATAGCAGAGTAATGCATTACACCGCAGCTGTGACTCGGGGTGATGATGCAGCTCTAGCTACTGTTCAGCAGGCTCCAGTACCGGCACCGATTATGCCATCCGTGCAAGGGCAAGTGTTTCCTATTGCATGGGAACGAGTGAGGGATGCCTTTCAGATGGCGCACCCACCTGAGTTTCAGGGAGGATCAGATGTTGTGACTGCTAGCCAATGGAAGAAAGATATCCAACGGCACTTGAGAATGCTCGAATGCACTGAGGTTCAACGTCAAATACTAGCCACATTAAAGCTAGTAGGGGAAGCTTTACAATGGTGGGAAGCTACGACCACTATAGAGGAAAGCGACACAATGACTATCCAAGACTTTTGGATACGATTTGATGTGAAGTACTTTCCTTCCGCCATTCAGGCAAAGATGAGGCGAAAACTACTTGATTTGAAGCAGGGAGAGAAGACAGTGGCGAAATACGAGGAAGAATTTACGAGATTAACTAATTTGGTACCAGCAGAGGTACCCACTGAAGAGAGGAGAATTCTAATGTTCACTGATGGGTTGAACTACAAGATTCGCTAGCATTTATTGGGGAATCTTTCACTACGTACGTATACAGATGTACTTAATGCTGCAATGCTTCACTACGAAGATAACCACTTTCATGCTCAGGGTGTTAAGCGGGGGTTTGGATCAAACCTACAAGGCAGGACTACGGGACTCAGCCAGGGCAGAGTCATCAGCGTTAGGGTGAGCAGGGTTCCCAGACGGGGGATTATGCTAAATGTTTGCGATCTGGAGATTCTCGATTTGAGGATAGAGGTATCAGGCAAAGATAGAAGGGCTATTATGGCCAAAGACAGGCTCATCAAGGCCAAGGGAAAGGAGGTAATGTCCAGCAGGGTCGGGGTCAACAGGGGCAAAGTGGTGGAAAGTTTGTGGGAAAATGTTTCATGTGCGGTAAGTATGGCCATAAACGATAAGATTGTCCTGAAAAAGATAAATTCCCTTAGCAACAAAATGCTCGATAGGAGCCACAGGTACCAATGTTTCCACCAGTTGCTCTTCCAGCTCCAGCTCTGGTGCTAGCTCTACCTCCCATTCTAGCAGCACCCTCACAACAGGGTCAGTACGGGCATGTATATAACGTCCATCAGGCAGCGAATCAACAACCACCACCCGCGAATGAGGGTATGTTTTCTATCTAAGGAATTATGCGGCATATATTGATGTTTGTAGCAATTAATATTGTGTGGGCAAAAGGGTTGCTAAACTTAGCCTATATCATTATTATCTATGTAGACTCACCGAGGGGTTGGGGACACCTATATTTTTCATGTCATAATGTGGGTCTGATTTTTATCATGGGATTACTTACTTTGGGGATGTCCGAGCATAATGTGACTATCGGCATGCATTGACTTGTGGTATATGAGAGCGTATGTACTACTACTTTCCAGCATCTTGTCTTATATAAGAGAGTAGATGAGTGGACTAAATTTGAAATTGATAAAACTATTTTTTTTAAATCGATAAACCTGATATTTTTTTTAAATCGATAAACTTGATATTTATATACTATTGACTAAGGACCTAAGGAGTTTCGATGACCGACTACTTTAGGTAGTAGTGTATCGGGGGGGTTCCTTGTTTGTATTTCGCTTACGAGACACGCCACGCATGAAACTAATAACCGTTGGGAGTCGAAATAAGTTAGGTCTTTAGGATATGAGTTTATAACTTTTGCGATAAATATTATAATGAAAGTTGTACGATAGGGTGTATGGGCGCCCTGGATGGTTGAATGGTAGTAGTTTTCATAATTGTGAAACAGTGAGTAGTTGTGATTTCAGGGTGTATTTACTTGATGATTGAAGATCATTTATTGTTCCCAAACTTTGTCATGAGGATGGTATAGGGAAGATTGGGTAAAGTTTATATTCGAATCAGTTGAAACTATATGGTGAGGCTGGGCGTATAACATCAATAGGGAATTTCGATAATGTACTGTATGGGCGGTATGTCTTAGATTTCTTGCGATGAGAGATTTATACTCGGAGTTGACCTTACCGGTATGATTTATATTCCTGAATTTTGGGACAAAATTCTGTTATAAGGGGGGAAGTATGTAATACCCCGTAATTTTTAATGACTTTTAAAATGAGTTATATTTTAAATTAATGGATTAATTGGATTTTATTATTAATTAATTCGTTGGCGTTTTATCCGAATTGAGGATATTAAAATGTATGATTCTGAATATTACTTAAAGACATTTAGGTAATATATGAATGTGATGATTATTGATAATTGTTGTTCGGTAATTTGGATTTTTAGTCGGACGCGGTATGGGACGTGTCGGGACTAATTTGTTAAATTAAAAAGGAAGTTTATTTTCTATCGACCTTATAGTTATTTTGACTGTGTTGTTGCGTCCGGAAGGTTTGAAATAGTCAGAAAAATCTATTTGGATGTTAGATTTGGGTCTCAGGTCATTTGGAAATGAATAGACAACCCAAAAGGCATTTTGGTCATTTTTATAGGGGGATGAATAGTGATTTCGGATTTTGTCCTATTATAAGTACTTGAAGATTAAGTGTACGTGGGTTATTCATCTCATCTACACAAATTAGATAAGTCATCTTCCTAGAGAGAGTAAAAGGTTGCTTGGGAAAAGAAGAGTTTACTTGGGAAGGAGAAGAACTAAGAACCAAGGGTCACCACCACCAACCACCACCGGAGGTTGACTGGAGAAGGGAAAACCACCTGAGATATACTACACCAAAGGATCAGACCTTCATTAGAGGCAAGTGTTTGATAATGGCAATCTAAGTTTGTACATTGTCCATGTTAGAATATTTATTAAAAGAGATGATTTTTCATGTTTGGAAGAAATAATGGAGTTGTTAAATGGATTTCTGGAAATTGAAAATATATAGGAATCAAACTCATGTTATAGGTAGTTAGTAATCCACGAAATAATCATGAATCTGTTGAAGCAATTATGAAAACCATTGATGTGTTCTTAAAGATATTATGTTGATAATTTTCTGGAACAAGTGGATATAAACATGCTTTTAATTCAATCTCTTGATGATTCTAGGATGTTTAGATCATTAGAAATCATTTATATATGTTGGTATATCATGTAGTAAGGATCATAAGTCATTTGGGATGTCAATATGAAGGTTTGAATGATAAAAAATGGCTAAACCCGTAGTTGCAGAAATGCAGAAAAACTGGGTTGTTACCTGAGTGATCGATCGATCGATCGACCCCCTGTCCTCGATCGATCGACCCCCTGCCCTCGATCGATCGACCTCCCCAGGATTGTTAAAGTTGTTTCTTTTTAATGTTGATTCTTATCCCAAACCTTTGGTAGATCTTTGGTGATTATTAATTGGATATTATGGGACTTATATAAGATCAGTAAGCCTTAGATAAGATTTGAATTAATTTGATTGGGATTTAATTCATTAGAATAATGATAATTAAATTGGAAGGAATTTCGGTTACTAGATTCATTTGTTGGATTCTAATTGGTATGAATGAGGATTTAAGATAGGACCAGTAGGGGTTATTGAATATAACACCTGGGTATCCTTAAGTTTACAAGAGGGTTTAATCCTAAGTGAAAGAAGATGTGTTTATAAGAGATTTGAAACTATCGGTTTTAACCCTAATTAAAGGGAGTGTTTAATTCGTAGTACTTCGGGAAAGATGATGATATGGACCAATAGGATATTAGTGATTTCTTACTGAATATATGTTGAGGAAAAACCTATTTGAACCTTGAATATTGAGTGAGGCTCGGGGATAATTAAATTAAGAAGTAAAGTTATGATATTTTAATACGTGAGATTTAAGGAGATATAATGCTACGTATGGGAATCATCTAAGGGTAATATGAGTACCTTGTTGATAGTATATTATAGGTATGATAATGCCTATTTAATTGATTGATGATTATGTGTATGACATACCTAACTTACTTGCTATCGATGGGAGGTTTGCACGTGAGGGCAGTCATATCCTGATGAATCCATGGGATCTTTGATTTGTCACTCAAGAACATAGGTGTATAAAAGACTTATCGGGGAGTTGATAAGTCCGCTGACTATAGGAACGTAGGTATGTGCGGGGCCCGTGGGTATGAGAACTATGTTCACCTCCAATTTGTATGTTGTTGTTTGTGGTTCGAGGAATCCTTACCGAACCTTTAGTCCCCTATTCGGTGACCAACGATGATGGGACATGATAGCATAGTAATGCATTGCACCGCAGCTGTGACTCGGGGTGCCGTATCATATATGAATATATATATATATATATATATATATATATAATTAATTAATTAAATGAATGAATTGTTATATTGTGGTTAAAGCATCTACTGTGTGATAATTGTAGATAACAGTGAATTGAGAAAAGAATTGAAGTAAGTTAATGAATCTCTATTGAAGATCTTAATTCATGTTAATGAGAAACAATTCACATAAATGAGAAATGTATAAGACTGATTATATAACGTATGGCATGGGACATACGTGGTTATGATATGGGAATGGAATTATATTATGGAATTGTTAAAGACGAACCATTGACTAGGAGGTTAATAGGAAATGTTAAGTGTGAACTCTAGATGAGAGGTGAGAATAGCAAGTGAGAGTTGGATACTAACATGTACATAATAAATACTTTATTGCACTTGTTAAATACTTTTTGTTTTCAAAATCATTTTCACAATCGGGCTCTGACCCGTTTCCTTGCATATTTTCTTTTCTATTGTATCGTCTATATCAGATGTCCAGCAGCAGGGACGCCGACCTTAGCGGGTTATGACAAGCTATGGAGCTATGGAGTTTTTCTTAGACGTCTATTTTCATTTGATTCACAGTATTCTTATAGTTAAAGCATGTCGCCTAGAGGATTTCAGTTATCACTTTCTATCGGAGTCATATACTATTGTGTTCGTGTCATTTTAATACATTTGTTATTGTTGGGATTATTGTAATGGATTAATATTATTTGGGAATGTTTATTCCAATTGCATTTAAATTCTTGTGTGTTATCTGTTCAGTTATAAGTGTTGAAGAATAAAATGTGTTGCATTATTCTTAAACGAATAATGTTTTTTTGTTGAATTAAAATTTGAAAAGTTTTTAACACCAGCGTAATTGGGTATTGGGTGAGTTGTAAATGTTTTCGACAGTGATGCTAAGAATGAGCCAACTGTATATTATGTTTTAATTTGGTATGGGACTGGCCACCCGGTATTTAATTAGGCGGGGTGTTACAGCCTTCTAGTAAGCTTAATTGGTACCAACAAAGATAGGCAATCGATTACACAAATTTTTCATTAAAATCCAACTTTTCAAAGATCAACAATTTTAAAAAAAATTGCGAACAAGATCACACAATATTTTTCTATAGCCGACTCTGATACCAATGTGAAAGTGCGCTTATGATCATAATGGAATATTTATATAATTAAATGCCCACCAAACACAAATCAAAATTATTACCAAATTTTAATCAAATTAATTTTGGTTTGTATGTGATGATAGATCCAAACATAATAAATTAACTATGCATGCAAGAGAAAACAAATATAACGAAAATCCCTAAAAAGGGCAAAATCTATTTCAGTACTTTAGAGTTTTACAAAACACTACTTACAAAACCTCTAAAGAATACGACTCTATCGTGAGTCGTCCACAAGTGGTTGTGCACCCTCGGTATCCATCGATCAACCTTTGTCTTCAGCAATGATCCCCTCGAGAATCACAATGGTTAGCAGTGAAGAATGTCCCTCCACAAAATTAACTTAGAGATGAAATACCTTAGGGTTTCAAATTGATTCACACAAATATTGGGGATGAAATTTGTGAATCAAAATGTGTGTTTTAAACCTAAATAATGTGCGGACTTTTGCAGCAGGTATGCAATTTTTGATTTGTAAAAACTTTCCCTAAAAAACTATATGAAGCATGTATTTATAAGTCGACACAAAATTCAAGTCGGCATCACTCGTTAGAATGAAAATAAGCTTCATTCATATGAGAATAACATCTCGTTAGAACGAAAGCAAGTTGTTCGAATGAAAAGTACTATCTCATTTGAACGGGCTTCACACAATATTCGGGTGAGGGAAAACAGACTGCCCTCATTATATGAACATTAGATAAAATAAAGAAACTAGGCTTCTAACGAGATATAATTCTCGTTCGAAAGAGAATGACTTCTCATTTGAACGAAGTCAACGAATTTTGAAAATTTTTTAAACATAAAAATTTGCTTTATTTTTATTAAAAACATGTCCCAATATAAATGTAAATAAATTTGAACTCCTAATTTATTTATACCTTCGTAATGTGGAGATCATCTTGAATTTGGAGATGTTAGAGATTCGGTTCTTCGTGACGGCTCGAGTCAAATGGTAACGAGATACGCCAAAATCTATGTAAGCATATGCTATGAGCAAATGACAGAAATTATGCTCTTATAAGAAGGAAATCGATGCAAACCCTGCCATAATCAAGGCAATACTCGTAAAGTCACCCTTCGAACTTAGAAGGAAGTATGTGATTTCTTAGGCAAGCTCTAATACATCAACATATTCATCAGTCAACTCACTTACCTTTGTGAACCCATTTTTAAACTCCTCCGAATGGATTTAATTAAAGTTTGGAATGATGAATTGATAAGCACCCAAAGTGTTACATTTATCCCTCAAATAGACGCATTTTTATTGCTAGTTCTCGATAAAATTGGCCTTATGCGAGTATTTATTTATGTTATAGGCAAAACATACTTGTGGAGTCAAATGCGCTAATTGAAAGCAATTGAGGCAAGAAACAACCGCGTATGCACTTTTAAGGACAATATGGTAATTTCATACAACTAAATTCAGACTCGAACAAATCACGAAAGTGAATCAAGGGACACCTGGGTTCAAATGGCGTATCTATCGGAGCTCAAATGAAGAAGTTATGACATGCAAAATTCGAAATCAAAAGAAAGTCAAAGCCCCGTATCATACACGAGGTCAAACCTTGTGACCCGAGAACTATTAAAATATTATTGGCGTCAAAATGAAGGTCACATCGGTTCTTATGGTTCATCATTTGGAGGTCGTATATGAAAGATATGAAGATTTGGGTGTGAATTGTAATTAAGGAAAATTGGAAAAAGATTAAAGGATATATAATATTTTCGCGCATATAAATAACTGAGCCACATGGTGGCCCAATGCTAAACTCTTGTTTTGCAGCCATGAGGTCATGTGTTCGATTAAAAAAAACCCAATTTTTTCTGAATAAAAGTTGGGCACCACGTGGAACCATCCGGGCGAATCACATGGCGGCCCAATAACCCTTCTATTAGACGTGGCCCACGCACAGGCTGACGCGCGTGCTACAGTCCCTCCAACTATTGATTCCCTTTTTCTACTTTACACCCCATATTTGATTTCTTTATTCATATGCCCATAAAACTCCATTATTTCTCCTTTTTTATACATTTTTTTTAAAAAAGAAACCAAAATTATTATCTTTCTCCCATCCTTTATTACCAGGAGCCCACACATTATAATTTAAATAAACCTTCATCGATACCTCCTTTTATTATTTAAATCATTAAACCTTACTTTTGTGAATTTCCATTGATACCTTCAAACCCTAATTTCTACCTATAAAAGGGGCATTTGGTCTTCATTTTTAGGAGACTAATTTAGAGCCAAGTTCTGTAAAGAGTAATCACTCTTCTAGTTCATCTTTGTAGGTTTAATTTAGGTTAGTTTAGTGCAATATTTTATTAATTTCTTTTATAATTTTATATAGAATTGTGTGAAGAAATTTGTATTCCGAGAAGCAAATTATGAGTTCGTGAGATATGTTTCGAGGGGCAAATATTATTATAAAACTCAGATTTGTGGGTGCTATTCATTTCCTAAACTCGAAGGTTTAATAAAAATTCAAGGAGACTTAGTTTATATATTGTTCTCTTCATCTTTTGTTCCTTCTATTATGCCTCCAATGATTTTTTTATCATTTTAAATGTAAAAATAATTCACATGCTAGACAAAATACCCCATTCAAGGGGAGAGATGGAGTCTCATGGTCTTGTTTTATTTAATTTAGTTTTGTAATTTTTAACTTTATTATGCTCATTGAAAATAAATATTGTACTTTTACATAATGAAATGTATTTCGAGATAAAGCATTAGCTTTTAGTCATGCTTCGAGAGGAGGTGATTTATTTTTAATGAATCGAAAAATTCCCCTCCCTTGAGAGATGGGTGATCTTGTCATTAAGAAAGAACAATTTTTTTTTATTTCATTATATTCTTAGGAATCAAACTAGAGATAGGCTTTTCTTAAGTTAAATATTGTCTTAGAAATTTGTAAGTCTAAAACTAATTTTTAAAGACTTAAAATAATTTTAATAAATGATCCCTAGAGGGTAATTTATTAAAAAAGTTTACTCTTATTCTTGAGAGTTTTATGAAAGTCTAAAAAATAATTTTCTAGAAAAGGATTTTATTTTTATCACATTTTTTATGAGAGTCATTTTGTAATTTAAATAGACCTTAGAGTATTCTAAAATTAAAAATCATTTAATTAAAATTAATAATTAAGCCATGGACGTAGATTCTCATCCTTTGTTTGTTCTCATATTTATTCACTTCACTCATTTCTTAGTTTAATTTTTATTTATTAGTTTAGTTTAAATATTCGTTTATCAAATTCCATTATTTAATATAAGCATCCCTTAACCCTTTGTTTTGAAAACCATACTAAGTCTTCTCTTTGCTCTTGTCCACATTAAGAAGCAGGGATTGATACCTCTTACTTACCATATATACGTTTTAGTGTATATGTAGGTACAAATGGATTTTGAGTAACGCGTTTTTCTAATAACGACATACATAAAAGGCCAGTTATCATGCATTCCAAGAAGTCTTCGATCAAACCAAGCAGTACCTTACTCAACCAACTGTGCTCATGTCACCTTAACCTGGTCTACCCTCATCCTGTACCTAAATGTCACTGACATTGCTTTTAGGTCTATGTTATCCTAATACATTGAGGAATCACACAAAGAGAAATATATCTACTATGTCAGTTAAAAGCTGGCAGGGTATGAAGTGAATTACTCAGCATTGGAAAAGGCTTACATTGCCTTAGTTTGGGTCACTTGAAAACTTCGACACTACATTATCACGTTACCCATGATATTGTTGTCACGTATTGATCCCATTAAGTACTTGTTAGAAAAACTGGCTTCCCTAAGCTGCATGGTCTGATGGTTTCTTTTACTAGCTGAGTTCAACATCAAAGTTTATCATAGGGAGGACCATCTCTGATTACCTAGCCGACCACCCCGTGAAGTAGTGGACATGAGGATATTTGAATTATCGAAGAAAAAATTCCTCTGATAATCATAAGGAACTCTAATGGAAAATTTCTTTAATGGAGCTGCTAATAAGAAGGGATTTGGCATTGGGATACTCTTTATCACTCATGATGAGTCACATACTATCAAGTTAGAATTCCTTTGCACCAACAACATGATATAATATAAGGCATGCACGGTGGAATTTATGATCTCTTTCAAAAAGAGAATCCAATACCTCTATATTTATGAAGATTCGATCCTCATCATAAGATAAGTCCTTCAGAAATAGAAAGTTAAGGACGAGAAACTCCTGCCATTCCATACTCATCTTGAAGAGCTTGTTTCCCAATTCAAAGATATCTCCTTCTGTTACCTCTCGCATTCAATGAACAACTTTGCCGATGTTTTGACAACACTAGACTCCATAGTTAACATGTCAAAGGGAATACCGATTTCTCCTTTACAACTTGAGTAATAATCTGGTCAACTCACTCCTACCACATCGAGCTTTCTATGGATGAAGATTCAGACAAGGATGGATCGTAGTATTATGATATCTGGTGCCTTATCTGACATGGTCGATACCCTCAAGGAGCTAATAAGAAAGATCACATAACCCTCTAAAAACTCGCAGTTCAGTACATCATTTGTGAAAACTCTTTGTTCAAGAGAAACTTCGATGGCACCTATTTACAATGCATAGTAGGTGATGACAATGAAGAGATTTTGCAAAAACTCCATGGTGGGGAGTGCGGACCCCACATGAATGACCATATAATTTCCAAGAATGTCGTCTGACATGGGTACTATTGGACTACCATGGTACAATGTTGCGCAACGTACATTAAAAGGTGCCTCAAATGCTAATAATTCGCCAATCTTAATAACTTAACTCCCCAAGAGTTATACATCATGACTTCTCCATGGCCCTTATCGACTTGTGGCATCGACATCATTGGGAAAATCACTGCCAAGGTGTCCAATGGGCATGAGTTCAGACTATTCACTGTTGATTATTTAACTAAATGGACTGAAGTTGAGTCATAAGTGGTACTGAATGAGGATAAAGTGGCTAAGTTCATTCAAAAGTATTACAAAGTTTCCCATAATCTTATATTCGATGATAGATACAGGTCACAAAAATGGTTGAAGAGTATGGTATTCAAAGACACAAGTCTTCTCTTTACAGATCGCAAACCAAAGGGGTTATTGAAGCTTCGAATAGGACCTCAAATCCATAATTATTAAGATGACATAAAGTTGCAGATATTGGGCCGATAGGATCCCTTAACCCTTTCGGTATATCTCATGTCTATCAGGACACTCACTGGGTCTACTCCCCACTTACTAGTCTATGGGATGGAGGCAGTCTTGTTTGTTGGAATTGAAATCCCTTACCTGTGAGTTATGCTTAAAAGCCAAGTAGGAGAAGTTGATTGGAAATAGAGCCATTACAAAGAGCTAACACTCTCAGATGAAAAGATATTAAAAGATTTATACCACATAATTGGATATTATCGTACCATTTCACACTCATTCAATAATAATGTCAAAGATTGTGATATGCGAGAAAGTGATCTCTCTCTCAAGAAAATTGTCGAACCTATTTGGGGCCCTAGAGGGAAATTAAAATCTAACTGGAGTGGGTTGATTTGGAGAATATAGAAATTAATTAAATTTGTGATGTAGGATTTTATTTGATTTAGAGAAATTATTTATTTCGATGATTTAAATTTAATTAATTCAGTTTAAGTCTAATTTCACGCGTGCCGTATTTTGAGGTGAAATAACAAAATTTTATAAAGTGACTCGAACAGTGATTTTGAGGTCACAGTTTGTTCCGAAAGGGTCGAAATAGTTGGAATAGTGTACCTGGGTAGTTTGGGTCCTGAAACGATTTTAGACAAAGCCGACACCGTTTAAGGACATTTCGATCATTCGGGAGTTTGGGGTTTAGAGAACTCCAAAAATTACAGGTTTATATCTGCCCATTAGACAGAGGGACTAGGGTTAGCACAAAGCAAAAGGAAGGGAGTCCATAGGAAAGGAAGAGGAGGAGAGAACCAAGCTTCCTACACCATTTTTCGCCCCGAACGCAACAGAATCAAGATTGAAGCGAGGGGAGAACAACCATATCATAACACAAATAAATTTCAAACCTGCTATAGAGAGGCAAGTGTTTGAATTGCATTTTATTTTAAGCATGTTATAATACCCATGTAGAATAGGGTTTGATTTACATGTTTTTGGAAGAATTAATATGAATTTGGGTATGTTAATTCATGAATTGAGGTAGGTATACATGTAGAGATATTCCTTCATATTTGCAAAATGAAATAAGAGGAATTGGGATGATTAAGTCAAATGAAATCTGGGTTCTTGATGGATAAACTTGAAGAACACATAAGCTAGGGTTTTTATGGGATTTTAAAGATAATCGGATCTTGAATCCAATTCGTGATGAATTAATGATTAATTTATGTTGGAAATCATTCCTATACATCTATGTAATGAGGTTTCATGAAGGTTTGAGGTGTCAAAAATGGAGGAAAAATGAGTTAGAGAAGAAGAAGGTTCACACATCTGGTACGAAAAATCGGTCCCGATTTGAGGGTGAACCGGTCCGATTTATCTATCTGTCAAAAAATGAAATTCGTAGATCTTTTTTTTACGATCGCGTGGGCACCTACCTCGTATTTTTCTGATTATTTTACTAATTTAGTTATGATTTTTCTACGGAAGAGTGCCCGAGATCAAAATCTATAGTCATAAATTAAATCAGGGTATAAATTAGTTATGAACTATACGAGGACTTTGGGAATTTCAATAGAACTATAGTCGAGGATTAGGCTTATTCATAATGATGATAAAATTAGACTAGGGACTACGAGATTTAACTGACTGTGTTGCATATCGGGTATTTATGAATTGGGTTATGAGAAGAATAAACGATTACCGAAGGATTAGTACCATTAGAATGGTGAGGCGTTAACTTCTGAAATTTCTTAAAGGATGATGAGGTCCCTTCGGGTAGAGAATAATACTCGTAAATATACGATAGATAGATATATTATTAATAAATGGTATGGTGAGTATTTGAGAGATAAATAATACGTAGGGTGTAATACCCCGTATTTTTATGTCTTTTAGATTTAGGGATTTATTAAATTTAATTGAGATAAATTAATTTAATTTTAATCCGGAAAATTGTTTTAAATAGTTACTAGCGTGACGAGAGTTAGTAATTATTGGAAATTTGTTATTTGTTGAATGTTACTGGATGAGTATAGTAATATATGAGTTTTATTTTATAATATTGTCACATGTGAATAAAATGACAATTATGGAAATTTAAGTCGGGACGCGCCTGTGTCGTGTCGGGACTAAATGTTGATTAATAAAAGTGAATAAATTATAAGTAGCTCGTATGGTCATTTTGAGTGCGCCAAAGTGTTCGAAAGGGTTGAGATAGTCAGAAAAGTGTACCCGGGGGGTTTAGTTTGGGTCTCGGAGCGTTTTTAGGCCTAATTAGTACCCCGGGAGGGCGTTTGGGACATTTTGTAATTATGGGTAATTAAACCCACGAATTTTACAGGGTTATATCAGATGGAAAATGTTATCTTCTAGGGTTAACACAACCTAAAACTAATGACAGTCATTGGAGAGGAAGAGGGGAAGCTCTCCAAGGAGTTCTAGGCCAAGAACACCTCTGATTGCACCGCCGTCACCACCAACGCGTAGATCGCGCGACGGGGAACGCAACCACACCAAATTTGTCCACAAATCAGAGACTAAATTTCCAGGCAAGTATATATCTTGATTTTATCAAGTTAATGCATCCTTTTATATTAGTCTTAGGTTGACTAGAGTTAGTGTTCTTGAAGAAAAACGTTAATTAGAGACAAAAATTGCATGTTGTAGAAGTAGAGATCAAATTTCTGGAAATCCATTTCACATGTAGAGGTTGAACCACGAATTTTCATGGTATTAGTGATAGAAAATCTAGAAAAAGAATGAAAGAAACTAAGATAAAGAAAATATTAGGGTTTATGAGAATTATATAGAGTTTGGCCCTTTTTAACCCATGATTCTTGATGAAAACTCGCATGCCTTATGTAGATTATTACTCATTTGGGTTGATTATGTTTGTGGAATAAATTTCTGGGAGTTTGGGAGTTTAAAGTTTGGAATTGGAGGAGTTTGGATGATAGAACCCGTAACTGGTATTCTGCAGATTTCACCATACCTGTTTGATCGATCAATCGAGCCCAGAGCGTCGATCGATCGATGGTTTGATCGATCGACCCCCTTTCATCGATCGATCGACCCCCCCTGGGAAAACTGCATTTTTGCTCGTGATAGCCTAATTCGATTTTATGCGTAGTAAACCTTGATTAGGATTTCTAGAATATATTGGAACATAAAAAGGACCAGTAGGGTCAAGAGAAATCCCATAAAGTGGACTTTAATTGTAACACCCCGCCTGCCCGGGGAGAGCGAACGGAGCGCTAATGCGATAAAATAAATCCAAATCCACAAGTAACAAGGTATAGAGCATCTAAATAAACCCACAATAATATAAATCCACTAATCTCAATCTCTTCAATTACAACAAGTCCCTCGAATAAATACAACAACTAACTCGAAAATAAAATACAAATCTCCAAAGCTCTATACATCAAAATAATACAAATCTTCCAAAAATAATCCACGCTAAAATAATCCCAATTGGTCCATAGCGTCCCAATCCACGCTAACCTGCCAACTAAAAGAAAACATGGGGAAGTACACAATACGACATGAATTATGCTCAACAAATACGTTAGCGAAGAATAAAGCGCAACAATACGAATACGAATACTCAAATCAAATAATGCAAATCTCAATAGCATTTTATCAATAAATTTCTCAACAACACATTAACCGGAGTCACCAGGCCTCACCATACCGCGTCATACTTTATCAAGTAGCCGGAAAAGGAGTCTTAGCGGGTGCCCAACATCACTGCCATATTAAAATCTCATGACAACATGCTCAACAACAACATGAATAATACCACATGAATCAAAATAATTCCAACAATTATTTTTCCAGATTTCCAAGAATTTATCAATTCAAATATGAGTTCAATTAAATATGAAATCAACGGAATAAACTCTCGAGAGATTTAAGGGAGCATATTGTGTAAAACCCCATACCTCAAACCATGATGAGAAACCAATGATCACATCCTCAATATCAACAAAAGATCTACAAAATCTCCTCCAAGAACCTCCAACAAAATATCCCCAAGAACACCTCTAATCTAAGGTTGGAACTCACAAATCTCAATGGCCAATGTGTATATAAAAAGAAGAGGAATATAAAATATATTTGCTGCCAAAATTTGTGCCAAAAGTAGGTTAAAAGGCTTGCCCACGACTTCCTTTTATAATACAAAGAAATGAAGAGTTGGAATCCAAAAGACTCCTTTAAAAAAGGCAAAGAAATGAATAGTTGGAAGTCAAAACAACTCCAAGAGTTAAAAACATTTAAAAATCATTTTAAAATCCGTTTTAACACCGATTTCGAAACCGTTTGAAATTCTCGCCTTTAAAAATAATAACCAACATATTTGAGCAATAAAAATAATTTTATCAAAAACTTTATTTTCTTCTATTTTCCAAAAATTAATTAAAATAGTCCAAAATTACGCGGGTTATTACATTAATGTGAAAGGAAATAAAAGGGAAAACGGGGAGACTTTCAGATTTAAGAAATCATACGTGCATTGATTATATAATCGAAGCATCTAATAAGTTGGATTAGAAGGCAAGAGAGGGCCTACTGAAATTGTACTTAGATAAAGGAAATACTTCGAGAGACGAGAATTGAGTTAAAAATGACTTAATTACAAGAATAAAAGGAATGAGGTTGTTTTACGATATAATTGAGTAAAATGTGTAATAACGGATAATTATAATTATGGGTCGTGAGCGCACGTAATTTAATAATGTGGATGTGTACATATATATATATGACTGTGTGATTATGCATATATTATATTTGTGTGAAAATCCTGCCCGCGCTACTTGCTATCCCTGAGGTTACCGCACTGGGACAGTCTTATCTCGATGGGACCTTTATGGGGGATATTGACTCGTACCCTAGAAGATAGATATCCTTGGTACAAGCTATCGAATAGATAGTTCAGACGGTCCTAAGAGACGTGGGGGCATGTGCTATCCTCTTAGAGACTTGGAATCTATGCTTCGCCTCAATATTGTTTGTGTATGTGTTAATACAGTTCGAGAGTGATTATGAGCTTGTATTTCCCTTAGTACGAGTGATACAGGGACTGGATAGCAGAGTATGATAGCACCATAGTTTTTATGTGGGGTGACGTTAGTATATATGTATTATATGAGTGATTGGTATATATATACTTATTTATGGAAACGTTGCACCATAGATTTTATGTGGGGTGCCGTTTGTATATATATTATATGTGTAATTAATATATATACGTGTATCTATATGAGAACTTTCTACTGAGTAAAATAGTAGTCAAGTAAAGTATGAAATTCTTCAATTTCACTATAAGTATTCGGAAACATTATAACAATACGGAATTTTTCTAAATAACGTAAGAAATCTTGAAGAGATAGACTTTTCTGAAGTGAATATCATAACCTTAATTTCACGTGTTAAGACTTATGGAGAATAAGTTAGAGAAATATATGGGGTTCATTAGTACGGTAGACGTGCACACTAGATGAGAGGTGAGAATTCTCAAGAGAGTGTCATATACTAATATGACTGTTGCATTAACCAGTAAGCATTTTAAATACTTGCTAAACTATTTTTAAAACTGTTTTACATTCGGGATCTGACCCATTTGTTGTTACCTCTTCTCTTTTGTGTATATATATATATATATATATATATATATATATATATATATATGTATTACAGGTGCCCAGCCACAGGGGCGTCTTACTTAGTATTCTTTGGATGGAACGCGCTGTAGCTTTTGTGGGAGTGCATGCCATTGCTAAGACGACCTCATTGTTGACTCTACTTCTAGTTCAAATTTATCCAGTGGGGGCATGTGTCACCCTTTTTCCATTATTTAGTTGGTTTTGTCAGAGATTGTAATTCTTTTAATTTCAGTATCTTTATTTTGGGATTTGTTACTGTCAGGATGTTTTCCTTAGTATTTTAATGTTGGGATTTATTATTGATGGGTAAACTCTTGAATGTTCATTTTATTCTTATACTTATTGTGTGACTCTTAAAATGTTAATGATTTAAGGTTTTATAATTTGATTTAATAAAATGAGAATAAAGGTTTAAACGGTTTTGACACTTAGCTTAATTAATTAGGGTGTTTAAATTGGAAAAGATTTTCATTTGCGACAGTGATGCTAAGAATGAACCAACTATTCACCTTGATTTTAATTTAATAAAGGAGTGATCGCCCGGTATTTAATTAAGCGGGGTGTCACAGGTGGTATCAGAACATCAGGTTCTAGTGTCCTTTAGGATCTGTGCGGCTTATTATGCTTTCAGCGTTGCTTTCTTTGATAAAGAGCCCTATGTTTAGGATTGTCGATTTCTTTGATAAGATTTCGTTCTCCTTCTATAATGTGTATACATTAGTGAATTCTAATTTTGTTCGGATGTGTACATGTGCCGAGCGATGACGGATGTCAGAAGAGGACCATTAAGCGGACCTCAGGAGGCCGGGCTCAGTTGAGGTGGTAAAATATATTCGAGGATGATGACCGTAGTCAAGGTCACCTCCATTTGAGCATGAGAAGCCATGATTAGAAAGGTGACTAAGGCGGAGCCATGATTTCCAAAATGATACTATAGTCGAATGAGGTGCGAGGGTAAACTTACCCAATGTGTTACAAAAACGTGTAGAGAACTGTCAGCGAGAATTCTAAAATTCGGAAATTGTATGTGTTTACCAAAGGAGGTAAAGTATCCAAAGGTTTAGATATAGGACGGAGCGTGGCTAACTGAAAGTGAAAATTTAGAGAAAATTTTCTTGGCTTTCGGGACGAAGTTATAATGGTGGGAGTCAACCACCAATTTTAGAAGTGTAATGCTATGCCTATAGGAGAACCTTAGGTACAGTATTGACCGTATGTTCCTTCCTCAACTGTTTAGGATTAGAAGCGAAAGTGGTTCTGAACTCATCGCGGGAAGGCATGACAGGGGTCCATTTGTGAATATGAATCTTAACCGTTAGCGAATTTTGTATCGAAAGATGAAGATACAAGTGGGGGAAACGACTTCAAGTGGGAGACCAACTCGTAATAATAGTTAACAATACTCAAAGAGGAAATTCTGATGGACGGCCGATTCAGAGATTGACAATGTCATATTTTGGTCAATATAGATGATAACGCTTCTTTGTGGGGGAAGTTAAAAGAAATCGAAGAATTTAGTCGAGAATAAGACTGAATACAATGGTGGTGGTATAGCACCACAAAGGGATGTGGATACACATCAGGGGACCCATTTAAATGATTCGGATAGTTAAATTCTTACCAAGAGATGGTAAATCCA
This sequence comes from Sambucus nigra, assembly GCA_949130495.1. Lineage (NCBI taxonomy): Eukaryota > Viridiplantae > Streptophyta > Magnoliopsida > Dipsacales > Adoxaceae > Sambucus > Sambucus nigra. Next base: position 539,175,055 of record OX422215.1, on the reverse strand, counting down.
GTAAGGACTATTATAGTTAGTGACCTGTTCATTAGGGCCTAAAAAAAACTAAGGGTATAACCGAGGCAGCTAACAGGAATCGAGTCTACTAAAGTCCGAGAGAAGAAAAATCCTAACCTAGTTAGTAGGACAGATAGTAAGTGGATTATGTGTTGAGATATTTTGTGCGGAGTGAAATCGCTCGCGATAATATGTTCCAAAGTGAGTAAAAGGACAAGAATGCGGTGCCTAGTAAAAGACAACGGTTAAAGTAATTTTGTTTGGTTTGAATAGACGTGTTACGTCCAAAAACCATTTGCGTAGTCAAGACGATTGACAAGGTAAAAGTATAAGTTGTATCCTCAGAGGATGCGGCGTGTTTACGTGACACGAGCGAGTCACCATATTTTGTTCATTACTAGATTAGCATGTGAGGCGAGTTTAATGCATATAATTATAAACGTTACCATTATGTGAATATATTTCCCTAGCGTAGCGGGATTTTTCTTTAGTGCTATCCGCGGAGGATGAATGTGTATATTAACAGTGTTAAGTACTTTATTGAGGTTACTCGTCGTACTGATGCGATATACGAGTATGGTATTATCTTTGATAAAACGTTATAGAAATGGTTAGTACGATAGTGGGCATTTATGGCAAGGCTATCGGAGTAGTTGCATTAGTGCAGCATGTTTTGTTTTTGCGAGGCTTTACCCATAAGAGGGTTGGACTCGCACTTATATTATCTATCCTAGAGACTTCGGAGGAGATAGTGGGCTCAAAATATTCGTAACCAATGTATGTATAGACTTTGTCATTATGATTCAGTATGTATCGAGATTTATTGTTGAGCGAAAAGACTTGACTCAATATTATGTTTAGCACCCGGGACTTAGTGATAGGAAGAGTGAAGTGTTATATCTATCCTCTAGAGAAGTGGGAGTTAAGAGTTATACCCCTATTATTAGGGAAAGGAATTTCGAGAATCCCGACCGTATGTATTCGAGGTTTATAGAATGAAATTACCATCAACCAATACGGGACGATAGTGAAATTGGTGAAACGTTCTTAGTTAAGCATAATTTTGAAAGGAATTGTAACTTTTCCGTCAAGGGACGGAATAAAGGGGTACATGCTATGGACGGAGGACCTGACGGATTTCGATAATCGACAATGCTAGGTAGTAGTGTATCGGGGGGTTCCTTGTTTGGATTTCGCTTTACGAGATATCCCACGCATGAAACTTAGCATAAGGTTGGAAATAGGGAGACGTTTGGTCACTATTCCATGAGTTCGGTACCCTGGTCGAAATGGGATCAAGTAATTAGGTATGTAAGTTGGAAGTTAAATTTTGTTTTAAAGCCACTGGAGCCGGACTGTGTGGTAAGAAAGCATTGAAGTTACCCCCCACGAGTTGAGGGGTGGAACGATGATAAGGAGAATTTAAGAATTTTGATCTCTAGGGTGATTAAGAGTACCCAAATGTCGTAACCGCATTCAGAACACAAGGTGAACAAAGAGTTGGAATGGTTTTAACATGGATTATCTGGAAAGAACTTTATTATACAAAAGAGATGACCTGTAATTATTTTGGTGAATAGAGCGTTAGTGATTTATTTTGGTCACCTATTTGGGAAAATTGTTGAACTTATCTGAAGAAGGTTGAGGTTTGTTATTCCTCTTTTATTGTCATGGAATTTGAAAGCCCTATTCCTTCTATTTCGTTGAATTTAGTTAGTTCTACAGATGAGTATCACGCCGTTCGCTCTCCTAGGGCGGTCGGGATGTTGCAAAATGTGGGCATCTTGGTCAACTGCAGTTAAAATCATCCGAGTCGAAGGGACGTAGTTATAGACGTGTGAAATATATGTTTGTGGGACTAGTTTAACGAAGTAGAAGTGATAGAGTGGATTAAACGTCACATGAAGAGCAATAATCCATACATAAGTGTGCAATTAGAATAATTTGATTGGAAGGTTGTGGGAAGCCATTTAAGAAGGGGTATTCCTTGAATGGAGCAGAATTAAATTATTATGAGGAACACTCGGAGCGGAGTTTGTTAGTAGTCAAGTGTGAGAGCTACTTGCACATACAAAGGATGATGATGTTAGTATGGTATAAGAGATCCAGAAGTGCGCTTCGTGGAGTGAAGAGCACGGGTCGGAAATTTCGGCATACACCAAGGAAGGAAGGGGAGTATTACGTGTCACTTAATGTGAGACAATTCAAGGAAAATCGATGTTTAGCGGGACGTAGTGATAGTCTCTACATGCACCGCCCATAGGTAAGGTTTGGTTGAAAGAGGAGAATCAACCAAAGAATTTTGTGTTTATCGATAATTCCTGAAATTGGAAGAGGTCGGTAAAGTCGGTACAGTCCTTGGATGGGTTGCCATCCTCAAAACAAGATCAAGGGTTTATCCCGAACATATGAATTAAGCCGTCGAGAAGGAAGTGATTGATATTCCTTTGGGTTGGTTTACATTATTAACTAGTATACCCCAGACTTCCTTTGAAAGGAAGGATCGCGCCAGTGCATGGTTCGGCGCAGTATAAATCTCTGAATCAAGATGAGATTGGTGAATCCCACATTTGATATGGGATTTCAGGAACCAGCGGAGATAAGGTATTGTTTCGAGTAGGATGTATCACCCTTAGCCAGGGAATAAGCGCATAGTGATTAAAGATTAGTGGATCCATGTGAAGGAGATTTTGGAATCTTGGTACGATGATTTCAGGAATGCTCTATAGAAGCACTCGTACCTATTTGTCGCGTACGAGGTGCTTATTAAGGATTTGGTATGGAAGAACCTCGACTATTCTCCTTCCGTATGTTTAGAGGTGAGTAAATAATCAGAATTTTTGAATCGGTCGAGAAAACATTCGATAACTATGGTGGAATTCCACGACTGTTTTAGGAAAGCAAGAGTGGTCAAATGTTCGTATGATTTTCTCAGAATGGGAGTTTTGTATATGAATAAATCCGAGTAGTTGTCATGTAGTGAGGTGCGGCCTCCTAATTATAGGGAGATAATGGAAAATTTATAACGTATAGGCGTGACTTATGCGAATGTTGTCGGTTGGGAGCACCATGTGAAGTGTTTCCAATGAGAATGTTAAACAAGCTTGCTGTGAGGAAGGGGCTATAGTGATTGAGCGTCGTACTATGTAGATAGTTTGCGTACGAAAAATGATATCCAGAATTGTGCTACCTGGTAGGCCTTATTTTACGAATTTTGGGACGAAATTCCGTTATTAGGGGGGAAGTATGTAATACCCCGTATTTTTATGGCTTTTAGATTTAGGGATTTATTAAATTTAATTGAGATAAATTAATTTAATTTTAATCCAAAAAATTGTTTTAAAAAGTTACTAGCGTGACGAGAGTTAGTAATTATTGGAAATTTATTATTTGTGGAATGTTACTGGATGAGTATAGTAATATGTGGGTTTTATTTTATAATATTGTCACGTGTGAATAAAATGACAATTATGGAAATTTAAGTCGGGACGCGCCTGTGTCGTGTCGGGACTAAATGTTGATTAATAAAAGTGAATAAATTATAAGTAGCTCATATGGTCGTTTTGAGTGCGCCAAAGTGTCTGAAAGGGTCGAGATAGTCAGAAAAGTGTACCCGGGGGGTTTAGTTTGGGTCTCGGGGTGTTTTTAGGCCTAATAAGTACCCCGTGAGGGCGTTTTGGACATTTTGTAATTATGGGTAATTAAACCCACGAATTTTATAGGGTTATATCAGATGAAAAATGTTATCTTCTAGGGTTAACACAACCTAAAACTAATGACAACCATTGGAGAGGAAGAGGGGAAGCTCTCCAAGGAGTTCTAGGCCAAGAACACCTCCGATTGCACCGCCGTCACCACCAACGCGTAGATCGCACGACGGGGAATGCAACCACACCAAATTCGTCCACAAATCAGAGACTAAATTTCTAGGCAAGTATCTATCTTGATTTTATCAAGTTAATGCATCCTTTTATATTAGTCTTAGGTTGACTAGAGTTAGTGTTCTTGAAGAAAAACGTTAATTGGAGACAAAAATTGCATGTTGTAGAAGTAGAGATCAAATTTCTGGAAATCCCTTTCATATGTAGAGGTTGAACCACGAATTTTCATGGTATTAGTGATAGAAAATCTGGAAAAATAATGAAAGAAACTAAGATAAAGAAAATATTAGGGTTTATGAGTTTTATATAGAGTTTGGACCTTTTTAACCCATGATTCTTGATGAAAACTCGCATGCCTTACGTAGATTATTACTCATTTGGGTTGATTATGTTTGTGGAATAAATTTCTGGGAGTTTGGGAGTTTAAAGTTTGGAATTGGAGGAGTTTGGATGATAGAACCCGTAACTGGTATTCTGCAGATTTCGCCATACCTGTTTGATCGATCGATCGAGCCCAGAGCGTCGATCGATCGATGGTTCGATCGATCGACCCCCTTTCATCGATCGATCGACCCCCCTGGGAAAACTGCATTTTTGCTCGTGATAGCCTAATTCAATTTTATGCATAGTAAACCTTGATTAGGATTGCTAGAATATATTGGAACATAAAAATGACCGGGTCAAGAGAAATCCCATAAAGTGGACTTTAATGTGAAAGGAAATAAAAGGGAAAACGGGGAGACTTTCAGATTTAAGAAATCATACGTGCGTTGATTATATAATCGAAGCATCTAATAAGTTGGATTAGAAGGCAAGAGAGGGCCTACTGAAATTGTACTTAGATAAAGGAAATACTTCGAGAGACGAGAAGTGAGTTAAAAATGACTTAATTACGAGAATAAAAGGAATGAGGCCGTTTTACGATATAATTGAGTAAAATGTGTAATAACGGATAATTATAATTATGGGTCGTGAGCGCACCTAATTTAATAATTTGGATGTGTGTATATATATATATATATATATATATATATATATGACTATGTGATTATGCATATATTATATTTGTGTGAAAATCGTGCCCGCGCTAATTGCTATCCCCGAGGTTACCGCGCTGGGACAGTCTTATCTCGATGGGAACTTTATGGGGGATATTGACTCGTACCCTAGAAGATAGATATCCTTGGTACAGGCTATCGAATCGATAGTTCAGACGGTCCTAAGAGACGTGGGGGAATGTGCTATCCTCTTAGAGACTTGGAATCTATGCTTCGCCTCAATATTGTTTGTGTATGTGTTAATACAGTTCGAGAGTGATTCTGAGCTTGTATTTCCCTTAGTACGAGTGATACGGGGACTGGATAGGAGTGTATGCTAGCACCATAGTTTTTATGTGGGGTGACGTTAGTATATATGTATTATATGAGCGATTGGTATATATACACTTATTTATGGAAACGTTGCACCATAGATTTTATGTGGGGTGCCGTTTGTATATATATTATATGTGTAATTAATATATATACGTGTATCTATATGAGAACTTTCTACTGAGTAAAATAGTAGTCAAGTAAAGTATGAATTTCTTCAATTTCACTATAAGTATTCGGAAACATTATAACAATACGGAATTTTTCTAAATAACGTAAGAAATCTTGAAGAGATAGACTTTTCTAAAGTGAATATCATACCCTAATTTCACGTGTCAAGACTTATGGAGAATAAGTTAGAGAGATATATGGGGTTCATTAGTATGGTAGACGTGCACACTAGATGAGAGGTGAGAATTCTCAAGAGAGTGTCGCATACTAATATGACTGTTGCATTAACCGGTAAGCATTTTAAATACTTGCTAAACTATTTTTAAAACTGTTTTACATTCGGGCTCTGACCCGTTTGTTATTACCTCTTCTCTCTTGTGTATATATATATATATATGTATTACAGGTGCCCATCCACAGGGGCGTCTTACTTAGGATTCTTTGGATGGAACGCGCTGTAGCTTTTGTGGGAGTGCATGCCATTGCTTAGACGACCTCATTGTTGACTCTACTTCTAGTTCAGCTTTATCCAGTGGGGGCATGTGTCGCCCTTTTTCCATTATTTAGTTCGTATTGTCTGAGATTGTAATTCTTTTAATTTCAGTATCTTTATTTCGGGATTTGTTACTGTCAGTATGTTTTCCTTAGTATTTCAATGTTGGGATTTATTATTGATGGGTAAACTCTTGAATGTTCATTTTATTCTTATACTTATTGTGTGACTCTTAAAATGTTAATGGTTTAAGGTTTTATAATCGGATTTAATAAAATGAGAATAAAGGTTTAAATGGTTTTGACACTTAGCTTAATTAATTAGGGTGTTTAAATTGGAAAAGATTTTTATTTGCGACAGTGATGCTAAGAATGAACCAACTGTTCAGCTTGATTTTAATTTAATAAAGGAGTGATCGCCCGGTATTTAATTAGGTGGGGTGTCACATAGGGGTGATTACTATAGGTCAAGTGTATAGCTATACGGATTATTTTATAGGTTGTGTGTATGCCTATACTGAATATACATATGGATATGTTGTGTGTATGCCTAATATGTGCTGATGTGTAACTGAACATACCGCTACATTCTATCACGGAGGTCCCGCGCAGTGGGTGATCCCACCTTGAGGAATTGAGTGAGGTCTGATTTTGTGCCCCAGAATATAGTGCTATTGGTGGATAGCTATGTGAGAGAATAGTGAAGCCGACAGGTCGTTTGGGTACGTTAGGTATGTGTGCAACTCCAAAGACTTAGTACTGTATTCGCTTCCAATATATGTTTTTTTGATTGATGGTTCGAGGAGATATTACTGAACCAGTAGTCCTTGATTCGGTACTTGAGGTACATGGACTTGATAGCAGAGTACGCAAATGTGAATCACGGTGGTCAGTCCGATGGATGCTATATCATATATATATATATATATATATATATATATATATATATATATATATATATATATATATATTCTTGGTTGTTTTATCCTACTTATGTGTGATAGTAGTGAGATCAGATAGTTTATATCTAAACAATGATTAATCTACATATGTGTGATAGTAGGAGGACTAGTAGTGTATATCTAAACAAGGCTAAATCTACTTGAGAGTAAATAGTAAAAAAGATAGATAGTGAGTATCCAAGGATAAAATAAGTGTGCAAACGCAACATGATGGTAACAATGTTAATGTAAGGGTAATTTTAATTGCTAGTTATTCGGGAACGTACTATATGGGCGGTACAGGTAAGTTAAAGAGATAATTAACTAAAAACTTAATGATAATTAAGGGTATATGGTAGCATATTGTATGGGAGGTATAGGTGAGCTAGATTGGTGAATGGTTTATTAGATACTGAGTACCTATTTAGATTGGATAGCATGACTAGGTGGGTTCAATAAGGAACGTTTGGTGCGCACTATAGATGAGAGGTGAGTAACTCCAAAGAGTGTTCTCAAGCTAACATGTGTATGTAATAACTATTCATTTAAACTGAAATTTAAATGCTTGCAAAATATTTTCAAAAGAACTTGGGCTCTGACCCATACTTGCAAAACATTTTTCCAAAACCTTTTAGGTGTCCAGCTATAAGGACGCTAAGAAGGATGATTTGTTCGAGGGATGCATAGATGCAACACTTGTGGATGATTGCAGGATTTGAATTTAGCCGCTTCAGATACTTCATTCCTAGTGTAGGGTACAGTTCAGTATTTCATTCAAGCATGTTTCCCTCAGTGATTTCATTCATGTCAGTCAGACTTTGTATTCATGTTTGCTTTTATATTGGTTTTGTGAACCGATGGTTTATTCGATATAGTTTTAGTTAAGTTATTTATCTGGTATTTAGTTTAGATCATATTACTGTATGAATGGTTTGTTTAGTTTACTTTCTATTCGCATGTTGTTGTTAATTGTTTAAATTAAGAAAATAAAATTTGACACCGACTTTGTGAATACTAGGTGGTTAGTAAAGTTTTAAAATATTTTTGACAACGATGCTAAGAATGAACCAAGCGAGAAACCATTTTTAATTGGACATAGGACTGATCACCCAGTATTTAATTGGGCGGTGTGTCACATGGGTATTACCTTATGAATAAAATCTTACTGGGAGGTGCCATTATGCTCACGGATATCGACGAAGAAGAGATGGCAACCCGAGTCAACCTACTAAAAAATTTTTACCATTAATCCGACTCTCATTGCACTACACAATTCTCATCTCCATTATATAAAAAAAATCGACATTCCCCTCCATCAGATCTACGTAGGACCTAATCCTCTCAGAGTATCTTAAAAAATATTACAACCTTTATCATCTCCACAAAGGTACGTGGGCAACCATAAAGTAACTTTGGGCACACGAACCTTTATTTTTCACAAAATACTTTTATTTTCTCCGTACTAAGAGTAATAAATCTCCCTTATCTTTTTCAATTAGACAAAAGGATTATGTATGCCTTAACGATCAGTATAGACAATTCAAATACAATAATTCTTCCACAAAGGAACAATAAGATATAATCAAATTAATATTTATTTCAATAATTTTTTATTCAAAATATAGCCTTACATGAAACATTAACAATAATCTTTCCAAACAGCTATAATAACTATCCAACAAGACAACCAAACATTCACCGATAACCATATAAAAAAAAAGCTACGCCTACAAACAATAAACATTCACTAAGATCGGAACTGAAAACTACACCAGACCAACCTATTAGAAAGTTGCTCCTAACAACCAGACCAACCATTTCCTCAGAAATCTTCACAAACCCTTCCTTAACTACTAAAAGGTATCAATTTATCATCATCATCATCATCATCATCATCACTACACCCATCATCATATTTCTAAGGTCCCCAATAATTTGCGTTATGAGTCCCCATTTACATATGTTCAACATAACGGTGCATTTTGAAAAGCTTAGTTGAGATCACTGCACCATGTTTCACAATCCCAGCCTCCATAAGCCATATTTGGCCAGACTCCTCACAAAAAAACTTAATTACCAAATCCTTCCATAACCACTTCAGGTAATCACTTGAAGCCACTGAAGCCTATCCTATAGATAGGGTCGAACGGTGAGCTGGCCTATGACCCTGTCATAAAATCCCCAGTGACATCCTCAGGAATTCAGTCAGGTACTCTAAAGGGAAAAAATTATTTATGCACGAAGGGAAAATTTGATTCCAATCCACCGGGAGAAAAATTCTCCATGAGAGATAAAAGGATGTTTAGAGAAGTCGTACGAGGTGGACGTACTAGTAATCATTTAGCTGCAAGATTAACACACCCCACTATGGAACGAACCATCAAAAGAGAGTTGGCCCCATTTATAGCAACTAGTCGAGCCACTCGTTCACAGATGACCCAAAGTCCATGAAAGACCAGAGGAATAAATTGTGAATACTATAAAAAGGAAACGTGGGATGTAAAGCCAAACGGAACCTCTACACTGGCCACATTTACGACATCAAAAGAATCCACTGTAAGAAAGTTGATGGATTCTCCTTCTAGTCATCAAGGTTGTTTAACATCACCTCCAGAATAGTGATAGTTGAATTATAGCGACAACGCATCCATAGAACTTCGGCAGCTACTTGGGTATCCGAACTCATGCCACCCATCACTAGAAACATATTTTCAATCAAGCCTAGGGCCCATCTTAAGAAAATGCATTGTCTCTAAAATTTCGTTGACGTACAGATTCAAGAACCATAAGGTGATAGATAGCTCCCTCACGCACTAATGTGCATGCCGCAGATGGAGAAATGTGTCACACCCCGCGCGATCAGACTGATGGAGTGGCCAGCCGCCGCCACCGAACCCTGCCAGGCGAGAATAAATAAAATATAATCCTTAGCATGTGACATATATGAAACATAATAAAATTCCTTCCAAAAAATAATAATCAGATTTAATCCCATAATTAAAACCATAAATGCGATACTAAAATCCATCACCATGCTAAGCTCTAATAATATTCCAGTCTCAAATTAAATACGAATAAACTCTAATGAAATATCCAAATAAAAACTGTAAATAACTGTGGAACTGAATGGCCCACTAAATCCATACACTGAATCTCATTAAAAAATGCGATGAAAAGGAAAGTCTATACTAATAAATCGCTAAATAAATGTAACTCCAGATGCACTTCCAAATGATATCCAAAAAATCCTATACAACCACTCCAGCAAAAATCCCAGAAAAAGGTTAGTCAACGCACGAGTCAGAGCCCCGAGCATGGATACCAGCTACTCCTCTCAAATAGGGTCCTTGAACCCAGAAAATAGCATTATATATATCAACCATAACAATAAAATATTTTAAATTAAACAAGATCTATAAAATCGCATGTGAGTAAAAGGATCTACTAAAGTACCCACATCTCTAAACCATTCCACTTTTTCGATTTGAACATTTATTTAGATTAAACAGGAAGTACCAACCATAATCTTATTAGATTAACTTAATTAATTTATATTTTGTATGGCCCAACATGTCCAGCCAACTCCTCTATTGTCCTACACTCACACTTGATGTACAACAAGTCCTACACACACCCTAGTCCCCTCGTTATAGCCAGATGACCCGTTTAAACTGTCAAGCCGCACATATACGTAAGTTTCCATGCACGACACATCCCAATAGCCATCCGGTCTGATTAAACTATCAACCCTGTACTTATTAGCGACGCCAACACACACCCACATCATCATAGCCAGCCGACCCAGTTAAATTGTCGACCCTGAACTTATAAGCGACACAAATACATTTTAAATACCCATTATTAGTCTCAAATATTTTTATTTTAATTAGATCTCAAGTCCTTGTTAATTATTATTAACCCCCCCTTTAATCGACGATGAGTCCTCAAAACACCTCTAGTCCCTTTCCTAGAAGTCTCACAAATCACACTTATATTCTAGCCTATCCTATAGGAAGAATACTCACTCATAAATACCACCTAGTCTCGTCCTTAGGCTCCCGAAACTAAGGAATAAAGTATAAATCATCCCCACCCCAAAATTTCTATTCGTAAACCGTCATCACTATCTAGTCCCATACCTAGAAAGTAATAACTACTCAAAGGTCAACTGACTAGTCCCAAACTTAGAAAGCATCCTAAATAAGGTGGAATCAACAATAACCCAATTAACTCGTCGTTCCCGCGATGTCAAAAATCATATAATTCACTGAGTAACACACACTAAAAATTTAATGAATCTAGACCAATTTATTGGAAACATCATAATCCATTCAATTATTTCCATTTAATTTCTCACAATTAATTAAGCAAATAAATCGCATAATTATTACAAATTTCCAATATCCTATTATGATAAATTCTTATAACACAAGTAACCTATATTAATGAGGTTTTAACATGATTTAATCAGATAATAACTTTCATACGCAACCTCTACATGTACTCTTCATCATATGCACCGAAAAACCCATCTTTACGCTGAACATAGAAGGATTATGAGTTTTAAAACATATTAAAGTTTTATGTAAAAACAGTACCAAAATCTTATCACTTTTCTTAATTATATCTCTAATTTAATTTTGAAAAAATACGTGTATTACTTAGGCCATGATAAATACACATAATACTATGAAAAAGGAATAGAGTAACCATGTCTGAGATTTAGATGAAGAAAATCTGATCGTAAGAGTGTGTTCCTCTTGAAAAATTAAAAAAGTTGTGTTATTGAGCAATCTTGAGAAAGCACCAATTAAGCCTTCAAATCTTGAGCCAAAACTTTGATTAAGTTGGAGTTTAAGATTTGTAATTGAGAGGAAAATATTTTGGATAAGCCTTATGTTTTAAAACTTGGAGAAAAATGGATTATGAGAGTCTACCCACAAATTAGAAGCATAAAATAGTGATTAAGTGTTTTAAACCAATTGAAACTCTACTTAAACATCTATCCAACCCGCCGCCTCTGATTGCGACCGAATCGATTCGGCATCAGGACGAATCGATTCGCCCCTGAAAATTTTCCAACAATGCCCCATAATTTTTATAAGTTAATAAATTCTCAAATTTAACCCCTGTGGCCATCCCCCGATCCTCGCGGCGGGTGATCCTAGGTCCCACGTGTCCCTCTCGGAAGCGTTTCGCCCGGCGTCGTTGATGAGGTAAAAAAATGTAAAGAGATGGAGTCGCTAGTCTATTATACTAAAAACAGACAAAAGAAAGGGAGCCATCCCGAAGGACATCATCCAAAGACATACTGATACATACGAAACCAAAATGATTCAAAAAGGGTCCGGAGGCTAAGTTATGAAATGGGAAGGTGTTAGGCACCCATTCTGCCCTTACAGTCTCTCATGGATTATTGCTATTTTCCTTTATTTCCCCATGATATGTGTGCATGTGTATACGTAGCGGATATAGGAATCATCGACTTGTATCATGGAAGAGATAAAGCGAGTCATTTATAGGAATGTTACTAAAACATAATATTAGAAAATGGGATTTATGGGATTATCCTAGCGTCGATCATTATAAGGGAATGATAACGCATGTGGAATAATACGCCACTAAGAACAAATATATGTATATGTAAATATATAGAATCTAAGAGAGTTAAGTTTAGAAAAAATAGAAAATGAGAGAAAAAGTAAGAATAGGACTCGAGTCTCAGGTTTTACCCCAAGACGCCTACGTAGCCTATGGAGACATCAAAGTCCACGTAGTTCGCATGCAAAACGAGGGGTGGGGTTTATCCCACAAATCCAAGTAGGGCTTCTCTTATGTGTGTGTAAAAAAAGTGTTTTAGTTGTGAGAAAAGTGTAAGAAAAGTGTGAGAATTTTTTTTTGAGTTCTTATTTATATGAAAATAAGAGATGTGCAATAATACTAAATAAAAAGTATATTAGGATATGTGAGATGAGAGAATAAAATTATATTAGGAAATGTGAGAATGAGAGAATAAAAGTGCTAAGTAATAAAACAAGTTAATGCGAATTTAATGAGAGAATTGAGAAAATTGGACCTTCTTGAAGATCTTGAGCTTGAACGTTGGAGAGCTACCCTTGCACTTGGATGATGATGAAGGGTAGTTAATTCACCAAGTTTGATGAACAGGATGATGAAAAGTGAAGGTTGGAAAGGGATTTTGATGTGAAAATCACGCTGACTTTGAGAGAGGTTTTCTGGATTTGCTGAGAGTGAGGTATTTCAGATTTTGGGCTCCCTTTGCAATGAGGTCCGACCCTCCTTTTTATCGGCCCAGGGATTTTTTGATTGACATAGCCCTGGTCCTACCAATTGGCAGGTGCATTTAGGCACACTGCCGATAGGCAGGGTCTGGAACCTGCCGTTTGGCAGTCTCTTTTAGGCTCCTTTGGAAAATCGATCGTAGAGCGCAAACCGTTGATCCGAATCATACACGGGGAAAATTGTTGGAAAGGTAATTTAGATACCTTCAAAAGTACTTTGGACCGCTCCCGGGTTTGGGAGTTGACTTTGGGTCAAATGTGGCTCTGAAGCGCTCATCGGTCCTTTGGACGGGGAAACTTCAGACACAAACGGATCGTTTGTCCGTATAGTAAGTCAGAATCGCGCACGGGGAGGACCGTTGGAAAGGTTAGGAGACATACTTTGACATTCCAAAGATTTTGACACGGTTTGGGGAGTTGACTTTGGTCAACCAGGCCCGGAAGCATTCGATGACCTCTCATGGGAAATAGAGTCGTTCGTCCACATGGTAAGTCAGAATCGTGCACGGGGTGGACCTTTGGAAAGGGGATTCAGTGCCCTTTGAAGATTCATTCAGTCTCGATCAAGATGAAGAGTTTGAATTTTTAGTCAAACGGAGCCTGGGAGCATCCGATGGACTCTAGGTCGGTACCCGAGGTATGACTTGGGTTGGTAGTGATGTCGGGAGGTGCTAGGGACCTAAGGAGAGTTTAGGGGGTAATAGAATGGGGTGTCTACTGATAGAAAGACTTTTACGTATATTTTTTGTCGTTGTACAAGCTCCTTCTAATCAAAACCTCAAATACCTACAAAATTATAACCAAACTAAAGTAGAGGGTAAGTAAGGATGTCAATCCACTTTCTAGGGAGTAAGCTTGAGACAAGTTCAATTGTAATTCACTTTTTATTTTCTTTTTGGGCTTTTGCACTTTTCTAATTTTTTTTAGCTTTTTCAATATTAAAACAATAGGGTGAGGTGATGATGAAATAACACTAAACTAAAATAAAGATCTAAACAACTAACTAAAAAGTGACTAAAATGAAAACAAAGTTTAACACTAAAATAATAGATAAAGTGAGGTAAATAATTGTGAGAACAATCAAGGAGTGGGATTACACCACAAATTTTAGTTATTCTAATTAATTAATTTTATTATTTGAATTCTCCCAAATTAATATCAAAACTACAAATCAACTCTCATTGCAAGTGTAATTTTAATAATAACATTTTAGAATATTAAGTTTAACACCTTACAACTCTAGAAAAGTAAATCAACACTCCTTTTAATTAATCACCCGCTAGGATCGATTAATTAAAACTTATGTCAATCTTATAAAATAAATTTAGAGTTGAAATTCAAGTAACAATACCTCACTTAAGAAACCCCTATCTCTAGTTCGAATCTAAAATGGATATTATCACTAGAATTTCGATTTTCTCTCGAAAATCATTTACCCTCTCTCGAGGCGTAAATCTAAGGGTGAGGGATCAAAATTAACATTCAAATGGACTTTTCAAGTAATTAAACTAATTAAAATAAAATAACATCAAATAAGGGTTTTACCCCACCCCTCGAAAGGGGATTTAGCCCAACATGATATTAAACATGACAAATTAATAATCAAGGCTACTAAAATAAAAGAGAAGAGAATAGAACAAGCAAACCAAATCTCTTTGAGAAAGTTGAACTCTACTCTTTCAAATTGAAGCATACAATCCCTCCAATTGAGCATCCAAATGCTTTGAAATTAATTATTCACTCAATTAACTCTCTTACAATATTTAATCTCACAAATATCTAAAATAAAAAAAGGAAAACTATTTACAAAGGATAATTTTCTCTACAATTCTCTCTCTAAAATTCCTATTTAAAAGCTCTTTTTTTTTTTGGGTCTTCATCTTCAATTTAAAATGAGCATGGAGCATGGGGATATTTTTGGAAATTGGCTTGGGTGTGCATGAGAATGGTGAGGTGTGAGGATAAGTGGGTGATAATAAAAATATGATTTGTGTGCACATGGGGGTGGTTTGGGAAAAAAAGGGAATAAGGGTTAGTTGGGGGTAATATGGGAAAAAAGGGTAAAAGTGGGTTTAATTTGGCACATGGGACTTTGTTGGCATTTATTTGTTTGGTTTATGGGTGGGATAAATGGTTTGGAAAAGATGGATTGAAAAGGAAAATGGGTTTGGACTTTGGAAAAGGAAAATGGGTTTGGTTTGGGATGATTATTGGAGGTAGCAGTGGCGGGTAGAGGGAAAGGCCGGAGGTGGCAGGGGCGAGCGGCGCCGACAGGTGGGGAGAGCGGCGCCGGAGTTGGGCTTAACGCCGGCGGCAGCGACTGGCCACGACCGGGGCAGTGGCAGGTCGGAAGTGGGTCGTGAGCAGGTGGCAAGGTTTAACGCCAGTTTTTTCCGCCGGAGTTGAGGGTCGGAGGTTGGTGAGCTGGTCGGACCTGCTTGGTCGCTGGCCGGAGCTGGGTCGTTTGGATCTCGCCGGCGCTGGGTCGCGACCGGGATGATGAAGTTGGTATCGGCGATTTGAGGGAACGCCGGCAAGGGTTGGGGACTTTTCGGCGGGTAAGGGGTTTAGGTTTAGGCCGGTTTTGAGGGAACGCCGTCGGGGTACTACCGACGGCTGGACGGAGGTGATAGACATGAGGTATAAGGTTGGAGGTTAGTTGTGCTGTCGGGTTTTGATAATGGTGAGAAAGAGAGAAGATGGGTTGCCGATGTTAATGGGGGTATGAGAGATGAGAGAGAAATGGGAGGTTGAAGATGGGTTTTGGTGTGATAATGTGTGGGGGGTGTATGGGAATATAGTGGGTGTGAGGGTATAGGATAAGTAGTATTAGGTGTAGGGAGTTTATGTGTGTGTGTGTTTAATTTGAACCCCCTAAAAAATATAAACTAAAACTAAACTTAAAATTAATCTAAATTAAAAATTAAACTAAACTAAAAAAAATAAAAAGTAAATTAAAATAGACACGACACAATAAACAAACTCTAAAAAAAACTAAACACAACTAAAATAAAAACTAAGAATAAAAATTAATAGCTACAAAAAAATTAATTAATAACTACTTAAAAATATAAAATCCTATAAAATAAAAGACACAAAAATAAAAAAGATAAATCTAAAAAGAAATAAATAAAAATAGAAATCTACAAGACTAAAAACTAAAAGCCTAAAAAAATAAAATCTAATAAATCTAAAAATAAATGAAATCCTAAAAAAAACTAATTCTAATAAAATAAAACTAATAAAAATAAAGATAATATATAAAAATAGTAAATAAAACCTACAAATTCTAAATAATTCTAAAATAAAATCTAAAAATAAAAAGACATTAAATAACAATTTAAAAAAATTAAAATAAAATAAAAAGGGATCAAACCAACACACACGGGGCTTGGGTGACGGTTTAGGGACAAGTTTAGGGTAGGTTAGGGTACGATAGAAGGGTATTAGCTCCATAAAATGCACAATTGCCTTGAAATACGCATTTGAACACCGCAACGTACATTCGGCGTACAAAATAAATATTTAAGCATGTAAGACCCGTATTGTCGAGAATTAGCAACTAAAATATATCTATTCGGGGTATAAATTGTACAGTTTTGGGTGCTTATCACACCACCCCCAAACAGAGCGTCGCTAGTCCTCGAGCAATAAGATAGAGAGAAAGAGAAAGATAAGTAACCAAAAGTGTACCACTTCGCGGGCACTTGCGATTACACTTAGCATGTGCAACAAGCCTTTAAACCTCTAGGTTGCCCTACAGGACGAGTTGTGTCTCGCGAGGGTTTGCAGGGAATATACCCATAAAATTCTTATTTGCAAAAATTTATTGAAAGGCAGTCAATCTCTTATTAGACATAGAATAATCGCACAATCCATCACATGAGAAATATTTTCAGAAATACAAGCTAGAATTTGTAAAAGTTTTGCTAAGTAAATACTTAAGGCACATCCTTCCTAGAACTCAACGTGTGAATCAGTCAAAACGGGCCGAGTATCACAAGAGTAATTCCTAGATTGTCTCATCAGAATCAACGCTTCAACTTCAAATCTCATGGATATATCTCTCTCAAACGAACTCACGAGATTAGGGTAAGTGTATCGCTCCTGTGTGTGAGGAGGTGAGTAAATGTAAGCAAGTTCAAACGTCTCACACACATATATGAAATAATGAACAATTGAAAGAAAATTAATCTCATGAAAGGAATGCTAATCACTATAGTGAGAACGTCGAGTTATTCACCACGTCGACTATCATTTGCCCGAGCACCTAGGAAAAATATGGATGATTATGGGTGTGGGGGAAATGAGATGGGATATGTGGGATGCGATGAGGTAGGATAGGATGGGATGATGATACGATGGATGGATGGTGGATATGCGATGTGAAATGGATGAAAAATGGATGCGATAGAAGAGTGTATACACTTTAGGCACAAATGTCTTTATTACTAACTACAAACTCTCTTTCTTTTCTTTTCTTTTCTCTCTTTTTTTTTTATTTTTTTATTCTATTTTTTTATTTTTTTTCTATTTTTTTCTTTTTCTTTTCTTTTTTTTTTCTTTTTTTTTGTTTTTCTCTCACTTTTCAAACCAACACTTAAGACATTTAATATTTTGAACAACACTCTTTTTCTCAAGAATGAAGGATGATATATGAATGTGGTGGGGTATGTAAATAGATGGGGAGAAGTATGTGGGAATGTGGAAGAGCATGGGAATATAATGGGTGAAGTGAATGGAAATGTGATATGGGAAAAAGTGGTAGGTGTATGGATGAAAATCTAGTATTCGGGACAAATTTCAAGACACGCGTTTCTTACAACTCGAAAATGATGTCATTCTCAGTGATCAAGCCAAATTTTAGTGAAGGATAATGAGATCATACAATAATTTAAGTGCGGACCCAAACGAAGTTGAATCAACTTGTGACTCGGAGATTGCGTAAAACACTCTAAAAGCCACAAATCTCACAAGCTAAAGTCTCTACTAGTGATCCTTAAGGTTCTCTTTAGAACTGTAGTATCCTTAACTCTAAACGTAATGACGTGATAAGTGCGCATATTTTGTTGAATCTAGAAATTCATGGTGCAACATGCCTTGTTATGTATTACATAAGATATTTAGAAAAAATATTCTCTAGCTTGATTCCTAGACTTAAAAAGATGGATGATTGAAAATTCACATCAATGAGTGAGATGAAATAAATTGCACGAAATTTTAAAAATCAGGTTTAAAAACTCAAAATTTTTCAAAAGAGGTACGATTTTGATAAAATTCCCCACCCCCAAACAAAAAGGAAAATCGTCCTCGATGTTAAGTAAAATGATTTTTAAAATTGAGAGCATAAGGTAGGAAAGAGATTACTAGAATGAACCGCCAATGAAGTGGAAAGATATAGCTAAGAAGAAACCTGAATCAATGATAAGAGAAAAAATGAAAGGTGTACAAGTCTAAAAACATGGCAAAGCATTGGGTGATGTGAAACACCACCCCCAAACAGGATGAGACTGGTACAAGAAACACGGGCTGCCTCCCGATAGCGCTAAGTTTAATGTCTTCTGCTAGACCGAACCATTCTCACCCTAATGATAAGAACTATGAAAGTGCGGGGAGGCAGAAAAATTGGGTGATGAGAATCACCCCCAAACAAGACCGAAGCGTCAGTATTGTTGGATAGAGGCTAAAGTGGTCAATGCACCCGTATGACGAAGTGCATCACGCGATGCAAAGCATCGGTGGACCAAGGGCGGGGTGGGTATTAAGGTAAGGGTGAAATGGTATCTGTCTCGGGACTTGTTCAGCTTAAAGGTGAGGGAAATAAGGGCCCTATAAGCATAGTGCTCCAATTGGCGAGGGAGGTGAAATAGTGTGGAAATAGGAATGGGGTGGGCCTCATAAAAATCACACGACCATTCTATGAATGGGCGATGATAATGGTCGTGCCATGACACGCCAGGGAGATTTTGAGAATAATCAATACCACAACAGAGTGGTGTGCATGGAGTAACAAGCTCGGTGTCACGGAAGTGGAGAGTATCACCATAAATACTCTCGTAGATGGAGGATGGTTTTAGGTGAGGATCTAAAAATGTCAATGGAAACTTGAAATGTAAAAAATCAAGATCCAAACTAGGTGGTGGGGTGGAAATGATAATGGGTGGGTCGGGTGGGATAAACGGTGTATCGGGTGGGATAAACGGTGGAGGAAGATGATCCAACTCAAGAGTGGGAGACACACACTCATTGGGAGGAGTAAAGGAATACTCACAAGAGAGTGTGGTTTCTAAAGATGGAGTTGTCAACTTCTCCATAAGAGTAGCATCGGTAAATGTGGTGTGTGGATCAAACGAGGCACCAAGATCGGAGATAGAGGAATCACTAGAAATATCGGGCTCAAAGGGAGCCATGCATGGAGGAATAGGATCCAAATCCAGATAGTTAGGAACTATCACGGAGTCTATCTTGGGAAAATGGTGAGCACTCGTAGCCGGAGCTAACCTAGGATAAATTGGTTCCTCGGGAACACAAGGATGAAGCTCGATAGGTGTAGACTCGAGCATTGTTTTGGATATGACGGGAAAGTGAGTGGGAACCACAAGTGTGGGTTCCAGTGGATATGGTGGGATTTGATCAGGCTCACTATCGAAAGGTAAGTCAACACAATTATCGACTTGGGACCCGGACCAAGGGATGGTCTCAACTTCAAGATTCTCGAGGTGGTAGGGTTGGTCACACTCAAATTTCGTGTCACAAGAGGACACATCATCGTCACACTTGGTGGCAACGATGGGTGGGGCCATGGGAATATTCGACTCTTGCGCACACTCCAATTCATTTAACCTTTGTTCAAGCCTTTGGAGAGCTTGAGTTTGAATTTGAGTGGCTCGCTCTTGCTCGAGTATGAACTTTTACAAGAGGCTTTCGAGAGTGGAGGTGGATGATGGTGGTGGTGGAGTGACGGGTGGTGGCGGTGGTTGAGGTGGACACAACTCACTATGATCATGACTATACGGAAAATACTCAAATGAAGTGGGTGGGGTGGGGCCAAGTTCATCATACACGAAAGGATCGCTTTCGTGATGGACAAATGGTTGATACTAATGGGGTGCGTAGTGAGGGAACTGATCGTGAATGGGTGCACAAGGTTGCCATGACGACTGTTGGAACGTGTGAGGATCCACAACATCGGGTTGGGATACGTATTGCGTGGAAGGGTGATCAGGCCTCCACGAATAGCTCGGGTACTCACATAACTCGGGATTAGGTATATCGGGATAATAGGTCGATGTGGGTTCCGGAACAGTGTCATATGGATACACATGGCCGTGGTGGGTTTGTATGGATATGAAGAGTTTGGGCACTCATGGGACATGTGACCGGCATAAGAACAATGGGTGCACAACAAGGGAGGAGGCACGGTGACACTTGACACCGAGGGTGATGGAATAGGAGGTGAGTGCATAGATGGGTCAAAAGTACCAACGGTACTCGTGAGAGAAGTGAAACCACTAAGTATCTCATAAAGAGACGGTTCGAGATCACTCTCACACGTGTTACGTGTTAATTGATAAATGATCAAAGTAGTCCCGTAAAGGACGTTCTTCGGCCATGAGGGGAAAATTTTTTTTTTTGGAATTTTTAATTTTTTTTCAAAAGGAAAGAAAATATTTTTGGATTTTTCTAAAAATGAGAAAAATGTAATATTTTTGGATTTTTTTGTAAAAATAAAGAAAGAAAATATTTTTGGATTTTTCTAAAACGAAAGAAATAAAATATTTTTTATAAAAATGAAAGAAAATATTTTTGGATTTTTTTATAAAATGAAAGAAAAAAAAATATTTTTGGATTTTTTTTTTTTTGGAAGAAAAAGTGGGGAAAAATATGGACTCTTGAAAATTGGGACGAACCAACTAAAATCCGACTACCGAAAAATGAATTGGACACACACACAAGTTAAGGAGAATTTCCTAACTAGCACATATTCAATTTTTATCTTTAAATTTAGTGAAAGGGTAGTCAAATTTTAATTAAGTCCGCGGGCGATAAAAAAATTACGGAATAATCTGAGTGACCGCCTTTGCAAAATAATTTCTCTTAGTGGGCTACCTAGTTAAGTGATTTAAAATTTAATGATGGCTAGGGTAGCACACAATGGGTAAGCGAGTGGGTCGGGTGATGAAATCCCTTCTCGTGAGTGACCGGGTGTAGGTCTTAGTAATTTAATTCATCACACCATTACAAAAAATAAATGCGAGAATAAGAGAACACAAGAGCACACAAAAGAATTAACTCGCTAACAGGAGAGGAGCGAGGGTGTAAGAAATGTACCTCCCACGGTTTTTACACCGTGGGGTGCCGAAAAATTTGAGTCGATCGGGGGGAGATTACACCTATCTCAGTTGTTCCCGGGAGTCCTACCGACCTAAGGTAGAGAGGCTTCTAAATCCTCGCCAATGGACGCCCTCACTCTACCTTGTCTAGTTTCCCAATCACGTTTGTCTTTAATTATTACAAATTTAAATGAAAAATAAATGGTGTCTCTAAGCACCGCAATATAAGCAATGATAAAATTCCTAAATACAAGCCTTCTATTAAAATGCAAAAATGGTACTAAAATGAAAAAAAGTACGATACAAGTGAATCACAAAATGGAATCCGCTCCGAGCTTCACAATCCCCGGCAACGGCGCCATTTGATAGAAAGACTTTTGCGTATATTTTTCGTCGTTGTACAAGCTCTTTCTAATCAAAATCTCAAATACCTACAAAATTATAACAAAACTAAAGTAGAGGGTAAGTAAGGATGTCAATCCACTTTCTAGGGAGTAAGCTAGAGACAAATTCAATTGTAATTCACTTTTTATTTTCTTTTTGGGCTTTTGCACTTTTCTAATTTTGTTTTAGCTTTTTCAATATTAAAACAATAGGGTGAGGTGATGATGAAATAACACTAAACTAAAATAAAGATCTAAACAACTAACTAAAAAGTGACTAAAATGAAAACAAAGTTTAACACTAAAATAATAGATAAAGTGAGGTAAATAATTGTGAGAACAATCAACGAGTGGGATTACACCACAAATTTTAGTTATTCTAATTAATTAATTTTATTATTTGAATTCTCCCAAATTAATATCAAAACTACAAATCAACTCTCGTTGCAAGTGTAATTTTAATAATAACATTTTAGAATATTATGTTTAACACCTCACAACTCTAGAAAAATAAATCAACACTCCTTTTAATTAATCACCCGCTAGGATCGATTAATTAAAACTTATGTCAATCTTATAAAATAAATTTAGAGTTGAAATTCAAGTAATAATACCCCACTTAAGAAACCCCTATCTATAGTTCGAATATAAAATGAGTATTATTACTAGAATTTTGATTTTCTCTCGAAAATCATTTACCCTCTCTCAAGGCGTAAATCTAAGGGTGATGGATCAAAATTAACATTCAAATGGACTTTTCAAGTAATTAAACTAATTAAAATAAAATAACATCAAATAAGGGTTTTACCCCACCCCTCGAAAGGAGATTTAGCCTAACATGATATTAAACATGACAAATTAATAATCAAGGCTACTAAAATAAAAGAGAAGAGAATAAAACAAGCAAACCAAATCTCTTTGAGAAAGTTGAACTCTACTCTTCCAAATTGAAGCATAGAATCCCTCCAATTGAGCATCCAAATGCTTTGAAATTAATTATTCACTCAATTAACTCTCTTACAATATTTAATCTCACAAATATCTAAAATAAAAAAAGAAAAACTATTTACAAAAGATAATTTTCTCTACAATTCTCTCTCTAAAATTCCTATTTAAAAGCTCTTTTTTTTTGGGTCTTCATCTTCAATTTAAAATGGGCATGGAGCATGGGGATATTTTTGGGAATTAGCTTGAGTGCGCATGAGAATGGTAAGGTGTGAGAATAAGCGAGTGATAATAAAAATATGATTTGTGTGCACATAGGGGTGGTTTGGAAAAAAAGGAAATAAGGGTTAGTTGGGGGTAATATGGGTAAAAGTGGGTTAATTTGGCACATGAGGCTTTGTTGGCATTTCTTTGTTCGGTTTATGCAGGTGGAAAAGCCGTGGGTGGGATAAATGGTTTGGAAAAGATGGATTGAAAAGGAAAATGGGTTTGGACTTTGGAATGGGAAAATGGGTTTGGTTTGGGTTGATTATTGGAGGTAGCAGTGGCGGGTTGAGGGAAAGGTCGGAGGTGGCAGGGGCGAGCGGCGCCGACAGGTGGGGAGAGCGGCGCCGGAGTTGGGCTTAACGCCGGCGGCAACGGCTGGCCGCGACCGCGGCAGTGGCAGGTCGGAAGTGGGTCGCGAGCAGGTGGCAAGGTTTAACGCCGGTTTTTTCTGTCGGAGTTGAGGGTCGGAGGTTGGTGAGCTGGCCGGACCTGCTTGGTCGCTGGCCGGAGCTGGTTCGTTTGGATCTCGCCGGCGCTGGGTCGCGACCGGGCTGATGAAGTTGGTATCGGCGATTTGAGGGAACGCCGGCAAGGGTTGGGGACTTTCCGGCGGGTAAGGGGTTTAGGTTTAGGCCGGTTTTGAGGGAACGCCGTCGGGGTACTACCGGCGGCTGGACGGAGGTGATAGGCAGGAGGTATAAGGTGGAGGTTTGTTGTGCTGTTGGGTTTTGATAATGGTGAGAAAGAGAGAAGATGGGTTGCCGATGTTAATGGGGTATGACAGATGCGAGAGAAATGAGAGGTTGAAGATGGGTTTTGGTGTGATAACGTGTGGGGGTGTATGGGAATATGGTGGGTGTGAGGGTGTAGGATAAGTAGTATTAGGTGTAGGGACTTTTATTTGCGCCTGCGTGTGTGTTTAATTTGAACCCTCTAAAAAATATAAACTAAAACTAAAATTAAAATTAATCTAAATTAAAAATTAAACTAAATTAAAAAAAATAAAAAGTAAAATAAAATAGACACGATACGACACACTAAACAAACTCTAAAAAAAAACTAAACACAACTAAAATAAAAATTAAGAACTAAAAAAAATTTAATTAATAACTACTTAAAAATATAAAATCCTATAAAATAAAAGACACACAAAAAAAAGATAAATCTAAAAAGAAATAAATAAAAATAGAAATCTAGAAGACTAAAAACTAAAAGCCTAAAAAAAATAAAATCTAATAAATCTAAAAATAAATGAAATCCTAAAAAAAATTAATTCTAATAAAATAAAACTAATAAAAAATAAAGATAAAATAAAAATAAAATATAAAAATAGTAAATAAAACCTACAAATTCTAAATAATTCTAAAATAAAATCTAAAAAATAAAACGACACTAAATAAAAATCTAAAAAAATTAAAATAAAATAAAAAGGGATCAAACCAACACACACGGGGCTTGGGTGACGGTTTAGGGACAAGTTTAGGGTAGGCTAGGGTACGAGACAAGGGTATTAGCTCCATAAAATGCATAATTGCCTTGAATATACGCGTTTGAACACTACAACGTACATTCGGCCTACAAAACAAACATTTAAGCATGTAAGACCCGTATTGTCCAGAATTAACAACTAACATACATCTATTCGGGGTATAAATTGTACAATTTTGGGTGCTTATCATCTACAAAGCCTCTCGATGGGTGAGTTTGGAATAAATGATAGCCATCGAATAGACACCGCATGATGCCTTTTGAAAGAGGTCGATTTTACTGACCTAAGGAAACGAGGATGGGTCGAGGCCGATTCTGAGGACCTAAGGAGTGGGCTAGGGATGACCAATTCTGTGGGTCGAGGTCGATTCTGAGGACCTAAAGAAACAAGGATGACCAATTCTGCGGGTCGAAGTCAATTCTGAGGGCTTAAGTGGAGATGACCAATTATGCGGGTCGAAGCCAATTCTGCGGGCTTATGTAAAGATGACCAATTCTGTGGGTCAAAGCCAATTCTGCGAGCTTATGTTGAGATGACTAATTCTGCGGGTCAAAGTCAATTCTAAGGGCTTAAGTGGAGATGACCAATTCTGCGGGTCTAAGCCAATTCTGCGGGCTTAAGTGGAGATGACCAATTCTGTGGGTCGAAGCCAATTCTACGAGCTTATGTTGAGATGACATTCTGCGGGTCGAAGCCAATTCTGAGGGATTAAGTGGAGATGACAAATTCTGTGGGTCAAAGCCAATTCTGCGGGCTTAAGTGGAGATGACCAATCCTGTGGGCTTGTGTAGAGGTGACCAATTCTGCGGGTCGAAGCCAATTCTGAGGGATTAAGAGGAGATGGCCAATTCTGCGAGTCGAAGCGGGCTTTAGTGGAGATGACTAATTCTGCGGGTCGAAGCCAATTCTGTGGGTCGAAGCCAATTCTGCAGGCTTATGTAGAGGCGATCAATTGTGCGGGTCGAAGCCAATTTTGCGGGCTTAAATGGAGATGTTCTCGGGGAACTCTGCTGGGGAAAATACCTTGTGTTGCTGGGGAGCCGATTGCTGGAGAAATCTTCATGATTTTGGAGATCTTGTGGAGGAGAGGCAAATTTGATTCTGTAAACTCCATTGGGAAAGTGATTAGGCGGTCCAAGTATTGGATGTATTGCTCAGGGAGGTTTGAGACCTTTGGGGTATAGGAGGCGATCCTTAGAGATCCTCCGGGGACGTTGCCGGGAGAAGATTCACTTGTCTTTTGAGAGTTCCACTGGGGAAATAGGGGTTTCTCTTGAGGGAGTTCTAAATCTTTCTTGGGGTTTTTAGGAATTTTTTGAGGATTTTTCAGGGTTTTCTGATATTTTTGGGGAATTTTTGTACGGAATTTTAAGGGGGTGCCGGTCGGCATGGTGTAAAGGGAACCATTCGGCAGTGACACAGTCTTTTGGACTGCCTCGGGAAGGTAAAGGGTAAGTGCCGATCGGTAGATGGGGGGTCAGTGCCGATCGACATGACCCTTTGCATCCTATATAAAGGGGGTAAATTCCCTTCATTTTTCATAGCTTCTTACCTTCTCTCTTTCTGCGATTTTCCTCTGCGAATTGTTCTAGTATTTCGTAATATGAAAAATGGCCGCTTTTATAAGCACTGTTGTACATAGGGAGTGGTTGACTGTTGTTGACTGGGAGAACGTGGAATGGAGGGCCATGGAACCTCTTGGTTTGGGGAGTGAGAACTCCTTTGATGCGTTCGAGCCTGTTACGGTTGAGCGAACCCTTCTGAGGGAGATGTTGCGTCATCACTCTTCGAGGGTGGCGAACCCTTTGGCATTCCTTTTTTGTGTTTTCCTCTTTTCTTGGATTTTGACATGGATTTTTCTTTTTTACAGTCCGATGTCTCTTTGAAGAACATGCGTGCCCTCGGGACGACGGGGCTTAAGGATGTATGGGAGCATCTTCCACCCGTGGCGCGTTGGGTGGTATTATCAGCGGGTTTTGGGAGGTTGACGTCTGCGCTGAATGAGACACCTCGTTCGATAACGGTCTTGTGCGCTGTGGGGGCACTACACCAAAAACAGGAATCTGACATGGTTTAAAACTGTGCCAGATCAAATCTGGCACGGTTTTGAACTGTGCCAGAATCAGGTGTTCCAAAATGGGATTTTTTTTTGCCACGGCTCAAAAGTGTGCCAGATTCAGCCAAACAGGAACACTTCTGGCACACTTTTAAACCGTCATAGAATTTGATATTTCTGGCATACTTTTGCCACAGTTTTTAACTGTGCCAGATTCAGCAAAACAGGAACACTTCTGGCACACTTTTAAACCGTGCCAGAATTTGATATTTCTGGCACACTTTTGCCACAGTTTTTAACTCTACCAGATTCAGCAAAATAGGAACACTTCTGGCACACTTTTAAACCGTGCCAGAATTTGATATTTCTGGCACATTTTTGGCACAGTTTTTAACTGTGCCAGATTCAGCACAATTTAAAAAAAATTGTCACAGTTCAAAACCGTGCCAAAATATGATACACTTTTGCCACGGTTTTGAACTGTGCCAAATTTTTTTAATAAAAAAAAAAATTATTTGAAAGCACAAAATTGACAAATTAATAATATTGCGCGTTATTAATAAACTAATGTACATACAAACTTCAAAATATTTCAAATCTTTAACAGCTCACAGGTCTAAAAAAAATTGGGCAGAGTTTCCTCTATTTTCTGGACATTCCAAAACCTGTTAATACAAAACCTGCCTAACATAAAGCCCGCACGACCACAAAATATAACAATTAACTTACAAAAGCCCTCATGGCCATAAAAGTCAAATTAAAACAACAAAAGACCGTACGATCATGACACAAAAAAAATGGAATCATTAATAAACCTCTTGTTGTAAACCATTGAGTTCTTTGTGTGTGCCACGTGAATAAAAGCCAACGATAAACTGTTATCCGCCAAAAAATATAGAATACAAATAAATTACGATATCAGTAACCCAATAATTTACAAAAAAAAATATTCAAAACAAAAAAATTACATATATGAGTGGAAATTATCGTCATACTTACAAACCAGGAGATCCGGGACTACACGGTCAGTTCCTACAAGTTACATTGATCCCGTGCGAGGTGTTCGTGCCTCCTACGGGGTCGTTTGGGGGCCGGTTTGGATTTTCACCCTTTAACGGCATGTTTTTAACTAAGTGTGATTTTGGCAAATTATCGTCATACTCTCAAACCGGGAGACCCGGGACT
The DNA here is from genome assembly GCA_949130495.1 of Sambucus nigra. NCBI lineage: Eukaryota > Viridiplantae > Streptophyta > Magnoliopsida > Dipsacales > Adoxaceae > Sambucus > Sambucus nigra. Next base: position 539,147,240 of record OX422215.1, on the reverse strand, counting down.
ACGCGGTAAGTTCCTACATGTTACATTGGTCCCGTGCGAGGTGGTCGTGCCTCCTACGGGGTCGTTTGGGGGTCGGTTTGGGTTTTCACCCTTTAACGGCATGTTTTTAACTAAGTGTGATTTTTGCAAATTATCATCATACTCTCAAACCGGGAGACCCGGGACTACGCGGTCAGTTCCTACAAGTTACAATGGTCCCGTGCGAGGTGTTCGTGCCACCTACGAGTCGTTTGGGGGCCGGTTTGGGTTTTCACCCTTTAACGGCATGTTTTTAAGTTTAAGTGTTGATTTTTGCAAATTATCGTCATACTTACAAACCGGGAGATTCGGGACTACGCTGCTAGTTCCTACAAGTTACATGGTGTGACACCCCGCCTAATTAAATACCGGGCGATCACTCCTTTATTAAATTAAAATCAAGGTGAACAGTTGGTTCATTCTTAGCATCACTGTCGTAAAAATAAACTTTTCCAATTTAAACACCCTAATTAATTAAGCTAAGTGTCAAAACCATTTTTAACCTTTCTAACCAAATTGTATTTTTAAAGAAAAACTTATTTATTTAATTATTAACCACATTTTCAATAAGTAAGAATCATACAACAATTATCCTGGAACATAATCCAATTACTTTAAACATTCAACATCCAGAATCCCAACATTTAAAACTTAATGTAAAACATAAATGCTGAATAAATCCCAAAGTAACAGTACGAGAAATAACTGAAATACAAATGTCCCAACAAAACAGATAAATAGTGGAAAGGGCGACACATGCCCCAATAACTGAGAATCATAGGAGTGGAATCAAGTAAATGAAATCGTCTAAGCAAGTGGCCTGCAACTCCCACTTAAGCTGCAGCACGTTCCTTCCAAAGGATCCTAAGCAATAAGCACCTGTGGCTGGGCACCTGTAGTACATACATATATATACAAGAGAGAGAGAGAGAGAGAGAGAGAGAGAAACGGGTCAGAGCCCGATAGTGTATATGATTTAAAAATTATTTAGCAAGTATTTAAATTGATACAGGCTAATGCAACAACATATTAGTGCGACACTCTCTTGAGAAATTCTCACCTCTCTTCTAATGTGCACACCTATCGCACTAACCTTCCCAGTGGTCTATCTCATCATATATCACGCTATCCTTTCCCAATGGTTTAACTTATCTTAGGTTATTCGCAGGATTCAAAATTAAACGATTCAATTGTTTGAAAAGAATATTTCAATTAGTAACCAAAGTTCTCATTTTAACTTTATTAATCAATAAAGTTTTTCCAGTGTCATATTATAGTTTCTCAAAACAAGTATTTACAATTTGAGTCATCAACCATGTCCTACATATCCAATCACAGTAGGCAGTTCCCGATTTTAGAATTTTATATATATATTAACTACTCGTAAAATATATATATATATATATATATATATATCATAACAGCACCCCAAAATAAAACTATGGTGCGGGCATACTCTACTATCCAATCCCCGTATCACTCGTACAAATTCGGAATCACTCTCGAACTGTATTAACACATACTCAAACAATATTGAGGCGAAGCATAGATTTCAAGTCTCTAAGAGGATGGCATATGTCTGCGTCTCTTAGGACCGTCTGAACTATCACTACGATAGCCTGTACCAAGGATATCTACACACAAACAATATGAGGCGAAGCATAGATTCGAAGTCTCTAAGAGGAAAGCACATACCCGCGTCTCTTAGGACCGTCCGAACTACCATTCCGATAGCCTATACCAAGGATTTCTATCTTCTAGGGTACAAGTCAATATCCCCCATAAAGGTCCCATCGAGGTAAGACTGTCCCAGCGCGGAAACCTCAGGGATAACAAGTAGTGTGGACATGATTTTCATACATAGATAGTATATGCATACACAATCATATAACTATACTAATATTACCATGTCAATAATGGGTATATTCTCAATTCCCATAATTACGACATTTGTATTTATTTCTCATTATTTAGTTATCACGTATAACCATTCACATCTTACTTTAATTTGAGGAACCTTTCCACTTACTACATAACGCTCCTGGATTCTATCCTCCCAAGTATAAAATTCAGTAGGTATACTCATTTGTCCTAAAGTAACTCTCTTACGTGTCTCTCTCTTTAAATCATAAATTCACCGACCCTTATGTAATTATCCCAAAATACAATCTTTGCCCGACATCAAGGGTCCCAAAATCTATTCACATGTCCTACTGGTCTTCCCTATCTCCCAAAACATTTTATTAAGGATGCCCAAGAGTTATCTCACAATAAATTAAATTTAACTCATGTAAAAGGAAATAGGAGTCTGCCAGGAGGGGTCGATCGATCGAGGTCTAGAGCTTGATCGATCGAACCTTCGATCGATCGAAGCTCTGGGCTCGATCGATCGGTCAAGCAGGTATTGCGATTTCTGCAGAATTGCAGTTACGGATTCTAACACATTTCTTCATTCAAATCCATATTTTTCAATCCCAAACGTCTCAAAAATTGTACTACCAACATTGTATCACCCTACTAGGTATTTCCAACGTGAAGCATGAGGAATTTTATCATTATACATGGATTAACCAACCAAAAATTATTATAATTATCAAGAACCCTAGAATTCTCTTAAACATGGTTCTAACAAGTATTTCCAGAAATTTCCTTCTTGTAAACATCATAATTTCGTGGGTAATTCCTCTACATGGCAAGGGTTTCCAGAATTATCAATTTATTCATCACTACATGCAATTTCCTAACTCATGTCTTAGGTTTCTTCCATAAAAACTCATTCTAATTACTCCTACACTAATATGAAAGATGCACCAACGAAATAAGCAAGATAAACACTTGCCTGGGATTTTTGATGTTCTGATTTGTAGATGATTTTGGTGTGGTTGCGTAGCCCGTCGCGCGATCTACGCGTTGGTGGTGGTGGCGGTGCAAACGGATGGATTTTGGGCCTTGAATTTGCCTTGAGAGCTCTCTCCTTCCTCTCCTATGGCCGTTCTTGTGTTTGTGTTTTCTAACCCTAGCTGACTAACCTAAATGGCTGATATAGGTTACTGATTTTCGTGGGTTTAATTACCCATAATTGCGAAATGTCCAAAACGCCCTCCCGGGGTACTAATTAGGCCTAAAAACTCCCCGAGACCCAAACTAAACCCCCGGGTACATTTTTCTGACTATTTTGACCCTTCTGGACGCGTTGGCGCACTCAAAATGACCATATAAGTGACTTATAAAATATTCACTTTTATTTATCAAAGTTTAGTCCCGACGCGACACGGGCGCGTCCCGACTCAAATTTCCAAAATTGTCATTTTATTCACTCGTGACATTCAATATAACCAATATTACATATTGCTTTGCTCATTAGTAATATTCAACAAATTTCCCATAATTACTAACTCTCGTCACATTTATAATTATAACATAATTAATTTTCGATAATTACTAACTCTCGTCACGTTAATAATTATAACATAATTAATTTCTGGATTTTTATTAAATAATTAAATCACATTAAATTTAATAAATTCCCAAATTAATATAGCATAAAAATACGAGGTATGACATACTTCCCCCCTAATAACGGAATGTCGTCCCGAAATTCGGAAAACAAGGCATACCTGGTAAGAACAAATCTGGATATCTCTCACGCATATCGACCTCACGCTCCCAAGTGGATTCCTCCATATTATGATGCTCCAACTGGACTCGCACAAGTGGAACTATCTTCGACCTCAATCTCCTCTCACTATAGTCTAGGATAGCCACCGGTCTCTCCTCGTAAGAGTTGTCAGGCTGTAAGTCTATCTCATCTATCGCGATGTGAGTATTGGCCATATCATCCCGAAGATACCGTCTCAACGACGAGATGTGGAATACATCGTGAATGCGATGTAAATGCTCTGGTAGTCCCAATCTGTATGCTACCGGCCCAATCCTCTCGATGATGAGAAATGGTCCCACGTACCTCGGGGCCAATTTCCCTTTCTTCCCGAACCTCATCACTCCTTTCATAGGAGATACACGCAGTAACACTTGGTCCCCCACATTAAACTCCCGGAAGAACCATTTCGCATCGGCGTAGCTCTTCTGCCTGTCCTGGGCTACTCGAATGCGACTCCTAATCATCTCAATCCTCGCGGAGGTTTCCTGAATCACCTCTGGTCCTAGCAACTTGTTATCCCCCACCTCGAGCCAACAAGTTGGAGAACGACAAGGCTTGCCATACAAAGCCTCAAATGGAGCCATACCAATCGTAAACTGATAAGAGTTATTATAAGCAAACTCTACCAGTGGAAGATGTGGCTCCCATCCTCCTCCAAAATCAAGAACACACATGCGTAGCATATCCTCTAGCATCTGATTAGTACGCTCTGTCTGTCCATCTGTCTGTGGGTGATAAGCTAAACTCAACCTCAACTCAGTACCCATAGCCTCCTGAAAGCTTTCCCAGAAAAGTGAGACGAAAATCTTGTCTCTATCTGACACAATATTCAGGGGCACCCCATGTAATCTGACAACCTCAGCAATGAACAACTGAGAATACTGACCCGTGGTATAGTCTGTCCGCACCGGCAGAAAATGAGCCACCTTGGTCAAACGATCTACAATCACCCAGATAGAATCGTGGCCCTGCTGTGATGTAGGCAAACCTGTAATAAAATCCATGGAAATACTCTTCCATTTCCATGCGGGTACTTCCAATGGCTGAAGCAATCCTGACGGTTTCTGATGGTCCACCTTCACCAGCTGGCAGGTAGAACATTTGGACACGAACTCAGCAATCTCCTTCTTCATCCCACTCCACCAGTATTGCCTCCTCATATCCTGGTACATCTTATCTCCTCCAGGATGTACTGCAAATCGGGACCCGTGAGACTGAGTCATCACTGCATGACATAATTCTGCTCTTTCTAGAACCACCAATCTCCCATTAAACCTCAAACCCCCATCAGAACTTACAGAGTAGGACTCAGCACCCTCAGATAAAAGTCGTACAATCTGCTCCTGGCAAAACGGGTCTGTGGTTTGGGCCTATATTACCCTCATGAAAATCTCGGGTGTGACTGTCATAGCAGATATGAAGGAACGGTCTACTGCGTCTTGGTGGCCTAACTCCTTCCACTTTACTTTCCAGACGTACGATACCTCATTTACCGGTCTATGGCTCAACGCATCAGTGACTACATTGGCTTTCCCCGGATGATACTGTATGTCAAACTGATAGTCCTTCACAAACTCTAACCATCTGCGCTGTCTCATATTCAGCTCTCGCTGAGTGAATAGGTATTGCAGTGACTTGTGGTCTTTGAACAAGCGGGATTTCTCCCCCAATAAGTAGTGCCTCCATATCCTTAATGCAAAAACGACCGCTGCTAACTCCAGGTAGTGGGTGGGGTAATTCTTCTCATGCGGCTTAAGCTTGCGGGAGGCAAAAGCTATAGCCTTCTCCTCCTGCTGAAGTACTCCCCCAAGTCCCCGTAAAGAGGCATCGGTGTAAACCAGGTACTCCGCACCCGGCTTCGGTAAAGCAAGGACTGGTGCTGAAGTAATCTTGTCTTTCAGCTCGTCGAAAGCCAACTGACAAGCGTCATCCCAAACATATGGCACCCCTTTGCGAGTCAGGCTCGTCAATGGACCCGCTATTTTGGAGAATCCCCGAATGAATCTCCTGTAGTATCCGACTAACCCCAAGAAACTACGCACTTCTGTCGGTGTCGTGGGCTGTCCCCATTCCCTCACTGCTGACACTTTACTCGGGTCGACTGTTATCCCCTGCTCAGAAACAACGTGCCCCAAGAACTGTACTTCTCGCAACCAGAATCCACACTTCTCGTACTTAGCATACAATTGATGCTCTCGTAAAGTCTGAAGAACCTGCCTCAAGTGCTTGGCATGCTCCTCCTCGGAGTGTGAATATATCAAAATGTCATCTATGAAGACGATGACAAACTGGTCCAAGAACTCTCTGAATACTCGGTTCATTAAGTCCATGAATACGGCTGGAGCATTTGTGAGACCAAATGGCATCACTCTGAACTCGTAAGACCCATATCTCGTCAAGAAGGCAGTCTTTGAAACATCCTGCTCTCTAATACGTAGCTGATGGTACCCCGACCTCAGATCTATTTTCGAAAAGAAAGTTGCTCCCCTCAGTTGGTCGAACAGATCATCGATTCGAGGCAACGGATACTTATTTCGTATCGTGACCTTGTTCAACTCCCGGTAGTCCACACACAACCTCAGTGAACCATCTCTCTTTTTCACAAACAGAACTGGAGCATCCCAAGGTGAAGTACTCCTGCGAATGAAGCCCTGACCTAACAGTTGCTCTATCTGATCTCGTAACTCTCGCATCTCCGCCGGAGCCATACGGTATGGAGCGCGTGCTATAGGTCTAGTATCTGGCAAAAAATCTATAACAAATTCTATCTCTCGACTGGGGGGTAGGCCTGGTATTTCCTGAAACACATCGGAATACTCACGAACAACTGGAATCGAGTCTAACGGAAGCACAACCTCCTTAGAGGTATCCTCCTCTATATAATACAAATGAGCGGTCGAACCTCCCTCTGGGCGAGGCATCGCCACTATAAACATCTCTTGCCCCGGAATGGCAAAAATAATGCTCCCACCGAAGCAATCAATCATGGCTCTATAAGCTGCGAGCCAATCCATACCAATAATAACATCATGCTCATGCATATCTAAGACTAACATGTCTGCAGGTAATACAAAACTACCAATCTCTACCCCCACTCCTCGACATATAAAGAAGATAAGCGACCCACTCCCCAGTGGTGAGTCTACACACGTCACTGTGCTCTCTGCTGTGGCTAACAACCCTAAGGCCTTCGCAAAATGCGTAGCTATAAAATAATGAGTCGCCCCAGTATCAAACAAAACCCGACCCGTAGTACCATTGATAGGAAACATACCCTCAATCGCGGGTGGTGCCTGTGGAGCTGCTGCCTGGTGGACGTTATAGACACGTCCGTACTGTAACTGCCCCTGCTGCACTGGAGCTGCTGGAATGGTTGGTAGGGCTGGAGCTGGGAGGGCAGGTGGAAAAAATGGCCTCTATGGCTCATTACGGGCACCCTGCTGCTGTGGGGCCCTATCTCCCTCCAGACAATCTTGGCGCCTATGGCCGTGTCTACCACACCCAAAACATCGGCCTTTGAAGTTGCCTCCCCTCTGACTCGGTTGACCACGGCCCTGCTGGCCGTTACCATTATGCCAGTGGCCCTGTTGGCCCTGATGAACACGCTGTTGGCCCTGTTGGCCCTGCTGCTGACCCTGCTATCGGTGTTGGCCTTGCTGGCCCTGATGATTAGGCTGGCCCTGATGACCCTGCTTATAACCGCCAAATCCCTGCCTGGAATCACCTGAACGAAATCGCTTAGCAGGGTCCCCTGATGGGAACTCTGCTCGTGCTGACGAGTCTGTCCATGAGATGGTGCCCCACTAGCATTACCACCCCCTGTCCTGCCCTGCTGGCTGGACTCTCCTGCTCTCTTGCTTCCCTGCAGATGGAAGCGGTGATCCTGGTAATGTTGTAACGCAGCATTGAGTACATCAGTAAAATTACTCAGAGATAGATTCCCAATAAGATGCTGACGGATCCTCCAAGCTAACCCGTCCACAAAAAACATAATCTTCTTGCCCTCTGTGGGTGCCTCATCTGGCACGATGGTGAGAAGTCTCGTGAACTCCTCCTCATACTCAGCTACGGTAGAATTCTCCTGTTTTAAATTCAGTAATTTCCGCCTCATCTCAGTCTTCATGGAGGGTGGAAAATACTTGCGGTCAAACCGTTCCCAGAACAACTGAATAGGGATCGTGTCCCTCTCCTCCAATGTGGTAGTGGACTCCCACCACTGCAAAACGGCCCCCACCAGCTTAAAGGAAGCCAACAACTGCTTTTTCACGTCGGTGCACTCATACATACGAAGATGCCACTGGATGTCTTTCTTCCATTGGCTGACTTTGATGATATCTGAGCTACCAGAGAACTCAGGGGGATGTGCCTTCTGAAAAGCATCCCTAACCCTCTCCCATGCAGATGGAAGTTGTGCTGGTACTGGCGCCACTGCCTGAATCTGGGGTGGAGCCTGCTGAACCACCGCTAGCGCGGCATTCACCGCCTGAGCAACAATGGCGGCTACTTCATTAGCATTCATAGTGCCTGGCACCGGAGTTGCTAGCTGCTCGGCCTGGGCACGCCTATCCTTCGGTGCACGTCTCAGAGGCATCTGAAACGTGAAGGAGTTTATTAGTCTACAGTTATTAACAAATCTCAAATAGTTGAAGACATAACGTTAAAGAAGAAATACGACAATCCTAAAAATAGGGCTCTACAACAAAAACGTTAAGCTGAAAGCGAAAATAAGCCGTACAGATCCTATGGACACTAGAACCTGATGCTCTGATACCACCTGTGACACCCCGCCTAATTAAATACCGGGCGATCACTCCTTTATTAAATTAAAATCAAGGTGAGCAGTTGGTTCATTCTTAGCATCACTGTCGCAAATGAAAATCTTTTCCAATTTAAACACCCTAATTAATTAAGCTAAGTGTCAAAACCATTTTTAACCTTTCTAACCAAATTGTATTTTTAAAGAAAAACTTATTTTATTTAATTATTAACCACATTTTCAATAAGTAAGAATCATACAACAATTATCCTGGAACATAATCCAATTACTTTAAACATTCAGCATCCAGAATCCCAAAATTAAAAACTTAATGTAAAACATACATGCTGAATAAATCCCAAAGTAACAGTACGAGAAATAACTGAAATACAAATGTCCCAACAAAACAGATAAATAGTGGAAAGGGCGACACATGCCCCAATAACTGAGAATCATAGGAGTGGAATCAAGTAAATGAAATCGTCTAAGCAAGTGGCATGCAACTCCCACCTAAGCTGCAGCAAGTTCCTTCCAAAGGATCCTAAGCAAGACGCCCCTATGGCTGGGCACCTGTAGTACATACATATATATACAAGAGAGAGAGAGAGAAAAACGGGTCAGAGCGCGATAGTGTATATGATTTAAAAATTGTTTAGCAAGTATTTAAATTGATACAGGCCAATGCAACAACATATTAGTGCGACACTCTCTTGAGAAATTCTCACCTCTCTTCTAATGTGCACAGCTATCGCACTAACCTTCCCAGTGGTCTATCTCATCATATATCACGCTATACTTTCCCAATGGTTTAACTTATCTTAGGTTATTCGCAGGATTCAAAATTAAACGATTCAATTGTTTGAAAAGAATATTTCAATTAGTAACCAAAGTTCTCATTTTAACTTTATTAATCAATAAAGTTTTTCTAGTGTCATATTATACTTTCTCAAAACAAGTATTTACAATTTGAGTCATCAACCATGTCCTACATATCCAATCACAGTAGGCAGTTCCCGATTTCAGAATTTCATATATATATATTAACTACTCGTAAAATATATATATATATATATATATATATATATATCATAACAGCACCCCAAAATAAAACTATGGTGCGGGCATACTCTACTATCCAATCCCCGTATCACTCGTACAAATTCGGAATCACTCTCGAACTGTATTAACACATACTCAAACAATATTGAGGCAAAGCATAGATTTCAAGTCTCTAAGAGGATGGCATATGTCTGCGCCTCTTAGGACCGTCTGAACTATCACTGCGATAGCCTGTACCAAGGATATCTACACACAAACAATATGAGGAGAAGCATAGATTCCAAGTCTCTAAGAGGAAATCATATACCCGCGTCTCTTAGGACCGTCCGAACTATCATTCCGATAGCCTGTACCAAGGATATCTATCTGCTAGGGTACAAGTCAATATCCCCCATAAAGGTCCCATCGAGGTAAGACTGTCCCAGCGCGAAAACCTCAGGGATAGCAAGTAGCGTGGGCATGATTTTCACACATAGATAGTATATGCATACACAATCATATAACTATACCAATATTACCATATCAATAATGGGTATATTCTCAATTCCCATAATTACGACATTTGTATTTATTTCTCATTATTTAGTTATCACGTATAACCATTCACATCTTACTTTAATTTGAGGAACCTTTCCACTTACTACATAACGCTCTTGGATTCTATCCTCCCAAGTATAAAATTCAGTAGGTATACTCATTTGTTCCAAAGTAACTCTCTTACGTGTCTCTCTCTTTAAATCATAAATTCACCGACCCTTATGTAATTATCCCAAAATACAATCTTTGCCCGACATCAAGGGTTCCAAAATCTATTCACATGTCCTACTGGTCTTCCCTATCTCCCAAAACATTTTATTAAGGATGCCCAAGAGTTATCTCACAATAAATTAAATTTAACTCATTTAAAAGGAAATAGGAGTCTGCCAGGAGGGGTCGATCGATCGAGATTTGGAGCTCGATCGATCGAACCTTCGATCGATCGAAGCTTTGGGCTCGATCGATCGATCAAGCAGGTATTGCGATTTCTGCAGAATTGCAGTTACGGGTTCTAACACATTTCTTCAACCAAATCCATATTTTTCAATCCCAAACGTCTCAAAAATTGTACTACCAACATTGTATCACCCTACTAGGTATTTCCAACGTGAAGCATGAGGAATTCTATCATTATACATGGATTAACCAACCAAAAATTATTATAATTATCAAGAACCCTAGAATTCTCTTAAACATGGTTCTAACAAGTATTTCCAGAAATTTCCTTCTTGTAAACATCATAATTTCATGGGTAATTCCTCTACATGGCAAGGGTTTCCAGAATTATCAATTTATTCATCACTACATGCAATTTCCTAACTCATGTCTTAGGTTTCTTCCATAAAAACTCATTCTAATTACTCCTACACTAATATGAAAGATGCACCAACGAAATAAGAAAGATAAACACTTGCCTGGGATTTTTGGTGTTCTGATTTGTAGATGATTTTGGTGTGGTTGCGTAGCCTGTCGCGCGATCTACGCATTGGTGGTGGTGGCGGGTCAAACGGATGAATTTTGGGCCTTGAATTTGCCTTGAGAGCTCTCTCCTTCCTCTCCTATGGCCGTTCTTGTGTTTGTGTTTTCTAACCCTAGCTGACTAACCTAAATGGATGATATAGGTTACTGATTTTCGTTGGTTTAATTACCCATAATTGCGAAATGTCCAAAACGCCCTCCCGGGGTACTAATTAGGCCTAAAAACGCCCCGAGACCCAAACAAAACCCCCGAGTACACTTTTCTGACTATTTCGACCCTTCCGGATGCGTTGGCGCACTCAAAACGACCATACGAACAACTTATAAAATATTCACTTTTATTTATCAAAGTTTAGTCCCGACGCGACACGGGCGCGTCCCGACTCAAATTTCCAAAATTGTCATTTTATTCACTCGTGACATTCAATATAACCAATATTACATATTACTTTTCTCATTAGTAATATTCAACAAATTTCCCATAATTACTAACTCTCGTCACGTTAATAATTATAACATAATTAATTTCCGATAATTACTAACTCTTGTCACGTTAATAATTATAACATAATTAATTTCTGGATTTTTATTAAATAATTAATTCACATTAAATTTAATAAATCCCCAAATTAATATAGCATAAAAATACGGGGTATTACACATGGGTCCCGTGCGAGGTGTTCGTGCCACCAACGGGGTCGTTTGGGGGCCGGTTTGGGTTTTCACCTTTTAACGGCATGTTTTTAAGTTTAAGTGTTGATTTTTGCAACATATCGTCATACTTACAAACTGGGAGATCCGAGACTACGCTGCCAGTTCCTACAAGTTACATGGGTCCCGTGCGAGGTATTCGTGCCTCCTACGGGGTCGTTTGGGGGCCGGTTTGGGTTTTCACCCTTTAACGACATGTTTTTAAGTTTAAGTGTGATTTTTGCAAATTATCGTCCTATTCACAAACCGGAAGACCCAGGACTATGCTGCCAGTTCCTACAAGTTACATTGGTTCCGTGCGAGGTGTTCGTGCCTCCTACGGGGTCGTTTAGTGGCCGGTTTGGGTTTTCACCCTTTAACGGCATGTTTTTAAGTTTAAGTGTTGATTTTTGCAAATTATCGTCCTATTCACAAACCGGGAGACCCGGGACTACGCTGTCAGTTCCTACAAGTTACATTGGTCCCGTGAGAGGTGTTGGTGCCTCCTACGGGGTTGTTTGGTGGCTGGTTTAGGTTTTCACCCTTTAGCGGCCTTTTTTTAACGTGTGATTTTTGAAAATTATCCTCATACTCTCAAATCGGGAGACCCGAGACTACGCGGTCAGTTCCTATAAGTTACATCAGTCCCATACGAGGTGTTCATGCCTCCTACGGGGTCGTTTGGGGGCCGATTTGGGTTGTCACCCCTTGACGGCTTGTTTTTAAGTCTAAGTGTGATTTTTGCAAATTATCGCCATACTCTCAAACCAGGAGACCCGGGACTACGCGGTCAGTTCCTACAAGTTACATTGGTCCCGTGAGAGGTGTTCGTGCCTCCTACGGGGTCGTTTGGGGGCCGGTTTGGGTTTCCACCCTTTAACGGCATGTTTTTAAGTTTAAGTGTTGATTTTTGCAAATTATCGTCATACTTATAAATTGGGAGATCCAGGACTACGCTGCCAGTTCCTACAAGTTACATGGGTCCTGTTCGAGGTGTTCGTGCCTCCTACAGGGTCGTTTGGGGGCCGGTTTGGGTTTTCACCCTTTAACGACATGTTTTTAAGTCTAAGTGTTGATTTTTGCAAATTATCATCATACTTACAAATCGGGAGATCCGGGACTACGCTGCCAGTTCCTACAAGTTACATGGGTCCCGTGCGAGGTGTTTGTGCCTCCTACGGGGTCATTTGGGGGCCGATTTGGGTTTTCACTCTCTAACGACATGTTTTTAACTAAGTGTGATTTTTGCAAATTATCGTCATACTCTCAAACCGGGAGACCCGGGACTACGCGGTCAGTTCCTACAAGTTACATTGGTCCCGTACGAGGTGTTCGTGCCTCCACGGGGTCGTTTGGTGGTCGGTTTGGGTTTCCACCCTTTAACGGCATCTTTTTAAGTTTAAGTGTTGATTTTTGTAAATTATCGTCATACTTACAAACCGGGAGATCTGGGACTACGCTGCCAGTTCTTACAAGTTACATGGGTCCCGTACGAGGTGTTCGTGCTTCCTACGGGGTCGTTTCGGGGCCGGTTTGGGTTTTCACCCTTTAACGACATGTTTTTAACTCTAAGTGTGATTTTTGCAAATTATCGTCATACTCTCAAACCGGGAGACCCGGGACAACGCGGTCAGTTCCTACAAGTTACATTGGTCCTGTGCGAGGTGTCCGTGCCTCCTACGGGGTCGTTTGGGGACCGGTTTGGGTTTTCACACTTTAACGACATGTTTTTAAGTTTAAGTGTAATTTTTGCAAATTATCGTCATACTCTCAAAACGGGAGACTCGGGACTACGCGATCAGTTCCTACAAGTTACATGGGTCCCGTGCGAGGTGTTCATGCCTCCTACGGGGTCGTTTGCGGGCTGGTTTGGGTTTTCACCCTTTAAGGGCTTATTTTTAAGTCTAAGTGTGATTTTTGTAAATTATCGTCATATTCTCAAACCGGGAGACCCGGGACTACGCGACCCGTTCCTACAAGTTACATTGGTCGCGTACGAGGTGTTCGTGCCTCCTACGGGGTCGTTTGGGGGCTGGTTTGAGTTTTCACCCTTTAACGGCTTGTTTTCAAGCGTAATCTACGTATGACTTTCTATATAGTTTGTTTCAACTTATATTCAATAATTATTAATTAAGTTAAGCTGATATTTTCTTTTTCCATTATATGTTCAAAATTTTGATACGTATCTTTGATATATATAGTAGATACACACACACACATACACACACACACACACACACACATATATATATATATATAAGGCTGCCTTATATATTGTATACCCTGTTTCGTTCAGTATCCTGGCAGCCAACGAATTGGATGGTCCACCCTCAAATGGTTTGTTTTTTTAGGTAACAGATGAATAATACAGAACCTTCCTAAATGATATATATAAGTATATATGTATAATAGAAAGAGTAATAACTATTATTTCTTAACCATAGACCATGGGAAGAATGATATGATCCTAGAGTGAGTGAGCAATTGAGTTCCATATACTAAAACTTATGAAGCTAGAACATGGCGTGTTTAAATCAATTTTCAAAAAAGTTAGGATGGAATAATTCAAAAACCATATACATGAAGGGTATTTGAGACTGGATTAAAAAACCATCACCAACCTGAAAAATGGCACAAATAAAATAGGTCGGGATCTGGCAATGCTCCTCCGACCCCAGTTGGAATGACGAGGCTCCACACAACCCTCATTGGTTTAAGCACCATCCACACCTCAGAGACAAAGTCAGGCCAGTTCCTACTATCCATATCATAACAATTTATGGTCAAGTGAGCCAACTGTTTGGCCTGAATAAATGGCCAGTTTCCAACAGCAGGATCAAGGACTCTTTTGAAATCTCCCTTATCTAATGCATCTTTCACTTCCTTTATTATCCCTAGGGTTGGTCTTCCAGTCAATAATCTCAATATTAGAAGTCCAAATGAGTATACATTCGACTTTGGAGTAAGGTCTCCCGTGGCGAGGAACTCAGAGTCCATGTACATAAAAGTACCCTTCGAATCAATTCTGCAACACAGTGCCGTGTTATTACTTGAAAACTCGTCTAGAGGAAGTATGCAACTGAGTCCAAAGTCACTGAGTATGCTCACTAAGTTGGCATTGAGGATAACATTATCTGGTTTTGGGCCCCCGTGTATTATGCTATGAGGGCTGCACAAATGAAGGAAAATTAGAACACAACACATATCTGTGGCAATACGAATTCGAGTTTTCCAGGATAGTGGGGGAGTGTTGTCCTTATAGTTGAGATGATCTTCGAGGTTTCCATTGGGAAGATACTCATAGATAAGAGTCCAAGCTTCTAGGCAGGATCCTATAAGAGTGACAAGATTAGGATGCCTTAACTTACTCAAAATATTGACCTGATGAAAAAGAGAAACAATAAAGATTCAGATACCTGTCTATTCTAATTGGGAAAGATACAAAAATTGATATCACCCAAATGTGTTGATAAAATATGTTAAGCATGATATGAAGAGAATCTATCAGCAATTTTTTCAAAGAAAATTACAAGAAATGATATTAACAAAAGGACATTACAATTTCTAGAATACAACTGAAGAATCTATCAACAATTTTAGCATCCAAAGCAAATTTCTTAAAATTATATGCTCACTTTTTTTCCAGTGTGCCATCTCTGAATAAAGTTTCAATTTTGCCTAGTTGTGTCGGAGATTCATAAAGTTTCCATTATCAGCCGTTGGATATTGCTTGATGGCATATGCCTCTCCATAAGACTGCCGTTTTGGAAAATATAATTCATAACATCACCACACAAAAAGTTGTATAGACAAAATACAAATTATGAAAAAATGTCTATTTAACACATTTGGTCTGGAAAAAAGATTACATATATCTCAACACCAAAAGCAATTGACGTGTTAGTAATTATAGACAATATTTTTGCTGATATTTCTCAACCATCAAAAGAAAATTATATAAAAGAGTCATTTAATTTTTCAAGAAAAAATTGCATTTTGAAGAGAATTTTTTCATTATTTTTGTCAACATGGAATACCTTCTCTATCACTCAGCCAACAACATTACCAAATTACAAAAATTGAACTCTGATACAACACAACACTTATTTTAAACATCCTACATAAAGAAGCAGCAGCAGCAACTGCCTAATAGTAACTTTTTCAGCTTTTTTTGGGACTCCATCTCTCATTGCAATCAAAACACACATGGGAAACAAAACTGAATATTAACAAGATGTGTTAAGATGCCCAAAAATATGGAGAATCGGGCATCTAATAGCATATGGTAAAATCTAAAGCAAATAGATAAGATATTACAGAAGGTACAAAGTGACAATATGATAAAAAAAACATGTGGAGAAATATTATATAACTAAAGATATCATGGAATCCAATGAGTTGAATAATACGCAAATTCATTTCTTAAATTTCAAAAACTCTATACGTGAATTGACTAATTTGACATTCCAGGAAGTGAAATACACAAAACTCTATACTTGTATTTTGGATGAAATAGTAACAGAGCATGCGTTTTATCTATAATGAAAGAACGAAGACCAACCAACAATATATTAACCCACCTCTCTCTGTAGTGCCTCATCCAGCTCCTGCTTATCATCCGGAGTGATGTCTTTAGCATACAACTGATCCAAACAATTCTGAATTCTGAAAAGATAAAATCCAGAAAGAAAGTATCATTAGAATTGTTGGTAAAGGAAAACAATCATAATCCCTTTTCTAGATGGAATTGTGAAGTAATGAAAAGTTCCAAGTGGGACATTTAGATAACATAAATGCAATTAAATCAACAGAGAATATTTAAAAGAAAGGGAGTCTTTCTTTCAGATAGATAGACAGAGAGCGAGCGAGAGAGGCCTGAATTTTTTCTATGCAAAAGATGGACATTTTTTCAGCGAATTTAGTGGAGTTTAAATTCCATGCAGAGATCTTCTCCGTCATTATGGAGAGAAATAAATGCAATAATTTAGTGGGTGAAATGCAAATTCAATTAATATGCACAGTCGTTGATATGTATTATTTGTATTTCACCCATTAAATGATTGGAATTGGTGGATATGATCGACTTAAACTTGAGTCATATTCATCAAGTTTCTTCTTAAAATTCAACTTTGTACTCCCCAAAAGGGGAGGTATGTAAGTATCTTAAAATAAGGACACCTACGATAACAAAAGGGCCTTTATACTAGGATCTGTAGCAAATTATAGAAGATAAACCTTCCGTGCTTCTAAAGCAAGGATCTATGGGTCTTCTTTAGTTGTCGCAGATTGTAGGGGACTTCTTTAGTTGCACCACCAGCCTCTTAAGGGTCTCTTCAATATCTGATTTCGTTATCGCAGAGGCCTCTTCGGCCAAATTACCCTTTTTCAACTTAATCCTTCTTCTGTAAGCTATCTAAACCTCTTCTGTCAAGTTGGCCAAGTTAAGAATGTGGGAGAAGGACTTGGCAACTACAATAGAATCTCTGGGATCCAAACTTATTATCACTCTCCCAATCTCCTCCAATTTATTGGGGTCAATCTTCCCTTCATACTCAGCTGATAGCTCGTAACAATCTTGAACCTAATCCATGCACACACAAATAAAAAATAAAAATAAAGAGAAAGTTAAGCTCTATGAAGCATGGACATGGATATGGGACACGTAAACAAGACAAAAAACAAGTCAACATAAAAAACCATATGAAAATTATATTACCCTGGATAGTAATGCGGCCCAATCGTCTAAGCTCCATCCTTCCTAAGTGTATGCTTAATTTCTATGAGATCCATTTTCCCTAGCTCTGTTTGTTATTGAAACATAAGTGTTTAATAGAGGTATTGATACTTTGATGTATCAGGAAGACGTTAAACACTTTTCCATGCCTCCTAAGAGTCCTATCATTAGTTTCATCTCATTTGTAGATGATATTCTGATATGTAGAGGAGTTATAAAATTATGGTCATAATAGTAACTAAGCACACATACTTATCACCCGTGTTTCCAAGTTATATTAACTATTTAAGACAATAATTTTTTCATCACACATTCATTGCATCATGAGTTGTCTAAATTATGGAAAGGAGCTATGAACGAAAGGGAAATGCATACCATTCCTTTGCTTCCACACATAGATATCAGTTCATGGCAGAATTGGTTGACCATATCTGGCCTTGCCCACCGTACCACCCTTGGTCATTTTCTGCATGGTCACAAATAAAAAACAGGTCATATAGCAGTATTACAACTACACAACACAAGTAACACAACTGAACATATTTTTTCCTCTTTTTAATTCCATATAACAAACACAAACAAATGAATTCTCACAAGTCCATGTAATCATCTCAAATAAAAATGATATGCAGGACTACTTTACCAATCATATCTTGTGGAAACTACATAATAATTATGATCTATACACATCAAAACATAATACCTATACTCATAAATAGTCTCAAGCATATTACTCTCATGTTCTCCATACAATTTGGACATTACGCACAGCAGCCATGAGCAACACGCTGGGCATCTCCCCTGCAATAAGAGGCAAATTCGTATAGAATTATAGAGAAATTAAGAAAAACTATCAAATTGCATTGCTAAAACAAAACCTATTTCAATTTATTATACCCCAAAACCTAATTTCAATATATTATTAACAGTAGACAAAACATACATACATATAATCAAATCATCCAAACCCCAATTCATTTAACCCAAATCAACCACACCCTAAATCCCCAAGCAATACATAGACGTTTACATTTTTCAATTAAGAGTCTCGCTTAAATATTCTCATTTCGATTTAATTGATTCGTGAGTTTGTTGAAGGTTACCTGATAAGAAAAAGATGGTTGTGGTGATAGAATCCAAAAGAAACCTCAGGCGTGAGTAGAACTAGGTTAGATACTTAATCACATGCACATTATCATGTTTACCCAACACAGTCAAATTTTCTTCATAAAACACCCACCCCGTGTGATTTGATGATGATTAAACCAGAATCTTAAACATTTACCTAAATAAAAAATGGAATCCACTATGAAATTCCAAAAGTATGTATAACCGGTGATACATTTCTAAATATGACACACACACACACACACAATATATATATATATATATATATATATATATATATATATATATATATATATGAACCGTATCTCTGAACGAAATTCAATCGACATACCCACATGTCAATCCAAGCTAACCCCATTTACAACACAACTTCCCAATTTGTACTAAACAAGGGGCACATTCTTCTGACGCATATGTAATTAGTTTGGATTTTGTTCTACTTATTGGTACGAAGAGAATTATTCATAAGGCTTATGTGTAAAGCAATAAAACATAGCACCCTGGAATTACTTTTTCGAATCTTAAACCCCACCGGCACCAAAACGTAACTCAAATCAATCCGACTAGAAACCCTAATTGAAACCCAAACTGACCCAAATAGAACCATAAATAATCCTGATAGAAACCCTAATTTAAACCAAAATTGACCCAAGTAGAAACCCTCATTGCAACCCCCTCAAATATTCCATATTGCAATCACATAAACAAAATGGAACCCTTCGATTCACACACCCTTTAAATCATGAACATATTAGACCTTAAATCATGAAACTCATACACAAACCATTATTCAGATCGAACACACACACACACACACACACACACACACACACACACACACACACACATATATATATATATATATATACAGAGAGAGAGAGAGAGAGAGATCGAACCTAGTTCAGGTCGGGTAGAGAGATATAATGTGCAGTGGAGAAGCTGTGACAAAAAATGTTCCGTGAGAGAGAGTGTGGGAAGAGAAAAGGGCATACGCGGGAGTGAGGGGAGAAGAGAGGGTAGCGGGAATGGGTTATTGGGAGCTAAACAATTTGGACAAATATTATTTTTTAGGATATTTATATTTTAATTAAGTGTGCTCAATTTTGGCACACTTTTAAATGGTGCTAAATTTTGGCACGGTTTTAAAGTGTGCCAGATTGTCATTAAACCGTACCAGAATTTGGCACATTTTTAAGCTATGCCAGAATTTTAATATCAATGTGTGCCAAATTGCTGTTTTTGGTGTAGTGGGGAGAGATGGTGGGACACTACCCACACCTTCCATTTTTTCTTCGGGGAGATGACTGTGACTCCCATAGATGTGCAACAGCTTTTGGGGCTAGATTGCGATGGGGATCTGATAGAGGTGGATCGCTCCCTGCGAGTGAGACCGGAGGCAGTGCGGGCGACGCTCGGTGACGTGGTGAGGATAGTATCTGGGGATTCCATTTCGCTGTCCCTGTTGAAGGATGTTTTGTTGGGTAGGGTGGTTGACGTGGAGGATGGGCTACAGGTGAGGTAGATGGACCAGTTGTTTATCTTGCTAGAGCTGGGGGGATTTATGGTGGCATCAAGCGGCGACATCGTCCACTTGTGGTTCTTGTCGTACTTGAGGGTGTTTTCGAACATCCCTTTCTATGATTGGGGGAGCCTGACTTTGGCGACCCACTATTTTTCTCTGGATGCATTCAGCCGGTGCTGCCGACAGACTTTTACTAGAGCCATGTATCTTCTTGAGGTATTCTTTAATTTGCGCATTTTCCTTTCATGCATTCGCACGTTCCTTATGCGTCTCATTTTTTTTTATTGTAAGTTCTTGTCTTTGGAAGACGTGGTTCTATGAGGTGATTGGGTGTAATACTCAGCTGATCTCTCTGAAGGATGAGACTGTCGAGGATTTCTGTCGGTTGTATCGATAGCGCAAGGCCAATCGACAGTCGAGGGGATCTCTTTCTCTTGAGGCGGTACACCAGGTCTTGAATGGCCTGACTAGTGATAGGGTAAGACTTTTCATACCTTAGTTCTATTCTTTTTGTGCTCTGATTTTGTTTTATCTTATACTTGCTTAGGATTTTTAGGTGACCTTTTACCCTTAGGGGATTTCTATTCAGGACACCTAGTTGACTGGGGTGAACGCGCAGCTACGGTGCTTACTGGCGCATGAGTTTGTCTACTCTTAGTATCTCGGGGGGAGGATGGTTCGATAAATAGTTGAGGAGGAGGTGGTGGTGCCACCTGCGTAGCCTCCTATGTCTATGAGGTGAGAGCGGCTGGTGCCGGAGGATACGAGGATCGCGGCGAGTCCTACCTGTTGTACATTGATACGGCTGTGCCGTATGATTACATGGACTTTGTGACGAGCTGGATGATGGCACCCATCATATATGATGCCTTGCCTTTCCCTCCTGTGGGTTCAAGTCGGTCGGTGGGGTTCTCCCACAGCGGTGGTGGTCCATCGACGTTTGCGGTGACGGAAACTTCGAAGGTTCCCTTCGTACGGTTGCATACTCCTTCATACAATATTCGGCAGGCTGATGGAGGGATGGTGCCTATACTGCATCGTCCTCATGCGATGGACCCGGAGGAGTTGGGCTTGACAGAGGAGGTTCTTCGTCCTAAGGTATATCTTTTCTATTTTTCTTTTTTGTTTTCTTTTGATCCTTTCTACTTGACACTAATTCTGCATTTTCATGTAGCATGTCTGGGAGTCCACCACTTAGCTGAGGGATATTAGGAACTGGATATCTTCGGAGAGTGCCCACATTCGGGACGTTGTTCCTGTTCCTTCTTTCTTGGTGCCATATGCCTAATTCGGAGAGGAGTCTGGTTCAGGTAACGACAGTGTGTCATCTCGCCGCAGGGGAAAGAGAGCGCGTCGCAGGGGTGGAAGCTCTTAGGAGAGAGAGAGGTGAATATTAGGTGAGAGAGAGAGAGAGAGGGAATGTGGGTTCGGGCTGAGTCCTGTTTGTTTTTTTCTTTTCTTTATTTTCCTACAAAAATGATATAACACAGAAACATATATCTATGCAATGCAATGAAGTTTTTTTTATTATCTTCTGTTAATGATGAATGAATGCATGCACATGCGCTTTTTACTTTGTTGCTGAGACCGTAAAAAGAAATATTTTTGGGATTTTGAAAGAAAGTTTTATTCAAAATGAGGAATTATATAAGATGAAAAGGGTATTTTTGAAATTCTGTTGAAAATATCAATTTATTTTTATTGAGTTTTCTGATTTTGAAAAAAAAGGAAAATTTCCAAAAGTAGGGGGTTACCGATTGGCAAGCCCCTTGTCCTGCCTATCGGCAGTCAAGTCCAGTCCCATCATTTCAAAACCTTTATGGGTATCCCCTTCAGCCTTTTGTACTTTGTGAGGCAGGATTCCCTCCGAGTTCTGCAGGGGTTATGCCTTTTGTGAGGGTTTACAAGTATAAAAAGGGGTAAGGGTGGAGTATTTCCATCACACCTTCACACTTTTATTTTCCCACATTCTCACTTGCTTATTATTTCTTAATCTTGCAAGATGTCTCTCCCTGGTAGCATTGAGTTTGAAAACTACCTCGAGACTTTGGAGGCGATGTGCTCCTATAACGTTGACTACGATGCTTACAACATGCATCGAGTTTCTTTATGGCATAATCGACCCATAAAGTGGAACATGCTGATGGCGGTAGTACAATTTTAGTACCCCAAAGACCATGTATTCCACTTTGGGTTGGATGAGGTTTGTCCTACCTACGAAGAGTTTTCTGTCATACTGGGGATAAATCCCAGTGTTGCTATGGCTTTACCTGAATTTTCCCGTTCTCCCAGGGATTTGTTGGTCGGGCTTCTTTGTATTTTACCTTTGGCGGCTAGGTCACTGGTTACTGGAGGAATGATCTCCCTTTCGGAGGTGTTACGATCCGTGCATTTGCAGGAGGTTGGTGATCATGGATACAATGGAGCCGTTGTTCTGGGCTTGGTTTCAAAACTACTACTGGTGACTGGGGAACTGCTGGTGGACCCACAACTTACAGCCGTTACTTTATGGATGTCATACCGTTGCAATTTTGTGTCTATGATATTAGCGAAAACTTTAAACGGCCTGGATGCCTGGCGAGAAGGTCGTTCTGACTTTCTGAGGGGTAGCCCCGTGATGCTTTTCATGTGGTTATCTGAAAGACTTCACCTGGTGACTCCTCCAGAATACCTTTGTTGGTTGTAACCAACTTCTTCTCTCGTCATTTAATCAATGTTGGCCTGGATATTGAGAGCTGGGAGAACTGGTTCGTGGAGCATGGGGCTCTAAATTTATAGGGACAACTACTGCCTATTCTGGAGCTGGGAGAATACCCGTATGTCCAGCTCTAAATTTATATCGGATTTATTTCCGATATAAGATTTGACAGAGCGTGTGCGCATGCGACTTGGCTCTTTGTGGGAAAGTCGTCGTCCGTCGACCCGTCCCTCGTAGTCTGTTGGGAGAGTTTGGCACATCCCTGGGGATTATATGAAGTGGTTATGGAGGAGAGTAGTTAGCAAGATGTTGGAAGTGGAGACTGGATAAAGATGGTTTACCTTATTTAATACCATGGAAGGAGGTGTTGTGGTTTTTCCGAAGCTGGTTCGAGCTTATCGGTCCATGGAGCATCTACAGCACTCTATTTAGGCAGGGGAAGCTTAGGGACCCCAGGATATAGATGATGATGACAGAGTGGGCTCCTCTGGTAGCTGTGGATAGGACTCTTGGAGAGTTTATTTTGTAATGGAAAATAAGTGCGGAGATTTTATTTGGCTTTGAAGGTAGGGGGAGGGAATTATCCATTCCTTTTCTTATGTAATTGTACCGTAATTTCTTATTAGTGAAATAAAAAAGTTTTTGATCATCCAACTGTGCCTTTTTGATGAGTTTTGTATTTTTGAATTATCTATACCGATCACTAAGGCATACATAATCCTTGTGTTCAAGTATATGTTAGAATGAACTATCGTTCTCAGAGATAAGAAAATAATATTTTTTTGTGAAAAAAAAGGGCCGTGGTCATGTAAAATGTGTGAACTACCTACGTAGCTCTAGGGTTTTTTGAATTTTTTTTAATTTTCTGGAAAATGGTTTTTGCAGAGGATCAGGCCCACGTAGTTCTAGGTAAAGGGAAATGAAGAGTTTGTTTAGAATATAATGGAGATGAGAAGAGTCGTAGCGCGCTGAGATTTCGGAATAGGGGTAGAATTTCTTAAGATGGTCCAGATTGACTGTACGATCCATCTCTTCTCCATCTAGGTCGGTGAGCATGGCGGCACCGTCGAACAAGATCTTCTTGATAATGTATGGGCCGCTCCAATTAGGCTTGAATTTCCCTCTAGGGTCCCAGATGGGTTTTATTATTTCTTTGAGGGCTAAATCCCCTCTCGAACACCGCGGTCCTTGACTCTCTTATTGAATGATCGGGCTATTTGGTGATGGTACCCTTGTATGTGGTATAAAGATTTCAATCTCCTTTCATCTAGGAGGGTCAGCTCGTCAAGACGGATTTGGCACCAGTCTTCTTCGTTGACCTTGCTTTCAAGCATGACGCGCAGCGAGGGGATTTCTAGCTCCACGGGTAGGACTAATTCCATGCCATAGACTAGAGAGTAAGGGGTAGCCCCAGTAGATGCTCGAATTGAGGTCCGGTAGCCCCATAGGGTGTAAGGGATTTAGTCGGCCTAATCTCGACAGCTTTCGATCATCTTACTGATGATGGCTTTGAGGTTCTTGTTGGCGGCTTCGACTGCACCATTGGTCTGAGGTCGGTAGGGAGAAGATTTGTGTCTCTGAATCCCATACTCGCAGACCACTTCTGTAACTTCAGCCTCAAAATGCAACTCATTGTCTGATACTAGCTTGTGCGGGACCCCATATCGGCAGATGATGTTTTTCTTGATAAAATTTGCCACTTTCTTGGCATTCAACACTGCGTATGACTCAGCTTCAACCCATTTGGTCAAGTAATCAATGGAAACTAGGACGAACTCATTCCCGTTGGAAGCCTTTGGTGTAACCTTCCCTTTGATGTCGGTACCCCAGGTGGAGAACGTCCAAGGAGAAGTCATGTTGTATAATTCACGCGGAGGCAGATGCTGAAGATTAGAGAACTATTGGCATTTGAGGCATCTCTGAACATAGGCGATGCAATCCTAGGTCATGGTGGTCCAGTAGTAGCCTTGTCGGATGATCTTCTTGGCAAGCATGTGATCGTTCATGTGGGGCCCGCATTCCCCGCTGTGGATTCTCTATATTACCTCTTCAATGTCATCCCCTGCGATGCAGTGTAGATGGGTTCCATTAAAGTTTCTCTTGAATAGTGCTTTATGACAGCTGATGTACTGGGTGACCTGTCTTTGGAGGGTTGCTCGGCCTTTCTTGTTGGAACCCTCGGGATACCTACCTTGTTTGAGGAGGTGCCAGATATTATAGTACCAACAATTGGTTAGCTTAGGATCTTCTAAGGTGATGAACTCAATGTGGTAGCAGTGGGTAGGTTTATCTTGCTTTTGAACTAAGAAGGGGGTCATTGTTATTCCTTCGGGCATGTCGACCATGGAGTCCAAGGTAGCAAGGACATCGACTAGGTTATTCTTTGCTCGAGGTAGGAAATGGAAGCTGATATCTTAGAATTAGGAGGCTAGTTCTTCTAAGTGGGAATGGAAGGGTTGGAGTTTCTCGTCCTTAACTCTCCGCTTTCTGAGCACTTGACCGATGATGAGGGAGGAATCCCCGTAGACATCTAGGTATTGAATACCTTTCTTGAGAGAAACTTTGAGGCCTACCGTGCATGCCTCGTATTCAGTCATGCTGTTGGTGCAAGGGAAATCCAATTTGATGGCGATTAGAGTGTGGGAGTTATCTGGGGTAATCAAAAGTATCCCAATACCATATCCCTTTTTGTTGGCAGCGTCGTCAAAGAACATTTGCCACTGAAGATTGTCCTGGATAGTGCTGATGATGTTTTCATCTGGGAATTCGGAGATCCTGACATCAACTTCATTAATGGGGTAATCAGGGAGGTAGTCTGAGATGGATCTTCCTGTGACGAACACGATATCGAACTCGGCTAGGAGTATCAACCACCGAGACATTCGGCTAGATAAGGCGGGTTTCTCAAGAAGGTATTTGATGGGGTCCATTCGGGATACTAGTTTGATCGGGAAGGCGAGCATGTAGTGTCGTAACTTTTGGGTGACCCAAACAAGCACGACACATGCCTTTTCCAAAGCAGTGTAGTTGACTTCGTATCCTACTAATTTGCGACAGGCATAATATATGGCTCTTTCTTTGAGGGAATCTTCAAGGTATTTGATAGAAATGACTTTTGCGTGTACATTTGTCATTGCTTGAAAAGTCCTTCTAATCAAAACCTCAAATACCTAAAAAATATAACAATCTAAAGTGTAGAGGTAAGTAAGGGTATCAATCCACTTCCAAGGGTGTAAAGCAAAGGGAACAAATTCATTTGTAATTCACTTTTTATTTTCTTTTTGTTCTTTTTCACTTTTTCTATTTTTTTTAGCTTTTTCAATATTAAAACAATAGGGTGAGGTGAGATTTTAAACTAAACTAAACTAAAATGTGATATGAAAATAACTAACTAGAAAGTGGCTAAAATGAAAACAAAGCCTAATACTAAAATAAGAGATAAAGTAAGGTAAATAATTGTGAGAACAATCAAGGAGTGGGATTATACCACAAATTTTAGCTATTCTAATTAATTAATTTAATTAGTTGAATTCTCCCAAATTAATAATAAAATTACAAATCAACTCTCGTTGCAAGTGTAATTATAATAGTAATCTTTTAGAAAACTAAGTTTAACACCCCACAACTCTAGAAAAATAGATCTACACTCCTTTTAATTAGCCACCCGCTAGGATCGATTGGTTAAAAATTCATGTAAATCTTAGAAAATAAAATTTAGAGTCGAAATTCAAGTTAAATACCCCACTTAAGAAACCCCTACCTCTAGTTCGAATCTAAAATGGGTATTATAACTAGAATTTTGATTTTCTCTTGAAAATCATTTACCCTCTCTCGAGGCGTAAATTTAAGGGTGAGGGATCAAAATTAACATTCAAAGGGATTTTTCAAGTAATTAAACTAATCAAAATAGAATAACATCAAATAAGGGTTTTACCCCACCCCTTGAAACGAGATTTAGCCTAACATGATATGAAACATGACAAATTAATAATCAAGGCTACTAAAATAAAAGAGAAGATAATAGAACAAGCAAACCAAATCTCTTTGAGAAAGTTGAACTCTACTCTTCCAAATTGAAGCATACAATCCCTCCAATTGAGCATCCAAATGATTTGAAATTAAATATTCACTCAATTAACTCTCTTACAATATTTAATTTCACAAATATCTAACAAAAAATAAAAAGAATAAAATAAAACTATTTACAAATGGTATTTTTCTCTACAATTCTCTCTCTAGAATTTTCCTATCTAAAAGCTCTCCTCTCAAATGAGGTCTTGAGTCTTCTTTTATAGTAGATGCATGGCACACACGGGGCTAAAGGGTATTTTGGATAAATGGCTATGTGGTGCATATGGATATGGTGTGAGGTCATGTGAATGAGGGGATAAGTGGGTGAGTGGATAGGAATAAAAATCTGATTTAGTTATTGGGTATTTTGGGGTTTTGAGGTTAAAGTTGGTAGGTTGGGGTATAAGGGGTAAAAGGGTTTAAGTTGGTTTAAGTGGCACATGGGTTTTTAGTTTTGGTTGACTTGGTCTTTTGGCTTATTAGTTTGCTTTGGCTGGTAGAAGTAGTGGGTTTGGAGAAGTGGGTCTTGGATTGAGTTAGGTTGGAAGATGGATGGAATCGGGTTGGTTCAACCGGGTTTGGACATGGGTGATAGATTGGAAAAGGGATGGTGAAGGTGGCTGGAAAGTGGATCGAGGAGAGAGAGAGGCCGGATTGGGGCATGCCGGGCTGGGCTGTCATGTTAATGGAAATGAGGTTGGTCTGGGGTTGAATCGCTCGGAGAGGCAGTGGGTATGGGTCGGTGGTAGCTCCGACCGGAGGTGCTCGGGTTGGAGGTCAGATCTGTGTTTAAAAGGGGGCAGGGTCGTCGACGGACGGAGATAGAGGAGGAAGTAGGTGGCTGGAGCTCCGACGCAGGGGGTTTCGCATTGTCGGTAGGAAAAGAGGCTTGGTTCCGGCGACGGAGGTAAGGGGCTACTCGAGTTCGGGAGGTAGGCAGGTGGGACGTCGCCGGAGTTGGCCTGGGGGTTGGTAGTATGGTTGTGTGTTGGGTTGAAAGGAAATGGGTTATGGAGGAATAAGGATGGTACTGTGTGGTGGAGTTTGGTTATGAGGTTTAGGAGAGAGAAATGGGTTGTTGGATTAAAGGTTGAAGATGATGGGTAGGGTTAGGATTGAGTGTGTGTGAGGTGTATGTGAATTAGGTGAGGGTGAGAAGTTGGGGTGTGTTTGGTAGTGTGTAGGTTTTAGGGTGTGTGTTTTATTTGGACACCTAACAAAACTAAAAATCATGAAACTAAAAATCTAAAAATTAAATTCATATTCTAAAAAATAAAATAAAGACTAAATAAAAATAAAACTACAAAGAAATAAAAAATACAAATACAAATAAAATCTAATAAAACTTAAAATAAAAATCCTAAAAAGAAAATGCAAAATCTAATAAAAATAAAAATACATGAAATCCTAGAAATTCTAATCCTAATAAGATAAAATAAAACTAAAAACTAATAAAAATCAAAATAAAATAAAATTATACTAATAAAAATAAAATAGAAAATAAACCTTAAAATTCTAAATAAATCCTAAAAATAAAAATGACTCAAACTAAAAATCTAAAAAATAATAAAAAAACACAAACAAAACACACACAGGATTTGGGGTAGGTTTAGGGACGGTTAGGGCTCGGGTGAGGTTACGGGATTTGGGTATTTAGCTCCATTTTAACTGCAAATTGCCTGGAAATATAGCTTTTGACACCGCAATTGCAATAAAGCCTGCATATTGAACAACTAAGCGCATAAGACCCATATTCCCGAGAATTAGCAACTAAAGTACGTCTATTTGGGGTATAAATTGTACAGTTTTGGGTACTTATCACACCACCCCCAAACAGAGCGTTGCTAGTCCTCGAGCAATAAGATAGAGAGAAAGAGAAAGATAAGAAACCAAAAGTGTACCACTTTCACGGGCACTTGCGATTGCACTTAGCATGTGCAACAAGCCTTTAAACCTATAGGTTTCCCTACAGGACGAGTTGTGTATCGTGAGGGTTTGCAGTGAATATACCCATAAAATTCTTATTTGTAAAAATTTATTGAAAGGCAGTCAATCTCTAATTAGACATAGAATGATCGCACAATCCATCACATGAGAAATATTTTTAGAAATAGAAGCTAGAATTTGTAAAAAGTTTAAGCTAAGTAAATACTCAAGGCCCATCCTTCCTAAAACTCAATGTGTGTAGTGTGAATCAGTCAAAACGGCTCAAGTATCACAAGAGTAATTCCTAGATTGCCTTTTCGAAATCAACGCTTCAAATTCAAATCTCACGGATATATATCTCTCAATCTAACTCTCGAGATATGGGTAAGTGTATCGCTCTTATGTGTAAGGAGGTGAGTAAATGTAATCAAGTTCAAACGTCTCACACACATATAATAAAGAACGAACAATTAGAAAGAAAAATGATCTCATGAAAGAAATGCTAATCACTATAGTGAGAACATCGAGTTATTCACCACATTGACTATCGTTTGCCCGAACACCTAGGGGAACATGTATGTATATGGGTGAGGGGAAAAGAAATGGAAAGGATATGATGATATGAGGTAGGATGGTGATATGATGGATGGATGGTGTATGATAGATGTGTGAAATGATGAATGTAAAATGGATGCGAAAGAAGAGTTTATACACTTTAGGCACAAATGTCTTTATTTCAAAACTAACTACTAACTACAAACTCTCTTTCTTTTCTTTTTCTCGCTTTTTTTTTGTTTTTTGTTTTTTTGAATTTTCTTTTCTTTTTCTCTCTTTTTTCTTCTATTTTTGCTATTTTTATGTTTTTCTCTTTTTTTTTCTTTTCTTTTTTTTTCCTCTCACTTTTCAAACCAACAATGAAGACATTTACATTTGAAATCACACTCTTTGATTTGGAAATGAAAGATGATATGGAGATGATAGGTGATGGTGTGGGGAAATGTATATGGATGGTGAGGGGAATAGATGGGAAGGTAATGGGTGAGTGAATGGAAATGTGATATGGAAAAGTGGTAAGTGTATGGATGAAAATCTAGTATTCGTGACAAATTTCAAGACACGCGTTTCTTATAACTTGAAAAAGATGTCATTCTCAGTGATCAAGCCAAAAATGAAGAATAATGAGATCATACAACAATTTATGTGCGGACCCAAACGAAGTTGAATCAACTTGTGACTCAGAGATTGCGTAAAACTCTCAAAAAGGTGAAAGGCACGAATCTCACGGGCTAAAGTCTCTACTAGTGATCCTTAAGGTTCTCTTTAGAATTGTAGTCTCCTCAACTCTAAACCGTAGTGACGTGACAAGTGCACACATTTTATTGACTCTAGAAATTCATAGTGCAACATGCCTTGATATGTATTACATAAGCTATTTAGAAAAAATATTCTCTAACTTGATTCCTAAACTTTGAAAGATGGATGATAGAAAATTCACGTCAATGAGTGAGATGAAAGAAACTGCACGAAATTTTAAAAATCAGGTTCAAAAATCAAAAGTTTTCAAAAGAGGTACGATTTTGATAAAATTCCCCACCCCCAAACAAAAAGGAACATTGTCCTCGATGTTAGGTAAAATGATTTTTAAAATTGAGAGCATAGGGTAAGAAACATAGTACCAGAATATACCGCTAATGAAGTGGAAAGATGAAGCCAAGAATAAACCTGAATAAGAAGTGAAAAAATGTGTACAAGTCTACAAAGAATGATATAGCACTAGGTGATGTGAAACACCACCCCCAAACAGGATGAGACTAGTACAAGAAATGCGGGATGCCTCCCGGTAGCGCTAAGTTTAATGTCTTCAGCCAGATCGAAGGGATCTCACCCTAAAGATAAGAATAAGGAAAGTGTGTGGTAGCAGAAAAATTGGGTGATGAAGATCACCCCCAAACAAGACTGAAGCGTCAGTCTTGTTGGATAAAGGATGAAACAGGTCAATGCACTTGTATGGCAAAGTGCATCACACGATGAAAAGCATCAGTGGACCATGGGTGGGTGGGTATTAGGGTAAAGGTGAGGGTGAAAAGGGTGAAGAGGTATCGGTCACAAGACTTATTGAGCCGAAAGGTGAGGTCAACTAGAGCCCTATAAGCATGGTGCTCGAATTGGCGAGGGAGGCGGAATGGTTTGCTAAGTTGAATCGAATGGGCCTCAGAAAAATCACATGACCATTCTATGAATGGGCGATGGTAATGGTCTTTCCGTGGAGCTGTTGAGAAACACCACAAGAGAGTGGCGGGTATGGAGGAACAAGCTCGATGTCACGGAAGTGGAGAGTATCACCACATATACTCTCATAGATGGTAGAGGATGGTTTTAGGTTAGGATCCAAAAATTTAGATGGAAACATGAAATGTGTAAAATTAAGATCCAAACCAGGTGGTGGGATTGAAGGGACAATGGGTGGGTCGGTGGGATAAACGGTGGAGGAAGATGATCCAACTCAAGCGTGGGAGACACACACTCATTGGGAGGAGTAAGGGAATACTCACAAGGGAGTGTGGTTTCTAAAGATGGAGTGGTCAACTTCTCTAAAAAGGTATCATTGCTGAATGTTTTGGGTGAATAAGACGAGACACCAAGATCGGAGATAGAAGGATCACTAGAATTATCAGGCTCAACGGGAGCCATGCATGGTGGAATAGGATCTAAATACGGATAGGTAGGAACTATCACGGATTCTATCTCGGGAAAATGGTGAGCACTCGTAGCCGGAGCGAACCTAAAAGATATGGTCATGTCAGAGACTTAGGCAATTGGGGCATAAGGTAAAAGCTCGGGCATATTTTTGAATATCTCGGGAGTGGGAACCTCAAGTGTGGGTTCCGATGGACATGGTGGGATTGGATCAGGCTCACTATCGAAAGGTAAGTCAACACATTTGTCGACTTGGAACTCGGACCATGGAATGGTCTCAACTTCGATATTCTCGGGGTGTTAGGGTTGGTTACACTCAAAATTCGTGTCACAAGAGGACACATCATCGTCACACTCGGTTACAACGATGGGTGGATGCATCTCCGACTCTCTCGCACACTCCAATTCATTTAACCTTTGTTCAAGCCTTTGGAGAGTTTGAATTTGAGTGGCTTGATTTTGCTCAAGTATGAACTTTTTCAAAAGGGTTTCGAGAGCGGATGTGGATGAAGGTGTTGGTGGAATGATGGGTGGTGGTGGTGGTTGAGGTGGACACAACTCTTTATGGACTGGACTATACGGAGAATACTCAAATGAAGTATGTGGAGTGGGGCCAAGTTCATCATACACGAAAAGATCACTTTCGTGATGGACAAATGGTTGATGTGGTGAGGGAACTGATCGTGAATAGGTGCACAAGGTTTCCATGACGACTGTTGGAACGTGTGAGGATCCACAACATCGGGTTGGGATTTGTATTGCGTGGAAGGGTGATCAGGCATCCACGAATAATTTGGGTACTCACACAACTCGGGATTAGATACATCGGGATAATAGGTCGAGGTGGATTCCGGAACAGTGTCATATGGATACATATGTTCCATGGTGGGTTTGTATGGATATGACAAGTATGGACACTCATGGGACATGTGATCGGCATAATCACAGTGGGTGCACAACAAAGGATGCGACACGCCGACACTTGACACCGAGGGTGATGAAATAGGAGGTGAGTGCATAGATGGGTCAAGAGTACCAACAGTACTCGTGAGAGAGGTGAAACCACTAAGGATATCATAAATATACGGCTCACGATCACTCTCACACGTGTCCCGTGACAATGGAAAATGACCAAAGTAGTCTCGTAAAGGACGCTCTTCGGCCACAGGGAGAGAAATATTTTTTTGGAGTTTTTAAATTTTTCAAAAGGAAAGAAAGTGTTTTTGGATTTTTCTAAAAAGGAAAGAAAGAAAATATTTTTGGATTTTTTTTTATAAAAATGAAAGAAAATATTTTTGGATTTTTTTTTGGAAGAAAAGGTGGGGAAAGATATGGACTCTTAGAATTTTGACGAACTCACTAAAATCGACCACCGAAAATGGGATTGGATACACATACAAGTCAAGAAAATTTCCTAACTAGCACATAGCCAATTTTTATCTTTAAATTTAGTGAAAGGGGTAGTCAAATTTTAATTAAGTCCGCGGGCGATAAAAATCACGGAAATATATGAGTGATCGCCTTTGCAAAATTTTCTCCTAGTGGGCTACCTAGTTAATTGATTTTAAATTTAGTGATGGCTATGGTAGCACACAATTGGTAAGCGAGTGAGCCGGGTGATGAAATCCCTTCTCGTGAATGACTGGGTGTAGGTCTTAGTAATTTAATTCATCACATCATTCAAAAATAAATGCGAGAATAAAATCAAGTAAGAGCACACAAATCACACAAAATATTTGACTCGCTAACAGGAGAGGAGCGAGGGTTTGAGAAATATACCTCCCACGGTTTTTAGGCCGTGGGGTGCCAAAAAATTTGAGTCGACCGGGGGGGATTACGCCTATCTCAGTCGGCCCCAGGAGTCCTACCAACCCAAGGTAGAGAGGCTTCTAAATCCTCGCCTTTGGACGCCCTCTCTCTACCTTGTACGGTTTCCCTATCATGCTTGTCTTCGATTATTACAATTTTAAATGAAAAATAAATGGTGTCTCTAAGCACCGCAATACAAACCAAGATAATAAAGTCCTAATACAAGCCTTCTAAAAAATATAAAAATGGTACTAAAATGCAACAAAATAAAAATTGAATCCGCTCCGAGCTTCACAATCCCAAGAATGTCAACGGCGCCATTTGATAAAATGAACTTTTCGGTGTTGATTTTTCTTCTCAACAGCTCCCCGGCAACGGCGCCATTTGATATAAATGGCTTTTGAGTGTATTTTTGTCATTGCTTGAAAAGTCCTTCTAATCAAAACCTCAAATACCTACAAAATATAACAATCTAAAGTGTAGAGGTAAGTAAGGGTATCAATCCACTTCCAAGGGTGTAAAGCAAAGGGAACAAATTCAATTGTAATTCACTTTTTATTTTCTTTTTGTGCTTTTTCTATTTTTTTTAGCTTTTTCAATATTAAAACAATAGAGTGAGGTGAGATTTTAAACTGAACTAAACTAAAATGTGATATGAAAATAACTAACTAGAAAGTGGCTAAAATGAAAACACAGTCTAACACTAAAATAAGAGATAAAGTGAGGTAAATAATTGTGAGAACAATCAAGGAGTGGGGTTACACCATAAATTTTAGCTATTCTAATTAATTAATTTAATTAATTGAATTCTCCCAAATTAATAATAAAATTACAAATCAACTCTCGTTGCAAGTGTAATTATAATAGTAATCTTTTAGAAAACTAAGTTTAACACCCCACAACTCTAGAAAATAGATCTACACTCCTTTTAATTAACCACCCGCTAGGATCGATCTATTAAAAATTCATGTAAATCTTAGAAAATAAAATTTAGAGTTAAAATTCAAGTTATAATACCCCACTTAAGAAACTCCTACCTCTAGTTCGAATCTAAAATGGGTATTATAACTAGAATTTTGATTTTCTCTCGAAAATCATTTACCCTCTCTCGAGGCGTAAATTTAAGGGTGAGGGATCAAAATTAACATTCAAAGGGATTTTTCAAGTAATTAAACTAATCAAAATAGAATAACATCAAATAAGGGTTTTACCCCACCCCTTGAAAGGGAATTTAGCCTAACATGATATGAAATATGACAAATTAATAATCAAGGCTACTAAAATAAAAGAGAAGAGAATAGAACAAGCAAACCAAATCTCTTTGAGAAAGTTGAACTCTACTCTTCCAAATTGAAGCATACAATACCTCCAATTGAGCATCCAAATGATTTGAAATTAAATATTCACTCAATTAACTCTCTTACAATATTTAATCTCACAAATATCTAACAAAAAATAAAAAGAATAAAATAAAACTATTTACAAATGGTATTTTTCTCTACAATTCTCTCTCTAGAATTTTCCTATCTAAAAGCTCTCCTCTCAAATGAGGTCTTGTGTCTTCTTTTATAGTAGATCCATGGCACACACGGGGCTAAGGGGTATTTTGGGTAAATGGCTAAGTGGTGCATGTGGATATGGTGTGAGGTCATGTGAATGAGTGGATACGTGGGTGAGTGGATAGGAATAAAAATCATATTTAGTTATTGGGTATTTTGGGGTTTTGAGGTTAAAGTTGGTAGTTGGGGGTATAAGGGGTAAAAGGGTTTAAGTTGGTTTAAGTGGCACATGGGTTTTTAGTTTTGGTTGTCTTGGTCTTTTGGCTTGTTTGTTTGCTTTGGCTGGTAGAAGTAGTGGGTTTGGAGAAGTGGGTCTTGGATTGAGTTAGGTTGGAAGATGGATGGAATCGGGTTGGTTCAACCCGGTTTGGACATGGGTGATAGATTGGAAGAGGGATGGTGAAGGTGGCTAGAAAGTGGATCGAGGAGAGAGAGAGGCCGGATTGGGGCAGGTCGGGTCGGGCTGTCGTGTTAATGGGAAGGAGGTTGGTCTGGGGTTGGATCTCCCGGAGAGGCAGCGGGTATGGGTCAGTGGTAGCTCTGACCGGAGTTGCTCAGGTTGGAGGTCGGATCTGGGTTTAAAAGGGGGCATAAGGGTCGACGACGGCCGGAGATAGAGGAGGGAGCAGGTGGCTGGAGCTCCAGCGCAGGGGGTTGCGCGTTGTCGGTCGGAAAAGGGGCTTGGTTCCGGCGACGGAGGTAAGGGGCGGCTCGAGTTCGAGAGGTAGGCAGGTGGGACGTCGCCGGAGTTGGCCTGGGGGTTGGTAGTATGGTTGTATGTTGGGTTGAAAGGAAATGGGTTATGGAGGAATAAGGATGGTGATGGGTGGTGGAGTTTGGTTATGGGGTTTAGGAGAGAGAAATGGGTTGTTGGATTAAAGGTTGAAGATGATGGGTAGGGTTAGGATTGAGTGTGGGTGAGGTGTATGTGAATTAGGTGAGGGTGAGAAGTTGGGGTGTGTTTGGTAGTGTGTGTGTTTGGTAGTGTGTAGGTTTTAGGGTGTGTTTTATTGGGACACCTAAAAAAAACTAAAAATCTAGAAATTAAATTCCTATTCTAAAAAATAAAATAAAGACTAAATAAAAATAAAACTACAAAGAAATAAAAAAATACAAATAAAAATAAAATCTAATAAAACTTAAAATAAAAATCCTAAAAGGAAAATGCAAAATCTAATAAAACTAAAAATACATGAAATCCTAAAAATTCTAATCCTAATAAGATGAAATAAAATAAAACTAAAAACTAATAAAAATCAAAATAAAATAAAATTATACTAATAAAAAGAAAAAAGAAAATAAACCTAAAAATTCTAAATAAATCCTAAAAATATAAATGACTCAAACTAAAAATCTAAAAAATAATAAAAAGACACAAACAAAACACACACAGGGTTTGGGGTAGGTTTAGGGACGGTTAGGGCTCGGGTGAGGTTACGGGATTTGGGTATTTAGCTCCATTTTAACAGCAAATTGCCTGGAAATATAGCTTTTGACACCGCAACTGTAATGAAGCCTGCATATTGAACAATTAAGCGCATAAGACCCATATTGCCGAGAATTAGCAACTAGAGTACGTCTATTTGGGGTATAAATTGTACAGTTTTGGGTGCTTATCAGTATTAGGCTAGCAAAGCCCCAACTGCTGTGTCGGCTATGGTTAGGTATAGGAGTAAAGGGAGACCAGGATGTGGTGGGATGAGTACCGGGGGTTGGGTCAGATATTGCTTGATTCGGTCAAAAGCTTCTTGGCAGGCCTCATTCCAAACCTTAGTTGAATCCTTTCGGAGTAGTTTGAAAATGGGTTCGCAGATGTAGGTTAACTGGCTGATGAACCGGCTGATGTATTACAATTTCTCAAGGAAACCTCGGACTTCTTTCTCCGTTCGGGGAGGTGGCATATCAAGTATGGCTTTCAGCTTGGCAAGATATACTTCTATCCCTTTCTCACTGACCATGAATCCCAAGAGTTTTCCCTTTGTAACCCCGAAGATGCATTTGTGTGGATTGAGTCTCATCTGATACAGTCACAGTCGTTCGAAGAACTTTCGGAGAGAGGGGACATGTCTTTCTCTAGTCTTGGATTTGATAATCATATTATCCACATAGACCTCAACTGATTTGTGAATCAGATCGTGCAGGATGGTTGTGGTAGCCCTCTAGTAGGTAACCCCGACGTTCTTGAGACCAAATGGCATGACAGTGTAGCAAAAGGTTCCCCATGGGGTGATGAACGCGGTCTTTTCTTGGTGGTCTGGGTGCATTTTAATTTGGTTGTGTCCGATAAACCCGTCGATGAATGACTTAAAAGCATGACTGGTTGTGTTGTCCATGATCATGTCGATATTGGGTAGCGGATAATCATCTTTTGGGGAAGCTTTGTTCAAGTTCTGGCAGTCTACACACATCCTAACTTTCTCTTCTGATTTTGGCATAGGCACTATGTTGGCTAGCCATGTGGGATATTTGATCACACGAATGAAGCCCACATTTAGCTGTTCGACCTCCTCCTCTTTGACTTTGAGCGACCATTCGGTGCGAAGCTTTCTCAACTTTTGTTTAACTGGCTTATGATCTGGAAGAGTGGGTATCTCATGTTGAGCTATTTCAGGATCAATGCCAGGCATATTGTCATAGGACCATGCGAAGACATACACAAATTCCTTTAGAAATTCTTCGAGTTATGCATGCTCATGCTCGTCAAGGGTAGCCCCTATCCTAATCTCGCGCTATTGGCTACTAGAACCGAGGTTAATAACAACAGTCTCTTATTTATTAACTTGAACGCGATTATGTTATTTATTATTAACCTTATTTAGATCAGTTAAGAATTATTCATTTGCAAAATCATCATCATCAAAAGTTTGATTAGAATCTAAACAATTAATGTAAGGCACAACAAGATACTCAAAATCTTCGTTTATTTCATTGATAGGAAAAACAACATTGAGAACCTCATCAAAGGAGGACTCGATTATATTTGAGCAAGGATAGACAACCGAAGAAGAAATAGGGTAAACATTGGGATTAGGGGGGATTTCAACAGGTAGAACTAGCGCAGCATGCCAGTTGAGGAGAGGTGTATCGACAACTTTAATCAGGTGGGATGGATCCAGTGATGTAGTGCTTGAGTGAACCATGCAGAGTGTCAGCCCCAGTATTTTTAAGTTGAATGAGTCCTCGAAGTCACTTTCCTCAGAATCTTTGGTATCTTTAATGAGCAATTATACACGGTGTTGGGAACTTTTGGCCCATGGGTAGCTGTCTTGAAAAAAGATATCCATTACAAGCTTCATCTTCTTATCTGTATGGTCATACCATGGTTCCTAAAAGCCGTAAAAGGGGAAGTCTTCACCCTCTATGATGAATCGTCCATTCAAGGAGTTACCTAGGATGGTTTGGACGCAGTCTAGTCTCCTCTTTGGTTGAGACTGGTGGATCATTTTGAGCTCTTGTTCTGATGGTTGATACCCCAAACCACAAGGATGGAAAGCTTTCTTTAGTTTAATGGGATCAAGTATCCCTTGCTGTCTTTATCCTAGCCCCAGTCCGGGCATGAAATGCATGTTTTTAAACATTTGAATCACATTGACGTTACCATGAGGGTCACATTTTGGATAAACCCTTTCTTTGAAATCGTCCCCTACCAGGAGTAGGAGTGGCTCAACTCGAAATCCTGATAACAGCATATCATTTGACCCGTTCTATATCTCAAGGATTGGATTACTGGTTCTTGCATCCTTGGCATTATCGTCGTTGCCCAAGATGTTGATGACCCATCCATCGACAAAGAACTTCAATTTCTGATGGAGTGAGGAAGACACACCCTTGATAATGTGGAGCCAAGGTAATCCGAGTAACAGGTTGAAATAAGCTGGGATGTCAATAACTTGGAATTCAACGACAGGGTTTATAGGGCCAGCCCCTATTACAAGTTTTATGGATCCCATCACCTCCTGACGGGTATTATCGTAGGCACGTACAACAACGGAGGTTAAAGTGAGGTCACTATCCTTCAGTCCTAAGAATTTGAAGGTTCTTAGTGGGCAAACATTCAAGGCGGATCCATTATCGATAAGAGAGAGTGGTACGACCCTCCCCATAACTTCGACGGAGATGTTGAGTGCATGATTGTGGTTTGGCCCAATTTTGGGGATTTCTTCTTCGAAAAAGAATAGCATTCGGGTAGAGGTCAAGGATCTGACCAAATTTATCTCCTCTTCTGGTGTGGTGGGTCCAGTGAGCAACTTGATCAAAGCATTTCTGTGCAGCTGGGACGACACAAAAAGCCCTCATAGAGTGATGTTTGCTTGAGTTTTCTTTAGTTGATCGAGGATCTTACTCTACTCGAGGGTTATCTATGGCATAGGAAGGTTTTTAATGCCCTTCCATTTGCCATTTTTCGATAATGAGCTTGGGGTCTGGTAATGCCTCCCTGTTCTGGTCATGTGATTTACTGAAGAAGGGAAGAACATAAACCTTGTCTCTTCGTTAAACTTGGGTTGTTCTGCCATCTTGCTTATTTCTCCGAGGAGTTCTTCAAATGATATCATCCCACACATGTTGGCTATCGGGCCAGTTTTATCCGAATCTTGCTCTTCATTTGAATCTTCGAACTCTTCTCCCCATCCGGTGGAAACAATTCTGTCTTTCTATGTAAAGTCGATGCGTTCCACAACTTCAATGGCTTCTTCATACAGGTCTTCCCATTCTGTGGGGATATGTAAGGGTGAGGGGACCAGGTGCCTTGCAATTTCAGAGTATCAAGTAACTCGGTCATACTACAGATGTAGTTGGTCTTCCTGAATAATTCTATCATGATCTGGATAACATCATCTAGGCTAAATTCATTGGTCGGTACTACCCAACGGTCTGACTCTCGGGCCCATTTTCGTTCTTCCAAGAACAGCGTATTGAACCTCTGCCAATCAATGGTCATCTATTAGGGCAATTTCAGTCCGAACTCTAAGAGTTGGTTTAAAACTTCTGATAATTCCATACTTCCATTTTTGAAAAGGGTACAGACGGCGATGCATGCTCTAGTAAGGAGTGACAGTGCCATATCAACGAGGCTAGTAAGGTGTAGGAGGAAATATGGGAAAGTTTGGAGAGGTTTAGGAGAGTATATGGGTGTGACTTGAGTTGAGGGATCAAATTCTGGGTTCTCTTCTAGGAATATGGTATTGACATGATTTGGGAGTAGGTTATGAGTAGTGTTTGGATTAGGATTGGCTGGTGGGGGCAATGGCACCCTGGTCAAGTAGACCTTGGATTATGTTTCAGAAGTGAAATCTTTGGTCGGTGGTATGGCCAGCGGTTTGGTGAAAGGTGCAATGGGCATCTGCCTTAAAGTTTCTTGGGAGTGGATTTGGCATTGGATGGGGATCCAAGGGTTTGATAAGGTGTTGGCTTAGCAGGGCTTGATAAACTTTGGAGAGGGGAGCATGGATCTCGGTGTATTCCTTTTGGACTGGGACAGGGAGGCTTTCTGGTGCCTAGGAAGTGGTCGGTTAAGAGATGTTGTTGATGGTTGAGACTACAATACTGGTAGGTTTGTCACATTTTCTGGGGTTGAATTGTCCGGACACCTTCTTTGGTTCAACTTTTATTCTAGCAAGAACTTCCTCGATTTCCACTCTTGCTTCTCCGAGAGCTCGAAGTGAGGATAGTATTGTCCTACCATCGTTGCCCGAACATGGGGCAAGAAGTTCTTCTTCACTATGCCGACTTGTTCTTCCTCGGAAGTCCGATTGGTCATGGTAGTTTCTTTTTTCCTCCATCGGGCTATGAAGTTACTAACTGTTCCCCAGAGTTATGTTTGAGTCGCTCTAAATCAAGGTGGGTGACCTCAAGCTCTTTATTGTACTTGTACTGCGACATGAATTCTCGGGCCACATCCTCCTAGCTACGGATTCTGGACTCGTAGAGAGATAAAAACCATCAGAAGGAGCTATCCTTCAAAGGTTGCTGAAACAATTGGGCCATCACCTCTTCAGAAGCCCCTAGGAGAGTCATGGCACCGTGATAACTGTGAAGATGGATGATCGGGGGTCCACTTCCTCTGAATTTCTTAATATTTGCCATCTTGAACTTTTCGGGTAACCTTGCTTTAGGATAAGGAGACATGTGGGTGTACTCTATGTAATTCCCAGAGATTTTGACTTGGTCCAACTTCTTAGTTAGAATCTTGAGATCTTCTTTGACTTTGTTCAACTCTTCCTCTTTCGGATCAATGATCATAGGCAAGTTAGCCCCAGGCTAGGCAAGGTTCGGCATCGGAAGCTGGGCGGGTGGCGGCGCATTAGTAGGAGGGGCACATGGAGCATGATGATACTATTTGGGAACCAAAATAGGCTTGGGTGGGCCCATAGCGAGAGGGAATGGGGCCTCGGGCTCTCGAGGAACGGGAACCTAGTTTCATTGCATCTCTCAGACCTCAGTCTGGAGGTTGTCAATCTTGGACACGAGATGAGTTAGGACTATCATCAGATCCGGCTGTACAACGGGTGATTGGTATGTGTTCTCCATGGAAAGCGGATGGATACCAGACTCGAAAGAAGTAACAGGGGAACGAACATAACTCCGGGTTGATTTAACTGAAGACCAAAGCCTATAAGGAGCCAGGCCAAGGGCGTGTGTTCTACCTGAGAAGGTGTAAAATGGGATTTATTTTTTAGAAAAGGAATGAAAATATTTCGGACATTTTTTCTTTTTGTGATTGAAAGACAAAATATTTTTGGATTTTTGATAAAGAAGGGAGAAATGTTTTTGGGTTTTTGATAAAGAAGGGAGAAATGTTTTTGGATTTTTGATAAAAAAAGGAGAAATGTGTTTTTTTTGGGGAGACAGTCTCAGTATGATTATTATGTTCTCACTTATATTGAATTCTCCTAAATGAAAAATGAAATGCCGGACGGGACCCGAGCCTCGAAAATTTAGGTTTGTGATATATGTAAAGCTATGGCTAGACTTGTAACCAGGCTCACGATCGGGGTCCTGTTTTAAAAATGCACGAAAATTTGGGTGGCAGGTCGACCCAAAATTTCGGTAGAGTTTCGGGTTGAAATCGAAAATCTTATATGTGTGTCCTAGGCTTGACACCTATATGAGGGTATCCAGTTGGTTGGGTGAATCGGAAAGGGTTCCCCCCTTTGGCGTGACTTCCACGATATACGTCTTGCTCTTGCGGGCAATCAGTACGTGTGGATAAGCCATTTGATATACCTAAATGTACATGAATTGTATCACTATATACTTCAGGGGGACGGTATGTGTGAATGCAAATTCGATATACTCGATGTACGTAAATGAGTTCCCTGCGATATACATCCCGTCATGACTTCGGTCAAGCGGTACGATACGGGGGAACCGTTCGATATACGTCGACGGTACTTGGCCAATGTAAGGTGAGAGTCATATCGCTTAGGCTAACTGCGCCTTGCCGGACCAACGCCCATCACGAAGTGACCCTCCAGTTACTGGACAAAATTTGGTCAATTATAATGCCCTTTGGTGATGTCGTGTGAATCATGCATGATTATCTTATTAGTATCTTATAATGAGAATGTCTTTCTTGATTATGCCAAACAGGGAGCAAAGTACACGTACCAATAGAACACCAAGTATGGATGGGTGATGCGTGCAATATATGGATATATGTGATCCTAGGCGCACGTGGTGTGAAGTGTACATGGAGAATTTTTCTACAAGTGTGTGAATAGAAGCATAAGTATGGGGTACACATGGAAAAGGGGAACATGAAAAATGGGGGAAAATATAAACAAGCATAACATCCATGTAAATAGAGTCTAGCCTTAAAAATAAAATCCCCAGCGGAGTCGTCACTGTGGCCATCCCCCGATCATCGTGGCGGGTGAGAAAGGAGGATCCTAGGTCCCGCGCGTCCCTCTCGGGAGCGCTTCGGCCGACGTTGTTGATGACGTGAAAAATGTAGAGAGTTGGAGTCACCAATCTATTTTACTCAAAATAGGAAAAAGAAAGGGAGCCATCCCGAAGGATATCATTCAAAAACATACTGATATATACGAAACCAAAATGATTCAAAAAGGGTCCGGAGGCTAAGTTACAAAATGGGAAGGTGTTAGGCACCCACTCCGCCCTTACGGTCTCTCATGGGTTGTTGCTATTTTCCTGTATTTCTCCATGACATGTGTGCATATGTATACATAGCGGAGATAGGAATCATCGACTTGTATCATGGAAGAGATAATGCAAGTCATCCATAGGAATGTTACTAAAAAATAATATTAAAAAATAGAATTTATGTGATTATCCTAGCATCGATCATTATAAGGGAATGATAACGCATGTGGAATAATATGCCACTAAGAACAAATATATGTATATGTAAATATATAGAATCTAAGAGAGTTAAGTTTAGAAAAAATAGAAAATGAGAGAAACAGTAAGTCAGAATCACACACGGGGCGGATTTTTGGAAAGGTTAGGAGATGTACTTTGACATTCCAAAGAGTTTGACCCATTTTGGGGAGTTGTCTTTGGTCAACCGGGTCATGGAAGAATTCGATGGCCTCTCAGAGTAAAACGGATCGTTCGTCCATAACGTAAGTCAGAATTGCCCACAGGGCGGCCCGTTGGAAAGGGGTTTCAGTGCCCTTTGAAGATTCATTCATTATCGGTTGAGCTGAAGAGTTGACTTTGGTCAAACAAAGCTCGGGAGCGCCCGGTGGCCTCCTGATCAGTTTTCAGGGGAAAACGGGTCGTTCGTCTGCATGGTAAGTCAGAATCACGCACTGAACAAACCGTTGGAAAGGGGATTCAAATCCCTTTGAAGATTCATTCAGTCTCGGTCGAGCTGAAGAGTTTGAATTTTTTGTCAAACGGAGCCTGCGAGCATCCGATGGCCTCTAGGTCGGTACCCGGGGTATGACTTGGGTTGGTAGTGATGACAGGAGGTGCTAGGGACCTAAGGAGAGTTTATGGGGTAATAGAATGGGGGTGTCTATAACCCCAAATCCAATTCCGATTAAAGTCTCATTTTTAATAATTAAAATCTAACATATTTAATTAATAAA
Source organism: Sambucus nigra (assembly GCA_949130495.1). Classification (NCBI taxonomy): domain Eukaryota; kingdom Viridiplantae; phylum Streptophyta; class Magnoliopsida; order Dipsacales; family Adoxaceae; genus Sambucus; species Sambucus nigra. Next base: position 539,103,341 of record OX422215.1, on the reverse strand, counting down.
AAATATTTTATTCCATAAATTTTATTTTTTCGACTCTCGAATTAATTAAATAATTAATTAATATAATTTCAGGGTGTTACAAAATGTTAGCAAGTCATTCATCACTTCCCTCGAAGAGTGATAAAATTCGGGCATAGTGGGAGGAACTTGAGGCTGAATTCCTAACATAACAAAGAATTACTCATAAGTTGGGCACATTTAGTCCAACCCAAAATAGATCATATGATCCTTAGTGTGCCAGAATTGAAGGGTCGCCTTTAACATACTTCAGTTGATCAGACGATTATTCCATAAAGTGATGGGATGCAAAACACAACATAGTTAATGGATACAAGAGAAAAGAGAACCAGTTGTGGGTGATTCGAAATGCCAACATTAAGCCCCCTTTTATAGGAAAAAACTCTCCACAAAATGATGAAGAAGGATATATTAGAATTTATGGAGGAGTTAAAGTACCAATATTGTATCAAGAGAGTGCCAAATGCTTAAAAGACAAAGTACTTGGACTGACATGATGGCAGGACAAGGGTTATGCCAGTCGACACCCCCTATTTTTAGGAAATTTTCTTTTATTTTCTTTTTTATCCCCCTCTTTTCCAGATAAGCCGCTTCAATGACTGTTTTTACAACAAAGTCTCCCTAGCAATTGTTTACTTAAAAACTCAAAAAGCATATTAAAAAACACAACTCCTACTTTTTCTCAGTAAATCCCTCAATGGAAAATTAAAGTGCATGTAGAATAAATAACTTAATTAAGATAATTAAAATAAAATGCATCATTTTATATATTTTTCCTTTCCGGTAGATGGAAAGAAACAAATTGTCGGGGCACAACTCGAACCTTCCTCTTAAGACCTACACTGCCGACATCATCAGTGAATATGACAAGGGATCTTCCTGTGATGGAGAAAGGTTAAGGCCCCACTCCTAGAATTAGATGATCATAAGTCACTGGAGGATAAATGTAGGATTGAGCCATCGTCCAGATCTTCTCCACTGTAGAAGCCATCTCTTATAATCACGAATTTCAAACAAATACAGTCTGCAAAGTAAAGTGTAAAGAAAAACATCAAAATTAGTATTGAGAAAATCATATAAATCAAAGAATGGAAATCAAAATACATAAATCAATTGAGAAGGTAAGGACACTTACCCCTAATCAGAAGTGATCTGCATGTATGAGAGAAAGACCCTTTAGTACTACGTGGGGACATTGAGGAATCTCTACTTCATATCCCCCTCTAGTTGCACATAATAGGAAGTCAACCCATACTCCCAAAGCGAAGGACATCCACTGTCCCTGTACTTCTCCATGAGGCCTCAACCGATGACCTCGACAAACTGCCACCCTCTATCCTCAACGATGGAGGAGGAGCTCCTTTCATGTCATTTATAGATGCTGACATTAACCAACTAATCACAAAGTCTAGATAATCACACATCACTGTCGTATATGCATATGTGGAGTAGTGATGCCCTATTAACACCACTGTCCTTTCCCCCAATCATACTATTCGGGTCTTGTATAAATAGCGAAGGGTTCTCCAAAGGAACCATAGCCTTTCCCTCTATAAATTTCCATACCATTCTCTCCCCTGGGTACCAGCTGTATCCAAATTCATGCGACAATAGTCTCCACATTTAGGCATAGAAATCGGTAGTCCCCATATCCTCTGACAACTGGCTCCAAGGGTAAAACACCACCTGTCCAAAGAAATTTAGTTATCAACTTGCAATCCAAAAGTAAATAAAAACTAAAAAGAAAATCCCTAAATAATAAAAATAATAAAGGCTATCCTGGTTGCTCATCAGAACGTTCAAGACAACCCTCACATCCTTGAAAGGTGGTTGATTCTTGGAAGTCCTATGATCCTTCCTCCATCTCTTTAACCTAGAACACGCGTCAACCTCCTCATGCTTCAACCACATCAATGGGTATTGTACCCAATCACCTCATAGAACCCTATTTGAAATATAAAAAATAAAAAAGTCCAAAAGTATTCAGAAAAATATCAAAAAAAGAATGCAAGAATAAAACTGAAAAAAGCATAAAAATAATGTTACCTTCGAGATATGGGGACCCAATAAAAGTCTGTCGAAAGCTGTTGCATGTAAAAATTATACTCCCACGTGGACCAATGATAAATGGACACCTATCATCCAACGTGGCCGACCAACCTACTTGATCGGCTTCATAGACACTTAGTCGGATGGAATGCCGACCATCTCTAGAAGATCAACCAACATGAACATCAATAGTTTTTCGGAAGGGATGCCAACCAACACTAAATTCCAAGAGTTTTACTTATTGTATACAGATGTAAACACCTAGCAATATAAAGGCTCTCCATATTTAGGGTTTTGTACCCCAGTAAATACAAACTACTCCCTTGGCTCAAGGGATAACTAGAATCACTCATAGGGACACCATACTGAGCTATTGTAAACCCCACAGAATAACAACAACCGTGGACGTAGGCTATTTTGTAGCCGAACCACTCTAAAATCCTTGTATCTTGTGTGTGTGGTTTGAGTTACTTCTGTTATTTTTGTCTGAGATTATAAAATTAGGGTTAGTCCATTTTTAAACATCAATAGATTGACGTCGTCTGTGGAAACGTTTGTCTGTCATCGTTCTCTACCATTTGTTTCGTTTCTTTATTTCTAAAGAAATGAATGATCCTGAAAATAGCTCTCGCAATGAAGGCAACACCATAATTCCATCTTCTCCTCCTAGTACACGAGATTTACAGTGAATTCTTCTCAAACTTGCTAAAGGTCAAGAAGACATGCAGGAGAGTGTTAAGCAGTTGGCTCGCACCATGCAAGCTAAGTCCTTTAATTACAGAAGTAATATGCCACCACCACTACCAGTTAAGCATGAAAGAAGTTATCATTCTTATTCATCCCACGATAGGTCATTTCGTCTTGATATAACTTATTCATTCCGGTTAACTGATTACTATGATGGAGGATCATTTTCCAAAGAAAGACCAAGTGTCTTGGAATGGCTCAGCATGGAGTCTGCTTTTCATCGGCTAGGCCCAAAAGTAACCAGAGGACATCATTGGGAGCAATATCATTATCATGAATATCGAGAAGGTTCCACACGATCTAGGGCCAGTATGATGGGCTTTGTGCGTGCCGAGCTGATCTCTCAAGAGGAGAGATCAACACATAGGCACAACAAAGTTTCTAAATCTACCTCGGCCAAGTATAAACCAAAATAACATTCATGGAAGGGATCCATACAACATTTGGACGATCGATTAGGAGAAACGGACAAAATAAAGAATCCATTGAAAAGGATTTTTATCAAAGGATCACCTTTCATCCAAGCAATTGTGGAATACCCCACACCTTCCAAGTTCATGCCACCAGTGGTTACCCCTAAATATGATGGGAAAAATGATCCAGTCTCGCACATAGAGCAATATTAAGCTGCTTTAGACATTTACTCAGGGCCCGACGAGATGATATATGGAGCTTTTTCCAGTTCCATCATAGGACCAGTTCAGATTTGGTACAATAATCTCCCCAGATGTAAAATCTCTAGTTTTCATTAGCTAGATGAGTTATTCATTGATAACTTTTATTTTGGGGCTAAGACGATCAAGATTGTCGCTCATCTCTTGATTGTATGACAAAAGCCAGGAGAACGGACTAAAGAATATATTATTCGCTTTAACAATGAAAAACTAGAGGTGGTAGATTACGAGGAGAAAACATCCCTTGCAACACTTATGAGTGGGTTTCTCACTAAAGATGTTTATTACGCTTTAGTGAAGAATCCACCCAAAACTATGAAAGAATTAATGGATAAAACTGAAAATAATTATGAATACCGAGGAAGCTATGGCAACCAAGGAAACTCCTGAGTCTAAAGGAGCCGGGCAGAAAAATAATTCCAATTCTTTAAAAAAGGATCAGAAAGAGAAGAAGTTGGATCGGATAAAAAAGTATGACGACTATACCCCGCTCAGTAAGGGTGTTCACCATATCCTAGAGGAGATTAAAGGAAACAGATATTTGAATTGTACTGAAAAGTTAAAAACACCCCCCAACAAGAAGGATACATCCAAATACTGTGATTTCCACAGGGATCATGGCCATAACACCAATAGCTGCATTGCGTTAAATAATGAGATCGAAAAATATTATTTGGCGAGGAAAGTTGAGCAAGTTTATTGATCAGAATGACAATATAAATGATCAGAAGAGATCTGAATCCACTGCTAGAGCAAGGGATGATAATAAAAGATCAACAAATGATGATTTTGAAGAAGATCCAGACTTATTAAAGAAGCATGATGAGCCAGAGGTGGAGGTCGACATGATATCCTTTGGGTGTCATTTCATTACAGGTGGTAATGTTGGAGGAAAAGATGATATAGCAGAAAGGAAAGCTTATTTGAATGAAATCAAAGCTTGCCCAACTATTAGACAAATTGATATGGCCAAATTTAGTGATAGTTGATCGAGGAAAGTTAATAGAGATAGGCTAGTGATTGGGTTTTCCAAGAATGATCTGAGTGGGCTTCTTTATCTTCATAATGATTCATTGGTTATCATATGTAGAGTTCATTATGGAAGAGTTGCAAGGATCATGGTTGACAATGGGAGATGAACTAATGTAATGTTCTATAACTGTTTCGACAGCATAGGGATGAATATCATCAATCTAGAACCATATCATAAACCTCTCATCGAATTTGCAGGAGAGAAAGTATACCCATTGAGAACCATTAAGATGGAAGTTTTGGTCGACAACTGGCCGACGAGCATGAGGAAAATAATTCTCTTCATTGTATAACATAAAAATGTCCCATCAGCTTATAACATTATCCCAAGAAGAGTGGGAATCGAGCAGTTAGAGGATGTGCCATCTATAATGCATCAATGCATGAAGTTTCCAACGAATTATGGAGTCAGCATAGTAAATGGCAGTCAGAAATATGCCAGGGAATGTTATTATATATCAACCATCCAACAAGAGATACGACTGAAGAACACCACGACTTTCCACATTGATAATCTGGATCCTCGAGAAGAAAAATAATTGGTAAAGGGACACGTTAAAAAAGAAACACAAGTTGTTGTGTTAAATGATGAGAAACAATAAAGAACCACTCAGATTGATTCTAAGTTATCTCCTTCTCTCAAACAAGAGTTAATCACGTTCCTTAGAGAAAGGAGAAATGTTTTTCACTGGAACAATAAAGATATGCCAGAATTGATCCAAAATTTATGTGCTATGAACTCAATATTTATCCAGGTTCTAAGCCAATCAAGGAAACACGAAGAATCTTCAGTCCCGAGATGAATGTAGCAATCCAGGAGGAAGTAAAGAACTTCCAGCAAGCACAATTTAGTGAAGATGTTAAGTAGCCTCATTGGTTAGATAATGTGGTGATGGTCAAGAAGAAAAATAATAAGTGGCACATGTGTGTAGATTTTACAAATCTAAATAAAGCATGTTCAAAAGTTCATTTTCCTTTACCAAGGATTGATAAATTGGTCGATGCTACAACATGCCATGAGTTACTCTGTTTTATGGATGCTTATTCTGGTTACAACCAGATTAAAATGAAGCCCGAAGATAAGGAAAACACTTCCTTCATTGCCAGTCGAGAAACTTATTGTTATAATGTCATGCCTTTGGGGTTAAAAAATGCTGGAGCTACCTATCAGAGACTAGTGAACATGGGTTTTGAGGATCAGATCGGCAAAAACATGGAGGTCTATGTAGATGAAATGCTCCCTAAGAGCAAATATGCTGCCGAGCATATAGCAGACTTGGCTTAAACCTTTGATCAATTGAAAAAGCACCAGATGAAGCTCAATCTAACCATATGCATCTTCGACGTACAAGAAGGGACGTTCCTAGGGTACATTGTTAATTAAAGAGGAATAAAAGACATCCCCAATAAGATTAAAGTTTTTCTTGAAATGTAGTCCCCGACCAACAAGAAAAAAGTTTAAAAGATGATAGGAAGAGTAGCTGCATTGAACCGATTTATATCCCGAGCAACTGACAAGTGTTTTTCATTCTTCAAGGTGATAAGAAAGACCTTTGAGTGGAATTATGAATGTGAAAAGGCCTTCTTAGAGCTGAAAAAGTATTTGAGTTCACCTCCACTCCTTTCCCTACTAGTTTTGGGAGAAAATAATATTTATACCTGGCTATTTCAGAATCGACTGTTACTTCGGTTTTGTTCAACTTGATAATGGAGTTTAGAGGACAATATATTATACTAGTAAGGTATTTCGAGGAGCTAAAATTATATATCCACACTTGGAGAAGTTATCCCTGTCTCTTATTAAAGTATCTAAGAGGATGAGGCCATACATCCAAGCCCACACTATTGTTATCTACACAGATTTGCCTCTGTGACAAGCGTTGCACAAAATCGAAAAGTCTGGAAGGTTAATGTCTTGGACAGTGGAATTGGGAGAGTATGAAACTGTTTACAAACTTAGAGTTGTAATAAAAGTCCAAGTAGTGGCATACCTTATTGCTGAATTCATATATGCAGTGTAGAAACATAATCTACGTATGCCAGCCGATCAAACTTCTATGGAAGAGAGCTTAGGTAAAAAGCAAACAGAGATTGTGGCCAACCAACCTGAGTCATAAGCTGCTAAAGAAAAATTGTAACAAAGAAAGAAGGTATTCTAGTGTGGAGTACTGGTAGAATAGGAGGTCTCTAATGACATTACAACTTAGAAATTGTTTGTAGATGGGTCCTTATATGCTACTAGAAGTGGAGCAGGCCTCATCATTGACACTCCAGATAATTTGGATGTGGAATATGCTTTGAGATTCCAATTCAAGGATTCCAACAATGAGGCCGAATATGAAGCACTGATCATAAGATTGGAATTAGCTTCATCACTAGGCGTCGACCAAGTATTGGTATATAACAAGGTTCTAAAAAACACGGGGCGTGACCAAGGCGTGGAGGCCAAGCCTTACCTTAGGCGTAAAAAGGCGTTTAGGCCTTTTTAATATATTTTAATATTTTTTGACTATGACAATTCTATTAAAAATACTAAAATGGTAGATACCTTAAAAACATGTCTAAATATTTGCAAGTTTAAATACTATTTTTTTTAAATACTAAAAAAAACCAAAAAAACTTGCTTTTTTCACGCCTTACTTCTAAAAACTGGCATTTTTTCACGCCTTACTCCCAAAAAATGCACATTTTCTCACCCCTTACCCCAAAAAACGTTGACCATCGTTGACTATGCCTTAATCCACACCTAAGGCCAAAACTTAGCATATCTAAAAAGCCTCGCGCCTAGGCGCGTTTTTTAAAACACTGGTATATAGTGATTCATAATTGATTGTTAATCAAATGCAATAAATTTATGGTGTCAAAGGAGAAACCGTGATGGGATATCACCAAAAAGTAATGGAACTTATCTTTCTGATCATTTTAGTCAAAATAGTGAGGATTCCCAGACTTGATAATGCCCGAGAAGATGCTCTTGCTCAGCTTGCTTCAGTAACTCGAACAAAATTCAGATGGAGAATCCCAGTGGAGATTCTTGACCATAGAAGCATTGATGGAATAAAAATCAGTGTCATGTCTGTGGAGTTAGGTCCTTCATGAATGGACCCAATTAGAGAATACATCGAGTGATGAACGTTGCCATCCGACCAAAAGGAAGCCAAGAAGATGAGGTACAAAACAACCAGTTTTGTGCTAGAAAAAAGGTGTCCCATACATGCGATGATACATTATTTTAATAATTCCTCATGTTCATCCAAATGAATTGAATGATTTGATTAAAGAGATGCATGAAGGCGCATATGGAGGACACACAGTTGGGAGATCTTTAAGGAAACAGATAGCAATGCAAGAATACTACTATCCGACGATGTATGCAGATTGTGTTGCTTTCACTAAGAAGTGATAAATGCCAAAAGTTTGCTACTATACACAAAAGACCAGGATCAAGCCTAACACCCATCAATTCTCCATGCCCTTTCTCTATATGGGTAATTGACTTGGTCGGACCATTACCGACCACGAAGGAAATATTCATGTACCTGATCATAGTCGTTGATTATTTTACAGAATGGGTAGAGGTTGAGCCTATAATAGACATGACTTATCAGTGAGTGTTCCAGCTCATTTAAAAGCAGATCATTTGCAGATATAATATACCTTTTGCCTTCATTAATGACCACGGGACTCGGTTTGATAATGAAGAATTTGAAGAGTCTTGTATTCAGTCAGGCATCAATAAAATTCATTCAAAACCCATTCATCCGCAATGTAATGGCCAAACAGAGATTACCAAAAAAACCTTGCTAGACAGGTTGAAGAAAAGGTTGGATGAGGCTAAAGGCAACTGGATTAATGGGCTCTATAGTGTCCTTTGGGTATATAAGACTACTCCCAGAATGACAACAAGATAAACTCCATACATGCTAGCTTTTAGCACTGAGGCAATAGTCCCAATGGAAATAGGCTTGCCCACTCACAGGGTATCAAACTTTAATTCACCCAAGAGTGACCTTATGAGGTGACTAGATCTGGAAATGTTAGAAGAAGTCCAAAAAGAGAGTGCTATTCGGATGGTTGTCTTTCAACAAAGAACTGCAAGGTTTTATAATCGAAGGGTCAAGTCGACTAATCTAAAGCAAGGATACCTGGTACGTAAGAAAGTAATCGAGAAAAAACTGTAAGATGGATCCTAATGGCATGGTGCATACCGTAACTTGGCGTTTATTCAACCATGGACCTATTGATTGGAGACTTTATAAGGGTAAGAATTAAAAAATCCTTAGAACGCAGAACATCTGCTCAAGTATTACCAGTAATTTAGTGTGAAAATCCTACCCTCAATGTAATTTCTTATTCAAGTTAATGAAGTTTCATTTTTTCTCCATTCTAAATATTTTTGTGTTTTATTTTTCAGAGTATGGTGGTTACACCTAACTATCTATGTGCAATTTTAATTTATGACCAATTTTAATTAGAAAAGTTCTCAGAAAATTTCCTCGCCAAGAAGGGTATGGTTCAAACGTTTCCAAACTTTTCCAACTTCAGAGAAGTTCTCAAAAAAGTTCCTCGCCAAGAAAGGCAAGGTCAAAACTTCTCCAAACTTTTCTAACTTCAGAAAAGTTCTCAAAAAGTTATTTGCTAAATAACATGGTTCAAACTTTTCTAACTTCAGAAAAGTTTAAACTCCATGTATGATTTATCCTTGGCAAGTCACGAACAAGAATTTAGTAAACCTTCTTAATTAGAGGTTTTACTCGACCAGTTTAAAATACTAGAACAATTGTAAATTCCTAATACACTTGGTCGCCACTAATAACTAATGCTGCAACTTAGTAAAATAAATCTATATATAGTTTTATCTAAGTGCATTAGTCGAATCTAAGGCCGTATACATGATTCAAACATGAATCCGATATTAAATATTTAAGCAAGATATTTAGTGTATAGGTCGATTAACTAATCTTTATATAATTTACCTACTAATATTTATATAGGTTACCCAGTCGGCAAAAAGATTAATGATAATCATAAGCTTGGATAAAGAATGTAATAAAAAATGACCTCATTTCATTGATCAAAATGTATTACGGTATCAATAATAGAGCAAATGACAGTACAAGAAATATAAATTTATTCTGCTAGGTGTTTTTCTTGGGCCTTATCCATCCCAATAGGAGGGCATCTAATGTATATGGAGAATTTATTGAATTGAAGTCTCTCATCATTTGCCTATTACTTCTACTTGGACTATCAAGCAAATGAGGTGGTCGGACTATCTTATGCTCATTATGGAGGCCATAATCCCCTAGATACTTAGTTATTAGGCATTGAGGAATAACATCGGGAGGAATCCATGTTGTGTCCAGCTTGAATGGAGGCCTATCACAGTCCAAAAAACTTGGATAATTTTAATGCCACAAGTTACTGTACTGGTCGCACTTCAACGAAGTTAGCAAGTTGGTCCATACCTATTTGTAGACTTCATGATTGCTCTGATCAGGATGATTATCCATATGGACTGAGGCCTCATTATAGCCCTCCATTTAGACTTACCTTTGTTGTTTATGAAATTGAAATATTAGCCTCTCCACCTGATTTTGAAGTTTTTTAAGCACATTATCCTTGGATTTTAGCTAAGCATCCTAGTCGGTAATGACATTATCTTTGGCTTTCAATTGTGAACCTTGGCCGGTTTAGGTCTTTTCAATTTTTTCTTCCTCAACAGTTGGTCGAATAACTACCCTTTGCCTAGAGGTTTTCCAGGGTTTAATTTTTTTCTTTTGAAAGGCCTCCTGTTCTTCCACCAGTCTTGCATCTTCATTCTCCAAAAATGAAGCTCCTTCGTCAAGGCCAGTAGCAGTTGATCTCCTCAAGATTTTTAGTTCATCCCTCAAGGCATTATTCTCTTTCTCTAACACTGCAGCAATAGACCTAGCATTCTATAAATCCCTATTCAAGGAAAGTTCCCTCTTGTTCAGAGCAGAAGTAATGTCCTTCATCTTCTTGTCAACCCCCAGCCTTCACTTAATAATTTGTACTTGGCCTCATAATCACAATGTAGTAAATTAAGGGTCAGTTTGTGATCATCTTACAACTTCACAATCATTCCATAATATGATGCATTATTAGCAACAACCCTGTCCAAAAAAGCAATGAAGATGGATATATGGCTCCTTAACTTAGTCAGAGAAATTTAGGCCGAGCAAACTAGCTAAGTCTTCTTCAGACATGGGAATATGGCATGCTTATAGAAATTTTTTACTTCGTTTGAGTAGGTAAGATTCTACAGAAACTATAGCTTTCTTCCTAACATCAAACTGGAAAGTAGAAAATATATGAGTTTTTGAAAATTTAAAGGATCAAACAACACAAGAAGTAAATCAACACAGTTTAACACAAACCACAAGTCATTCTGAGGTATGGATAATAATTTAAGATAAAAACTTTCTCTTTCATTAATTGATAACTGAAGTACAAAAGAGGATACATCTTTAAGAAAGAAAAGACACGAAAAAACAAAAAAAAGGGTAATCTTATTAAACCTTCTCCTTGTCCTTGGACTAGTCTTGGCCATCAGCTTGTTTATAGGCATTAGGTCTAGGTACCTTTGAATACTCAATAGGTACAACAAAATATTCTCCTAACCTTTTTTCATCGTCAAATTCCTCATCCAAGTTAGGAAGAGTTTCAGGGTCATGTCTTACAAAGAGTTTAGAGATTTCTTTCATGATGACCACCTTCAAAGCTTCAGTCCATTATTCCTTGAAGGAACACCTCTTGGCATACTCAACCTAAGCGAGGTAGAACTAATAAACTTCTCCCATCCTTTATCAAAAGCAACTTTTCCTTTGGCCTTCAAAGCAAGAAATTTACCCTTAACAGTTTGTGCGCTAGTTGTGGCATTTGAGAGTTTTTCCTCGTCATCTTTGGCATGACCTTCAACACCAATCACCTTTTTCTCGCCAGCTTTAACTCTTTTCTTGACATATATTATTCGGCCTTCAGTAATATAGGCCCTATCATTGGCCTTTTTTAACTTTTCTTACCAAGACTTTTTCTCTATTTCCAAAGCTCGTCGGGACTCTGCTAAAGAATTCTTCAGACCTTCAAAGGCCTCTTCAACTTCTCCAAGAGAAGAACACATTTGGTTGTCCTTCTCTACCATCTGGTTAAAATCAACCAGAAAATGAAAATAAGGGCAAAAGGTCAGATATCAGAATTAATTCATTATCAGAAATAAATAAGCAAAAGAAGTTTACCAGTGCTAAGTTCTGGAAAGCTCTTTCAATCAGCTTGGACCTAGACATGGGTATTGACGCATCTCTTTCAGTAGGGAGTGTTCCAGACTTTATCAAACCCCTGGCCAACCTAGGGTTAATAGAAATAGAGGCTGACCCAATGTCAAGGTCAGCCTGAAGTTTTCTCACCAACTCCTGTTGGTCGGTGATCTTCTTTATAGCTAAGGCATAATGCTCGGCTGATATCTTTTGGACCTATTTTAAAGGATCAGGTAAACCTCTTTTTATCTTCTTTAATGGGTTCTCCTCATCCTGAGTATCCTCAGCACCAATAGGCCTCTTATCAAAATCCTTAGACTTCTTTTCAACTGGTTTTTTACCAATATTAGCAACCTTCTTGGGGGTAGAAGATAAAGGACCCATAAGGTTGGTCATCTTCCTCTTAGTCATCTCTACAAAAGGAGAAAGAGTAATTTTAGAAATGTCCAAAGACTCAAATGAGGAAGAAGTCCCACCTGGAATAACTTTAGCACCAGGATTCTCAGTGGCTGAAGAAGTTTTCACAGGATCCTCTTTAAGGTTGAAAACAATTGGGGGCAGAGAAACTGTAGGTTATTCTATAAAAGATGTGTTGGAACTTTTATATTCCAGCAATAATGATGCATCATTGGGATATTATTTTCCAAACTTCTGGTTTAAGCCACACAAAAACTTGAGATCGTTGAGGTTGATTTCCCCTTCCTTAGGGAACCTTTTCTTACTTTCTTCTGCATAAAAAAGAAACATCAAAGTTAATAAACATATATCAGAAATGTAAATCCACTTCAATAAAACATTCAATTAGTAACACTACTGTAGTGTTACTAAAATAATTACTAACAGTAAAAAGGTATTAGAAAAAAGGCATGGGGAAGAAAATTACTAATACTTTTTTCTTGTTACTAAATTCTGTGTTACTAACACTATTTTACCATTACTAAAGTGTTATTAAATTCTACATTATTAACACTTTTTTACCGTTACCAATATTTCGTAACACAATTTTTATAACACATTTAGTAACGGTATAGGTCCCTTACTAATATTAAAAAAAATAATATTTATATAAACACACACACACACATACACCAGGGTATACAATATTAAAAAATGCTAACGTAATGACAACAAAATAACTATCGATCCGATTTAATTTCAATACAAATAAATTAAAATTTGAAAGAAATTGGACAAAATCTCTTTTATTTATAGTATTATCCACCTATTTAAGGTATAAAAAATAGTACAACAATACAAGTAGTCCGCAACAACAACACTAATACACATCCAGACAATAGCCTCGATTAAAATTAATAGCCATTAATAGAAAATTCATCTCAATACGTATGAAAATTTTCAAACTCTTTGTATATTGACCGTTGCTTATGCCCGAGTCCTTAAAGTTGATGAGCACACAGGGAAAAAGATCCATAATATTTTTCAAACTCTTGGTATATTGTCGAGTAATATCTGGTGGCGTAGTGGATTGGAAAAACAGTGGCATTTTTATCTATTGATCCTCTTGCTTTAGTGGATTCAAGTTTCCCTTTCCTCCACTTAACGTAATTGTCTTGGATTGATCTGAACTCTCACTCTTTAGAGATGATTGATTATGGAGAACACGACGAGGGGTGCAAGGTTTCATGTGAATTTTCCCAGCAGACTCATTCTACGAAAAGAAATTTGGAATTCACTACACTTTAACCATGATATTACATCATAACTTTGCAAGATTATATAACACTATCCATGCTGAACAACAAGCAATACAAAAGCAAAGAAATAAACTGCTACATATTAAAATCCTAGATACTTACAAAAGCTTACATAATAAGTTAAAATATCAATGAATATTCAAAGAGGGTATTGAGGGAGTTTCCATTAGAGAAAATAAGGGACAAGTGAAGACTTATTAGGGTAAGATTTCATTTTGTGATAGAAGTAGGTTTTGCAAAAGCTACATTACCAAAACTAATTAGATTTTTTAAAATAGACTATAAGTATTTGAAAATGTATAATGAAGGGGACATACCTAGAATCAGAGAGGGTGATGTAAGGACATATTTCTCATGTCCGTTATCTTACATTTATGTATGTCGTACGCCGCAACATTTGGCACGTCTCTACACGATCTCACACGGCGGTCTCAATTCGAATTCTAGGAATCAAGCATACATCATCTCCATCATGTGTCCCACATCTGCCTCAATGACTTCACGTTCCATGATTTTAGGGATTTTATGCAAGTGGTACGCAAGAGAAGTCAAAACAGTGAAAGAAGGCAAGATATGGAAGTTCAAGGGTATTTTGGTAATTTTATAGCCAACGTTCGGAGGACTGGTCAACTGGAAAGTTGAATATCTCGCCGTAACGAAGATACTGGAAGAAACGACACCTCAATCAAAGCTACGGTGAAGAAGTTATGACCCTTTGAAAATAGAGAAAAATCCAAGAAAAACCCTTGGAAAAATGCTAAGTGTTTAAGCCCCAAGTTCCAGTGATTTTTTATGAACCGAAGGCCAAACAAGTTAGGGGGGTGAACCAGTTCGCGGTACACCAGAATTGGTTCGAGGAACCTGACACTGGCAAGTGTTTTAAAATCGTGAAACTCTTTTTAGTTTCCTTATAAAAGCCAACTTCGAGGGAGTTATTTCACAAGACTTTGAAAGACAATTTTAAGAGTTCTAATTGCTCTAGTCTTCATCTTATTGAGTCCCAAGACTCATGTTTTCATTCACACAACCTTTCCAAACCTTTGTGAATTTTTTGTAATGCAAGAACACAACCTTATGTTTGTTCAACCTTTGTGGAGAAGCCGTCTTCCTTCTTCATTGCTGCTCACCTGAAGTTCTTGAGGGAGATTCCAGCTACCGACTACAGAACCGACGCCTGCGGGTATTTCTGTGTCACTGTATTTTTATTGTAATCCGTGTAACCGTATCTTACAAAATTATAGTGAAAATAAAAGGTTTTGCCCTTTTGGGGGATTTTTCCTCACATGTGTGTGTTTAAATGTTCTTACTTGAATTTATCATCTTCAATCACACTTAGATGCATGTTTAGTACTTAATTGATAAAAATTGAGTTTAATTAAATAATTTCTTTATTTGAACACAAGCGCACTCTTTCAAATTGGTATCAGAGCCAATTACACAACTTTACCATGTAATTTTCCTCAAAATTTTTCTAAGATATCAATTTTCTGAAAAATTTGATTTTTGAAAAAGGGAGTGTTCAATGGGGAAGTTATATAATAAGATGCCAGTTTTTGATGGGACAAACTATGCATACTGGAAAGCCCGCATGAGATCTGCTTTAAAAGCTATTAATGAACATGACTAGATTTTGGTTGAAAAAGGGTGGACACCTCCCTTCGTCACTATTAATAACATGACCAATTTAAAACCTGTCACCACATGGACCGAAGAAGAATTTAAATGGTCATAGTTTAATTCTAAGGGTTTAAGTGCTATTTCTGGATCCGTCACTCCTGACGAGTTTCGAAGAATAATGACGTGCACCATGTCAAAAGAGGCAAGGGACGTTTTGCAACTAACCCATGAAGGAACTAATGCTGTGAAAGAATCTAAACTACAAATTTTAACAACTCAATTTGAGACCATCATCATGCATGAAACTGAATGTTTTGATGATTTTTATGCTAGTCTATCTGATATTGTTAATACTAGCTTTAATCTTGGTGAACACATTCCTAATGTTAGAGTTGTTAAAAAGATTCTTCGTTCACTACCAAAGCATTTTATCCCTAAAGTCATTGTGCTAAATTCTATGGGTAATTTAAATATGCTAAAATTGGAGGAACTTGTAGGAGACTTACAAGCTTATGAAATTGATATGTTTCCTAAATTTGTCAAAGTTAAAGATAAGGGAATTTCACTTAATGCCTAGGAGAGAAAGAGTAAGGGGTGGACAAGAAAGAGGGAAAAGTCATTTAGAAGAAGAGAGATAGAAACGTCAGATTCTGAGTGTGATTTTGATTGATTCTGAGTGTGATTTTGCTAAAAATTTCAAGAAAATTCTCAAATTCAAGAAAAATGGAAATTTCAATAATAAAAAGAAGTTTGAGAAAAATATGTTTTGAAAAGAAAAATAAAAAAGACTTTAAAGATCCTCCTAATAAAGAGAGTGAGAGATGCTGTGAGTGTGACAGTAGGGGTCATAGAGCATTTGAGTGTGCTACTAGGTTGAACAGAGAAAAGGGCAAAACTGTCCTTAATGCTACCCTTAATGATGATAGTGAGGTCGAGTCGGTGGACTGTGGAGATGAGTCACCGCATGAGTGTAACTTCACCGCATTCATGGCTAATCATGTGAGTACATCTAGTGCACCTCACGACGATGAGGATGGTACTTCACAGCGACACCTCGACAGTGAGAATGAAAAGAGTGATGGGGAGGATGATGCAAGTGAGAGCGAGTGTGATCTTTAATGCGCCTACGCTGAGTTATATTCTGAGTCATTTGAAACCAAAAATCATAACAAAGAATTAGTTCTTAGGATCACCGCTTTAGAGAAAGATTTAAGTCTGTTTGGAGAAAGAGAGAATTTATGTGAGAATAAAAAGGTGAGAAAGGAAAACCTTGAAAAGATAAGATGTTTTGAGTGTGATGGGACAGGGCACAAGAAATTTGAGTGTCCCACTAGACTTAGGAGAGAGGGCAAGAAAATTGCAATGCCCGCTACCCTAAGCGATAGCGAGGATGAGAAGGGTGATGATAGTGTGATCCAAAAATCTTTTAGAAAGTTGTTTGTCGAGACCACGGAAACAAAAAGGTCAAATAGGATCTTAGGTCTTCGTATTTACGAGTTGAAGGAAGAGAATGATGAGCTAAAAAGGGAAAAATATGATTTGACCAACACGGTGTCTAGTCTGACGACACGTGTATGTCATCTCGAGGATGATCTTGAATAAGCACGGGAGGTCCAAGTTTCTTTAGAGAATTCATCTGAGAAGGTTGATAAGATGGTTCCCTATCCCATTTTGAATGAGGGTGGAAAAGGTAATAACAGTGAATTCACTACTTTTAATGCGCTCGAGCCTATATCCACTTTGGTGAGTGAGTCTCATGGGTGCCCGTCTAAGAAATCTCATCCCAAAATTCTTGATAAATTAATTCCTATACCGGTTTATCTTTGCTCCCACTATAAGAAGTGAGGGCATCTTAGGGAGTTTTTTTCTAAGTTGGGTTTTGTGCCATATCATGCCACTTCACACGTCCCCGCACATGTACCTATTCGTGATACTTTGCTTGCAAAAATGATAGAGAGCTTGCACATATTCACTAGCAAGTGAAGTTTTTTATCAAGGCCACACACGATCTTATGGAGTTGGTCTAAATGATGTCACCATCTTTAGAAAACTCCACCGCTCTTCCCGGTTGAGGTCTTGACATGTCTGCTAGAATAAGGTGATTTTCATGATGTCTCTTTTGCGTATTGCTAGCATGTACCATTAGTTTGTTTTATTTTTTTTGCTTTTTCTATTTTCTTGAAAAATCCAAAAAGATTTTCCTTTTAGAATTTGTTTTAGAAAAGCACAAAAAGATTTTATTTCGATAAAATTTTGAAAAATCCAAAAAGATTTTTGTAATTTATTTTGCACCTTTTATGGATGAGCATTTAAGATAGCCGAGTCACAATTTCATTCCATTTATCCACGTGACTTTTTGATAGTGATTTGAGACGCTACATCATTTCATCCATGTGCTTTACATCGTTTGGAGTCTTCGAGATGTGATTAGTGATATCTTTCTACATGTTTGACTCATATCTCCTTTATTGCACACATGCACGGCTATATTTGATTATTGTACTTGTCTATCACATATTGGCTTAAGTGTTTTCATCTCAATTCTGTCTATACAACGCACAATATGCGATAAAATTTGACAAGATTGGAATGCATGTAAAAACCGTTTGGTGAGACTGTGTGTTTATTTGGAAATGGGGAAGGGCTGCGAAAGGTTCATTTAGCCTATGCAAATACTAAGCCACCGTTAAATTGGACCTAAAAAATTGAGGAATTTTATTATCCGGCGTCCAAAGAGGTTAAAAGAGCTCAAAAAAGTTTAAAGGCAATAAAAAGCAATTCATGCCAAATATGAGCCATTAGATTTCACCATCAATTCTCCAAAGTTTGAGAATTTAGATCACTTCTATTCAAAATATAAATCTGAGGGAGTTTGGTTGGAGATTTTAAACGAGTTTGCACTTCCTTGAAGGTCCTGAAAAAACATTAAATCGTTTTGGATGTTATTGGTGTGGAAATCACTTTGATCTTTGATTTGTTGATTTGATTAAGTGAATGTGTCATATTTATTTTTTTTACACCAAAGGAAGATTTTGAGTTCATTCGTTAGGAGTATCCGATATTCATCGTGCACATATGTAATGTTTGTATGCATTGATTTTTCTATTGAATTTGATCACACCCATACATTTACGCTATCATCGACTTGGTTGTTTTGTGTTCTTTCATGGTGTGATTATTTGTTTGTATATTTTGTGTGAAATTTTTGAAAAATTCAAAAATAGAAGTTTTTTACCTTGTGACATTATCCATTTGCATTTATTTCTTCTTCTCATATCAGTCTATTTGGGGACATACTAAAAAAAGGGAGAAAGAATTATCATATTATGGGGGAGTTTTGAGATGTTGAGATTTGTTTTAAGCTGGTATCTATGTTTATCTCATTTCAATCTCGATACGTCACTTGGTATTTTCTTTATCTCATGTATGTAGGTACTACATTGATGATCTCTGAATTACACACCCTGATGAGAAAAGTTTTGAAGATTTTAAGATAAAACAATGAAGACTTATTCATTTGTATCTTTCCAATTTTGGGTTCATGGAAGGGTAGATTTGTATAGGTAATTTTTTATTTGATAATTCGGATTTTTTATGCATGTACCGGCATAGACATAGGGGGATATTTGTAAGAAAATATTTCTTATGTCCGTTATCTTACATTTGTGTATGTCGTACGCCGCTACATTTGGCACAACTCTACACGATCTCACACGATGGTCTCAATCTGAATTTCGGGAATCAAGCATTCATCATCTCCATCATGTGTCCCACATCTGCCTTAGCGACTTCACGTCCATGATTTTAGGGACTTTATGCAAGTGGTACGCAAGAGAAGTCAAAACAGTGAAATAAGGCAAGATATGAAAGTTAAAGGGAACTTTGGTAATTTTACAGCCATTATCTGAAGGACTGGTCGACTAGAAAGTTGAAGAGCTCACCGTAACGAAGATACTGGAAGAAAAGGTACCTCAATCTGAGCTACGGTGAAGAAGTTATGGCCCTTTGAAAATGGAGAAAAATCCAAGAAAAATCCTTGGAAAAATGCTAAGTGTTTAAGCCCCAAGTTCCAACGATTTTTTGCAAACCGAAGGCCAAATCGATTCGGGGGGCGAACAGGTACGCTGTACACCCGAACCGGTTCGAGGTACCTGACACTGGCAAGTGTTTTAAAATCGTGAGACTCTTTTTGGCTTCCTTATAAAATCCAACTTCGGGGGAGTTATTTCATAAGACTTTGAAAGACGATTTTAAGAGTTCTAATTGCTCTAGTCTTCACCTTTTTGAGTCCCAAGACTCATGTTTTGATTCACACAACCTTGCCAAACCTTTGTGAATATTTTTACAACCCAAGAACACAACCTTGTGTTTTTTCAATCTTTGTGGAGAAGCCGTCTTCCTTCTTCATTGCTGCTCACCTAGAGTTCCTGAGGGAGATTCCAGCCGTCGACTACAGAACCGACGCCTGCGGGTATTTATGTGTCACTGTATTTTCATTGTAATTCGTGTAACCGTATCTTACAAAATTATAGTGAAAATAAATGGTTTGACCCCTTTGGGGGATTTTTCCTCACATGTGTGTATTTGAATGTTCTTGCTTGAATTTATCATCTTCAGTCACACTTAGATGCATGTTTAGGACTTAATTGATAAGAAACTGAGTTTAATTAAATAATTTCTTTATTTGAACACAAACGCACTTTTTCAGGTGAGAATCAAACCTAGTGCACATGTGTGATGAATTTTTTTTTTTTTTTTGGGGGGGGGGGGGGGGGGGGGGAGCACTGGCTGAGGCACCTAAAAACAACAATAGATTCGAGTTTATCATCAATAAGAAGATTTCGATTTATTTAGTTGATTATGAGAGATGATTATTTTTTTATCACCGGTGTACTATTTAGGTAATCTATTAACGAGGTAATTATCATTATAAGATACACCAAATATCAAGAACATGATGGATGAGCTTGAATTTACCCAAATATAATAAATTTTCCAATACAAGTAAAGTAGGTACCTTGAAGGACAAAATACAAGAACTTGAAAAAGATAAGATTCTCACATACAATTCATATCACTAAATCATGTTCCTATATTATTATCCATACTATTTTTGGACTAAAAAAGTTTGTTGTATATGACATGGTATTGATTCACATCAAATTGATTCAATTTATTACATTTAGTGTCCCAAGACAAAATATTTATTCGATAAAATATAGTATTAATGTAGCAATCAGACCCCTATTTTCAGGGGTATAAAGCATGCTTTTATTCACGTGCTCAGAATCATTTTTCAATTTTACATTTTTTAGTATTTAAACACATTCATATATTATTACACACACAAAGAAGATAAACGACCAAGAAATGAGAAAGGGTTCATCCAATTGAAACACTGACAATCAAATTTTCATTACTCACTGCCTCAATCCACTCCCCTGGAAACTAGCCACTTATCAATAGCCCTGCATAATATATCGATATATTATAGTGCATCATAAATACACATATATACACATAAATATATAGAGAAAAACTAATCACCATAAGTCACATTTCATGTATAGAACCTATATGTTTCTTCACCATTGATGCACTCTACACGAAATACAGCCAAAACCAACAAATCCTAATTAAGGGGTAAGCCCGTGAATTATGAAATTATTTATTTGTTAGAACTTTACCTGTAATTATTTTTTTGTCAGAACCTTCAAAAGGCTTGTATGAACAATAACAAATGGCTTTTTACCACTTACAGTAGAGTATATGCATTAGGTATCAGGCTTGGTCGATATGCCAATTAGGAACATTGATTTTATATGAATTTTCTTCAACTAAACTGATTCTCATGAATAAAAAATGATGTCCCATCATTCTCAAGAAGCATGACATGCTCATTGAAAGCCCCTTCCATGTTTGTAAAAAAAGGCGCTTCAAAATCAACAGTATAAGATGTATACTCCTCAAAATCTATAACACGATTAGTGAAAGATGTTATCAATGGCTTTACGGTGATTACTAAGTTAAAAACTATTTAATTACAATAGGGAATGAAAAATTTATGAGGATAACTTGTCCACTTCTAAAGTAAATATTTTGCATACCTATCAAGTAACTGAATAATCATCTTACCAATACTATAAGTGATTTCAATTTGGGTCTGATATTTTATTTAGTCTATTAAGATCAAATAATGGGATTTAAACAAGTTGAGAGCTTGTTAACATTAAAATTAAATTTCAAAGATTTTTCCATAGTTCTATGCAAGTTGTGCAATAAGGAAAACAATCTGACTATCTTAAAATTGTCTTACCAATATTTTATGCAAGATATATCCTCGACGATTTGTTCCTATCTTTATTTCGTTCGATTTTGCAGGAGCTGTGATGAATCAAATTAGATTAGTCGTTATTTTCTCGGCAATTCGCAGGTGCAACAGATCGTCTCTGGATCACAATTTATGTTCAGTAGATGTGGTCCATTCCTTATGTTAAAATTTGGTATCTTCCAGCTTTTATTTCTCACCTTTAGTTCTATCTGAATCCATGTCATTATATTCCAATACGTGTCTGAGTATTGACACTAGCTCCTTATAGTAGAATAGTGGATGCATTTGGCAAGAATGACCTATAAGGTCAATATCATAAGTTGGAACACATAAGCGCTTCCATTTACTCTCCGAGTTTCTCCTAATTAGATGCAGAAGTCCTTTGTTTCTCTTAATCGCTCCTTCCAGAAAGATATCATCTTTCATACAGGGTTGGGCTACCTATTTTTATTGATTAAGCACAAATGAGGTTAGTAAGAATCTGTCTATTAACACCATTGTCTCATTAGAGGAAGATATGGAGAAGAAAACTTAAAGTATAGGGCATTCGGCAAATGAATTAGTCTTATAAATCTAGCCATACTTTTTCTAAGATCGTGGAGATGGTTAATCTTATGAAAAAACATCACTAGTCCTTGATTGAAAATTTTTGGGACATAAAAAAGAGTTATAACCTTTGAGGTTAAAAATGAGTAGTCCATGTTTGAAAGTAAAATTTTTTAAGAAAACATTAACTTTCATATAATCAACGGTCAAAACAAAAACATACCTAGATATCATGATATTTGGTAAATTGGATATAAAGTAGACTCCTAATTTGCAACGGCCTAAAAAGGTAAGCATGATTCTTAATTTAGGACAAAGACAGTATTATCTTATGCCTCATGAGACTAGGATTAAGTAGTCATGCTAGAGTTTTCCTTGTGAACTGGGCAATACTATGAAACCCTAAGACCAATTAGGCTATAAAATTCATTTTTAATAATATGTGATCTTTGGTCTCTAATTGAAAAAATAAATCTTCAAGAATTTACAAAACAATTCACAGGATTTAAATAGTTCTTATATGTACTTGTTACACCAAGATTTGTCAAAATCTTGATAAAAGCATCATAAAATTTATCAACTTATCCATTTACCTAGTAATAGAAAGGAGTCTGCCTTTTGACTGCTGAAACTAGATCATAATTGGTGCTCTGTGAAGCTAAATATTTATTTTCAGTTTCTTTTCTAAGTGGCCACTCAAATGGAGCTCATATGGTTCACTTGGGTAGATCATCTTCCAGATTTCTTCAGTTTGTTTTCGGTAAGTCTTCTGAGTCGAGGACATAACATTCCTACTGGGTTATCAACTTTGAATTTTTCTATGGTCATCCATTGATCACCTTGTTGTCTATATTTAAGGATCTGGTAGATATTCTCACTGAGTTGAGGCTGAACTTCAAAGTTAAAGGAACAGTGTATGCCGTCATTAAATATCCAACACTCAACCACCATAGGCTTTGTAGAATGGTCCAGTTGTTGATATTGTGTCATTGTGTAGAACAATGTCATTGATTCACAATCAGTTGTTTTGTCGAAAAAAAATATGACATGGACCTCCTAAAATTAAACCAACAATAATGAACTAGTTTGGATTTTTATTCTTATTAATCATTCAATATGAGTTTAAGTCAATCTGTCCTTCAACAAGTAAAACATAAATATGTAATTCATGAATTAAGTACGTGAATAGGCCAATATTATCCCTCGCAGTCATATTCTGTGACACAGACACGTTAAAAATGTGATTATGGTACACAAGATAAGCAAGGATAAAGTAGGGCAGCAAGAAGGGAAGTATTAAAGGGGCAATTTGGAAAACATGAAACCAAGGAGCCCAAACAGAAGGACTCTTGGAATTTCTGGGTGGTATGGAAAAGTCATAGTGCCATAAGATAAAACACCATTGCTTCTGAAAATTAATATATCCAACAAGTTATAGATAAGAATAAAAGGGTGCATTAGTTCATATGCCAAACTCGACCAAATTGATGTTAAGACATAAGTCATAAAGAGGATAGCCTGTAGTGGTACTAGTTTAGCAAGTAGACTATGACTTTGAGGCACGCGTTCCTTTTCCTACTACTATGGGAGAAAGAGCCATCCACTGCTGAAAATGGCATCAGAAGAGTAGTTATCCTTCGGATCTAAAGTTGTGAAGCCACCGGAGCAGCATAGTGAGTCCTGAAAAAAACAAATGCATCAAATACTGGAAATCAAAATGTACGCCTTGCAGAACCAAAAACTCTCTGTTTGGTTCTTTTTCGGGTCCATCCAATGCATTAATTTCTGTTGCAGCACACTTCATGTATTTCCGTGCTAATTGTACAAACGAAAATAAAAAATGTTTAATCACCTTCTTAAGGACTAAATTTTCAAAACTTTGATAAAACTTGTATATGGACATCTATTCATTCCAAAAGTTACATTTTTCCTATAAATTAATTTTTCCTCTTAACAAAAGTTGCTTTCTAAGACTGATGATCTCAATATTTGGGGTTGGTTTAACTAAGGAAAATTACAGCAACCTACCGTACTTTTGGATTTATCACACAAACCTCCCATATGCTTTGGTTTTCATAATAATGACATCCCCTATTTTTGGTTTTATTATAGTGACCTCCCCTCTGTGAAACTGTTTTCATTAATTTTCTGTTATAATTTATATGCCATGCAAGATATTCATTCGAATTCATTCAAAAATAAGTAAAAATGGAAATTTAAAGAACATTGGAATTTCCAAAAACACAAGAAAGACATGTGTGTAAAAAGCACAGGGGAGATCGTTGTACTGACTTCTTGTAACCAAGTCTACTATATGTGTTCATGAAATAACATC
This sequence comes from Sambucus nigra, assembly GCA_949130495.1. Classification (NCBI taxonomy): domain Eukaryota; kingdom Viridiplantae; phylum Streptophyta; class Magnoliopsida; order Dipsacales; family Adoxaceae; genus Sambucus; species Sambucus nigra. The sequence continues at coordinate 539,079,000 of OX422215.1, read as the reverse complement.
AAAGGAAATTACAAATTGAGTCTGAAACTCCTAAGAGTATCCCTTAAGGCCTTGAGGGAAAACTGTTTTGCAGATAGCCCCTTCTAGTCTTCAGTAAGCTTTCTCAAAATAGAAACTCTTGCTTATAAATTGTCCATGTAGACCTTTTCCCATTCAAATCAAATTAGTGGCAACAAAATACTTAATACATTCATATAACCTCTCAAAAAAGTATTAAAAAGAACTGATACAAATGCAAACTGAATATTATGTCCATCTGCAATGCAAGTTGAATATTAAGTGATTATTCATATGACAAAGAATATTATTTAGACCAATTCTCTGATTCTAGAAAATTACCTTTCCCCTCCTCCTTTATTCGGGCTTGGGACCGATAATGCTCATATAAATATTAGCATTGTTGGTTGATATACCAAAATACACCCTCGGCCAGTCCGAGGGTAGCCTCGTCCAGGATGAGGGCCCAACTCTACTACCTCAGGGATCTTACTAAAGAAAGGGTCCAGACAAGCCGACTTAATCATCTCAGATCATGAGGAGGCTGAGCCCACCATTTACGACAGTATGACAGGACGACCATGAGGAGGCCGACCCCACTATTTACTTTGACTAGCCCAAGATCGTGGAGATAGAAGCCTCGTCTTTCGAGAGACCAAGCAACAAGATGTCCCTGGGAGGGACGACAATACGAAACCTACATCCAACAGTCAAGACCTAGTATGCCGACACATTAACCTTAGCCTCGGCCTGTCACCATAAGCCGAGGGTGACATCATCATGGCACATGATTTAGGAGACGCGTGGGATAGTGCGCGTCGGACTCATATAGCACGTGAACCAAGCCGTTATAACAATATCATCCCCTCACATGAGGGAATATTCTATCATCATTAACCACCAGTGGCACAACCAGTTGTCAACAGGAAATTGGCTAGATCATCATTCACATGCACAATGCATGCTTGGGGGTACACTACTCCCCCCAAGCCCTATATATACTTGTCATCTTCAACCTTGTAAGGGATCTATCATAAAAACCCTAGTAAATACTTTGATTGTATACACAGTAAAGAGAGAGTGAGCTTATGAGAATTGTATCCAAGGCCAATAGTGCCCATATTTAGTGGATCACACACTCACAGTGGATGTAGGCCAGATTGGCTGAACCACTATACATCATTGTCTTCATTACTATTATACTCATCCTCTTCTATATAATTATACACATTCATAACTCTATTGCTGCCATTGTTTAATACTATTTGAGCTCATCATCTCTTATCTGGTGGTGCTAAATCTTAGCATCATTAGTTTGGCACCGTTTGTGGGAATGAGAACCTATCTCTTCCTTTATACACCTTGACCTCATCGAAAACTCTGGTGGTGAACCGGTTCTCCCCCTTCTTGTGGATTTATTTCACCATTGAAAGAGATCCTTTTAGGTTCTCAAGCTCATCAACCTTTTGATCATTCAGCTCTTCACAACTCAAATATATGGCACCGGAGTTACCACCACCTCCTCCACCGGCTAGTGGAGTAGGACCTAGTTCCATCTAGGCACCACCTCAGTCTGAGATGGATGAGGTGGCAGTCGCCCTGAAATCTCTGGCAGCAAGCTAACAGGTTATGAAAGAGAAATTTGCAGCTCTTAACCAAAACATACTCAGACCCCCCCCGGAGTCTCACCAAAGATGATTAGTCCGACAGTTGTGCCAGGACAACATGAGGCCAGGGGACCATCTCAGGTGCCATGCAAAGACTTGCCAACTCCATAACGGCGAAGGGATGTTGCTGACCCCGACGTCTATGCCTGCGGATGCAAGGAAACCCTTTCCCGGAGGATTTATATGATGATGTGGAAGAGGCTCCCATAGAATGTTGGGAGCCGTATGAGGTTTCCAACAATATCGTACGACCTATCCAAGAGAGCAGAGGGAAGTGTGGGAGGTAAAATCCCAACGATCACCCGAGAGGCTCATCTTTTGATCGCTTGAGCAAAGGGCCGACCTTTGAGAGGCTGGACCCAGTAAATGACTTGAGGGAAAGATTTTCCAGATTGAGAAGTCTTGTAAGGTCCAAAAGAGAGGCAGTAGATGGCCGACCCCACAGGGGCCAACCCCACGGACAGGATGGCGATCAGGGGGAAGTGAACAACTGACATAGACCGGCCGCAACGGCGCCTTTAGTTCACCCCAATGAAGCGGCAGGGGATAAAATCGGCCAAGATGACCTTATGAGGCCCTGGAATGAATCAATCCAAAGGTTGGAGGATAAAATTGGTGATATCCTGAAAAGCAGAGACCCTCTTCGAAGGGGATACTCCATAGACTCACACTTTTTGGCGAAGATAGTTAACTTCCCAACGCCATCCAAGTTTAAGCCACCTGTGGTCACCCCAAGGTATGACGGGAGTACCAACCCTGTCCGTTATATTGAGATGTACTAATAAGCGGCTGACATATACTCTATCTCAGACGAGATGAGGTGTCATGCTTTTTCCAGCACTTTGACCGGGGCCTCACATGTCTGGTATACCTCTCTTCTAAAGAACTTAATTAAAAGACTTAAGTAGCTAGCACACTGGTTCATCCATAACTTTTTCTTCAGAGTGAGGACACAGAAGAAGACCACACACATGGTCTATGTTAAGCAGGGGAAGAATGAGAGCTTAAGAGACTATATAGCCAGGTTTAACAAAGAAAAGTTAGAGGTCAAAGATTACGAGGAAAGTATAGCCATGACAACCCTCATTGGAGGACTCCAAAAGGGAAAGCTATTATGGAATCTTACTGAAGACCCCCCGAAGACAATGGCTGAGTTGCTTGCAATAGCGAGGAAGGTGATGAACGCCGAAGAGGCGATGGACGCCAAATACGAAGATAAAAAAGGAGGCACTAGTGGGGGTAAGTACCAGAAAAAGAATAAGGAGGGGAAGAAAAGGCTAGCAAATGACAAATTCACTGATTACACCCCTCTAACGGTCAACTGCGAACACATTCTGAATGAGATAAAGAGCGAACGATCCTTAAAATGGCTTGAGAAGTTGAGGGCACCTACTCACAACAGGAACAAAAAGACGTGGTGTGAGTTTCACTAAGACCATGGCCACTTGACCGATAAGTGTTTTGCTATGAAAGATGAAGTTGAAAAATGATAAAAGAAGGGTAGTTAAGAAAATACGTGGACAAGGGTGCCTTCAATAGGGGCCGAGGGGATGACCCTAGGAAGAAGAGAAGCGATGCATGCAGAGAAGATCCCCCCAGCAGAAGAGATGACCCTTCAGAGGATGATGATGATCCTGACCTCCCACCAAGAGATGACCACGACCCTGTGAAAAGACTCAATATGATCTCATTCGGTGTTGGAATGATCTCCGAGGGCCTAAAAGGAGGAGGGTTAGAAGTCGCCGATAGGAAGTCCCATGTAGCTGAAGCCAAGGTAGTAACGAAAGCTGTGCATTCAACCTCTATCGAAGCCAAGATAGAAAAGAGGAAGAAGGTTGACATGGATACCCTGATCGTAGGTTTCTCAAGGATGGACTTTAAGGGCCTCTTAGTGCCGCATGATGACCCTCTTGTCATCACCACCAGGGTACATGGATGCGAGGTGCCAAGGATCTTGGTCGATGGGGGTAGTTATGCAAATGTGATATTTTGGTCGTATTTTAAAGCCTTGGGACTCAGCCGTGCTAGACTGGTCCTATACCATCATCCCTTTATTGGGTTCAGTGGGGAAATAGTTCATCCCTTAGGAGTGTATGAGGCTGATGTAAGAATGGGAGATGAGTGGCCAAGATAGCTTACTAAGAGGGTTAAGTTTTTGGTGATGGATGAATACGTCTTCTCAGCCTACAATATCATACTGGGACGAGTAGCCCTCAAGGAATTTGAGCCTGTGCCTTCCATGGTCCACTAGATGAAAAAATTCTTGACCCCTTATGGGGTAGGCGAAGTTCAGGGAGACTAAACGATGACAAGGGGATGCTACTTCAACTCTGTCGAGGAAAGAGAGGCACACAAGAAGGCAACTACTACTTAAAATATTGATACCCTGGACCCCAGGGATGAGACAAAGCTGAAGAAAGGAGAAGCCATAGAAGAGGTAGAATTCATCATCCTCAATGAGGATGAGATGAAAAAACCCGTCCAAGTTGGCAAAGATGTGAAGACAGATATAAAATAAGACATCATCAAGCTTCTAAGGAGAAGACAAAATGTCTTTGAATGGAGTCATGCAGACATGCTAGGAATTAACCCTGAGATCAAGGGTGTCACAAGCTCAACATGGTAAAGGACGCGAAGCCAATAAAGCAGAAGGGGAGAATTTATTATCGGGAAAAATATGAGGTCATACGGGATAAGGTTAAGAAGCTGGAAGAGGATGAGTTTATCAGGGAGGTCATCTATCCCGAATGGATGTCTAACGCGATCATAGTCCCTAAAGCCAATGTGAAATAGAGGATGTGCATAGACTTCACTAACCTTAATAAACATTACCCCAAAGATATTTTCCCTCTTACCTGCATTGATCAGATGGTGGATGCTACTGCAGGCCATGATCTAATGAGCTTCATGGATGAATATTCGGGATACAACCAGATCTTTATGAACCATAAGGACTCAGAAAAAATGGCTTTCATTACCGACAAGGGGACATACTGTTATAAGTCCATGCCCTTTGGCCTAAAGAATACGAGGGAAACGTATCAGCACCTTGTGAATAAAATGTTTGAAGACCAAATAAGGAAGTCTATAGAGGTCTATGTAGATGGCATATTGACCAATAGTTTAAAGGCCAAGTATCATGTGGCCGACCTTGAGAAGACCTTTGACATGATGGCCAGGTACCGAATGAAGCTCAACCCAGCTAAGTGTGCCTTTGGGGTCGGGGTAGGAAAGTTCTTAGGGTTCATCATCAGTCAAAGAGGCATCGAGGCCAATCCTGAGAAGATAAAGGCTATGTTAGAAATGAAGACCCCCAAGATCGTTAAAGACATTCATAGGTTCACAGGACGAGTGGCTGTTTTGAATAGGTTTGTATCCAAAGCCACATACAAGTGTCTACCGTTATTTAAAGTTCTCAGAAAGGATTTTAAATGGAACGAAGAGTGTGACAAGGCTTTCCAAGAGCTAAAGTGCTACCTAGGGTCCCCCTTATTCTTATCACATCCAGTGCAAGGCGAAAGATTATATGTGTACTTAGCCGTCTTCAAGTCAGCCATCAGCGCTGCTATCGTGAGAGAAGAAGACGGAGTGAAAAAACCGGTGTATTTCAATAGTAAGGCACTCCAAGGGGCATAGAAAAGGTACCCTAGGATGGAGAAGTTGGACTATGATTTAATTCACGCCTTAAGGAAGATGAAGTCATACTTCCAGTCCCATACAATGGTCATCCTAACCGATTCCCCTCTTAGGCAGGTCATACACAAGCCAAAAAAATCAGGAAGGCTAATGGCTTGGGCTATAGAGCTGGGAGAGTTTGATATTGTGTATCAACCTAGGGTGGCCATCAAGGGTCAAGCATTAGCAGATTTTGGGGCTGGATTTACCTTGGAAGAGGATGAGGCTGAAAATGAGAACCTCGAGAAGACATTTATCCAGCAAGGTAGAATTATTGACCCGTCTAAAGATAAGGCTAAGACAAGCACCGCTAGAGATAAAGTTATCGAGAATGAGGAGGGAAGATACCTCTTCAGACAAGGATCCATTATTGAGGGAAATTTCTTAGAGGAACATGATGTGTGGAATCTCTTTGTTAATGGGTCCTCTTGTGAGAGCGGAAGTGTAGCTGGATTAATAGTATCAGCACCTGATGGCATGGACATTGAGTACGCTCTGAGGTTCAACTTTAAAGCCTCCAATAATGAGTCTGAATATGAGGCCTTGATAGCAGGCCTCTCCTTGTCTAGGTCTCTTAGTGTTGGCCAGATCGTGGTCCATAGTGATTCAAGGCTGGTGGTGAATTAGATACTAGAAGCATACGAGGCTAAAGATGAGAGAATGCCCAAATACCTTAAAAAGTAAAGTTACTATTGAAGAGATTCAGAGAAGTAAATTTGAAGAGGATACCTAGGATGGATAATGGTTGAACCAATGCACTTGCTAGGCTAGCCTCAGCAATTAGGACAGATATTAGGAGAACAGTTCCAGTGGAAATTTTGCTTCGACCAACGATTGAAGATTCAGATGGAACACTTAGCCCTTGATTAAATATAAGCAGGTAAGCTTCATGAATGGACCCTCTAGTGAGATATATTAAAGAGGGGGATATGCCAAAAATAAAATAAGAGAGGAAAAAGTTGAGATACAGAGCTGCGAAATTAACTGTCATCGGAGATACCTTATACAAAAAGGGATTCTTGCTCCCTTTGCTCAAATGTGTGCACCCATCGGAGGTCCCATGTATTTTGAAGGATGTGCACGAAGAGTCTTGTTCAAACCATACTGGGGGTAGGTCATTAGCAAAGAGGATAGTCACCCAGGGATACTGGTGGCCAACCTTGGCAAAGGATGTTATGACATACATGAAGAAGTGTGATAAATATTAGAGGTTCGGCACCATCCCTCATCAGCCCCATCAGCCTCTTACCTCCATCACACCCCATGGCCATTTGCAGTATGGGGAATCGATTTGGTAGGCCCTCTGCCCAGGGATATCAATAACTATCGATACTTGATCGTAGCAATTGATTATTTTTGAAAATGGGTGGAGGCAGAGCCAATGGTCATAATCACCGATCATAAGACCTTCCAGTTCATCTGGAAGAACATCATATGCAGGTATGGTGTCCCCAACACCCTCATCTTAGATAACGGGACTCGGTTCAAGAATGTCTCCCTAGAGAAATAATGCAAAAAAGTGGGGGTTAAACAATTCTTCTCTACCCCAGGCCGACCTCAGGCTAATGGGCAAACTGAGGTTACAAATAGAACAATCCTAGACGGGATCAAGAAAAAACTCGAGGAGGAAAAAGGAAGATGGGTTGAGGAGGTACACTCTGTGCTATGGGCCTACATGACAAGAGCAAAAACTCCTACCGAGGAAACCCCTTTTATGTTGGCATATGGCTCAGAAGCCGTCATCCCCATCGAAATTGGGTTTCCTACTCACAGAGTTCAAATGTATAACCCCCAGAGAAATATGTAAGAAAGGATACTTGATCTAAACTTACTCGAGGAAAGAACAGAAGATGCTGAGATAAGACAAGCAGCCTACCAGCAAAGGACTGCCAAATTTTACAATTAGAGGGTGAAGCAAAGGCCAATCGCTGTGGGGGACCTAGTCCTTAAAAAGACATGGCAGAGACCTAACAAGCTCCACCCAAATTGGCATGGACCATATTGGGTCATTGATGAAGTTGTCCCTGGAACCTATAGACTGGAGAACAATGAAGGGCAACCCTTTTTGAACCCTTGGAACGCAGATCATTTGAAGAAATACTATCTATAATGTTGTAGTTAATGTCCTATCGGATCACTATTGTAATGAATGTGTTGCTTCATAGAACACTTGGAATATTAATGAGAATATTCTATTGGCCCCTCATCTTATGTTTGTCAATTTAGATATCTGTTGGGGTAATTCATGCTAATCCAAAAACATCATCTGTGGTGAAATAGGCCTAAATGCTCTTTGGTGGTGCGATAACATTAATGAGGACCACCTCATCCACACGCCGTCAATAACATCAGGGAGCATTTAGTCTTAAAATGCCATTAACTTAGTGGATAATCACCCTCGGCTAATATGAGGGTGAATGGTAGGGACGACCCTCCATTCACTCTCAAGAAAGACGAGGGAGGACTTATGTTTAAAAACATCATTAATTTGGTGGATAACCACCTCGTCTAGGATGAGGGTGAATGGTAGGGACGAACCTCCATTTACTCTCAAGAAAGATGAGGGAGGACTTATGTTTAAAAACATCATTAATTTGGTGGATAACCACCCTCGGCTAGGATGGGGGTGAATGGTAGGGACGACCCTCCATTCACTCTCAAGAAAGATGAGGGAGGACTTATGTTTAAAAACATCATTAATTTAGTGGATAACCACCCTCTACTACGAAGACGGTGAATGGTAGGGATGACCCTCCATTAACTCTCAAGAAAGACGAGGGTGGACTTATATTTAAAAATATCATTAGTTTGGTGGAAACTACCCTCGGCTAGGATGAGGGTGAATGGTAGGGACGACCATCCATTCACTCTCAAGAAAGACGAGGGAGGACTTATATTTAAAGATATCATTAGTTTGGTGGAAACTACCCTCGGCTAAGATGAGGGTGAATGGTGGGGACGACCCTTCGTTCACTCTCACCCTAGCCGAGGCACATCAGCACAAATCAATAAAAGTGGCAATATAGAGGACTAAAGGAAAAGGAGGGAACTTTCATTACAAAAATCAAAAGTTACAATACATATCCAAAAGAAAGATAAGTTTAACAAGTAGAGGGTATAGGTCATAGACGACTACCCTAACGATTAACATCATAAGGCATAGGCCTAGCATCGTCCGACAGAGTCCCTTTGACTACCACGACAGATGGATGATCCTCAAACGTACCAGTGCTTTTAATATATACATGAGATTCCACGTGAGCTAGAGCCTCAGAGATCAAGGGGTCGTCTATCTCCACTACTTCTAAAGAAGGATGGATAGACGACACTGCATCATCAAACTTCAAGACGACCCACCAACAGGCTGTCTTGACTCCCCTCTTCAAATATTCAAGACCGAAGCCTTAGAATTCATCGGAGAGTTTGTAGGCTTCCACATCACCGGCCTCGGCCCTTTGGACAGCTACACTAAGATCGTTCTTGAATTGGATACCCTGGTTGGTCAAAGACTTATCCTTGGCTATAATGAGGTCATCCTTCAGTTTTAGTTGAGCAGCATGCTCCTTTGTAAGCTCGTCAAGAACCCTCGCATGCTCGTCCTTCATATTCTCCATCTCAGCCTTCATAGTATCCAACTCAGTCTTTAAGTCAGCCTCATGTTGAATAGCTCTCTAGGCCTCATGAAACATCTGTTGGTTCTCACCCATCCACTTGGTGGCAGAGGTGAAGATGCAGACATACTGTAAAAAAATGAGAGAAAGGTCATATTAAATGGCCGATGGAACAATTTGTAAAATATTGATGAATAAAAATTGAAGAGATGAATGAAATACCTGAGACAAAGTATGAAGCCCATAGTCATAAACCTTGGCCAAGGGCATCTTGGCCAAAAATTCATAATCTGCAGCCAATGGTGCTGAGAACATGGAGGCATTGGCAACTCTTAGATTGGCAATTAAAGAGGAAGGGTCGGCCTTTAGGAAGGTCAGATTAGACGACTAGTAGGAGCCCATGCATGAGTAAGAACTAGTCCCCTCGGTGTTCGTCTGAGGGACCTCTACCCTTGCCCTTGCACGTGAATCAGGACGAGTGCCAATAGGGGCTTCTGGCTCCTTTCGCTTGCGAGTCTCAATGGTCGGATCCACTAGGGTCAGCCCCATTGCCTTTTTCTTCTTATGGGTCAGCTGAGGCTCCTTACCCTTCTTCTTATTCAGGCCAGACACCAAGCTGAGGGTAGTCATTTCCCAAAGTTGATCAGATATGTTTGGAGGCCGACCTGAAAAAATGAGACGACACGTCAGATACAAGCAACAGTAATGAGGAAACACTTGGAAAAAAATAAAATAAAAGTAACTCACATAATTCTATCAATGGGTCGACCCTCAGACTAGCTTTTTTGAGGAAACGGGGGGTCATTAGATCTTCAAACTTGGGATTATCACCCTCTTTCCCTTATTCCCTCAAGTAGTCAGCTATTTCCCTTTCATCCAAGCTAAGTCCAGGGTCTGACCTTGCTTTCTCGGAGGGGTTAGACCCATTAGGACCCTCGGACTGTCTTCAAGAGGCTCAACCGCGATGGGGAATTCCTAGTCCCCAGAAATGAAGAAGAACCTCTTCTTCCAATCATGGTTGGAAGTTTGTGCTACGTGGAGAAGTTTTTTGTTTGACCTCCTAGCCCTTAGATGGAAATACCCAAGTTGCTTGGATGAGGAGGTTATGTTGTGGTAGGCCAAGAACAAATCTGTCGAGGGATCATTTGTAAACGTGTTCTTCCAGAGGAATATGTAGCCAAGTATTGTCCTCCAAGAGTTAGGAGGAAGTTGGGAAGGATAAAACCGAGGGCTGAAAGTAAGTTAACTATCATAAAATGAAGAGGGAACCTAACGCCGACCCTAAGCATATACTCATAAACAACAACTTCTCCTTCTTCCCCCTGGAAGATCCTATCACCTTCATTCGGGACCCTCATATTTACATTGGGCTTTATACCAAAGAGGTGCCTCCATAGTAAGAGATCACGATCCCTAACAGATGAAATGAAATCCGAAGCCCCTAAGGTATCAACCTGATTATTATTGGAATCCTTAATATCGTCCCCAACGCAATTTCCCTCATCTTCATATGTCTCATCCCTAGACCTCTCAGCCTCATCATTTATTGGAGGTCCATCTGTAAAAGGAGCTTAGAAGGCAAGGGGGACATGGTTTTCACAGGGACAGCCTCAGAATGGACTATTCCCTTGGCCTATCGGTTTGGGCTAAGTGTTAATGAGTCTCTTCTTCAGATTTCCCAGCACCCGTTGGTGATGATGCTCTTTCGTCCATTTCTCCCTCTTGTGTCTGACACTCGGCTGGACGATAGGAAGACCCAAAGGGCTCAGAGGGTAAAATTATGGCTAATGGAATTGGGAAAATGGGTCGTACCCAAATAGGGTCGACCCCTCATCTATGCTCGTTCTCTTCCTCTATTCGCCTAATCTCTGTAAATAACCTCTCTCTCAAAGTTGGAAACACCTCGGCTAAATCATAAAGACTTTGGAGCATTAATATGGAGATCCTACACTTGAGGAATTTTCTCAAACAACCTACAAACAAGTTAAATAGTTTGACCAAATTTACTTTTGGATTGAACCTAGAGAAACAAAGCGTTTTTGGGGATGAACACGAAAGAACAAAACTAGTAAAGTTTACCGGAGAAGAATGCCGGAGAGTCATCGGGAAACCTAAGAAGTGTTAAAAATTGGCACTAAACCACCATGAAAAGGTGGGGTAGGAACCCAGGGAGGCTTACTGATCGGGTTCTAGCCCTAGAACCACCGGAGAAGGGTGAAAACAAACCAGAAAAAAGGCGAACTAGCCAGAGGGAATTTTGCATAAAGTATTTAAGACAAACCAAAAGAAAACTTTAAAAAGGAGAAAGAAAATGAATACATTGATGAAGGAGTTACCTGAAAGAGAAGACTGGAACTGGAAGCTTTCATAAAAATGCAGAAATGGAGGTTTAATTGCCAAGGCTAGAGAGAGAGCGTGCGCGCGAAGAAGAAAGAGAATTATTTGAAAAAGGGTTTAAATACTTTGTCATTAGTGGTCCCACTAACCAAAGCAATGCACAACCCATGAGGAGAATCATCAATAGGGCACAAAGTCCCAAGTATAGTGTGCAACCGTCATTTTTGGGGAACACAAATGATGATTGACGCCTGACAAGACGTTAATCAACTTGACAAATGTCACTCATCAACCTGACCACTCATTTGACATCCAAAGGCAACATTACCCCTCAGTCACCTCCACATTATAGATGAATAAAGTCTAGGGGTTATTGATATACCAAAATACACCCTCGCCCGGCCGAGGGCCCAACTCTACTACCCCGGGGGTCTTACTGAAGAAAGGGGGTCAAAAAAGTTGACCTAATCATCTGAGATCATGAGGAGGCCGACCCCACTATTTATAATAGTACGACTGGATGACAAGACGACCACGAGGAGGCCGACCCCACTATTTACTTTGACCAGCCCAAGCTCATGGAGATAGAAGCCTCGTCTTTGGGATGACCAAGCAACAAGTTAACCCTAGGAGGGGGTGACAACGCGAAACCTACATCCAGCAGTCAAGACCTAGTATGCCGGCATAAACCTTAGCCTCAGCCTGTCACCATTAGCCGAGGGTGACATCATTATGGTGCGTGATTTAGGAGACACGTGGGACAGTGCGCGTGGGACTCATGTTGCACGTGGACCAGACCGTAATAACAATATCATCTCCTCACATGTGGGAATATTATGTCATCATTAACCACAAGTGGCACAACCATGTGTCAATAGGGAATTTGCTAGATCATCATTCACATGCACAATACATGCTTCGGGGTACACTACTCCCCCCCCCCCCCCAAGCCCTATATATACTTGTCATCTTCAACCTTGTAAGGGATCGATCATAAAAACCCTAGTAAAAACTTTTCTTGTACACACAGAAAAGAGAGAGTGAGCTTATGATCATTGTATCCAAGGCCAATAGTGCCAATATTTAGTGGATCACACACTCACAGTGGATGTAGGCCAGATTGGGTGAACCGCTATACATCATTGTCTTCATTCCTCTTATACTCATCCCCTTCTATATACTTATACTTATACACATACATAGCTCTATTGCTGCCATTGTTATTATTATTTGAGCTCATCATCTCTTATCTGGTGGTGATAAATCTTAGTATCATCAGTGGTGTGGTATCAAAAAAATCACAATAGAGGTTTTATGAAGAACAATCATAATCAAGCAAGAAAGCAAATAATCACACACACAACACAACTATGTACGTGGTTTGAAAACTTGCCTACGTCTACGGAGAGGTCTACTATTTTATTAAGTATCTCCTAATATGTTTGGTTACATTCCCCTCTCGCCCGGCCAGGGGTTATAATTTATAAATATAGAATCTCAGTTGTTCAAGTAACTCCACGATGCCCATGATGATTCGTGAATCCCTTGAATATCCCCACAAGATTATAGGGGATTAACTTGGTTTTAGGGCGGTGTGGATTGCACATACTCATATATTATTTCCATGATATGAGGCCAGGAAACTCTTTAAATTTGTTGGGCCAGTTCATCCATTCTTGTGGGATAGAAATAAATTTGGTCCCCACAATTGTACCTAAAATCTTTGGGCCATTGCTTGGGCCGATGGATTTTCCACGTGGCTAAGGATGCAACTCCGTTAGTGGTATACTCATAATTTGCTAAAACAAAGAGGGTGCACTCATATTTCTGTAAGATATTGAAGCGCCAAATCTTTATTGAGAAGTGTAAAGCATCATTTGAGTGTTCAAATCTAGTTTGTTAAAAACTTAACTGTCAGTTCATCATCTCTGTTCATTTTTGTGCATACTGTGTCCTCAGGCCTTATTCCTTACTTTCGATCTTCAAAATCAAGACTTTCTCAGCTTTCCAAGCCTCCTCTTTGTCTCATAAGTTTTAGCTTTCTTCTTCTTCTAGTTTCCTTTCTTCTGTGCATCGATCTTCTAATGTAGCTAGGGTATTTGTATTTTTTCTCATGGTGATGGTTGCTAATAAGTCTTTGCCTGAGTTTAGAAAGTGTTACAATAATCCTGATTGGGTAGAGATAGAGTGTACATCAGTCCCTAGAAATGTTCGCGACTTAGAATATGGTCACTGGATCCATGTTCTGTTATTTTCACAAGGGATTTTAATGTTTCCTCCTAATCCTCTAAGTTTACATTTTTTCCAACACTTCAACATAGTCCCTTATCAATGTTCTCCGAATGTGTGAAAGATTATAAATGGAGTCCATATAATAAATCAACTCTATGGTACCAACTTAGGGTTAGCTAAAATCTGCTATTGTTATACTTTCTCTCGAACTAGGGGGGGGGGGGGGGGTCATCTATACCTAAAAGCAAGAAGTCCTGATAGGGTGCTGGTAGTAAACCTACCTAATTACCATAAAGACTATTGGTCTGAAGGTTTTATTGCCAGAAATTGGCAATATCCTCCCTAATTAGGGGGCATAAGGTACAGAGGACCTCGGATCCCTACCTTTGGGGAGGAGTACATGGGTTGTTATTACGATTTCTTCTTTGTTGTTTATTTTCCTTCTTTTATGTACTTTCCTTCTCTTTTTTCTATAGCCAAAGACAAGAACCAAGATCCTACTCCTCACGAGATCTGAGCTGCTGAACTTTTGAAAGCTTAGAAGATAAGAGATACTATTGCTAAAAGGGAACAAGTTCGGTATGCTGCATTCTTACTAGAATATAGGAATACTACTTCCAACTTTATTTCTCGTCCAATAGATACAATCCCTCATCTAGAGGTTCTAGGATAAGGAGTTGGTGGTATGTACGAACCCATTGAGGTAGAGGATGAGGACGAAAGCATCTCGGGGGAGGATCTGGTAGAAGGAAGTGAGGAAGGGAGTGGTGAAAGCAAGAGCAGTGAGGAAGAGTCCAGTTAAGGGGAGTCCAACGAGGAAGAAATGACCCTCCGAGGATAAGAAACTTAATCCAGGATAACGATGATGATGATCTGCTATCCAACAGGATGAAGTCCCTCAAGCAGAAGGCTGGAGACTCTATTGGTAGTTCCAAGGTGGTGGCTCAGGAGAAGGAGGTGGAGATAAATAAGAGAGAATAGGAGGAGAAGCAAAATAGGGAGAGAAAGAGAGAAAAAGAGAAGAAGAGAGAAGGCAAAAAAATAAGTGCACAGGCCTCAAAGGCCTCGATAGTGCCTTTTTCTATTGCCGTTGAGGGGGCCTCAGTAGTTGTTGCTCCTCAAATTCCCCTCTTCTGCTGGAGAAAACAGTGCTTGTGGCTGATCGTGAGCACTCATCGAGCATGGGGGGAGACCAGTTAGCCCTTAAGTTTGCCCAAGGACTTGCTTTGGTGATTACTCTTTTCTCTATACTTCTTTACTCTATATTTTCCTCTAATATTTTGTACTTATCTTGTGTTTCTTTTGTCTTGGAGTTTTTTTTTTATTATACAGTCTTTCTCTGTAATTGGGCCAAGCTATCGAGGAAAGACTCAGAGATGGACAAAGCTCTAAAGTCTTCTGAGAAGGCTCTGGCTGACATGAAGGCTACTTTTGATAAGGAGAGGGAAAAGTCAGCTAAGGAATTATCTGACCTTCGAGAAGCCTACAGTTCCATAATTGCAGATAGGGTGGCAGTGACATAGGCGAATAAGGGGTTGATCACGAAGGTGGAGCAGCTGGAGGAGGAAGCAGCGACCATTCGAGAGAGTTGATATAATGAATATTGGGAGGCAGCGTACAATGATGTCGAATGCCAGATTACTAATCTTTGGCTAGCATGATTCAAAAAGGTATAGGATCAAGCCTTGACTACTGCTGGGGTTGCTGATGACTCCCCCCTCACTTCCCAGCATCATTTTGGTGGTAATTCTGTTGAAGAGTCCCCTTCTGCCCCACCTGATGCTCAGGATGACATGGAGCTCATTACTCTTACTGTTGGAGTTGAGTTGGTCAATCTAGAGGGGTTCATTGTTCCATGTGGAGAAGTTACCTTAGGTGCTAGTGGAGGTGAGGTCGACGTTGACCAAGCGGCTGATAAGGGGAAGGGCACCTCTATGTCTAATTAGGTTTAGGCCCCTTAGGAATTTAGGCTTTGTTTGTGTTCACTTATTGTATTTTTGCCTCTTTCATTCATCTGTACTTCCCTGTGCCTTTGATTTAAATGAAAAGAAAACTTTTTATTCTATTACTGATACTTGCTACCTTTATTGCTTGTTTGGTTGGCTGTAGCTCATTGATTTAGATGAATATATTCTTGCTAACTCCTATCTAGGCCAGATTCTTGGTCTGAGCATAAGCGTTCAAGCGTGCTGAGCTTTTATAAGGATTTATAAATCCTCGAGGGTAAGAAATTAGGATTACAAATATCCATCGAAGTTAGTCGCCAAGATCAAGAATACGCTCGAGGAGATGGAGAGAATTGGTGCCTCTGTGCAGGAGGAGATGGATGCCTTGATAACAAAGCTTCTGGATGCGTCTGAAATCAATCGGGTGGGGGAGTTATTATAAAGAGAGAATAATTATTAATGAGAGAAATTACTCGTCTAGAAGAAAACACTCCATATGGTCCTCCTTTGGTGCTGCGAGGATCCTCCTCGTCGTTTGCTGTAGTTTCTCACACTGACAATCAAGCTTCCACGAGGGAGGTTGCCGAGCTAAAAGAAGACATTCAAAGAGATTATATGATCGCTGTTGGTCTTCAGAGATACGTCACATGATTAAGACATTTGTTCCGAAAGGGTTGTCGATAGGTCTGGGCTGAAGGTTATAACCAGGGTTGGGTACACGCCCCAACAAGACTGAAAGAGGACAAAGAACTTGTTTTTTTCCAGGGGATGGCTGAATGTTCTTAAGGAATTGAAATTTCCTAAGTAATCCACCATATGGTATAAATATCAGACTGTTCACTCATCTGCTGTATGAAATCCCTTTTCTCGGGATGATCGATGGATCCCAATAGATGCTATTCCTGTGTAGCTTCTAGATCCACGCCCAGAGGGTGATGAAGAAGGCTTAGTTCCTCATTCTGATGATGGTCGGAGAGCTCGAGTAGCGGACTACGTTGCTCGTTGTGATGGCCATCGTAGGTCTTTAAGTATTTCTTAGTCTTTTGATGTAAATGTAACCATATGATTCTAAATGATAGGTAAGCTGATTATTTATGTTTTGAGCATTTGCTAACTAAACCTGTGTTAACCTTACTTGTTGGTTGATTAGCATCAGTGTTTAACCAAAAGAGTACTTGATAGATTTTATCATGATATGAATGAGTTAGTATAAGAACTTTAATCATTTTGGGCTTTTTGACCGACTAAATAACGTTGAGCTTTTATTATCTTGTGTTTGAACATTCTCCCAGTCCAATATGCCTTAGCCATATCGTTTCGTCCAACTTTACCTTTTAGGTTATGTCGTCACACCTACTTAGGCCTAAGTAGGGTGATGGAGAGAATATACATGGTTAAGAGGACATCCGTTTGAACCAACCTAAGTTGGCGACCAAGCTTGAGTAGGCTTTATTGCCTAAGGATCCCCTGTAGGTCTTTTATTGTTGCCAAAGAAACTCAAGAGGCCAATTGTGTTTTGAACAAATACCTGAGGAAGGCTAATCGTAGACCTTGGTTTTTAGCTTTGAATACAATAAATACGACACACTATTGCATCCATAGGATCTTTATTCCTTGATTCGAACAAGTTGATCAACTTGTTGTAATCCCAAAATTATATTATATTTTGAGGGGGGCATATTTCTTAGAAACGATGCTTATTGAGGTTTGATCAATAGACATTTAAATAACCAAGATGTTCAGAATATGCGGGCCAGTCGACCTTTATTGACTAAAATGATAAATAAAAAGCAACATCAATTTGTAAATAAAAATTTGCCTAAACTAATGATGCTAAAAAATTAAAGATATAGAAGTCTAAAAGTAGAATTTCTTAAGTTTGGCTGCATTTCAGGACCTTGGTATCTCCTCGCCCTCCATCGTTTCTAAGTGATAGGCCCCCTGTAAGTCATACCTTATTATCTTAAAAGGTCCCTCCCATTTTGGTCCCAATTTACCATTTGATGGTCTTAAAACACTATTGAGGACATTCCTTAGGATGTAATCCCCTATTAGAAATTTCCTTGGATTGACTTTTTGATTGTATTGTTTGGCCATTGTTGTTGGTAAGATGCCAACTTAACTAGTTCCAGTTCTCGTCGGTCATCAGCTAAGTCAAGTTTAGTGAGTAATGCTTCATCATTGAGGCCTTTGTCGACCATAGTGGTCCTCATAGTAGGGATTCCTGCTTTCAGTGGGATAACTTCCTCCATTCCATAGGCGAGCACGAAGGGGGTTTCTCCCGTTGATCTCATGGGAGTTGTACAATAAGACCATAAGACATGAGGTAATTTGTCTACCCAGGCGCCTTTTTGGCTCTTTCTAGCTAATTTTTTTGTCCATCGATCATTGTCTTGTTGGAAGCTTTAGTTTTCTCGTTGCTCTAGGGATATGCTACAGAACTAAAGTGGTTCTTGATGCCATGCTCGTCACAAAAGCCTTGAAATAAGGCACTTTCAAACTGCGCGCCATTATCAGTAAGGATCGTCCTTAGTGTCTCAAAGCGGGTGATGATGTTCTTCCATATGAACCTCGTCATATCAGAGTCTCGGATGTTCGCGAGTGGCTCTGCCTCTACCCATTTGGTGTAATAGTCAGTTTCGACCGACAGATACTTATGATTTCTAGATGCGGTATGCAGTGTCCCTACAATATCCAAGCCCCACTAGGCGAAAGGCCACGGGCTGGTCAGTGAACTAAGGTTGCTAGCTGTCTAATGGACCATATGGGGGTGCTTTTGGAACTTTTCACACTTGCGAGCATAAATTCCAGTATCCTTCTACATGTATGGCCACCAGTATCCTTCCTTGGTTGCTCGAAAAGCCAATGACCTTCCTTGTACGTGACTCCCACAAATGCCTTCATGAAGTTCGCTAATAATGTGATCGACATCTTCTGGGTGAACGCACTGGAGGTATGGGCTTATGAAAGACTTTCTATAGAGTTTTCCTTCAGGATATAACTGAAAGCGGGCATCCTTGACTCTTATCTGGTGTGCTAATATTTTGTCGCCTAATAGTGTGTCACTCCATAGATAAGTCACGATGGGGTCCATCCTATTGGGTGCCTTTTATATGTGGAGGACCTGCTCGGCTATGACTAGCTAGTTGATGCTTGGATGTACACGAAATTCTATCTGAATGGTTCTCCTTAATTCGGAGCCGATGGTAGAGCTAAGAGCTGTTAAGTCGTTGGTGCGACTCTTCTGCCCCCAGGGAATTGCTGAACATCGAACCTATTAAACTTTTCCATAAGTCCCCTCACAACAACGAGGTAAGCTCCTATCCTCTCATCTTTGGTGTTTAACTCTCCACTTACCCTCTTGGACACTACCTTTGAATCACTAAATACCCGAAGGCATTTTGCCCCCAACAGTTATGCTTTGCGTTGGCTGACGATCAATGCTTCATATTCCGCTTTGTTATTTGAGGCTTCAAACCCTAGCCTGATACCTTGTTTAAGCACAGTCTTCTCTAGGGTAACCAATACAATTCCTACTCCTGCCCCTGGAATTCGAGGCTCCGTCAATGTAAAGGGACCAGTAGAAGGATTTTTCTTCCTCTTTTGTTGACGACTCGATTTCTAGATAGGCAGTAGGCTGATTCTTTGTGAACTCGGCGATAAAATATGCTAGAATTTGTCCCTTTAGTTATGTTCTTAGTTACAAGTTGATATTTAATCTTCCAAGCTCTACCTACCACTTTGACAGTCGGCCGAAAAAATCATCTCTCCTTAGAACAACTTTTGCGGGGGGTGGGGGGGTGGGGGGGGGTGGTGAGGTGATCACGATGAGGGAATGAGCCTCAAATTAATGCTTCATCTTCCTCGAGGCTACCACTATGGCGTAAGTGAGCTCTCCAGGGGAAAATAATGTTTTTAGGCATTAAGAAGTGTCTTTCTCGCATAGTAAACCGGATGTTTAGCTCCTTCCTTCTCGCATACCAAGGCAGAGCTCACAGCATGGTTTGACATTGCTAGATAAAGGTATAAGGGTCACCTTCACTTGGAAGCTCTAGTAGGGGTGGTTTGATGAGGTAAGACTTGAGTTCTTCCAGGGATTTGGAGTAGTAGTCGTTTAATACTAAGTCCTTATCTTTCTTTAACATTGGAAGAATGATCGACAACGCTTTGAAGGTTTGGAGATGAAGCGGTTGAGTTCGGAGAGCATGATGGTAAGCTTCTGGAAATATCTTATCATCTGAGGGGGTTGGACTTTCTTGATGGCGTCGTTCTGTTCAGGGTTTGCTTAAATCCCTCTTTTGCTGACCAAATAACCTAGGAACTTTCCTGACTGGACACTAAATGAACACTTGCTAGCATTAAGTTTCATTAGGTATTACTTGAGGATATCAAAGGTTCTTGCTATGTCTGAGATATGGTCACCCTTGAGTTTACTTTTGATGAGCATATCGTCGATGTACACCTCTATTATTTCTCCCATTTTCTTATTGAACATCTTAGTGACTAGTTGCTGATAAGTCACTCCTGCATTCTTGAGGTCGAATGGCATGACCTTGTAAAAATATAACCCAATAGGAGTTGTGAAGGAGGTCTTGTCTTGGTCTTTATCATAAAATTAGATTTGGTGGTATCCAGAGTACACATCCAGAAAGCTTATTCTTTCATGCGTTATCGTGGCATCGATCAACTGGTCTATCTTTAAGAGAGGAAAATTATCTTTTGGACAAGCCTTGTTGAGGTCAGTAAAGTCAATACATACTCTCCAGCTTCCGTGGCTTTTCGGTACGAAGACTGGGTTGGATAGCCATTTGGGTAATTGAACTTCCCGAATGGAACCTGCATCCAGTAATTTTCCTACCTCTTTCTCTACTGCCTTCACCTTTTTTGGGGTTGTTCGACGAACCTTCTAAGTGACTGGTTTGAAAGTTGGGTCGACGTGTAGTCAATGGTATGTAATTGTGGGATCTATCCTAGGCGGCTCGCATGGTTTCCAAGCAAAAACATCTAGATTGATCCGGAGGAACGTGGTGAGATCTTTCTTTTCTTGGTCGGAGAGAGAGTCTTCGATTAGAAACCTCCTTTTAGGTAAGTTGACTTCCGCTGTAACTTCTTTCAGGTCTTTGACGACCCTATTTGTGGGGAGGACCCTGGTTTCCTCCACCCCTGGTCGGCAGTACCGTAATTGCTATTTTGAAGGCAACATGCCTTCTTAGGTTTCCTCTTGGACTTTCCTCTCATCTTTCTTCTTCTCGTGCTTGGGGCGGATAACTGCGATGGAACATTTTCTAGCCAAATCTTGGTCACTACGAATCTCGACCACCCTCGACCTGTTATGCACTTGAGTTTCTAATTATATGAGGATGTAATGGCCTTTATGGCATGGAGCCAGCCCCTGCCCATAATAGCGTGATAAGGGGATTCGATATCTACTACCAAAACCTCGATCAACTTTGAAATACTTCCTGCCCTGATTGGTAGGACTATCTTTCCCAGTAACATGGTTATCCTTCTTGCAAATATGACCAATGGAATAGTGTCCTCTTTGAGATCAACGATATTCAACTTTAATTTGTGGAATAAGTCTAGGTACATCACTTCGTAAGTACTATCTTAGTCGATAAACAACCTGTCGATGTCCCAATTAGCTATCCTGAGTGTGATGACCAATGCGTCATGATGAGGGGTTCTCACCCCATCTAAGTCATCTTTAGTAAACACAATGTGTTTGCTGTAGTCGACATATTCTGGTCGTCGATGATTCCTAGCTCGAGTCTTATCGGGATCTATTTGTAATGCTTACATAACGGTAGTAAGCTTCTTAACTTCCATCCGAATAGCGTTTCCTTATACTTGCTTGGGGTATGATGCTCCATGAATTATTGGGAACTCATGGCCTATCTTATCCTTGAGGACATTATTTGGCTTCTAGTTGCTAGTGGCTATGACTTTTTTTGCCTTCTTGTCTATGAACTCATTGAGATGACCAACCAAGGCCAACTCCTCGAGATGAGATTTGAGTTCTTTATAGTGTTCAGTCCTGTGGCCGCCTTTTTTATGGAACACACACCTCAGTGCATTATTACGCTTCGTTGGATCTCCTCCCATCTTCTTGAGCAATTTGACAAATGACTTTTCCTTGATATTGGCGAGTATTTTTTATATTAGTTCCTTGAAGACCGTGTTAACAGTCTGGAACGCTTTTGAGGGGTCATTCTTGTTGCTGTTTTTAGTGCCATTCCTGCCCCCATTCTTGTTCCTTTCTTCTTGGAATCATTCATCTTTGTCCCTTTTTCATCTTCATGCGACCATTGTCCCCTGCATTAAGAGGGATTACATCTTTGACTTTAGCATATTTTTCAATACGGGCCATTAGGTTATCGATGGAATTAACCTCCTTTATAGTTAGGGATTGGTGCAGTAAAGAAGTACTTGGCCAACCGATCTTGAAGGACTCTATGACAACTTGCTCCGAGAAGTCCTCAATCTCATTGAAAATATCCCAGTACCTCTTGGTATAATCCCTGAGGTTATCCTGTGGCTTTTTCTTCATTGTGAGAAGTGCATCCATCCGCTTGGAGTGGGAGCTGCTGATTATGAAGCGAGATGTGAATAATTTAGCCAGAGCCTTAAAGCTCTTGATAGACCTATGTAGTAAACTCTCAAACTATTTTTGGGCCACATCGTACAGGATGGAAAGGAATATGCGACACATCGATGCATCTTTGTGGCTCTACAAGGTCATGACCTGCTTGTAGTACTAAACATGATCGATATGGTCAATTTTCCCATCATGGATCTTGAATTTAGGGATTGCGAATTTCTTGGGGGGCTCTTCTTCTTCTATTGCCCTTGAAAAAGGTGAATTCGTTTAGGTGTTTGCTAGCTGTCATGTGGATCTGTCCCCTCGGTGGGTGGGTGCTGATCCATCTCCCTACAAACCAAAATCCTAATTTCATCATTCTGTCGACTAGGACTCCCATAGTGTTGAGCCAGCTGTAGTCGTTCTGATCAACTATCCTCTTACCTATTATTCTCAATTCTCCCTTGGTAGCGCTTAGGTCTCCTTCCTCGACTGTGAGACTCACTCACTTAAGGAATAAGAGTCCAATCATATCATCGTCTTGTATTTCTGTGGATACCCTTCACCATTCTTTCCAGTCAACTTTTTAGGCGAGCATTTTCCTCTTCTTAGCAACGAGTGGCTTTTTCTTGTTCTCGAATTTTGGCCTCATAAGCGTCGACCAATCTAGAAATCTGTGTGAACCTTAGTGGTCCATGACTCTCTTCAGAAAGATGCCTTTGCTGGCTAGGCCTTGGATTTGGTTGGAGAATTTCATACCTCGCCCTGGGAGGGGCAAGTTCTTCCTGAACATCACCATCTTGAGGGATGTTACTGCTGTGGTGAAACATTGAGGGCTTTCGATTAGTGAGTGTTCTTGTAGGAATAACAGTCGTTTCCCACATAAGGGGCCGATTTTGGTATCAAAAAACACGACAATTGAGGTTTTATGAAGAACAATCACAATCAAGCAAGAAAGCATATAATCACACACATAACACAACTATGTATGTGGTTCGGCAACTTGCCTGCGTCCATGGAGAGGTCTACTATTTTATTAAGTATCTCTCAATATGCTTGGTTACATACCCTATGCCCTGGGCCAAGGGTTACAATTTATAGATGTAGAATCTCAATTGTTCTAGTAACTCCACGATACCCATGATGATCCATGAATCCCATGAATATCTCCACGAGATTATAGGGGATTTACTTGGTTTTGAGGCGGTGTGGACTGCACATACTCGTAGCTTATTTACATGATATAAGGTCGGGCATCTCTTTAACTTCTCATGTAGATACTCACATAGTGAATCTTATCACTTTCTAAGACATCCCTATTTTTGTGCTCATACCCTGCAAACCATACATCTACTCTCTTTACTTCTTGTTCTGGGTTTGCTTCAACCTATAATTTAATTGGCACATGTTAGCAATTTAAATGTCACATGTTATAAATAATAGTGATGATAAGAATTTATAGTTCTTATGATACATTCCATCTCATATTCCACTGCAGCATAGGTGCGTCGCCCAAGTGTATAGGCATATTCTAATTTGGTCCGACTCTTAACATTTTTAATGTTTTGTGTCTTTTTTGTTCCTTTACTTTCATTTTCACAAAATTATATCCATATATCAAGATTAACACCTTCCAGTATAATTCCAACGGTAGACAAAAAACATCTCATATTATTTTATAGCATCCTAAATTTTTGTGGGAACCTCTTCTCCATCAATGGGCGAGCCACCTCCAGTCCAACATCAAGCTCAAATTTCCCCTGTAATTAACATTAATAAATAATTAAACAGTGAATATCATATAATCAACAACTAAATCATTTTTATCTTTAATATGAAAATATTACCATTAAAGCATTCCAAACGCCATCTTTATAGTTTTTTGGCAAAACTCTGCAATCTTCATAGTTAATCGGGATATAAGATCTAACAAAATCACCGACATGAATACTCCACTTTATGCTCTAAGGACCAACTGCACTCCCATAAACTATAATGGTAATCCTCATTTTACTATTCGGGGTCATGCATTCCAATTGTTTAGACTTTTTTTTTCATTTTCTGCTTGTTGCTTTTTGCATACACTTGAAGATGGTTGGTTTAAATCTCCATCAGCTAATTCTTCTTGTAGCAGAACAAATTTTTTTGCATCTCATTTTCTAATGATGGTTGCTTCAAACCTCCATTAGCACTAGAAGCTATAATGTACAAAACAATGCTGCCAAAATAAAGAACAATGACCAACAATGAAAATTATAGTAGTCAATAAAATATAACATGAATAACTACATAAATCAACAATTCATATGTATTGGATTATCACATTTTTACATCATTATCATATTCATAAACACAGAAAATAAAATTCAAGATATCACAAGATCATATGTAAACTAAAATTCAAAACAAATAATTTTCGAAATGAATCTAAAAAAACTACGTGAAGCTTCATACGACCGACGAAATACTATATTATCAACGTGACAAAACAAACAATTTTAAAAAGAAAATGCTAAATAAACTAATTAGAATCGTAGCGCTTCAACAAACTTTCTATATGTGGTTGGTCTTCAAGAATAGATTGCAAGTATGTTGGTATCTCTAAATCGTCCACTTGACTCGCCAATCTCTTCAGTGAATGTGTAATCACCCACCAATTTGAATTATTATGATCTTTCGAATAAAATACTTGAATAACCTCAGATGTGAGAATAGCAGGCTCATCATACTGATTGCCAACACTCTTAAACTTGTCAAAATTTACCATCACTAAATTAGAGTCCGAACAAAGATTATAACCATTAGCCTTATCCTCCACCCTCACCCAGTCACAATAAAATACCACCTCCTTAAATGTGGTATAGTCTAGCTCAATTATTTTTTTGATGACTCCACACCACATAGTCCATATTTTTGTGAGGTTCTTATCACTTTTTCTAGATCAAAATTGCGTCCATGCCTTCAAACAAACACAACTATCCCGTGTAACAATTGTATCATCAAGATACTTAGGAGAGAATACAAAACCATTTACACGATACTTTTTGTATGTTTTAGCCTTGAATTTCGGCCCTTAAACTAATCTCCACATTGTTTCTTTTGTATTTATCTCTCCCAATTTCACCAACCGTGTTCAATGAAAACAAATCATAATTACATCAATATATGTTTTTATCTCTGGAGGTTATTCAAAAAACTCATAAAAATATTAGTATTTATAGAATCACATTGTATGATAACCAAGGAAGAAAAGAAGTTTGGTTCTCCACTTTTGTCATTTCAATCCCCTTCCCTTTCGCAGGAGACATGAATTTTAATGATGCTTCATACTAACTATAATACATCATTTGATATAAGTGATTATTAATGAAGATATTCATTAAATTTTAATCAAAAATAGAAGAAAGAATTCTAGTCTATAGTAATCCTAAAGCCCATCGACATTAAGTCTAAACAACACACATCGACGTATTTGTTGTAATTGTATTGGTCCTAACGTTATAGTCTTATCACCAAGCAAAGACCCTTAATTAGAGAACTCTCCATCCTCTAAAAAGTCTTCACGTGAGCATTTATGATTTCCATATAATGAATTTTGCATGTATTTCCTGCAATATCTCGTCTACGACATAGGACTCTGTATTGGAACCTTCAACATACCGTTTATTACTGGGTATACCTTTGAAATCTTTTTATCATCCTGTTTGTATAAAGCAATAAACATTAATAAGAACCAATGTCAACTTGTATTGTGTATATTTAATTTTATTAAAAGACAAAAATCACCTTTCAAACGGATTCACCCAATAAGTGTTTGTTGGTCCACAAACCAAGGCTTCATCTGCTAGATGCATAGTGAGGTGAATGCTAATATAAAAAAATGCTAGTGGAATTTTTTTCTCCAATATGCATAATGCTTCAATAACCATGCGTTTGGCTTTTATGACATTTTATCGAATGAGTATCTTGGAGCACAATATGTTAAAAAACAAACTTAATTGTTGGACTGCTCTTATCAAATCTCGATGTTTCGGGAAGGCATGCTGGAGAAAGATGGGTAGAAAGTGTTCCATTATGACATGGATTAAGACTGGTAGAAAGTGGGACTTCAATGAGTACAGAGACAATGGATTAAGACTTACAATATTGCTCAAGTTAGATGAAAAACTGGTAGGAAGCTTTAAGTCTTTCAAAATTTGACAGAATTATCTCTTTTCCTCTTTATCAAAGACAAATGGTGCCATTGGTTTTATATTTTTCCCCGTGCACTCATCAACTTTAAGCTATTGACCGCTGCATATGCCCATGTTCTTCATATCCAATCATCCCTTTTCAGTATTCTTTGTTTTATTAGCACCAAGAATTGTGTTTATTAAATTCTCTTCAACTTTTTTATCGTTGTCCATCAAGGACATAACGAACTTGACGATGTCACCAGTATTCCAAGTAAAAAAATGGATTTTTTATACCATGATTTTTTAACTTCAATAGTGTCGCTTTTATCCACATCACTGTCACTTCCATTCGCATTATCAGACTTACGCTTCTTAGAAGGAACTTTTGAGGATTTTCCAGGTACATACTTGATTTTTCTCAACTTTTCGATAAGTGTATTTCCATTAATTTTAACCGGGGGATATCTGTGTCTTTGTGATTCAATTCCAAAACCTTTACCACTCCTAAATGGGTGATCTCTATCAAGGAACATACGATAGTTTGTGTAAACTATCTTCCTACTATTAACCAACCGAATTGATGGTGTTTCATCACCATAAATAGTACATGCTTTGTAACCATGTGTTATACATCCATATAAGTTTCCATATGCAGGGAAATCATGAATCACCCACATCAACATAGCTCTCAATGTAAATTATTCCATTT
The DNA here is from genome assembly GCA_949130495.1 of Sambucus nigra. Lineage (NCBI taxonomy): Eukaryota > Viridiplantae > Streptophyta > Magnoliopsida > Dipsacales > Adoxaceae > Sambucus > Sambucus nigra. The sequence continues at coordinate 539,052,071 of OX422215.1, read as the reverse complement.
TTTGCATATCTAAAGCTGGAAAACCCTCCCATAATTGCTTCAACTCATCTACCAATAACTGGAAAAAAATATCAATGTCTTAACCCGGTGCCTTGGGCCCAGGAATCAACAAAGATAATATTTGAAACTCACGCTTCGAACACAAAGATGGGCCCATATTATAAGGTGCAACCGTAACTGGACAATAACTATAACTACTAGATTGTATACCATGGGGATTGAACCTATCTGTAGATATAGCAAGCCACATATTGCATTCTTTTTTTTTTATCAAAATCAAGCCATCTATTTTTTAGCATTCGTGACTAAGCTTAATCACAATGATGTCGTTGATTATCCTATGAAGTTGTTGCTCGATGGCATCACGTCATTTCATGCTCTATCCAAGGTATAGTGTATAATCTCTTTAGCCTTAGATTCAAAGGGAAATGTCTCAATACTTTCATCGGCTCTTTGCATACCCTTTTTCCTTTCCTCATGGTGACTAAATATCTTGGTGTCCCACACTGAGGACATTCTTCTAAGTCTTCATTCTCTTTCCAATAAAAAGTACATTTATTCTCACAGGCATTAATGTAGTTTTCTTTCATCCCTAAGTCTATCATCATTATCTTCATTTGCGAATACTTTTCAGGTAAAGTGTTTTTTCTTGGAAGCCACCTTTTTACAATCGATAAAAGAGTTGTAACATTATTTCCTGACCAACCAAACTGTTTGTTCAAATTATGCAACTCCACAATTACAGAGAGAGCAATCTTAGGACAATCACATAAAGGGTACAATTTCTCATTCGCTAATCTATTGTACTCTTGATACTTCTCATTATTAACATGCGGTGTTTTTACTCAGTGAGGTTCTTTACAATATTGTTAGTTCACTTCATAGCACGTGTCAACTAAGTTTTGAAGCCTTTTATTATCAATGTTCTCATAATTTTCAACATGTTCTTCACAATCAATAGGTTCTATAACGAGATTCGAGGAGTTTGAAGATCTTATTTCACTATGTAAAACCCATGTAGTATATTTAATTCCGAATCAAATGACTCTTGATATCTGACGCATTAAACCGCTTTTTATTTCTACACTTAACACATGAACATGGAAATGTCGAGAGACCATGTCCATTGTTTGGAATAGCAAAATCAAGGAACGATGTTACTCCATTTATGTATACTTCACTTACTCTGTTTCTCTCAGTCATCCATCATTTGTTCAATATTTGGTACACTCTACACTACCAAAAAAACATCATTAATTTATATAAAATGATAGTGTGAACTTTGGATTTCCATGATACATTTTACTAAAATGGTATAGTAGCATTGGTAACCCAAAATAAGTAATGGAATATTAACGGTATAGTAGCGTTAGTAATCCTAAAATTAGTCTCTACGTAAGTTTTCCTTCTACATGAATACAACCCTTCTCAGACACTAATGCACCAAAAAAGGTCATCCGAGTCACCCAACTCTGACTATGCTAATGTTTCATTAACCGGGTCCAACACGTGTGTAACCTACGTGTCGACCATAAATTATATCGATCCGTCGATGTAAAATCCTATCGACCTATCACCAATTAATCCATCGCTACCACTCATACACGACATAAAATAAATCATATAACTATTTGCTATCACGCATAAGTAAATAATAATTCTAATAAATATTAATCCTTTATCTCGGTAATTATTATTTACTAAATTCTAATTTAATTTTTCTCCCAATTAAATTAATAAAATAAAGAAATTAATTATTACTAAAATGATGGGGTATTACATAAAAGAAAGAAGTTAAATGTCTTATTATTCACAGATATTTAGTTGCATAAAATTCCTCATAATGGTATTTCGATAGTGGGTGTTCTAGGCACATGCCCGGGATAAGTTGATTTTAACAAAAATCATTGAAGATAAAATCGATATGGTTACTTTTTAGGATGGCAGTCTATCTAATTTAATAGGAAAGGGTACTGTTGAAATAATTAGGTTTCCTAAGTTAGACAACATCCTTTGAGTAGATATCTTGAAGGCTAACTTGATTAACATTAACCAAATGTGTGATAATCGTCACAACGTGGATTTTACCATGAGTAAATGTAAAAATTTTAATCCTAAGAATAAATACTTTTTGAAGGGCACTTGAATAATGGGGAGTTTTTATGTAGTCAATACGTTTCCAAAGGTTCTTTAGAACAATGCTAAGGATGATGTAGAAGATTTATGGCACAAGAGGTCATGTCATGTGAACTTTATTGATCCTGAAAAACTTGTTAGGAATGAACTAGTTTGTGACCTACCTCATTTTGAGTCGACTTATTCCCGCATATGTGGCATTTGTCAAATGGGAAAATAAATTTTTCATTCATATAAGAAGTTGAATGTGATATATACTGCTCAAGTTTTAGAGCTCTTATACATAGACTTCATGAGTCCAATATGTACAGAGAGTTTGGGGGTAAGCATTACATCTTCATGATCGTAGATGAATATTCTAGGTTAACTTTTGTAGGATTTTTACGTAATAGTCTGATACTAAGGAATTATTTATTCTCGAATGTAAACAACTCTAAAATGAGAAAGGTTGAACTATCGTTAGAGTCCGTAGTGACCATGGGAAATAATTTGAGGGAACTAAAATACCAGAATGGGGTAGTGATGTAGGGATACACCATGAATATTTTGTCCCTAAAACACCTCAATAAATTGTTGAACAAAAATATTGAATGATCCAAGAGATAGAGAAATCCAAGTTGATAGATACGGGTGTGCCTACGAAATTTTGGGCGGAGGAGATAAACATGGCATGTCATACCATGAACTGATTTTATAGAAGGTATGGAAATAAATGCACACTCAAGTATTTTATATTCTTTGAAATAACATATTATATACTAAATGATCGAGAGTATTTGACTAAGATTTACTCAATGAGTGACATTGGGATTTTTCTCAACTATTCCATAAATAGTTGTGCCTACCATGTGTACAATTGTGGAGTCAGTAAATATTATCATTGATGATAACAACTCCTTTATTTCTAATGACATCTGTGAAAATATGGTTTCCATATTTCCTTGTGTATAAGAATGAAAGAAAAAGATACATATGATTGTTTGGACGTGTAACACCATCGCAAGTAGGTGTTGAAATGGATGACCCACCTCCTTGGGTAAGAAAGTACCATTATGCTTACAATATAATTGGAATTCCTAATGTTAGAGTTATGACCCATTCTTATCTCCATAAAGAAAATAAGGTTTTCATGAAAAAATCCTTGTTACACGAATATTGGTTCAATTCTATGCAAGATGAACAACACAAAATTTCAAAACAAGATATTTGGAATCTATTTACCATATCGAAAGGTATTCACATCATTGGTATCAAATGGATCTTCAAGAAAAAATTTGATGAAGTTATCGTGTTTCATAATAAGTCTAGGTTAATGGCTCAAGTTAACGTTGCTCAAGGTATTCACTCAAGTTGACGTTGCTGATTTTGACGAGTCTTTTACCCCGGTTGCGAGGATAGAATCGGTTCATATACTCTTGGCCATAACACATGCCCTAGAGTTAAATCTCCATTAAATGGATGTGAAGATTTCATTTCTGAATGGTAATTTCCATGAGGAAGTCTATGAGTCACAAGCAAAAGTCTTTGAGGACCCCACTTTCCCTACACATGTTTATCACCTCAAAAAGGCATTGTATTGACTTCGAAAAGATCTAAGAGCTTGGTATGAGAGAGTTACCTCAAAAAGAGTTCTTTCACCCATTTATATAGATTTATCTATACACTAACTCCCCATTTTTTCTCATCCCGACAAACAGTTCTTAGCTTATGCCTTCGACAGGGTAGAGATCGTGCCATGTTGCGAATTTATTTACGCACATAAAATCTAATATTCTTGAATTAATTTAATCCTCAAATATTCATATTCATGAATCCCCAAGTAATATATTAGGGTTTATGTGTACTAGAAACATTCTTGAATATTTAATCAACCTTCTCGATTTCTTCTTGATTCGATTCACGATCTACCATGTGTTGTCAAATCTATTTCATGAATCACTATTTTGTAAAGATATGTAAAGTAGATGAACCAAATGATCTTTAAATGAATTGATATTTGATGTGAGTCTTCCTCTATCTATCAGGAACCTATGGTATTTTTTTCTTCAAAATTTTCTAATCCTCCAATTATGCGGTGAGAGTTATGAAAAGAAACCTCAACATCTTCCATGCTAGACAAGACATGCCATTGATGTGTGGACATCAATTATCACTACCTTACCACTCCTTTTTATGTATTGTTTTAATCAATAATGATCCCATACTAATTTGAAAATAATGGAATATTTAAATCGACTAGAACAGGGACCCCAAGAAAAGTAAGAAACTCGGCGTATAAAATTAGGAATCCTAATTCAACTTTATAATTAATTCTATAATTCTACAAGTTATCATTCATTCAACTAAAGAATAACAATTTCACTATAGTCTACTATCTCAAAATTATAATTTCTACTTCCTCATTACCAAATGCTTAATAATCTTCCTCATTACTTTGACTTATAAATTAAATTAAATTATTGACAATTATATTTAATCAATGATATTGTCCACTTAAGTTATTTGATCTAAATGATAATTAAATCCACCATCTGGTTTTGACATAATAAAAGCTTATAAGATATATACCAATACTTAGATTCCATCAATAATTAACTTTCACCATACCATAATCAACTTTACCCAATCTACCAAGCTTATTAATCCATATATGAATTTCACCCAATAAGTCAAAGTAATGAACAACCAAATCACATGTCCATCAATTATGTCCAGATTAAGAAATTAAGCACTTATAATAAGCATAAGATAAGTATTATCTTATATAGTCAGTATAAAGACAAATATATCAAATTAGTCTAGTTCAATACACATTAAGCGTACTAGCACAATAAGTCAAAACTATATCTTTTCCCATAATCACAATAAACATACTAAACTATTATGTTGCAATCCTATCGATTATGTGACCATTTACATATAAGATTGTGAACCATACTTATATTCTACTAAAGTTAATGATCTGGTTTTCTGTGGGTAAGTTGAATTCTACCCACAAAACCATCTACTATATAAAATAAAAGACATTTATATATCAATATATAAATAATATAATGAAAATATCGACTATAAAGATTCTCAATAAATGGTCACACTAAAATTTACTAATGAACCATGACTTTTAATATACAACCTCAATAAACTCACACTTATACTCAAAGGCATGGAACCATGCATCTAACAACCATACCTCTGATATAAAGCAAGAGGCTTATCAATCATCAATTTTCATTTATAGCATCAACATATATAATTTCTTATACAAGGCGAACTATATAGTTTTTGGAATCTTAGATCAGACTAATACTTGCGCTAGTAACCAACAAGTTACTTGCCTCTATAATTGTAAACCAAATATACCTTCACTAATCCTTTCTAGGCACTTGAATATATATTCCACCAAAATCAATGTTCCTTTCTAGAGTTATAATAATTCCAAATTTGAAAGAGCGAAAATCTTTCTTGGAACACTACATACCAAAGTTTATAAATATCAATATGATAACTAAAGTAAGTTAAAACACACTTTTGTACTGATAAAATTACAATACAATCTCTAGAATGTGATAAATCTTTTTAATATTTTCTTATCGATCTGGGTGGACTACTACACTCATAATGTACGACATATACCCATATCGAGTGCGATGAGAAATATATTCACACGTATAGTATTTAGAAACACCACCACACTTTTATCACACCTTTTATACACACTGGTAACATCTAACAACATATCAAAATCATGGATGTAACACCCGTGTTTTATTAATTAATGATTTTAATTAATTTGGAGAAAAACAGAGTGAAATAAAATTTTGGATTTAATGGGTTTTTATAATTAAACATGTTGGTTTTTATATCTGAGTAGTAAATTTTCAACCGAAATTAAATCGGAGTTATAATAGAATGTTAGAATGATTTTGAGTATGTTTTAACAAGCATGTACGTTTTTGTTGAGTTAATGAAATTTATTCTAAGTGTAAAGGAGGAATTTGAAATTTTATTTTGTTGTTTAGGTCATTCAAACGACATTACATGTTGTTTGAACGACAGGTGTCAATTGTTCGAGCGATACGAGCGGTGTATTAATTAGAGTCCTAATCGCATGCTAACGCTTAAACCCTTTAAATACCAAAACTGATATGGGGCAAGGAGTTTTAAAACACTTTTCTCCAGAAAGGTTCTCCAAGCATATCTCCCCTCATCTTCAACCCCTAACTCCAACTTTTAAGAAATTTTAACACAATAATTGAAGATTCAATTGGTGATTTCTTAAGAGGGTCCAATAACACTTCTTTGCTAATATTTCAAGAGGAATCCAACTTTCTACTCAGATTTTTATATGACTAATCTCATAAATGAATACTCTATTCCTTTCCTTTAGTATTATGCATTTTAAGTGTCACCTAAACCCTTAATTATATGTTTTTGATTAAAAGCAATTAGTAACTTAATTACAGAAAGTGGACACTTAAATTTGGGACTGTTTTTATGAAAATTTTCAATATGATTTAATCCTTGAAACCCTTGGGTGCATAGGTTAGATTGTTGGGTGTTTATGGTTTTGGGTGTAGGCTATCATGTAGAAATTTATGTGGGCTTATTTATATGATTTTTGGGACGCGCTCACACTTATAATAAGTTGCGAAATTATAAAAGAAAAAGCTTATGTCATATTGAAATTATTACATGTTCATTAATTTAACACTTTTGGAATCAAAGACGATGTTATGAATTGATTTAAATTAAATTGGGCCCCTTATGATTAAATTTCTATGTTGTGCATATTGAATTATGATTTGTGTGATTTATTTTAGTCACTTTTGCCATTGCGGGGACGAGGGGCTTTTGGGTAGTATTTTTTCTCAACCCTATTTAAGGATACTTACTAGGTATGGGACTAATGGTAGGCCTTGGTTTTGATTTATACTTGATAGGTATGAGACCAAGTAGTGTAAATTCATGGGGATTTTATATTCCGGGGATAGGCTGATTTTTATGTTTTATTATCGTTGCGTTAGCCCACGCATGAGACTAGAACGTGTTTGATATTGGTAATTCATCATATATGTAGGATAGGATGCTCGTGTACTTAGGAACCCTTAGGTATGGGACTAAGGGATATTTTGAGGATCTCACGTTGATTAAAAGGGTGGGGTAATTTGTTAATTGTGAAATTGAGAAAATGAGAATTAATGCATAAGATAAAAACGGGTATTAAAATTTGTGGCGACATAACGTGTGAGGGCTGACAGTTTAAATGGGTCGGCTGGCGATTTATATCATGTCGTGTATGGAAGCTTGTCAAATTATGGGGAATCAATAGTTTAAATGGATTCGGCTGGCATTTTGGCAAGGCGAAGTGTTAAACTTTGGTGGAAATTACCACCCGGGGCAAGAGGACCACCATAATAAAAAGTGAGAATAATGATCGTTTGTTTAAGTTAATTAAATTAACACTTTGGGGATGTGGGATAATTAAAATGATATTGGTGTGATTTTTATAAGAATCTTTGGGGGTGGTTAGTAATTTATCTTTCCCGCGTTTAATTATATTCGTTTAATTAAAATACTCTATTATGATATTTATTGCGTATAATGGTATTGTCCGGGTTCACGGACCCTATTTGAGGGGAGTAGTGTGTATTAATGCTCAGGCTCTGACCTCGTGCGTTGACTAACATTTTTAGGTATTAATGCTGGACTAGCTGCATAGGATTTATTGGATATTTCTTGGAGGTGCAGCAGGTGTTGGTTTTATGTACTACTTACTTAGTTTAGACTTTCCTTTACGTCATATTTTATTAAGAGACTTCATTTGGGTTTTGTCGGTCCATTCGGTTCCAAAGTTGTTTAAGGATTTCAGTTGGAGTATTTACAGTCAGTTGATTATTCAGATTATAAATTAATTCAGATTTTGGAGATTCTATTTAATTAGAGTTTATCATGTGATGGTTTTATAGTAGTATTATTCATTGTGATTGATTATTATTCATCTTGTGGATTGATTTTGATTGTCTCATATCTGTCACATGCTAAGGATAATATTTTATTTACTCGCACCGACTTGGTTTTGGTGTCTGCCGACACTAAAATTAAGCAGGATGTGACAGATGGTATGAGAGAATGGTCTTAGGTCTCATAGGTTTTGAGTCTGTCTTAGTTTTCGCATAGCTTATCTTTGATTCCTTTTGATGATTTGTACTCCTAGTCATTCTGAGTCTGATGTTGTTTTGTTCTTATCTTTTCAGATGGTGAACACAAGAAGAGATGGGAGTAGGAGAGAGAGTTCAATTTCAGGTCCCGCAGCTCAAGAGAGGCGGTGATAGGTTATTTTGGATGCCGAGGAGTTAGCGGCTATCATTAGGGAGGCCACGGCAGCCGGTCTGGATATGGGGAGACATAGATGGTTGACTTTATAGGAGCAGGAGCAGAGTAAACCCGTTTCGGCTTGGGATAGAGTGAGAACCAGTTTTCTTAAGGCCAATCCTCCCACCTTTGGAGGGGGATCTGACCAAACGGTTGCTCACTGGTAGAGGAGAGATGTGGAGAGGCACTTGAGAATGGTGGACTTCACAGATGTGCAGAAGCATATATTGGAGACGTTTAAGATGACAGAAGATGTGTTACAATGGTGGGAGAGTGACACCACATCAGAGGAGATATATAGATTTAGTTATGCAGACTTTCAAATAAGGTTCAATAACAAATATTTTCCATATGTTATTAGGTGTGCGAAAAAGAGGGAATTTATAGACTTGGAACAAGGATCGAAGTCGATTGTTGAGTATGAGTATAATTTCACTAATTTATCTATATTTGTACCTGAAGAGGTTGATACTGAGAGGAAGAAGATGGAGTGTTTCATTAAGGTATTGTCATGGTCGACTAGACAGATGGTGTTGGGGAACCAAACATACACCTACTTATGCTCAGGTGGTGGATGTCGTAATGTTGCTATGGAAAGAGAAATCTAATTATCAAAAGAAGTTGGGAAAGTGACAAGAGTCAAACGAACAAGGAAGTGAGAATAGGGGTGGCAATGATCAAGCATGGAAGAAATAAAGAACCAATCAGGAATAGCAAGGTCAAGGGGAAGAGCGAGAAACTACTAGGCGTTACTAACCTTTTAAGAGTGAATGCTTTATCTGTGGGAAAGTAGGACATCAAGCGGCTAGGTGTTATAAGAGACCGGGCCAACAAGGCTAATCGACAAAGGACCAACAGGGTCAAGTCACACAAGGGCAACAGGGTCAAAGAGTACAGGGATAGAAAGGACTGATGCCTCTAGTTGTCGCAGCAACAGGTGATCTAGGAGCACCAACAACACCGACAGCGTAGAATGGTCAGGGAGTGGCCACAACACCAACCAATACCGATTTTGGGAGGTACAATGTACTTTCGACTCGGGATCAGCAAGCATCACAGGAGCCACGACGTGGCTAGTAGAGTGTCATGGAACGTAATTATTTATTTATTTATATATATATATATATATATATATATATATATATATATATATATATATATATATATATATATATATCGTATTTTCGCAAGGGATTACGTGCGGGTAGGATTAAGTGTATGGGCGCCTAATTATGGCATTCTACAAGTAGGCGTATGTGAGCCTTATTTTATGTTTTGCGATTTACGTTTGATTTTTATGCTTCATCTAATATCGATGACGAAACTCCTTTGCTAGTGGGGAAGTATGTAACTCCCCGTGTTTTATTAATTAATGAATTTAATTAATTTGGAGAAAAATGGAGTGAAATAAAATTTTGGAGCTAATGGTTTTTAATAATTAAACATGTTTGTTTTTATATTGAGTCGTAAATTTTCAACTGGAATTAAGTCGGTGTTATAATAGAATGTTAGAATGATATTTATTATGTTTTAATAGGCAGGTACGTTTTTGTTGAGTTAATGAAATTTATTTTAAGTTATAAGGCGGAGTTTTGAACTTTTATTTTGTTGTTTGGGTCGTTCAAACGACATCGTATGTCATTCGAACGATATAGCATGTCGTTTGAACGACAGGTGTCAGTCGTTCGAGCGACAGGAGGCGGTGGATTAATTAGATTCCTAATCGTATTCTAACTCTTAAGCCCTTTAAATTCCAAAACTGATACAAGACTAGGACTTTTAAAACACTTTTCTCTCAAACTTTTCTCCAGTATGTTTCTCCAAACATATCTCCTCTCATCTTTAACCCCTAGCCCTAATGTTTAACAAGTTTTAACTCAAGAATAGAAGATTTAATTGGGGTTTTCTCAAGAGGGTCCAAGAACACTTCTTTGTTAATATTTCAAGAGGAATCTAGTCGTCTACTCAGATTTTTATCCGACTAATCTCAAGCATGAATATTCTATTCCTTTCCTTTAGTATTATGCGTTTTAAGTGTCGCCTAAACCCTTAATCATATGTTTTTGATTAATTAGTAACTTAATTAGAGAAAGTGGACACTTAAATTTGGGATTGTTTTTATGAAAATTTTCATTATGATTTAATCATTGAAACCCTTGGGTGCGTAGGTTAAATTTTTGGGTGTAGGCACTTATGTAGAATTTTATGTGGGTTTCTTTATATGGTTTTTGGGATGCGCTCACACTTATAATAAGTTGCGAAATTATAAAAGAAAATGCTTATGTCATATTGAAATTATTGCATGTTAATTAATTTAACACTTTTGGAATCAAAGACGATGTTATGAATTGATTTAAATTAAATTGGCCCCTTTATGATTAAATTTCTATGTTGTGCATATTGAATTGTGGTTTGTGTGATTTTTTTTGGTAAATTTTTCCATCGCGGGGACGAGGGGATTTTGGGTAGTATATTTTCTCAACCCGTTTTTAGGATACTTACTAGGTATGGGACTAGTGGATAGGCCTTGGTTAAAATTTATACTCTCTAGGTATGGGACTAGTTAGTGTAAATTCGTGAGGATTTTATATTCCGGGGATGGACATATTTTATGTTTTATTACCGTTGCATTAGCCTAGGCATGAGACTAAAACGTGTTTGATATTGGTAATTCATCCTATATGTAGGATAGGACGCTCGTGTACTTGGGGACCTTTAGGTATGGAACTAAGGGATATTTTGAGGATCTCACATCGATTAAAAGGGTGGGGTAATTTGTTAATTCTGAAATTGAGGAAACGAGAGTTAATGCCTGAGATAAAAACGGGTATTAAAATTTGTGACGACATAATATGCAGGGGATGACAATTTAAATGGGTCGGCTGGCGATTTATGTCATGTCATGTATGGAACCTTGTCAAATTGTATGGGATCGATAGTTTAAACGGATTCAGCTGGCATTTTGGCAAGACAACGTGTTACAATTTGGTGAAAATTACCACCCGGGACGAGAGGACCGCCATAATAAAAAGTGAGAATAATGATGTTTAGTTTAAGTTAATTAAATTAACACTTTGGGGCTGTGAAATAAGTAAAATGATTTTGGTGTGATTTTTATAAGAATGTTTGGGGGTGGTTAGTAATTTATCTTTCCCGTATTCGTTTAATTAAAATACTCTATTGCGATATTTATTACGTATAATGTTATTGCCTGAGTTCAAGGACCCTATTTGTGGGGAGTAGTGTGTATTCATGCTTGAGGCTCTCACCTCGTGCGTTGACTAACATTTTCAGGTATTATTGCTTGAATAGCTGCATAGGATTTATCAGATATTTCTTGGAGCTATAGCTGGAGTTGCTTTTATTTATTTCTTACTTACTTTAGACTTTTCCCTTCATCCTATTTTATTTTGAGACTTCATTTGGGTTTCGTTGGGCCATTCGGTTCCAAAGTTGTTTAAGGATTTTAGTTGGAGTATTTACAGTCAATTGATTATTCAGATTTTTGAGATTGTATTTAATTGGAGTTTAGCGTGTGATGGTTTTATAGTATTATTATTCATTGGGATTGATTATTATTCATCTTGTGGATTGATTTTTATTGTCTCATATATGTCACATGCTAAGGATGATATTTTATTTTGCTCGCACCGACTTGGTTTTGGTGGCGGCCGTCACTAAAATTAAGTGGGCTGTGACAAAGGACTTGATTTCGTGATAAAAATAGATGTCCTAGAATTTGATGCTTGCTTACATTCATAAATGAACATCTTAAGATCACACAACATGAACTCTCTATATTTCATTATGATCTTATCCGGTTAAAAATAGATAAAACTATCTAGATTGGATTATCACATGTCATAAATGAAATTGATAACAATGGTAAAGAGACCCCGAAAATATGTTAATGTGGCTACCAATGATAAGATAAAACTTATCCACATAAGCCTAGCCTTGAAGGACTTTCCATTCCTGTTTATATTTTTCCTTTTAAATTCACTTACAACTGATGGGTCTGACCCCCTCTTAATGAATCTATATGGTACCAGGTGTCACAACCTTTTCTATTAATGTTATACGTCTTTATGAATGAATATTTTATTATAATTATAAAGTTCGATATCTTCTTCACCAGTGATCATGATGGATGACTATCGCAAGAAGAAGAATGAAAAAGCTACCTATTTTCGAGTGTACACATTGTGATGCATTAAAAGGTTTTCACCATTAAGATGATCAACAATCTTCACACTACAAAAAGGTAGTAGAATGTCATACTCATTTCTTGGTGATGTTTCCACCTATACTGATGGTATGAAAGAATTTCACAGAAGCCTATTAAACCTTCATTTTTCGAATAATGGTTATTAAAACATGGTATATTATATAGATTTAACATTTGTTCTTATTCTAACTTATTGATGTTTTCTTCCAACTTAAATGTTGTACTACCCATTCTAGAAAGTACCGAAATTGAGTTTGAGTTTGAAATAACCAATATCTCTAATGGGAGTAAGAAAACTAACTGGAAAACAATCTTGACATATGCATATCTATATTTTATGAATAGTATATCATGAATCTTGTCACGTATATAACAAGCCTGATTCTTCTCTCTTTGTCACACCTTTACTGAAAGTAACTTGTGGTATTTAGTTCTTAAATTAATCAAGAGGTAGTTATAAAATTACTATAATAAAAAAGTTATCATATTTCTTTTGCTATGATACCTCGGGTCATTTTTCATCCAAACTAGAAGTGCCTCCAGTTATGATGAGAGTGAGATCAATCCATTTAGATGAAACTCCCTAGGTATTTGGTGCTGCATATATATTATGGTTTGCAGAGAAGAAGATTATAATTTTATTGATAAATCATGAATATGATTAAAAAATTTAGTGTAATAAATATAGGTTGTATTTTATAATGATTATGTTCTTTACTATGAGGATGGATATAATGTTTATTACCATTAACAACATAAATGTTATTAAAATAAAACATTGTTCTTCAAAAAATATAGAAGCCGAACCAAAGCTCCGTATATTTTTTCGATACTTATAATCAATCTTTCAAAATTAAATCCTTAATTATCAGAAGTGAGACTTACATATCCTATTGTAACTACAAATTCCCAATAGCAGATAAATTCACCTATCTTGATTGGTTTCTTAGAATGAATGATTGATGGCTCCTGTGTTTACAATCTGGGTTACCATAGAACAAACCATTTAACATTATTCAAAACCTTTTGTGAAAAAAATATCTTCTTTGTTCTTTTTAAAAAATAATGTTATATACTCATACTAGTGTTCTGGATGCTCTTAATGAATTCACTTGCAATTATGCAATTTACTAATCGTCTTTGAGTCCTAGACACTACCTGAATTCTTACTTACTAGTTTTCAACTTTACTACTACTAAGAACCTGAAGTTATTTCAATAACATGAATACTTATATAATTTCTAACAAAATCCTTTAATGGAGAGAAAATTGGCCTAGGTTTTCCTGTCAATTTCGCCCTCTTAAATTTCTAGTTCATTCAGATGAGAAGTCTCTTTCTAAAAACAATATTATAACCAGGGTATTATCAATCATATTAATATTACTTTAAATTCATTTATTGAAACTTGCCTAGCTATATGACCATGATTATTAAACATTAAATGTGAGATAATAATATCATAGGTGCTCGACATCGATTGATGCTGATGTTACAATATATTGAATTTGGCAAATAAGTAATTTCTATCATTTCATTAGCCTTTGTCCACTTATACTCTAGATTTTCATACAAAAATAATATAATGTGACTATTTAAGACAACATTGGGAGAATACACACACATTTCTTTATCTTCAACACTATATCCAATTTAAATTCAGTCATTTTAATTATTCTGAAGGTATATAAATTAAATATGATAAGAAATAGATATTGGAGTTATATTTAAAACTAGAGACTCACATAATAAACAACATATTATAACAAGCAATTAACTCTCTTATCGCACTACGAAAAAAAAGTTGGTAGCGGTCACCCCTACTCATTGTATTAGAATACACACCTCGCTCAGGGTTACGCTTGAAAGTCAGGTCGCAGAAGATGACTCGGTACAATCCTAATGCAATGAACTAGCCCTTGTCGTTGATAGAACGCTAAAAATGGCTTATCACAACTAGGGCTACCAATAACGGATCACCCGAGCATTTAATCAAATTGTCAAAAGACAAAATATGCAAGAAGGGGACCTCTTCCTGAAAGAGAAACCTTCCTAGACTCCCAGAGTAAAATCTTCACCCAACTAGGGAGGACCTTACCTCGTTGTTAAAATAAACTTTGGCATGACAGCTACCTGACATCGACGTAGTTACATTCTCCCAAACCCTTTTTTTTGGAAAAAGGATAATACCCCTGATGTTTATTTATTATTGGAGAAATATCCTCTCCAAAGTGGAACTTACAAGCTCAAGAGAAAGAAAAACTAAAAAATCCTTAGGGGAGCCAATTGCTAAAAGTGAACACTTGTAAGTTCAAGTAAAAAATGCAAATTGTAGGTGTCCTTTAGACACTTGACCGATTTTCTTATATATTTGGGTATTATACATATGCATCCCAATTGTGAGATTTGTTTAAAACCACCAACTACCTTTATAAATATTTAGTGACCGATCCTTTTGATTCGAGTTGTAGGAAGTTTTCTTATGATCGAAACTTTAATTTCAAAATTAATTTTTAACCGAATATTATCGTTTAGTTATAAGAACTGGAATGTGCATTCTAGTTATACTTACTATTGGATAATTACTATCTTAGCCTTTCATTTTCTTCCATTATAACAACTTTCGTGATTGGTAATGAAATTACAAAACTAATGCCCAATTTTTACTCAAACGGTTTTATTGATTTTATACTGTCTGTTTTGTTATCTTGTTGGTTTACGGTATTTTGTCATAACTTCTTAATTACTACGCACTTAACTCAACCCTAAGATCTTTTAAGTCAATCTCATCCCTCTATTTCCTATTAGGTTCTCCGGTTTCAAGACTTGTTATAAATAGTGCCTTTCTTCTTATTTATATAGTTTGGCTGATTGGATATAGTAGAGAGAAAATAAAATAGAGTTTGAAGGGGAGAAAAATAGAGAGAAATAAAAAGAGATAAATTATAAATCCTAGAGTGATGAATGAGGCTATATGGAGGAAGACGGTGGTGTTTGAGTGATAGAGTGTTTCTAACCTTTATAATAGTCTCCATTAAACATTATTGTGTTTACCACATCTTGACGCTTGCAAGACTCAACTTAGGTTTTGTCCACATAATTGAAAGAATCCTATACTTCTATTTTACAGACACAAAACTCACATTTTCACTCACTCATATATTCACGGTTATTTTTTCTTGGGTTTTATTTCGTTTTTAGGACTTTGAATATATCTGAACATTCTCTTAGATTTAAAGATTTTTTAAAAAACAAGTTTAGATTTATTTTCTGTCTAAATAGATAAAAAAAAATTGTTAGTATTATAGTTTTGGTGATCTATTTCTCTCAAATAAATAGGAGTTCATATTAATTCTGAGTTTAAAATAATTTTTGTGTAAAATTACTTTTAAGTCTTTTAAAAGTTCTCGATTCTGTCTTTTTGAACTCAGATCCAATGTATTGTGTACACATTTTTAACACTTTTAAAATTAAATTTGAAATAACTCTAGTTTATTTCTCTTGTAATGATTTATTCATATTCTTAGAAAATATGTAATTTAGTTAGGTATTTGCATGTAATAAGTGTGAGAGTTGAAGTAGAAATTTTTTTTTGTTTATAGACTAAACACTCACTTTACATGCACTACACTATGGGATGTTTTTCGGAAGTAATACTATTTTTTTTATAAAGTGAACCATCTTACAACAGAGAGAATAGTCTACACTTAGAGGAAAGCCTGGGGAAAAGAACCGAGATAGGTATACATTTCCAGATCTAACAATTTAGATTTCTTGTATGGTGTAATCTGTAACTTATTTGATTTCTTGTGATTGCTTATATTTATCTTAAATATATCTTACTTAATTACAAGCTAATTTGATAAAAATAAAATAAGAATTTCTTGAATCTAAAACCAAAATTATGTTATTAGATATTTATTGAACACAACTTGTGTTTATAAAATTAGAGTATGTTGGGATTATTTAAATACCTTTTAAATTTGTTAAAAATCAGTGTTCAAAGAATTTTCATTTAGTATCAGAGCGAGTAGCTCAGAAGAAAGATTTAACCATCTTAAGTGTGATCCTTATTTTTTCCTGAAGCTATTTGAAAAACGAAAGTGATCTGGTCATATGTAGAAGTCGGAGATTAGGTCACACACAAGATAAATTATATTTATTCTAAATTTTATCTTGACTATTTAGGTTAACCTAAACATGTAAGATGTTGAAACTAAATCGAAACAAACAAACCATAAACCAGAAGACAGTAGAAGAGAAAAAATACCTTCTGGGAAAAATCTATATTCATCACTATTACACCTAGATATTACAGAATGACACCAATAGACTTACAAAAACTTAGACTCCACTAAGTGACACAATGTCTTATTTTCTTATAGCGATGCAGATCCAACAACACTCCACTTGCCTCAATATGCAATGACCAGTGTCAGGAAATCGTATTCCTATTTTCAAAAATGGAGAATCAACTCCACAAGGGTGTAAACATGTTATATGTTCTTCTTCGATTTGATAAAATACTCAATTAATTATCCAATGGGTTTGGATTGAAAAACAAAACTATTTTTGTAAAACTAGGGTTTGGAGACCTTTTGGTATTGTATCGTAAAGTGAATTTTACCAAAAGTCTTGTGTAAAATTGATCCCAAGACCCCCATATATATATATAACAAAATTTGGTGGAAACTCAAATTTCGAGGGCTCGCTCTAACGAAAATTGAAGTTCGTTCAAACAAAAATGCATAACTCATTCGAACCAAAATAAAACTCGTTCGACGAATAACCAATCTCTTTCGAACCAGCTTCGAAAGAGCTTCAGACGACATTTACTCTGTTAACAGAAAAATCTCATTTGACGTTTATTTGAAAAATTTATAATTCTTGTTCGAACGAAGACTTAAAGTCGTTCGAACGACTTAAAAATAATTTTTTTCTTTTAAAATTAGACCTCAAATTTTTTATAAAAACAGTACACATAATCAAAACCATATACATTCTCTGATGATTGAAGTGACGATCTCAACTCTTTCAATTTTTTATCACTGCATTCGGTCATCAACTTGTCTTCACTTGAAGCTCTTGAGAATTTATATAATGGTGAAGGAATAACGAAATATGCCAAACTTAACACGATGAAAAATGATAAATCTTGATTTTACAAATCTTCTCCTTTGGCTATTCTAGTAAAAAACACAAAAAATGACCCCCTATGACAAGTTCAACTAACGTCCCTCACAAACCCGAAAAGGAAAAGACACTCGTGACGTTGTCTTCAACTGAAAATATTCATCGTGTAGTCCATGAAATCATTAAGGCAAAAAATACCTACTCATATGAAGCAATGCAAATATTGTGACGTATGGAGTTTAAAGAAGTACAAAAATCCTCCTCAAAATGGTCTCCCATTTTTTGTCCGTAATATTCAAAGGGTTAGAAGCTAAACTAGAAAAAGTTAGCATCACGAGAATCCAAATTTGAAATATCTTCACCAAGAATAGACAAATAAGAACATGCAAAGAAACTTTAACAAACCAGAAAACTATTTTTGAAATTTTTGAGTATATATATATTAGTACGAATACAAATAGTCACACCATGGAGTAGCACGAAAATATTTGAATCATAGAAATGGAATGAAACTATGTGAACTCAATGCATGGAAAAGTGTAGAAATGGTGCACGAAGTCAAGGAGACATTCAGAAAGAAAGACTCAATTCAACCTTTCATGTAAAATAATTGAACAAAATGAAATTAACTCAGCTCATACACAATGTCGTTAATTTTAGTGCTTCTCAAATAAATAACGTCAAATTATTTAATATTTTTGAAGGAATTTCATTATGAAAACTTGATAACTTATAAGACCCTCAAAATCTCACATTCTAAGAATAAACTCTTAATTTTTTGAAGGAATTATATTACTCATGTATAATGAAACATTAATGAGACCAAAACTGGCCCGGGCACTCATGTTTTTATGTACCGAATACATCTTTTAGGCGCTTGCCAATGCTGGCCTTTAAAGCTTCTTTTGTAGCCGCTTTCCATTGCTTAACCAAAAATTAATTTTTCGGTAAAAAATCCGAGCAATTGTTCTTACAAAAACAATTAGTTCATAGTACATTCAGTTCGTTATTAAGCATTATTGAGATGAGAACATCCTATTCGGCATATAACAAGCAAGTACAATGTTAAAAAGTTTGTACAAGAGTGCAATCAAGACGATATAATGAGTCTAGCATGAAAAAAGTAATCAACAAAGAACAACGCAATGCTAAACATGCATTTTTAAGCACACAAAAGACATTAATCCAAGTTTTATAACATCATGAGTAAGTCACATGAATGGACGGAATGTAATTATGATTCGCATCTTAAATGCGCATCCATATATGGTGTAAAATAAAATGCAATATATATATATATATATATATATATATATATATATTAATTTTTTTTGAAAACATGATATTTTTGAATTTTTTAAAGCATTTTCTAAAAGAAAAAAAAAATCTTTTTGAATTTTTCAAAATATACACATAAGAATACAATCTAGTAGTAGGGTTAAATGATAGCAACATGAAAATCACCCTAAATTAGAAATAGTACCCGAACTCAATCAATTCAATAAATAACCAAAGACTTTCAAAGATCCTCTAATCTATGTGCATCTAAAGGTTAAGTTAAAATGTTGGTCAATTGACGTTCAGTACTCATAAAGTTTAAGAAAATGATCTTCTCCTCAACAAGATCACGAATAAAGTGCTCATGAATCCTAATATGCTTCACACGGTAATCTTAGATCGGATTACAAGATATGTGAATTGCACTCGTATTATTGCAATAAATAATCATTGTGCCTTGGTAATCCCATAATCTTTCAACATTTTCTTCATCCATAAGATTTGTGCGCAAAAACTCCCAGTGAATATGTACTCAGCCACCGCCTTAGATAAAGAAATGGATTTTTCTACTTGCTCAACTAAGAGACAAGAGCACTCCTAAAGTAAAAGCATCCACCCGATGTAATTTTATAACCATCAACATCACCGACCCAATCGATATCAGAATAAGACGAAAAATGGTCATCGGTATTAAAGGAATACGAAATGCCATAAGTAAGAGTACCACTCATATTTTTTATGATACATTTAAGTGCAAGCAAGTAAGACCCTTTTGGGGACACTAGGTAACATGCAAAAACTCAAACACTAAAGGCTATATCGAGATGACTAACAGTCAAGTATATGATACTACCTATCATACTCCTATGGAGTGTTTGCCCTATATCCTTCCTAAAATTTCTTTTCTAAGCTTTATCGAGGAACTCATGGGTGTGCGAGAGTGCTTAGAGAAATCTAAACCAAATTTTTTCACTAGATCCCTAGAATATTTAAACTAAGATAGAAATATCCCATTCTTGAGTTGACTCACTTAGAGGCCTAGGAAGAAAGCAAGTTCACTAACCACGCGCATCTCAAATTCACGCTTCAATCCCACTTCAAAAGTGTGAGTATGTTGGGAACATATGGATTCAAAGACTATGTTATCCACATTGACTTAGGCAACTAAGATAACACCACCATATTTCCTAACAAAAAACGTCATCTCAACTCCCCCCTTTTTTAAAGCCATGATCTTAGAGATAAGAAGTTAGCCTTTCGTACCAAGCTTGGGGCTCTTGATTCAAACCATATAAGGCCTTCTTTAGATAAAATATGTGTTTTGGGTGATTTGGTTCTTCAAATCCCTTTGGTTATTTTACATAAACCTCCTCCTACATAATGGCATTTAGAAAGTCACTCTTGACATCCATTTAGTAAAGCTTAACATATATATGACATGCTATGATAAGTAGTAAGCGGACGGACTCAAGCCTAGTAACATGAGCAAATGTATCGTCAAAGTTTACACCTTCAACTTTTGTGTAACCTTGAGCGACCAATCTATACTTATTGTGAGCTATGGTTCCCTTCTCATCCATCTTATTTCTATACACCCACTTGGAACTAATCACATTAGTCTCTCTAGGTTTGGTGACTAATTCCCAAACATTGCTATATCGAAATTGAAGGAACTCAGCTTGCATAACACTTATCCAATGCTCATCTTTGAGTGTTTTCTTCACATTCTTGGTCTCTATCGTGAAAGTGTAGCAAAAGTGGCTAAACGTATTTTCTAGTTGAGTGAAAGTCTTGACACCTAATGTGGGATAATCAAGTATGTTAATAGGATCATGAATATTTTAATCTAAGAGTGTGGATACTCTTTGTCAACAGAGGGGACCACCATGGTGGTCTAATGAACAATGATATCATCATCGGGGGGTGCATTTTTCTCACATGCAAGACCATGATCAATAAATGTAGTCGTCATATCATCTCTAATCGTGACGTTTATTGATTCCACGACCTTAGAGATTTTAAGGTTAAACGCCATATAGGCTCTACTAAATGATGAATACCCTAAAAATATTCCTTAATTTCTTCTAGAGTCGAACTTACCTATGTTATCTCTATCTCTAAGGATATAGATAGGACTCTGAAAAACTCAAAAATACAATAGGATGGGTTTCTTACCTATCCACAACTCATACGAAGTGTGAAGTGTATGCAGACAAAGATAAACCTTATTCAGCGTGTGGTATGAGGTGTTAACCACCTCCTCCTATTAGACACATTCCTACCAAGAAGAATAGACTTTTCTATCTCTCGAATAATCCTATTTTTCCTCTTAATGATCCCATTTTGTTGAGTAAGGATGATAAAAAATAATGTTTGATTCTGACTTCATTACGAAATCTATTGACTTCAACTTATTTAAATTCAGTTATGTTATCACTATGAATATGATTTATAGTGACACAATGTTGATTCTGAAGAACACAACACTTGATTGTTAGGAACTCAATAATATCATACTTTTCTCTAAGAAACTCAATGATAAAATAGCTCTAAAAGTCGTCAACCACTACTGGGATATACTTCTTACCACCAATACTCTCTGCACGCATAGGATCCATAAGTTCCATGTGTATCAACTTTAAAACACGGGATATGGTAATGGTATTCAACTTTCAATGGGGAATCTTTATTTTTTTCCCTTGTTGGCAAGGACCACAAATCGAGGACGTTAGTTTTCCAAGTGATGGCAAGCCACGAACTAGGTATTGCTTGACTAATCTCTTAAGATCTCTAAAGTCGATGTGACCTTGTCATTGATGCCAAAGGTCCATAGTAGAGACCTTTGCATTACTACACACTAAAAATGAATTGGGAATGATACCATAGAAATTATTGGTAATCCTCACACCTTGTAATAAATGTTCACCAGATTGATCATAAACGTTACACTCTGATCGATCAAACTTTACCGTAAAGTTATCATCACAAAGTTGGCTGATGCTTAATAAGTTCTATTTAAAACCTTCAATATACAACACATTATATAGCTTAGGAAAGACAAAAATCTACGTGGAACCTCGTCCTAATATACAACACTTACTTCCATCTCCAAAGGTGACTTTTCCTTCCTTATGATCCACAAGGTTGTTAAAATGTGACTTATCATCGATCATGTGCCTAGAGCACCCACTCACAAAATACCATTGAGAAGTATCTTGAACCTTAATGTCAATATGAACGACAAGGGATTTTTCATCATTTTTAGGTACCAAAGAGGTGAAGCCTTTTGCTTGCCCTTATCATTGTTGGCACAAGTCATTGTGTTATATGTTTTCTCAAAAGGAGTAGAAATCCTTTAAAATTCTTCCATTAAGCTTTTAGAAGTAATGATTAGAAACTTAACTTTCTCTCTGAGACTATAAAAGGTCTCTATAGTGGTGAGTGGGAGCATGTGTGTGAGAGACTCTTCCTAGATTGTAGCAAAAATCCCTAAGGTGACCTATTCATTTATAATGGGTACAAAGATAGAGTTGTTTGAGTTTACCCTGGTTAAAATGCCTAGGACAAGTTCTACTTGGTGGTTTAGCTTAAGGCCCATATGGATCCACCACAAACTTGCGAACTGGTTCAACTACGATATAAGAAGTGAATTCACTTTCATAACATATCCCTTGCCTCTCTTTAAAACTTAAAGCGGGACCTAGGAACATATTTCCAACCTTCCTAGATGTGTCCTCAATAGTGACATTAATCTTTGGGGAACATTTGAGATCTCGCTCGAGTTGGAAAATATGGGCTTCAAGTTTCTCACGAGTCTTCAATGATGCTTGAGTATCTCTCATAATACTAGTCACTTTATTGGTCAAGTCATTCTTTTCCCTCCCTACCAAAATAATTTTCTCACTCAAAGAGATTCTTACTTAGGTCTCACTCTCTCTCAAAATCTTCAATTCCTTCTCTAAAGATAACACCCTAAGACAAATTTTTATTTTGGTTTTTGGTTTGTAACGACTCAGTGTAAAGTTTGGAGTAGGCATGTTAAAGACCATATTATTTCTTACTCAAATCATTACCCCAAACTCTCTTCAATGGTTCGACTCATTATCAATGTTCCATGTTTAGAAATGTCCTAATCATCATGATACGTACTTGTAGTGCTAACATGACTAGCCATGAATGTGGTGCAGTTATGCCCAAGCAGTGACTTATCTCCGAAATCCACTGAATCAACATCAATATCGCTTAAAGTGGCATTATAGGCGACTTTGCCTTTGCCCTATTTCTTACGCCTTGTGCAACTCTCGTGGGATTTTTGATCTGTCCCCTCACACTCATAACATCTATCCGAATCATCTTTATTAAGATACTCACCTCTATCTTTTCTTTGATCATTATCAAAAACATTCTTACCCACTTTAAAAAAATTTACTTTCTCAAAACTTTTATTTTCCATTTTAGAAGAATTTTGATTTTGTAACTTGAGAAACGTTTTGAATATTTTAGCAAACATGGCGAGATTATCTAGGTCGAATTAAAAATTGGAGTCATAAACCTCCTTTTTTCCTTTGATTGAGCTTCTAAAGCGATTCTTTTTTCCTTTTTATTTTGGTTTTGGGGAACATGTCTAATTCATAACTTTGAAGATCACCTATGATCTCTTCTAGAGTAAGCGTGTCTAGAATTCCCAAAAAGTAAAGCACGATAACTTTTTTCTAAAATAAGATGGGAGAGATCGTAGGATTTTCCTAACAACCCTCGTTTTTGGAATTTTCTCACTCGGATTATAACTAGAATTTACAATATCAGACACACCTGCATAAAATTCATCAAAAGTTTCAGATTCAAGCATTTTTATAGTCTTAAATTGTGTGGTGAGGTTTTAAATCTTTGAATCTTTAACATCATTGGTACTCTCATGTGTGATCTAGAGGATATCCCAAGCCTTTTTTAGACATGGTATACGTCATGATACGATAAAACTCGTCGAGTGTGATAACAACAAAAATCTAATTCAAGCCTTGAGAGTTAAAACTACTCCATCTAAAGTCATCTCCAGTCCCAATTGTGACTGGATTGAGACTAATGACAATTTCAATAGTCACGGTGGGAGGAGTCCACCGCCTTTTCAATAACAAGCCAAACGCACTCGCCGATCAAATTTAGTAATGATCTCATTCAAGCTTTCCAATAGGCATAATTATATCCATCAAAATAAGGTGGCATATTGTACTAGTTATTCATATAACCACCACGATTCATCTAAATAAATTTTGAAAACAATCTCCCATACCAATTTGAAAAACGAGAGTGGTCCGATTATATATAGAAATCATAGATTAGGTCACACCAAAGACAAATTCTATTTAATCCAAATTTTATCTTGATTAATTAGGTGAACCTAAACATACAAGATATTGAAAATAAATCAAAATAAATAAACCACAAACCAGAAGATATAAGATGAGGAAAAATCCCTATATTAATCACTATTACAACTAGGGTAAAACATAATATCACAGACATACTTATAAAAACTTAAACCCCACTAAGTAATGCAGTTGTGTCCCCCTTCCTTATTATTGATAGACAATGATGTAAATCCAGCAACGCTCCACATCAAGATCCACTTGCCTCACTGTCCACTGACCAGCCTCAGGAAACTGCATTCCTATCTTCAGCAATAGAGAATCAACACCAAAATGGTATGAACATGGTATGTGTTCTTCTAAGGTTTGATAAAATTCTCAATAAATCATCCAAGGGATTTAGATTGAAAAATGTAAATATTTTTGTAAAACTAGGGTTTGAGACCTTTTGGTATTGTATGGGTAAGTGATTTTTGTCAAAATTACTATGTAAAACTGATCCTAAGACCCTTTTATAAAGAAAACATGATTTTGGAGGCGACACAAATTTTGAGGGCTCGTTTGAAGGAAAATCGGAGTTCATTCGAATGAAAATGCATAACTCGTTCGAACCAAAATAAAACTCGTTCAAACGAACAACAAATCTTGTTCGAACCAACTTTGAAGGAGCTTCGAACGACATTTGGTATGCTAATAGAAAAGTCTCGTTTGATGTTCGTTTAAAAAAAATGCCAATTTCGTTCGAACAAAGTTTAAAGTCGTTCGTACGACTTAAAAATAAGAAAAAATGTTTTTTTTTGTGAAAATCATTCTGAAATCTGTCCTAATTTTTTTTATAAAAACAACCCTTGAATAAAATGTTTACATATAATAGAACCATATAGCTTCTTCGATGATTGAAGTGAAGATATCAACTCTTTGGATCTTTGATTGTTGCATTCAGACACTAACTTGTCTTCACTTTAAGCTTTTGAGAATGTACATGATGGTGAAGGTGTAACGTAATATGCCAAACTTAAAACATGATGAGCAATCATAAATCTTGTATGAGAAATCATAAATCTTGATCTTAAACTAATAAACTATTTTTAAATGGACGACAATATCAGAAACCTAAATCACCCACCAGTGTTCGATGGAAAAAAAATTTCGTACTGAAAGGTAAGAATGATTGCGATGATATATGGGATATGATCGAAAATGGCTACACTCCTCCAATGAAACTTGCTCATGTAGGGAGTACTGGTATGATTAAGAAAGCTAAAAGTGAATACACTAAAGAAGGAAAGCAAATGTCTCAGTACAATGGAAAAATGCCGCACAATGCCACCACAACCATTGATTTCAAGATTCCATTTTTAAGGTCCTTCTATATTCAACTTAAAATAGTTATGTAGAGGAAATTTCCATTTTATCACTTTAAAAAAAATGTTTATGATGAATAGACAACTTAAATATATCAATCAGCGTACCATCAAAAGAGTAACCAAAATCTTTAAACCTAAAACTCTAAGAAATGTTAGTGATAATATATATGATTTGGTGTATAATAAGATTATGGTTCACTTTCACCTCTTCAAAGCAAGTCGTATTCCTAGCCTTCCATAATTCCCAACAAATAACAGTGGGAATCAACTTAAACAAATTTCATGTAGTCTATACTTCTAGCTTTGCACCACCAGCCCATTAATGTCACTATTGATGTAAAAAATTAGATCACTCTAATAATTCAATCACAGATAAATAAATGAGACAAAGAATTCTAAGTGGTTCAGCCTTATAAGAATGGCCTACGTCCACTGTTTTGGTATTGCTGTTTGTGTGGGAATTCTCGATTACAAGTTATCTCAAGAAATTCCGGTCTCAGGGTCCTTTTCCAATGAGGATTGTACAATGTATTTATAGCCCTGAGGCTGTAATGTGAAAGGGTATTACATTAAATGATATACATATGAAAGGGTAATACATTTAATGCCCTCTTTCTGTGTGCGTCTGAATGATAAGCATTTAATGAATCAGTTGAACTGTTGGTTATCCAGCTATTAATGCTTTTTTCGAGATGCAGCTCGGACCGCCTGAGTTGCTTGGACCGCCTAAGCTTCTTGGTATTTAAGAGTTCCTCGGAGAGGTTTGTTCCTCGGAGCGTATGAGTTCCTCGGAGTAAGCAGTGTTCCTCGGGGAACTAGTCTTCTTCATTGTAATCTTGTTCCTCGGAGTGAGTGGGTTCCTCGGAAGTGTTTGTAGTTTCCATGTGTCTTCATAGGATTGGTCCACGTCAGTAGATTAAATTTGGTATCAACAGAAGCCCCCAATGTTTCATAGTTCAAAATTTGAGGATTATGGAACATTCTTTCTCGGACTATGGTAGCTTTAAATAGTCTTCCTGATTTTTAGGAGTATTTCCCTGGTATTTATTTCTCCTTTCCAATTCATAGAATCATGCTTTTTTGGACTTTTCTGCGTGCTTCGATTCTCGCGTCGCTTTTCGTCTTTTTAGCCGCTGTTGTTCGCTTTGATTCCCGCGCCAATATTTAATGCCCTTTTAGCCGCCGGTAACGTAATCATCATTTTTTATAATCACTACTTCAACATTTCCCAAGGCAAGGTATTTAAACTTCACAGACACTCCCATCGTCTTCTACCTTTTTAAATTTTTATCTTCGAGTTTTTCATTGTCTTCTACTCTCTTGTGCGTTCATCTCTTCCGTCGTTCGTTGTCAACAGCTTCAGTCTTTTTTCTGTAAGATCTTCTTCCTTCTTCTTTATTTCTTTATTCACCATGGTTTACCTTGTTGAGTCTCTTGAGAAGTTTCGTTCTGATTTCTCCATTTCCTCTTGGGTTGTCTTGGAAAAACTTTCTGAGCCTTCTGATTATTTCAATTTGGCTGAGGGACATTGGTTCCCCAGTCTCTTTTTTGCTGAATGTGGATTTTCTTTTCCACCCAATTCCTTGTGTCTGGAATTCTGTCAGTATTTTGATGTTGTTCCTGCATGAATATCCCCCAACACATGGAGAATAGTTAATGGGGTGCATAGGTTAAATCAAGTGCATGTAACTCGTATAGGAATCCCAGAAATCATATTCTGCTATAGATGGGCAGTCAATGAAAATGTTTATTATTTAAAAACTAGATTTTTAAATAGAGCCTTAGTAGTTAATCTCCCTGATGCCAATAGGGGTTATTTTGAACATGGGGTTGTCATAAAAAATTGGCAACACCCTCCATTGACTGGAGATGAGGTTTACCAGGGTCCCAGATGCCCTCCTTATGGCAATGGGATAGGTTATTTTTATTTCATTTTATTTTGAAATTATGCTTCTTTTGTGTTTGATAAAATGTTCCACTGATAACAATGTTTATTTATTTGCAGTTGATAGCAAGAGAAAGTGCCCCAAAGAGGCAGATGTCAACATAAGGCATTTGAAACTTATCTGGAGTCTGCATCAAAGTGTTACCGACGAGCACATTAGATTAGCTTCGTATCTGCTCCAGTACAAGAGCTACACCACTTCCTTCACTGCTCGTCCAGTGATTAGTGAATTAGAGCCAGTTCCAGCTTCAACAAGCTCATCGCCGGAATCCCACATTCCTTTAAGTGAAAGGATGAAGAAAAGAAGAACTCCTGCTCTGTTTGAGAAAACTTCCTCCGGTTCTGGGGAGGTAAAAAGGATTAAGATTGATGTCCCAAAGGAGGGGACAAAGAAGATTGATGCAGCTCCTTCAGCTGCTCCTGCTAAAGTCGCCGAGAAGCCCGCAGTGGCTCCGAGAAGGTCTGCTGCTCCTGGAGAGGTGATTGTGATATCACCGACCAAGGGTTCTTCCTTGGTTGAATCTGTACCTGTTCCCCCGAGGAGGCTGAACAAAAGCTCCTCGGTCAATTTGGCTGACACCACTACTTAGCCCCCAGTTGTTGGGACTATAGTTCCCACTTTTGTTCCTCCGAGCTCTGCCATGAGCTCGGTGAAGTCCCGGACCATTCCCGAGGTCCAAGGTAATGAAGATAATCTTACTCGGGACATGGTTACTTCCTTGGCTGCTCGTCATCTTGCTTCAGTAAGTCTCTTTACTTTCAATTTTTCATATTTCCTTTGTCATTTCTGTTTCTAACTTGCTTTCTGTTTCTGTTCACAGTTGACGAGCTGCTTTAACATAATCCTGAAGAAGGATGATGCAATTAAAGCTTCATACTCCTCGTCCAACGTGGAGGGAGCTTTGGAGGAAGCTCAAATATCTCTGGCAGATTCTCGCCAGACATATGCCACTGATAAGGCTGTATGTGAGAAGAAGCTTGCCTCCACTGATCAGGATAAAGCTCGAGCTGTTGAAGCCTCCAAAGAGTTGGAGAAGAAAAATAATGCCTTGGAGAAGGCAAATAAAGAGCTCGAAGAGAAGCTCAAAGCTGCTGGAGTGCTGGAAAATAAACTCAAGGCTGCCGAGGAGGATTTGGCCAAACTTTAGGAAGTAGGTCGATAGAAGGAGAAGGCAGAAAATAAATTGAAGGCTACTGAGAACCTGCTGTCCGAGAAGCTTGCCTTGGAAAAGACCAAGAGGAAAGCTGCTGTGAAGAAGTCCTTCAGCTCTGGCTGGGACAAGGGGTGGAACAAGGGGTGTGCTGCCATGGTATCTCTAGTGGACTATGGAAGTCTAAAGTATTTTAGGGATGGATGGTTTGCTGCCCTTCAGGAAATGAAGGTCGACGAATCATCCGAGCTCTTCCAACGACATATCCCTGGTCCCCCTCCTACTCCAAAAGAATTAAAAGAGGACGAAGCTACCTCTGAGGAGTCTTCAATGGTGATGGTAGATCACCCCCCAACCATCCAATATGATGCCGAGCAAGTTGTTTCTTCTTCTGAGGGACAGTTGGTGCTTTCCAAACAACCTACAGTTCCCTCCGAGCAACCTGCTTCCTCTTACCAACCTCCCGAGAAGGTTTTGGGAGATAAGGAAAAGGTGTAGTGTTGTTCGGGCTTATCTTTATATTTTTCTCCTTTTATCAAATGTAATCCAGAACTTGTAACTCTGAATTTTATGATCTAATAAAACTTGAATTTTCTTGCCTATTGTTGTCTATCTTTCATTCATACTCTGCTTGTTCTTCTTATTGATGATTGCTTTTCTTTCTCTGCTAGTTTTTGGCCAGGATGGATCTGCTATTTGCCCATGATACAAAGTTGCTACAACAGTGCAATGAGTACTTTAAGGCTGGTCACACAGACTTGAGTGTTGCACAAGTTGTCGACATCCTTGGCCAGGATGCTTCAGAATAGGCAGTGGAAGCATATCAGTACCTGAAGTGTCTTCTTGATCGAGCGGTGGCCAATAATGTGGCTAACTACGAAATGATCGAGGATCTCCAAGGCACCCTTGAAGACCTTTAGCTTCAATATAAAGAATCCACTTCCTTGTTGCATGAGAGTTATGAGATAAAGTACAAGCTGATCGTTGCTGACAAGGGCTACGAGAAGCTTTTTGCCGGGTATGATGTAAGGGAGAGAACTTTGAAAGGTGAGGTCGAGGAGTGCAGACAGATTGCCAAGCTGCTGGAGCAAGAGAACAATATCTTGCAAAAAGAGCTATCACAATTGAAGTCTGCAGCTTCTTCTTCAACAGCCCTAATCCCAGTGATTGACGAGGGATTTTCATTCTTAGAGTTGAGAATGCCAGGTTGAGGAACGAGTTGGAGACTTTGAAGAGTTCAGGCACCTCTACATCTTCTCGTGGTCGAGCAAGAGCTCCTCGTGGATGAGGAAGAGAAGCTCGGGTCCTTGTCGAGGAACAGAGAACTCAGTCTGCGTTAGAGAACCAAGCTTTCCAATTAATGGCGAAGAACCAGGCTTTGTCTGATATGTCAAAGAAAATTATGGACTTGGAAAAGCAGCTCTCTGCGCAGAAGTCAGTCTTGGAGAATAAGGAGCTTTTCATCAAGAATCTCCATGACCAGCTAGAAAGGCTAACATATCAATTCCACAAACAACCCAGGGAGTTCTGGATGGCTGGATACAACGAAGCATTATTCCACTTGGATGATCGTATCCAGAATGCCAACAATGAGGGATACAAGAAAGGCTGGCTGAATGCCTTAGGTGTGTTGAAGCTCGAACAAGGTCATTATCTGTGGGATTACCATGATCCCGGGTTGCTCGACTTGCCTGTGCTACCATATAATTTGGAGATGGAGTGGATCCCTGCTCGGGCCATTCCTCGGAGTTTAATTTCAAAGTATCTCGATGACTACAATTTACATTCTCAGATCGAAGTATCTCATCCCGAGCATCTTTTAGATCGACCTTCTGTGATGAACGTCAGGATGCCGAAGGATTTGAACTTTATCAATTCTCCTCAGTCTTTAAATGATTCGCCTGCTGGCGAGGAACCTGTGTCAAAAGATGAGGGGAATAGACCAGTAGAATAGGAATTTTTTATGTAACAGTTAGTACACATGTTAATGTAACTTTAATTTCATTATCAATGTAATTTATTTTGAATTCAATGAAAGACTTTCATTTTTGTTTGCAAATCTCAATTGCTATTATCTTGTAGTTATCAAACACTTTACATTTATGCATATCTGTTAAAAATAACGATATTGTGATGTTCGTCGACCAATTCAGTAAAAAAGTTCCAAGTTTCAATAATATTGCTCGATCACTTAATAATAAAGTCACGAGTATCAACCAATCAAGGTTGTTAAATTATGCTTGTCGACCAACTACGGTTAGTGAGAGTTTATCCCCGACTAACCATACTTGGTAAATTTTTGTCTTTTTCATAAAATGTGTCCGACCAACCAAGGTCGATAAATTCTCCTCGTCGACCAACTATAGTTAGTGGGTTTTTATCCCCGACCAACCATACTTGGTACAGTTTGGAATATTTCATTTCCTATCCAAACAGGTTGGCATTTTTAGGAATATTTCTCCTCGTCGACCAACTACAGTTAGTGGGTTTTTATCCCCGACCATCCATACTTGGTACAGTTTGGAATATTTCGTTTCCTAGCCAAACAGGTTGGCATTTTTAGGAATATTTCTCCTCGTCGACCAACTACAGTTAGTGGGTTTTTATCCCCGACCAACCATACTTGGTACAGTTTGGAATATTTCATTTCCTAGCCAAACAGGTTATCATTTTTAGGAATATTTATCCTCGTCGACCAACTACAGTTAGTGGGTTTTTATCCCCGACCAACCATACTTGGTACAGTTTGGAAGATTTCGTTTCCTAGCCAAACAGGTTGGCATTTTTAGGAATATATCTCCTCGTCGACCAACTACAGTTAGTGGGTTTTTATCCTCGACCAACCATACTTGGTACAGTATGGAATATTTCATTTCCTAGCCAAACAGGTTGGCATTTTTAGGAATATTTCTCCTCGTCGACCAACTACAGTTAGTGGGTTTTTATCCCCGACCAACCATACTTGGTACAGTTTGGAATATTTCATTTCCTAGTCAAACAGGTTGGCATTTTTAGGAATATTTCTCCTCGTCGACCAACTACAGTTAGTGGGATTTTATCCTCGACCAACCATACTTGGTACAGTTTGGAATATTTCGTTGAGTAGTCTGCCGAGCTTTGCCGAGTAGTGCGTAGCACTAGTATTCCCCGAAAAATTTTCAATAAAAGGAGAGAATTTGGCAGAATATCTTCATTTTATTCATACTGATGGAACTGTTTTACATATACATCACTGATAATACTTGCACAGATGCTCTGCGTTCCATGCATTCTTAAACTCCTCGCCTTCTAAAGTGGCTATTCGATAAGTTCCTGGTCGAACAACATCTGTAACTCGGTATGGTCCATGCCAGTTTACCTCCAGTTTGTTATGCTTTTGAATTACTTTCTTCAGCACATAGTCTCCTTCTTTCAGGTCGCACTTCTTCACCCTCTTGTTGTAGAACAAAGTTGTTCACTGCTGGTAAGCAGCATTTCTAATGGCTGCTTCTTCTCTAACTTCCTCGAGCATGTCTAAATCCAGTCTTCTCATTAAGTCGCTGATAGGGGAATTAAAATTCAGTACCCTGTGTGTTGGGAGGCCCAACTCGGCAGGTATGACAGCTTCACTTCCAAATGCCAACATGTATGGTGATTCTTTAGTTGCTACTCGGGGAGTAGTTCGGTAAGCCCAGAGTACTGATTGTAACTCGTTGATCCAGTTTTCCTTCGCATCATCCAATCTTTTCTTTAAATCGTTCAGCAGCGTTCTGTTTGTCACTTCAGTTTGTCCATTGCTTTGAGGATGGCGTGGTGCTGAGTGGACCTTCAAAATATTTGATTGATGACAATAGGCGGCAAACTCCTCGTTATCAAATTGTGTCCCATGGTCTGTGATGAAGGCATGAGGGAGACCATATCGGCAAATGATGTTCTTCCAAACAAATTGGTACACCTTCTCGTACGTCATATCAATGAGTGGCTCAGCTTCTACCCACTTAGTAAAATAATCCACTGCGATGACGAGGTGCTTGAACCTTCCTCGGGTCGTTGGCAGTGGTCCAACCAAATCAATTCCCCACAAATGGCCAAGGGGAAGTTATGGGTGCCAACAATGCTTGTGGAGTTCTTCGGATGGAGGAAAAACGCTGGGATTTGTCACACTTCTTGGTATAGGCAATACAATTAGCCCTCATTATTGGCCAGTAATATCCCTGCGTCATCATCCTTTGCAAAAGCGTCCGCCCTGCTACATGTGCTCCACAAGACCCTTCATGGATTTCTTCAATTAATTCTTTTACCTCGGAGGGATGTACGCATCTCTGCAAACCTGCCATAATTCTTCGTCTATATAAAACACCATTAGTTAATACATACCGAGCAGCTTTAAACTTCAATTTCTTGGCTGCGAGCTTGTCAATTGGCAATTCTCCCTCCTCGATATACGCCCTGATGGGATCCATCCAAGATGGACCTAAATCAAGGGTGATAAAATTCGTCATCAGATATTCATTTATACTCCGACCAGCTAACACTTCAATTGGGATTGTTCGTTATAGCTCGGTGCGAGTTGCTGATGCTAGTCGAGCTAGGGCGTCTGCTCTCGCATTCTCCATTCTTGGTATTATGACCAGCTGAATAGCGACAAATTCTGACACCAGCTCCTTTGCCTTTGCATGATATCTGATCATTAATTCTCCTCTAACTGCATATACTCCCATCATTTGGTTTACAATCAGTTGAGAGTCACTGAAGATCATAACTTGTTGCGCCTTCATAACTTTTGCCAAATTAAGCCCTGCAATCATGGCCTCATATTCAGCCTAATTGTTGGAAGATTTGAATTGGAAACGCGAGGCGTATTCCATGTCGACCTCGTCCGGAGTGCTCAAAACTATCCCTGCGCCACATCCTGCATTGCAAGATGAGACATCTACATATAGCCTCCATATAGGTAACTCGTCTTCAAATTTCGAATTAGTCAGAGTTCCTCGGTGAAATATTTGCTGATTCTTTTCATCCTCCCCGAATTTTTCTCGCTCCTCGTCGATCATTTTTTCTTGCCCTTTTACCAACCGGAGTTGGTCTGGGCTCGAATTTAATGATTTTGTAACATCCACTTGCCCTTTTACCAACCGGAGTTGGTCTGAGCTAGTGTTTGTCGATCCTGTAACATCCACAGGTTGATCAGCGAGCAAATTTTGCTCCTCGGGGGTATCAGGATAGGTGAACTCCGCTATGAAATCTGCTACAGCCTGCCCTTTTAGTGATGATCTGGGTTCATAAATTATATCATATTCACCGAGTTCTATTGCCCATTCGTCAGCATGTCGTCAACATAGACTTCCATATTGCAACTGATTTGTTCAGCAAAGACCTTGTTCATCAGCCGCTGATATGTCGCACCTGCATTTTTCAAACCAAAAGGCATAACATTATAACAATAAGTTCCCTTAGGGGTAATGAAAGAAGTACTTTCCCTGTCTTCAGGTTTCATTTTAATCTGATTGTAACTAGAGTAAGCATCCATGAAGCTCAGCAACTCGTGTCCCGAGGTAGCATCCACTAGTTGATCAATTCGGGGCAGTGGAAAGTGATCCTTTGGGCATGCTTTATTGAGGTCGGTAAAGTCTACACACATCCTCCACTTGTTATTCTTCTTTTTTACCATCACCACATTTGCTAACCATTCTGGATATTTAACGTCTTCAATAAAGAAAGCTTTCTGGAGCTTCTCGACTTCCTCATGTATAGCTTGATTCTTCTTGGGACTGAATACTCTTCTTCTCTGCTTCACAGGCTTGATCTCCTTATTCACATTGAGCTCGTGACATAAGAAGGTTGGGTCTATCCCGGGTATATCTTCATGACTCCACGCAAAAGTTTGTCTTCTGCTTCTAAGGAAAGTTATTAATTCTTATTTTAATGAGGCTTCCAACGATGAACCTATTTGAGTAGTTCGTTCAGGGTGCTCGTCGTCCAGAATGATGTTTTCAGTAGCTTCCACCACTTGACCCTTCACGAGTTGCGACTCATCTCGAGGATCCAATGCTTCAATTTCTGCACCTTCATCCACTTGATAGGTAGTGGTCTTTTTCTTTGATTCTTCCAGTTCTTCTTGCTCGGCGGATGAATAATAGCATTCCCGAGCTACTTTCTGATCACCTTTCACAACTCCTACTCCAAAGTTTGTTGGAAATTTTAGGCATTGATGCATTGTAGACGGTACAGCCTCGAACTTCTTCAATCCTACTCTTCCCATGATGATAGTGTACGATGATTGGACATTCTTATCCATCACGAAGAAATGTATTCTTTCTGTTCGACAAGCAGGCCACGTACCAATGAATATATCCAACTTGATCATCCCAAGTGGAAATACTTTCTCGCCAGCAAAACCGATGAGGGGTCTGTGGTAAGGCTCCAGTTGAGATAGCTTTAGATTTAAACTATCGAAACACGAGTAGAACATGATGTCTGACGAGCTACCATTGTCGACCAGTACTCTTGAAATCATAACCTCCTTCATCCTCATTTTGATCACCAGCGGGTCATCATGAGGATATAGAACACCTGCAAGGTCGTTCTTTGAGAACCCAATGACCAACTTCTCCTTGTTCACCTTTCTCGGGCGATCTTCCTCAGCTAAATTTATTCACTGAATGTAGGAGCAAGCTTGAGCCTCACCGAGGTAATCGTTTCTTTCTGCAGTAAGGTCTCCTCCTCCTTCATCTCCCCCTGTAATAACATTACAATCAAATGACCCAAAGCGTATTGAAAATACCTCTCATTCTGGCTGCCTTGGTTTCTTGGGAAGATCGGGGTCATCCTGTGGATCAACTTCATGGTTTCTCTTCTTATTTTCCTCTGCTCAATGAGGAGATCCAGATCTCTCTCTAGTTCGGTCGTTGTTTCTTCTTTCGCCTCCCCGATTAACATACTTCGCTAGCTTTCCTCGTCGGATGAGTGTTTCAATCTCATTCTGAAGAGCTATGCAATTTTTAGTCATATGGCCATGATCCTTATGGAACTCGTAATATTTTTCCCTATTCCTCATGTCAGGGCCTGCCTTCATTTTCTTTGTCCAGTTTAACTCTTCGGTGTTCTTAATTTCTTCCAGGACGTGGTTGATATTTACCTTCAAAGGTGTGTAATTATCAAATTTCCTCAAGACCTCCCATGGCGACCTATTTTTGGATTGTTTGTCACCACCATTGTTCTTATGTTCTTTCTTCTTAGCTTTATCACCTTCCACCTTGGTTTCTTTGGCGTCCATATTCTTCTTTGCAGACATGGCCTCCTCGGCATTCATAATCTTGGATGCTTTTCCCATCAGGTCCGATATGGTTCGAGGTGGATCTTTGGCCAAAGTATAGTACAACTTGTTTGGTAGCAGTCCACTCATCAAAGCGGTAATCGTTGTCTTCTCCTCATAATCAATGACTTTGAGTTTCTCGTTATTAAAACGAGTTATATAATCTCTGATACTCTACCCAGCTTTTTTTCTAACACTTAACAAATGTGCTACTCACTTAACTGGCTTTGCTCCAAAGCAGAAATTTCCAATGAATAACTCGGCCAGTTGAAGAAAAGTTGAAATCTTACCCCGAGGAAGATTATTATACCATATCTGAGAAGATCCGGTAAGAGTTTCCGAGAATGCCCTGCATCTCATCTCGTCTGGGACAACATAGATGTCAGTAGCATCTTGATATTGTTCTATATGAAGGACAGGGTCAGTCTTCGCGTCATACTTGGGAGTCACAACAGGTGCTTTGAACTTTGATGGTGTTGGAAAATCAACAATGTCCTGGACAAAAGGTGTTCCTCGAACAAAGGTTCGTTGTAGAGGGTTCTTGGCCTTAGCTATTTCCCCTAATCTATCCTCCAGCCTCTGAATAGATCCTTTCCATGCATCATTTCCTTCCTCGGGCCTATTGGTTCGAGTAACTGATCGCGTTGAAGTGGCTTCCTGGGATTTATCTCGACGAGCAGCTGGTCGGTCATAAGATCTATCTTGACGAGCAGCTGGTCGCGACTGGGCAGATCCTTCCCTTAAATCTGATGGTCGTTGAAAGCTCCTCGATGCTGCATTAAGAGGACTTTTGTTCCTCATAGGGCCTAAACGGTTGAAAGGAGAAGCCCTACTTAACCTTTCCAATGCGCTGGTCCTTTCTGGGGAGAGGGTGACATGTTGTTCAGTATTTTTAGCTCGTACTGACGAAGT
Source organism: Sambucus nigra (assembly GCA_949130495.1). NCBI lineage: Eukaryota > Viridiplantae > Streptophyta > Magnoliopsida > Dipsacales > Adoxaceae > Sambucus > Sambucus nigra. The sequence continues at coordinate 539,014,891 of OX422215.1, read as the reverse complement.
TCGTCCAGGTTGATAAGAAAAATCTTCAGATTCATCATTGCGATACGAATCAGTACGCCTAGTACGCGAAGAAGGCGCACGGGTATTTCTTTGAATGCTTCGTGGTCCGAAATGGGCTGATGTACCACCATGGAGGGTTTGGATAAGTTGTCGCATTGTTTCTTGCATGACGGTCTGGCCCTGAGCTAGATTTGCCATTATTCCAATCATATCTAGAATAATTGGTGGAGCAGATGGATTTGGAGGGGTTCTAGCGTTTCGATTGCTGGATTCAGGAAAATCAGTCATTGGTAATGGATTGTTTTTTATGAGAAAACGATTTTACCAGTCGTTTCCCACAGACGGTACCAATCTATTGATGTAAAAAATTAGATCACTCTAATAATTCAATCACAGATAAATAAATGAGACAAAGAATTTTAAAGTGGTTCAGCCTTATAAGAATGGCCTACGTCCACTGTTTTGGTATTGCTGTTTGTGTTGGAATTCTCGATTTCAAGTTATCTCAAGAAATTCCGGTCTCAGGGTCCTGTTCCAATGAGGATTGTACAATGTATTTATAGCCCTGAGGCTGTAATGTGAAAGGGTATTACATTAAATGATATACATATGAAAGGGTAATACATTTAATGCCCTCTTTCCGTGTGCGTCTGAATGATAAGCATTTAATGAATCAGTTGAACTGTTGGTTATCCAGCTATTAATGCTTTGTTCGAGATACATCTCGGATCGCCTGAGTTGCTCGGACCGCATAAGCTTCTTAGTATTTAAGAGTTCCTCGGAGAGGTTTGTTCCTCGGAGCATATGAGTTCCTCGGAGTAAGCAGTGTTCCTCGGGGAACTAGTCTTCCTTGTTGTAATCTTGTTCCTCGGAGCGAGTGGGTTCCTCGGAAGTGTTTGTAGTTGCCATGTGTCTTAATAGGATTGGTCCACGTCAGTAGATTAAATTTGGTATCAACAGTCACATTTATTCCATTATGAATAGTATGAATCCCCATAAGATTTTCCAAGAATTCCCATACCTTTCTAGCATTCTCACACTAAAGAAATAAATGACTAGTAGATTTAAAATGGCATAAACATGTCTTGCATCTAAGAGATAATCTAATTCCAAGAGTTTTAATGTTTTCATTTGGAGGTAAAAAATTATAAATAGTCCTCCACATATTAATAAATATTTTTTTTAGTAATGTCAAAAATAAAATCCATCGATACAGAGGAATGTGGTTGTCCTTTAAGCACTTCAACAACAGAACAAAATGTGAACACACCAGATGTTGATGGCTTCTAAATCCACTGGTCCTCTGCATACCCCATATGACTTAAACAAAGATCTTTCACTTTATTCATTCTGTTCGAAGATAAATATCCCATAACTGAATTAGAATGCCACATTATGTACTTATTCTTCGTAAAGTTAGTCCACAAAGTATTTTCAGTCATGTACTTTCGATATATTTTCATTCTTTGAGCTTTATAAATAAAGTTTAAATCAGTGAAACCCAAACCCCTTTCATTTTTAAATTTGCAAAATAAGTTCTAATTCTTCAATTGATACTTCCATCCCTTCATCTCATTGCCTCCCTAAAAAACTTATTAAAAGTTGTATGCACGTTCTTAATCACTCCCTTAGGAGGATACGAAGAAGTCGATAAATAAAAAGGAATTGAGGAGAGGACATGCTGCAGAAGAATAGATGAACCTCCATTTGATAAGAGATTAGATTGCCAAAATGCTATTTTTTATCTCATATTTTTTACTAGATTAGAAAATATAAGATCTTGCTCTCTATTTGCTGAAAAGGGAAGAAATCGATTCAAAGCGAAAATAATAGATCATATAATGAAGGTAGAACCATGTGAAACCAAAATCATTTCAATTAAAAGTATTTTATATGATGACAACATAATTGAGATGAAGATTACACTTCACTATCTTCTCTCTAATGTACTTGAGATTACAAATAATATTCATTACATTATGAGATATATTACAAGGAACATACCATCCATGCAACCCTGCTAACATGCTTAAGAAAAACAATGAAGTTCACACTATAATGAAGTTCCCATTTATTACAATAAAGATACAAAGAAATCATCAAACCCTAACAAATATCATCTATTATGCAATAAGATAAGTTCAAAGCCTAACCCATACATACATGAAAGCTCATCATCATAAATCAAACATCCAACCAATATCACTATCATATAACCATCATATGTACCATGAAGATTCAAGCTCAATCAATCATAAAAACAAGCTCATCACCACATCATACAAACCAAACATTCAACTAGGAGAAGTTCCAAGCTTAACCATTCAAATAACTAAGAAAGTTCACGATAATGTCAAAACTAAGTAAGATTAAGATTGAACAAGCATGCTCTCAACATCACACAAAGAAACACTTCATTACTCAAATAATTCAAAAGATTATTCAAAAGACAAGTAGATTGTAATACCCCCTAAATTTGAGAGCTTTGAATTTAATTAATTTTGGGAAAATTTAATCATTTTGGGAGAAATGGAACAAAAATAACTTATTCATTTTTGGAGACATTTAAATTTATAATTTGGAGAAATTATTTAAATTGGTGGATTTATTTAAATTGGCAAATTAAAATTTAAATTATACAGATTATTTTGTGTCGTATTTTTGGAAGTCAAAAATTTGAGAATGTTAAAAAGTAATTCGGATGGAAATTATGAGTGCACGATTGACTCCGAATAGGTCAAAATAGTTGGAAAAGAGTACCCGGGGGTAGTAATCGGGTCTCGGGACATTTTTAGGCATAATAGGGCCCACACGGAGTGTTTGGGCCATTTTAATTAAGCCCATTAGTCTAAAAACGAGATTAGACCAATAAAAGCCAATTAAGGGAGTTGGGGGCAACCATAAATCAACGGGAGAAAACCTAAATATGCAGAGGAAGGTTGGGAGAGAAAATTTGGCATATTTTGGGAGCCAAATCAAGAAGAGGAGATTAATGTGTTCTTCGTCAAAATCTCTGTCTACATCACAGGATCAGACCCTATGAAATTATCCGGGAAAGTATTTATACTTTCTTTCATTTAAATTGCGGTATTGCGATTCATATCATGGTGGGTGTAAACCATATTCATTTTGGGATGAGTTATTATAGCAAAATTCATTTTTGGAAGGTATCACATGTTAAATCTGGGTTTTGGGGATTTAAGCATTAAGGGTGAAATTGATGTTTAATTGATGTGAGAATAATATCATATGAGGCTATAATATGATTTAGAATAAAAAACCTATAGAAATTGTTGTTGAATTCGGATTATTGAATCGAATTGAGAATTGTGATTTAAAGGGTATTGATAAAATTCCAATTTATGAACCTTAGAATTTTAATGAAAATCACTAAGGATTAATGATATATATTAGTGTTTGAACATGTTTATAGATGAAATAAATATGGGAGATAAAGTAATCGAGGTCTGGATTGAAGTTGGAAAGTTTCGGAGTTGAAAAATGATGGAAACAAAATCAGTGAAGAAGATGGATATCTGGTCGATCGATCAATCGACCTAAGGAGTTGATCGATTGACCCCTTTAGTTATTGTAAAATTGATAGATCGACCCCTTTAGTTATTGTAAAACATGAGATTGTTGATCTTTTCATCACAGTCGCGTGGGAGATGACCTCGTATTTTTTTGATTTTTTTGGATTTGATGTGATTTTTCTACGATAGAGTGAGCGAGACCGACATCTTTAGGGAGAAATAAATTCGGGTTATTTTGAGATGTTTGTAGATGAGTGAAGGACTTTGGAAAATATTAAGGAACATTATTTTATCCTTGGATTAAATAGGGATGAATCCGAAGTATGGATTTAGGAGTGTTTATGATGAACAACACTAAAAAATATATGTCAAAAATATATGAGCGTATTCGAATGGGAATTTCGGATGAATTTAACATACAGGGTGGTATCTTAAGGTGCATTTAATTGATAGAAATTAATTGAAACCAAATACTTAGAGTCTTATGGTATGGGTATTAAGGGATTTAAGATTTAAAGAAGGGGGGGAGGGACCTTAAGAAGTGAAGTTTGAGCACTAAACGCATAAGTATGTAATTACAGGCCAAGTGAATGTGTCCAGACATCATAGTTGAGCGACAGTACTTTAATAAATTAATTATTGTGAAATTTATTAGATTAATCGGTGCAATTCGCAATGTAGTGAATTTGTGGGTAATGAATAAGTCACGATGAAGGTGAGTGAACCTATAATTGAGACCAGTAAAATATGAGTGAATTACCTACTGAAATATTTAAAGGTTAATTGGCATTCTTTGAGTAGTGAGGGATACTCGGAAATATACGATGAAATGTATAATTGAAATTTAATAATATGTAGGATGTTCGTGATATATATATATATATATATATATATATATATATATATATATATATATATATATATATATATATATATGAGACACGTACTATAGTTCGCATGAATACCTATACGTTTGATAGTAATTTATATATTTGGGTTGTGTGAATACGTAATGATTATTATAGGTTGTGTGAATACCTGTTGGTTGATTTATTATGTGTATGACATATCTACACTGCTTGCTATCGGGGTGGAGGTTACACATTGGGACTGTCTTATCTTGAGGAGCCTTCGGGGGGATTTTAGACTCGTGCCCTAGAACATAGAACCTTGAAAACGTGTTATCCTAGATATGATAGTTCGACGGTCAAATGGGAACGTAGGTATGTGCGTGACCCATGAGTCTAGGGACTTTGTTTGCCTCCAATATGTGTGATTTGTATTGATGGTTCGAGCGAGATTGAACCAATAGTCCTTTAAGCAGTGAGTGGTGCACCAGGACATGATAGCAGATTATGCATTGCACCAAGTGGTTCTAGCCTAAGGGTGCAGGATTAATATATATATATATATATATATATATATATATATATGTATGCTTGTGATTAATTCAAATGTGTGTATTTAGTAGATACGAAAACACTAGTATTTGAAGTAATCTTAATGAGAAAAAGATTAACTACTAGAATGGTGAATACATAGTTGACTGCCCTGTATAAATTATTTGATAATGAATTAGTATATATATATATATATTAGTGTGATAAAAATATATACCGGGGATGTGTCCAATTGTGGGTACTTAGTTGAAAAGAAAGATAGTGACATCTAAAATAACTTTAATGTGTGAAGAATTAAATATAAAATGAGAAAGTTTTAAGTGGTTATACGATATAAAACATTTAGTAATGTATTGCATGGGCGGTATGGGAACACATCGAGTTATTGTGAAGAAGGAAACTTGATATGGTTAGTTAAGGTGGTAGCTTAACTTGAGAGGGTTAGCAAGCAACGTTAGGTGTGCACATTAGATGAGGGGTGAGATTTACCTCAAGAGAGTGCAACACTAGCTTAAATATGAAAAGGGTGCATGCATATTTAATTATTGCAATTTAACTGCTTGCTAAATATTTTCAAAATATTTTACTTGGGCTCTGACCCGTGTCAAAACCTTTTCCAAAATATTCTAGGTGTCCAGCCACAAGGACGCCCAGTTTAAAGATTCTATACAGGGATGCGTAGTTGTAGCTCATGTGGAAGATGCAGGACTTTGTTATAGACGCTTAGTTCATTTGTTTCTAGTATAGAGACTTTACTTCAGTATTCATTTGGGCATGTCGCCCCCAGATTTTGTATTCATTTTATTTATTGGACTTTGTGTATTCAGGTTCTTGTTCCCGTTACTGCTGTATTTTATTGTTTAACTGATAGTGGATTCGATTATCTTCATTTGTAGTATTCATCTGTGTTTGATTTAATTATCATGGTGTGCTGATGGCTTAATTTATTATTTATTTCAGCATATTGTTAATTAATGAAAGATAAAACTTGGCACCGGTCTAATTAAATTACTAGGTGGTTAGTGACTTTAAAAATGTTTTCGACAGTGATGCTAAGAATGAGCCATATAATACCAACATTTTATTTTAATTACGGGCTGGCCACCAAGTATTTTAATATGCGGGGTGTCACAGATGGTATCAGAGCATCAGGTTCTAGAGTCCTTAGGATCTGTGCGGGTTATTACGTTTCAGCATAGCATTCTTTGATATATAGCCTTATTATAGGATTGTTGTATTCCTTCACGTATGCGACCTACGTTCTCCTTCTATTAAGTACAGTTGATAGGATTTATACGAGTTCGATTAGGCTTCGTAAACTGAACAATTTTGGGACGAGAAGCGAGGGCCATTAGAAGGACGACTGGAAGGGAGGCTCAGCAGAAGTCATTAAATATTCCGAGAACAGTAACCGCGATAGGAGTGACCATAGCAATGGGAGGAGAAGATCGAAAGATAATTGTGTAGGGTGGAGTGCAATAGCACCCAGCATTAAATTTCGGGAGCAAACATTTAACTCATAGGAGCGACGTTGTAGTAGTGCGAGTCGGTCACCATAACCATGGAGGGATACCATGAATAACAAGGAATTTGGGGGTGCGGTTTGACCACAAATCGTCTCATCAACTGTTTAAATAAGAGAGGCAGAGGAGATTTCAAGACTTGTTTAAAAAGGGTCGTACAGTGGACGGTCATGAAGATAGTTGATAATTTTAGTGAACTTCGTACCTAATGAGGGGGATACGCCCGTATGTTGATATTGGACTTGTGGGTAAAATGCACAAGCTAGGATGGGAAAATCCTACTAGTATGACTGGTGTTATTGTCATCAAGGTAGTATGTTTACAAATTGATATCAATACTTCTTTGAGAAAGGAACCAAGAGTGTTGGAGAACCTAACCGAAGGAAAAAACTAGATTTAACGATGCTAGTGAGGCACCATAGGAGGGTGTACCGGTAGAGAACCCATTTTAATGATTTATACCAAAGGAATCCTTACCAGGTGACGGTGAATTCAGTCAGATTCGTCAAGGCCAGCAACGAGTTCCATAGGGTCAGCGGAGCCAAAGGGGTAACGGGGGTAGCAATCAGGGTCAAACCTATTAAGTCAGTGCGAAGGACAACCCCGACATAGCTAGTGGGGCCAGTAAAAGGGGGATGACACAGAGAGGTGTCTTAGATGTAAAGAGTAGTAACACATGTGTGGATATTGTACAGAGCGAATTGGGGAACAAGGAAGGGATGCCCAGTAGGGGCAACAATTATAAGAAGTTTTGGTTGGGATGAGGGTGTTATGTCCAGGAACCATTTGAACTGCAAGTGGTTTTGGCAATTTAAGGCATGAGTTTTATCCCAGAGTGATTGGGATCTCTTTTGTGTGACACGAGCGAGTCACTATAGGTTATTAGTAGTAGACACCTCGCCTATTAAAATACCGGGTTGGCAACCCATAATTAAAATAAAATGTTGGTCTCATATGGCTCATTTTTAACATCACTGTTGAAAATATTTTTAAAGTTACTAACCACCTAGTAATTTAATTAGACCGATGCCAAATTTTATCTTTCATTAATTAACAACATGAGAAAATAAATAATAAATTAAGCCATCAACACACCATGATAATTAAATAAAACACATATGAATACTTTAAATGAAGATAATCGAATCCAATTGGTTGCGTTTTGCAAGCGTGTTCCTTGTAAGGAGTAAGGTTCTGCCTTAAGTGAACCAAAAATAGTGAAGTTATCGAGTACCGTATCGAGCGTGGGTATAGGCAGTGGTCGAACCACGTTAAAATCTCGATTGGCAAAGTTTCATTAATCTCTATCTCTTAACCATTTATAATTATTGTTGATTACTTTCTTACTATTAAATTTATTTCTTATATTTTAAATAATCTTAAAAAATAGTTAAGAAAATTTTAAATTTCCATTAAACCCATATAGCCAATTAACCCCTCTCTTAGTTATATTTTCAGGCCAACAAACCACATAGCCCCAAACACTTTCCTATCCCCACATCAAAACTCCCACTTAATCCACCAACCTCTCATTTGAAGGAATCTAAAACTTCGGTCTCCCAAATTTTTTATTTGACAGAACTGCGTAGATCTGATTCTCTGCTATAAATATTATCACAAAAATTAAAAAATATACACGTTGTTGTCTTTGAATAGGATATATGTAGGTAACTCATGATATTACTTGAGGTCCGCTCTAAGAGAACAATAAACATCCAGACTACGAGAAACCCCCAGACATGGATATTGTGCCCTCCCTCCTAAAGAGTCGACATGTATTTAATAGACCAAACGTCAAGTAATAAAATGGTGCAATAAAAGATTTTGGAACTTTGCAGAATTACCGTTATTTAAAACACAAATTACAAAGGCAAAGGTTCCAAAAGAAAATGATCAAAAGAGGCCTAGAAAGAAGGGTGTAACAACCCATACCTCTTCCTGAAATAAAATACATAAACACACTACTCGAAATGTTCTCCTCCGTAGGACAAAAATCGTCAAAAAAATACTCAAAAAAGGCTTCCCACAAAATGGATCCCCTATCCAGACTAAAAGCATCCGTAGTGGTGATACTATCTTCCAAAAAAATTTGTAGTTTTGCAAACTCGTATGTCTGCAGTGGTGAGTTAAAGTCTACAAATTTTGTAGATGAATTTGTAAGGGTTCTCTAAACTTGCTGAACGCGTACTGAATTTGTAAAGGGTTCCTACGAACTTCATTTGTTCGTAGGAATTCCTACGAACAACTGAAATTCGTAAAAAGTATAAATAATAATTTTTAATATATATTTGGGTTCTTACGAACAACATTTGTTCGTAACATTTCCTACGAACAAATATTGTTCGTAAGAAAAATGTTTTTAAGTTCCTACGAACAAAACTAGTCCGTAAGAACTATTTCTTCAAATCACTTGCTTATCACCATTGTATAACTGCTGACAGACGAAAGGTAAAAGGCCCTTTTGAGTTTGTATCTTTGCTTGTTGAGAGCATCCACTGTTGTGGATGCTCTAAGGGCAACAGTTCTACTCTGAGGCCACATCAAGTCCAACCAGAAGAACGTCAACCATTCACAAGAGACAAAAGATAGAGTCCTTTCCCAATTAATACACAATCAAAAGATAAAATGCCCACAAAAGACGAATAGAACCTTTCCAAAAGAAAAGTCACAAAGAGATAGGGCCTTTTATTATGTAAATAAACACATGTATATCTCCCCTAATCTAATGATATAAAATATATTAGACACAATCTGTGCATATACGTCTTTAAATACTTTATTTAACTATAAATAAATTTATTTGAAAACCACCACATTTTACTCACAACTGCCTTTTGATAAGACGCATTAAGGGGCTAGTTATTGTCTATTTTTAATCCGCAAAAAGGGTACTTCTTAAAAAAAAATTGCATTTATTTATGTACACATGATGAATAGGAATCCTTTTATAAAAATAGATAAGGATCTCCTATGTTTCCATAAGAGAAAAATAACAAAAGAGGGGTCTTCCCGTATCTCCAAGAAATTTTATACGCTTTTTCGAGGGAATACATCACATTTGCCTAAAGCAGCTACCCAAAAATATAGCCAACCCACATCCATCAGTTATGGGGCTTCTTCCCTAAACTCCTATCTATATAAATGCCTTTGGGGGCATAGAAGTCATCATCTATGCATGAGCATTGGAAATAAATGAGCCCCGGGGATAAAAGGATCAGTAACCCTCACGCTCAAACTTGAAGAAAGCATTACATAACCTATGTATCCATTAAAAAAAACATCGTAACCAATTAACATAAAGCCAGATGAGTAGAAGACCAGGGGGTCATTACTTCTTGGAGCTGGGCTGCATCCACCACCGCTTACTGAAAATAACACAAATTATTAAAGCCATGTAAAAAGGTAATTCACGACGAATAAATCAGATTTTTTTTAATTAAGACTCACTTCGTTGGTTAAATTTTACGAATCCAGAATGGGTATGACCATTCCAAATGTTGACCCATGTTGGCGAATATGAATCAGTTAGTCCTCCTCATGTAAATTCAAGGTAAATGTGGAAGGGAGAACCGAAAAAAGTTTTCGACCAATCCTTAGGAATAGGGGAGACGTTGAGAGTTCCTATAAGATAACAACGTATTTTCCTCGATGTTAACATGAGCCAATAATATGGAGGTAGAAAGTCGACCTCTTAACGAAAGGGTCCCAGATGTTGAGAGCACGAAGGGATTGTAAGGACATATTTTATTAGTCTACGTTTATATTAGTGTATGTCATATACCACTACAACCGCCGAAGAAATATTCAAGTTCAATCATACATCGAGACGGATCCGAATATTAACGTTCTTTAACAAAAAAGCCTTTACGAGATGAATTTTGGTAAGGTTATGTTTTGGTTACTTTACGGTATATTTAAAGCATTGGGATATTTTTTCTAAGTGTTGAAATTTTTTCTAAACTAATTTTAAACACTTGAGGCATTTTTTTTCGTCAAAATATTATTCTAAGTGTTGAGGTGGACTTTGAATAAACAAATTATTTTTTTTCTTTATTGTTTGAGTAACCTGATCATGTCGTTCAAATGACATATAGATCACGCGCGATGTCGTTCAAACGACATTTGTCCTCGTTCGAGCGAAATTGGGGCTTAGTTTAAGGATCTACCGACTCAATTTTTTTTATATAAACCGTGTTAAATGAGTCATTTTTCGTTAAGAACACATGACGTTTTACAGTACAAGAAAATTGCAATCTGCAGAATACTTTGTCTTCTTCAATTTGGGTTCAAACCTTTGTTTTTCAATTCATAAAAATTCCAATAGTTTAGTGAATTATCTTAGAATCCGAGATACATCTTTACTGGAGTTTCTCTTATGGGGAAGATTCTCTACTGCTCATTAAGTACCGCTTGAGGGAGGTGCTGGGCTGATGACTATGTGTCTTTGGGAGTATTCATGGGTGATCCTTATTGTCTTGTGGAGTTGCTGCAAAATTCCATTACTGATTCAGAACTGAGTGTTCTTGTGGGTATCTGTGAATATTCATTACATATTTTGCTTGTAATCTTGTGAGTATTATTAAGTGAAATAAAAAGGTCTTCCTTTTTGGGTTTTTTCCTGAAATCTGTGTGTTAGCAATTTATTTATGTTGGTTTGATTTTACCCACGTAGTTGTCTATTTTTGGGTTGAATTAAATTGGTTTAAAAATTGACTCTAATTAAATAAGTTTAAAATTAAAAATTACGAATTCGGTTTAATCAATATTACATAGCATTCTCAAATTGATATCACAACGGGTTTCTCTAATTTATCGAGTGATCTTATTTTTCGCACAATTTTGTTATATTGGTTTTTTTGAAAAATCTGATTTTAAAAAATTGCAATGTTTCCAAATGAAAACTTATATAATCGATTGCCAATTTTTGACGGGTCTAATTATGCTTATTGGAAATCCAGTATGAAATCTCATTTAAAAGCAATCAATAAGCTTGTGTGGGTTGTTTGTGGAAGAGGCTGGACTCTTCCCACTATCACCGCAAATAATATTACTAATTTAAAACTTGTGACAGGTTGGAATGAGGATGAGTTTAGATGGAATAATTTTAATTCTCGTGGGCTAAGTGCAATTTCTGGTGCCATCACACCTGAAGAGTTTTGATGAATCATGACGTGCACCATGTCTAAAGAATCGTGGGATGTTTTATAAATGCGGTCAAAGAGTCTAAATTGCAAAATTTAACTACACAATGTCAAATAATAACCATGCTTGAATATGAGTGTTTAGATGATTTTTACGCACGTTTATATGATATTGTCAACACTAGTTTCAATCTTGGTGAGCACATTCCTGATGCATGAGTGGTTAAAAATATTTTGAGATCGCTGCCAAAATGTATCGTCCCTAAAGTGACTATTTTGAATTCTTTAGGTTATTTGAGCAATTTAAAATTGGAAGAGCTAGTAGGAGACCTCCAGACTGTGACACCCCGACTAATTAAATACCGGGTAGCTACTCATTTATCTCATTAATACAGAATATCAAGTTGGTTATGATCTAGCATCACTGTCGAAAATATTTTTAAACAATTACTAGTGACCTAATATTTAAAAAGTGAGTTTCCAAATTTTATTAAATTAAATTAACATGCAACCAATTAAATTAAGCTAACCATACAATATCCACATCAGAACCACAACAGAATAATAATGGAGTAAATAAAATGAGTCTAGAGTAACACTCCCTTGAATAAACCAAATGCTGAATAAATCCCAATAGAAAAGTCGGAATAAATAAATAAATCCAAAACTGAAATAAAACTGAAAGTCTGAGCATGCTATCTCTAAATGAAAATGGGCGCCATGCCCTAACAGATGAGTAACCCTGAATAGAATCAAGTGCAGAATGTGGAAGCGTCTAATACCGAGATCTTATAACTTCCACATCAGCTACAGCACGTCAATGTAATGGAACTCCTATGCTTGGCGTCCCTGTGGCTGGGCACCTAAAAAGGTTTTACAAGAAAAATAGATTTGAAAGCAAACGGGTCAGAGCCCAAAGTGAAAACTGTTTAAAAATATAGCAAGTGTTTAATTGCATGAAACAGTAAATATTATGTACATGTTAGTTACGTGCTCTCACATGAGTTCCTCACCCCTCAACTAATGTCCACTCCCAATGTATACCCTTAACCCATATTAGTTTTGTCGCTAACTAACTAGTATGTACCACTTCCTGTCTTCACATTATAATATATGGGTCTATTCGTATTATTTTAATATATTCTGCATGTAACTCACCTTTACATTAATCAGAATTATTACATCAATTACAATATGAATTCTCACATTTTTAATCCCATTCAAATATCTCAATTATTCGTATTCACTATTTAACAATGAGCCAATTATAAGCACAAGTATATCATTCTCAGCATAAATATACAAATATGGCACCCTTAGGCTAAGCTGTGGTGCACGCATACTCTGCTATCGAATCCCAGTACATCATGTACATAAGGACTACGCATTCCGAATCATTCAGGAACCGTTTCAATAAACAAAATCACACATATTGAAGGCGAACATAGTTCACATATCCACGGGTCACGCACATACCTACGCTCCCATGTTCAGCTGACTTATCAACTCACAAATAAGTCATTCACAACCCTATGTCCTTAAGGTACCAATCTAAATCCCCCCGTAGTCACAAAAAGATCATATGGTCCTTTTTCAAAAGCCAACCTCCCGTGATAGCAAGTATGGTAGGTATGTCATATACACAATAGTTCATAAACTAAGCATTCACACAACTTAGGTAATTATTAAATTATTAAAGGTATATTTTCAGCCTTATACCACCAGGCTTATTCGAACGCTATTATCATCCCAAATTATACATAATATGTTTTGCCGATAAATCTCACGTCGTAAAGTTTCTATTACTTACACCTATCCCGAAAAGGTTACTAATTCTCCTACATATTCCTCATGTCAATTCACTACTTCGAGGTCCATATTTCTATCTCTAATCCTAACTTATCACTCATACGAATTTAAGTCATGTTCTCGTAACTTATAATAGTAATTTACTCATCGGACACTCGTAAGTTCAACGCTACGTTCCAAACCAATTCTAATATATTTTGGCCTTCAATTACATCCCTACTGGTCTCCCTAAAGTCCAAATGTATTCACATAGACCCCACCTACAACTTTCAATGGCCGGAATCGCTTAACTTCAAAAAGGGGAAAATATCACAGTTTATGGGGAGGTCGATCGATCGACCTATGACTCTCGATCGATCCAGCCCAGTCGATGGATCGACCTATGAATGTCGATCGATCGATCAAGCAGGTGCAAGTATCGAATTTCTTCGTTTTCAGTCCTAGTTTTGTCCCAATTCTTCATTACAAGATGTTAAATCCTAAAGTAAACATATTGGGTAAACATACGACCTAAATACATGTTTCTTAACATTCGAGAATTCTTAAATCATCATCAATTAGACTTTTCTTGGATCAAACCATCATATTATCATGAGAAACCCTATTTTTCTATTTTCTTCAAGAATTATCATACATTTCCTCATAAATTCATAATTAACTATGCATGGTTTATGATTTCGTTAATAAGATACTTCCAGAATAAAAACTACATATAAATCCTACCCAGAATTAAGGTTTCATCTCCAAATTTCATGAGTTTCAATATTTTCATGGCTATCATCAAATCCTACACAATCATGGATAAATTATTTATCGAATCTTAATGGATTAAATCACTTTCCTGTAAATTTGATGTTTTGATCCTTTGATGACGATAAAGGTTGGTTCTCTTTTTCTTTCCGGTCATAAATTCGGCGATAGTGGTGGTGTGTGGTGGTTATGGCCTTGGAAAACCCATTGGAACTTCTCTTCTCTTCTCACATTGCCCACTACCTGGTTTTGACAGATAATGGACCTAATGACCCTAAGGTTTGCTAATAAATAAAGTCTAAATTTCGTGGGTTAATATTCCTTAAAAATCAAAATGACTAAAATACCCTCTCCAGTTGTCGGTTTGGCCTAAAAATGCCCCGGGGCCCAAACTAAACCCCCGGATAGTGTTTTATGACTATCTCAACCCTTCCGAACACGTTGGTGCACTCGAAATGAGCATATGGATGATACAAATATAACTTACTTTTAAATCCATTTGAAATGATTCCTGACGCGATTGACATGCGCATCCCAAGTTAATTTCCGAATTGTCGTATTTATGACTCGCGATAATTTTAATAAATTCAATAATCATATATTACCATATTCAGTTAGTAATATTCAACATTATTATCATAATCAAATACCAACTCTAGTCTCGCTAGTTTTTAAATCCGGATTAAATTCCAAATAATTATCCCATTTAATTTAATTAATCGCATTTAATAAAATTAATAAAATTACGGGGTATTACACAGACATATGAAATTGACATGTTCCCCAAAACTGTAAAGCCTAAGGATAGAGGGATAGCACTTAGATACCAGTCTAGGAAGGGAGAGGAAGTGTCCAAGAGAGATAAGAATAAGAAAGGGAAAGTTTGCGAGTCTGAATCTGAGGGAGAATTTGATTTTGATATGGCGTTGCTTAAAAATAATTTTAAAAAGTTTCTCAAGTTTTCAAAACAAAATTATTCTAATAAAATATATTTTGAGTAAAATAAAAGGAATGTGGAGGCCAAAGACAGTGGTGAGAAAGAGAAAGATGAATAAGAGAGATATTTTGAGTGTGAGGGCAAGGGGCATAATGCGTTTGAGTGTCCCACTAGGCTAAAGAGAAAGGGCAAGAAGATTTCCATGCCAGACACTCTTAGCGATAGTGAGAAAGAGGTGAAGGATTCCAGGGATGAATATTCACATGGGATGTGTGTTGCCTTTTTAGCTAGTCATATGAACACACCAAGTTTGTCCCATGACGATGAGGATAATTGTGCATGTGAGACCCCCGAGGATGACAGTTTGAGTGTTTCTAGCGAGTGTGAGAGTGAGTGCACTAGTGAGGGTGAGAGCGAGCCCCAGATTACGTTTAGATATTTGTACGCTGATACATTAAAGACTAAGAAGTTGAATAAGGAATTAGGTCTTAAGGCGACATATTTGGAGAGAGAGAGAGTGATATTTTGAGGGGATTTGAAGCGTCGGTGAGTCAACTTGAGAAGATGAAGGTTTCTTTAAGTGAGCAGTTGATCGTCATAAATTGGGAGAAAAGTGAACTTATAGGCCATGTGTCATAATTAGAGAGAGATATTGAATGTCCCCGGGAGGTAAAGGTCACTATAGAGGATACATCTAAGAATGTTGGAAAGATGCTCCTCGATACTGCTTTGGGTAATGTTGAGAGACTAGGAATAGGTCATGGTGGTGCAGTCATTTACAATGTTGCACCCGAGCCGGTTCCCGAGTTTGTGATTGATCCATATGGCTCTCAATTTAACCCACCTAGGCGTCCTGTTCCAGAGAGTGTCATAGACATTTTGAGAGAGGTGTTCCTAGGCTCGTGTATATTTGCACCCATTGCAAGAAGAGAGGAAACCTTAGGTACTTTTGCTTTAATTTGGGTGGTGTGTCACATTGTGTTTTGCCACGTGTTCACACACATGAACCCACACCTAATGCTCCAGATGATTACATGAGAGAGATTGCACATATTAGGGACCAAGTTAAGTTTTTAGTCAAAATTTCACATGATTTGATGGATGTTTCTGTAAGGACAGTTTTTTTAGTTTTCTGGGAAAACGGACCAGTCCACCTCTATACCGGATTGATCCGCCTCCGGACCGGTCCGCCCTCTACCCGAACCGATCCGCCTTGCTTTGTCCAGTAGACCACGGACCGATTGCGAACCGAAGAAGCTAAAATTTAAAAGAATCGATCCGAGGTCGGTCCGATCCTCCCCCAACCCGGACCGGTCCGCCTGGGATAAGTTCGAACAAGTTTCGTGAGATTTTAATCCACCAGCTCTTATTTTCTATATATATTACTATTCCGATGGTGTATTTCTTGAAGTCTTTGAGAAAACGTTTTTAAGAGTACAAACACAACAAGACTTCAATTTTTGATGTGCCAAACATCTTTTTGATTCACACACAAAAATCCCAATTACTTTTGTGAATCTTTTGGAACCCTAGAACACAATTTTGTTATTGTTCAACCCTTGTGGAGAAGTCGTCTTTCTTCTTCATTGCTGCCCTCCTGGAAAGGGAAAATTCCAGCGGACAAACTTGTGGAGAAGCCGTTTCTCTTCTTCATTGCTGACCACCTGGAGTTCCTGCGGGAGATTTCAGTCGATACATCGAAACCGATGCCTGAGGGTATTTCGTATGTCGCACTTATTTCATTGTAATACGTGTAAGCCGGTTTCTTACAAATTATAGTGAAATAAAAGGTTTTGCCCCTTTGGGGGATTTTTCCTGAAATTGTTTGTTTTATCCTGCATGCTTTATTTTATTAGATAAATCATCTAGATGCATGATTTAGGGTTTAACTAAAATTTGGGATTAATTAAAATTGGATTTTATTTGAGAAGTCGCAATATTTCCCCTGTAACTACTCTCTCATTTTCCATAGGATGTCACCACCTTTGGAAAACTCCATCGCACCTAACGGTTGAGGTTTAGAATTGGTTGCTAGCATAGGATGATTTTCATGATGATATTTTATGCCTATTACTAGTATGTACCATTTTTATATTTATATTTTTCCTTTTTATATTTATATTTTCCCTTTTTTATATATTTTTTGAAAAATCCAAAAAGATTTTATTTTGATAATTTTTTTTGGAAAAAGACAAAAAGAGTTTTGTATTTTTTTACACCATTTATGAATGGACATTTAGGATGACCTAGTCATAATTTTACTCCATATCCATGTGACTATTTGATAGTGATCCGATATACTATATAATTTCATTCATGTGCTTTATAATGTATGGAGTCATTAAGAAGTGATTAATGATATCTTCAACATGTTTGGCTCCTTATCACCTTTAATTCACAAGTGCACGGATTTTTTTTATTATTGTACTTATCAAATCACATGTTGGCCGAAGTGTTTCCATCTCAATCCTGTCTTTAAAATGAACCAAATGCGATAAAACTTGAAAATGAAAGTAGTGCATGTAAGAACCGTTTACCGTGAGGAATTAAATTGAAAAAACTGATGAGTGTTTATGGGAAAGGGTTGCGAGAGTACAAAATTAACTCTTCGTAAAAGCCACTGTTTAAAAGAGCCTAAAAACAATTAAGGCAATAAAAATAATCATATGCCAAAAATGGTGCCAATAGGATTTCTCTAAGGAGAAAAGTAGATCACCTCAAGAAAAAAATAAAAGACTTATTATTTATGAGGTTATTTGGATGGATATGTAAAAAATGGGTTTGCATGTCCTAACAAAGTCTTGAAAAAGTATTACATAGTTTTAGACGTTATTGGTGTGGAAATTATTTTAGAGTTTGAGATGTCAATTAGATTGAGTCGATGTCATATAAATTCACATATTTTGACGTCTAAGGACGATTTTGAGATCATTCATTAGGAGTATCCATATTCATCGTGCACATATGTTATGCTTGATTGCATTGATTTTCCTGTCGAATTTGTTCACACCCATTCATTCCATTCCCACGATTTGGTTATCTTAGCGTAAATTCATGGTGTGTGATTTTTTGTAAAATTATTTTTAGCATTTTTGTTTGAAAAAATTAAAAAATCAAAAATAGTTTGTGGAATGATTTTGAGTATATCTTGGATGATCGTAGTCGTGTGCTTTGCTTGTCGTGACACTCCATGCTTATTTTTGTTTATTCTTTTCCTTGTTTATTTTGGACAAATAAAAAGGGAGATAACTAATTATGATTTTATGGGGGAGTTTTAATTATGGGGGAGAATTGAAATTTGAGCTCTGTTTGATTTGTGTTTATCTCATTTCAAACTCAATAAGCCACGAAGGTGATTTGTCTCATGTGTTCAGGAACAAAGATTGATGATCATATTTCTCACACCCTAATGATGACAAAGAGATTTAACGATTTGAAGATGAAGTTTTTGAATAAATTATAAAGATGCAACTCTTAACATTTATAGTACCTTTTCAATTTTAGGATTTATGGGAAGGTATTAGATTTGAATAGGCATTTTGATTTGATAATTCAAATGTTTTTAGCTTGTACTGGCATAGACACAGGGGGAAATTTGTAAGGAAATATTTATTAGTCTGGGTTCACATTAGTGTATGTCGTATACAGCTACAATTGTCGATGAATTATTCAAGTTCAATCATGCATCGAGACGGATTCGAATATCAACGTTCTTCAACAGAAAAGCCTTTACGAGATGAAATTTGGTAAGGTTGTGTTTTGGTTACTTTATGATTCATTTAAAGTATTGGAATATTTTTTTCTAAGTGTTGAAATTTTTTCTAAACTGTTTTTAAACACTTGAGGCATTGTTTTTCCTCAAAATATTTTTCTTAACTGTTGAGGCAGACTTTGAATAAAAATTTATTTTTTCGCTCTATCGTTCGAGCGACTTGATCATGTCGTTCAAACGACATATGGATCTCACACGATGTCATTAAAATGAAATTTAACCTCGTTCTAGTGACATTGGGACTTCATTTGAGAGATCTGATGGCGCAAGTTTTTTTTTATATAAAGTGTGTTAAATGAGTCCTTTTTCGTTAAGAAGACCTGATGTTTTACAGTATATGAAAAGTGAAATCCACAGAATACTTTGTCTTCTTCATTTTAGGTTTTAAACCTTTGTTTTTCAATTCACAAAAATCCCAATAGTTTAATGAATTGTCTTGGAACCCGAGATACATCTTTACTAGAGTTTCTCTTGTAGGGAAGATTTCCTACTTAGAGGGAGGTGCTGGGCTAATGACTGCGTGTCTTTGCGAGTATTTATGGGTGATCTTTGTTGTCTTGTGGAGTTGCTGCAGAATCCCACTACTGGTTCAGAACTGAGTGTTCTTGTGGGTATCTGCTAATATTCATTGCAGATTTCGTTTGTAATCTTGTGAGTATTATTAACTGAAATAAAAAGATTTTCCCTTTTATTTTTTCCCTGAAATCTGTGTGTCGGCAATTTATTTATTATGGATAGATTTTACCCATGTAGTTCTATGTTTTAGGGCTTAATTAAATTGGTTTTAAAATTGACTCTAATTAAATAAGTTTACAATTGGAAATCGCCAATTCAGTTTAATCAATATTACATTGCATTATCAAGCAACATGCATCCCAAAACATACACAATTCCCAGTATACATGACATGATATATAAACTATAAAATTATAAAATCCAAACTTTTTACGATAAATGTTTTAAAGCGTCACTAGAATCTTGAAAGATTGAAATTTGGAAATCAAAGGAGTTGCCTTATATTGATTGATAGTTATGTGGGTTATTTAACGGTGCAGTTAAATCAGTGGTTGACCACATGGTAAAAAAACCAGTCTTGCGGTAAGCCCTTTCGGCCACCGAAATTTCACTTCTAATTAAACGCATGGTCAAATAATAAACCACGCGGTTAAATCTCCAAATTTTCGTAAAGTTTTAAGAAAATAAACTTTTCACCCCCGAAAAGATATTTATATGCACTACTCTCCCTCAAAAAAAATATGGGCACATCCATATCAACCCAGGTTTCGATGGAGAGTATCCGCAAATGCTAACTCCCCATCGACCGCCTATGTAGACACCCTGACCCTTAATCTAACTCCACTTTTCCAACCACCCTCTTTATGGAATCACAATAGAATAAATCTTAAAAATTTTAGGAGGGAAAAATCATAATAATCAATAATACATATGGGAAATCCCATAAATATCCAAAAATATATCAAAAGCCTACAACCGCTGGCTCGAAGTCAACTTTTTAACCGTGCATTTAAAAGTCTATTTCACTGCACGACTAACATTTGTACCGCATGGTTAAAAATTTAAGGAAATGATTGCGTATCTATCAAGTTTCACACAAACTTGATCATGTGGCTAAATATTAATTGTGTGAATAATTATTTTCGACAGTTGCCCCATTTCTTTTTACCAGTGTTCTAAAAGTCGTGCCTAGGCTTGAGGCTTGGGAAAAACGATCGCCTTAAGCCTTTTACACCTTATTCTTGGTAAAAGGCTTAAGGCGCATTTAAAAAAAATGCTTTAGTGAAACAATATCGCCTTTTAAAAACTCTTTTTAAAAAAACAATCAAAACACAAATGGTATTCCAAACCTTTCTACCTCTCGTCCAAAAAATATGCCTTTTTTTTCTTAGTATTTAAAAAAATAAGTATTTTAGTTTGCATATATTCAAACATATTTTAAGGTATGTACCATTTTAGTATTTTTAATAGCCTTGTTATAGTTAAAAATGTTAAAATATATTACAAAAGGCCTAAACACCTTTTCAAGCCTTTTTACGCCTAAGATCCGCCCTGTGTTTTTGAAAACCTTGCTTTTTACTGTATCTCCACACGGTTGAATATTTTAATGCACTGTTAAAAAGTCTATTAGCTGGGCGGTTAAAAAAAGAACTTTGGCTTCTATAAAAAGGGTCGCACCCCATTGGAAAAAGCACTCCCAAGCTCTCAATATTGATTCGGTTTCCAATTTCTCCAATACAGAGCATTGGAGTATCTTGATTTTTGAGCAAAGTCCCGAGTTCTAAAAAGTTTTTTCTGACAAAAAAGAGAGTCACAATTCTACGTGCACTCTACGATTGCGAGCCTCTCCAAATCGACCTTTGTCCAATGCTGCCACATCAAATGGGACTATCCCTCGAGAAAAACTCGGCTCACACTACAAGGGTAAATATTTCGAAGAAAACCTAGGCCTATTTCTTATATAAATATTGAGATATATAAATGTACATATTTGGATAGTAACTTAGTCTGTCCCCCACCAAGGTACCAGGTATGAATTTTACAATGTTTATGTTTTAAAAGCCTATACTTTCTCCTGCTTATTTGTTGAGATGGATAATATATTCGCATTCTAACAGAACACTAATAAAAATCGATATAACTAAGTATGACAGGAAAACACTGTTTTCAAACACTTTTTCAGGAAGGTGTCAGTGAACAAGGTTACCTCTGGACTCTTTGCTAAAGCCAAAGTCAAAATCCAGAATACTCTTAACCATTTCTACGAGCAAACATTCTCGTATCTATGTGGAACCCACAGATATGTGTTTTTCTAGAATATTAATAAAATACCTATATTTGATTATGTATTTTTAACATATGAATATGATGTCCCATCTCATAACAAAAATTCTATACAAAGGTTTAGGGTCAACAAATTCGATAATGTTGAATAGTTTATACCCGGTATCTCGTAGCCCATACACGTAAATATAATTTCCTATTGGAACTACAAAGTATTTGATCCTATGACTACCTGGGTACGTAGGCGCAATACCAAGATACACTTATGATACCAAGCCTTATAATACGTCTATCAACACATCATCTTTTGAGATGCCTCCATCTCTAGTCCAAACTCCGTTCTCATATGAAATTATCATCTCTATCACTTCAGACTAGCTCAAGGCCCTATGACACCTCTGAGATTGTATATGTTTGATAAGGGATACTGAGATCCATGTCAACGACTCCTGGTCCACGCCATTTCTAAATTGTTCTGTAAAAATCTTCTCTACAAAACTAAAACATAACATCTTTAACACAGCTTCCCATCCCCAACCAAATCCTCACACGTGCATACACATCATATTGGAACACTTTCCATGCAGACCGCTACACATCTGAACTATGTAGGCTTTGATCCCATGGCTACATGGGTATGTGAGAAAAATACTGAATCCTTCTCGTGAGAACAAGACTTTATAATATACTTTTTGATATATTGTATAGATAGAAATGCTTCCATATCTCACCTTTTCCTCTCACCGCTACTGCGATATCCAACTATCTCAAAGATGTTACTTCTCGCACATACCCACACACTAACTGAGATACCTCAAAAAATCAATAGATAGATTAATCATATCTATTATAAAAATCATGGGAATCAAAACTTTTGGTAACATTCTTGGCATAAGAAATAAACAGGAATCAAAAGATGAAAAATAATATAATGAAATACTGAATCCACATAACACCAACTCTGATACCAATCACTTACCAAATAACATATGTCGTATTGAAATGTAAATAGACATATATAACCAAACTAAAAATAAATGAGTACAATAAAAGGATAAGCTACACTTGCTCGACTCCTATAATCCTAGGAATAAAAAATAGGACATCGATAGAGATGCTCCCCCAACGATCCCGTATCTACATGGACTACCACAATAGGGACCTATAAAAATAGTTTTTAAAAGAAAATATAAACCACAAGCCTATGTAGAATAGGATTATACTTGAATCTAGTCCACATCACAACTACACATCTTCCTCTTATGTTTTAACATATTTTAAATTATTAATTACCCAACCCAATGACCTAAAATATCACGTGGTTCTAAATCCCAAACCCATATGTCGCCCATGTGATTAAAGATTTACATCCTCATTCTATAATATTTAGTTTCTCATCTTTAGTTTTAACTCTTTCATTTTAAAACATAAGTTGTGTTATGGTCTCAAAGCTACGGTTCATCTCATCAAAACTAATATACCAATAATAAGTTTATATCTCAAGTTTATACACATTTGACTATCTCATGCCAATATTACAATGTACTTATCTCTATAATATGTAATACCCAAGTCTGAAACATAAGTTTGTAGGTGAGAATCCAAACTATAAGTCACATACATAGGTATAACTATTGTTGGTACGACCACACAATAATCACATATTATAGGAAAAATAATCTACTCACGTCTAACCTCCATACAATGGTACAACCCTTGGCATATACAAATAAATGAGCATATTTCCCGCCCACACATAATAAAGGTATGCACTTATTGCCTTCAGGCATCTCTGACATGTACTAGGTATAGTCTTAGGTCGACCAAAACCTAAGACCTCAGTAAAGTTAAGGGATAAATCACCACGTCTCCCAATAAGTTCTAAATACTACCATACCTAAGACTTATGAAATAAATTTCCCTGAAGACCCTCTCGGTTACGGGTACCTCGAAGTATAACCAAGAGGTAAAATATAACAAAAGAAGATCCCGTCTACTCATCGGGATATTTACGTGGTCCGCATCGCATGTGCCCCCTCATTGAATCCCTCCTAGTACAATACTCCATGAGCACTCACACATGTGATGAATTACACATAAAACATGCAAGTAATCACAACCTTCACTAACGGGTTAAAGCATAAACACACACACACACACACACACACACACACACAAACACATATATATTCATTAACAGGTTAAGGTATATCACATACACATACCGACTAATAAACCTTATCCCTATGTTTCAAAACCAAAATATGCATCTAATTACTCAAAAGCCCCACCTAGGCCATATTTGAAAGCACCGGTCAAATGCGGTCCTGGGACCGGTCGAACGGTCGACTCAATAACTTCCTAATTTTTCTTGTTATGGTATTCATCATCTTCAATCCTTATTTTATTCTTTCAAACCTACATGAATTCATCCAAAACATCATCCGAGCACCCAGTCAATAATAAATTGATAAAAACACATCATTAACCCAATTGGAGCCTATTCCCATCATCAAATTCCACATCTACACCAAGATTCCATAAAAAATCAATTTAAAATCTAAGAACCATAGTTTTATCCAAATCCACAAACTCTCAAGGATAATTAAATAACCAGAGGGTTTTTAACTAATTTATAATAGAAAACATGATAAAATCATTTTGTAACAATTTCAAGGCATAAATATGAGAAAATCAATAGAAATCATAAGGGATTTAACCTAATTACTAACAAGATTAGGTTAATTATTAAATTAATTAATTAAATCTTACAAATCAAATTTAAAACATGTTCAGGGTTTAGAATCCAATGAAATGGACATAATTAACATATATGCAATCATAATCATATTCTATATAGAACTTGCCTTATGGATCGATTAAGAAATCAATCCCTAATTTCCCCCAAATCTTCCTTTTCTCTTAATGCTTTCTCTCTTTAGTCCCTCAAGTGCTTCCCCATCATGTTTTTCATAAAACGATAAACCTAATTACTTCTTTTAACCCTTTAATCCCGAAATTGGATTTAGGCCCCAAATGTGCCTCACCTATAAGAGCTCTAAAAAACTCTAAATGAATTAAAACCATGCCCGAATCTTATACTAACACAATAGGTGTAACACCCGCCCCCACAACTTTGATCATACTCGTATGATTTGGTGACCTTGTATGACCAATTGGGCACTGAGCTTGTTGACGAGGATTATAAGTCAAATTTGGGAAACATACTGGCCCCGATACAATTGAATTGGACTTTTATTGCCTAAAGTTAATATAGAGGATTTTTACAGTCCTTCGAACAAAGTGTAGGTGTTGATCGAATGAGTCGTTCGATGAGGTTAAAACGGCTTCTAATGACAGATTTATGCTCGATTTCCCTCGATCTCTAGAATCTTGTTGGAAAGCCCACATTCGAACGAGGTACACAATCATTTGAACGAAGGGGTGTTTCCCATTCTAAAGTGGTACATCTCACGTTCCTTTTAACCATATTATTTTGCCTTGTTAGATCTCTCGTTTTTGAAAAAGAGGGAATCTCATACGAATGAGTATCAACGTAGTTCGAATGACCAGATGAAATTTTGAAAATTTTGCACATTTAATGTACTGTCACAGCATGGATCCTCGGATTAGATGACGTGTCGATCTCTCAGCAATTCATATCAAAATATAGGATAAAGGCTTAATGGACCATAAGATAAAGAGTTAAGTTTGGGTGCATTGTGGGATTTAACTGTAATACCTCGTATTTTTATGCTATATTAATTTGGGGATTTATTAAATTTAATGTGAATTAATTATTTAATATAAATTCGGAAATTAATTATGTTATAATTATTAACGTGATGAGAATTAGTAATTATGGGAAATTTGTTGAATATTACTAATGAGCAAAGTAATATATAATATTGGTTATATTAAATGTCACGAGTGAATAAAATGATAATTTTGGAAATTTGAGTCGGGACACGCCCGTGTCGTGTCGGGACTAAATATTGATGAATAAAAGTGAATATATTATAAGTTGCTCGTATGGTCGTTTTGAGTGCGCCAAATTGTCCATAAAGGTTGAGATAGTCAGAAAAGTATACCCGGGGGTTTAGTTTGGGTC
The DNA here is from genome assembly GCA_949130495.1 of Sambucus nigra. Classification (NCBI taxonomy): domain Eukaryota; kingdom Viridiplantae; phylum Streptophyta; class Magnoliopsida; order Dipsacales; family Adoxaceae; genus Sambucus; species Sambucus nigra. The sequence continues at coordinate 538,989,116 of OX422215.1, read as the reverse complement.
TCGGGGCATTTTTAGGACTATTTAGCACCCCGGGAGGGCATTTTAGACATTTTACATTTTTGGGTAAATAAACCCATGAAATTTCAAGTGTTATATCAGAAGTCTAAGGTTACCTTGTAGGGTTAAAACAACTCAAACATTAGAACGGCCATAGGAGAGGGAAGGAGGAAGCTTTCCAAGCAATCTAAGGCCAAAAAGATACCCGATTGCACCGCCACCACCACCAACGCGTAGATCGCGCGACGGGGAACGCAACCACACCAAAATCGTCCGCAAATTAGAATTTTGAAAATCCCAGGCAAGTGTTTATCTTTCTTATTTTCGTTAATGCATCACTCATGTTAGTCTAGGGATGATTAGGATGAGTTTCATGGAAGAAAACCCAAGTTGGAGATAGGAAATCGCATGTAGTAATGATTTGAATGATAATCTAGAAACCCCTTCACATGTAGAGGATTAAACCACGAATTTATGATGTTTTAGAAGAAGAAAATTCTGGAAAAGACTGATCAGAACCATGTTAAAGAGATTTCTAGGGTTCTTGAGATTGACATGAATTTTGGCCTGTTAATCCATGGTTATTAATGGAAATTTGCATGCTTTACGTAGGAGATGTATGATATGGGTTTATACTCTTAGTAGTACAAATTTTTGGGCGATTGGGAATGAAAAATATGGATTTGGATGAAGTTGTGTGTTAGACCCCGTAACTGGATAACTGCAGAATTCGCTATACCTGCTTGATCGATCGATCGAGCCTTGGACCTCGATCGATCGACCCCTTCTGGCAGACTCATATTTCCCTTTTTAAATTAGTTGAATTCAATTTAATGAGAAATAATCCTTGGACACCCTTATTAAAATATTTTGGGAGATGAAGAAGACCAGTAGGACTTATAAATAATTATGGGACCTTTAATGCAAGACGAGAGTTTTAATTTTTGGGATATTTACATATAAGGGACGATGAAATTATGTATTAAAGGGAGAGACGCGTAAAATAGTTACGTTGGAACATAAATGAATACCTACTGAATTTTACACTTGGGAGGATAGAGTCCATGAGTGTTACGTAGTAAGTTGGAATAATCCCTCAAATTAAAGTTAGAGACGAATCGTTATACGTGATAATGAATAATGGGAAAATAAGGATAAATGTCGTGATTATGGGTTATGGGATGAACCTAAATGGATATGATAAAATTAGTATATTTATATGACTGTGTGTATGCATATATTATATACATGTGAAAATCATGCCCGCGCTACTTGCTATCCCTGAGGTTACCGCGCCGGGACAGTCTTATCTCGATGGGACCTTTATGGGGGATATTGACTCGTACCCTAGAAGATAGATATCCTTGGTACAGGCTGTCTGATCGATGGTCAGACGGTCCTAATAGACGTGAGGGTATGTGCTGACCTCTTAGAGACTTGGAATCTATGCTTCGCCTCAATATTGTTTGTGTATGTGTTAATACAGTTCGAGAGTGACTCCGAACTTGTATTTCCCTTAGTACGAGAGATACGGGGATTGGATAGCAGAGTATGCCCGCACCATAATTTTTATGTGGGGTGCTGTTAGATTATATATATATATATATTATGCGAGTATTTAATATATATATGAAATTCTGAAATTTGGAACTGCCTACTGTGTTATGGTAAGTAAGAAATGAATCTCGACTTCAATTTGGAAATACTTGTTTTGAAAAGTATAATGGAACACTGGGAAACTTTATTAGCAAATAAGGTTTAAATGAGAACTTTCACTACACCAAATCTGCCCATTTGTCAAGGTCATTGACCTTGACAAATCCACCATGTCAAGGTCAATGACCGTGACATTTCGAGGCGAGACAAATTTTTTTGTCACGGTCGTGTCAAGGTCAATGACCGTGACACGTTTATCACGGTCAATGACCGTGACAAAGCCGTAACCCTTAGTAAAAAAAAATTCACGGTCATTGGTCGTGACACATCCGTGACAATTTTGTCACGGACGTGTCACGGTCAATGACCATGACAATTCTGGGCAGAATTTAAAAAAAAACTGCTGGGCAGTATGCCCACTGCCACTGCCCAGCAGTATATTTATACCTGTTATAGCAACGTTGTACCTGTTCCAAACATCATATATCCGAACAAACTAAAGATAATGCAAATATATATTCAAATAAGAAACTGATTAAAAAGAAACAACATCACCATCATTTTATCTCAAATCTACAAACTATTTGCATGGAAAAGAGATTTTGTACCGCGACGCTCGGGAACACCTCCTTATCCTTCCCATCTCGTCCGAATAGCCACATAAGTATAGAGCATATGTGGCCTACCCTTAGGGCCACTCCCTGTCCCCTGAATTGAAATAAAGTAAAATTAGTATCCGCCCCTCAAATATAGATAAATATAAATCGTAATTGAAATCGAAATCGACATATAAATATAAATACATTACCTGTAGTGTCACTCAAACAGCTAACTTAAGCTCATATGGCATCCAAGTGTGATGTAGTTGTAATAACTTGAGCTCATATGGCTAACTTGAGCTCATTAAAGGTAAGAAGCGTATATTCATGGATTAGTATAAACAAAACTTAGATGTAGTTGTAATATTTATGTATTAATCTCCTCTCCACACACGCACACTACAAAAGAGTGAAAATGATAAAGTGCAGATCAAGTAAAAGCATTAAAAATGGATGTTTCGGTACAAATTGAAATATTTATTACAAATTGAAAAATTGTTTCAAATTCGGGTTATCATAAAAAATGGATTGATATTCGGTAGGAGCAGCCAAGTCATCCACACTACTATTTAGACGCCTTGGCGCGTGTTGGATAATTGACCACGGCTCGTTGTTGATATACTCCGAGTAAAACACTTGCTTAACCTTTTGAAATGCACAAACAAACGGCTCATCGCTCACGTGGTCGTTGCTCTTCAACTTGGACAAGTCAACCATGATCAAATTGGTGAGAGGATCAACTTTACAAGCATTTTTATCCTCAACTCTTACCCATTCACAGTAAAATACAACCTCTTTGAAGCTTATATAATCCAATTCAAATATATTTTGGATTACACCATAGTAAGTCATTTCAGCTTCAACGAGGTTTTTATATTTTGCGCTCGCTCGAAAGAAAGTAAGAGCCTTGTATGAAATTCCCGAGTTCTGTACATTTGTACTTTCCTCGTACACTTTAGCGCCGAAAATGTAACCGTTCAATCGATACTTCTTGTACTCTTGTGCCACGAACAAGGGTCCAGTGGCTAGACGAGCAAGCCTTGATGTCGCATCACCCATCTTTAGGAGCTGAGAATATAGATAAATTAATTATATTAGTGGTAAAATTTGAGTGTAATGTAACGTTATATAACGACTGTTTTCATTATAATTACCTCTTGTGTCAACCATAGCCTAAATTCGCTGTCTGATTGTACCACTGTTTTTCGTCTTTTATTGTTCTCACAGGCTTCATATTTACTGCATATTACAAAATTAATCATGTATAAAATAATCTAAAATAATGTTAAACATTATAATATTCGAAACTTACTTTTTCCATTCTTCGACATCTTCATGTGTGTCAAATAGATAACGAGCTACTTGTTCATGTTGCAAACTCGTTAATTTCACTCGTTTTCCCATCACATTACCACCAACATCGAGGAATTCATCAGTGTCATCAACGTTGGTCGAGTCAGTCATATATTCCCGAGTATATATTGATGACTCCACGGTGATGTATTCCGCTGCAATTAATCCTGCAATATATCGCGTATTCTTGACGTAATCTTTAAAAACTTTCATCAATATTTCAAACGGATACATCCGCCGATATCTAACTGGACCACAAAGAAGTGCCTCGTCGCATAGGTGTACCAACAAGTGAACACTTATGTCAAAGAATGCTGGAGGAAAGTACTTCTCCAATACACAAATCGCTTCGTTCATAGCCAATTTTGCGGCCACTATGTGTTCTCGATTCACTACCTTCTCACATAAGAGGGAGAAGGTAATACTAATTTGCATAATAGCCCTACGCAAATCCTTGTGCTTGGAGAAACAGTGCTTAAACAATAGAGGAACCAATTGCATGATCACATGCCAATCGTGGGACTTACACTTATGTAAATCATGAGTAACATAATTCACAATCCTTTGAAAGTTGGACGAAAAAGTAGATGGGCCCTTCAAATTATATATTGTGTCTAGAAGCACCTTCCTTTCCTCACTCATCAAAGTAAACGCACCAGGGGGAATTATTGTCCTTCCCCTACTATCTTCTTTCAACCATAGATGTGGTTTAAGTTTTAACGTTTTAAGGTCTTTTCGTGCATTTTCTCCATCCTTCGAATGACTCCCCCCAAGGCAAGTACCCACAATATGTTCAGCGAAGTTCTTCTCTGCATGCATCATATCCAATACATGGCGCATCCGGTTTTTCTTCCAATAAGGCAAGTCAAATAAAATTGACCTCCGAGACCATGCCTTTCTTATCTCAGTTTCATTCCCAGTTGGGGTCTTCTTATGCTTGACATTCTTAAATTTGGGATTCTTACCTGGCATATTTGGGCCACATTCAGAAGATTTACTTTCAATTTCTGAACCCGAAAGTTGTCTCGGCAGTAGCCTATGTTCAACTCCGCCCAATAAAAAATTAGAACCTTTCCCAAATCTGAAACTATGAGCTGGGGGTAAAAACCTCCTGTGGCAATGGTATACATTTTTTAATCTAGAGGATAGACGAAGAGATTCAGTCTCCTCTCCACAAATAGGACACCCCAAATAACCATGTACTACACATCCGGATAATGTCCTATAAGATGGAAAATCATGAATTGCCCACATCAACATAGCTTTCAGCGTAAACTATTCTTTTCTAAAAGAGTCAAATGATTGCACACCCTCTTCCCACAACTCATTTAATTCTTCTACCAAAGGAGCCAGGTAGATATCAATGTCTTCACTTGGTGCCTTTGCCCCAGGTATCAATAAAGCCATCATCGAAAATTCAGGTCTCATACACTGTGAAGGAGGGAGGTTGAGTGGGGCTAGGATCACTGGCCATACACTCTGATTGGTGCTTAGATTTACAAATGGATTGAAACCATCTGTTGATATATCCAAACGAATGTTGCGTTGCTCTCGAGCAAAATCGGGATACTCATAATTCATCCTCCCCCAGGCAGTAGAATCAATAGGATGACGCATGATATTACCACGTACTTCTGCCCTAGCATGCCAAGTCATTGCCTCTACAATCCATGGTACTGTGAAAAATCGCTTTAATCTAGGCCCAACGGGAAAATATTTCAATACTTTTTGAGGCACTTTTGAGCTTGTGCCTTCCTTACTAGTAGATTGGACATATCTAGGTTCATCGCATACCGGACAACGATCGAGATTTTCATACTCCTTTCGGTATAGTATGCAGTCATACACACAAGCATGAATCGATTTATACTTCATTCCCAAACCTTTCAAACTGTTCTTCATAACAGGATAGCTATTTGGAAGTGTATTCACCTTGGGTAATAAGCCCTTCACCCATTTCAGAATTCTCGTCACGCTATTGCCAGACAAACTGTACTGCATCTTCAAACTGTGCAAACCAACCATGGCATGTAAAGTTGTTTGATCTTTCTCACAGCTAGAGTATAACGGTTGGGTCGCCTTAAATTTTAAACTTTGGTAGTCATCGTCAAGTTTTATCGTGTTATCTTCACGAGCACTTGAATCTTCTACATCATCGGTAACCTCATTCTCCTCAGCTTCATAAACTCCGTACGCATCATCAACTAAATCCTCTAACATATTATGATCTACGTCGTTCCCTTCTTCATCTATTCTACTTGTTGAAGGTTGTTGTGAAGGTTGGTCGGGGACAAAAGGAACTTTCAATTCACCGTGAAAACTCCAAAATCGATAACTATCTTGCATACCCGATCTTAACAAATGTAGTTCAACTGTTTTCCACTCAAACACCTTACCATTCTTACACCTAGCACACAAACACGAAAACTCTTCATCATTATGACATCTCTTTGCATATTTCACAAATTCATTAGCACCTCTGCGAAACACATTCCCCATTCTATTAGTCTCACCTACCCACTCTTTGTATTTCGGATATCCCATCACAGCTACCACAACTAAACACCTATTAAAGATAAACAAAACTTAGATCTATAGTATGTTTAATTATCCTATTAAAGGGTAAGTGGTCCTATCCCATTCAAGAATGCATTTTTCTGTAATATACTTAACAGCTCATGCACATTGTTACGATTTGAAAAAAATTCGACAGCATATCCCCTTAGTTCTCCAAGTTCACGACGTAGATTGGCATGTGTGAGTGTTATTTCAATTGGTCAATTAAAATAACAGTCACACTTGTCAATCTAGTATGTACCCAGAGAACATTAAGATACGACTGCAAAACTTCCTCCAAAAGTAACAACTTTAAGCCAATAAGAATATTATACAGAAATTATACATTCTCAAACTGTCCAAACGGGACAATTCGAGAGATCTCATTACAGGGGTAATGACTCTCGAACGGGTCTAAGGGCTATTGAATGCATACGCATAAGAACTAGAATGCTAGTATCTATGCTCACTGTATTAAATTTCAAGTATGTTTCATATAATGGGTTAATTCAAATACAAAAATAAATTCATGGGTTAATTCAAATACAAAAATAAATTCATGTATTGACCACATACACACACACACACACACACTATCTAAGCTGTTCTATAGGAAAAATAAATTCGTAGATTAGCCTAATTAGATTATAAGGTTATCTCAATTTATATTTTTCTTTTCTATCTAATAATTTTCAACGTAAGAGCACAGTACATAACGTATGTGTAAGTTCCGTCAATACCATTTCGTTTCAATTTTGTAATATTATGTTTTTTCCAAATATTTTAAAAGTTATTAAATGGGTGCCCCACCCCCTCCCCCCGCCACACACACACGCACACCTACGCACCTACGCACACACACACACACACACACCCCACCCCCACACACCCCACCCCCACCCCCTCCCCCCACCACGACCGTGACAACTACATATATTGTTTATCAATAAAATTATGACATGAGATAATTATAATTGGAGCATAAATTTCATTATCATAAAGGGATAAATCCAACCAAGTACATAGATTCTACAAATTAAAGTGAGAATTAAAGTTAAGAATTTCTAACAACATGCATGTATATGGATTCTAACTAATGATATTCCTAAAAACATACAATTGGCAACATTTTGTGAATTTACTAAACTTTATATAATATAATCAAATTCTGATAAAAAATTATCTAGGGTTTTTCCTAATTGAATTAATTTCATGAATAAAATTATTATCAATTTAAATGAAAATATCAATTATTATCCAATATTTTTGAATGAAATATTTATTTTGAATGAGTCACACACACGCACACCTACGCACACACACACGCAAACCTACGCACCTACGCGCACACACACACACACACCCCACCCCCTGCCCCCTCCACCACCCCCTCCCCCACCACACACACACACACACACACCCCACCCCACCCCCTGCCCCTCTCCACCACCCCCTACCCCACCACACACCACCACACACACACACACACACACCCCACCCCACCCCCTGCCCCCCTCCACCACCCCCTCCCCCACCCTGCCCCACCCCTCACACACGCACACACATACACACATATATATATACACATACACACATAAATATACACAAAAATATATATATAAATGGAAGAGAGAGAGAGAGAGAGAGAGAGAGAGAAAATTGACCTGAAAGTAGAGAGAGAGAGAGAGAGCAGCGTCGAGAGAGAGAGAGAGAAGGAGGGAACGGCGCGGGAGGGAAAAAAGAAGGGGGTTAGGTTTTTTGCTGCGAACATTGTCACGGTCGTGTCAAGGTCTTTGACCGTGACAAGTATTTAAATTATTGTCACGGTCATTGACCGTGACAATTTATTGTCACGGTCGTGTCAAGGTCAATGATCGTGACAAAAAACGCGTATTTTTTGTCACGGTCAATGACCTTGACAAGGCTGGCCGGCTAAAAGGTGATAATTTGCCCATTTTGGTGTAGTGTTTGTGATCAAATGAAATTTTCCTTTTAAACAATTATATTGTTCAGTCTTAAATCTTACGAGTAACCTAAGATAAGTTAAACCATTGGGAAGTTTAGTGTGATATAAGATAAGATAATCCGTTGGGAAGATTAGTGCGATAGGCGTGCACATTAGAAGAGAGGTGAGAATTTCTCAAGAGAGTGCCGCACTAATATGTTGTTGCATTGGCCTCTAAACATTTTAAATACTTGCTAAACAAATTTTAAATCATCTACACTATCGGGCTCTGACCTGTTTCTATTTCTCTTTCTCTCTTGTATATATATGTATATATTACAGGTGCCCAGCCACAGGGGCGTCTTGCATAGGATCCTTTGGAAGGAACGCGCTGCAGCTTAGGTGGGAGTTACAGGCCTCTTGTTTAGATGACTTCATTTATTTGATTCCACTCCTAGCATATTCATTTAGTGGGTCATATGTCGCCCTTTCTATAATTCAGTTGCTTTATTGTACATTGTGATTCAGTTATTTCTAGTATTGTCACTTTGGGATTTATTACTGTCTGGATGTTTTTACTTTAAGTTTTAATGTTGGGATTTAGTTGTTGAATGTTTAAATTATTTGGATTGTATGTTCCAGGATAATTGTGGTGTGATTATTCAATATTGAATCGTTGTAAATATTTAAATCTTGGTTTATAAAATAAAATAAAATTTGGAAAGTAATGTCTAAAAATAGTTTTGACACTTAGCTTAATTAATTAGGGTGTTTAAATTGAAAAAGTTATTTTTACGACAGTGATGCTAAGAATGAACCAACTGTTCACCTTGATTTTAATTTAATAAAGGAGTGATCGCCCGGTATTTAATTAGGCGGGGTGTCAGAGGTGGTATCAGAGCATCAGGTTCTAGTGTCCTTAGGATCTGTACGGCTTATTTCGCTTTCAGCTTAGCATTTTTGCTATAGAGCCCTATTTTAGGATTGTTGTATTCTTGCTTTTACGTTTACGTCTTCATCTATTTGAGATTTGATAATAACTGTAGACTAAGGAATTTCTTCACATTTGAGATGCCTCCGAGACGTGCACCAAAGGATAGGCGTGCCTAAGCCGAGCAGCCAGCAGCTCCGGCACAGGGTACGATGAATGCTAATGAGGTAGCCGCTATTGTTGCTCAGACGGTGAATGCCGCGCTAGCGGTGGTTCAGCAGGCTCCACCCCAGATTCAGGCAATGGCGCCAGTACCTGCACAACTTCCATCTGCATGGGAGCGGGTTAGGGATGCCTTTCAGAAGGCGCACCCCCCTGAGTTCTCTGGTAGTTAAGGTATCATCATCGTCAACGAATAGAAGAATGATATCCAGCGGCATCTTCGTATGTATGAGTGAACAGACGTGCAGAAACAGGTGTTGTCTTCTTTTAAGCTGGTGGGGTCCGCTTTGTAGTGGTGGGAGTCCACCACCACCTTGGAGGAGAGGGACACGATCCCGATTCAGTCATTCTGGGAGCGGTTTGACCGCAAGTACTTTCCACCCGCCGTGCAGACTGAGATGAGGCAGAAATTACTGAACTTGAAATAGGAAAATTCTACCGTTGCTGAGTATGAAGAGGAGTTCACGAGACTTCTCACCATAGTGCCAGATGAGGCACCCACTGAGGGTAAGAAGATAATGTTGTTTGTGGATGAGTTAGCTTGGAGGATCCGTCAGCACCTCATAGGGAATGTATCTCTGAGTACTTTCACTGATGTACTCAATGCTAATTTACTACATTGCCAGAATCACCGCTTCCATCTGTAGGGAAGTAAGCGAGCAGGAGAGCCCGGCCAGCAGGGCAGGACCGGGGGTAATAGTGCTAGTTGAGCACCGACATCTCAAGGACAGACTCGTCAGCAAGAGTAGAGTTCCCATCAGGGGGACCCTGCTAAGCGATTCCGTTCAGGTGATTCCAGGCAAGGATTTGGGGGTTTTAGGCAGGGCCAGCAGGGCTAGCCTAATCAGCAGGGCCAACAAGACCAAAACCGACAGTAGCAGGGCCAACAGCGTTTTCATCAGGGCCAACAGGGCCAGTGGCGGGGTGGTAACGGCCAGCAGGCCCGTGGTCAGCAGGGTCAGAGGGGAGGTAACTTCAGAGGCCGATGTTTCGGGTGCGGCAAGAATGGCCATAGGCGCCAGGATTGTCCAGAGGGAGAGAGGGCCCCACAACAGCAGGGTGCCCATAATGAGCCCTAGAGGCCGCTTTTTCCAGCTGCCCTCCCAGTACCAGCCCAGGTACCAGCCCTACCATCCATTCTAGAAGCTCCAGTGCAGCAGGGGCAGTTACAGTATGGACGTGTCTATAACGTCCACCAGGTAGCAGCTCCACAGGCACCACCCGCGATTGAGGGTATGTTTCCTATCCATGGTACTATGGGTCGAGTTTTATTTGATACTGGGGAGACACACTGTTTTATAGATACACATTTTGAGAAGGCCTTAGGGTTGTTAGCCACAGCAGAGAGCACGGTGACGTGTGTAGACTCACCACTGGGGAGTGGGTCGCTTATTTTCTTTATATGTCGGGGAGTGGGGGTAGATATTGGTAGTTTGGTATTACCTGCAGACATGTTAGTCTTAGATATGCATGAGCACGATGTTATTATCGGTATGGATTGGCTCGCAGCTTATAGAGCCATGATTGATTGTTTCGGTGGGAGTATTGTCTTTGCTATTCTAGGGCAAGAGATGTTTGTAGTGGCGATGCCTCGCCCAGATGGAGGCTCGACCGCTCATTTATATTATATAGAGGAGGGTACCTTTAAGGAGGTTGTGATTCCCTTAGACTCGATTCCAGTTGTTCGTGAGTATTCCGATGTATTTCAGGAGATACCAGGCCTACCCCCTAATCGAGAGATAGACTTTGTCATAGATTTATTACCGGATATGAGACCGATAGCACGTGCTCCATACTGTATGGCTCCGGCAGAGATGCGAGAGTTACGAGATCAGATAGAGCAGATGTTAGGTCAGGGCTTCATTCGCAGGAGTACCTCACCTTGGGGCGCTCCAGTCTTGTTTGTGAAGAAGATAGATGGTTCACTGAGGCTATGTGTGGACTACCGGGAGTTAAACAAGGTCACAATACGGAATAAGTATCCGTTGTCTCGAATCGATGATCTATTCGACCAGCTGAGGGGAGCAACTTTCTTTTCGAAGATAGATCTGAGGTCGGGGTACCATCATCTACATATTAGAGAGCACGATGTTTCAAAGATTGCTTTCTTGATGAGATATGGGTCCTATGAGTTCAGGGTGATGCCATTTGGCCTCACAAATGCTCCAGTCGTGTTCATGGACTTAATGAATAGAGTGTTCAGAAAGTTCTTGGATCAATTTTTCATCGTCTTCATAGGTGACATTTTGATATATTCACACTCCGAGGAGGAGCATGCCGAGCATTTGAGACAGGTTCTTCAGACTCTACGAGAGCATCAGTTGTATGCTAAGTACGAGAATTACGGATTCTGGTTGCGAGAAGTACAGTTCTTGGGGCATGTTGTTTCTGAGAAGGGGATAGCAGTTGACCCGACTAAAGTGTCAGCGGTGAGGGAGTGGGGACAGCCCATGACACCGACGGAAGTGCGTAGTTTCTTGGGGTTAGTCGAATACTACAGGAGATTCATTCAGGGATTCTCCAAAATAGCGGGTCCATTGACGAACTTGACTCACAAAGGGGTACCATATGTTTGGGATGATGCTTGTCAATTGGCTTTTGACGAGATGAAAGACAAGCTTACTTCAACATCAGTCCTTTCTTTATCGAATCTGAGTGTGGAGGTTTACACCGATGCCACTTTACGGGGACTTGGGGGAGTACTTCAGAAGGAGGAGAAGGTTATAGCTTTTACCTCCCGCAAGCTTAAGCCGCATGAGAAGAATTACCCCACCCACGACCTAGAGTTAGCAGCGGTCGTTTTTGCATTGAGGATATGGAGGCACTATTTATTGGGGGAGAAATTCCGTTTATTCACATACCACAAGTCACTACAGTACCTGTTCACTCAGCGAGAGCTAAATATGCATCAGCGCAGATGGTTAGAGTTTGTGAAGGACTATCAGTTTGACATACAATACCATCCGGGGAAGGCCAACGTAGTTGCTGATGCGTTGAGTCGTAGATCGGTAGACGATGTAGCGGACGTCTGGAAAGAAAAGTGGAAGGAGTTGGGTCACCAGGACGCAGTAGCCCGTTCCTTCATATCTGTTATGATAGTGACACCCGAGATTGTTACGAGGGTGATACAGGAATAGACCACAGACCCGTTTTTTTAGGAGCAGATTGTACGACTTTTAGCGGAGGGTGCTGAGTCCTATTCTGTTTGTTCTGATGGGGGTTTGAGGTTTAATGGGAGATTGGTGGTTCCAAAAGGAGCAGAATTACGTCATGCAGTGATGACCCAGTCTCACGGGTCCCGATTTGTGATACATCCTAGAGGAGATAAGATGTACCAAGATATGAGGCAGAAATACTGGTGGAGTGGGATGAAGAAGGACATCGCTGAGTTCGTGTCCAAGTGTTCTACCTGCTAGCTGGTAAAGGTGGACCATCAGAAGCCATCGGGGTTGCTTCAGCCATTAGAAGTACCTGCGTGGAAGTGGGAGAGTATTTCCATGGATTTTATTACAGGGTTGCCTACATCACAGCGGGGCCACGACTCTATCTAGGTGATTGTAGACCATTTGACCAAGGTAGATCATTTTATGCTGGTGCGGACAGACTATACCACAGGGTCAATATGCTCAGTTGCTCATTGTGGATATTGTCAGATTACATGGGGTGCCCCTGAATATTGTGTCAGATAGAGATAAGATTTTTGTATCGCGTTTCTAGGAGAGCTTTCAGGAGGCTATGGGTACTGAGTTGAGGTTGAGTTCAGCTTATCACCCACAGACAAATGGACAGACAGAGCGTATTAATCAGATGTTGGAGGATATGCTACGCATGTGTGTTCTTGATTTTGGAGGAGGTTGGGAGCCACATCTTCCACTGGTAGAGTTTGCTTATAATAACTCTTATCAGTTCACGATTGGCATGGCTCCTTTCGAGGCTTTGTACGGCAGGCCTCGTCGTTCCCTAACTTGTTGGCTCGAGGTGGGGGATAACAAGTTGTTAGGACCAGAGGTAATTCAGGAAACCTCCACGAGGATTGAGATGATCAGGAGTCGTATTCGAGTAGCCCAGGACAGACAAAAGCTACGCCGATGCGAAACGATTTTTCCCGGAGTTTAAAGTGGGGGACCAAGTGTTACTATGTGTATCTCCTATGAAAGGAGTGATGAGGTTCGGGAAGAAAGGGAAATTGGCCCCGAGGTACGTGGGACCATTTCCCATTATCGATAGGATTGGGCCGGTAGCATACAGATTGGGACTGCCAGAGCATTTACATCGCATTCAAGATGTATTCCACATCTCGTCGTTGAGACGATATCTTCGGGATGATATGGCCCATACTCATATCGTGATAGATGAGATAGACTTACAGCCTGACAGCTCTTACGAGGAGAGACCGGTAGCCATCCTAGACCATAGCGAGAGGAGATTAAGGTCGAAGGTAGTTCCACTTTTACGGGTCCAGTGGGAGCATCATAATGTGGAGGAATCCACTTGGGAGCGCGAGGCAGACATGCGCGAGAGATACCGAGATTTATTCTTACCAGGTATGCCTTATTTTTTGAATTTCAGGACAAAATTCCGTTATTAGGGGGGAAGTATGTAATACCCCGCATTTTTATGCTATATTAATTTGGGGATTTATTAAATTTAATGTGAATTAATTATTTAATATAAATCCGGAAATTAATTATGTTATAATTATTAACGTGATGAGAGTTAGTAATTATGGGAAATTTGTTGAATATTACTAATGAGCAAAGTAATATATAATATTGGTGATATTAAATTTCACGAGTGAATAAAATGATAATTTTAGAAATTTGAGTCGGGACGCGCCCGTGTCGCGTCGGGACTAAATATGGATGAGTAAAAGTGAATATATTATAAGTTTCTCGTATGGTCGTTTTGAGTGCGCCAAAGTGTCCGTAAGGGTCAAGATAGTCAGAAAAGTATACCCGGGGGTTTAGTTTGGGTCTTGGGGCATTTTTAGGCCTATTTAGCACCCCGGGAGGGCATTTTGGACACTTTACATTTTTGGGTAATTAAACCCACGAAATTTCAAGGGTTATATTAGATGTCTAAGGTTACCTTATAGGGTTAAAACAAATAAAACTTTAGAACGTCCATAGGAGAGGGAAGGAGGAAGCTTTCCAAGAAATCCAAGGCCAAAAAGTTACCCGATTGCACCGCCACCACCACCAACGCGTAGATCGCGCGACGGGGAACGCAACCACACCAAAATCATTCGCAAATCAGAATTTTAAAAATCCCAGGCAAGTGTTTATCTTGATTATTTTTGTTAAAACATCACTCATGTTAGTCTAGGGATGATTAGGATGAGTTTCATGGAAGAAAACCCAAGTTGGAGATAGGAAATCGCATGTAGTAATGATTTGAATGATAATCTGGAAACCCCTTCACATGTAGAGGATTAAACCACAAATTTATGATGTTTTAGAAGAAGAAAATTCTGGAAAAGACTTATTAGAACCATGTTAAATAGATTTCTAGGGTTCTTGAGATTGACATGAATTTTGGCCTGTTAATCCATGGTTATTAATGGAAATTTGCATGCTTTATGTAGGAGATGTATGATATGGGTTTATACTCTTAGTAGTACAAATTTTTGGGCGATTGGGAATGAAAAATCTGGATTTGGATGAAGTTGTGTGTTAGACCCCGTAACTGGATAACTGTAGCATTCGCCATACCTGCTTGATCGATCGATCGAGCCAAGAGCTTCGATCGATCGAAGGCTCGATCGATCGAGCCCCGGACCTCGATCGACCGACCCCTTATGGCAGACTCATATTTCCCTTTTTAAATTAGTTGAATTCAATTTAATGAGAAATAATCATTGGACACCCTTATTAAAATATTTTGGGAGTTGAAGAAAACTAGTAGGACTTATAAATAATTATGGGACCTTTAATGTAAGATGAGAGTTTTAATTTTTGGGATATTTACATATAAGGGACGATGAAATTATGTATTAAAGGGAGAGACGCGTAAAATAGTTATGTTGGAACATAAATGAATACCTACTGAATTTTACACTTGGGAGGATAGAGTCCATGAGTGTTACGTAGTAAGTTGGAATAATCCCTCAAATTAAAGTTAGAGACGAACCGTTATACGTGATAACGAATAATGGAAAAATAAGGATAAATGTCGTGATTATGGGTTATGGGATGAACCTAAATGGATATGATAAAATTAGTATATTTATATGACTATGTGTATGCATATATTATACACATGTGAAAATCATGCCCGCGCTACTTGCTATCCCTGAGGTTACCGCGCTGGGAAAGTCTTATCTCGATGGGACCTTTATGGGGGGATATTGACTCGTACCCTAGAAGATAGATATCCTTGGTACAGGCTATCTAATCGATGGTCAAACGGTTCTAAGAGACTTGAGGGTTTGTGCTGACCTCTTGGAGACTTGGAATCTATGCTTCGCCTCAATATTGTTTGTGTATGTGTTAATACAGTTCGAGAGTGATTCCGAACTTGTATTTCCCTTAGTACGAGAGATACAGGGATTGGATAGCAGAGTATGCCCGCACCATAATTTTTATGTGGGGTGTTGTTAGATTATATATATATATATATATTATGCGAGTATTTAATATATAAATGAAATTCTAAAATTTGGAACTGCCTACTGTGTTATGGTAAGTAAGAAATGAATCTCGACTTCAATTTGGAAATACTTGTTTTGAAAAGTATAATGGAACACTGGGAAACTTTATTAGCAAATAAGGTTTAAATGAGAACTTTGTGATCAAATGAAATTTTCCTTTTAAACAATTATATTGTTCTGTATTAAATCTTACGAGTAACCGAAGATAAGTTAAACCATTGGGAAGTTTAGTGCTATATAAGATAATCCGTTGGGAAGATTAGTGCGATAGGCGTGCACATTAGAAGAGAGGTGATAATTTCTCAAGAGAGTGCCACACTAATATGTTGTTGCATTGGCCTGTAAACATTTTAAATACTTGCTAAACAAATTTTAAATCATCTACACTATCGGGCTCTAACCCGTTTCTATTTCTCTTTCTCTCTTGTATATATATGTATATATTACAGGTGCCCAGCCACAGGGGCGTCTTGCGTAGGATCCTTTGGAAGCTTAGGTGGGAGTTACAGGCCTCTTGTTTAGATGACTTCATTTATTTGATTCCACTCCTAGCATATTCATTTAGTGGGTCATATGTCGCCCTTTCCATTATTCAGTTGTTTTATTGGACATTGTGATTCAGTTATTTCTAGTATTGTCACTTTGGGATTTATTACTGTCTGGATGTTTTTACTTTAAGTTTTAATGTTGGGATTTAGTGGTTTAATGTTTAAATTATTTGGATTATATGTTCCAGGATAATTGTGGTGTGATTCTTCAATATTGAATCGTTGTAAATATTTAAATCTTGGTTTATAAAATAAAATAAAATTTGGAAAGTAATGTCTATAAATAGTTTTGACACTTAACTTAATTAATTAGGGTGTTTAAATTGGAAAAGTTATTTTTACGACAGTGATGCTAAGAATGAACTAACTGTTCACCTTGATTTTAATTTAATAAAGGAGTGATCTCCCGGTATTTAATTAGGCAGGGTGTCACATTAACCATTAGGGTTTGGGGAGCATTTAAGTGATGTTTGGATCACTTAACAAAACACGATTAGATTTGACATCTCTCACTCTCTAGCTCTTGGAGCTCTTCCTCCACCAACCACCACACACCATTCTAACACCACCACCCCTCCATCCAAAACCATTAAAGATTAACCATTTTGTTCCATATTTAAGCTCATAAAATACAACTGCACCAAACATTCATACAAGATGGGATTTTATGGAGACATTATTTGGGATTTTTGGAGGAGAAAATGTAGAGATTACAGAGTTTGAAGTGGGTTTTCATGGAACTTCCAAGGAGTAAGCTTAATGGAGATAGATAACCTCATTAAGGACACCTTAGGAGGTGGGAGATTTCCATCTTCTTCTACATTCATCCAACCATTTTTGGGATCTTCTTTGATGTGGAAAACTCTACTCTTTATCTTAAAAACTCTATTTTTCTATAGCATTGGTGTTGTAGTTAGAGTTTGTATGTGTAGAATGCACGCATGGTTTAGAAAAGCTATTTCTTATGGTTTCATGTAAATGGGTTATAATGATTTTAAGAGTTTTGAGAAAAATGATATATTTCAAGAAATCTTGGTATTTAAACATTTTATAGAATAAAATATTGAAATGATGTTTATCTGGTTGAAAATATACCATGAGCAAATGTCTATAGGTTTTCTTATAAAAATTGGGATTTTATAAAATTAGATATTTATTCTAGTTTTGAAGAAATAAAAATGTCTTTGGTCTTGAAAAGTATGCTTATGCAAATGTTGTGAAATTTCTGGAATGAATCATGTGTAAAACTCATTCTTATGGATTTCTAGACTTAAAATCCATCTTCTCATGTATATAAACTTTTAGTATTTTGATGATGAGCATGTAAAAAATTCATATGGAGGTTTTAGTGAGTTTTAACTTGAAATAAATAAATTAAAATTTTCATCCCCTAAGTGTGTTAAAAAGTATAGAAAATACGGTAAGTGGATATTTCAAGACCATGTGAAAATAGAGAAAAATGGTATTTTCTTGTAAAGCCTTCTCCAAAATGCCAAAAGGGTTTTCTTAGTAAATAAAGTAACGAAATAAAGAGATTTTCAACTTGAAAAGGGTGTTAACTCCAAAGTGTGAAATGAGTGTTAATATGCAAAAATAACACTTGTGAAAATGGACGAAAATTTACATTTGGAAATATATGAGTAAAATGATAATTTTATATAAACTGGCGCATTTTTATGAAATAAAAAAGTTGAGAATGGTATTACACAAATAATCCTAAATGAAAGTGATTTGGGGATAAAATCAACGCAAGTGTGTAAATGATAAGAAATGGTGAATTTTAAAGTGTAACATAAGGTGGGGTGAAGTCCCCATGTTTTGGCTTCAGCCGATAAAGAGTGGAATAATGTGAAAATTTGATAAATGTTAAAAAAACATTAATATGGACTCGAATGAGACTGGTAAAGAATTAAGAAGAGCCTAGAGCTCTAGGATGATAGACCCAAAAACACTGGCCAGAGTATAAGATAGCATAGTCGGTAATGTGGAGCCCGTTAAAGTATGTGGTTATTTGGAGGATTCCGAGAAAAAGATAATAAAAGTGGAATATGTCAAGAAATGGGTTACGCTATGAAAAAAATAAAATAAAAACCAGCTTCAACGAACTTAATACATGTTCTAATTAAAAGATAATGTGGACAAGTAATGCGAGAAATTAGCTAATGTCCATGAAGTAAACATAAAGGTAAAGTGAAGTGATTAAACGGGTAATTAAGCAACCTAAAGAGGTTTAACCCATAAGTAGCACAAGAGTGTGTATATGAATGGTTTTCAATGAAAAATAAGTATTTTCTAACACGGTGCTTGCATGTGTTGAAAGATTATTTTCAAGGAAAATACTAAGGTAAATTAGGTATGAGTAAAAGGGCAATTTTGGTGAAAGAAGTGGCTTTTCATAATAAAAAGGTATTTGTTTAAAGAATTTAACCGAATGTGTTAAATCAAGAAATAAATATGAAGTCAAGTGAAAAGAGGTTCTTTTATAAGGTTATGGTGAATTATCGAAATATGAAATGCCTTGGAGAAAAATAGTTTCATGCATTGATATAGATATATGTACGAAGTAATTTCAAGTGCACGTAGATAAATGTGTTAGGGTCTTTTTTCTGCCATTAGATTCTCCATTGCATTGTTATGTTTCTCCATTGGGCATTCGTCTCATTCCCTCCAATTTGTTATGGAAGGTTGTGTGTGGTTTCGTATTTTAAAAGCGTTACTCAGGTAAGTATTCTTTTTATTTTACGTTTGTAGCTCTGTATGTTTGGATTCCAGGGACGTTTCCCATGGGTCCCTCACGTAGTTTGATTTGAATTGGAATCGCATGCTAAATAAGTGAAATATTAATTAAATAAAACTGGATTAACAACATTATTTATGTTGTATCATCGCACTTCACACCTAATGTTTGGGTCGAGATGGGTTGACCACGGGTAACCCATAAATATGGGTCATGGTATTATAATAGGCCTTTAAATCATCGTTTTAAGCTATAAATGGACATTCTACTCATTCCAAGAGCCAATTACCGAATATACTCAAATCAAATAAATAGAACTCATATATTTAATAATTTCCCGATATGATTTCGAATGTTAATTAATTCAATTAACTAATCACTATGTCTTAAGTCTAAATTCTAATCCAACTTAAATAACATATAACAATATAAATGGTGACATATATAGTCTCAACATAATTGATTTTCATAATTTAAATGGTGTCATATAACAAGCGCACATAATTAATTTTCACAAGCACACCTAATGGTGACATATATGGTAACAATATATGGTGATATATAACAAGCACACATAACTAATTTCAAAATTTAATTAATTATATAATATACATAAAAATATGGGGTATTACATTCTTTACCCCTTAAACAAGGAGTTTCATCCATGAAATTTGAATTCATTATATTTCTAGTAAAAAATCTAAGAATGTCTCACCCGTATCATCCTCTCTCTACTATAACTGAATCTATCGTTTATGACTAATACACACCTAGATCTCTTTCGTCATAAATCACTTTCGGTTATATTCTAAACCAACTTGTCTAATAGCTGAATTACAATGGGTCCTTCAGGAATTCTCTTCATCATGCATTTGAAAACATGTTGCACGCTGACTATGATAAAGTAAGATCAAATGACACCAACCTCACCCTTTCTATGCCTTTTAGAGGAACTTCCCATTAGGTTGCCAACTCCCTACTAAAATCATGAATTCCACAATTCCCATGCCTGAGGTCACTAATAACACACGATCTCCCTCCTAACCTATGAATCAAGCCTCTGCTCGTCCTCCATTTTTTCCTGTTATGAGAAAGTGTCCCATTCTCAATTACGGATACAGTATCATGTATGGTGTACTAATCTCTGCCCAACACGAATGGCTTACATCACTCGTCTCTAAAAAAACTTTGTCAATCTATCTCTCATAACCCTTGATGGTCCTTTGTCCCCCTTGGAACCCCTGAACCGTAACCCAATCAAACGACTATACTATTTTACCTCAATACTCCTACTATTTATGGAATATAAAGTGAATCCCCAAATATTCACCTTGGTCAAAACAACCTGTTTTAGTTTGGGGACCCGCTCGAAAAAAATTGTCCCAAAAAATGCAACCCTCTACTATACTCAATCGGAGAAAGGACTTATTCCCAACATTATACACATATATAAGCTTAGTAAATTTAATCATTGGGGCATAAGTCACCCTAAATCACAGATTTGGGTGTAATGGGCACCATTATAACATCATTCCCTCTTTAACGAGGTATCATCGCAATTTACTGTGAACTACCCCTTCGTGTGATCAAAATCCACTACTGACATGCTTGTTGCATATTGTGTTACAAGTTACCATTAGGATATCCTCTTCCCGATGTAACAACCCGCTCAAAATAATAACGGGTGGCCAGCCCTATACTACATTAAATCAGGAGTCTCAGATGGCTCAGTCTCAACATCAACTATCCGTACTATATAGCACAAGACTAACTACCCGATATCATATAAGCGAGATGTTAAAATTAAATAAAATGTGCAACAGAAGACAAACCAACACTATAAATTACTAACAAAGAGAAGAAAGATGCATACTAGAGTTATGATAAATGAAATGAATAACTACAAAAGAATATGTCAGAACGAGACAAACCCGAATAAGTTGTCGGGTCACGGCCAATACATATAACTGAAATGAAATGAATATAGACATATATAAATATCCCTTGGGTACAAACCCGATATACAACATGATTCCTACCTAGAATTTCAAAAGGTAGTAAGAGACTACCATCTAAGTCCCGCAACAGTCCGCACCTGTCACGGCTCCCGAGACTCTGGATAGGAGGTCATCCGGCATCCAAGCGGTAGGACACCTGTAGTAATATATATATATATATATATATATATATATATATGTGTGTGTGTGTGTGTGTGTGTGTGTGTGTGTGTGTGTGTGTGTGTGTGTGTGTATAGACATGAGAGAAAAGTAAACGGGTCAGATCCCGAGTGTGAAAAATATTTAGCAAGTGTGTTAACCGTGCATAATAAATATCTGTGCACTTATTTCATAATTAAAGTAGAATTGCACTCTCGTGGAACCCCAACTCACCTCTTATCTAACGGCGCACACCTATTCGCGCCCTCAAAATTTAGTTAAATTACCCCAATTATAAGGACAACCTAACTTAACATAGGCCCCGCCAATTCCCACAAGATTTGCCTTCCTATCTTAACCCAAGAATCCACCCCTTTCTCAACACACTTAATTATTTTTACAAATAAATATGCCACATTAGGCTTAATAGATTCCGGTTTATAATTTATTTAATCATAATTCTTAATACGTTACCCACTTATATTTGGGTTCAATCATAAGATTTAATTAATAAAGAACATGCATACAAACTTTTACTGACAAGACTTCTCTCTAATTTCAACATTGTACTATGTTTCGTGCGTGGGGTGTCTCGCAAAGCGAAATCCAAACAAGGAACCACCCCGTTACACTACTCCTTGACAATGTTGATCCTAGAGATCCATTATGTCATACATACTACTACTACTACTACTACTACTACTACTACTACTACTACTACTACTACTACTACTACTACTACTAAATTTTAGAGTACAATATGAAAACAACTTAAAATATCGAATAATATCCTAGGGGTGATGTAACCAAAATATTCCTTAAACGCGATACATCAACCCCCATCAATCTAGTAAATCATAATCATCCAAGAAGTACTCCACAAAGATTCCATATCCTTTCATCTATAGGATATATAAATATATATATAGGCATTTTATTTTAACCATATACATATATATACCATCATCCATACCCATGACTAAGTGTACATATCATATCTGATGTA
The DNA here is from genome assembly GCA_949130495.1 of Sambucus nigra. Taxonomy (NCBI): domain Eukaryota; kingdom Viridiplantae; phylum Streptophyta; class Magnoliopsida; order Dipsacales; family Adoxaceae; genus Sambucus; species Sambucus nigra. Next base: position 538,966,761 of record OX422215.1, on the reverse strand, counting down.
TAATGGCCATGCACATAAATATACCCGGCTATATATATCGCAGATAAAACTGCACCGTACTATCATCTTCCCAGTGCCCGGCTCACGTAGCAATACTGGGGACCACCATGCTGGGACTAAACGACACCCATCTCGTCGTAAACTCACACACACGATGTCCCGGGAAGCGGTCATAGCTCCAAACCGACAATGAGACGAAACATACCCACCACGTCTCATCCCAAAATATAAATCACATAATAACACACAGGACGACTATGACCTGGGGAATATCCACACCCTGCTCCTCGAGCCAGGATGCTCACCCTCTGTGGGGAAACTTCCCAATGATATCATGAGCGGAGTATGCTTAACCACATAAGTATATATATCGTTCACTTGCACAATATATACACATCCATATGATCCCATCATATGATCAAACATTGAACCATCATATACGGTTTAAATATCCATACCATGTATGTCCACAAAATAAATATATCCATATATTCATTTCTATATAGATATATACACATATATTCACATATCTTTATATCTATATATACAAACTAATTCTCGTTCATATGTATAAGATATCTAAACTCGGCTATAAGTATACATAATCCTCAATATACAAGCCGTCACCACAAACTCATTTAATTTACCTCGATATGTGAATACAATCCCTCACTTGAAACATATTCAACCATTTTTCCTATGATGAATAGTCTCCCAAAATCATATGTATATATCCAACATTTGGGCTATTACCCAAAAGTTTAATTTATGTATAACAATTTCTGTACATTCCATCAATGTCTGAAAGTACATCAACCCACGATACTTATCTCGATCATAGGAAATTATATAATTAATAATCGATGAGCCTCAAGCTCTATCCTAAATTCATTTCTTGGTCCCTTTACTTATTGGAATCCTCAATATTAATCACACCCAGATATACAAAGACTATCCCCACTAGATTGGTACCCCACCCTAACCTAGTTGATAGCCCAATCACTTGATTCTCAAAATCCCATATAAGGTTTCATAGCTCTAATGAACCCTAAATCTTATTACATTCACAATTTATTCCTTAAGTCTATACTCCCCAAGGGTACGCGACATCTTCTCTCGTCGGTCCTCAATCATATCTAAACTCACTTATGACCTCAAGCTAGAACTCCCGTCCTCACTGAGATCCCCCATTATACCTAAGGGTATCCATTATTAATACACATATAGGCAAAAGAGACTATCCCTATACCATTTATAACCATTTCATGATGATTCACCTCTATCATAATAAAACAATCCGCCAATCACTTCAGTCCCAAATTCCTTTCATTACTAAAAGAGGCATCCGATCCTCCTAAATCAATTTAACATAGACCCGCAAGCCCCCTATTTGACCTAGGGCCCTATTCCTTAAACCTAATATTATACCCTTCTTAAATAAGCCCATTAAGAAATTCCCTAAGAATAAAACTCCAAAAGAAAAGGGGGGTAAAAGAATTTCCCATTCTTGGGCTAAAAATAGGGGACCGATCGACCGTGGGTCCAAATTTTGCCTATGAAGAAATGCAGTAGGCTTTTCCCTTGAAGAGCGGTCGACCGGCCATACCAGTTATCTTGGCCGATTTTCCTATTTTCAGCAAACCCTAAATCCTCAAACACCCAAATATCATCACCAAACCCCCAAATATTTAACCCAATAATATTATGAGCTTGTAAACTCATCCTACATCTCATCCCAACAATTTAGGTGTAATAAACCAATGTATAAACATTGATTTCAAGATTTAAACCCAAAAATCTAGGTTTTGATAGTTATGCCCAAAATCCATCTCTTTAACCCACAAATTATGAAATCAAATACACAAATGACTTATTTAGCAAGATTAAACACTTGCCTCAGATTTGTAGAGGTTGGATCGTCCTCGATGTCGCGTTTGGGCCGGAATCTCCAAGCTTTTCTTCCTATCTCTCTCTCTTCTTTTCTTCTTCTTTCTCTTTTTCTTTTTCTCTTTTCTTTCTCTTTCTCTCTTTCTTTAAATGAGAAGGCTTAATCCATAAGCCTATTAAACCTTAAAACATAAGTTCCAATTTTAAATGTTAATACACACTTTAAATGACTCGTTTACTCTAAATCGAGTCAAACTAACTTAAAAACCTTCCGGAGCCGAAATAAAACCCAATGACAGTCATTTTGACTATCTCGACCCTTCCGGGATCGATGGTACCCTCAAAATCAGCATCCGGAATACTTTGAAATGTTCTCTAATTTTTGGGCCTCAATTCCCAAATTTTAAAATTCTCTAATTAATTAAATTTTATTTTTCCCCAAAATTTAATTTCTCAGTCTCAAAAATCATGGGGTGTTACAATCTTCCCCCCTTACGAAAAATTTCTCCCGCGAAATTTTAAGACATGCCTAGGACCTCAATATCATCTTGTCCTTACATCAATCCTCAGGATCACAATCCCGATCCTTCCTAGTTGTCACATCGAACCATAAAGATTCTAAAACAAACTACTACCCAGGGCGCCCATACACCCCGTACCCGAGTTTCCACTTGTAGAATTATAATCAGGCTCCATTAGACTCAAATAGTAATATACTATCACCAATATAATCTATAATAACATATTAATTATATAAAAGTTTGAAAATTCCCAAGGGTTGAACTCTCCTCAATTCCTGACGCTAGCTACCTTCGTGTGGGGGAGGTCTCGCAAGCGAAATCCAAACAAGGAACCCTCCCAATACACTACTGTGTAGCTAGGTCGAGGATTGAGATTAGTTGAACCAGGTTTAAAGTTTTATAAAAGGTTTTCATATTTTAGATACTTCCCGAAGGCCTATGTAACAATATATAATATAAACAAATCCCGCGTCTTTCGACACACCAAACAAATACCTTATGTTTAGAACACAAGGCTTCAACAAATACAACACTTCTAACCACTACCTAGTTCTCAAAACTAGTACAACTATGAGCTAAATTCTCCGCTCAACAACGAATCTACCCAACTTTGAACCTCTCAACTATACTAATCCCTTGCATTGCATCAAAGCATTTTCCACAAGGTAAGCCCTCCCCTTATTGGATTTCTACAATTTCACCCCCCGTACCTATCCATAAGACAATAGTCTTACTACCACTACTCAACAAACCTCGACATTTCGCACTTCCGAAATTCAACAACAAAACTCTCTACTATCTCCTCACTTGACGATTGATTTTCTCAAAAGATGCCATACAAAGTCCATACTTACTCACTCCTTCTTCCAAGGAAATTTTATACACCCTAACGATGTAGCGGCTACTACTCACCACACCTTACGGGCGACGTTCCCAATATCACAAAAAGTGTGACTTAAACCCAAAGAAAGGTATTCTATTTTATACTTCCATAATCCAATTGCTTTACTTCATCCTTGGGCCCTTATTTAAAGTCCTCTACTTCTTCCAGGACAATCATTATTCCTAAACCTATTTCTTTACAAGAGAAACATCTTCCTCAAAACCCTTCCTAACCATTTCGAAGGATAAAATTCGATTGCAACTATCGAAAACTCCCTCAGTCCTACGCAACAGACCTGAGTCTCCAATTTTTTACTCCCTCTTCCCAGAAGGCAATACTCCCACTATTGGGACAACTCCATACACCTCACGTCGGGAAAAGTCACCAACACCAGGTTTCCTAACAAAGGTTGATGGGTTTCTCAATCTAAACCTCCCAAGAAGTACGCTATATGCCTCCTCTCAGACTTACCTTACTAAGTCCAAGATTCGCTATTTGAGTAAATTTCCCTTTCTTACTCAACCACCGATAGATCGCCCTGAGCCACTGCTAGAGTTCTCTTCTATATCTCCGTCGGAATTGGTAGAAACAAATACCCCCGATCATAGTGTACCCAAAATCTGTTATGGGTATCGTATCTCAAATTTTGTCCTTTCCTAGACGACATAATCTAGGTGACGTCTGAAATGAGAGAAACTATTATCAGAATGTCGATCAAGTGAATACACTTCACAGAAGAAAATAAGCGCAGTGAACATAGCAGTCCTTGTAGACACCCCATTCTGTTACCCCTTAACTCTCCTTAGGTCCCTAGTACCTCCCTTCATCACTATAAACCCAGGTCACGTCCCGAGTACTGACCTGGAAGCCATCGGGCACCCCCCGACTCAGTTTGACCCAAAAGTCAAAATCCTCATCTCAACCGAGACTCAATGAATCTTTGAAGGGCACTGAATACCCTTTCCAACGGTCCACCCCGTGCGCGATTCTGACTTAGCATGCGGACGAACGTGCCATTTGCGTCCGAAACCTGACCTAGAGGTTACCGAGCGCTCTCGGGCTCTATTTGACCTATGTCAACTCTTCAGCTTGACCGAGGCTAAATGAATATTCAAAGGTCACTGAATACCCTATCTAACGGTCCATCCCGTGCGCAATTCTGACTTTCCATGCGGACGAACGATCCGTTTGACTCCGGGAAGCCACCGAGCGTTTCCCGAGCTCGGTTGACCAAATTCAACTCTCCAAACCGGGTCAAACTCTTTGTAATGTCTAAATACATCTCCTAACCTTTCCAATGGTATACCCCATGCGCTATTCGGACTTACCATGCGGACGAACGCGCCGTTTGCGTCCGCACGATTCCCCATCCAATGGACCGACAAACGCTTCCGAGCAACATTTGACCCAAAGTCAACTCCCAAACTCGGGAGAGGTCCAAAGGACTTTCAAAGGTCTCTGAAATACCTTTCCAACGGTATGACCCGTGCACAATTCTGACCAACGGTTTGCCCTCGGTGGCCAATTTTTTGGAAAAGCCCGAGGCGCACTGCCAAACGGTAGGTCCCAGATCCTGTCTATCGGCACCTGTCGATAGGCAGTTCCATGATAGGGCCGATCGGTAGTCCCCTGGGGTTATAAAATGAGTCCTTGGCCTTATTTGTAGAGGGGGCCCCAGATCTGATAGAAATCTCTCTGAACGAATCCCAGAAACCTCTCTCGAAGGCAGCGTGATTTCAACTTCCAAATCCCTCTTTTACCTTCACTTTTCATCATCCTTTTCATCAAACTTGGTGAATTAACCACTCTCCATCATCATCCAAGCTCAAGGGCTGCTCTCCAACATTCAAAATCAAGCTCAAGATCTTCAAGAAGGTCCAACTTTCTCAAACTCTCTCTCTTGAATTCTCTTGAATTCCCAATAACTTGTTTTCTTACTTAGCACTTTTATAATCTCATCTCACACATCCTAATATACTTTTTATTTAGTATTATTGCACATCTCTTATTTTCATATAAATAAAAACCCCAAAACAAGAAAAAGAGGGTTTGCTCATAAATTTCAAGTAGGGATTCTCACACTTTTTCCACATTTTTCTCACAACTAAAACACATTTTCTACACACACACACACACACTTACAAATAAGAGACCCCACATTTGGATTTATGGGATAAACCTCACCCCTTTGCTTTGTATGCGAACTACGTGGACTTTGATGCCTTTATAGTCTACGTAGGCGTCTCGGGGTAAAACCCGAGATTCGAGTCCTTTCTCTCACCTTTTCTCTTACTTTCTATCTTCTCTAAATCTAATCTTCTTATATGATATATATTTGTAACGTATCACTCCATGTGCGTTATCATTCCCTTATAGCGATCAACGTAGGGGTAACCGCATAAATCTTATTTTTCTAATATTACTTTTATAATCTTCCTATAGAAGACTCGCTTTATCTTTTCCCTGATACAAGACGAGGATTCCTACCTCCATTCTATATATATATACACATGCACACATCTCACGGGGGGAAACATAAAGGAAAATAGCAAATATCCATGAGAGACCGAAAGGGCGGAATTGGTGCCTAACACCTTCCTATTTCGTAACTAAGCCTCCGAACCCTTTTCGAATCATTTTGGTTTCGCACGCACCAGTATGTCTTTGGATGCCATCCTTCGGGGTGGCTTCCTCTTTTTCTTTTGTCTATTTTGAGTAAAATAAACTGGCAACTCTGAATCTCTCTACATTTTTCACACCGCACAAAATCGACGCCGGCCGAAGCGCTCTCTCGAGAGGGGACGTGCGGGACCCCAAGGATTCCTCCTCCCTCCGCGGCGGGGATCGACGGGGATGGCCACAGTGGTGACTCCACTGGGGAATTTTATTTATTTTGAGGGCTTGACTCTATTTACATGGATGCTATATTTGTTTATGCTCCCCCCCCCCCATATCTGCATGTTCCCCTTTCTCACATGTCTATCCCATGCTTATGCTTATGTTCACACACTTGTAGAAAATCCTCCATGTACACCTCACACCACGTACACCTAGGATCACGTATATCCCCATGTTGCAGGCATCACCTATCCATACTTGGCGTACCCTTTGGGGTACTTGTACTTTGTTCCCGATTTGGCATAATCAAAGAAAGGCATTCTCATCATAAGCTACTAATAAGAGAATCATGCTTGATTCACACGATATCACCAAAGAGCATTGATATTGACCAATTTTTACCCAGTAACTGGAGGGTCACTTCGTGATGGGCGCTGGTCCGGCAGGTCGCAGTTAGCCTAAGCGATATGACTCTCACCTTCCATTGGCCAAGTACCTTCAACGTATATCGAACGGTTCCCTCGCATCGTACTACTTGACCGAAGTCATGACGGGAGGTATATCACAGGGAATTCGTTCACGTACGTCGAGTATATCGAATTCGCTCTCACACATACCGTCCTCACGAGGTATATGGTGAGGCAATTCATGTACACTCAGGTATATCAAATGGCTTGTCCACACGTACCGATTTCCCACAAGAGCAAGACATATATCGTGGAAGTCACGCCAAAGGGGGGAACCCATGTCGATTCACCCAACCAACTGCATACCCGCATATAGGTGTCAAACCTAGGACACGCACTTTAGATTTCTGGTTTGGACCCGAAACTTTGCCGAAATTCTGAGTCGATCTTCCGCCCAATTTTTGCACATTTTTAAAATGGGACTCTGTCCGCGAGCCTGGTTACAAGTCCCAAATCGTAGCTTTGATATATTAAAACCCCACTTTTCCAGGCTCAGGTCTCGTCCGGCATTGCATTTAGGAGAATTAAATACAAGTGAGAACATAATAATCATAATAATGATGCTGAGTTTCGTCTCCAAAAAAATTTCTCCCTTCCTTATCAAAAATCCAAAAAACATTTCTCCCTTTCTTATCAAAAATCCAAAAACATTTCTCCCTTTTTTTCAAAAATCCAAAAATAGTTCCTTCCCTTTTCTCAAAAATAAATCTCATCCTACGCCTTCTCAGGTTGGCCGCACGCCCTTGGCTTGGCTCCCCATTGGCTTAGGTCTTCAGTCAAATCACCCCGGAGTTTCGTCCATTCCTCTACTACTTCTTTCGAGTCCGAAATCCATCCATCTTCCATGGAGAATGCGGATCAAGCACCAGTCATAAAACCAGATCTGCCGACAGTCCTAGCTCAGCTCGTGGCCAAGATAGACAACCTCCAAGCTGAGGTCCGAGAAATGCAATGAAACCAAGGTCCTATTCATCAAGAGCCCGAGGCCCTGTTCCCTCGTGCTATGGGTCCACCTGAGCCTATCTGGGTCCCAGAAGAATATCAGCATGCTTCGCGTGCCCCTCTTGCTAATGGGCCGCCGCCTGTCCAGCTTCCAATGCCAAACATTTCCCAGCTTATGGCTAACTTGCCTCTGGTTGCTGATCTAAAGGAGGAGGAGTTGAACAAAGTCAAAGAGGATCTCAAGATGCTCACTAAGAAGTTTGACCAAGTCAGGATCTCTGGGAATTACATGGACTACACCCATATGTCTCCTTATCCTAAAGAAAGGTTACCCGAGAAGTTCAAAATGCCAAATATCGAGAAATTTGGAGGGAGTGGTCCCCCGATTATTCATCTTCGCAGTTATCATCGTTCCATCACTCTACTAAGGGCTTCGGAAGAAGTAATGGCCCAATTGTTTCAGCAAGCTTTGAAAGACAGTGCTCTCCGATGGTTTTTATCTCTTGAGGAATCCAGAATCCGTAGCTGGGAGGATGTAGCCCGAGAATTCACGTCGCAGTACAAATACAACGAAGAGCTTGAGGTCACCCGCCGTGATTTAGAGTTTCTCAAACAGAACTCTGGAGAATCAGTCAGTAACTTTATAGCCCAATGGAGGGAAAAGCGGCTACCATGACCAATCGGCCGTCTGAAGAAGAACAAGTCAGCATAGTGAAGAAGAATTTCTTGCCCCATGTCCAAGCAACCATGGGAGGACAGTACTACCCCCATTTTTGAGCTCTCAGAGAAGCAGGAGTAGAAATCGAAGAGGGTCTTGCCAAAATAGAAGTTGAACCAAAGAAGGTGTCCGGACAGTTCACCCCCAGAAAATATGACAAGCCTGTCAGTGCCGCAGTCTCAACCATAAACAACATCTCTCAACCAACCACATCATGGGAACCGAAAAGTCGCCCTGCTCCCGTCCGAAGGGAATACACTGAGCTCCATGCTCCCCTCTCCAAAGTTTACCAAGCCTTGTTAAGCCGAAACCTTATAAAGCCCCTGGATCCACGTCCATTACCCAATCCACTTACCAGAAATTTCAAGACCGATGCTCATTGCGCCTTTCACCAAACAGCTGGCCATACCACCGACCAATGCTTCCACCTTCGAAACATAATCCAAGATCTCATTGACCGGGGTACCATCGCCCCACCAGCTAATCCTAAACCAAACACTACTCATAACCCACTCCCAAATCACACCAATGCCATCTTCTTGGAAGAAAACCCAGATTTCGATCCATCAACTCAAATCACACCCTTATACCTTCCTAAACCCCTTCAACTTTGCCCATATTTCCTCCTACACCCTACTAGCCCCGCTGATCAGGCGCTGTCACTCCTTACCAGAGCGTGCATCACTGTTCGGACCTGTTCTAAAAGTGGAGGTATGGAATTGTCAGAGGTGTTAAACCAACTCCTAGAGTCCGGGCTGAAATTTCCCTCACAGATGAGTATCGATTGCCAGAGGTTCAGTACGTCATTTTTGGAAGGGAAAAAATGGGCCCGAGAATCAGATAGGTGGATGGTACCAACCGACGAAATCTTCTTAGATGATTTTGTCCGGATCATGACGGAAGCATTCAGGCAAACCAACAACATTTGCAGTATCACCGAGTTACTCGACGCTTTGAAGCTGGAAGGGCACCTGATCTCTTCATCCTTACACATCCCCACAGAATGGGAAGACCTATATGAAGAAGCCATTGAAGTTATGGAATGCATTGACTTCACAAGGGAAAATAGAATTGTTGCCACCGGATGGGGGGAAGAATTCGAAGTTTCAAATGAAGAACAAGCTTCAAGAGGAAATGGCCCAATAGCTGATGTTGATACCAAATTTAGTCTGCTGACATGGATCAATAAAGTGAAGACACGTGGCAGTATACGTGGCAACAACAAACACTTTCGAGGAACTCACACGCTCCGAGGAACCATACTACAATGAGGAACACTGTTTCCCCGAGGAACTCATACGCTCTGACGAACGAAAACTCTCCGAGGAACTCTTGAGCACTGAGAAGCTTAGGCGATCCGAGCAACTCAGGCGGTCCGAGCTGCACCTCGAACAAAGCATTATTAGCGGGATAACCAACAGTTTGACTGTTCATTAAATGCTTATCATTCAGACGCATATGCTAAAGGAGCATTGAATGTATCACCCGTTCATATGGACATCATTTAATGTATTACCCTTTCATATTATAGCCTCAAGGCTATAAATACATTGTACAATCTTCATTGTAATGGGATCAGAATTTCTTGAGATAACTTATAATCGAGAATTTCCATACAATCAGTAATAACATAACAGTGGACGTAGGCCATTCTTATAAAGCTGAACCACTTTAAAAAAAATTTGTCTCATTTATTTATCTGTGATTGAATAATTAGATATGATCTAATTTTTTACATCAACAGATTGGCGCTGTCTGTGGGAACGACTGGTAATATCGTTTTCCATAAAAAACAATCCATCACAAATGGCTGATATTCTAGAATCAAGCAATCGAAATGCTGGAAGCCCTCCAAATCCATCTGCTCCGCCAAATATTCCAGATCTGGCTGGAATAATGACAAATCTGGCTCAGGGCCAGACCGTCATGCAAGAAACTATGCGTCAGCTCATACAAACCCTCCATGGCGGTGCACCAACCCATTCAAGACCACGAAGTATTCAAAGAAATACACGTGCATCTTCTTCACGTACTAGACGTACCAATTCATATCGCAATGAGGAGTCTAAAGATTTTTCTTATCAACCTGGACGAACTTCGTCGGTGCGAGCCACAGATACTGAACAACGTATCACTCTCTCCCCAGAAAGGACCAGTGCGCTAGAAAGATTAAGCAGAGTATCTCCTTTCGATCGATTAGGTCCTAGGAGGAGAAAAAGTCCTCCTAGAACCCCATCGAGGAGTTTTCGACGACCATCAGACTTAAGGGAATGATCTGCCCAGTCGCGACCAGCTTCTCGTCAAGAGAGATCCCAGGAAGCCACATCAACGCGATCAGTTGCTCGAACCAATAGGCCCGAGGAAGGAAATTATGCATGGAAAGGCTCTATTCAAAGGCTGGAGGATAGATTGGGGGAAATGGTTAAAGCTAAAAACCCCCTACAATGAACCTTTGTTCGAGGAACACCTTTTGTCCAGTTCATTGTAGATTTTCCAACACCATCAAAGTTCAAAGCACCTATTATGACCCCCAAATATGATGGAAAGACTGACCCTGTCCTTCATATAGAACAATACCAGGCTGCAGCCGACATCTATGCTGTTCCAGATGAGATGAGATGCAGAGCATTCTCGGGAACTCTTACCGGATCTGCTCAAATATGGTATAATAATCTTCCTTGGGGTAAGATCTCAACTTTTCTTCAACTGGCCGAGTTATTCATTGGGAATTTCTGTTTTGGGGCAAAGCCAGTTAAACGAGTAGCACATTTCTTAAGTGTTAGACAAAAGCCTAGTGAAAGTACCAGAGATTATATAACTCGTTTTAATAACGAGAAACTTGAAGTCATTGATTATGAGGAGAAGACAGCGATTACTGCTTTGATGAGTGGACTACTGCCTAACAAGTTGTACTATACTTTAGCCAAAGATCCACCTAGAACCATGTCGGATCTGATGGGAAAAGCGTCCAAGATTATGAATGCCGAGGAGGCTATGGCTGCGAAGAAGAACATGGATGCCAAAAAAACCAAGGTGGAAGGCGATAAAGCTAAGAAGAAAGAGCATAAGAACAATGGTAATGACAAACATTCAAAAAACAGGTCGGTATGGGACGTGATGAAGAAATATGATAATTATAATCCTTTGAAGAAGGATATCAACCATGTTCTGGAGGAAATCAAGAATGACGAGGAACTAAATTGGCCAGAGAAAATGAAGGCAGACCCTGACAAGAGGAATATGGCGAAGTATTGCGAGTTTCATAAAGATCATGTCCATATGACCAAAAATTGCATAGCTCTTCAGAATGAGATTGAAACACTCATCAGACGAGGAAAACTGTCAAAGGATGTTGATCGTGGAAGCGAAAGAAGGAACAATAACCGAACAAGAGAGAGGTCTAGATCTCCTTGTCGAGCAGAGGAGAACAAGAAGAGAAACCATGAAGTTGATCCCGAGGATGACCCCGATCTTCCCAAGAGACCAAGGCAGCCAGAACGAGAGGTATTTTCAATAAGCTTTGGGTCATTTGACTGTAATGTTATAACAGGTGGAGATGCAGGAGGAGGAGACCTTACTGCCGAGAGAAAAGCTTACCTATGTGAGGCTCAAGCTTGCTCGTACATTCAACGAATAAATCTAGCTGAGGAGGATCGCCCGAGAAAGGTGAATAAAGAGATATTGGTCATTGGTTTCTCAAAGAATGACCTTGCAGGTGTTCAATATCCTTATGATGACCCATTGGTGATCAAGATGAGAATGAAGGAGGTAATAATTTCAAGAGTACTGGTCGACAATGGTAGCTCGGCAGACATCATGTTCTACTCGTGCTTCGACAGTTTAAATCTAAAGCTATCTCAATTGGAGCCTTATCATAGACCCTTCCTCGGTTTTGCTGGCGAGAAATTTTTTCCACTTGGGACGATCAAGTTGGATATATTCATTGGTACGTGGCCTGCTTGTCGAACAGAAAGAATACGCTTCTTCGTGATGGATAAGAATGTTCAATCATCATACAATATCATCATGGGAAGAGTAGGATTAAAGAAGTTCAAGGCTGTACCATCTACGGTGCATCAGTGCCTAAAATTTATAACAAATTTTGGAGTATGAGTTGTAAAAGGTGACCAGAAAGTAGCTCGGGAATGCTATTATTCATCCGCCGATCAAGAGGAGCTGGAGGAATCAAAGAAAAAGACTACTACTTATCAAGTGGAAGAGGGGGCAGAAATTGAAACATTGGATCCTAGAGATGAGTCCCAACTCGTGAAGGGTCAAGTGGTGGAAGCTACTGAAAACATCATTCTGGACGACGAGCACCCTGAACGGACTACTCAAGTAGGTTCGTAGTTGGAAGCCTCACTAAAACAGGAATTGATAACTTTCCTTAGAAGCAGAAAGCAAACTTTTCCGTGGAGTCATGAAGATATGCCAGGGATAGATCTAAATTTCTTATGTCACGAACTCAATGTGAATAAGGAAATCAAGCCAGTGAAGCAGAGAAGAAGAGTGTTCAGCCCCGAGAAGAATCAAGCTATACAGGAGGAAGTCGAGAAACTCCAGAAACCTTGCTTCATTGAATATGTTAAATATCCAGACTGGTTAGCCAATGTGGTGATGGTAAAAAAGAAGAACGACAAATGGAGGATGTGTGTAGACTTCACCAACCTCAACAAAGCCTGACCAAAGGATCACTTTCCACTGCCCCGAATTGATCAACTAGTCGATGCTACCTCGGGACAAGAGCTGCTGAGCTTCATGGATGCTTATTCTGGTTACAATCAGATTAAAACGAAACCTGAAGACAGGGAGAGTACTTCTTTCATTACCCCTAGGGTAACTTATTGTTATAATGTTATGCCTTTTGGTTTGAAAAATGCAGGTGCGACATATCAGCGACTGATGAACAAGGTCTTTGCTGAACAAATCCGTTGCAATATGGAAGTCTATGTTGACGATATGCTGACGAAGGGCAAAAAAGCTGTTGATCATCTAGTTGACTTAAGTTAGACTTTTGATCAACTAGATAAATACCAAATGAAGCTGAACCTGATGAAGTGCATATTTGGAGTATGAGAAGTCATGTTTCTCGGATACATTATCAACCAACGAGGCATTGAGGAAAATCCTGAAAAGATCAAAGCTCTTCTAGGGCTGCGATCTACAACGACGAAGAAAAAGGTGCAAAGTCTTATAGGACGAGTAGCAGCACTCAACAGATTTGTATCGTGAGCAACTGATCGATGTCTCCCATTCTTCAAGACACTCCGAAAGACTTTTGAGTGGAATGATGAATGTGAGAATGCTTTTCAAGACTTAAAGAAATAATTGGGAGCACCTCTACTGTTTTCCAGGCCGGTGATGGGAGAAAAATTGTACTTGTACCTAGCAGTATTGGAGAATGCAGTTAGCTCGGCGTTGATAAGAGTGGAGAATGGAGTACAAAAACCAATCTATTACACAAGTAAGGCCTTTCGAGGAGCAGAGATCAGATATCCAAGGCTGGAAAAGTTACCACTGGCGCTGATTGAGGTGAGTAGAAGAATGAGGCCATACTTCCAGACTCATACTATAGTCGTATATACTGATATGCCGTTGATACAAGCCCTTCATAAACCAGAAAAATCAGGGAGATTGATGTACTGGGCAATAGAGCTCGGAGAATACGATATAGTCTATGAACCCAGATCATCGCTTAAAGGGCAAGCTGTAGTAGATTTTATAGCAGAGTTCACTTATCCTGATACCCTCGAGGAGCAAAAGTTGCTCGCTGATCAACCTGTGGATGTTACAGGATCAATAAAGCTCAGACCAACTCCGATTGGTAAAAGGGAAAGTGGATGTTACAGGATCATAAAATTCGAGCTCAGACCAACTCCGGTTGGTAAAAGGGCAAGAAAAGATGATCGACGAAGAGCGAGAAATATCAGGGGAAGACGAAAGAAAGCAATAAATATTTCACCGAGGAACTCTGACAGATCAGAAATTTGAAGACGAGTTACCCATATGGAGGCTATATGTAGATGGCTCATCTTGCACTACAGGATGTGGCGCGGGGATAGTTTTGAGCACTCCGGATGAGGTCGACATGGAATACGCCCTACGTTTCCAATTTAAAGCTTCCAATAATGAGGCTGAGTATGAGGCCATGATTGCAGGTCTTAATTTGGCAAAAATTATGGAGGCGCAGCAGGTTATTGTCTTTAGTGATTCTCAATTAATCGTAAATCAAATGTTGGGAATATATGCAGCCAAAGGAGAATTAATGATCAAATACCATGCAAAGGTGATGGAGTTAGTGTCAGAATTTGCTGCTATTCAGCTGGTCAGAATATCGAGAATGGAGAATGCAAGAGCAGATGCCCTAGCTCGATTAGCATCAGCTACTTGTACCGAGCTACGAAGAACAATCCCAATTGAAATTTTAGCTGGCCGGAGTATATATGAAGATTTGGCGATAAACTTTATCACCCTTGATTTAGGACCATCTTGGATGGATCCCATTAGGGAATATATTGAGGAGGGAGAATTACCAATTGACAAGCTCGCAGCCAAGAAACTGAAGTTTGAAGCTGCTCGGTATGTATTAAGTAACGGTATTTTATATAGACGAGGAATTATGGCAGGTTTGCAGAGATGTGTACATCCCTCTGAGGTGAAAGAATTGATTGAAGAGATCCATGAAGGGTCCTGTGGAGCCCATGTAGCAGGTCGGACGCTTTTGTAAAGGATGATGACGCAGGGATATTACTGGCCGACGATGAGGGCTGATTGTGTAGCCTATGCCAAGAAATGTGACAAGTGCCAACGCTTGTCCTCCATCCGAAGAACTCCACAAGCATTGTTGACACCCATCACTTCCCCTTGGCCATTTTCCATGTGGGGAATAGATTTAGTTGGACCATTGCCAACGACTAAAGGAAGGTTCAAATACCTCGTCGTCGCAGTGGATTATTTTACCAAATGGGTGGAAGCTGAGCCTCTCATCGATATGACGTACGAGAAGGTGTACCAATTTATTTGGAAGAACATCATTTGTCGATATGGTCTTCCTCATGCTTTCATCACAGACCATGGAACACAATTTGATAACGAGGAGTTCTCTACCTATTGCCATTAGTCAAACATTTTGAAGGTCCACTCAGCACCAGGCCATCCTCAAAGCAATGGACAGACTGAAGTGACAAACAGAACGCTTCTAAATGGCTTGAAGAAAAGATTGAATGATGCGAAAGCAAACTGGATCAACGAGCTACAATGAGTATTATGGGCTTACCGAACTACTCCCCGAGTAGCAACTGGAGAATCACCATATATGTTGGCATTTGGAAGTGAAGCTGTTATACCTGCCGAGTTGGGCCTCCCAACACACAGGGTACTAAATTTCAACTCCCCTGTCAGCGACTTAATGAGAAGATTGGATTTAAACATGCTCGAGGAAGTTAGAGAAGAAGCAGCCATTAGAAATGCTGCTTACCAGCATCGAACAACTATGTTCTACAATAAGAGAGTGAAGAAGTGCGACCTGAAAGAAGGAGAGTATGTGCTGAAGAAAGTAATTCAAAAGCACAATAAGCTGGAGGCAAACTGGCATGGACCATACCGAGTTATAGAAGTTGTTCGACCAGGAACTTACCGAATAGCAACTCTAGAAGGGGAGGAGTTTAAGAATGCATGGAACGCAGAGCACTTACGCAAGTATTATCAGTGATGAATAAAATGAAGATATTCTGCCGAATTCTTTCTTTTTATTGAAAGTTTTCCGGCGAATACTAGTGCTACACACTACTCGGTAAAGCTCAGGCTACTCAAATTTTTTCTCGAAAATGCCAACTAAGGTTGGTCGGGAAACCTATATTCCTCCGGGAAGTAAAGCTACCAATATTCCTCCAGGAAGTAAAGCTACCAATATTCCTCCGGGAAGTAAAGCTACCTATATTCCTCCGAGAAGTAAAGCTATAAATATTCCTCCGGGAAATAAAGCTACCAATATTCCTCCGGGAAGTAAAGCTACTTGTATTCCTCCGGGAATTAAAGCTACTTGTATTCCTCCGGGAAGTAAAATTTGTATTCCTAAGGGAAATAAAACTATATGTTTCTCGGGAAATAAAAGTATTCCTAAAAATGCCAACTTATGTCGGTTAAGAAGTAAATATATTCTCAAAAATGCCAACTTGAGTTGGTCGGGAGGTAAAATTATTTCAAAAAGACTAACTATGGCTGGTCAGGGATAGAAACCCACCAACTGTAGTTGGTCGACAAGGAAAATTTACTGACCTTAGTTGGTCGGAAACATTTAAGAGAAAAATCTACCAACTATGGTTGCTCGGGGATAAAAACCCACTAACTGTAGTTGGTCGACAATTAAAATTTAAAGTGATCGAGCAACATATTTGATACTCGTAACTTTTTAATTATTACTAAGTTGGTCGAGAAACAAAATATTATTTTTGCCAAATGACTGCCACAAGTTCAAACTACTCGACAATAAGTTGATCGACAAACTATACAATATTGTTATCTTTTTAACAGATACACATGCACAGATATAAAGTGTTATAAGACAATAGAAAATAGAAATGAAAGTCTTTCATTAAATCCAAAACAAATTACATTGATAATGAAATGAAAGTTACATTGATATTGAAATGTATACTAACTATTACATCAAAATTCCTACTCTACTGGTCTTTTCCCCTCTGCTTTTGACACAGGTTCCTCACCAGCAGGGGGATCATTTAAAGCCAGGGGAGAATTTATAAAGTTCAAATCTTTTAACATCCTGACATTCATCACGGATGGTCGATCTAGAAGGTGCTCGGGATGAGATACTTCAACACTTGAATGGAGATTGTAGTCACCGAGATATTTGGAAATCAAGCATCGAGGAATGGCCCGAGCAGGGATCCAACTCATATCCAGTTTGTATGGTGGCACTGGTAGGTCGAGCAGCCCAGGATCATGATAGTCCCACAGGTAATGACCCTGTTCGAGTTGCAGCACACCTAAAGCATTCAACCTACCTTGCTTGTAGCCCTCATTATTGGCATTCTGGATACGATCGTCCAAGTGATAGAGAGCTTCATTGTATCTAGCCATTCAGAACTCCCTGGGATATTTTTGGAATTGGTATGTTAGTCTTTCCAGCTGCTCGTGGAGATTTTTGATGAAGATCTCTTTATTTTCCAAGGTAGACTTCTGCGTGGAAAGCTGCTCTTCCAGATCCCTGATCTTCTTTGACATTTCAGCCAATGCCTGGTTCCTCGCCATCAGCTGGAAGGCCTGATTTTCTAAAGCAGACTGAGTCCGCTGTTCCTCGACAGGAATCTGAGGATCTCTTGCTCGTCCTCGAGGAGCTCTTGCTCGACCACGAGAAGATGTAGAGGGACCATACCTCTTCAAGGTTTCCAACTCATCCCTCAAGTTGGTGTTCTCGACCTCTAAGAACGAGAATCCCTCATCAGTCACTGGGATCAAAGCATTTGAATTGGAAGATGCAGACTTCAACTGAGACAACTCCTTCTGTAGGTTATTATTTTATTGCCCTAATAGTTCAGCTATCTGCCTGTACTCCTCGACTTCACCCCTCAGAGTTCTCTCCCTCACCTCGTAGCCAGAGAAACGCTTCTCGTATCCCTTGTCAGCATTGAGTTGCTGATACTTCTTCTCATACCCCTCATGCAAAAGGGCAGTGGATTCTTTGTATTGTTGCTGAAGTTCTTAAAGGGTGCCTTGGAGATCCTCGATCATGTTATAATAAGCCACATTATTGGCCACTGCTCGATCAAGTAGACACTTCAGATATTGGTATGCTTCAACTTCCTGTTCAGAAGCATCTGGGCCGAGGATGTCGACGACTTGTGTTGCACTCAGATCTGTGTGACTAGCCTTAAAATAATCATTGCATTGCCTTAGCAGCACAGTATCATGAGCAGATAATAATTCCATCCTGGCCAGAAACTAGTAGTGGAAGAAAAGAAATAATCAATAAGAATCAAGACAGAGTATGAAGAAGAGACAACGGTATGAATAAACACAAGTTCAAGTTTTATTATATCATAAAGTTCAGAAGTACAAGATTCAGAATTACATGTTCAGTATTACATTTGTTAAAGAAAAATAAAAGATAAACCCGAACAACTCTACACCTTTTCCTTGTCTCCCAAAACCTTCTCGGGAGGCTGGGACGAGGAAGTAGGTTGCTCGGAAGGAATATATAATAGCTGGGGAAGTTCTGGAGGTTGCTCGGAGGAAGTAGCGAGCTGCTGAAATTCATCGATAGCAAGCTGGATGGCTGGGGGATGATCTCCCATCACCATAGAAGACTCTTCGGAGGCAGCTTCATCCTCTTCTTCTTCTTCAGGAGTTGGAGGGGGACCAGGGATGTGTTGCTGAAAGAGTTCAGAATTTTCATCCACTTTCATCTCCTGTAGAGCAGCAACCCATCCATCCCTAAAGTACTTGAGGCTGCCATATTCTACTTGAGACATCATGGCAGCCAACCCCTTATTCCACCCTTTGTCCCAGCCAGCGCTGAAAGACTTCTTCACAGCCACTTTTCTCTTCAACTTCTCCGAGGAACGCTGCTCGGCCATAAGGTTTTCAGCAATCTTCAATTTATTTTCAACCTCCTCCTTCTGCAGATTTACCTCCTGAAGTTGAGCCAGTTCTTCTTTAGCAACCTTGAGCTTATTCTCAAGTTCTCCAGCATTTTTGAGCTTCTCGTTGAGCTCTTTATTTTTCCCTTCCAAGTCCTTTATTCTCCTCTCCAACTCTTGGGAGACTTCAACAACTCGAGCCTTCTCCTGCTCGATGGAGGCAAGCTTCTTCTCCCAAATTGCTTTATCATCAGCATATTTTTGGCGAGACTCTTTCAGAGACTTCCCCAAACCCATTAAAGCTTCCTCTACACCAGAAGAGGAGCTGGAAGCTTTGATAGCTTCATCCTTCTTCAAAATTGTACTGAAGCAGCTCACCAACTGTGAAAAGAAAATGAAAGCAAGTCAGAGACAGATATAATAATGGAAAGATGAAAAGTTTAAAGTAAAAGGACTTACAGAAGAAATGTGGTGAGCTGACAAAGAAGTAACCATATCCCGAGAAAGGTTTTCTTCGATACCTTGGATCTCGGGAATGATCCAAGTCTTCACCGAGCTCATGGCAGAGCTCAGGGGAATGAAAGTGGGAACTCCACTAGTCTGTGGCTGAGAGATGGTGTTAGCCAAATTGACCAAGGATCTCTTCTTCAGCTTCCTCGGGGAAGCATGAATAGATTCAACCAAGGAGGAACTCTTGGTCGGTGATCTTACAATCACCTCTCCTGGAGCGGCAGACTTGCTCGGAGCCACTGGGGGCTTCTCGACAACCTTCACAACAGCAGCAGCCGAGGAAGGTGCATCATTTTTCTTTGTCCCCTCCCTTGGGACATCAACCTTACTTCTTTTTGCCTCTCCAGCACCGGAGGCAGGTTTCTCAAAAAGAGTGGGAGGTCTTCTCTTCTTCATCCTTTCACTTAAAGGAATGTGTGATTCAGGCGAGGAGCTGGTGGAAGTTGGTACTGGCTCCGCGTCACTTATCACCGCACGAGCAGTGAAAGAAGTGGTGTAGCTCTTATACTGCAGCAAGTACAAGGCTGACCTAATGTGCTCGTCAGCAACACTCTGATGCAAACTCCAGATAAGTTTTAAGTGCCTTATATTTACGTCTGCTTCCTTTGGACACTTTCTTTTGTTGTTAACTGCAAATAAATAAACATCACAATATCAGTGGTACATTTTGTCAAACACAGAGGAAGCATAATTTCAAAATAAATAAAATGAAACAAAAATAACCTATCCCATTGCCATAGGGAGGGCATCTGGGACCCTGATAAACTTCATCTCCAAATAAAGGAGCATGTTGCCAATTTTTTATGACAACCTCGTGCTCAAAATAATCCCTATTAGCATCCGGGAGATTGACTACTAAGGCCCTATTTAAAAATCTAGTTTTTAAATAAAAGGTGTTATCACCAACTGCCCATCTATAGCAAAACATGATTTCTGGAATCCCTATGCGAGTTCCATGGATTTGATTTAACATATGCACCCCATTAACTATTCTCCATGTATTGGGGGATATTTTTGTAGGAACAACATCAAAGTATTGACAAAATTACAGACATAAGGGATTGGGTGGAAAAGAAAATCCACACTCAGCAATAAAGAGACTGGGGAACCAATGTCCCTCAGCCAAGCGAAAATAATCAGAAGGCTCAGAAAGCTCTTCCAGAACAACCCAGGAGGGAATAGAAAAATCAGAGCGAAACTTATCAAGAGATTCAACAGGGTAAACCATGATGAATAAAAGAGATGAAGAAGAAGGAAGAAAATCTTACAGAAAAAGAGTGGATCTGATGACAACGAACGATGGAAGAGATGAATACACAGGAGAGAAAGAGATGACGGAAAACTCGAAGATATAAATTTGAAAAGGTAGAAGACGATGGGAGTGTTTGTGAAGTTTAAATACCTTGCCTTGGGAAATGGTAAAGTAATGATTACAAACAGAAACAATTACGCTATCAGTGGCTAGAGGAACAAAAAGGGCGCGACAATCGAAGCGAGAAGAAACGATTACGCTACCGGCGGCTAAAAGGACAAAAAGTACACAGAGATCGAGGCGGTTATGAAAATTCAAAAAATCCTGATTCTACGAATTTGGAAAGAGAAATAAATACAAGGGAAACACTAATAAAAATCAGGAGGACTATTTAAAGCTATCATATTCCGAGAAAGAATGTTCCACACTCCTCAAATTTCGAACTATGAAACGTTGGGGGCTTCTGTTGATACCAAATTTAGTCTGCTGACATGGATCAATAAAGTGAAGACACGTGGCAGAAAACGTGGCAACAATAAACACTTTCGAGGAACTCACACGCTCCGAGGAACCATACTACAACGAGGAACACTGTTTCCCCGAGGAACTCATACGCTCTGAGGAACGAGAACTCTCCGAGGAACTCTTGAGCACCGAGAAGCTTAGGCGGTTCGAGAAACTCAGGTGGTCCGAGCTACACCTCGAACAAAGCATTAATAGCGGGATAACCAATAGTTTAACTGTTCATTAAATGTTTATCATTCAGACGCATACGCTTAAGGAGCATTGAATGTATCACCCGTTCATATGGACATCATTTAATGTATTACCCTTTCACATTACAGCCTCAAGGCTATAAATACATTGTACAATCTTCATTGTAATGGGACCGAAATTTCTTGAGATAACTTGTAATCGAGAATTTCCATACAATCAGCAATAACATAACAGTGGACGTAGGCCATTCTTATAAGGCTGAACCACTTTAAAAATTCTTTGTCTCATTTATTTATCTGTGATTGAATAATTAGATATGATCTAATTTTTTACATCAACAGCTGACTTATGTGGGATGATATCATTTGAGGAACTCCTCGAAGAAATAGATAAGGTGGCAGAACAACCTGAGATTGATGAGGAAACTGGATTTAAGTTTTTCCCTTCTTCAGTAAATCACATGACCAGATCTGGGAGACATTACCAAATTCCAAACTCGCTACCAACCAATAATAAGGGGAAGGGCATTAAAAACCTTCCTATGCCAGCAATGACCCTCGAGGAGAGCAAGATCCTCGATCAATTAAAGAAAACTCAAGCTAACATCACTCTATGGGGGATTTTCATGTCTTCTCAGCTACACAGAAATGCTTTAATCAAATTACTCACTGGACCCATAGTTCCTCCCTCTACCACACCAGAAGAAGCGGTGAACCTAGTCAGATCCTTGACCTCTACCCGAATGCTGTCCTTTTTTGAAGAAGAAATCCCCAAAATTAGGCTAAATCACAATCATGCACTCAACATCTCCGTCGAAGTTATGGGGAAGGTTATACCACTCTCTCTCATTGATAACGGATCCTCTTTGAATGTCTGCCCACTGAGAACCTTCAAATGTTTAGGTCTGAAAGAAAGTGACCTCGCTCCAACATCCACTGCCGTGCGTGCCTACGATAATACCTTCCGTGAGGTGATGGGATCCATAAAACTTGTAATAGGGGTTGGACCTATAAACCCTGTCGTCGAATTCCAAGTCATCGATATCCCGGCATGTTTTAACCTGTTGCTCGGACGACCCTGGCTCCACGGTATAAAGGGTATCTCTTCCTCATTCCATCAGAAACTGAAGTTCTTCACCGATGGGCGAGTCATCACCATCTTGGGTGACGACGGTAACGCCAAGGGTGCAAGCACCACCAGTCCAATTCTTGAGATATAGCACGGGTTAAATGATATGCTCCTATCAGGTTTCCGAGTCGAATCATCCCTACTCCCGACAGGGGATGGTTTCAAAGAAAGGGTTTGTCCAGAATATGACCCCCATGGTAATGTCAATGTGATTCAGATGTTCAGAAACATGCACTTCATGCCCGGACTGGGGCTAGGATAAAGGCAGCAGGGGATACTTGAGCCGGTCAAACTGAAGAAAGGTTTCCCTCCTTGTGGCTTGGGATATCAACCATCAGAACCAGAGCTCAGAATGATTCGCCAAACTCGATCAAAGAGAGGTTTAGACTTCGTTCGAACTATCTCAGGAGATTCTTTAAATGGACGATTCATCAAAGAGGGCGAGGATTTCCCCTTTTGTGGTTTTCCAGAACCGTGGTATGACCGTACAGATAAGAAGATGAAGCCTGGAATGGAGATCTTCTTTGAAGATAGCTAACCATGGGCCGAAAGTTACCAATACCAGGTGCCACCGCTTATCAAAGATACTGAAGAAACTGAGGAAATCGACTCCGAAGATTCCTTCAACCTGCAGACACTGGGGCTGACACTCTGTATGGTTCATTCAGGCACTACATCAAGGGACCCATCCCGTCTGGTTAAAGCTGCTGATACACCTCTCCTCAAATGGCATGCTACGCCAGTTCTACCTCTTGAAATCTTCCTCAACCCCAATGTTTACCCTGTTTTATCTACTGTTGTCCATCCTTGCTCAAATGTAATCAAGACCTCTTTTGATGAGGTTCTCAATGCTGTTTTTCCTATCAATGAAATAAACGAAGATTTTGAGTATCTTGTTGTGCCTTACATTAATTGTGTGGATTTTAATGAAACTTTTGATGATGATGATTTTGAAAATGAACAATTCTTAACTGGTCTAAATAAGGTTAATAATAAACAACATAACCACATTCAAGTTAATGAAGAAGAGACTGTCGTTATTAATCTCGGTTCTAGTAGCCAATTGCGTGAGATTAGGATAGGGGCCACCCTTGACGAGCATGAGCACGCACAACTCGAAGAATTGCTAAAGGAGTTCGTGGATGTCTTCGCATGGTCCTACGACGACATGCCCGATATTGATCCTGAAATTGCTCAGCACGAGATCCCCATTCTCCCAGATGCCAAGCCAGTTAAACAAAAGTTGAGAAAGCTCCGCACCGAATGGTCGCTTAAGGTCAAAGAAGAGGTGATCAAACAGTTGAACGTGGGTTTCATTCGAGTAATCGAATATCCCACGTGGCTAGCTAACATTGTACCTGTACTAAAATCAGGAGGAAAGGTTCGAATGTGTGTGGATTACCGAGATATAAATAAAGCTTCTCCGAAGGATAATTATCCACTACCCAACATCGACATGATCGTGGACAACACAGCCAGTCATGCTCTCAAGTCATTTGTCGATGGATTTGCTGGATACAACCAAATTAAGATGCATCCCGACCATCAAGAGAAAACAACATTCATCACCCCATGGGGAACTTTTTGCTACACCGTTATGCCATTCGGTCTCAAGAATGCTGTGGCTACCACAACCATCTTGCACGATCTGATCCATAAAGAGGTCGAGGTTTATGTGGATGATATGATTATCAAGTCCAAAACTAGAGAAGGTCATGTTCCCGCTCTCTGGAAGTTCTTCGAACGACTGCGGTAATATCAGATGAGACTTAATCCACATAAGTGCGTCTTCAGCGTTACGAAGGGAAAACTCTTAGGATTCATGATCAATGAGAAGGGGATAGAAGCAGATCCCGCCAAGCTGAAGGCCATACTTGAGATGCCACCTCCCCGAACAGAGAAGGAAGTTCGAGGCTTCCTGGGGAAATTATAATATATCAGCCGGTTCATCAGCCAACTAACCTCCATCTGTGAACCAGTCTTTAAGCTCCCCCGAAAGGATTCAACCAAGGTTTGGAATGAGGCCTGCAAAGAAGCTTTTGATCGAATCAAATAATACCTAACCCAACCTCCAGTTCTCATGCCACCACAGCCTGGTCTCCCTTTGCTCTTATACCTAACCATAATAGACACTGTAGTCGGGGCTTTGTTATCCCAGTACCTCGAGGAATCCCGCAAAGAAAGAGCCATCTATTATGCCAGTCATAAGTTGTCCAGATACGAGGTTAACTGCACTGCTTTGGAAAAAGCATGTGTCGCACTTGTCTGGGTCACCCAAAAGTTGTGACATTACATGCTCGCCTTCCCATTAAACTAGTATCCCGAATGGATCCCATCAAATACCTGCTCGAAAAACCCGCCTTGTCCAGCCGAATGGACCGATGGTTGATGTTCCTAACCGAGTTTGATATCGTGTACGTCACATAGAAAGTTGTTAAAGGAAGAGCCATCTCTGACTACCTCGCTGACTACCCTATATAAGAAGCAGATGTCTGGATCTCCAAATTCCCAGATGAAAACATCCTCTGCACCACTCAAGACTGCCCCCGATGGAAAATGTTCTTCGACGGTGCTACCAACAAAAAGGGATATGGCATTGGGATACTTCTGGTCCCCCCAGATGACACCCACACTCCCATCGCCATTAAATTGGATTTCCCTTGCACCAACAACATGACAGAATACGAGGCATGCAGAGTGGGCCTCCAGTTCGCTCTCGAGAATGGTATTCAATACATTGATGTATACGGGGATTCTGCCCTTATCATCGGTCAAGTGCTCAGAAAGTGGAAGGTCAAGGATAAAAATCTTCAACCCTTTCACGCCTAATTAGAAGAGTTGGCCTCCCAATTCGGAGATATCACCTACCATTACCTACCCCGAGCAAAGAATAACCTAGCCGATGCTCTCACTACTTTGGCTTCCATGGTCGACATGCCCAAGGGAATAACAATGACCCCCTTCCTAGTTTAAAAACAAGACAGACCAACCCATTGATACCATATTGAGCTTGTCTTCACTGAAGATCCCGAACTAGACGATTGCTGGTACTATGATATTTGGTGCCTCCTCAAATACGGTAGGTATCCCGAGGGTTCCAACAAGAATGACCGAGCTACCCTCCGAAGGCTAGCCGCTCAGTACATCATCTATCATAAAGCACTACTCAAGAGGAATTTCGATGGAACTCATTTGCACTGTATTGCAGGGGTTGACATTGAAAAGATAATGCAGAAAATCCACAGCGGGGAATGCGGACCTCACATGAACGGTCACATGCTTGCCAAAAAGATCATCCGACAAGGCTACTACTGGACCACCATGGCCCAGGATTGCACCGCCTATGTTCGGAGGTGCCCTAAATGCCAATAGTTCTGCAATCTCCAACATCAACCTCTGCGGGAATTATACAACATGACTTCTCCCTGGCCGTTCTCCACCTGGGGTATCGACATCATAGGGAAGGTTACACTAAAAGCGTCAAACGGGCATGAGTTTATCCTGGTTGCCATCAATTACTTCACCAAATGTGTCAAATCTAAGTCATACACAGTATTAAATGCCAAGAAGGAGGCCAAATTCATCAAGAAGAATATCATCTGCCGATATGGGGTCCCGCACGAGATAGTGTCGGATAATGGTTTGCACTTTGAGGAAGAAGTCATAGAAATAGTCAGCGATTCAGAGACACAAATCTTCTCCCTACCGACCTCAGACCAATGGTGTAGTTGAGGCCGCAAACAAAAACCTCAAAGCCATCATCAGTAAGATGACCGAAAGTTGTAGGGATTGGGCCGACTGGATCCCCTACGCCCTCTGAGGCTATCGAACCTCAATTCGAACCTCTACTAGGGCTACCCCTTACTCCCTGGTTTACGGCATGGAGACAGTCCTACCTGTGGAGCTGGAAATACCCTCATTACATGTCATGCTCGAAAGAAAGGTTATTGAAGAAGACTGGTGCCAAGGCCGTCTTGATGAGCTGACCCTCCTAGATGAACGGAGATTAAAAGCTCTTTACCACATACAAGGATACAATCGCTGAATAACGCGATCATTCAATAAGAGAGTCAAGGACCGCGGTGTCCGAGAGGGGGATTTAGCCCTCAAAGAGATAATCGAACCCATCTGGGACCCCAGAGGAAAGTTAAAACCCAATTGGAGCGGCCTGTACATTGTGAAGAAAATCATATCCGGTAGTGCCGCCATGCTCACTGACCTGGATGGGGAAGATATGGCTCGTCCAGTCAATCTGGACCGTCTCAAGAAGTTCTACCCCTATTCTAAAATCTCGGCAGGCTACGACTCTTCTCATCCCCCTTCTATTCTAAAAAAAAAACTCTCTCCATTTCCCTCTACCCAGAACTACGTGGGCCTGATCCTCTGCAAAAACTATTTCCAAACAGATAAGAACTTTTTCAAAACCCCAGAGGTACGTAGGCAGCTCATTCTCCTCACATGAGCACGACCCCTTCTTTTTCACAAAATACCATTCTTTTCTTACCCCCGAGAAAGACAGTTCATTCTAAACATCTACTTGAACAAAAGGATTATGTATGCCTTAGCGATTGGTATAGATAATTCAAAATTCAAAATTCATCGAAAGGCACAGCTGGATGATCAGAAACTTATTTATTTCATTAATAAGAAACTACATTAAATATTGCATAAAGAAAAAGGAATGGATAACTCCCTTCCCCCTACTACCATAAAAACCAGACAAAATCCCCCACATCTATTACATAAATAAACTCCCCAGGAGTCCTACCCCCAACTACCCGAAGAGCCTGCACCCTCATTATCCACGTCCTGAGGACCCCAAGTTTCTCCTGCCTGAATGGAGTGCCGCAAACACTCCATGGACCGATGAGCCTTAACCATCTTCGAAAAGACCACAACACCCCCTTCCATGGAGTCAGATAAAACAAACCACCTCCGACCGGTCTCTACTGCCAACATCTTGCTGACTACTTTCCTCCACAGCCACTTTATATAATCTTTGGGGACATGGAAAACCTTCCCAACAGACTGAGATGGACGAGTCGACGGACGCCGATTTTTCCACAGAGATCCTACCAACAGACGCAAGTGCTCAGTCAAATCTTCTATTGGAAAGAAATTTGAGGTCCGAGGGGGTACGACCTACGCCCAGCCAGATTGGCGCAAAAGCCACCAAGGGAAATAAAAAGAGGTCTGCCTGAGACCAACCAACCGCACATATGAATATTCTCCTAGATCCAGAACAGGCTGCAACTGTCCCCACCAAGGCACTGACCAATACAGCCCACAAGCCCCGTACTCAACAAGCTAATTCTCCCAGTTCTCAACATACAGGCCCATGCGGATGAAGTAGCGCAAAAAGAAGTAGGGTACAGCCGACAAAGGATATTCTAGAGGAGTCAACAAGCGGAATCTTTCAGACAACCACATGAACAGCATCACAGGGCTACTACTCAAAAAGTCTGAACGGCCTTCTCTCCAAGTATCCAGGCCATTCAGAGTCTCTGCCAATATCACCGTCGCAGGATAGCGACGGTATGACATCCATGAGGTAATGGTTGCAAGTTGTGGGTCCACTTGCAATTCCCCAGTCACCAACAGTAATTTTGAAACTAGGCCCAGAATGATGGCTCCAGCATAGCCAGCATCACTTACTTCCCATGAGCGCACGGACTGCAACACCGTCGGGAGGGAGATCATTCCTCCGGCCACCAATGACCTGGCCGCTGAAGGCGAGATATGAAGAAACCCGTCCAATAAATCCCTAGGAGAACAGGAAAATTCGGGTAAAGCCGCGGCAACACTAGGATTCACACCCAGTATGGCAGAAAACTCCTCGTAAGTAGGACAAACTTATTTTAACCCAAAGCGGAATACATGGTCTTCGGGGTACCAAAATTGTACTACCGCCATCAGCATATTCCACTCAAAAGGTCGATTACGCCACAAGGAGACTCGACGCATATTGAAGGCATCATAGTCGACATTATAAGAGCACATAGCTTCCAAGGCTTTGAGGTAGTTGACAAACTCAATGCTACCAGGGAAAGCCATCTTGCAAGACTAAAAGATGATGGGTGGGTATGAAGAATGTAAAAGGTGTGAGGAAAACACTCCACCCTTCTCCCTTTTTATACTTAAAAATCCTCACAAGGGACATAATCCCTGCAGAAATCGAAAGGAAACCTACCCCACAAGGTACTAAAGGCCGAAGAGGGTACCAATCAAAGCTTTCAATTGATGGGACTGGACTGAACTGCCGATAGGCAGGCCAGGGTGCTTGCCGATCGGCACCCCACCCCCCACCCCCCACCCCCCCATTTTTGGAAATCTCCCTTTTTCCTCTTTTGTCAAAATCAGAAAAATAAAAATTGATATTCTCAACAGAATTTCAAAATCCCTTTTCCTCCTTATATAATTCCCTTTTTTAAATTTCCTCCATTCCTTCTTTGTCAAATCAGAAAACTCCATAAAAATAAATTGATATTCTCAAAAGAATTTCAAGAATCATGTTCCCTCCTTATGGGATTCCCCGTTTTGAAAAAAATAACTTTCCTTTGAAAGATTTCTAAAAATATTCCTTTTTTACGATCTCAGCAGCAAATTAAAAAGCGCATGCATTCATTTCATCATTAAAATAAAAGATAGTAAAAAAACCGCATTGCATTGCATATATATATTTTCTGTGTTACATCATTTTTGCAGGAAATAAAGAAAAGCCAAAAACAACGGGACTCAGCCCGAACCCACATTTCACTCCCTTTCTCTCTCTCTCTCTCAAGAATTTTCATCCCGGCGACGCGCTCTCTTTCCCCTACGGAGAGACGACATGCCCCCACTACCCGAGCCAGAGTCTCCCCCGAACGAGGCTGACGGCACCAAGCAAGAAGGAACAGGGACAACCTCCCGAATGTGGGCAGTCGCCGATGATATTCAATCCCTGATGACCCTGAGCCAAGTGGTCAATACCCGGATTTTCTGTAAAGGAAAGGCATAATTAGTATCAAGCAAAAGAAATCAAAAAAGAGAGGAAAAGAACCGAAAGGTTTATCATAGGATGAAGGACGTCCTCTGTCAAGCCCAGCTCCTCCGGATCCATCGCAAGAGGACGGTGTAGCATCGGCACCGTCCCTCCATCAGCCCGCCGGATGTTGTACGAAGGAGTGTGCAGCCGAACAAAAGGGACCTCCGAGGTCGCCGCCACAGGTGCCGACGGACCACCACCACTGTGGGAAGACCCCACCACCCGACTTGAACTAGCAGGAGGGAAAGGCAAGGCATCATGTATGATGGGCGCCATCAACCAACTCATCACAAAGTCCATATAATCATACAGCGCGGCCGTATCAGTAAACAACGCATATGACTCGCCAATCATCGCTGCGATCCTTTCATCCTCCAACAATTGTCTCTCCCACCTCATAGAAGTAGGAGGCTGCGCGGGAGGCACCACCACCTCCTCCTCAGCAATCTGACGGATCACCCTCTCCCTGAGGTACTAGGAATGGCCGAACTCATGCTCCAATAAACGCCTCATCTGTGCGTTCACCCCCATCACCCCCGTATCCTGAATGGAGGTCCCCCAAGGATAAAAGGTCACCTGAAAATCCCCAAGCAGACATAATTCAATACAAAATCACAAGAGGCAAAAAAACTAAGGCTGAAACGAAAAGAGTCTTACCCTACCACTCGTCAGGTCATTCAAGACCTGACGCACCGCCTCCAGGGAGAGAGATCCCTTCGACTGCCGATTAGCCTTACGCCATCGATACAAGCGACAGAAGTCCCCGACGGTGTCGTCCTTCAGAGCAATCAGTGGGGTGTTGCACCCAATCACCTCATAAAACCACGTCTGAATTCACGAGCAATAAGAGACGCATAAGGAAAATGCCAATGCATGAAAGTAAAATGCGAATGCATGAAATGGAAATGCGCAAAGTAAAGAATACCTCAAGGAGATACGTGGCTCCAGTAAAAGTCTACCGGCAGCACCGGCTGAACGCATCCAGATAAGAGTAAAGGGTCGCTAAGGTCAGACTCCCCCAATCATAGAAAGGGATGTTCGAAAACATCCTCAAGTATGGCAGAAACCACAAATGGATGACGTCGCCGCTCGATGCCACCATGAAACCTCCCAACACCAATAAAATGAACAATCGGGCCATCTGCCTCACTTCCAGCCCATCCTCCACATCAACCACCCTGCTCAACAAAACATCATTCAGCAAGGACAGCCGGATAGAATCTCCAGAGACTATCCTCCTCACATCACCGAGTGCTGCATACACCGCCTCCGACCTCACCCACAAGGAACGATCCACCTCTATCTGCTCCCCGTCATAATCCAGCCCCAGCAGTTGCTGCACATCTATGGGAGTCACCGTCATCTCCCCAAAGCCAAAATGAAAAGTGTGGGTAGTGTCCCACCACCTCTCCCCTAAGGCACACAAAACTGCTGTTGAATGAGGCGTCTCATCCAGCGCAGCCGCCAACCTCCCAAAACTCGCTGATGATACCATCCAGCACACCACGGGTGGTAGATGCTCCCAAACATCCCTAAGCCCCATCGTCCCGCGGGCAGGCATGTTCTTCAAAGAAATATCCGACTGGCGAAAGGAAAAATTCAGTCAAAGGTCAAGAAAAGGAAAACTCATCCAAAAAGGAAAAAAATGCCAAAGGTCAGGTTACTTACATAACCACCAGGAATCACTCTCGAAGAGCAATGACGCAACGGCTCCCGCAGCAAGGTCCGCTCATTCGTAACCAGCTTGAATGCATCAAAGGCATTCTCATTCCCCAAAGCAAGGGGCACCCTGTCCCTCCAATCCACATTCGCCCAGTCATCAACGGTCAACCACTCCCAGTGGACAGCGGTGCTCACAAAAGGGGCCATTTCTTGAAGATTATAATGCTAGAACGATTCGCAGAGAGGAATCGCAGAAAGAGAGAAGGCAGGAAGTTGTGAAAAATGGAGGAAATTTGCCCCCTTTATATAGGAGGCCAAACACCATGTCGATCAGCAACCCACCTCACCATACCAATCGACACTGTCTCCTCATCTTCCCGAGGTAACCCAAAAGTTTGTGCCACTGCCGAACGGCACCTCTCAGTCTATGCCGACCGGCACCCCCTTAAAATTTCGTGCAAAAATTCCCAGAAAATACCAGAAAGCCTCGAAAAATTCCCAGAAAATTCCTAAAAATCCCAAGAAGGATTTAGAACGTTTTCATCAAGGAAATTTTGCACTCCTTCGGGTGACACACCATTTTCCCAAAGGAGCCCTCCAAATCCAAGCGATTGACCTCTCGGGCAAGGCGCTCGGACCATCGAATCACCTCCTCATCAGACTTTACAACCATCGGCTATCTGGTGCGGTACAATATCACATGGTATTTTTCCCAGCAGAAATCAGAAGAACCACTCGCCCCGAGTAATCTCTCCCAAAGGACAATCCAAATTTTCCCCGGCCCATTCATCATTCCCCAGCGGAATCTCAGATCTAAATTCTTATTCCCAGTGGAACCCCTCTTCCCCAGTGAAATCCTCAAAAACTAAGTGAAAACTCCTCCCGGCAAAGCTCCAGAAATTCCCTAAGGATCACCTGATCACTTCCCCAAAGGAATTCTCTTACAACACCCAAAATAGGTTGTTCTCCCCTGTGAGGTCTCCTAAAAAGCTTCCCCCAGCTAACAGCTCCCCAGCTCAAATCGAAATCACAAAGCTCTTTCTCCAGCAGAATCAAAATATAATCTTTATCTACTCTTGGATCAGCATTGGCCCCAGTCTTGGATCGTCACCTTAGTTAGGTCAGAATTGACCTCGGTCCTCGGTCGTCACCACTCTTGGGTCAGAATTGGCACCGGTTTTGGATCTTCACCTTAGTTAGGTCAGAATTGACCTCAGTCCTCGATCGTCACCACTCTTGGGTTAGAATTATCCCCGGTCTTGGATCATCACCTTAGTTAGGTCAGAATTGACCTCGATCCTCAATCGTCACCACTCTTGGGTCAGAATTAGCCCCGGTCTTGGATCGTCACCTTAGTTAGGTCAGAATTGACCTCGGTCCTCGGCCGTCACCACTCTTGGGTCAGAATTGGCCCCGATCTTGGATCGTCACCTTTGTTAGGTTAAAATTGACCTCGGTCCTCGGTCGTCACCACTCTTGTGTCAAAATTGGCCTCGATCTTGGATCGTCACCTTAGTTAGGTCAAAATTGATCTCGGTTCTCGATCGTCACCACTCTTAGGTCAGAACTGACCTCGACCCTCTGAATTGGTCATCCTCATCTCCTTAGGTCCTCAGAACTGAGCTCGATCCTCTGAATTGATCATCCCCAGCATACTTCTTAGGTCCTCAGAATCAACCTCGACCCTCTGAATCGGTCATACTCCCTCAAAAGCATCATGCGGTGTCTAATCGAAGACTATCATTTGTTCCAAACTCACCCGTCGAGGGGCTCTGTAGACACCCTATTCTGTTACCCCTTAACTCTCCTTAGGTCCCTAGTACCTCCCTTCATCACTATAAACCCAGGTCACGTCCCGAGTACTGACCTGGAAGCCATTAGGAACCCCCCCGTCTTAATTTGACCCAAAAGTCAAACTCCTCGTCTTGACTAAGACTCAATGAATCTTTGAAGGGCACTGAATACCCTTTCCAACGTTCCACCCTGTGCGCGCCATTTGCGTCCGAAACCTAGAGGCCATCGAGCGCTCCCGGGATCTATTTTACCTATGTCAACTCTTCATCTCGACTGAGGCTAAATGAATCTTCTAAGGGAACTGAATACCCTTTCCAACAGTCCATCCCGTGCCCAATTATGACTTTCCATGCGGACGAACGATCCGTTTGACTCTAGGAATCCACCGATCATTTCCCGAGCCTGGCTGACCAAAGTCAACACTCCAAATTGGGTTAAACTCTTTGGAATGTCGAAATACATCTCCTAACGTTTCCAACGGTATGCCCCGTGCCCGATTCGGACTTACCATGCAGACGAACGCGCCGTTTGTGTCTGCGCGATTCCTCGTCCAATGGACCGATAAACGCTTCCGAGCAACATTTGACCCAAATTCAACTCCCGAAATCGGGAGCGGTCCGAAGGATTTTCGAAGGTCTCTAAAATACCTTTCCAACGGTATGCCTCGTGCGCGATTCTGAACAACGGTTTTCCCTCGGTGGCCAATTTTCCGAAAAAACCTGAGGCGCATTACCAAATGGCAGGTCCCAGATCCTGCCGATAGGCATTGCCATGATAGGGCCGATCGGCAATCCCCTGGGGTTATAAAAGGAGGCCTTGGCCTCATTTGTAGAGGGGGCCCCAGATCTGATAGAAATCTTTATGAACGAATCCCAGAAACCTCTCTCGAAGGCAGCGTGATTTCAACTTTCGAATCCCTCTTTTACCTTCACTTTTCATCATCCTTTTCATCAAACTTGGGGAATTAACCACTCTCCATCATCATCCAAGCTCAAGGGATGCTCTCCAACATTCAAGATCAAGCTCAAGATCTTCAAGAAGGTCCAACTTTCTCAAACTCTCTCTCTTAAATTCTCTTGGATTCCCAATAACTTATTTTCTTACTTAGCACTTTTATAATCTCATATCACACATCCTAATATACTTTTTATTTAGTATTGTTGCACATCTCTTATTTTCATATAA
The DNA here is from genome assembly GCA_949130495.1 of Sambucus nigra. Classification (NCBI taxonomy): domain Eukaryota; kingdom Viridiplantae; phylum Streptophyta; class Magnoliopsida; order Dipsacales; family Adoxaceae; genus Sambucus; species Sambucus nigra. The sequence continues at coordinate 538,932,635 of OX422215.1, read as the reverse complement.
ATAAAAACCCCAAAACAAGAAAAAGAGGGTTTGCTCATAAATTCCAAGTAGGGATTCTCACACCTTTTCCACATTTTTCTCACAACTAAAACACATTTTCTACACACACACACACACACACACACTTACAAATAAGAGATCCCACATTTGGATTTATGGGATAAACCCCACCCCTTTGCTTTGTATGCGAACTACGCGGACTTTGATGCCTTTATAGGCTACGTAGGCATCTCGGGGTAAAACCCGATATTCGAGTCCTTTCTCTCACCTTTTCTCTTACTTTCTATCTTCTCTAAATATAATCTTCTTATATGATATGTATTTGTAACGTATCACTCCATGTGCGTTATCGTTCCCTTATAGCGATCAATGTAGGGGTAACCGCGTAAATCTTATTTTTTTAATATTACTTTTATAATCTTCCTATGGATGACTCACTTTATCTTTTCCCTGATACAAGCCGAGGATTCCTACCTCCATTCTATATATATATACACATGCACACATCTCACGGGGGGAAACATAAAGGAAAATAACAAATATCCATGAGAGACCAAAAGGGCGAAATGGGTGCCTAACACCTTCCTATTTTGTAACTAAGCCTTCGAACCCTTTTGGAATCATTTTGGTTTTGCACGCACCAGTATGTCTTTGGATGCCATCCTTCGGGGTGGCTTCCTCTTTTTCTTTTATTTGTTTTGAGTAAAATAGACTGGCGACTCTGAATCTCTCTATATTTTTCACACCTCACAAAATCGATGCCGGTCGAAGCGCTCTCCCAAGAGGGGACGAGCGGGACCTGAAGGATTCCTCCTCCCTCCACGACGGGGATCGGCGGGGATGGACACAGTCCTAATAGTAAGAATTTATATCAAGAACGTTAATGGAACAACGCAGAAAACTCACACAGATCCTAAAGACTCTAGAACCTGATGCTCTGATACCATCTGTAACAACCCGCGCAAAATAATAACGGGTGGCCAGCCCTATACTACATTAAATTAGGAGCCTCAGATGGCTCAGTCTCAACTTCAACTGTCCGTACTACATAGTACAAGACTAACTACCCGATATCATATAAGCGAGATGTTAAAATTAAATAAAATATGCAACAGACGACAAACCAACACTATAAATTACTAATAAAGAGAAGAAAGATGCATACTAGAGTTATGATAAATGAAATCAATAACTATAAAAGAATATGTCAGAAGGAGATAAACCCGAATAAGATGTCGAGTCACAGCCAATACATATAACTGAAATGAAATGAATATAGACATATATAAATATCCCTTGGGTACAAACCCGATATACAACATGATTCCTACCTAGAATTTCAAAAAGTAGGAAGCGACTACCATCTAAGTCCCGCAACAGTCTGCACCTGTCACGGCTCCCAAGACTCTGGATAGGAGGTCATCTGGCATCCATGCGGTAGGACACCTATATATATATATCTACAGACAGGAGAGAAAAGTAAACGGGTCAGAGCTCGGGTGTGAAAAATATTTAGCAAGTGTGTTAACCGTGCATAATAAATATCGGTGCACTTATTTCATAATTAAAGTGGAATCGCACTCTCGTGGAACCCGAACTCACCTCTTATCTAACGGCGCACACCTATTCGCGTCCTCAAATTTTAGTTAAATTACCCCAATTATAAGGACAACCTAACTTAACATAGGCCCCGCCTATTCCCACGAGATTTTTCTTCCTATCTTAACCCAAGAATACACCCCTTTCTCAACACACTTAATTATTTTTACAAATAAATATGCCATATTAAGCTTAATAGATTCCGATTTATTATTTATTTAATTATAATTCTTAATACGTTACCCACTTATATTTGGGTTCAATCGTAAGATTTAATTAATAAAGAGCATGCATACAAACATTTATTGACAAGACTTCTCTCCAATTTCAACATTGTACTACGTTTCGTGCGTGGGGTGTCTCGCAAAGCGAAATCCAAACAAGGAACCACCCCGTTACACTACTCCTTGACAATGTCGATCCTAGAGATCCATTATGTCATACATACAATATTATACTACTACAACTACAACTAAATTTTAGAGTACAATATGAAAACAACTTAAAATCTCCAATAATATCCTTGGGATGATGTAACTGAAATATTTCTTAAATACGATACATCAACCCCCATCAATCTAGTACATCATAATCATCCAAGATGTACTCCACAAAGATTCCATATCCTTTCATCTATAGGATATATAAATATATATATAGGCATTTTATTCTAACCATATACATATATATACCATCATCCATACCCATGACCAAGTGTAATATCATATCTGATGTACAATGGCCATGCACATAAATATACCCGGCTATATATATCGCCGATAAAACTGCACCATGCTATCATCTTCCCCGTGCCCGGCTCACGTAGAAATATTGGGGATCACCATGGTGGGACTAAACGACACCCATATCGTGGTAAACTCACACACACGACGTCCCGGGAAGCGGTCATAGCTCCAAACCGGCAATGAGACGAAACATACCCACCACGTCTCATCCCAAAATATAAATCACATAATAACACACGGGATGACTATGACCTGGGGAATATCCACACCCTACTCCTCGAGTCAGGATGCTCACCCTCTGCGAGGAAACTTCCCAATGATAGCATGAGCGGGGTATGCTTAACCACATAAGTATATATATCGTTCAACTGCACAATATATACACATCCATATGATCCTATCATATGATCAAACATTAAACCATCATATACGGTTTAAATATCCATACCATGTATGTCCACAACATAAATATATCCATATATTCATTTCTACATAGATATATACACATATATTCACATATCTTTATATCTATATATACAAACTAATTCTCGTTCATATGTATAAGATATCTAAATTCGGCTATAAGTATACATAATCCTCAATATACAAGCCGTCACCACAAACTCATTTAATTTACCTCGGTATGTGAATATAATCCCTCACTTGAAACATATTCTTCAACCATTTTTCCTATGATGAATAGTCTCCCAAAATCATATGTATATATCCAACATTTGGGTTATTACCCAAAAGTTTAATTTATGTATAACAATTTCTGTACAGTCCATCAATGTCTGAAAGTACATCAACCCACGATACTTATCTCGATCATAGGTAATTATATAATTAATAATCGACGAGACTCAAGCTCTATCCTAAATTCATTTCTTGGTCCCATTAGTTGTTGGAATCCTCAATATTAATCACACCCGGATATACAATGACTATCCCCACTAGATTGGCACCCCACCCTAACCTAGTTGATAGCCCAATTACATGATTCTCAAAATCCCATCTAAGGTTTAATAGCTCTAATGAACCCTAAATCTTATTACATTCACAATTTATTCCTTAAGTCTATACTCCCCAAGGGTACGCGACATCTTCTCTCGTCGGTCCTCAATCATATCTAAACTCACTTATGACTTCAAGCTACAACTCCCGTCCTCACTGAGATCCCCCACTATACCTAAGGGTATCCATTATTAATACACATATAGGCAAAAGAGACTATCCCTATACCATTTATAACCATTTCATGATGATTCACCTCTATCATAATAAAACAATCCGCCAATCACTTCAGTCCCAAATTCCTTTCATTACTAAAAGAGGCATCCCATACTCCTAAATCAGTTTAACATAGACCCGCAAGCCCCTATTCGACCTAGGCCCCTATTCCTTAAACCTAATATTATACCCTTCTTAAATAAGCCCATTAAGAAAGTCCCTAAGAATAAAACTCCAAAATAAAGGGGGGGGGGTAAAAGAATTTCCTATTATTGGGCTAAAAATAGGGGACTGGTCGACCTGTCCAAGACCCCCGGTTGACCGCGGGTCCAAATTTTGCCTACGAAGAAATGCAGTAGGCTTTTCCCTTGAGGCGCGGTCAACCGGCCATACCAGTTATCTTGGCCGATTTTCCTATTTTCAGCAAACCCTAAATCCTCAAACACCCAAATATCATCACCAAACCCCCAAATATTTAACCCAATAATATTATGAGCTTGTAAACTCATCCTACATCTCATCCCAACAATTTAGGTGTAATAAACCCATGTATAAACATTGATTTCAAGATTTAAACCCAAAAATCTAGGTTTTGATATTTATACCCCAAATCCATCTATTTGACCCACAAATTATGAAATCAAATACACAAATGCCTTATTTAGCAAGATTAAACACTTGCCTCAGATTTGTAGAGGTTTCATCGTCCTCGATGTCGCGTTTGGACCGGAATCTCCATGTTTTTCTTCCTCTCTCTTCTTTTCTTCTTCTTTCTCTTCTTCTTTTTCTTTTTTCTTTCTCTTTCTCTCTTTCTCTAAATGAGAAGGCTTAATCCGTAAGCCTCTTAAACCTTAATACATAAGTACCAATTTTAAATGTTAATACACACTTTAAATGACTCGTTTACTCTAAATCGAGTCAAACTATCTTAAAAACATTCTGGAGCCGAAATAAAACCCAATGACAGTCATTTTGACTATCTCGACCCTTCCGGGATCAATGGTACCCTCAAAATCATCATCCGGACTACTTTGAAATGTTCTCTAATTTTTGGGCCTCAATTCCCAAATTTTAAAATTCTCTAATTAATTAAATTTTATTTTTCCCAAAAATTTAATTTCTCAGTCTCAAAAATCATGGGGTGTTACACTCGATCTCACCAATAATGGTAACTCGTTCCTATTTCAATTAGCAGGAGGAAACACTTTCCTCCACTAATTTTATAGATATTTAATACGTAACAACAAACACTCGTTCCGTATCTTGACCTTATCCTGCTCCTAGTGATTTGCACCTCCACTTAGTGGACTGTCCTTCTATGGGAGCTTTCGCAAGGTAATGTCATACTCGCATACTCAATTGTCTCAAATCTGTGGTATTCGATCCCACGATTCCTCAGCAAATCCTGACGAAGTCAATCTCATAAAGTGCCTTCACAGAGGATCTAAAGCTAGTGCCCAATCCAAGGTAGAAACTTATATCTTATGTTGGTGACAACTCATCACATATCTAAATAAAATTAGATGAACCTCTGATTACCAATGATATCTCTATGCGATTGTAATCCCCTCAAATGTACTCATATTCGTACCTAAACAAGTGTGGCCGACCTGCTCCCAAGCCTAAGCATAACCACTTAGAGAAAACGTTGTCCAAACATGGCATAAAAAGCCTACCCCCAATAGTGAATATAAGAGTTAAACATAGCTATGCATACAAGTTCAGTAGTAATACGATGATATCCCACCAAATCAACAAGGTAGCTAAAAAAGAGCTGACTAGACAAACTGCCACGTCTTTATAATCACAATATAAAATATCCCCCTCCTGACTGGGGGAATCTGTGACACCCCGACTAATTAAATACCGGGTAGCTACACCTTTATTAAATTAATACAAAATGCCAAGTTGGTCGAGTTAATAGCATCACTTTCGAAAACATTTAAATGATTACTAACCACCTAGTATTTAAAAAGTAAGTTGCCAAATTTTAAGTTAAGTCTGATTAACATGAAATAAAAGGATAATGGAAGAACAACATAAATCCATTCACCATAACGAAGTAATGAAATAACCAACAATAGTAATAAGTCCGGAGGAAAACTCCTCACCACAATCCCACAACTGAAAATAATAAGACAAGTCTGAATTATGAATTAAGTACATGCCCGAAGTCTGAATAACTGAAATAAATGAAATGCCTCTAAAAGAAATGGGCGACATGCCCTACAACTGATAAATACTGAGTATAGAGTCAAGATAGATGAAGCGTCTATAATCAATGTCCTGTAACTTCCACAAACCGCTACAACTCGTCACCTGAATGAGGATCCTAAGCATGGTGTCCTTGTGGCTGGGAACCTAAAATGTTTTTTACAAAAAGATAGATTTGAAAGCAAACGGGTCAGAGCCCGAATGTGGAGAGTATTTTAAAAACAGCAAGTGCTTTAATAATAATTAAAACAATGAATGCAAGATACATGTTAAGACGTGCTCTCACATGAAATACTCACCTCTCGTCTAACTGTGCATTCCTAACGTTCCTGTACCCATTCATGTGTTTTCTCATAACTATCTAATTCCAAAGAGTTTCTAACACTTCTACTCGGATCACGTTTAATTTCCAACCTTAACAATTAAATAGAGAGTTCTACTTAAATTCTCGGATTCCCAATTATTAACAAAACCATTTATGGATATCTGTCCCCTTTTATCTTTTCATAATATTACAATTACTATACCCACAATTTAACATAGCAATTTCATTTAACCGTATATTATTCACATCATAAATATACAATACAAGCACCCAAAGGCTAAGCTGTGGTGCACACATACTCTGCTATCCATCCCGGTACATCACGTACATAAGGATCACAAATTCCGAATCTCTCAGGAATTATTGGAATAAGCACCACACACAAAAATGGAGGCGAACATAATTCAACATATCCATGGTCACGTACATACCTACGCTCCATAGTCAGCTGGCTTATTAACTCACAAATAAGTCGTTCTCTTGAACTATGTCCTCAAGGTACCAATCTAAATCCGGGCAACACAAGGATAAGAAGGCCCTAAGCGAACGTAACCTCCCGTGATAGCAAGTATGGTAGGTATGTCATACATATAAAAATCATATACTAAGCATTAACACATCTTAGATAATCCAGTATTAATGAAGGTATACTCTACATCCTTATACCATTATTCCAAATTTGTATATTTTACGTCTCCCGATAATATAAAAGTTAAACTGTCGACACGTCTCACGTCGTAGTTTCTTATACTTAAAACCTATCTAAAATATATTATTAAGTTCCTATTATTCCCACGTATAACATCTTTATTCCTAAGGTCCTTACTTCTGCCCCAAACCTCATTTCATCAAATTATTCAAATTTACACCATTAACCCAAATATTAACTCACTTATCGAATTTCATTAGTTTAGAATAATTCCTCAAATTGAATTCTAATAAAGGTCCAAATTTCATAACCATGCCTACTGGTCTTCCTTAAGGTTAAGGGTATTCATACGGTCTCCAACAATATTATCCAAGGGTTACCATCATTAAAATTTAAATAGGGAAAAACTTTACTTATTCTGGGAAGGTCGATCGATCGACCTTGACCTTCGATCGATCGATGGTGGTCGATCGATCGACTGATGAATGTCGATCGATCGATCGCACCAGGTAGGCTGCGGACTGCTTCGTTTTGCAGTTTACAAATCAACCCAAAACACCATTAACAAGAATGAAACTCTAAGATAACATTATAATATCATCATACAACCATCCTACAACAGTGTAAACGTTCTAAAACCAATAATTCATCATTCAAGGGCTTTGTATGGATCAAATCTTTATCAAGAATTCCAGATTTCTATTTCTTTCAAGAACATTAATAAACTTCTTCTAAAATCCGTTTTTAAATCATCAAGGGTCATAATTCTGAGTTCATAATTCGTCCAGAATGTTTCTACATGCAGTCCCTAACATAGTTCATAGTTTTAAACTTCCAATTCATGGGTCTATATCATCTTCCAAGATAAAATTCGATAATTCCTAAACATGGAAAAGCATGGCATTGAATCAGTTGTAATTAAACCACTTGCCTTAATCTTTCTTTGAATTTGATGTTGACTCTTGAAGGCTGAGTTGTTCTCCCTCTCTCTTTCTGCAGAATTCTCTTCTCTCTCTCTCTCTCTCTACAAGTTTCTCTAAGGATGATAACAATGGAGGTGTGGTTGGTTTTTGGTAAGTTGGGACTATATCTTAACTTCTCCCGTAGCCCATTAAGTCCCTTAGTGTAGTTAGTGGGTTTAGTGGATAAAGAATAAGTCAGATTTTTGTTTCTAATTTTTGTGGGTTTTAATTCCCAGATTTCCGAAATTACCAAAATGCCCCAATAAGTTACCGGTATGGCCCAATAATGCCCCGGGACCCAAACTTAACCCCCGGCTAGTGTTTTCTGACTATTTCGACCCTTCCGGACGCGTTGGCGCACTCAAAATGACCATGTGGGTGATAAAAATAAAATTCACTTTTTAATTCAAATAATTATATTCCTGACGCGACTGTCACGCGCGTCCCAACAAAGTTTCCCAAATTGCCGTATTTCAATCTCGCGACAATTTCAATATTTCCAATATTCATATATTGCCAAGTATACACATTATAATCAAATACTAACTCATATCTCGTTAATATTTTTATTCGGATTAATTTCCAATCAATACACATTTAATTCAATTAATCCCCAAAAATAAATATCACGAAAATACGGGGTATTACATACTTCCCCCCTAATAACTGAATTTCATCCCGAAATTCAAATTGATTTTACCCTTGCTAAATTTGATTTCAATTTATGTGTCACAAAAATATTCTTGACACTGTGCATATTAGACATGCTTTACCCGCCTCATTAACTATAACGGCTATATTCTTTCATGCATTGATTTTGAATTCAGGAGCATGAAACTGATGTGCAACCTAGAATCGTGGAATTATTCAAGACATCCCATTGGAGTAAGAGAAAGGGTGATTTGATGAATGATAAGTGCAAGGATACACATGTATTTTTCAGTTCTTTTCCCCTTTATCCTTTTTGTATTTTATAAGACAAACCTTCTAATATAAGTCTTCTGACACTTCAACAGTCATAGCACAGTCTCGATCTCATAATGAAGAGCTGAGAAACTTGAAAGATAAGATATCGTCTCATGAACAACTAAATGCTGCTCAGAATAGAAGATTTGAGAATTTGCACACATTGTTGGACCAAAATGGGATACTTTCGAGAAGTTATGGCTCGAAGAGTTCATCGGGTGACTATCAAAATGAAAATGAAATCTGGTTAGTCTCAAACTCTCAAATTATCTTAAAAGTTACAGTAGCATTAAATAGAAAAATGGTCTGAAATAGCGACAACAAGTAGCCAAACCTAAAATGGCTCACTTTATGAGCTTATTTAGTTAAATTGGTGGAAGGAATTTGCTGCTGGTTTGGTTTTGGAATTTTCTACTGCTATTGAGTTTATTTTAAATATTAAAACAAGTTGGATTTAATGAATTAACAAATGAAACTATGCCAAAATTTTCTAAAATCAATAAACGTTCTAAATTGATTAAAAACAAGTCGTTTGAGGGTGAAAACCCAAACTAGCCCCCAAACGGCACCGTAAGAGGTACGACCACCTCGCACGGGACCATTGTAACTTATACAAACTGATCGCGTAGTCGCGGGTCTTCCGGCTTGAGAATATGACGATAATTTCAAAATATATCGATTAAGCTTAAAAAATAAGCCCTTAAAGGGTCAAAACCCAAACCAGCCCCCAAACGGCCCCGTAAGAGGCAAAAAACACCTCGCACAGGACCAATGTAACTTGTACGACCTAACCGCATAGTCATGGGTCTCTCGATGTGAGAATATGATGATAATAAGAAAATATATCGAATAAGCATAAAAACAAGCCCTTAAAGGGTGAAAACCCAAACCAACCCCCAAATGGCCCCGTAAGAAGTACAAACACCTCGCACAGGACCCATGTAACTTGTACGAACAGCCAGCGTAGTCACAAGCCTCTCGGTTTGAGAATATGATGATAATTTCAAAATATATCGATTAAGCTTAAAAACAAGCCCTTAAAGGGTAAAAACCCAAACCAGCCCCCAAACGGCCCCGTAAGAGGCACGAACACCTCGCACGGGACCAATGTAACTTGTACGAACTGACAGCATTGTCGCGGCTCTCCCAGTTTGAGAATATGAGGATAATTTCAAAATACATAGATTAGGCTTGAAAATAAGCCGTTTGAGGGTGAAAACCCAAACTAGCCCCCAAACGGCCCCGTAAGAGGCATGAACACCACGCACGGGACCAATGTAACTTGTATGAACTGACCGCGTATTAGCGGGTCTCTCGATTTAAAAATATGATGATAATTTCAAAACATATCAATTAAGCTTAAAAATAAGCTGTTAAAGGGTGAAAACCCAAACCAGCCCCCAAACAGCCCTGTAAGAGGCACAACACCTCGCACGGGACTAATGTAACTTGTACGAACTGACAGCGTAGTCATGGGCCTCCCGATTTGATAATATGATGATAATTTCAAAATATATCGATTAAGCTTAAAAATAAGCGCTTAAAGGGTGAAAACCCAAACCAACCCCCGAACGGTCCCGTAAGAGGCACGAACACCTCGCACGGGACCAATGTTACTTGTACGAACCGACTGCTTAGTCACAGGTCTCCCAGTTTGAGAATATCATGACAATTTCAAAATATATTGATTAAGCTTAAAAACAAACCCTCAAAGGGTGAAAACCCAAACCAGGCCCTAAACGGCCCTGTAAGAGGCACAAACACCTCGCACGGGATGAATGTAACTTGTATGAACTGACAGCGTAGTCACAGGCCTCTCGGTTTGAGAATATGACGATAATTTCAAAATATATCGATTAAGCTTAAAAATATTCCCTTAAAGGGTAAAAACCCAAACCAACCCCCAAACGGCCCCGTAAGAGGCACAAACACCCCGCATGGGACCAATGTAACTTGTACGAACTGACCGCGTTGTCGCCGGTCTCCCGGTTAGAAAATATGAGGATAATTTTAAAATACGTAGATTAGGCTTAAAAAAAACCGTTTGAGGGTGAAAACCCAAACTAGCCCCCAAACGGCCCCGTAAGAGGCACGAACACCTTGCACGGGACTAATGTAACTTGTACGAACTGACCGCGTAGTCGAGGGTCTCCCGATTTGAGAATATGATGATAATTTCAAAATATATCAATTAAGCTTAAAAACAAACTCTTAAAGGGTGAAAACCCAAACCATCCCCCAAACGGACATGTAAGAGGCACGAACACCTCGCACGGTCTCCCGGTTTGAGAATATGATGATAATTTCAAAATATCAATTAAGCTTAAAAACAAGCCCTTAAATGGTAAAAATCCAAACCAACTCCCAAACGGTCCCGTAAGAGGCACCAACACCTCGCACGGGACCAATGTAACTTGTCTGAACTGACCGCTTGGTCGCGGGTCTCCCGGTTTGAGAATATGACGGTAATTTCAAAATATATAAATTAAGCTTAAAAACAAGCCCTTAAAGGGTGAAAACTCAAACCAACCCCCAAACGGTCTCGTAAGAGGCACGAACACCTCGCACGGGACCAATGTAACTTGTACGAACTGACATTATAGTCACACGCCTCTCATTTTGAGAATATGACGATAATTTGAAAATATATCGATTAAGCTTAAAAACAAGCGCTTAAAGGGTGAAAATCCAAACCAACCCCCAAACGATACCGTAAGAGGCACGAACACCTCGCACGGGACCAATGTTACTTGTACGAACGGACTGCTTAGTCGCGGGTCTCCCGGTCTGAGAATATGACGCTAATTTAAAAATAAATTGATTAAGCTTAAAAACAAGCCCTAAAAAGGTGAAATTCCAAACCTGCCCCCAAACGGCCCTATAAGAGGCACAAACACCTCGCACGGGACCAATGTAACTTGTACGAACTGACAGCGTAGTCACAGGCCTCACGGATTGAGAATATGATGATAATTTCAAAATATATCGATTAAGCTTAAAAATAAGCACTTAAAGGGTAAAAACCCAAACCTACCCCCAAACGACCCCGTAAGAGGCACAAACACCTCGCATGGGACCAATGTAACTTGTACGTACTGACCTTATTGCCGCGGGTCTCCCGGTTTGAGAATATGAGGATAATTACAAAATATATCGATTAGGCTTGAAAATAAGCCCTTAAAGGGTAAAAACCCAAACCAGCACCCAAACGGCCCCGTAAGAGGCACGAACACCTCGCACGGGACCAATGTAACTTGTACGAACTGACCGCGTAGTCGTGGTTCTCCCGGTTTGATAATATAACAAAAATTTCAAAATATATCGATTAAGCTTAAAAACAAGCTCTTAAAGGGTGAAAACCCAAACCAGCCCCCAAACGGCCCTGTAAGAGGCACGAACACCTCGCACAGGACCAATGTAACTTCTACGAACTAACCGCATAGTCACGGGACTCCCGATTTGAGACTACGATGATAATTTGAAAATATATCGATTAAGCTTAAAAACAAGCCCTGAAAGGGTGAAAACCCAAACCATCCCCCAAACAGCCCCGTAAGAGACACAAATACCTCGCACGGCACCAATGTAACTTGTACGAACTAACAGCGTAGTCACGAGCCTCTCGGTTTTAGAATATGATGATAATTTCAAAATATATCAATTAAGCTTAAAAACAAGCCCTTAAAGGGTGAAAAAAACCATCCCCCAAATGGGCCCGTAAGAGATACGAACACCTCGCACTAGGGGTGTAAACGGATCGGGTCTGGGTATATCCAGATCCGATCCGGGTATATTTTTAGCGGATCGGGTCTTACCCGATTACCCGACGGGTCTCAGAAAATGGATCCAGACCCGGATCCGTTAAGGACCCGAGACCCGACCTGATTACCCGACCCGAATATATATATATATATAAAATTGTTTTTATAAAACTGTTTTTTTATTTATATATATATAAGTTATATACTGTTTTTATAATATAAAACTAACTGTTTTTTTTATATATAACTTATATATATATATATATACTGTTTTTTTTTATATAAAACTAACTGTTTTTATAATATAACTTATATATATATAAACTGTTTTTATAATATAAAACTAACTCTTTTTATATTATAAAAACAGTTAGTTTTATATTATAAAAACAGTATATATATATATATATATATATATATATATATATATATATATATATATATATACACATTCGGGTCGGGTCCTTATCGGATCGGAGTCATGTATATCCAGATCTGATCCATTAACTAATCGGGTAATCGGATAATCGGGTCTATAAAATTTGCTCAGACCCGTTAATTTAGGTCGGGTCCGAATCGGGTCCGGGTCCAGATCCGGTCCGTTGACAGCCCTACCTCGCACGGGACGAATGTAACTTGTATGAACTAATTGCGTAATCATGGGTTCCGATTTGATAATATGATGATAATTTGAATATATATCAATTAAGCTTAAAAATAAGCCCTTAAAGAGTGAAAACCCAAACCAGCCCCCAAACGGTCCTGTAAGAGGCACAAACACCTCGCACGGGACCAATGTTACTTATACGAACTGACTGCGTAGTTGCGGCTCTCCCGGTTTGAGAATATGACGATAATTTCAACATATATCAATTAAGCTTAAAAACAATCCCATAAAGGGTGAAAACCCAAATCAGCACCCAAACGGCCCCGTAAGAGGCACAAACACCTCGCACGGGACCAATGTAACTTGTATGAACTGACAGCGTAGGCACAGGCCTCTTGGTTCGAGACTATGACAATAATTTAAAAATATATCGATTAAGCTTAAAAATAATCCCTTAAAGGGTAAAAACCCAAACCTACCCCCAAACGTCCCCGTAAGAGGCACGAACACCTTGCATGGGACCAATGTAACTTGTACGAATTGATCACGTTGTCGCGGGTCTTCCGATTTGAGAATATGAGGATAATTTCAAAATAAGTAGATTAGGCTTGAAAACAAGCCGTTTGAGTGTGAAAACCCAAACTAGCCCCCAAACGGCCCCGTAAGAGGCACGAACACCTCGCACGGGACCAATGTAACTTGTACGAACTGACCGCGTAGTCCCGGGTCTCCCGATTTGAGAATATGATGATGATTTCAAAACATATCGATTAAGCTTAAAAACAAGCTCTTAAAGGGTGAAAACCCGAACCAGCCCCCAAACGGCCCTGTAAGAGGCACGAACACCTCGCACGGGACTAATGTAACTTGTACGAACTGACAGTGTAGTCACGGGCCTCCTGATTGGATAATATGACGATAATTTCAAAATATATAGATTAAGCTTAAAAACAAGCGCTTAAACTAGGGGTGCAACCGGTACGGGTTTTTACCGTACCGTACCGTTTTGGTCCCGAAAAAAATGGTTTTGGTTTCATATTATGAAATACCGAAACCGAAAATACCGTTAAAAATTTGGTTGGTTTTGGTTTTTAGATACAAAAAACCGATTTACCGAATTTACCGTACCGATATCGTACCAAAATTACTGTACCGAAATACCGTACCAAACTTTTTGTGCAGTGTCAAATTATTTTGGGTGTCATACTACTTTTATTTATTTTATTTCTCATGAGTGAGTTTTTATATTCTCTTTGAATTTAAATTTATTTATTTGAGTATTTGGTTTAGGTATTAAATAATCATATTAATTAAACATATATTTTGTTTAATCAATCAAACATTTAACACAAAATGAATTAGGCAGCATTTTGTTAAAATAAAAAGAGTCGTTTGTTTTGTGGGCTATACTTCCGTTTTGCCCTTATTTCATTTGGGCCTTATATTGTGGTTTGTGTAGAGATATTTTTTTAGGGTTTCCATTTCATTTTTTTTACCTCTTTCTCTCTCAAAAAGTGTGGCCGTCATTTTTGTTTGAGCTCTCTCTCTCTCATTTTTTTTCTTCTTCAACCTTCGATTTGGTGTGGTTACTTCGTTTTGAGATCGGGTTTCCAGCTGTATTCGGATCTGAGTTCCCTCCGCGTTTTTTGATGATTTATTTTCCTGACGAGTTGATTTTTCCGGTGAGTTGGCTTTTCCGGCGAAGGTTTGTTTTTCCGGTGTTGGAGGTGTGGATGATTTTGACTTTTCGGTAAATATTTTTTGAGGCTCGTCATCTTGGCTCTCTCTTCTCAGGCACCAGCTCCCTCATCTCATCCCACTCTCCCCCGGCTCTGACAAAAGCAAACCGGTTAGTTTGGTCTCGTATCTGTTTAAATCTATTGTTCCAAATGCTAGAAATTGGACCTGTTTGTGTATGTTTCTAATTGTTCCAAACAACTAGAAATGCTAGAAATGGGTATATCGAAATATATACCAGATTTACCGAATGCATAAACCAATTTGAAATTTTGGTATTTACCAGGAAAAACCGAATTGAAACCGAAATTACCGAAACCAAAAAAACCCAGAAATACCGAAAAAACCGAAAAACCGGTCGGTTTGGTTTTGGTTTTTGTTTTGATGTACCGGTCGGTAAATTGGTACGGTACGGTTTTACCATATAGAATGTGGTTTTGGTATTGGTAAGGGGTCGTTACCGACCATACCGTACCGGTTGCACCCCTAGCTTAAACGGTGAAAACCCAAACCACCCCTCAAACGGTCCCGTAAGAGGCACGAACACCTTGCACGGGACCAGTGTTACTTGTACAAACTAACTGCATAGTCACGGGTCTCCCGGTTTGAGAATATGACAATAATTTCAAAATATATTGATTAAGCTTAAAAACAAGCCCTTAAAGGGTGAAAATCCAAACCAGCCTCCAAACGGCCCTATAAGAGGCACAAACACCTCGTACGGGACCAACGTAACTTGTACGAACTGACAGCGTAGTCACAGGCCTCTCGGTTTGAGAATATGACGATAACTTCAAAATATATCGATTAAGCTTGAAAACAAGCCATTAAAGGTTAAAACTCAAACCAACCCCCAAACGGTCCAGTAAAAGGCACGAACACCTCGCATCGGACCAATGTAACTTGTACGAACTGACAGTGTAGTCACGGGCCTCTCGATTTGAGAATATGACGATAATTTCTAAATATATCGATTAAGCTTAAAAACAAGCCCTTATAGGGTAAAAACCCAAACCAGCCCCCAAACGGCCCCGTAAGAGACACAAACACCTCGCATGGGACCAATGTAACTTGTACAAACTGACAGCATTATCATGGGCCTCTCGGTTTGAGAATATGACGATAGTTTCAAAATATATCAATTAAGTTTAAAAACAAGCCCTAAAAGGGTGAAAACCAAAAACCATCCCCCAAACAGCCCCGTAAGAGGTACGAACACCTCGCACGGGACAAATGTAACTTGAACGAACTAACTATGTAGTCACGGGTTCTGATTTGAGAATATGAGGATAGTTTGAATATATATTTATTAAGCTTAAAAACAAGCCCTTAAAGGGTGAAAACCCAAACCAGCCCTCAAACGGTCCCGTAAGAGGCACAAACACCTCGCACGGGACCAATGTTCTGACTGCGTAGTCGCGAGTCTCCCGGTCTGAGAATATGACGATAATTTCAAAATATATCGATTAAGCTTAAAAAGAATCCCTTAAAGGGTGAAAACCCAAACCAGCCCCCAAACGACCCCGTAAGAGGCACAAACACCTCGCACGGGACACTTGTAACTTGTACGAACTGACAGCGTAGTCACAGGCCTCTCGGTTTGATAATATGATGATAATTTCAAAATATATCGATTAAGCTTAAAAATAAGCCCTTAAAGGCTAAAAACCCAAACCTACCCCCAAACGGCCCCATAAGAGGCACGAACACCTCGCATGGGACCAATGTAACTTTTACAAACTGACCGCGTTGTTGCGGGTCTCCCGATTTGAGACTATGAGGATAATTTCAAAATAAGTAAATTAGGCTTGAAAACAAGCCGTGTGAGGGTGAAAACTCAAACTAGACCCCAAACGGACCCGTAAGAGGCACGAACACCTCGCACGGGACCAATGTAACTAGTACGAACTGATCGCGTAGTCGCGGGTCTCCCGATTTGAGAATATGATGATAATTTTAAAATTTATCGATTAAGCTAAAAAATAAGCTCTTAAATGGTGAATACCCAAACCTGCCCCCAAACGGCCCTAAAAGAGGCACGAACACCTCGCACGGGACCAATGTAACTTGTACGAACTGACAGCCTAGTCATGGGCCTCCCGATTTGATAATATGACGATAATTTCAAAATCTATCAATTAAGCTTAAAAACAAGGCCTTAAAGGGTGAAAACCCAAACCATCCCCCAAACAGCCCCGTAAGAGGCAGAAACACCTTGCACGGGACCAATGTAACTTGTATGAACTAACAGCGTAGTCACGGGTTCGGATTTGAGAATATGATGATAATTTGAAAATATATCGATTAAGCTTAAAAACAAGCCCTTAAAGGGTTAAAACCCAAACCATCCCCCAAACGGTCGCGTAAGAGGCACAAACACCTCACACGGGACTAATGCAACTTGTACGAACTGACAGTGTAGTCATGGGCCTCCCGATTTGATAATATGACGATAGTTTCAAAATATATTGATTAATCTTAAAAAGAAGCGCTTAAAGGGTGAAAACTGAAACCATCCCCCAAACGATACCGTAAGAAGCACGAACACCTGGCACGGGACTAATTTAACTTGTAAGAACTGATAGTGTAGTCTGGGCCTCTCGATTTGAGAATATGACGATAATTTAAAAATATATCGATTAAGCTAAAAAACAAGCGCTTAAAGGGTGAAAATTAAAAGCAGTCCCCAAATTATCCCGTAAGAGGCACGAACACCACGCATGGGACCAATGTAACTTGTACAAACTGACCACGTAGTCGCGGGTCTCGCGGTTTGAGAATATGATGATAATTTCAAAATATATCGATTAAGCTTAAAAACAAGCCCGTAAAGGGTGAAAACCAAAACCAACCCACAAACGGTCCCGTGAGAGGCACCAACACCTCGCACGGGACCAACGTAACTTGTACAAACTGACCGCGTTGTCGCGGGTCTCCCGATTTGAGAATATGACGATAATTTCAAAATATATCGATTAAGCTTAAAAATAAGCCCTTTAAGGGTGAAAACTCAAACCAACCCCCAAACTGTCCCGTAAGAGGCACGAACACCTCGCACGGAACCAATGTAACTTATATGAACTAACCGCATAGTCACGAATCTTTCGATTTAAGAATACGACGATAATTTGAAAATATATCGATTAAGCTTAATAACAAGCGCTTAAAGGGTGAAAACCCAAACCAACCCCGAAACGGTCCCGTAAGAGGCACGAACTCCTCGCACGTGACCAATGTAACATGTACGAACTGATTGTGTAGTCGCGGGTCTCCCGTTTTGAGAATATGATGATAATTTCAAAATATATCGATTAAGCTTAAAAATAAGCCCTTAAAGGGTGAAAACCCAAACCAGCCCCCAAACGGCCCCGTAAGAGGCACAACACCTCGTTGGGGACCAATGTAACTTGTAGGAACTGACAGCGTAGTCACAGGCGTCTCGGTTTGAGAATATGACGATAATTTCAAAATATTTCGATTAAGCTTAAAAATAAGCCCTTAAAGGGTAAAAATCAATACAAGCCCCCAAACGGCCCCGTAAGAGGCCCAACACCTCGCACGGGACCAATGTAACTTGTACGAACTGACAACGTAGTCACAGGACTCTCAGTTTGAGAATATGAAGATAATTTCAAAATATATCGATTAAGCTTAAAAACAAGCCCTTAAAGGGTAAAAACCCAAACCAGCCCCCAAATGGCCCCGTAAGAGGCACGAACACCTCGCATGGGAACAAGGTAACTTGTACGAACTGACCGCGTTGTCGCGGGTCTCCAAGTTTGAGAATATGAGGATAATTTCAAAATATATCGATTAAGCTTAAAAATAAGCTCTTAAAGGGTGAAAACCCAAACCAGCCCCCAAACGGCCCTGTAAGAGGCACGAACACCTCGCAGGGGACCAATGTAACTTGTACGAACTGACAGCGTATTCACAGGCCTCTCGGTTTGATAATATGATGATAATTTAAAAATATATCGATTAAGCTTAAAAATAAGCCCTTAAAGGCTAAAAACCCAAACCTACCCCCAAACGGCCCCGTAAGAGGCACGAACACCTCGCATGGGACCAATGTAACTTATACAAACTGACCGCGTTGTCGCGGGTCTCCCGATTTAAGAATATGAGGATAATTTTGAAATATATCGATTAAGCTTAAAAACAAGCTCTTAAAGGGTGAAAACCTAAACCTGCCTCCAAACGGTCCCGTAAGAGGCATAAACACCTCGCACACAACCAATGCAACTTGAATGAACTGACAGCGTAGTCACAGGCAACTCGGTTTGATAATATGATGAAAATTTCAAAATATATCGATTAAACATAAAAACAAGCCCTTAAAGGGTAAAATCCCAAACCAGCCCCCGAACGGCCCCATAATAGGCACGAAAACCTTGCATCGGACAAATGTAACTTGTACGAACTGGCCACTTTGTCGTGGGTCTCCCAATTTGAGAATATGAGGTTAATTTCAAAATACTTAGATTAGGCTTAAAAATAAGCCGTTTGAGGGTGAAAACCCAAACTAACCCCCAAACGGCCCCGTAAGAAGCACGAACACCTCGCACGGGACCAATGTAACTTGTACGAATTGACCGCGTAGTTGCGGGTCTTTTGGTTTGAGAATATGACGATAATTTCAAAATATAACAATTAAGATTAAAAATAAGCTTTTAAAGGGTGAAAACCCAAACCAGCCCCCAAACGGCCCAGTAAGAGGCACGAACACCTCGCACGGGACCAATGTAACTTGTACGAACTAATCGCATAGTCACGGATCTACCGATTTGAGAATACGAAGATAATTTGAAAATATATTGATTAAGCTTAATAACAAGCACTTAAAGGGTGAAAACCCAAACCAACCCCTAAACGGTCCCGTAAGAGCCACGAACACCTAGCACGAGACCAATGTAACTTATACAAACTAACAGGGTAGTCACGAGCCTCTCGATTTTAGAATATGATGATAATTTCAACGTATATCGATTAAGCTGAAAAATAAGGGCTTAAAGGGTGAAAACTCAAACCAACCCCCAAACTGTCCCGTAAGAGGCACGAACACCTCGCATGGGACCAATGTTACTTATACGAACTGATCGCGTAGTCGCGGGCCTCTCGGTTTGAGAATAGGACGATAATTTCAAAATATATCGATTAAGCTTAAAAACAAGCCGTTTGAGGATGAAAACTCAAACCAACCCCCAAACGGCCCTGTAAGAGGAACGAACACCTCGCACGGGACCAATGTAGCTGGTACGAACTGATCGCATAGTCGTGGGTCTCTCGGTTTGAGAATATAATGATAATTTCAAAATACGTAGATTAGGCTTGAAAATAAGCCGTTTGAGGGAAATCCCAATGAGCCCCCAAACAACCTAGTAAGAGGCACAAACACCTCACACGGGACCAATGTAACTTGTATGAACTAACCGCGCAGTCCCGGGTCTCCCGGTTTGAGAATACGATGATAATTTTAAAATATATCGATTAAGCATAAAAACAATCCCTTAAAGAGTGAAAACCCAAACCTACCCCCAAATGGCCCCGTAAGAAGCACTAACACCTCGCATGGGACCAATATAACATGTACGAACTGACCGCGTTGTCGCGGGTCTCTCGGTTTGAGAATATGAGGATAATTTCAAAATAAGTAGATTAGGCTTGAAAACAAGCCGTTTGAGGGTGAAAACCAAAACTACCCCCCAAATGGCCCCGTATGAGGCACGGACACGTCGAACGAGACCAATGTAACTTGTACAAACTGACCGCGTAGTCGCTGGTCTCCCAGTTTGGGAATATGACGATAATTTCAAAATATATCGATTAAGCTAAAAAAATAAGCTCTTAAAGGGTAAAAACCCAAACTAAATCCCCCAAACGGCCCTAAAAGAGGCACGAACACCTCGCACGGGACTAATTTAACTTGTACGAACTGACAGTGTAGTCACGGGCCTCCTGATTTGATAATATGACGATAATTTCAAAATATATTGATTAAGCTTAAAAATAAGCGCTTAAAGGGTGAAAATCAAACCAGCCCCCAAACGGCCTCGTAAGAGGCACGAACACCTCTCAAGGGACCAATGTAACTTGTACGAACTGATAGCGTAGTCATGGGCCTCTCGGTTTGAGAATTTGATGATAATTTCAAAATATAACAATTAAGCTTAAAAACACTCCCTTAAAGGGTTAAAACCCAAACCATTCCCCAAACGGCCCCGTAAGAGGCACGAACACCTCGCACGGAAGCATTGTAACTTGTACGAACTAACCGTATAGTCACGGGTTCCAGTTTGAGAATATGATGATAATTTTAAAATATATCGATTAAGCTTAAAAACAAGACCTTAAAGGGTTAAAACCCAAACCATACCCCAAACGGTCGCGTAAGAGGCACAAACACCTCGCACGGGACTAATGTAACTTGTACGAACTGACACTGTAGTCACGGGTCTCCCAATTCGATAATATGATAATAATTTCAAAATATATTGATTAAGCTTAAAAACAAGCGCTTAAGGGGAGAAAATTAAAAGCAGTCCCCAAACGGTCCAATAAGAGGCACGAAGACCTCGCATGGGACCAATGTAACTTGTACAAACTGACCACGTAGTCACGGGTCTTGCGATTTGAGAATATGATGATAATTTAAAAATATATCAATTAAGCTTAAAAACAAGCCCTTAATGGGTGAAAACCCAAACCAACCCCCCAAACGGTCCCTTAAGAGGCACCAACACCTCGCACGGGACCAATGTAACTTGGACGAACTGACAGCGTAGTCGCGGGTCTCCCGATTTGTGAATATGACGATAACTTCAAAATATACCGATTAAGCTTAAAAATAAGCCCTTAAAGGGTGAAAACTCAAACCAACCCCCAAACGGCCCCTTAAGAGGCACGAACACCTCGCACGAGACCAATGTAACTTGTACGAACTAACCGCATAGTAACGGGTCACCTGGTTTGAGAATACAATGATAATTTGAAAATATATCGATTAAACTTAATAACAAGCGCTTAGAGGGTGAAAACCGAAACCAACCCCTAAACGGTCCCGTAAGAGGCACGAACACCTCGCACGTGACAAATGTAAGTTGTAGGAACTGATTGCGTAATCGCGGGTCTCTCGGTTTGATAATATGATGATAATTTCAAAATATATCGATTAAGCTTAAAAATAAGCCCTTAAAGGGTGAAAACCCAAACCAGCCCCCAAACGGCCCCGTAAGAGGCACAACACCTCGCACGGGACCAATTTAACTTGTACGAACTGACAGCGTAGTCACAGGCCTCTCGGTTTGAGAATATGATGATAATTTCAAAATATATCGATTAAGCTTAAAAACAAGACCTTAAAGGGTAAAAACCCAAACCAACCCCTAAATGTCCCCGTAAGAGGCACGAACACCTCGCATGGGACCAATGTAACTTTTACGAACCGACTGCGTTGTCGTGGGTCTCCCGGTTTGAGAATATGAGGATAATTTTAGAATAAGTAGATTATGCTTGAAAATAAGCCGTTTGAGGGTGAAAACCCGAACTAGGCCACAAATGGTCCCGTAAGAGGCATGAACACCTCGCACGGGATTAATGTAACTTCTACGAACTGAAAGCGTAGTCACAGGCGTCTCGCCTTGAGAATATGGAAATAATTTCAAAATATATTATAATTTCAAAATATATTGATTAAGATTAAAACCAAGCCCTTAAAGGGTAAAAACCCACACCAACCTTCAAACGGTCCCGTAAGAGCCACAAACACCTCGCACGTGACCAATGTAACTTGTACGAACTGACTGCGTAGTCGCGGGCCCCGGTTTGAGAATATAATAATAATTTCAAAATATATCGATTAAGCTTAAAAACAAGCCCTTAAAGGGTGAAAACCCAAACCAGCCCCCAAACGGCCCCGTAAGAGGCACAAACACCTCGCACGGGAGCAATGTAACTTGTATGAACTGACAGCGTAGTCACAGGCATCTCGTTTTGAGAATATGATGATAATTTCAAAATATATCGATTAAACTAAAAAATAAGCCCTTAAACGGTAAAATCCCAAACCAACCCCCAAACGGCCCCGTAAGAGGCACGAACACCTCGCATCTGACCAATGTAACTTGTACGAACTGGTCGCATTGTCGTGGGTCTCCCGATTTGAGAATATGAGGATAATTTCAAAATACTTAAATTAGGCTTGAAAATAAGCTGTTTGAAGGTAAAAACCCAAACTGACCCCAAACGACCCCGTAAGAGGCACGGACATCTCGCACGGGACCAATGTAACTTGTACGAACTGACCGCGTAGTCGCGGCGGGTCTCCCGGTTTTAGAATATGACGATAATTTCAAAATATATCGATTAAGCATAAAAATAAGATTTTAAAGGGTGAAAACTCAAACCAGACCCTAAACGGTCCTATAAGAGGCACGAACACCTCGCACGAGACCAATGTAACTTGTAAGAACTAACCGCGTAG
The DNA here is from genome assembly GCA_949130495.1 of Sambucus nigra. Lineage (NCBI taxonomy): Eukaryota > Viridiplantae > Streptophyta > Magnoliopsida > Dipsacales > Adoxaceae > Sambucus > Sambucus nigra. The sequence continues at coordinate 538,909,357 of OX422215.1, read as the reverse complement.
TCATGGATCTACCGATTTGAGAATACGATGATAATTTGAAAATATATCGATTAATCTTAATAACAAGCTCTTAAAGGGTAAAAACCTAAACCAACCCCTAAACGGTCCCGTAAGAGGCACGAACACCTCGCACGGTACCAATGTAACTTGTATGAACAAACAGGGTAGTCACGAGCCTCTCGAATTAAGAATATGATGATAATTTTAAAGTATAATGATTAAGCTTAAAAACAAGTGCTTAAAGGGTGAAAACTCAAACCAACCCCCAAACTATCCCGTAAGAGGCACGAACACCTCGCACGGGACCAATGTAACTTATACGAACTGACCGCGTAGTCGCGGGCCTCTCGGTTTGATAATATGACAATAATTTCAAAATATATCGATTGAGCTTAAAAACAAGTCGTTTGAGGGTAAAAACCCAAACTAGCCCCCAAACGGCTCCGTAAGAGGCACGAACACCTCGCACGGGACCAATGTAACTGGTACGAGCTGATCGCGTAGTCGCGAGTCTCCCGATTTGAGAATATAATGATAATTTCAAAATACGTAGATTAGGCTTGAAAACAAGCCCTTTGAAGGGAAAACCCAAATGGCCTAGTAAGAGGCACGAACACCTCGTACAGGACCAATGTAACTTGTATGAACTAATCGTGTAGTCCCGGGTCTCTCGATTTGAGAATACGATGATAATTTGAAAATATATCGATTAAGCTTAAAAATAAGCCCTTAAAGGGTGAAAACCCAAACTAGCCCCCAAACGGTCCCCTAAGAGGCACAAACATCTCGCATGGGACCAATGTAACTTGTACGAACTGACCACATAGTCACGGGCCTGTCAGTTTGAGAATATGACAATAATTTCAAAATATATCGATTAAGCTTAAAAATAAGCCCCTAAAGGGTGAAAACCCAAACCATCCCCCAAACGGCCCCGTAAGAGGCACGAACACCTCGCACGAGACCATTATAACTTGTACGAACTAACCGGGTAGTCACGTGCCTCTCAGTTTCAGAATATGACGATAATTTGAAAATATATAGATGAAGCTTAAAAATAAGCCCTTAAAGGGTGAAAACCCAAACCAGCCCCCAAATGGCCCTATAAGAGGCACAAACACCTCGCACGGGACTAATGTAAATTGTACGAACTAACAGTATAGTCACGGGCCTCTCAGTTTTAGAATATGATGATAATTTCAAAATATATGGATTAAGCTTAAAAATAAGTGCTTAAAGGATGAAAACTCAAAGCAGCCCCCAAATGGTCCCGTTAGAGGCACGAACACCTCGCACGGGACTAATGTAACATCTACGAACTGACAGTTTAGTCACGGGCCTCTCGATTTAAGAATATGATGATAATTTCAAAATATATCGATTAAGCTTAAAAACAAGCTCTTAAAGCGTGAAAACTCAAACCAGCCCCCAAACGGTCTCGTAAGAGCCACCAACACCTCGCACAGGACCAATGTAACTTGTACGAACTGACCTCGTCAGCGGGGTTCTTCCGATTTGAGAATATGATGATAATTTAAAAATATATCGATTTATCTTAAAAATAAGCCCTTAAAGGGCGAAAATCCAAACCAGCCCCCAAACGGTCCCGTAAGAGGCACCAACACCTCGCACAGGACCAATGTAACTTGTATGAACTAACCTCGTAGTCACGGGTCTTCCGATTTGAGAATATGATGATAATTTAAAGACATATTGATTTAGCTTGAAAACAAGCCATTAAAGGTTAAAACTCAAACCAACCCCCAAACGGTCAAGTAAGAGGCACGAACACCTCGCATCGGACCAATGTAACTTGTACGAACTGACAGTGTAGTCACGGGCCTCTCGATTTGAGAATATGATGATAATTTCTAAATATATCGATTAAGCTTAAAAATAAGGCTTAAAGGGTGAAAATCCAAACCAGCACCGAAACGGTTAAGTAAGAGGCACAAACGACTCGCACGGGAAGAATGTAACTTGTACGAACTGACCGCATAGTTGTGGGTCTCCCGGTTTGAGAATATGATGATAATTTCAAAATATATCGATTAAGTTTAAAAACAAGCCCTTAAAGGGTGAAAACTCAAACAACCCCCAAACAGTCCCGTAAGAGGCACGAACACCTGGCACGGGACCAATGTAACTTGTACGAACTGAGCGCGTAGTCGCGGGCCTCTCGATTTGAGAATATGATGATAATTTCAAAATATAACGATTAAGCTTAAAAACAAGCCGTTTGAGGGTGAAAATTCAAACCATCCCCCAAACGGCCCCGTAAGAGGAACGAACACCTAGACCCGGACCAATGTAACTGGTATGAACTGACTACGAAGTCGCGGGTCTCACGGTTTGTGAATATAATGATAATTTCAAAATACGTAGATTAGGCTTGAAAATAAGCCGTTTGAGGGTGAAAATGCAAAAGAGCCCCCAAACGGCCCAGTGAGAGGCACGAACACCTAGCACGGGGCCAATGTAACTTGTATGAACTAATCGCATAGTCACGGGTCTCCCGATTTGAGAATACGATGATAATTTGAAAATACATCGATTAAGCTTGAAAATAAGCCCTTAAAGGGTGAAAACCCAAACCAGCCCCCAAATGACCCCGTAAGAGGCACAAACACCTCGCACGGGACCAATGTAACTTGTACGAACTGACCACGTAGTCACGGGCCTCTCGGTTTGAGAATATGATGATAACTCAAAATATATCGATTAAGCTTAAAAACAAGCCCCTAAAGGGTGAAAACCCAAACCATTCCCCAAATGGCCCGTAAGAGGCACGAACACCTCGCACAGGACCATTTTAACTTGTACGAATTAAGCGTGTAGTCACGGGCCTCTCGGTTTGTGAATATGATGATAATTTGACAATATATCGATGAAGCTTAAAAATAAGCCCTTTAAGGGTGAAAACCCAAACCAACCCCCAAATGGCCCCGTAAGAGGCACAAACACCTCCCACTGGATAATGTAACTTTTACGAACTAACAGTGTAGTCACGGGCCTCTCGGTTTGAGAATATGCCGATAATTTCAAAATATATCGATTAAGCTTAAAACCAAGTGATTAAAGGATGAAAACTCAAACCAGCCCCCAAACGGTCCCGTAAGAGGCACGAACACCTCGCACGGGACTAATGTAACTTGTAAGACCTGACAGTTAAGTCACGGGGCTCTCGATTTGAGAATATAATGATAATTTCAAAATATATCGATTAAGCTTAAAACAAGCGTTTAAAGGGTGATTACTCAAACCAACCTCCAAACGGTCCCGTAAGAGGCACGGACACCTCGCACGGGACCAATGTAACTTGTACAAACTGACCACATAGTCGAGCGTCTCTCGGTTTGAAAATATGATGATAATTTCAAAATATATCGATCAATCTTACAAACAAGCACTTAAAGGGTGAAAATCCAAACCAGCCACCAAACGGTCCCGTAAGAGGCACCAACACCTCGCACGGGACCAATGTAACTTGTACGAACTGACCGCATAGTCGCGGATCTTCCAGTTTGAGAATATGATGATAATTTCAAAATATATCGATTAAGCTAAAAAATAAGCCCTTAAAGGGTGAAAAATCAAACCAACCCCCAAACGGTCCAATAAGAGGCACGAACACCTCACACGAGACAAATGTAACTTGTACGAACTGACAGTGTAGTCACGGGCCTCTCGATTTAAGAATATGATGATAATTTCAAAATATATCGATTAAGCTTATAAACAAGCTCTTAAAGGGTGAAAACTCAAACCAGCCCCCAAACAGTCCCGTAAGAGGCACCAACACCTCGCACAGGACCAATGTAACTTGTACGAACTGACCTCATCGTCGGGTTTCTTCCGATTTGAGAATATGATGATAATTTAAAAATATATCGATTTATCTTAAAAATAAGCCCTTAAAGGGCGAAAATCCAAACCAGCCCCCAAACGGTCCCGTAGGAGGCACCAACACCTCGCACAGGACCAATGTAACTTGTACGAACTAACCTCATAGTCGTGGGTCTTCCGATTTGAGAATATGATGATAATTTAAAGACATATCGATTTAGCTTGGAAACAAGCCATTAAAGGTTAAAACTCAAACCAACCCCCAAACAGTCCAGTAAGAGGCACAAACACCTCGCATCGAACCAATGTAACTTGTACGAACTGACAGTGTAGTCACGGGCCTCTCGATTTGAGAATATGATGATAATTTCTAAATATATCGATTAAGCTTAAAAATAAGCGCTTAAAAGGTGAAAATACAAACCAGCACCGAAACGGTTCCGTAAGAGGCACGAACAACTCGCACGGGAAGAATGTAACTTGTACGAACTGACCGCATAGTTGTGGGCCTCCCGGTTTGAGAATATGATGATAATTTCAAAATATATCGATTAAGCTTAAAAACAAGCCCTTAAAGGGTGAAAACTTAAAGAACCCCCAAACAGTCCCGTAAGAGGCACGAACACCTGGCACAGGACCAATGAAACTTGTACGCACTGATCACGTAGTCGCGGGCCTCTCGATTTGAGAATATGATGATAATTTCAAAATATAACGATTAAGCTTAAAAACAAGCCGTTTGAGGGTGAAAATTCAAACCAGCCCCCAAACGGCCCCGTAAGAGGAACGAACACCTAGCCCGAGACCAATGTAACTGGTATGAACTGACTCCGAAGTCGCGGGTCTCATGGTTTGTGAATATAATGATAATTTCAAAATACGTAGATTAGGCTTGAAAATAAGCCGTTTGAGGGTGAAAACCCAAAAGAACCCCCAAACGGCCCAGTGAGAGGCACGAACACCTAGCACGGGGCCAATGTAACTTGTACGAACTAACCGCATAGTCACGGGTCTCCCGATTTGAGAATACGATGATAATTTGAAAATACATCGATTAAGTTTTAAAACAAGCCCTTAAAGGGTGAAAACCAAAACCAACCCCCAAACGGCCCCCTAAGAGGCACAAACACCTCGTACGGGACCAATGTAACTTGTACGAACTGACCACGTAGTCACGAGCCTCTCGGTTTGAGAATATGATGATAACTCAAAATATATCGATTAAGCTTAAAAATAAGCCCCTAAAGGGTGAAAACCCAAACCATCCCCCAAATGGCCCCGTAATAGGCACGAACACCTCGCACGGGACCATTTTAACTTGTACGAACTAACAGTGTAGTCACGGGCCTCTCGGTTTGGGAATATGACGATAATTTGACAATATATCAATGAAGCTTAAAAATAAGCCCTTTAAGGGTGAAAACCCAAACCAGCCCCCAAATGGCCCCGTAAGAGGCACAAACACCTCCCACGGGATAATGTAACTTTTACGAACTAACAGTGTAGTCACGGGCCTCTTGGTTTGAGAATATGCTGATAATTTCAAAATATATCGATTAAGCTTACAAACAAGTGATTAAAGGATGAAAACTCAAACCTGCCTCCAAACGGTCCCATAAAAGGCACGAACACCTCGCACGGGACCAATGTAACTTGTACGAACTGACCACATAGTCGAGCGTCTCTCGGTTTGAAAATATGATGATAATTTCAAAATATATCGATCAATCTTACAAACAAGCGCTTAAAGGGTGAAAATCCAAACCAGCCCCAAACGGTCCCTTAAGAGGCACCAACACCTCGCACGGGACCAATGTAACTTGTACGAACTGATCGCATAGTCGCGGGTCTTATAGTTTGAGAATATGATGATAATTTCAAAATATATCGATTAAGCTAAAAAACAAGACCTTAAGGGTGAAAAATCAAACCAACCCCCAAACGGTCCAATTAGAGGCACGAACACCTCACACGAGACCAATGTAACTTGTACGAACTGACAGTGTAGTCATGGGCCTCTTGGTTTGACAATATGATGATAATTTCAAAATATATCGATTAAGCTTAAAAATAAGCGTTTAAAGGGTGAAAATCCAAACTAACCCCCAAACGGTCTCGGAAGAGGCACGAACACCTCGTACGGGACCAATGTAACTTGTACGAACTGACCGCGCAGTCGCAGGTCTCCCTGTTTGAGAATATGACGATAATTTCAAAATATATCGATTAAGCTTAAAAATAAGCGCTTAAAGGGTGAAAACCCAAACCAGTCCCCAAACGATCCCGCAAGAGGCACGAACACGTCGTACGGGACCAATGTAACTTTACGAACTGACAGTGTAGTCATGAGCCTCACGGTTTGATAATATGACGATATTTTCAAAATATATCGATTAAGCTTAAAAATAAGCGCTTAAAAGGTGAAAACCCAAACCAGCCCCCAAACGGTCCCGTAAAAGGCACGAACACCTCGCACGGGACCAATGTAACTTGTACGAACTGACCGCATAGTTGCGGGTCTCCCGATTGGAGATTATGAAGATAATTTCAAAATATATCGATTAAGCTTAAAAACAAGCCCTTAAAGGGTGAAAACCCAAACCAGCCCCCAAACGGTCCCATAAGAGTCACCAACACCTTACACGGGACCAATGTAACTTGTATGAACTGACCGCGTAGTCGTGGGTCTCTTGATTTGAGAATATGACGATAATTTTAAATTATATTGATTAAGCTTAAAAACAAGCCCTTAAAGGGTGAAAACTCAAACCAACCCCCAAACGGTCCCGTAAGAGGCATGAACACCTCGCACGGGACCAATGTAACTTGTACGAACTGGTAGTGTAGTCACGGGCCTCTTGGTTTGATAATATGATGATAATTTCAAAATATATCGATTAAGCTTACAAACAAGCGCTTAAAGGGTGAAAATCCAAACCAGCCCCCAAACGGTCCCGTAAGAGGCACGAACACCTCGCACGGGACCAATGTAACTTGTACGAACTGACCGCATAGTCGTGGGTTTCTCGATTTAAGAATATGACGATAATTTCAAAATATATCGATTAAGCTTAAAAATAAGCCCTTAAAGGGTGAAAACTCATACCAACCCCCAAACAGTCCTGTAAGAGGTACGAACACCTCGCACGGGACCAATGTAACTTATACGGACTGACCGCATAGTCGTGGGTCTCCCGGTTTGAGAATATGACGATAATTTCAAAAGATATCGATTAAGCTTAAAAATAAGCCCTTAAAGGATGAAAACTCAGACCAACCCCCAAACGGTCCTGTAATTAGCACGAACACCTCACACGAGACTAATGTAATTTGTACGAACTGATAGTGTAGTCACGGGCCTCTCGGTTCGAGAATATGATGATAATTTCAAAATATATTAATTAAGCTTAAAAACAAGCCCTTAAAGGGTGAAAACCCAAACCAACCGCCAAACGATCCCATAAGAGGCATGGACACCTCGCACGGGACCAATGTAACTCGTAGGAACTGATCAGGTATGCATAACTTGCGTAAGATTTTCAATTTTAGAATATAATACTAATTGGAACACCTATGTAATTTTTTAGTTTGAGTAAATTTTTTTATAAATTACTTGGTTACTAATATCTTTTTTTGTATCCTATTTTTTTTTTGCAGGATAACATTTTATCGTTAGCATTTATTCACGTGTAATACATGGAGAACTCAATGATTTACAATAAGGGGTTTATTCATGATTCTACTTTTTTGTGTTATGGTCATCCGGGCTTTTGTAGTTTTATTGTTAACTTTTATGGTCGTGCGGGCTTTTGTAAGTTTATTGTTATATTTTGTGGCCGTGCACGGGCTTTATGTTGCACAGTTTTTATATTAGCATGTTTAGAATATCCAGAAAATAGAGGAAACTCTGCCCAATTTTTTTTGGTCTGTGAACTACTAAAGACTTGTAATATTTTGAATTTTGTATGCACATTAGTTTATCAACAACCTTCGAGATTTGCAATTTATGAATTTTCTTATTTTTAAATAATTATTTTTTTTCTTTTATCCAAAAATTTGGCAGAGTTCAAAAGCGTGCCAAAAGTGTATCAAATTTTGGCACGATTTTGAACTCTGCCAAAAGTTTATCAAAATGTTCTCAATCTGGCACGGCTCAAAACTGTGCCAAAAGTGTACCAGAAATATCAAATTTTGGCACGATTTAAAAGTGTGCCATAAGTGTTCATGTTTGGTCAAATCTGGCACACTTTTGAGCCGTGCTAGAAAAAACTGACCATTTTGGAACAGTTATTCTGGCACAGTTCAAAACCATGCCAGATTCCTATTTTTGGTGTAGTGGAGACTTGTTGCCATTTTGGGCCATAGCAAGTGGAAGCTTCGGTCAATGGTGGTATCGTTAGTGCGTGTACAGCGGGGACAACAAACTGTTACCGAGTCGACATGAGAGCACAAGGATGACATTCGGTAAAAGTATCCAGAGATCATTATGACAGGTAAGTTCAAATTTCGGGGAAATATTTCGTTATTAGGGGGAGAATGTAATACCCCTTACTTTTATGATTATTTTATTTTCGTGTGCTTATAATTATTAATTTAATTAGGAGAAATTAAATTGAGTTTCGATAAATATTAATTACCGAGATAAAATATTAATATTTATTAGTATTATTATTTACTTGCGTGTGATAAGTAAATAGATATATGATTTACTATATGTTGTGTATGAGTTAAAGCGACGATTTATTATTATATGTCAATAAAGTGTTACATTGGTGAATCGGTATAATTTATGAACGACGTGTATGGAACACAAGTATCAAGTCCGATTAATGGGATGGTAGCATTTGTCTAGTTGTGTGACTCAGATGATCTTTTTTAGTGCATCGGTGATTCGAGAATGGTCAAAATAGTCAAGAATAGGTACTCGGGGGTTATGATTAGGTTCCGGGAGTTTTTTAGACACAACAGGACCCGTATAAGGGTAAGATGGTGTTTTTACAATTACAATTTAATGGGAAAACGGGATTAGGGTGTAATGAGGCTGTATTTATGGTTTATAGGGGTAGATGTCATCCCCACTCTTCAATATCTACACATTTGAGAATTAGAGAGAGTTTAAGAGAAGAGTCGGAAGAAGAAAATGAAAAAATAGGTTTGGAGAAGAGAAGAGAGGGAACCATCTCTGGATTTAAGCAATCACAAATGTAGAGAGGCAAGTAATTACTTGCTTTAAATTACATGATTAGGTAGTTAATCACTTTCATTATTAATGGTGTAAAAATCTGCGATTTAAAGGTTTGAAGATTGGAAATTTGATTATTAATTAAAAGATCTATGTGTTAAATAATCTTTAATTTAAATTGATTACTAGTTGATAATAATCATGTAGGAATTTTGAAATTAAATATGGGTTTATAATGTTGAGCATGTAGAACATTGATAAGAAGGCTGAATTAATGAAAATCCAATTTAGATAAATTCAGGGATTGTTAGAATTGACGTTTGATTTAGAATCATAGGATTTGGATGAGGGATTCAGGGTTAATTATATGTTATAATACTTCTAGGATGTTAGTATAATGATGTATGAGGTTAATTTTATGTTTTGGATGTTTTGGGACCTATATTGGAGGGTTTGGAGGAGAAAAACTCAAGGAAGAAGATGACAGGCACCCCAGCAAATTGAACCAGTTTGCTGGGGGAGCGAACCGGTTCGATCTGCTGAGTGACCCGATTCGATTTACTGGCCTGCTAAGTTTTTATTCGTGTAGTATTTTGACTCTTAAGATCTTGGGAAACGATCGTAGGGGATTCTGGGGTATTGTGAAACTACTGATGAATGCTTTCCATGGATTGGTATTTGTGATAGGTCAACGAATAAATAGGTTTGGGTGAGGAGAACCTGGGAATTCGAGTGAGTGAATATTTAGATATTTAATTGAAAAATTGGTTCAAACTTCGAGATTCAGAGACTAGTACATTATGGGATGTGCATATGAGGGAAGTACTTTATATATATTAAACGTACCTATATATATATATACGTATTAGAGTGATGTGTATATATATATGTGTGTGTGTGTGTGTGTGTGCTACTTGTTTATATTAAGCATACCTACTTGGTAGTGCTATCGTGAGAAGGTTGTGCGTAGTGGGCAATCCACCCTGGCGTTAACCAGCAGGTATCGGATTGATTCCTCGTGTCATAATACTGTTGCATGACCACTATCCACGTGTGAGGATAGGTGTTTATTTGAAGATCGGTTGGGTGCGATATGGTTTGATCGCAACCCCTGGACGTGTGTTTATGGCCGCTTCTATTATATGTGTTTACATTTTGATTCGGTGGTGAGATTCTGACTCGGTGGTTTAGTGTGATGCGTCATGCTTGGAGCCCGATAGCACATGAGAGATGTATCCGTGAGGTCCATGCTCTGTGGATACGGTTATACATATATAGCGAGCGATGTCTATGTATTTTACATGATATAGCGTGTACATATAATAATAGAATGAGTGTAGTTATGTTTTATTTATTGTGTGAATATTTATTGATAGCAAGTATGTCGCTATGATATTGTTTATGAACATATACCTAGTGAGGGTAGTTTATATTCAGCTAATCAATAGTATTAATGATATTGGGCTTGGATCAAGGATATATGTCCTAATTAGATTAGGAAGTATAATTAGGATAATAAAATGAACACATTCGGTGTGCACTGTAGATGAAAGTTGAGGTTTTATCTCATGTGAGTGCGACCGGTTAATTAATTATGAAAGTAATACCCTACGAGTTTTGTCGATTTAAAACAATTAATTACTTGCAAAAAAATTTCAAATTTTTCAGGCTTTGTCCCGTGGGCAAATTGGTTTTCTGTTTTCTTTTTTTAAAACCCCATGTGCGCAGTATCGGCAACCAGGACCACAAGGATAGATCATTTCTTGTCATTGCAGTAGTTGTGGGCGTTACAGGATTTAACTTAGTCACCTCAGTTCATTCAATCTAAAAAGTATCTTTATCATTCTAGTAATTCATTTTGGGGGTGTTGATCGTAGTTTGGATTGGAGTTTATTTATGTCAGGACATCATTTCATTTATCAGTTTATTTTGGTTGGATGCTACTATTTATTAATAGATGGTTTATTCGATTCACTTTTGTTATTTATGCATAGTGATTTATTATGTTCATTAAGTTGTATGATTTTATTCGCATTAATTTATATTGATTGTTGCGGCAATGATGCTGAGAATGAAACCATACTGATATTCCTATTTTATTTTAGTAGAGGATTGACCGCCCGGTATTAGAATAGGTGAGTTGTTACAATATTTTATAACACTCCCCGTGGGATGTACGCTATATCCAACATTCAATGAATGTTGCTTCATCAAAACCTTACTAAGGAAAAATCGAGTGTAAAAAAAAGTGAAGGAAAAAGAGTATAACTTTTTTGATAATTGAATCGGTATTGGACGCGCTTAGTGTTGCCTCGTTGAAACGTTTCACTGAAAAACCTAATGGGAAAAACTTGTTAAAGGAAAAAGTTTATAATGCGCATATGTCCAAAATATCATATTCTTAGATTCCCCCTATTTGGATACTGTCCATGATTATGGCATTTTTGTGATGATTGAATCGATGCATATCAGTTTCATACACAACCTTCTGAAATATTTTTTAGACTTGTTAAATAAATTTGATAGGTTGTTATTTCAATTTCATTTTTCATCATAAGCTTGACTTCCATAAGACTTGGGTGAAAACGGATGAACATATCACTTTATCGGATCTATTTGATTTCAGTAGCATAACTCTTCTGGAGTTTATGGATGTAGAAGAACTGAAATGTGTTACTCATATCTCACTTGATAGACTTTTCTATTGTGGACTATACAAGAACTATTTCCTTTATAAGTAGTAGTAACAACATATGTTATTTGAGGCAAGTCATAAGTTCTTTTATTATTCCTTATGAGGATCCCAGAGATAGCCTGGTTATATATAATTGACTAGACAAAAAATATCACATAATATTATTGATATTAGTCCTATACTTCGCATATTAAATGATAATTGTTTCTTACAAAGATATTGATTGCCATTATTATGTTCGGTATTATGTTATGTTTGATAATATACTAATAAGATAAAAATAATACAATAACAACATGTTAATATGGTACTTCTAAACCAAGTATATATATGTCATCCCTTAGGATGATATGGATATTGTAATATCCAAAGACCATGGGTATATTAAAATGGTGTGCTTAATATATGCTAAAGTATTATAGGACTTTTCAATCCATTTAGCAAATGAATAAGTGTTCACCCAAATTTATTCTTGATCGGCAGACCGAGATAATAACTTAATAGCAAAGTACACTTAGGTCCCTCGCGAACAAATTTTAAATATTAAAGGAATTTTGACAAATTTTAAACACTTAGATCCACTAATTCTCTTCTTGGAGAAGTCCACACTAGTGGAATCACAAGTGGACCTAATTAAAAATTGTCCTTAAATGTTTAAAAATTGTCAAAAAGGGACCTAATTATAAATTGCTCATAACTTAATACCCCAAGATCATTAATTTTGGAATTCCTTAAAATTGGGTATTTACATTTCAATTAAGATCTTCAGGAGCACATCCATTTATGGATATTTTTATAATGTCATTTTTACATATATGATTATTCTCATACCTTTAATTAGATAAGTATTTTTTAAGACTGTTATACCTATATCCATTTGGATTGTCTGTTGTATAATGAATGTCTTAGTATGTTTGAGTTCGTACTACTTAAGCAAATATTCACGAGTCTCATATAATATATTTTAAAAAATTCAAAGCTAGTCAGAAATTTGAAAAGTATTTACGATCATAATGAGATGGTATGTTCGTATATAACCAATATTCAGTTTCTACAAGAAACCTTATGCCATAGGTCGTGCACTTGTTTTAGCGAGTTTATCACTTCACTTTCTTATTAACACCCATACATAACCTTCAGGGTTAATACCTTATAGGCTTTCTACTATAGGTCCAAATACACCACATATATTAAGAGACTTGAATTATATCATCATGGCATTTTCTCACTTTGGTCAATATATTCTTTGTCGACATTCATTTATAATATGTGGATTTGTATCATCATTGCATTTTTATTTGTGTAGCTATAACATATATAATTATATCATCGACGATCATCTTTAACAATCCCACTTTTCTCTTATATATATATATATAACATAGAGATCTCATTTAATATTAGGTACCTTTGTTCAACCTTAGGGGCTTTATAGTCACTTCATGGACTTATGCCATTTCTTAGACAATGACCTCTTCTGAGGTTTTAGAGAAGGTAGATCTTTTGTTCAAAACCTCTTCTGAGAGCGTTATTTGGGAATGATTTTATTTAACCTTAACTATTAGGGAATCAAGAAGTTAGTACTAATAGGTTTTCCACGCTTTTGGTGTACAATAAATTTATTTGCTGTCAAATTTATTTTGTCCTCGTGTGACAATGATTTTTGCAAGCACAGTTACAACGAGTCCTTGAGACTAGGTGTTGCAATATCATATTTCACTTCATTTTCACATTAAGCGATATGTGGGTTTAGATGAGACAAAGTGGAAGTATTCCACGTTAATTCTCGTTGTTCTTCAGGAATAATTTGTACTTCATGTACGCTCTATCCTCCCCTAATGGAAAAAATAGTGTCTCGCCAAAATAAAATTGCACATAAATGAAAAACACTATATTTGTCAATAATTCAATAAAGAGTGAATCATACTCTTGTTATAAAAATAAACATAATATAAAATCATAAATATTTTATAAAAAAAAGTCACAGGATATCATTTGTAATTTTAAGGGCCTATAAAAAAATGAGGTGATCAAAATGATTACTATATAATATTACCTAATTAAACTATGGAGCTTCAGGCTGATGACAAAGTGTAATTCTACAATAATAAATGTTGTATAGTATAGCCCTGTGAATAATGAAATAATTGTTTACTAGTGTGATCACTACACCAAATCTACCGAATTGTAACGGTCATTGACCTTGACAAGTTCAACTTGTCAAGGTCAATGAACGTGACAATTCCTGGGGTGACAACTTTTTTTGTCATGAACTTGTCATGGTCATTGACCGTGACAAGCTCGTTAGAATTATCACGGTCATGTCACGGTCCTTGACCTTGACAAGTTTGTCACGATTAAGGACCGTGACAAGCCCGTGACAATGGTTAAAAAATTATCACGGTCAATGGTCGTGACAAGTCCGTGATAAGTTTCTTTGTCAAGGACTTGTCATGGCCAATGACCATGACAATTCTGGGCAGAATTGAAAAAAAAATTTGCTGGGCAGTTTGCCCGCTGCCACTGCCCAGCAGTATATTTGTACCTGTTATAGTAACGTTGTACCTGTTTAAGCATCATATATCCAAATAAAATAAAGATAATGCAAATATACATTCAAAATAGAGACAATATGCATCACGATATAATCCAAATATAATTCCAAATGTACCAACTTAAAAATAATTAAATTCAAATAATGTCACTACATGTATTGGGTAAGGTTAGCTTTGAGGAGGTGAGTAGGCCACGCGATATATAAATTGACACACCCACTCATATACATCGTGCCGCATTATTCGCACAACCACAATGGGGAGTTCTCCTTCCCGGCCATCACATGCGTGACGAGCACCTTAGACTCGATGTCTTGAAGCTCACGTCCATGAACTAGTGCACCCTGGATGATATTAGGGTCCCTCAACCCCCGCCCTATTCGCTGGCCATCAAATATATCCAGTATAAAAACGCTCGGCCAACCAAGTGTCGACATCAGTTGGTCGAAGGGAGCCAAATAGGGAAGTGGATCATCAAAATAAGAGCTCAAACGTGTCGGCGATGAAGCAGCGAGGTCCACATCCTCATCCTCCTGCACCTCCTCCTTCTCCACCACCTTCTCCTTCTCCTTCCCTTTCCCCTTACGGTCTCCGCCCAACGAACCCTTCATGAATGAAAACATATCTTGGACCGTTGCCTCCAAACGGGACAGCTTCGCGTCATACGAGTCCACCGTTCGAGCCAACCCGGTGTCGCTCATCTCCAATCCGATGATCCTAGATTTGGCCACCCGCGAGATCACCCCCTTGTCCTCCACTTGCGATCAGAGCCAAGCACTTGGCTGAGTGCGTCAATGGACGAAGATGCCTTGTCGGCATCAGACTGCGACTCATGCACTTCCTTAAGCTTTGCCTGAAACGACAAAATAAGTAAAATAAGTAAAACACATGATTAGTAAAATAAGTAAATTAAAAAATTATAATGTAATTAATAAAAAGTAAATTGTCGTATTACTTACAATCGTGTCCGCGACGCTCGAGTACACCTCCTTATCCTTCCCCTTCTTCGTCTTAAGAGCCACATAAGTATCGAGCCTATGTGACCTACCCCCAGGGCCACTCCCTGTCCCCTGAAATAAAATAAAGTAAAATTAGTATCAGCCCCACAGAGTAAAATAATGCAGAATAATATATTTCTGTAGTCATAGAAAAATTAAATCTTACCATCATCCTATGCTCCACCTCGGCGTAAGACGTCCGGACGGAGTAGTGCACGTCAGTATTTTTTGCACGATTTTCCCTCCCCGATTGGCGAGATGCCAATTGTCGCTCCCTAATATCATTGTCAATGAACCTTTGCCATTGTGACAATGAGATAGGCTCCTTCGGCGAGACGGATTCACGCATTCAGATAACAGACTCTCATGTCTTCCCAAAGTACCGGGTCCGCATATTTTCCTTCACGTCTTGTGTTGCTCCCTCAACTGCTCCAAGACATAATCGCGTAGCTTTGGATCCAGGCTGAATTGTTCATGTCCAACAAATACAATGTTAGCTGCGAATAAATATAAATATAAATATAAATATAAAAAATGAAATTGAAATCGAAATTGAAATTGAAATTGAAATATTCATATAAATATAAATATAAATACTTTACCTGCAGTGCCACCCAAACTGCTAACTTGTTCTCATATGGCACCTCCTTCCCACTAATGTACCCCGGGCCGATGATCGTCTTTACCAGCTCGAGGGATCTCGCTAATAGCCCCGACTTATTCTCGATGGCCATCCCCAATTTGCCATATTTGGGGAGCCTAGGGGCCGAGGAGACCTCGTCTCCTCCGCTACCACCGAGCCCAGACGACATCATCATCCTCGCCTTAATACCTGAAGGAAACATTTACTGTAACAAAATGTTATTAGTACAAATCAAAATGAATTAGAAGAAGACATGCAAATATATACAATTACTGCAAAAAAAAATTAATTGTAACTGTTAAACATCCCCCCCATCCCTGCCCCCTCCCCTCCTCCCCCCCCCCCCCCCCCCCCCCCACCACCACACAAACAGCCCCCCCCCCCCTCCCCACCTCCCACCCCCCCACCACACACACACGCACACACACCCTGCTCCACCCCCTTCCCCCACCACACACACACACAAACAACCCCACCACACACACACGCACACACTCCCAGCCCCACCCCCTTCCCTCACCACACACACACACACGCACGCACACATATACAC
This sequence comes from Sambucus nigra, assembly GCA_949130495.1. Taxonomy (NCBI): domain Eukaryota; kingdom Viridiplantae; phylum Streptophyta; class Magnoliopsida; order Dipsacales; family Adoxaceae; genus Sambucus; species Sambucus nigra. Next base: position 538,892,885 of record OX422215.1, on the reverse strand, counting down.
ATGTGCACACACACAAACACACACACACACACATATGTACAAATCAAAATGAATTGTTACTACAAATATGTACAATTACTACACACACGCACACTACACATCCCCACCCCCACCCCTACTGCCCACACACACGCATACTACATAAGACAGAAAATGATAAAGTGCAAATCAATTAAAAGCATTAAAAATGGATGTTTCGGTACAAATTCGAATATTTATTACAAATTAAAAAATTATTTAAAATTCGGGTTATCATAAAAAATGGATTGATATTTGGTAGGAGCAGCCAAGTCATCCACACTACTATTTAGACGCTTTGGCGCATGTTGGACAATTGACCACGGCTCGTTGTTGATATACTCCGAGTAAAACACTTGGTTAACCTTTTGAAATGCACAAACAAATGGCTCATCACTCACGTGGTCGTTGCTCTTCAACTTGGACAAGTCAACCATGATCAAATTGGTGAGAGGGTAAACTTTACAAGCATTTTTATCCTCAACTCTTACCCAGTCACAGTAAAATACAACCTCTTTGAAGCTTATATTATCCCATTCAAATATATTTCGAATTATACTATAGTAAGTCATTTCAGCTTCAACGAGGTTTTTATCTTTTGCGCTCGCTCGAAAGAAAGTAAGAGCCTTGTATGAAATGCCCGAGTTTTGTACATTTGTACTTTCCTCGTACACTTTAGCGTCGAAAACGTAACCGTTCAATCGATACTTTTTGTGCTCTTGTGCCACGAACAAGGGTCCAGTGGCTAGACGAGCAAGTCTTGATGTCCCATCTCCCGTCTTTAAGAGCTGAGAATATAGATAAATTTATTATATTAGTTGTAAAATTTGAGTGTAATGTAACGTTATATAACGGCCATTTTCATTATAATTATACAAAAATTAACAACTTTAAGCGACTAAGAATATTATTATACAGAAATTATGCAGTCCCAAACTGTCCAAACAAGACAATTCGAGAGATCTCATTACAGGGGTAATGACTCTCGAACGGGTCTAAGGGCTATTGAATGCGTACGCATAAGAACTAGAAGGCTAGTTCCTATGCGCACTATATGTAGTTTCAAGTATGTTTCATTTAATTATCATACGATATATATATTGTTCGTTATACAAAGTAATTTTAAATAAAAGTTGAAAAATCTCACCCCCATATGGACAATAATCCAGTGGTCATGCCACTTTTAAAATTAACCAGCCCAACATCAATTCACTATAATCCAACCGCAACGTCAACAACAAATGTGTATCCCGTACTCCTTCTAATTCATCTACTCAATTAATTATTTTCATCAATTAAACTAACAATTAAAGTATATAATTATTAATTTACTAATTTACAATAAGGGGCAATCCTACTTTCATATATTAATTTACTAAAAAAATTAATAATTAATTAATTCGTTTACAAGGGACACTACTTACTAAAATTAACCCCCCCCCCCCCACACACACACACACACGCGCGCGCACGCAGCCCCACCCCCCGTCACACCCCCCGCATCATTTCCCTCTCTTGCACATACGCACAAACACGCACACTACACACACATATACACACACGCACATACACACACACGCAGCCCCACCCCTACCCCCATCCTTGCCCCCTCCCCCCCCCCCCCCCCCCGCCCCACCCCCTTCCCCCACCACACACACACACAAACAACCCCACCCCCACTACACACACATACACACACACACCCTACCCCACCCCCACCCCCTTCCCCCACCACACACACACACAAACATATGCACACACACACACACACATATATAAATGGAAGAGAGAGAGACCAGCCTGAAAGTAGAGAGAGAGTGAGAGCAGCGTGTAGAGAGATAGAGAGAGAAATTGGAGGGAAAGAAATCGGTGAGGAAAAAAGGAGGGAAAGGAGTTTTTGCTGACAGATTTGTCATGGTCATTGACCGTGACAACTTTGTATAATTGTCACGGTCATTGACCGTGATAAAAAATGCATATTTTTTTGTCATGGTCAATAACCATGACAAGGCTGGCCGCTGAAAGGGTGCCAATTTTTTCATTTTGATGTAGTGGAGCCTCTGGCTTCCAACACTTGAAGTAAGGCAAAATTACTTTTCTTTCTTTATTAGTATGGTACCCATGAGTTCTTATGCTTATAAAATGAATAAAATTTCTTTCGAATTTTTTTTACATAACTCATCACATATGAATGGGCGGGTACCATACAACAACATCATATAGGATCTTCTGGAGCCTTAGGTTCAACTGTTGTTAAAACCTTTACTATATTATATACCAAATCTAAAAAACTTCTGATTTTTCATAATAATGTGAGTCGTTCATTGTTATCTAGACAAATGTCATGATATAGTTCATAATTTCTATTATAAGATTCAATATAGATTATGAATTGCATGCGAGTTCAAATATATAAATACACAGCAATACGATAATTTATGTTACGGTCAAGTGTTTGGTGACCAAACTTAAACAAATGAAAGTCTTTTTATAAAAATTCCTATCAAATAATTATTAGAGATTCGAAAAATGGGATGTGTAAAAAAATTCAAGTTTTATAACAAGAAATCTTTGAATACCTATTAATCTCAAAAGAATTTCATATTTGAAGATATATATCCTTAGGTTTTTGAAAAGTCACAAAAAATATATGCGTAAAAGTGATGGATTTTAATGGCTCGAGGTCATCACGAATCATAGAATATAGATCATAATATAATCATTATACTTCAAGCACAAAAAACCTTAACTATATAGATATCAGATCGGGATGTATATTTAAAGGGGGGAAAATTGATCAATTAAAGTTTAGAACTTTGGGTTCATAAATGATGAATCAATATTCATATTCTTCTCATATGTCAGAGACTTCAGGGCCAAAAATAAGAAATTTAGGATTCTAATATATAACTAGCAAATAAACCTTTACGTTTTGTCAAAACTTCGGCCTTGGCCTAATATTGATCATTTTTTTTCAAAAATTGTGTAATATATAAAATAAACAGTTGAGGGTATATTATGGATCACTAAAATAATTATGACTAATATTTCGTATAAAAAGTAATGAGAACTTCAAGTTCTCCATTTAATCACTAACTTTATTGGCATGTTCTAAATATATGGTAATTTAAAACTTTAGGTTCCTAGTATGCGATAGTATATTTTTCTTTTTAAAAATGAGGGGGTTATTTTTCAATTTCTAAAAGGATTAGAATGTGAAGAGTAATTGGTATCAAATATTACTAAAAGGATAATTTAATAAAGCAAAGGGTCAAGAGACAAAAGTTAATGATGAAACCATTAATAGGATAATTAAGTGGTCTTTAATCATTATAAGAGTATTAAAAACATATGTCATTTATTAACAAAAATAAAAATCCAATACATTGAAAAGACTTGTTATAATATCCAATTTATTTTGAAACTAATTCCAAAAAAAATAAGATATTTTTCGCTTCAGATTCAAATTATTATTATATCTTTAATACGATAATATTATAGATTTTAATAGCTATAAATACACTCATCTCATCTCTTCAATGACAACACCTATCTCTCTCTCTATCTTTCTCATAACAATCCTCTATCTACCTTTCCATCTCCTATAATATATCCATTTGTCTCCTTCTCTCCCCATTATTTCTAATAAACCCCTAACATTTCATTCGTCATGTACAAAGGCCATTTTTCTAGAACCAATCATTGTGTACACGTTTCCTCTAGTACATCTGTCACTTTGTCTTATCACACCCCTAAGATCCTCAATTGTGCACAGCTATTTCCATCAATTATTATGGGTAATTCCATTTTAAATATGTCAAAAAAATTCATTGTTAATGTTTTTAATTAACGATTTCATGCTAATATTTGCTGCTTTTAAGATATTTGGGTTTTATGGATATGATAATGATGTCCACTATTTTGGGTAGGTATAGATCGGGTACGATTGTTGTATTTGATGGTTGGTTTTCCATTCTAAATATGTCAAAATTTTCCACTGTCAATGTTTTTAATTAATGATTTTATGCTAGTGTTTGCTTCTTTGGAAATATTTGGGTTTTATGGAGATGATGATGATGTCCACTGTTTTGGTAGGTCTGGATCGGGTAAGTTCGTTGTATTTTATGGTTAGTTTTAGTATAATCCTATCTTCACAGGATTAATAGGAAATGTTAAGTCATTGGTACCATTACAATTTTAATTAATATTTTATTCTTTGTGCAAGATATGAAAATGATGCGGTTTTCAGATTTATTATATGAATACCATTCATGTTATGACCATTATGTTAATTTATACTCAATGCACCTGTGATAGATCTTTTTGAAATACCTTTCACATGTAACTTATGTTTTACTTGCTATACAGTGATTTGTTTAGAAGAATTCAATTTTGTCTTTCATTAGAAAACTATAAATTGAGTATACTATTTAACTGTGTCAACTTCTTTTTTATGGTTGGTTATATGAAAGGTAAAAATAAAAAGATAAATACATCGGTATTACCATGTCAATTCTCATCAACTTCAGTAGAGGCTACAACAAAACTAGTTACACTTTGTTTAGCATTAGTTGAGGAGAGAAGGGCTTTGATGGGTTGTTTTCTTACAACAAGTTAGTCCATGGGAGTATTACTTGCATTCGTTCGAATTATAATAGATTTGATCGGGGATGAAATACTAAATTTGTTCTCAAATCTATTCGCAGTATAGATTTACACCCGCGCATCGCGTGGGCTCTATTTTAGTTATAAATAATTATGATTTTTTTTTAAATTCATACCCCGTGAATAATCAAGACTTTAAGTTTCGATTTGTGGTATATTTTTATTTGAGCTTCAAGTCCAGATAATTTTAAATAAAATGAGAGCGTCAGGCCTTATATTTTACATCCCAATTATAAATAATATGTTGTGAACTTCGCGTTACAATAATGAATAGGGATCTCCATATCACAAATTAATGATAATTTGAAAAGTCTTGATTTATACCCTTTCAATTTGGCCGTCAAAACTTCAAGGTTGATTGTGGTATTCTTTCTTTTGACACTTTAGGTCCAAATAATTTAGGAACTTGAGGCTTCTAAAATATGAATGGAAAAAAATTCAATTTTCATATTTGAATAATTATTGAAAAAACTTCAGGTCCCACTTATAAATAATTATGGCAACTTCATATAACAATTATTAGATACTTAACGACATTGAACCTGGCCAATTATATCCAAACTTCAAATTTGATAATGGATCGAATTGTTTGGTCAGGTCCAAAATATAAATAGTAACGGAGAAATTTTAGTCCAATTTGAAATGATTTGGGAACTTCTAGCCCAAATTAAAATCTCTATATGAGAACTTAATGCCCAAAATTAAATTACTATATGGGAACTTTAGGTCCCAAATTTAAAATAGTAAAGATCTAGTTTTAATTATAAGTCCCAACTTTGAATAATAATAAGGAACTTCGGGTCCTAATAAATATTCACAATTTGAATATGTAAAATTTTATTAATAGCTTAAATTACGGGGTTAATATAAGAATAATTAGAAGTATAAAGAATTGTAAGTACATTTTTTAGTTGTGAAACTTACCGTGATAGTTAGAATATCAAAATGAGGATGACAATTGTATAAACCATAATTTTGATGCTTGAAACCAAAGAAAGAATGAAGTCATCCAAATTCCTAAAATATCAATCCCAGTATATCATCTAGAATAGAAAACGTAGGTGGAATAAATATAGTATGGTTTGTGCGTGATGACAGTCGATGATGAAAATTATATTGGAGCATTCATGCTGATAACATGTTGTAAAATAAAAAAGATACAGAGAGAATTTAGAGGAGAAAACATTTTATTTCATTGGTATATTAATACTCAAGGGATATGAAACTTATATAGAGTACAAAATAAGGTACCCTTTAATAATTGTGAGATATTCATGGATATCCACTAAATACGAATTTCATAACACACAATTTTTTTGGGGTCAATACTCCAATGCCAAAAAGAATGACAAATATTTTTTTGCAGCAATTCCAATGTCCACACCCTAAAAATCCTTCCCCACACCCTTTTCATAAATCTAACATAGAATGACCAAAATACCCTCTATTTTTCCTTTAAAATATAATATAATTTTGAAATATAACATTATTTTAGGTATTTAAATATAATATAATTTTAAAACACAACATCATTTTAGTTAAAATAAAATCTACACTTTAAGATAAAAAGTGATTTTATTATTATTATTGTTATTTCGATTTTTGACTTTAACACATTACTAATTTTTTAATTAAACTATATAGTACATTTTTTTATGAATTTATTAGATTTTGTTATATTTTTCATCACAAAATATGAAACTTTCTCCATGAAAAGTGATATTTGGTGACATTTAAACAACTTTTAACCCAAAGAAGTGTATAATGAAAAAAAAATTAACAAACGAAAAAATAGTTTTTAACAAAATAAAAACAGTTTTAACAAAAAAAAAACTTTTTTAACAAAATAAAAACTGTTTATAAAAACAATTTTAACAAAACAAAACATTTTATAACAATGAAACAATATCTTTAAAAAAATCAATTTTTAAAGAATAAAAATAATTTTTAAAAAATGCTTTTAGAAAAATAAAAACACTTTAGTTAAAGAGAGAAAAAAAACAGTTTTTAACAAAAAAACAGTTTTAAAAGTGTTTTAATATCATCAAATATCACTTTTTCATGGAGAAAGTTTCATATTTAGCGACGAAAAATATAACAAAGTCTAATAAATTCATAAAAAAATGTACTATGTAGTCTAATTAAAAAAAATAGTAATGTATTAAAGTCAAAAATCAAAATAACAATAATAATAATAAATTATATTTTATCTTAGATTAAAATGATGTTATGTTTTAAAATTATATTATATTTAAATACCTAAAATAATTTTGTGTTTTGAAATTATTATTTTTAGGGTCATTTACTATTTGGGGTACATTTGTTTATAAGAATTGGGGCTTGGGGTACACTAGTTTCCATTATAGTTGCATGGGTGTCATTTTTTACGAAAACCTTTAGTTGACCGTTGACTTTCGTTTTCTATAAATCAAATGAACATTTTGCCCCCATTTAATATACCTATCCATTATATACATATACATCATATGTTTTAAATGCATTAAAAAATATATTTATTTATAAAATAAGTTAAAATACTATATTTATAAATAAAAAAGTATAAAATAAATATGTTATATAAAAACTAAAAGTTTTTTTTGCGACTATTTATAAAAACTTTTTGTAACCGTTTTGAAACTAACAATTATTTTGTTTTAAACTTTTAACAATTATTTCATTGCTGTTTTTTTAAAATCTTTTAACAGTTATTTCATAACTGTTTTTTTAAAACTTTTAACGATATTTTTTTAAATAAAGTGTTTATAACTTTTTTAAAATAATTTATAATAATTTTTTTTTAAATTGTGTTTTTTTAAGTAGAGTTTTTATAAAAATCGCCAAACAATATATTAATTATCCCTTTACTAATTAATGTCCAAACAAATTCTTCTAACTCGCAAATGCCTTTGAGATTAGTGGTCCATGACTAATGACTTGATATATTGAACTAAAATATTTTATTTTGAAACACAAAAATATTAACTTAGGATATTTTATTATATTAATATTATTAAGTCACTCTGTATTTCCACTCATGGAAAACTAGTTAAAAAAGGCTACTTTCTAATTTATTTTATTCAAATTTTAATACAGGATAGTATAGCATAGTGGGCAAGATTTGTGCAACACCCATATTTGTGTCCAATATGAGACACCAGAAATGCTCTTCTCGTCTTTATGCTCATTTCAAAAATCGCCCAACTGGTCAACTTTTCAAACTAGCTCAACAATTGAAAAATAAAAGAAAAAAAAAACAGAATAAGAGAGGTCCTTTTAAATATTTCTATTACGTGAAGCCCACATATGTTTGTGTTTTTAACAAAAATCCTCTGTAAATCGATGCAATATATGTACCAAGAAATTACTAAACTCGAAACAAGTGAGCACTCAAACTATATATTTTTGTGTACTCATCTGATGTAGCCTAGGTGCATTATCTCTGTTAGTTGTTTGGTAATCGAACTTGTTGTATATTAAGTGGGAAACGTTTTTTTCCTAAAAATAATTTTTTTAATCTGAAACCAATTTTTTTTTCATATTTTTTTTCTAGAAATTATTCATTTTGTAGTTTGAAATCATTTTTTGGGTGTAAAACAATTTTTTCTTGTTGAATATCATTTTAATTTGTGAAAAACATTTTTTTCTGGTAATATATTTTTTTAACTAAAATCGGTTTTATTTTTGCTTTTATGCTGGAATTTTTTTTTTTTTTTTATGAAATCATTTTAATCATTTTTAAAAATAATTTTTTCAAAGAGTTTGGAGGAAATAATCATTAAAAATATATTTTTTTAAAGTTTGGAGGAAATAATAGTTAAAAATAATTTTTAAAACAGTTATAAGAACATTATTTTTAATAACTTTTGGTTTCAAAACAGTTACAAAGTTTTTTTTAGATTGTCAAAAAACGTTATTTAAAGCAGTAATAAAAACAACTACGAAAAGTTATTTTGTAAAAATAGGCTACTTAAAAAAAATATTAAATACTGTTCTTTATAAAATAACTTTATTTTTATAATTTTTTATTTATAAAAATAGTATTTAACATATTTTATAGATAAATATTTTTTTTAATGTATTTAAAACATAAGATGTGTGTGTGTGTGTGTGTGTGTGTGTGTATATATATATATATATTCTCAGGAAAGGACCTCCAAAAAATGGACTAAAAACGGACTGATTTTTAAAAAATAGTAAAATGCATTTTTTTGAGTTGATTTTTTTTTTGTATATATAGACATACATGGGTACCCAATAAAAAATCAACTCAAAATAAATTTGTTTACTATTTTTAAAAAATCTTTCAAAATCTGTCAATATATGTTTGGGTTTGCGCCAGCAAAATTTGATAGATTTTGAAAGATTTTTTTAAAATAGCAAACAAATTTATTTTGAGCTGATTTTTTTTTGTAGGGGTACCCATGTATGTCTATATATCTCAAAAAAATGCATTTTACTATTTTAAATAGTCGGACCATTTTGGTCCGTTTATAATCCCAAAAACGGACGTCCGTTTAAGAGAAGCCCTCTCTCTCTCTCTCTCTCTCTCTCTCTCTCTCTCTCTCTCTATATATATATATATATATATATATATATATATATATATATCAAGGTTCTAAAAAACGCGGGGGGGGTGACCGAGGCGTTGAGGCCAAGCCTTAAGCCTTAAAAGTCTATGCAGACCTTAAGGGTAAAAAGGCGTGAAAAAACGTTTAGGCCTTTTTAAATATATTTTAACATTTTTAACGATAACAATGTTATTAAAAATACTAAAATGACACATACCTTAAAGTATCTCTGAATATATGCAAACTAAGATACAATTTTTTTTAAATACTAAGAAAAAAAAGAAAAAGAAAAAAAGAGCGTTTTTTTGGACGAGAGGCAGAGAGGTTTGGGATACCATTTGTCTTTTGATTGTTTTGAATAAAATATTGGTTCGATTTAAAAAAAAAAGTCTTTAAAATGCGATATCGTTTCAATAAAGTGTTTTGTTTTTAAAAACAGTGCGCCTTAAGCCTTTTACTAAGAATAAGGTGTAAAAGGCGTAAGGCGAGGTTATTGTTCTAAAAAACCTGCATAGTCTTAAGGCTTGGGGAAAAAAAACCCGCCTTAAGTTTTTTACACCTTATTCTTGGTAAAACCCTTAAGGCACACTTTTTTTTAAAAACGACAATGCTTTAGTGAAACGATATCGCCTTTTAAAGATTTTTTTTACAAACTAGATTATTATCTCATCCAAAATAATCAAATAGTATTTTAATTTGCATATATTCAGACATATTTTTGTGATATGTACAATTTTAGTATTTTAATAGCCTTGTTATGGGTAAAAAATCTTAAAATATATAAAGAAAGCCTAAACGCCTTTTCACGCCTAAGCTCGCCTAGGCTTAAGGCTTGACCTCCATGCCACGATCACGTCCCGCGCTTTTTAGAACTTCGGGGGGGCGTTTCTCCCAAGCCTTAACCCTAGGCAAGCTTTTTAGAACACTGATATATATATATATATATATATATATATATATGAAAAATGGTCATTTGATTCATTAAAAACGGAAGTCAACAGTCAACTGACGATTTTCGTCAAAAATGGCACCCATGCAACTATAATGTAAATTAGTGTACCCTAAGCCCCAATCAATATACTATATATGAATATGGTGTCTTCTTGTGTAGTTATGCCTTGGCATGTCTCGACTTTTGCAAGTCCTTATCTCGAAAAAATCTCCTTAAAGTCTCCTCTTTGCGGAAACTATCTCCCAGGGGAATATTGAACACAAACATCTCGCCGGTCGGAGGGGATTGACTCTAGTTATGGAGGCTCTATCTATACTCTTTGGATCGTGCTTGTAAAGAAATCGTTTGTTTAAATCGACTAATTTGATAATACTGTTCTAAAGTAGGTCCAAATCCGAATCAGAATCCGATCCATTTAAGCGGATATGGATCATGCCTAAATTTCGATTATCCGATTATTAAATGGAGCGGATTTGGATTCATATACTCTGATCCGTTAATAATCTGATCCGATTAATATATATATTATATTTTTAATTAATATATATTGTATTTAATAATATTTTAAATATATATTATAATAGCTCTTTATTTCGTTATTTGTTTTTTTGGAACATTTGCAAAATAAATTTATGAAATAAGAGTTGAAAATAAAAATGTTGCAAATCAATTTTAAAATAAAATGGATAATCGGATCAGGTCTGAATTTGTTTAACATAAACGGATATGGATTTGGATTTGCCTGATCTGGTCCGAATTTGATCTGTTTACAGGTCTAGTTATGCCATGTGGCTTATTAAATAAATGCTAATTAGACTCTATAAAATAAAAGACTTTGCTATGCACACGTCTCTTCCTTTTATTGTTCCTTTCTAGACCTATCCAAATCTAAACATCCGTCATTTCCACTTTCACCATACCTCTCCCTTCTTTAATCTCATTTTTCCTTTTCTTCTTCTCTACTTCCATGTCCCTTCTTCTCCTTTATTTCTCTTATTCTTCAAGCCTTTGTTCTTCCTCCACCCCAGTGGTTTCTCTTTTTATACTTCATTCGCAGATGATGAGTTAAAGATTCTTTTTATGATGTGACAGGTAGAGAAGCATGCGGGTGAGCAGAGGCTGAAAATGGGCACTCTAAGATCATCTCAAAAATCAATAGTTGCAAACATCTAGTTAGATTATGGTATTTCGATGTATATATATTATTTCTTCTTATTTTTTTGCAATATTATATGACCTTCACTAATTACACATAAAGTTTCAGATTATTGTTCGAGGTTTTAGGTGGTGGCAATTCAAGAATTTTTGTAATGGAGAATTAGGATTTTTGTTAGCGGTGGTGATTTTGTTTTAGGGTTACAGGGTAGGCCTCTAAATGAGTCGTGTCGAGTCGTTTTCGAATCTACACATGTGACTTTTTTTGTGTGAAAAAAACTATCGTTGTTTCTCTAAGGAATCCTGATGGTAGATATTATCAGACACATTGTCCTCGGAACTTGCAAGTTAAGATATTGCCAACCTATTCAGGTTTATATTTTGTTATTAATGTTTTTTAGTTTTTCCTTTTTATTCTATGGCAGGTGATTTCATGTCAATTTGAATGAGTTATTCTGGACTTGATATTTAGTATGTAGTTTTTAGTAGTTGTACACATCTCTTTTGTCTTTCCCCTTCTTACTTTGATGTTTGCAAATATTGATGTATGGTTCTCATTCTTTTCTTATATGAGATATAGTCAAATAATTTGGTTGTAATGTAAATTAGTAAATGACGGAAGAACATTGAAGTGGCTAAATAATTAATTTGCAGAGGGTGATGCTTATAACTCCATTTGAAAGTTTTAGTCAAAAATTTTGTGTCGATGTTTGAAAGCTCAACACTGACATAAAAGCAAAGTTAGATTATTATATACTTTTGGATCCTTGAAAATATGTGATTTGGAAAAATTAATTTACTTTATATGTTACTTTTGCTTGAGAGAATGTGTATTAATATGCTATCTCATGTTAATTGTTTTTCGAAATGCTAATAGGGGCAAAGAAATTCATGTATTCTTCACTTCATATAGTATTAATTTATATATTTTTTGTTTCGATATTTTTTAGATATTATTAATATATTTTATTTAATTTTTACAATTTAGTAGATTTGGTATCAAATGAAGAATAAATTTAAATTATTGTAATTTTCACTACAAAAATGTCTTACTTTTTTTATTATGTAATTTATTTAATAAGCCTTGCAAAGCATTCGCGCATCGCGCAACATTTAAATCTAATTATTATAAATAAATGTGTTTCAAAAAATAAATGACTTTTTTAAGAAAAGATTGGAGGATATTTTGACCCTCGTATGTTGAATTTATGAAAAAGGTTCAGGGGAGGATAATAATAACTATAAGTAAATTCTAAAGGTGCAAGTCTATAGGCAGAATCTTTGCTCTTAGGCGCACTGTAATTTCACTTCCAGATATGTCATGGCTGACCTACTACATAAATTGGACCCAATTATAATTTATTTTGAACATATAAACACATTATAATTTATACCCGTTAAAAATAAAGCCCAAATAATTGAGTTCAAAGGAAACCCTAGGTTCAATGAATCATTATGAGCAATGAACAATCCCAGCTTGCAACATGGTGTAAATGATTAGTGAATGAAGCTAAAACAACGGCCCTCTTACATGCCCAACCCCAGAAAAGCGAGACTAGTAATAGTTTCCCATAAAATCCACCCATACCTTTATTTCTCTCTTTTGATTGTTCTAACTTTTCTTTATTTTATTAAGCGTTTGGCATTTGCAACTAATAAAGTTTTTCTCCAGAGTTCGGTTTTTGGGACCCATTTGCTGACATCACTTCCTCAAACCCACAAAAACAAAGGGAAAAGCGCCAAAGATAAAGCTAGTTAACTGATTGTGATAGGATAGCAAGTTAAAAACAGCAAACAAACACTTGCGTGAGCATTCACTTGCTTATTAGTGGGTTGTCAGAGTCAAAGAGTCGAAAAGGGCTGGTTTTGCTGTCCTTTAAAATTGTGTTCCAGCCTTTGGTGGGGACTTGACCCGGTCTCATAATTTTTACTATATGATTTTTATTTCTAGTTCAACTCTATTTTTTTTTCTTGAAAAATAATAATCAAGGACATTATAATATGCGTAGTTGTATGGCAGCTCCTAAAGAGAACTCATTTGTGCCTAATTTGTTTTAAGAGCACCTCTACAGGTATGTATGTATATATGTATGCATGTGTATATATACATATATGCAGAAATATATATATAAAATAAAGTATAAAACTTATGTATGTCATAAGTTTAGTTAATGATGTCATCAATGGGGTTTGCAATTGATGGTTGAGATTGAATATGGAGGATTTGAATTTAATGGTTGAGAATCATTTAAAAATGTATGGCTCGGACTAAGCAATGGATTGTGACAGACTTGGGACTCACAATCATAGAGTAGAGGGGCTGCAGTACATCCTAAGGAACTTTCTCCATATCTTCACGTGAAATCATGTACTTCACTCCAACCTGAGACAAAGTTACGGAGGAAAAAAAATCACCTTTTGAAAAGCTGAAGCTGCTTGAGTTTCTTCAATTACGGTAAGTTTCTCTCTTCATTGTTTGCTAAAAATCTTAAATTTTTATTAACTGAGTTTATGGATTTACACATACTACTAGGTTTACTGGGTTTACTGGGTTTCTTTGTTCATAGCTACGTTGATCTTCGCTTTGTTCAAAACTTCATAATAGCGTTGATATACAAAATTTCGCACTGGTTTGCCAGTTATCATAATAGCATTTGAAAACTTCATAAAAATGTTGATAGACATTAACTGCGTTTACTTATTTCATAACAACATTGATATTCAAAACTTACTACTCGGTTTGCCTTGCGAGTTATTATCACTTAACTCGGTTGCCAATTACTTGCGACTAACTGCGTTTACACTAACTGCGTTTACTAGCTTGAGAGTATAGACACTAACTGCATTTACACTAACTTTGTATCACATAACTTGGTTGCCTTAAGAGTATAGACACTAACTGCGTCTATTAGCTTCATGACAACTTTGCCAGTTTGCCTTGCCAGATATACACGAACTAGATTTACTACCCGGTTTGCCTTGCCAGTTATTATCATAGCATTGATATACACGAACTGGGTTTATTCAAAACTTAATAACATCGTTGATATACACGAACTGGGTTTATTCAAACTTATATATGAACAAAGAAAAGCGTTGATATTCAAACTTATACACGAGCAACTTTCTTCATAACAACGTTGACAGTGGGGATCAGAATTCCGGGACAGAGCTGATAGTGGGTATCCGCTGATAGTGGGGATCAACCGACGGTGCAGCATTGACAGTGGCATTCTCAAAATGATGCAACTCTAATGATTTTTGAATCAGTTGCATTTACTCGGTGTTGTTCAGTTTCGTTCAATCAAACTCGCCATCACCAACTTCAACCTTTCTTTTCTTCATAGAGGGAGTTCACAATTCTATAGAATATGAAAAGGAGAACAATAGATGCATTTTGTGTTGCTTCCAAGTTTAGTGTACTGGGTAGGAACCGTAATTTTAGGGTACTGAGTGGTTTGGGGTTACAATTAAGTTTTATGTTCTCTATGGAGTAGGCTACAGCCTGTAAATGGCTCCACGTTTTTTATATGGTGATGTTTATGGAAATATACTCCCAAAGTGATGATCACATTTGTTACAGTGGTTTGGTGGATAAGACTAAAAAAAATAGTTCTAATTTTTGTCTTTTGATTCAAATTTCTGGGGGTGTTTTTTTGGTTATAAATTCAAATATGGGGCTTTGCTCTTATTTTTTGTTTCGCTCCCTCTCTTTAAATATTAGTAATCCTTTGTATGCAGGTTTACACGTTATGTTTATAGACTAAGTTCATAGATTTGATAATATGTAAACCTGCATACAAAGGATTACTCACTTTGTAACACAAACAAGAATTTAAACATGCATACAGATATGGAGTTGTAATTTGAAGTTGGAGTCACTCACTTTCTAACACAAACAAGAATTTAAATAGTTTGAATTGAGATACAAGTTGAATAAAATATTGACAGATCCAAATGGTAACATTAGGAGGGGCGGGAAATTATTTGAGTGTTAAATAAAATTGGTTTTCATTCATTTCTAAATTTGAAGTCCAATTATTTTAGTTATGTATAACACTAATTAATACTTAATGTCATGTAAAAACACTTCTCAAGTAGTGTAAAAACTCTACCCAACTTTTTTTTTTAAAATTGAACCCAACTTTTTTTTCCTCACTAATAACGTTTTTTTTTTTTTTTTATGTTTGTTCTTTCATTCTCAAGTGAGTTTTGGTGGGGTGCGGTTATGGTAAAGATACATAGTCACTTATTATTTAAAGATGTATACACGGATGTGGTGTTTGGTGTGGGTCAAGGTTTTGTGGGGTTGAGGTGACGCGAGAATCATGGGGACTGACCAATAAATATGCTTCGGGTTGCATTCTTAAACTCAAGACAAGAGCTTGGCTCATTTATTTTTTATGGAAATTTAATGAATGTCAACCGCTTATAATGTAAGCTTCTTGAATCATGTTAATCATTTCTTGAGGTGGATTTTAAATGCCCACACGAACTATGATACTTATAATGTTAGCCTTTTTATATAGGTTTTTACACATTTTTGGTGATTATTGTCATAATAATTTCGATCTTTTATTTACAAAAAAACATATAAGAAAAATATGTTGAAGTTTTTTATTGGTTTTTACACATTTTTTGTGATCATTGTCATAAAAATTCCGATTTTTTCACACATTTTTAATTTTTTAATTTATTACTAGCAGATTTGTTTCTTCAACCTTACGAAGCTTAAGACTGTATATCTTCATTTATAACCAATCAAGAGAAGGGCTTCTCATATATTTCTACCAATTATCACTATATGGTTTAAGTTTTAATTTTACAGGTTTTTAATAACACTTGCATTTGAGATGAGAAATGGGGGTCTTAGTCTTCCCATTTTGATTAGTTCTTTCGGGATTAAGAATGCTACCTTTGAATTAGCTTTAAGATTTAAGACATCTTTTTAGTTAATATTAATTAATTATTATTTTAGATATTTTTTTTAATTTTAGTTTAAAATTAATTTTACCTACTTGAGTTGCTGAATTTTAACTACACAAAATATGCGTAGAATCGTATGTAAAATGCTTACGAAGTTATTGTAAACGTATGGAGTTCTTTTCTTAGTTTAAGTTTAATGAATTGTACAAAATATATAGATGTTTTGTTGGGGAATGATATTTTTGTTGTTTTACGATTATGTACTTTCTAAATTTTTGCCATTTTGCAATGACATATTTTGGAAATTTTCGCCGTGCCTTCAGGCATGGGTATTCTGGGTATTGTATCAGATCTTTAGGATGCGAGTCGTGGATGTTATTGGGATAGTATTGTGGCTAAATTTTTTATTATTTCTTTAAATTGTGGATAGTCCTATAAACAAATAAAGTTTCGTCAAATATTTTTAAATTGTTTACACATATTTAGATTACATATTTCACTTTGCAATTACGTACTTTGAAGAATTTTCACCGTTTTGCGATACACGTACTTTATAAAATTTTCACCGTGCGAATTTCTTGCATAGGTGATAGTCGGACATTTTTACTTGATGTGAGTTTACATAACAATAATAATTATTATTATAATAACTACTATAATAATTTTAATTATTGTTATTATTATTATCAGTTTGTAGTTCGTGCTTGAGGAGCTGATCGACTGACCAAAAGTGTCGTTGTGTAGTAGCTCCCGTTCTATGGACACTGGAACCATTATATAAAAGACGACAAAAATGAGATATTTAGTGGGACGGAAGATAGGGAACTGGTAGATCAAGCATCTACCATTTCTCTTTTTTCTTCAAAAGTATCTTGATAAATCCAGATGATGTATGTTGGTAATATTGAGAACTTATTTATTTCTTTTGTAAAATATTTATTTTAGTTGGATGCATTCTATACAATGTTGTTTGGCCCTTGCAAAATGTGAAAACAATTAGAAATGTGTACTCCACATGTTATACATATCTAAATAGACAATGATATAATATACGAATTACAAACTATTAGTTTTGTTCTTGGTGTATTTTTTATTTTTTTATACACGGCGGATAATCCTATAAACAAAGGAAACTATATCCAAAAAATTAAAATCGTTTACTATTATTTATTTTATATAAAAAAATAGACTTAAATTATACATGACTAAATATTTTGAAAAAAAAATACGTGAAGAAGCTGCTTCCGTGTTTCGAACTCGAGATCAATCGTAGTTTTGACGAGAGCACATGCCATTGTACCAAAACACGATTTTATGCTTTTTAAAATTATCAGCGTGCCTTCAGGCACGGGCATACCCTAGTATATATATATATATATATATATATATATATATATATATATATATATAATAATGCTTTTGTGCGAACTAATTCGTATTTTAAGAATGCGGATCGGACATGTGTCACCTAATGGTGTGCCTAGAAATTATTCTCTAAATTATAGGCACCCTCTCTTTTCTGGGCTCATCGTCAGGTAACACGTGTCCGGTCCATATTCTTAAAATGCGAAATAATCCGCACAAGAGAAGGACTATATATATATATATATATATATATATATATATATAGAGAGAGAGAGAGAGAGAGAGAGAGAGAGAGAGATTCTCTTATAGCACACTCTATATATTATACCGTACATCAGATTTAGTTCTAGATCATAAGTAATCTTTTTTTTTTTTTTTAATTTTTATTGAAATTAATTTTTTAATCAACATATACTGAAAATATTAGATCAAAATATATATTCTTGTGATAAGTAACATATATGCGATTTTGTTGTTCGAATTTACTTGCTGATGAGATTTAATTTCGAAAAATAGTTGGTCATATGTTATTCATGCATAGTAATATACTTTTGTTCACTTTTAAAGAAAACGAATATCCCTAGTTTTTGTTTGCTTATAAATAAGGTCAACTTTACCATCAAAACCTACACAGAGAGAGTTTACAATTTTTTTGGGTGAGTGACATTATAATAAGACGTGTAATACTAAAATCAGACTCACATGGTAATCAAATGAGGAATCCTCCCAACCTCAATTCCCTTTCATATCATATTTCTAATATTGTAACTTGCAAGTCAAATTGATTATAAGAGGTGGTCAGCCTTATTTTTAGACTAATAAACTAGAGTCCCAAATCTATAGGTGATAATCCTACACAAATTAGAATACATAAAATAAAAACCCTTAAATATAATTCCTAATAATTATTATTATAATAAATATCTACTAAAATAGTTAAAAGGTACAATTTAAAAAAAAAAATAGTTGAAAGCTACAATAATTATCTCCACCAATATCCGGCTGCCCTTTGGCCCACCATAACATACCCGCAGACACAGTGGCGGATCCAGGAATTTAGGTGAAGTGGGGCGAAAGCCCCGAGACGATTTTTTTTGGATTATTTCGAGTTTTATACAAAATATAGCTTTATAATTCCCAAACAACTACTCTCAATCATTATTAACAGTACCTAATTAATTTTAAGAAATAAACAACACGTAATGAATATTCACAATACCCAAATTTTACTAGTGATAACAAATTGAATTTTGCTTAATATGAAGTATAAAAATGAGTTAACTCACCTAGCACCATTAAGGCTCAATCCAGGCACACCTGATGAAACAGAAACAACTTGATAAAGACCTCATCTTCAAAACCTACCCTGAACTTTGGAGATGATCGATTGGATTAACCCTATATTTTTTTTTTCAAATCTCAAGTGGGGCGGCGGCCCCACTTGGGCCTATAGTGGACCAGCCATTGCCTAGACATCCATAGATACAATATAATTTTCTTTCACAATTTAGCGCATAATCATAGTACTAATTAAGGTTGTTTTTTTTCAAAAATAAAGGTGGGAATTTTTTTCCTTTCGAACCTGTGTAGTTGTGACAATATTTTGGAATTATCTATGTAATTATAGTCGGATCGAAGTAGCTGGAATGAGACACTATTGAGTTAAGCATTGCTTGTGTTTTACTCGCAATTCTCTTCCTTATATGGTATGATGTTTGGTTTAATTTTGCTCTGATACGCCCATGGATGAAGTTTATAACGCCCATGGATGAAGTTTATTAACATTTGCATTATGGAACTAAATACCATAGACACACACACTCCACAGGAGTTCATGAAGAACTCCTCACTAATTGAATTTGATGTTCAAAAGGATTTGAACAGGTGGAATATTTCTAAGGTCCAGCCTAAAATCATTTATAACACTAACTGGTATAATTTTCGTAGCAAGTACGCTATAAAGACTATGGAACAAACCATTAGTCTGAACGAACAAGATAAGTCTATCGAGCTCTTTAAATGGGATGATCTTAAAGATCATATAAAAGATAAAAATTACCATTTTATCCATGTTGGGTTAATACAAATTGCTTTTACACCATTAAAACCTTTCTGGCATGAATGCTTGTCTACAAGCTACTCCACGAGATGGCAGATGTACAAATTTTAGACAATTTTTTATGGGAGCTATTAAAATTAGTCTTTGTAATGGACCTATTTATTTAGAGGTCTTCCCAAATATAACTTTATCTTTGTCAGTTATACATCTTTGTAAAGCTCTAAGTCTTAGAATTCAAACCAAATGTTATAATTTTCTTCCGGGATCGAAAACTATTGGGATTATCTACAGGATTTATTATAAGGTAATGAATAATATGGCTCCCAATATAAAATAATTTAGTCTGTTTGGTAAAACTGTGTTAATTAACACACATCTTATAGATTCTAATGTGCACACACCTAGAACTATAAATTGGGATGAAATTGATTTCCCAGAGACTCGGGCCATAAAAAATGTTGTTCCTCCCCAGACTCGTCAAAATGAAGATATTGGAGATATTATTGTGGATGAAGATGGAGATGTTTTCTTGAATTTCAGGAAATTTAATAGGTGTCAATCCTCTATAGGTCAACATTCTAGAGCTCCTTTTATTACCTATCCTCCATCTACTTCACGAAATTCTGTTTGTGAAGAAAATCCTAGGAACCACCCATATCACGATGATATAAATCTTCATGGTATCTTTACCAATGAACAAATATCCCATGGTATTTATGAGAAGAATACTTCTCACCGTAGAGAATCTCCTACGCTATCTGAGATGAACGTCAGACTTTAAGCCTCTATCCTTTTAATTATTTTTACAATTAATAGGAAAGAAATTAATGCTGAATTTTACCAACCAGGTTACGCTAAATTTTGTACTTGGTATTTTGCTAAATATAGCAAAATTGAATTAACTAATTATAAAAATGAATTTTATAAATGGGTTGAAGATAACTTTTGTGGTTTGGTTTCAAATGTTTTCTAAAGATAAACATCTTTTTGTCCTTGAAACTAAGGATAAACATGTTCTTAAAACAGATGATAAATATTTAACAAATTGGAATACTTCGAATAACCAGATTATACCTAATATTCACCTTCCCACTTAAGCCCTTTCCTTAGATGTTGGAAGCACCAACCAAAGTGGTAGTTCACCTAGGTTAGAAGCCAATGCCTTTGTTAACCTTGAAACTGAGGAGAGGCTCCTCACCCATAGGGCTATGTTGAATCCACTTTATAAGCAAGGTAATTATACCAATCTTATCCTTAACACGATAGAAAAATAACTCAATAGAATTGAGAACCTTCGGGCACACCTTACCATTAAAAAAACCTGAAGACTTTAGTCTTGACCAACCTTTAGTTCTCCCTCCTATGGATGTTAAATGATTTAAATTGGGTAATAAAACTAATTTTATCTCCCAATTAAAAGAGATTGAGAATAATCTCAAAGGGTTAAAACTTAACACCTTATCCCACTTAGATTCTGATTCAGAATTAGACGTACCCTTGGAAGTTCATAATTTTGAAAGTTCTTTCAAAAATTCTGAAAATCAAGTTAATAAAATTACTTATAGTAATAATATTGGCTATATTGGCCCTGTTAGAAACTATTATGGAAGACCAACTCCTCAGGATCTTCTTTTCGAAAAAAACATGGTGATGAACTTAGAGGCCATCTTTCATAGTAAATCCATTTATGATTGGAATATTGATGGAAAATCTGAAACTCAGATCTATGAGATGATACATTAGACGTCCATGCATTCCACTATATGTAAGCAGAATGATAGTTCTGATTAAAGTATTGCTCAAATGATCATTGCTAGATTTACTGGAACACTTCGAGGTTGGTGGGATAATATCCTCACGGCTAATCAAAGACACGAAATTGTTAATACCGTAAAAATTATCAAAGATGAACATATGCACGACATGGGAATCTAGGATGCTGATTATACCTTAATGCTTGCTATTATTCATCATTTTGTTGGCAGTGGAGATTGTAATCTGGAACATAATAGAGAATTATTACAAAACCTAAAATTCCCTACCTTGATCCAATTTAGATGGTACAAGGATGTCTTCCTTGCTAGGGTTACTCAGAGAGGTGATGGTAACTCTGAGCATCGAATAGCCATATTTATTAATGACCTTCCTACTTTCTTTACTGAGAAAGTTAGAAGGAAATTAAGAGAAGTTAATGATAGCATCTTTATCCCTTACTATAATTATACTTATGGTCAAATAATCAGCGTTGTCATCTAAGAGGGTCTTTATCTCTGTAATGACCTTAAGCTACAGAGGCAGCTTAAGAAGCAAAATCTTTCTGGAAAGAAAGAGTTAGGGGAGTTTTGTGATCAATTTGATTACAATACTCTAAGACTTCTACTCGTAAAGTCTCCAAAAGGAACAAGAAGGTTCCTAAAAAATCCTCTTATAAACGTAAGAAGAAACATACTAACGCTTCTCATAATCAGGGTGATAATTCTAAAGAGAAATTTGTTAGGAAAAAGAAAACCTACAAATCTAACCCTAAATGTTTCAAATGTGGTAATTATGGCCACTTTGCTAATAAATGCAAAATAGAAACTAAAATTAATAATATTAAAATTAATGACCATTTGGAGACTCAATTATGCAAACTTTTTCTTAATTCCATCTCCTCTTAAGAACTAGAGGACTCCTCTGAGAGCAATGATGAGCTTTATTATATTAACTCAGACATCTCCGAGAAAGGAGATTGCCAGTGTAATCAATTAACTGAAAGATGAAATCATCTACAATCCATTATTTAAATGAATGAATTAAGTCTTAATGTTCTTACCAGTCAGCAATAATCTATGATTGATGTTATCAATCAAGTTACTGACCCATACATTAAGCTTAAGTTAATTGAGTCTTGCTATGCCAAGGAGAATGCTCCTAATTCTTCAGATTTCCTTTCTAAAACCCAACAGTACAGCCTTAAGGAGGTACTCAACTGTTTAAAAAAGGGTGAAGAATTTAATAAACCCGCTAGCATTATTGACCCTCTTAAAAGTGAGTAAAGACACCTTAAGGATCATCATAATAACATGCAAACTGAGATAAATAATCTCAAGAATGCTTCAAAGCATTCTAATCCAGAGACTTTAAATCTTGAAGATTCCATGGATTATTTAGGTGTTATTGATCGTGTACCTAGTCAAAAATGGTACATTACTGTCAACCTGGTGTAACATCCCGCGTAATTTTGGGCTATTTTAATTAATTTCTGGAAATATGAAGAAAAATAAAGTTTTTGATAAAATTATTTTTATTTCTTAAATATGTTGGTTATTATTTTTAAAGGCGAGAATTTTAAACGGTTTAGAAATCGGAGTTAAAACGGATTTTAAAATAATTTTTAAATGTTTTTAACTCTTGGAGTTGTTTTGACTTCCAACTCTTCATTTCTTTGTCTTATTTAAAGGAGTCTTTTGGATTCCAACTCTTCATTTCTTTGCATTATAAAAGGAAGTCATGGGCAACCCTTTTAACCTACTTTTGGCACAAATTTTGGCAGCAAATATATTTATATTCCTCTTCTTTTTAATTATACTTTGTCCCTTGAGATTTGTGAGTTCCAACCTTAGATTAGAGGTGTTCTTGGGGTTATTTTGTTGGAGGTTCTTGGAGGAGCTTTTGTAGATCTTTTGTGTTGATCTTGAGGATGTGATCGTTGGTTTCTCATCATGGTTTGAGGTATAGGGTTTTACACAATATGCTCCTTAAATCTCGCGAGTGTCATTCTCTTTGAATTCTTGTTAATTAAACTCATATTTGAATTGATAAATTCATTGAAATCTGGAAAATAATTGTTGAAATTATTTTGATTCATGTGGTATCACTATATTGTTGTTGAGCACGTTGTCATGAGATTTTAATATGGCACGGATGTTGAGTACCCTCCAAAATTCTTATTCCCGGCTATGGATTGATAAAGCATATGCGAATGGGGTGAGGCATGGTTACCCATTGATATGTTGTTGAAAAATTATATTGATAAATGCTTTGAGATTTTCATTTGATTTGAATATTCGTACTCGTGTTGTTACGCCTTATTGCTAATATATTTGTTGAGCATCTTTCTTGTCGTATTGTGTACTTCCCCATATTTTCTTTTAGTGGCAGGTTAGTGCGGTTTTTTGGGCGCTATGGAGATTGATTTTAGCGAGGATTATTTGGGAAAGATTTGTATTATTTTTATGTATAGAGCTTTGAAGATTTGTATTTTTATTCGAGTTAGATAGTTGTAATTTTAATTCGAGAGACTTGTTGTAATTAAAGAGATTGAGATTAGTGGATTTATATTATTATGGGTTTTTAGATGCTCTATACCTTATCACTTGTGGATTTAGTTATTTTATCGCATTAGCGCTCCGTTCGCTCTCCCCGGGTGGGCGGGGTGTTACACCTAGTTATCAACAATGATTTTACTTTATGTAACATCATTGACCTCGTTGATAGCGATGATGATATGAATTGTATTAGAGATGGGTTAGTTCCCACTGAATACTTTGAGAAGACAACTCAATCCTTGTTTAATGCCAGTGGTGATAGCATGGGCATTAAATATAAATTGACTAAGGTTGCCATTTGTGACAATGGAATTTGTTTAGCCAGTACCTTCTTGCTTATTACGATTTATTCCAACGGATAATTTTAGATACTCCTTTTTTATATTTGCTGATGCCTATGGATAAAATTTATTTTAGTGGAATATATACCACTATTCATAATCAAAAGATTGTTTTTGAATTTATCACTCAACCAGAGATTAAGAAGATTAACTATTTGACAAATAATATTATTTTCAAAGAAAACAATTTAAATTTTCTTCAAAAGGAAATCTCTTTTTTGACTATTAAGCAGAAGCTGGTTTTACCCTGTGTTCTAAAAGGCCCGCCTACGCTTCGCCTAGGCCCGCCTAGGCTTGAGGCTTGGGAGAAACGCATCGCCCACGCCTTATTACGCCTTATTCTTGGTAAAAGGCTTAAGGCACACTTTTTTTTAAAAAAACGAAGGATTAGAAGACAAATATTGGTTATGGAGCATGAATATGAGAAAGATGGCTACCAAACATATGAATATATTTTCAAAATTCAAGGTATGTATTATTTTATTATATTACTAGCCTTAGAATAATTAAAATAATAAAAAAAGGAAAAACGCCTTTTTACGCCTAGGCTCCGCCTAGGCGCGCCTAGGCTCCTAAGGCTTGAGGCTTGACCTCTACGCCTCGACCACGCCTCGCGCCTTTTAGAACCTTGGTTTTACCTAATATACTGAAAAAAATTAATGTTGTAAAAAATCAATTAATAACTGAAGTTTGCAGTGATATCCCTAATGCTTTTTGGGATAGAAAGAAACATATTATTTCTCTTCCTTATGAAACTGGTTTTAATGAGAAATCCATCCCTACCAAGGCCAAACCCAGTCAAATGAAGACTGAATTTCTTGGCCTTTGTAAGAATGAGATTGAGAGTCTTTTGGATAAAAAACTTATAACTAAAAGTTATTCTCCTTGGAGTTGTACAACTTTTTATGTTAATAAGGCTGCTGAAAAGAACGAGGTGTTCCCAGACTTGTAATTAATTACAAGCCCCTTAGCAATGTTTTACAATGGATAAGATATCCAATTTATAATAAAAAGGATTTATTTGATCGGCTTAACTCTTCCACCATATTTTCTAAATTTGATTTAAAATCTGGAGATAGGCAGATCCAAATAGCTGCACAAGATAGGTACAAAACTGCTTTTGTGGTTACATTTGGCCATTATCAATGGAATGTTTTGCCATTTGGGCTTAATAATGCCCCATTTAAATTTCAAAATATCATGAATGAGATATTTAAGTCCTATTCTAATTTCTCTATTGTCTATATTGATGATATTCTCATCTTTTCACAATCGATTGATCAACACTTTAAACATCTAAATTATTTTAAAGATGTTATTAAGACTAATGGCTTAGTCGTTTTTGCCCCTAAAATGAAAACCCTTCAAACTAATATTAGATTTTTAGGGCACAACATTGGGAAAGGAAAAATATTCTCTATTGATCGAAGTATTGAGTTTTCTTCTAAATTCCCTGATGAATTAAAAGAAAAAACTCAACTTCAAAGATTTCTTGGTAGTCTCAATTATATTGGTGATTATTACAGGAATCTTGCACAAGACAGTGCAATCCTTTACACCAGGTTGAAAAAGAATCCTGCTCCTGGACTTCAGAGCATACTAAAGTTTTTCAGAAAATTTAACTGAAAGTCAAGCAATTACCTTGTCTAGCTTTAACTAATCCTTTATTTTTAAAAATTGTTGAAACTGATGCCTCTGATATTGGTTATGGTGGAATTTTAAAACAAATTAATTCTTTAACTAAAAAAGAAGAGTAAATTTGGCCCAGGAATTGATATGTTTCCTAATGAAATTACCAAAGAAAAGCTTTTTCTACCTTGGACTCAATTTCATCCAAAACTAAGAGGGAAAAATGATGTCCTAGTAGGGCTTAATACCCTACTATTTTTTACTGAGATTAACATTCCTTGGATCTCCAGATGGGATCTTCAATATAGAGTTAATCACCTTAATGCTCCTCTACTTAAAATGAACTTTTATTATAGATGGTGGGTCGGTATTGATATTACTAATACCATTTCTCTAATAAAAGATAGCTTGAAGCACTATATGTCCATGATGGATAATTTACCCCCTCCTGATGAGAAGATGACGCCGGAAACTAATCCAATCAAGGATTTAAAGTTTGCACTTAAAAGGCAATTCCCTAATGCAAAGAAGAAGGAGCTACTGCAAAAGGTGATGGATTATGCTCAAAGCCAATTCGGATCGACTTTTACCTCCACCTACTCTGAGGAAGATAAAAACCTTATTCCTCAGCCCTCTGATGATGACACATCCATGACATCAGTCAAGAACGACAATCATTTCTTCTGTCTTGTCGGAGAATCCCATAATCCAGAAGACGACGAATTTATTGGGGATACGTTTGATACCAATATCCTCACTGAGCCAACGATGGAGGCTTTCTTCAACTCATTGAGTTCAGCATTTTCAACTCGAAGGTTGAAGGTAGCTTTCCCAATCCTGGCCCAGATGGCCTAGATGACTTGAGATAGCTGGCCCACCTAGCCCCAGTTGTTATCACGCCAACACATATGGACAAATCTAGCTTCATCTCGGCAGCTTGATTATTGTGGTAGGACTCACTGACCCAGCAGTCGACACTTCAGGACAAAAGACTTTGCCAACCTCGAATATGGAGGGACCTACGGGTCATTTTCTTAGGAATTATTTATTCATTTTCTGATTGTATAAATAAAGGGCTCTTCTCCCTCATTTCTCACCTCTTTCTTTACTCTCTCTCTCTCTCCCCCTCTCCATCTCTCTAAATTTGTATTAAGCTTGTGAACTTTTCGGCCTTATTCCTGCAGACTCTTATAAGTTTGTTTTAATATCCGTCTGTAATAAAAGTTTGTATTATATTTCAGTTCTATTGCAATTCGGTTTATATTGATCCTCTATTTTATGGTACCCCCATGAATAAAGTTTATAACGCCCATGGATGAAGTTTATAGCATTTACAGTAAGACAAAAGCCAAAAGAAAATCAAATTAAAAATTTTCCTTTTTCCCCTTGTAGGTGTCTCTATTTAATGGACTCAACTGTACAAAGGTGTTTCATTTTATATGCAAGTTGGATTAGGCGTAATCGATCAGGAAGTGGGTTAGAGGATTACGATAGATTTATGATTATTGATTGAGGTTTATGTTATTTATCTATATATGGGCTAAGGAACGTGTGAAGAATTTGGAAAAATAATTGATATGGTTTTGATATACCATTTTTCCGTGTAATTTGGGTGGACCGATGATTTGTCCTTTCTTTCCACTTAGCTAATTGCATCAGCAATATCCCCCTTTACTTGATGAGTATTGGACTTGGTTCATTAGTAAAAACATTGATTTGTTATAACTAAAATTGAGAACCCATTTGATTTGATGTGAAAAATAAAATAATGAAAAATATGTTCACCTATAAAGAGGTAAATTATATCCTATACACTTGTTCACGATTAGACCAACAAAAATTCAACTCTTTTTTCACAAGGAACAAAATTATAATTCCAAATACACTTTTCAATTTCACTTTTCACCTAAGTTAGGTCGGGACAAATTCTTGCTAACCTCAGTCTTTTTGTTTGATTCACTCTTCGAAATTTTAAGTTCTGTTTGTTTTTCGGCTGTGTGTTAACGTAGTAAGCACCCGTGTCATTTCGACTAAGAAATCAAGCTGCTTATTTAGTGGTTCTTTCCTCCAATAATATGAACAACGTGAAATAATTACGCCTGATTTGTGGACTCTCTTCTCTCTCCCAGTCCCATCATTGAAAAAACCTCCCCCCCACAACAAAGCAATGAAAACTGGCGAATTGTATGATTGACAATTAAAAGTGTCTTATCAAGATTAGCTCAATTTATATAGTTGCGCATATAGGCCCCTGTGATGACTAAAAGTCTCCAACGCATTGATTTCGTGTCATGTTAAAATTGTTAGCCCCGCCCCTAGTGAATCTTATAAGAGCATGGAGTGGTGGTGGATTTAGGGGCCCCACATGATTGCAGTGCTTCTCTCCATATCAAGAATCTTGTAGAGAGAACAGTACAAGTGACTTCTGCTTCATACTTAAACGTAGATCCGTTTCTTTGAACAAAGCACTCCAACACACAATTCACAATAAGACCCCACAAAGCTTCTATTAATTAATACATTCCCACAATGTTGAGGTACAGTACAATTCCACCTGCACTTTCTTGATTTATTTATTCTACTTACAAGTAGTCCTAGTGAACTCTTAACTTTAATAATAACATGATGTAATATTCTACGGAGTATATACAAAGTTTATAGGGGCCCTCCAAGTTGTAAAACTTGGAGGATGGTGACTGAATCATTTAGGATGGTGAATGAATCTTGGCAAATTCCAGTGTTTTCTTGCCTTGCAGCTTGTTGGTTACATAGTGTTTGCTGTATTCTCCGTGGTTGTACCTTCTATACTTGCAAGGGTTGTTCTCATCCGTCAGTTCTTTCATTGGTCCAACTTCTATTTCATAGCTTGGGGCATAAAATGTCACAATCGAGAGTCTGTCTTTTTCCTTGTGTGTCACTGCTCTGTGTTCCACACTCTTGTATCTCCCATTTGTTAGAACCTGTTGAAATATCGGAAATCACAAACACCCATTACTATTTTAAAAATATGTATAGGTATTGATAACGTGTGCCTTACTCCTACACCACACGTTAATACAAACACGACACAAGTGGTAAAGATATATATGATGGTCCTAAAGTACCAAGTGACATGTCATTAGGTACTCGAGAACAAATCCAGAACAAGGGGTGAAATAAAGCTTGTAGGACCAATGTTTGATACACATAAAGATAAGAGGTTTACATGTGCAATTTTTTTTTATTGGTTTTAGAGAATAATATATTTTTTAGAAAGAGGAGTGTGAAAATACTTTAATTAGTTGAGGTGAGAGAAAAAGATCTCAAGAAAGGGTGGGGTTTGGGGTGGGGAGATATATAGTTCTAGTCTGTTTTACCTCTACGGTGTCACCAATGTTGATTATAAGTGCATTGGGAATGGGGTGAACAGGGACCCATGTGTTGTCTTTGAGTATTTGAAGGCCCACTGAGCTGCCCTTTCCTTGTTGCAACACTGTGAGGGCACTTCCATCTGAATGGGGGCTTAGACCTAAAACAAGGTCTGGTCTAGGACATGCTGGGTAGTAGTTCATCCTCACAGCTTGCACTGCCTCCCCAAACATTTCATCAAAAACATTTCTCTTTACCCCCAGACTCACTGCTACATATCTCATTAGACTTTTACACAGCTTTCTGATCTCCCTTGAATACAAATCAACCGTTCCACTTCAAAACAAATTCAACAAATGCATATAACGAATTAGTAAACACAATTCTTTTTTTATCTTGGGTCCAAGTAAAAATATATTTCTCAACATCACCCAGATGAAAAATATGTACCAGTGCTACCATTACCTGAACTTGGATGGCTTTTTGGGCCACAATTTTGGGTTCCTTAGGAAGTGAGGCTCCACTCCAAGAGCAAACATGTTACACCAATCTAGCTTTTGATCCTCTGAGAACACGAAAGCCTGCCCGTATCCTTGAACGGTCCCCGGAGCCATTGGATACTTTTGTTTCTCCTCTAATGGTAGCATAAAGAAATCCATGGCCACCTTCTCTATGCTCTCAAGCAAGTCTTGATCAATTCCATGGTTTATCACCTATCATTAACATTGCAACTATAAATTAGACCCTATAACCATAAGCATAAAACAATTACTAATATGATCAATCTATATGTAAGGTAGGGCCTTGATAACCAGTGCTTAAGGGCACAAAAACTTATAATTTAAAATATATAAAAAGAAGGGGAAAGTACACAAAAAAAAACTCCTGAACTTTGTATTTTATGCAAGAAACCAATGAATGATTTTTTTGTGCTGAAACTCTTCTATGAATTACTATCTTCGTCCCAAAATTACGAGTCAACTTTCTTTTTTTAACATAATCAACGAAAAAAAAATATTGATCTTAACCATTGATTGAGTGGATCCTTACTCTATGGGAAAAATGAAATGGGAAGGGGGAGTATCATTATGTTACAAAGATCCCCTTTCTATGGTCTTTTTGGGAATAAAAATGGGAAGTTAGGGATTTAGTCCTCAAATGTCAGTTTTGTTAGTGGCCAATCCTAAGTGTTTTCACTTTTGCTGGTAGTCCCATGTTAGTAAGATCTTGGGGGAGAGGGTAGTGTCATTTTGATCAAAATGACACTTTAAAAATGTGAGAACCACCTTAAACGGAGCAGTTACAAATCAAATAATTGAACAAATGGGACTGTAAACAACAAGAAAAAATGATGGGATCGCACACAAATAATTATGTAGAAACAAGATTGAAGCCAAAATATCTAAATAAAAATTTAATGTTTAGTGTCAAAGTGGGTCCTTGCATTGAAAATTAATTTATGCGTTTTTTCCTACACTTCACGCCAAAAAGAAAAATATAAAAAACAAATCTATCAAGATAAGGCGAAGAAAAAATATAGACTATCCTTTTTTATATTGGGTAGTATTCATATGTAAATACTACTCATATAACGTGTATGCATGCGCGTGTGAAGATGTACCTGAAAAAATCCCCACTCCTCGCAGGACGCAGAGAGCTTTAGAATTTCCTTTTGGAATTCATTTTTGTTTGCTGTTAGTAGTTTTGAGAAATCAATAACAGGAATATTAGAAGTATTATTAAGCATGGCTGGTAATGGCCTCTCTGCCATATCACGGACAAATCTTTCGGGAATGGTGTTTTGTTTGGCCTTTTTCAGTTCTTGAACGTCGTCGATGTGGCCAACATTGAGAGGGAAAATGGGCACTGGAGCCATAGAAACAGATTTCAGAACTAAAGAATAAATTTAAATGGAGTTTGAAATCGCTGTTTGGTAGCTATATACTTTGGAGAGAGCAAGTATTTATAGAGGAGTGATGATGTATAATCAAGCACTTTGGTGTCTCTATAATATGTGCAGAATGTGTGGGGGGCCAAACCAATGCACTTTATGAAAATTCAACCATGCACATAAAACTCCAAATTAATATGGCTGTCTAATGGTGGATACCTGTCTTTTCAGCAAACCTAAATTTCAATGATTCCATATTTTACCATAATGTTGTGGAGTGGAATCTTTTTCATGGTATAAAAACGGTTCTCAGATGATTTTTTTTAGGATTTCTTTTTCTTTTTGTGTGTGTGTGTGTGTGTGTGTGTGTGTGTGTGAGAGAGAGAGAGAGAGAGAGAGAGAGAGAGAGAGAGAGAGATTTTGTTAAAATCCACATATACCTCTTATTTAAGTATATACTATATTCCTTAAATGTAATTCATCATATACCTTTAGATTATATAATTTTTTTTTTAATTTTAGTTTTATCTCCTAAGATTTTGTAGATTTTTATTTCATGTATTTTTAAAATTACATTAAGTCTCCTAACTACTTAAAATCGTCCCACAACTACTTTATAATCGCATATCTTCCTTCCCACCTAGAATGACACTTATCACATAGTGATTATATTAGGACCAACAATTAAAAAAATAAACACATAAAAATAAATACTTTTAAATCTTAAAAAATAAGAGTAAACATTTAAAAATCCCAATTATATTGCACACCCTCACTCTTTTAAGTATGATCAACACCTTTTCTTTATTAAATTAACGTTAAATGATTAAATTCTTTACATTCTACAATCCAAAACTATTTTACAAAATAAATGTACTGTTTATATACAAAAGTAATAATATTATAATGATACACTTTTTCTTTTACTCAACATGGATGTGGTCAATCTTGCCCGACTACATAAATCACAATTCATTGTTTGGTCTTTTCTACTTTTTCTGTCCATTATGTTTCAGCAAACTGCCCAACGACCCATTCATTGCACATTTATAAATACTAGATGTGCCCACGTGCTTTGTACGTGTGGGCAAATCCAAATATTCAATTGGATTAGCTGAATAAATGAATAAGAAGCTGTGAATTTAAAAATTATTCATATAAAGCATAAAAACTATAACAAATTATGTACAAGTAATGAAGTATATGAAATCAATGTGTAAAACAATGAAGTGATAATCACATAATAAGATATGATATCTCATGAAATAGTAAAAATCAATGTCAATGAATCCGAGTTATTTAAAATGTAAAATGCAAAGGAAGAGATAAATTGTTTATGGAAGAACTAAGATAATAACAAAGTGTAATGATAAAATATTAAAATATAATCGTCAAACAAATATGTTGCTTTTGACATTTGTTAGAATTCGATGTGTCTTATTCATCTTCAATTTTGTGAGCGACAAAATGTGCAGGCTTTCGATTAGAATCTCTAAGCAATTTTTCTTTAATGTAGAATCTGCTAATTTTGCCAATGCACGTATATAACTTTCAAATATAGTCCTAGTGCACAATCCCCTGTGGAATAAATTAGCATAAAAAAATAAGTATATGAAATTAGTATAGAACGTTTGAAATGTATGCATGAATTTTAAGTTTTAATAAGAATGATATTACCTTTTCTTT
Source organism: Sambucus nigra (assembly GCA_949130495.1). Classification (NCBI taxonomy): domain Eukaryota; kingdom Viridiplantae; phylum Streptophyta; class Magnoliopsida; order Dipsacales; family Adoxaceae; genus Sambucus; species Sambucus nigra. The sequence continues at coordinate 538,859,972 of OX422215.1, read as the reverse complement.
AGAAACGATGAAAATTTGAATGTTGCAGGCAATGAAAGACTATGTTTCCTTGAACAATGTGACTGTTGCTCTTTCGTTGTCATCTTGAACCATTAATTGAAGAAAGTATCTTGTGTTTGGTTGAACAATGAGTTAATATCCAAAAATGATAATATCGCGTGCCCAAATTATGAACAACAAAAATTGAGCTTATAGATATTTGTTAAAAACGTAAGACAAACTTACCTGAAAAGTTGGAACAGTGAGGTTGTAAACATATGTCAAGGTCTAATCCTAAGATTAAAAAATATATTTTTTAGGATTTCATATTTTTTTTAAAACGGTAAATTTTAAAAACATATTATTTTATAAAACTATATATATATATAAAGAAAAATACACTTTTTTTTTATTAAAAATTGTAATTTTTTTAATAAAAAAACTCTTGTGTATTACTAAAAAACTTAATTTTTAAAACAAACTGTATTGTTAAAATTTGTATTCATAAAAAATACAATTTAAAAATGCATTTATAAAAATATTGTTTTTTATAAATAAATAAAATACTATTTTTTTTATAAAAACAAAAAAAAATTATTGTTTTTTATATAAAAAAGTAACTTTTTTAAAAAATACAATTTATATAAAAAAATACAATTTTTTTTCTATATATTTTTGTTTTTTTCTTTACATATTTTTAAGAATACAATTTTTTCTTATAAGAAATGAAGTTTTTAATTAAAAAATAAGGTTTTTATAAACAATATAATTTTCATAAAAAAATTATACCATTAAAGAGGAAATCATCTCTTTTTATGTATAAGAGATAGAGATAGAGGTGTATTTTCAGAGATGCAGAGATCATGAAACCCCAGGAAATAATTAATATGAAATCTAAAGAGCTCCATCCGTGTTTTTTTTACAATTATACTCTCTCGAGTTAATAATAATGATTAAATGTCATAATTTTAAATAAGAACATAGTCAGATGAACCAGATTCTCTCCATACGTGTCTTTTTACTGTCAAAATGAAAAAAATACAATGGTCGGTAATACTGACAAAGGGAGTATACACACAAAGAAATAAATAAAGATAATGCAGATGAACCGGAGTCTTGATTAAAAATCGAATAACGTCTTCACCCGTGTAAATTTCGTACCAAATATGTTCCAAGTGGATTCCTGTTCAGGTATTATTTAAAAAGTATCAAGATCAAAATCCTTATTTTAACAGTCTGAAGATCAAAATTCAACATACTAAATTACAGTCTCAAGTTTTAAAAACTCAATAAATTGTTAAAACATCCATTTACAAACAGTTTTTGTTCTTAAAACTGTTAAAACCTATGCACATGAATTAAACCTATATACATCACTACACCAATTATATAATTTAAACTCATAAAAAAAAAGATAAATTAATGTGTTCAAATTTGGGGGATTTAAACAGGTTATTATGTAACATGAAACATATTAATCTCTAAAATAAAATAAACAACGTGATAAACAAATCTACACAAAATGATCACAAATTTAAATGTAAATTCGAACCTCATATTTGAGTTATCTTCCACAATGGCATATATGTTTGGGACAGTTTAGTGTTGCTAAGATTATTTATAGTCCACCTGCTTTTTTTGTGATTAGTTAGAGGATGGTTTAGTGAGAGAGATGAGATATTTTGAGAAGTTTCACTTGGGAAATCTTCGTAGTAAAAATTGGGCTTTTTCGTGTATTGGGTTGGAAGTTGTGCATAGGAGATCGTTGTCAGTGTATAAATTAAAGTGCAGTGTATGTGGGTGGGATTAAAATACAATGTATAATATATTCTTGAATGAAAGAGAAAGATAGAAGGATATTGATGGATTTTTAAATTGTATGAGAATAAAATAGTCTTTATATCATTAAAGAGAAACTCTCCTCTTTTAAAGTACTAGAGATTTAACAATAGGTATTAAGTTTCTAATTATGTTTTTTTTTTTTTTTTTTTGCATGTTTTACATATTTTTTGTATAACATGACATGATGATGTATTTGTGCAACACATGAATGTAATAAGTGAAATTTGAGTGGAGAAACGCCAATGAAGAGGTTGGAATAAAGTAGTGGTACTACTAGTACATATGGTTTGTCTCTTGTGGCAGGGTAAATTAAGTGGGTTGTGATAGATGTCCCCATTTTCGCAGACCAAATATGGTGACATTCTCATCCTTTTTTTGTCGTCCGTCCCTAAGAATAATGTTTTGGCTAGCCGGGTGTTAACCCGGGCTAACACAGGGATGCCCTTTGGTTTTTTGTTTTTTTTGTTTTTAGATTTTTCATGTAAAATGAGTTAAAAATAATTATAAAAATATTTTTTTATTAGAATAATTTATTTGTTTTTTTTAATTATTTTTTTTAAAACTTATTTTATCTCTCAGACACCCATTTACTCAATATTCTTTTATTTTTAAAGGGCTGCGCTAGCGGCACCCGTTATTTTTAATTTTTTTTTTATTTTACAACATTTGAAATAATTTTTGTATTTATGCATTAAAAAACTAATATAATAATTTTTTTTTAACTCATTTAGTCCCTTAAACACCCATTTACCCAATATTCTTTTATTTTTGAAGGTCCGCGCCAGCGGCACTCGTTATTTTTAAACTTTTTTTTTCTATTTTACAACATTTAAAATAATTGTTGTACTTTTGCATTAAAAAACTAATCTAATAAAAAATTATGTTTTTAATTATTTTCAACCTATTTAGTCCCTCAAACACCCATTTACCCAATATTCTCTTATTTTTAAAGGTCCGCGCCAGCGACACTTGTTATTTTTAACCCTTTTTTTTTTTTTTTAATTTTACAACATTTAAAATAATTGTTGTATTTTTGCATTAAAAAACTAATCTAATAAAAAATTGTGTTTTTAATTATTTTCAACCTATTTAGTCCCTCAAACACCCATTTACCCAATATTCTCTTATTTTTAAAGGTCCGCGACAGCGGCACTCGTTATTTTTAACCTTTTTTTTAATTTTACAACATTTAAAATAATTTTTGTATTTTTGCATTAAAAAACTAATCTAATAAAAAATTATGTTTTTTATTATTTTCAACTTATTTAGTCCCTCAAACACCCATTTACCCAATATTCCCTTATTTTTAAAGGTCTGCGCCAGCGGCACTCGTTATTTTTGAACTTTTTTTTTAATTTTACAACATTTAAAATAATTTTTGTATTTCTTAAAACTGTTTCAAAATGTAAAAAAAAAATATTTATATTAAACAACTTTTCTTTTTGGAAACAGTTTTTTTCAAAAAAAATATCTTTTTATATTAAAATAGTGTTTTTAAACAATACATTTTTTTTAGTTTATAAAAAATATTATTTTTTAATAAAACTGTTTTTTTTAAATAAAAAAAAAGTCAAATAATGCTAATAAATCACATAAAAAACCAAAAAAAAAAAAAAAAAAAAAAAAATTCTGTCCATGTACTAACCCGGGGTTAACACCTGGGTAGTATATCATTACTCCCGTCCCTAGACTAGAGCTCTTGATATTGCGACATATTGCACAATATTTTACAATGAGTAAAAAGAGAGGTGAAAAATAATATGAAAAAAATAATGATAATTTGTAATTTTTACCCTTATATTTTAATTTGACAAGATAAATTCAGAAGTACATTAACCTTAGGAGTTTGAACCTTGATAGGTCAACTTAAAAGCTGAAGTGACATCTTATTTGGTAGATGGCGTGGCACCAACTTTTAAATTTAAGACATCCAATTTAATGATGTCATTTGAAAAATAATATGAAAAAATAAAAATAAAATACGGGAAAAAATTATAAATACAAGGAGATTACAATACAAGTAAAAACTAAAAGAAAAAGCCCAAACATAATTGGCATTCAAGAGAATTTAATTGAAAGACGAAACAAAAAAAGATTAAAAAAACTAAAGATGTAATTTAGAATTCAAGAAATTTGTTTTAAAAATTGAAAAACAAGAAATGCCAATCAAAAACTAAAATAGTATGAAAACCCCCTAACCAAACATCCCTTTAATTTCATAATGAAAGGTCACATATTATTGAATACGATAATGAATGGTCACATATGATTAAATACGAGTTTATAACTCTTGAGTATCTATTGTGATGGACGGTTCAGATTAAGTGACCACTGTAAACTTGGGTCCTCTCCTTATTTATAAATAAGTGACTAATTTCAATTATTCAGACATACTAAAGGCAACATAACGAAATTATAGGCTAAGTGAAAGAAATTTTAATCTTGCATATAATGATTTAATTTTATTGTAATAGGGAACAATTTCAAGGCGTTAGGATTCAAGACTTATACAATCTCCCACCCAATCTCAAAATCGTTATTATCATATATCAATGTGAGTGTTCTCGATCTCTTATATAAGCTAAAAATGTGATTTTTATGATGATTCAAGATCCTATAATATAATGAATAATTGCATGATTAATTAATCATTTTATGTTTTAAATTGATTGAACTATGCTTTGGAGTTTATTAGGAGGTCTTTAATTAATTATGCCTTTACATGTGGTATCAGAGCATTGTGTTGGGATCTAAAGATTTTTCATTATATTCTCCTTTGAAATATTTAAGGTCACTAAATTTTACATTCATCTTATAATGTGTGTGTATGTGTGTGTGTGTGTGTGTGTATTCGATGACAATATGGTATTTTGCACACCCTATGGGTTAAATGTTCAAACTTTAGTTGTTAAAGATGAACAAACTTGTGTTTTTACCCCATTTTAAATTAAACTAAATGCATAAATTAGTACATCTATGAAAACATGTGAAAAGTTATATCATGTTATTAGCCTTCTGACAATTTTAACTTTATGCATTGATTTGACTTTTGATATATGTCTTTCAATGGTGCATGTAACCATTGTACCCATATTTAAGATGGGAAAGTTGGTTTCTAAAGGTCACAACATCTTAGTTTGACTCTATTACAAACTGGAGTTGGAATTATTCAGTGATGATTTAATTTCCTTTAATCTAGTTAGGAACTGAACTAAATTTGCTTGTTTTCTAAAATTGTGAATCTTGAACTTTCAGGGACATTTATAGTGGTAAGTTTCTTATGCCTTTAATAAGAAAGAATAGAAATCAAAATTTGTAACTTACTCAAAATTTAATCAAATTTGTTATGTTAGTCCGAAACCGCATAATGATCCAAACTCATAACTTTTAGTGGAGATGTGCGTTGTTTTTCAGCTATCTGAGAACGTTTAAACCGTTAAAACCTTAAAATTGCCATTTTTGGTAATAAAATTGACAGTTATATATCTCTTTCCATTTTTTTTAAATTCTGTCAAATGGAGATTAATCCTAAAGTAAATTCTAATATTTTTGTAATGATAACTCAAAGAAATTATTGTTTAAAAATTATGGATTTCTCCATATTTTATGTATTTCAATAACTACATAAATCGTCATACCTTATTTGGTTGTTATAATATTCATATTATGTGATGCTTTGGGTATAAACCTAATATTGTTATGAATATTACATTTATGGTTAAGGTTTTAACATTAATATTTATATTATGTTAGATTAGGTGTTCACAAAGTGCCTTAATCTATAGTTATAAATATTAAATTATTGTGCATAAGGTTTTCCAGCCTCGTACTTTACATTATCCAGCCTAGTACTTTACACTATGTTAGATTAGTTGCTAACCCAAATTTCCTAGTCCGTAGTTGTGAATATTAGATTATTGTGTATGAATTTGATTGCCGTAAGGTCCAAATATAATTATGAATGTTAGGTTATTGATGTTATAATGACGTTGCTTGTTTATTTAACCATTGTAAGTTGGTTACCCAAAGGTAGAATTACGATGATTAAATAAACATTAATGACTTTTTTTGCATCAATTAACCTTAAATGATTTTATATATATGTAAAGTTTGATTAAGTCCTCTAAATATTTCTCCAATCTAATATTACAAATATTATATTAATGTATCTGCATCCATATCATCTATGTTTTGGTTGCCCAAAGGCCCATTTATGATACGGAATGATAAAATTTATTGAATCATTGTGATTAGGTAGCCTAAAGGTCCAATTACAATGATTGACCTAAAGACAAATTCAATTCTCTAACCTATTTGATATTCATATTACAATAAACTAAAATATTTCGTGAATATAAAATTGATTGATAGGCATTGATGTAAATTATTTATGCATTATGGGTGTTTATAAACACATTAAACAGGAAAAATTTAGTCTATTATTCATGTGGTATTTAATGATCACTCAAAGGTGGATTAACATTTTCTTTTGACTAATGAACATAAATGGGACATTTTTATTTGTTACTCATGATAATCTTTACTTAACCCAACTAAAATGGTTGTGAATACTAAATTTAAAGATAAAAATGATTGTAATAACTTATGATGCTTACAATTATAAAGATATTAATGTGATATATTGGGTTCGTTTCTTCAAGAAATATTATTTCCAAACGAAAATTGATTTTGAGCAACTTAAATGAATATTAATGAATTACGTAATTAGGTGGCAAAAGGTTATCCATTGATAACGTATTCATCTAATTAATATGTATATGTTCACATTCTACTAAGCATTATAGTTGATATGTTATTATTACTACGAAAGGAAGTCCACATTTATACACTCTTATTAATGTACGTGTTACTAGTGAACTATTTATGTCATTAGTTGTAGATCATCATTTTATTTTTCTAAAATTACTTGTTTGATCTATTTAATACTCTCGAGACTGAATTTTTAAAATCAAGTGAAGAAGTTAAGTTTCACTTAAATGTGCTAAATGGTTATAAGTTACTTTTAATGGATAAACCAACTATTAATGATAAAAGTAATATCGGACACCCTTTATAAATTGTGGAGAAGGCTTAAGTGGATTAAGAATTAAGTTGACGCAAATGACGATTGTACACTCACTCGATCTTATAATGTTAGCGACTAAAATATGAGTTATGGTTTTCATATAGGTACCCATTATGTAACATATGTATTTTTAAGTTATATTGTGTGAATTATAATATGTGGTTAAAAACATGACAACCATTAGATTCCTTCAAAACTAAGGCATTACAAAAAATAGTTCTACTTCGACAGAGGGATCCATTATACATAAACCATAAATAATGGGATTCCTTTTGTTATGTTCTTTTGAATTGGTTCATCCTATTAATCTTTAAAAAAATAATAAATGATAATTTTTTAAATCTAGACTCCCTTTGATTATTTGATGGATTAGATTATCCTTGGTTATCACTTATGAATCTTGATAGTCATGTTGGAGCTCTTGAAGTTTTACAATTTTAGGATGATCTATGTGGTGCAAGTGGGAGATTGTAGTAATGTCATTGGATCGTGTACCTACACAAATCATGTCATTTTATATTAGTAAACAATAAGCCAAACACACCAAGGCCACAAGAGATAAAGTGTTTTTAAAATTATTCACACATTTACGAAATTGTTATGTTCCAACTTTTGGGTGGAGATTTTTTTAATGTATATGGTTAAAATTGTGTTATAACGTTACCCAATTTGATACACTCATATGATTGGGGATACCTGATATATGATGGGATTTAGATTCCACTAAAATAATTGAGTTTTAGAATTATCTCTCTATACTTTCAAAGGGCACGGTATTTATTTTTGAAACTAAAAATTTCAAATTCTTTAAAAAATGGTAAAATTAGTGGGAGTACTAAATCGCAAAATATGGTTATAAAGGAAGTTAATGTACTTGTACCATATCCCATGACTTCAATATGATTGTTCATTTAGTTGGTGGATTGGTTGACAACAAAGAACAAATAAATGATAAACCACAATATAATAACAATATTACCATGAAACAAAAATAAATTAAATCACAACAAAAAGTATTAAGAAGCTCCTAAAAGGAGTTTTTTTTTTAAATTAGATGATTACATGATTTATTTACAAAAATGTGATTTCGACATAAAAAAAAAATGGTTTTGTTTTTACAAGTAATAAGAAATTATAATTTTTTGAAATGCCATTAATAAATCAAAATAAAGTTTGGGATCATGTTGAATATGCTAATTTACATACTAGAGTCGAGTGTAAATGTGTCTTTAAGATCAAACACGATCCCAATGGTAATCAAACGATATAAAGGTAGACTTTGTAATACCCCGTAATTTTGATAACTTTTAAAAAAGGGATTTATTTAGAATTAATTGAATAATTTGAAATTAATTCGGATTTAATTATTACTTGAGAATATAGTAATATATGATATATGTTGAATATTACTTAGAGAATCAAAGTAATATGTGACTCTACTTATGATAAATTTTAGAAGTTGTCGCGAATAGTTATTACGACAATTTCGATGAATAAGTCAAATGCGTGTGAAAATAGTGTCGGGACTGGATTTATATAAAATAAAAAGAGGAATATTTTTATGTCATCTAAATGGTCATTTTGACTGCGCCAAAGTGTTCGAAAGTATTTTTATAGTAAAAAAAGTCTACTCGGACGTTCATATAGGGTCTCAGGGCACTTTGGAGCCGAATAGTCACCACGGAGGGGTAAAATGATCATTTGACTTGGAAGGAGAATATTGTACATGAATTTGGGAGATTATTTATAAGTCTAAAGGGTTTAGATTATTGTTTCCTCCTAAAACCTTAAAGAGAAAGCAATTGAGAGAGAGTGAGGAGTCTCGGGGGAAAAGGAAGAGTTTTTGTGGGAGAATCAAGAGCCAAAGGTCACCACCACCAACCACCACCGGAAGTTGACCGGAGAAGGGAATAACCACCAGTGAAATTCATCCCCAAAGTATCAGATCTTCAATATAGGCAAGTGATTTAATATTTGCAATCTAGTTAGTATAATGTCCATGTTAGGATAATTAGAAATGATGAGAAGCTACATGTTTTGGAGATAACCTAGTTGATGTTAATTCATTTATGGAAAAATAGAGATATGTAGGATTAAGCTCATGTTGTTGGTAGATATGAATCCACGAAATAAGCATCACATGTTGGAGAAATTCTGAGAATTATAGGATTGTTCTTGATATATTCACATTTTTAGTTTTCTGAAAAAATATGAGAAACATGCTTTTAATCCGATCCCTTGATGATTCTAGGTTATTTAAATCAGTGGAAATCATTTACATATGTTATTATATCATGTGGTATGAATTATAAGAAATTTGGGATGTTAAAATAGAGATTTGAATGATCAAAAGTTGTGAAACCCGTAGAACAAAAGTTGCAGAATCTGGGCTGATAACTGGGTGATCGATCGATCGATCCAAGAAGCTCGATCGATCGACTGATCGATCGATCGACCCCTGACCATCGATCGATCGACCTCCCCTGAATTGATGAACTTTTTTCTTTTTAATTCTTTATTTTATCCCAAAACTTTTTGGAATTTTTGGTGATTATTATTTGAACATAATAAGACTTATGGAGGGAAGTAGGCTTAGGTAAGACCCAGATTAATATTATTATGTTTCAGATTTAAATTGGAGAGAATTATGTTAATTGATTGAATGAATTATGGTTGTTAAATTCACGTTTTGGGTTGCGATTTGTTTATATGAAGATTAAGGATACGACTAGTAGGGTGGGGATAATTTTAATCACCTGGAAAATTAAAAGTCAATATGTGAATAAACCTAAGTGAAGGAATGTATGGTTATGAGAGGGTAGATTTTATCGAATATAATTCTAATTAAAGATGAGATTAATTCACAATAATTTGGGGAGTATGATGACATGGACCAATAGAGTATAAATGAGTTTCTTACTGATTATATATTAAGGAAAACTTATTTAATCTTCGAGTAATGCGATAAGCTCGAGAATAATCTATTAAGGAGTAAAGTCGTAATATTAAATTTTTATATTACAGTTATTATATGTATGACATACCTATGCTACTTGCTATCGGGGTAGAGGTTTCGCGTTGTGGACGGTCTTATCCTGTGCGCCCATTTAGGAGGATTTTAGATTCGTACCCTGAGCATAGGACCTTGGACACGTGCTATCGATGAGATTGATAGTTTCGACAGTTGAATGGGAACGTAGGTATGTGCGTGACCCATTTGACTCGGGAGTATGCTTGTCTCCAACATATGTGTGTTATGTTATTTATGATTTGGGAAATTCCCCGAACCATTTGTCCTTTGAACAATGAGAATTGTAACTGGACATGATAGCAGAGTATGCATGCGCCGTAGCTGTGTCTTGGACGTGCTATATTAGTATATATTATAGGGTGAATATATATATACTGTAATTCAATCTACTATGTGATATTGTAGTTGACTATGAATAAATGAAATTGAATATAATTAAGTAAAAGAATACTTAAATCCTAAGGCTTTGATAAGTCAAATTCATATTAAAGGGAAAAGAATGTGAATAATTATATTATGTATGGTATGGGACATACAGGGTTATTATATGAGACATAATTATGTTGTAAGGAAACCTTGATTAGGAAGTTACTCGGATACGTTAGACATGCACTCTAGGTAAGATGTGAGAATATCAAGTGAGAGCCTGAAATCTAACATGTACATAATAAATTCTTAATTGCACTTGTTAAACACTTTCTATTTTAAATCTTTTACAATCGAGCTCTGACCCGTTTCCTTGCATATTCTCTTCTCTATGATACCTATATTAACAGGTGCCCAACATCAGGGACGTGCAACTTAGGGTATGGATGTTTGATAATGAGTTGTTATTCCTGGAGATGCAAACGTATTTAGATGCTTCATTTCTTTGATTCCTATGTCTGTAGTACTGTTCTTATTTAGGGCACGTTGCCCAGGATTCTAGTATTCCTTTATCATTCAGATATTGTATTGGGTTTATGTTGGTAATTTCATTTTGGTTTGTTGGTTTGATGTTGGATATTTTAAACTAGGAAGTTTTATCCAGTTGCATTTAATCTTATTATTCATTATTCAGTTGTGTTATGAGACTTCTATAGTGTTGATTATTATTGTGGTAATGGTTTTAAATTGGTATCAATTATGAAAAAAGTTTTTAACACTTAACTTAATTAAGTATTGGGTGAGTTATTTTAAACAAGAAAAATGTTTTTCGACAGTGATGCTGAGAATGAACCAACTGTATATTCGGTTTAATTTAATAAAGGAGTAGCTACTCGATATTTAATTAGGCAGAGTGTTATAGGTGGTATCAGAGCATCAGGTTCTAATGTCTTTAGGATCTGTGTGGATTATGTATGCTTTCTGCTTAGCGTTCTTTGATATAGAGCCTTATCATTAGGATTGTTGAGAATCATATTTGCGCATTTACGACTTCAGCTATTTATGTGGTATTTTAAAATGATGATTTTAATGTATCACATTTTAGATGCCTCCACGACATGAACAAAGAGCCCCAGGTGCTGCGCAGCCAGCACCACAGCCCGCCCCAGCACACGGCACTATGAATGCGGCAGAAGTTGCTGCCATTATTGCTCAAGCAGTAAATGCTTCCTTGGCGACCGCCTAACAAGCTCCTCCACTAGCACAGGCAGTGCCACTAGCACCAGTGCACGGGTTTCCCACTGCTTGGGAACATATTAGGGAGGCCTTCCAAAAGGCACATCCACCAGAATTCAAAAGGGGTTTCGACGTCGTAACTGCTAGCCAATAGAAGAAAGACATCCAGCGGCATCTGTGAATGTATGAATGTACGGAGGTTCAAAAACAAATGCTATCTACGTTCAAGTTGGTTGGTGCGGCTCTACAATGGTGGGAGTCCACTACCACAACGGAGGAGAGGGACACTTTATCTATTCAGGACTTCTGGGTGCAGTTCGATCGCAAATACTTTCCTTTTGCAGTTCAGACTGAGATGCGCAGGAAACTCTTAGACCTCACCCAAGAAGGGAAGTCAGTTGCTGAATACGAAGAAGAGTTTACTATGCTAACCAATTTGGTGCCAGGAGAGGTACCTACTGAAGAAAAGAAGATTCAGTCATTCAGGAATGGTCTTACTTGGAGGATTCGTTATCATCTATTGGGAAATATTTCCTTACAGACCTATAATGATGTATTGAATGTTGCCTTACTTCACTGCTAGGACTACCGTCTTCATGTCAAGGGAAGTAAGAGGGGAACTGAGCTCAATTAGCAGGGTCGTACTGGAGGAAATAGCAGTGGATCATCTTCAGCTCAGGGACAACCGAAATAGGCTGATCAGAATTCACAGCCAGGGGATTATGCAAAATGTCTAAGATCGTGAGGATTTCGTTATGGGTAGGGTGGTAATAGGCAAGGCCACCAGAGCTAACAACACAATCAGCAGGGTCATCAAGGCCAAGGCAGAGGTGGAAATGGTCAATAAGGTCGTGGACAACAGGGTCATAATGGGGGGCAATTTGCAGGTAGATGTTTTACATGTGGCAAACCTGGTCACAAGAAATAGGATTATCCAGATAAGGGTAAGATGCCCCAGCAGTAGGGTGCGCACCGAGAGCGTCAGAGGCCTATATCTCCAGCTGCTCTTCCAGCACCGGCCCAGATACCAGCCTTACCATCCATTCCTGTAGCTTCGTCGCAGAAGGGGCAACAACAGTATGGACGTGTGTACAATGTTCAACATGCAGCAGTTCAAAAACCACCACCCACGATTGAGGGTATATTTTCTATCTCTAGAGTTATGGGACGTATTTTGTTTGATACAGGAGCATCACATTCTTTCATATCCACTAGTTTTGCTCAAGACACAGGGTTGTTAGACACAGCCAACAATACTATTACTTATGTAGATTTACTTATGGGTCATGGCATGCCTATTTCCTTAATATGCCGTAGTGTGAGTATATAGATTGGGAGTTTGATTTTACCAATTGATATGCTTGTATTAGAGATGTCCGAATACGATGCTATTATTGGGATGGATTGGCTAGTCACTTATAGAGCCACGATCGATTGTTTTGGTAAGAGTATTATATTCGCTATTCCTGGTCAAGAGATGTTCATTTTAGCGATGCCTCGGCCCAAGGGAGGATCGTCCATTCATTTATATTACTTGGAGGAGGAGACCTCTATAGGAGTTTTAATTTCCATTGATTCAATTCCAGTTGTTAGATTATTCGCCGATGTGTTTCAGGATATACCTGGATTATCGCCTAGTAGGGAAATTGAGTTCGTGATTGACTTAGCACCGGGCACTCGACCTATAGCCCATGCTCCCTACCGTATGGTTCCTGCAGAGATAAGAGAATTGAGGGATCAGATCGATCAGTTATGGGACATGGTTTCATCCGTAGGAGTACCTCACCTTGGGGTGCCCCAGTTATGTTTGTAAAGAAAAAGGATGGATCCTTACGGCTGTGTGTTGATTATCAAGAATTTAATAAAGTCATGATCCGGAATAAATATCCTTTACCCCGCATCGATGACTTGTTTGATCAGTTGAGAGGTGAAACTTACTTCTCAAAAATAGACTTGAGATCTGGATATCACCAATTGAGAATCAGAGAACAGAATGTATTGAAGACTACTTTTCTGACACGATATGGATCTTATAAATTCCGGGTTCTGCCGTTCTGGTTGACCAATTAACCGGCTGTATTTATGTACTTGATGAACTGAGTATTCAGAGAGTTTCTAGATCCGTTTGTGATTGTCTTCATAGAAGACATACTGGTTTACTCGAATACAGAAGAGGAGCACTTTAAGCACTTGCAAAAAGGTCCTACAGACACTACGTGAGCATCAGTTGTATGCCAAGTACAACAAGTGTGGGTTTTGGCTTAGAGAAGTATAGTTCCTGGGGCATATAGTGTCAGAAAGAGGTATTTCAGTGGATCCTAACAAAGTATCAGCGGTGAGGGAGTGGGGATAACCCATGACACTAGCGGAGGTACGAAGTTTCTTGGGATTAGCTAGCTACAACAGATGGTTTATCAGAGACTTTTCAAAGATTACGGTACCGATGACTAATCTAACCCGTAAAGGCGTACCGTTTGTTTAGAATATTGTGTGTCAGTTGGCGTTTGATGAACTGAAGGGTAAGTTAACTTTTGCTCCGGTACTAGCGCTGCCCAGGCCAGGAGTGGAGTATCTCGTATTCACTGACCCATCGTTACAGGGACTCGATGGGGTTTTGCAGAAAGAAGAGAAGGTTATAGCTTATTCCCCTAGAAAGCTTAAGCCTTATGAGAAGAACTACCCTACCCACGACTTAGAGCTTCCAGCGGCTATATTTACCCTTCGAATATAGAGGCACTATTTGTTGGGTGAAAAGTTTCGCTTATTCACGGATCAAAAGTCACTACAATATTTGTTCACTCAGAGAGAGTTGAGTATATGGCAGTGCAGGTGGCTTGAATTCGTGAAGGACTATCAGTTTGAGATTCATTATCACTCGAGAAAGGCTAATGTGGTAGCCGATGTCTTGAGTCGTAGACTTGTGGGTGAACTAGCCTCGGTATGGAAGGAAAAATGGAAAGAACTAGGCCATCAGGATGCAGTTGCTAGGTAATTTATGTCTGTTATGACCATTACTCCTCAGATTATGACGAGGGTAGTACAAGCCTAGGCAGCTGATCCGTTCTATCAGGAGAAAATTTAACAACTTTTGTCTGAAGGAGTAGAGTCTTACTCAGTGAGCTCAAAGGGAAGTTTGCGCTTTAATGGTAGACTGATTATTTCGGAAGGGGAAGAGTTGAGGCACGCGGTGATGTCTGAGTCTCATGGTTCCAAATTTGCGGTACATCCCGATGGGGATAAAATGTACCAAGATATGTGGCGATAATATTGGTGGAGCGGAATAAAGAAAGATATTACCGAGTTTGTCTCTAAATATTCAACGTGCCAATTAATGAAAGTGGATCATCAGAAGCCATCAGGGTTTCTTTGGCCGTTAGAGATTCCGATGTGGAAAGGAGAGAGCATTTCCATGGATTTTATCACCGGACTACCTACCACCCAGAGGGGTCATGATTCCATATGGGTGATTATGGATCGGTTGACTACGGTAGATCACTTCTTATCGGTACGTACTAATTATGCTACAAGGAAATATGTTCAACTCTTTATAGTCGAGATAGTAAGGTTACATGGAGTTCCGCTTAATATTGTGTTCGATCGGGACAAGACCTTTATTTCTCGATTTTGGGAGAGTTTTCACGAGGTCATGGGTACCGAAATGCAGTTGAGTACAACCTACCACCCGCAGACAGATGGTCAGACAGATCGCACTAACCAGATGTTAGAGGATATGTTGCTTATGTGTATTCTGGATTTTGAAGGGAGTTGGGAACAATATCTTCCTTTAGTGGAATTTGCGTATAACAATTCCTATCAGTTCACCATTGGTATGACCCCCTTTGAGTCATTATATGGTAGGTCTTGTCTCTCTCCTGCCTGTTGGTTAGAAGCGGGGGATAACAAATTACTTGAATCGGAAGTAATTCAGGATACGTCTGCCAGGATTGAAATGATCAGAAGTCGCTTTTGTGTAGCGCAAGATAGACAGAAAAGCTACGCTGATGCTAAGAAGTTCTTCAGAGAGTTTAGCGTGGGGGACCAGGTACTTTTACGAGTATCTCCGATGAAGGGGATAATGTGATTTGGGAAAAAAGGGAAATTGGCACCAAGATATGTGTGACTATTTCCTATCATAGAGAGAGTGGGACCAGTAGGGTACAAACTTGGACTGTCGGAACACCTACATCATATACATGACGTGTTCCACATTTCTTCGTTGCGATGGTATCTTCGAGATGAGTTGTCTCACACTCATATTGCATTGGAGAAAGTGGATTTGCAGCTATATAGTTCTTACGAGGAGCGACCAGTGATGATCTTAGACCGTGCTAAGAAACGTTTGAGGCTGAAAGTAGTACCGCTTCTGCGTGTCCAGTGGGCACACCATAATGTGGAGGAATCTACCTGGAAGCGTGAGGATGATATGCGCAAAATTTATCCAGAGTTATTTGTACCAGGTATGATTTTATTTTTCGAATTTCGGGACGAAATTTCATTATTAGGGGGGGGGGGAGTATGTAATACCCCGTAATTTTGATAACTTTTAAAAAAGGAATTTATTTAGAATTAATTGAATAATTTGAAATTAATTCGAATTTAATTATTACTTGAGAATATAGTAATATATGATATTTGTTGAATATTACTTAGAGAATCAAAGTAATATGTGACTCATGATAAATTTTAGAAGTTATCGCGATTAGTTATTACGATAATTTCGGTGAATAAGTCAAACGCGTGTGAAAATAGTGTCGGGACTGGATTTATATAAAATAAAAAGAGGAATATTTTTATGTCATCCAAATGGTCTTTTTGACTACGTCAAAGTCTTCGGAAGTGTTTTTATAGTCAAAAAAGTCTACTCGGACGTTCGTATAGGGTCTCGGGGCACTTTGGAGCCAAATAGTCACCCCGGAGGGGTAAAATGGTTATTTGACTTGGAAGGTGAATAGTGTACACGAATTTGGGAGATTATTTATAAGTCTAAAGGGTTTAGATTATTGTTTCCTCCTACAAACTTAGAGATAAATAAATTGAGAGAGAGTGAGGAGTCTCTGGGGAAAAGGAAAAGTTTTTGTGGGAGAATCAAGAGCCAAAGGTCACCACCACCAACCACCACCGGAAGTTGAGCAGAGAAGGGAGGAACCACCAGTGACATTCATCCCCAAAGGATCGATCTTTAGTAGAGGCAAGTGATTTAATATTTTCAATCTAGTTAGTATAATGTCCATGTTAGGATAATTAGAATTGATGAGAAGCTACATGTTTTAGAGATAAACTAGTTGATGTTAATTCATTTCTGGAAAAAATAAAGATATGTAGGATTAATCTCATGTTGTTGGTAGATATGAATCCACGAAATAAACATCACATGTTGGATCAATTCTGAGAATTATAGGATTGTTCTTGATATATTCACATTTTTAGTTTTCTGAAAAAATATGAGAAACATACTTTTTATCCAATCCCTTGATGATTCTAGGTTGTTTAAATCAGTGAAAATCATTTACATATGTTATTTTATCGTGTGGTATGAATTATAAGAAATTTGGGACATTAAAACACTACTCCAAAATGGTCAATGACCGTGACAAGGTCGTGATAAATGCTTGTCACGGTCATTGATTGTGACAAGTCCGTGAGAAGTAGAGTTGTCACAGACTT
Organism: Sambucus nigra; assembly: GCA_949130495.1. NCBI lineage: Eukaryota > Viridiplantae > Streptophyta > Magnoliopsida > Dipsacales > Adoxaceae > Sambucus > Sambucus nigra. The sequence continues at coordinate 538,842,768 of OX422215.1, read as the reverse complement.
GTCACGGTCAATGACCGTGACAATCCTAGAAAGTTGTCACGGTCAATGACCGTGACATGTCCGTGACAATTCTGTCAGTAAACCCCTCCTCTTTTTTTTCCATAGATTCTATTCCCTTCATTTCTCTCCCTCTCTCTAGCGGCTACTCACTCTGTCTCTCTCTACAACTTTGGTACGTTTTCTCTCTATTACTCCTCCATTTATGTATATGTGTATGTATATGTGCGTGTGTGTATATATGTGTGGGTAAATGTGCGCGCGTGTGTGTGTGTGTGTGTGTGTGGTGTATATATGTGTGTGTGTTGGGGGTGGGGGGAGTCAGCCGGGATGGGGGGAGGGGGGTGTATTTGCGTGTGTATGTGTGTGTATATATGTTTGTGTGTGTATATATGCATGTGTGTGTATATGTGCATGTGTATATATGTGTGTGTGTGTGTGCGTGTGGTGGGCAAGGGCAGCAGGCGGGGGGGGGGGGGGGAGGGGGAGGGTATAGGACAGGGGGTGGGGTGGGGGCAGGGGGTGTATATGTGCGTGTGTGTATTTTTTTAATTAAATTTTTATTGGTTTATTAGATATTACCCCTCATATTGTAGTGCCCCTTGTAAAAGAATTGATTGATTTAATATTGATTGGCTGTTAATTTTTTTTGTAAATTAATAATTAGTGCCCCCTTTCATATGCAAGTAGGATTTCCCCTCATTGTAAATTAGTAAATTAATAATTGTATACTTTAATTAATGAAAAGTATTAATTGAGTAGATTGATTAGAAGGAGTACGGGATACACATTTGTTGTTGCCATTGCGGTTGGATTATAGTGGATCGATGTTGGGTTGGTTAATTTTAAAAGTGGCATGACCACTGGATTATTGTCCATATGGGGGTGGGATTTTTCAACTTTTTTTGAAAATTACGTTGTATAACGAACAATATATATATAGTATGATAATTAAATGAAACATACTTGAAATTACATATAGTGCGCATAGATACTAGCCTTCTAGTTCTTATGTGTACGCATTCAATAACCCTTAGACCCGTTCGAGAGTCATTACCCCTGTAATGAGATCTCTCGAATTGTCCCATTTGAGACTATATAATTTATGTATAATAATATTCTTAGTGGCTTAAAGTTGTTACTTTTGGAGGAAGTTCTGCAATCGTATCCTAATGTTCTATTGGTACATACTAGACTGACAAGTGGGACGGTTATTTCAATTGATCAATTGAAATATCACTCACACTCTCCAATCTACGTCGTGTACTTAGAGAACTACGGGAATATGCTGTCGAATTTTTCTCAAATCGTAACGCATGAGCTGTTAAGTATATTACAGAAAAATGCGATCTTGAATGGGATAGGACCACTCACCCTTCAGAGGAGATGGAGGAAATAGAAATTTCTACTATAAATTGAATTTGAATTTGAAATTTAAAAATAGAATATCAATAAGACAAAATTAAATGAAACATACTATAAATCTAAATTTTTTTTTATACTAATCCATGAATATACGCTTCTTACCTTTAATAGGTGATAAGTTGTGGTAGCTGTGATGGGATATCCGAAATACATAGAGTGGATGGGTGAGACAAATAGAATGGGGGATGTGTTTCACAGAGGTGCTAATGAATTTCTGAAATACGCAAAGAGATGTCATAATGATGAAGAGTTTCCGTGTGCTAGGTGTAAGAATGGTAAGGTGTTTGAGTGGAAAACAGTTGAACTACATTTGTTAAGATCATGTATGCAAGATAGTTATCGATTTTGGAGTTTTCATGGTGAATTAAAAGTTCCTTTTATCCCCGAACAACCTTCACAACAACCTTCAACAAGTAGGATAGATGTAGAAGGGGACGACGTAGATCATAATATATTAGAGGATCACTACACCAAAATGGCCAAATTGTCACCTTTCATTCGGCCACCCTTGTCAAGGTCATTGACCGTGACAAAAACACGCATTTTGTGTCACGGTCATTGACCTTGACACGACCGTGATAAGAACTTGTCACGGTCAATGACCGTGACAATTCTTTAAATAATTATCACGGTCAATGATCTTGACACGACCGTGACAATGTTTGCGGCAAAAACCCTTTCCCCCTTCTTTTTTCCCTCCCGCCGTTCCCTCTCTCTCTCTCTCTCTCTCTCTCTCTCTCTACTTTCAGGTTTAATTCTCTCTTTCTCTCTTCCATTTATATATATGTTTGTGTGTATATATATGTGTGTATGTGTGTATATATGTGCGTGTGTGGGGGGTGGGGGAGGTGGGGTAGGGGGTGGGGGTAGGGTGGGGGGTAGGGTGGGGGTAGGGTGGGGGCAGGGTGGGGGGTAGGGGTGGGGCAGGGTGGGGGTAGGGGGTTAAAAATGTAAATAAATAAGTAATTTTCTATAAATTTCCAAAAATAATATCCAAAAATAAAAATGTAAATAATATCCAAAAATAATATCAAAAAATGTAAATGTAAATAATATCCAAAAATGTAAATATTGGATAACAATTTATTTTCATTCAAAATAAATAAGTAATTTTCTACAAATTTCATAAAAAAATGAAGGCCGGCTTAATATGTGATTTAAGTGTGAAATAATCGCTATATACTTATACTAATGGAGAAAAAAAACCATATATGACGTTTTTTTGTTGACTTTATATGGTGAAATAATCACATGACTTTATATCCATAAAATAAAAGCATGAAAACTAAAAAACTACAATAAGGGTTAAAATGGCATCCGAAGTTGCTAAAAGCATGGAAAATAAAATATTTTTTAAGATTTTTGGTGAATAACTAAAGTTAAAAAAAGTATTACTTTAGTCATTAAATTACTTTTTGAATTCGGGCAATGCGCATAAATTTGTAGTAATTGTCTTATAATAAAGATCAATTAGTCTATGTTGTTGAAAAATTTGATCAAATTGGTGTGCCTTTCATATTTTAAAAATGTTGTTTTTATTCCTATTTAACTTTTCTTTCTATACACCCCTAATTATATTTAAAGTTTAATAAAATAGGAGTTATAGAAAGAAAAGTGGGGTTTCCATAATCTTACTTTGTCACAATTAATTTATATGCCTCAAAGTTATTTTATCACTCTTAGTTTATATTTGTGATAATACTTTATTAAATATTTTTATGGGAACTTGTTATAATAGAACTTAGATGAACACTAAGTGAGTGTTCAAGTGTATAACAAGAAAGAAAATGTGGTATTTAGATTGGGTAAAATTCTTAAAGTAATGTTAAGGGACTAAAAGACCCAAGACAACTGGCCAGTAAGTCACGGACCGAAAAATTTATGACGGGTGATGAAAGCCCGTAAACATGTTGGGGTGGGGGTGGGGTATGATTTATAAAAAGCACAAAACAATAGTAGAAATTCAATACCTGAAATTAACATTGAGATTATTTTAAATAGATAGTCACTACTGTGTGTGTGTTTAAATTGAAAGAAGATATGAGAATTTTATTAAATATTTTTATGGGAACTTGTTATACTAGAACTTAGATGAACACTAAGTGATGAAAATAGTCCTTAAAATTGAAAATATTATATCTGTACTAATAACATTTTTTTACAGCAAATGTCTCCTTCAGATATTAAGGCGAAGATGATGATGCTGTTTATGATGATGTCGTCTAGGATCGGTGGTAGTGGAGGCGACGAGGGCTCCTCCGCCGCCCCTAGGCTCCCCAAATATGGGAAATATGGAATTACCGTCGAGAACAAATCGAAGATATTAGCGAGATCCCTCGTTCTGCTAAAGACGGTCATCGGCCCGGGGTTTATGAGTTGGAAGGAGGTGCCATATGAGCTCAAGTTAGCTGTTTGGGTGGCACTACAGGTAATATATTTATATTTATATTTCAATTTCAATTTCAATTTCAATTTCAATTTCAATTTCAATTTCAATTTCAATTTCAATTTCAATTTCAATTTCAATTTCAATTTCATATTTATATTTATATTTATATTTATATATATTCGCAACTAACATTGTATTTGTTGGACAGGAAGAATTCAACTTGGATCCAAAGCTACGCGATCCCGTGTTGGAGCAGATTAGGGAGAAACTCAAGTCGTGGAAAAAAAATATGCGAGCACGGTACTTTGGGAAAACACGAGAGTCGATTATCCAATGGCGTGAATCTGTGCCCCCCAAGGAGCCGATCTCATTGGCACAATGGCAGAAGTTCATTGACAATGAGATCGAGGATCGACAATTGGCATCTCGCCAATCGGGGAGGGAAAATCGGGCAAAAAAGACGGACGTGCACTACTCCGGCCGGACCTCTTACGCCGAGGTGGAGCATAGGATGCAGGTAAGATTTAGTTTTTCTATAACTACAGAAATATATTATTCTTCATTATTTTACTTTGCGGGGCCGATACTAATTTTACTTTACTTTATTTTATTTCAGGGGGTAGGGAGTGGTCCAGGGGGTAAGCCACATAGGCTCGATACTTATGTGGCTCTTCGACGAAGAAGGGGAAGGACAAGGAGATGTCCCCGAGCGTCGCGGCCACGATTGTAAGTAATCCGACAGTTTAATTTTTTTTAATTATGTTATAATTTTTTAGTTTACTTATTTTACTAATCATGTGCTTTTTGTCGTTTCAGGCAAAGCTTAAGGAAGTGCATGAGTCGCAGTCTGATGCCGACAAGGCATCTTTGTCCACAGATGCACTCAGCCAAGTGCTTGACTCTGATTGCAAGGGGAGGACAAGGGGGGTGAGCTCGCGGGTGGCCAAATCTAGGATCATCGGATTGGAGACGAGCGACACCGGGTTGGCTCGAACGGTGGATTCACACGACGCGAAGCTGTCCCGTTTGGAGGCGACGGTCCAAGATATGTACGCATTCATGAAGCGTACGTTGGGCGGAGACCGTAAAGGGAAAGGGAAAGGGAAGGAGAAGGCGGTGGAGGAGGAGGTGCGGGAGGACGAGGCGCAGGATGACGAGGATGTGGACCTCGCTGCTTCATCACCGACACGTTTGTACTTCGATGATCCACTTCCCTAATTGGCGCCCTTCAACAGACCAATGTCGACACTTGGTTGGCCGAGCGTGTTCATATTGGACGTATTTGATGGCCAGCGGATAGGGCGGGGGTTGAGGGACCCGAATATCGTCCAGGGTGGAATAGTTCATGGACGTGCGCTTCAAGAGATGGAGTCCAAGGTGCTCGTCACGCATGTCATACCCGGGAAGGAGAACTCCCTATTGTGGTTGTGCGAACAATGCAACACAACGTATGTTAGTGGGTGCGTCAATTCGTATGTCGTGTGACCTACTAACCTCCTCAGTTTTAACAATACACCAGACATGTAGTGACATTGTTTTAAGTTTGAATTGAATTGTCTTAAGTTTGAATTGAATATTTTTAAGTTGTTACATTTGAATTATATCGTGATGCATATTGTCTCTATTTGAATATATATTTGCATTATCTTTAGTTTGTTTGGATATATGATGTTTGGAACAGGTACAACGTTGCTATAACAGGTACAAATATACTGCTGGGCAGTGGCAGTGGCCATACTGCCCAGCAGATTTTTTTTAAATTCTGCCCAAAATTGTCACGGTCATTGACCGTGACACGTTCGTGACAAAAAGTTATCACGGACGTGTCACGGTCAATGGCCGTGACAATTTTTTAAAAAGGCTCACGACTTTATCACGGTTATAAACCGTGATAAACGTGTCACGGTCATTGATCGCGACACGACCGTGACAAAAAAAGTTGTCTCGCCTCGAAATGTCACGGTCATTGACCTTGACAAGTTGGATTTGTCAAGGTCAATGACCTTGACAATTGGGAAGATTTGGTGTAGTGGATTTAGATGATGATGCGTACGAAATTTATGAAGCAGAGGAGAATGAGGTTACTGATGAAGTACAAGGTTCAAGTGCTCATGAAGATATCACGATAAACCTTGATGATGACTACCAAAGTTTAAAATTTAAGGCGACCCAACCATTATACTCTAGCTGTGAGAAAGATCAAACAACTTTACATGCCATGGTTAGTTTGCACAGTTTGAAGACGCAGTACGGTTTGTCTGACAATAGCGTGATAGGAATTCTGAAATGGGTGAAGGGGTTACTACCCAAGGATAATACACTTTCAAATAACTATCCTGTTATGAAGAACAGTTTGAAAGGTTTGGGAATAAAGTATAAATCGATTCATGCTTGTATGTATGACTGCATACTATACCAAAAGGAGTATGAAAATCTCGATCATTGTCTGGTATGCGATGAACCTAGATATGTCCAATCTACTGGTAAGGAAGGCATAAGCTCAAAATTGCCTAAAAAAGTGTTGAAATATTTTCCCTTTAGGCCTAGATTAAAGCGATTTTTCACAGTACCATGGATAGCAGAGGCAATCACTTGGAATGCTAGGGAAGAAGTAGGGGTAATCTCATGCGTCATCCTATTGATTCTACAGCTTGGGGGAGGATGAATTATGGGTATCCCTATTTTGCTCGAGAATCCATTTGGAAATATGAGCACCAATCAGCGTGTATGGCCAGTGATCATAGACCCAGTCAACCTCCCTCCTTCACAGTGTATGAGACTTGAATTTTCAATGATATCTTTGTTGATACTTGGGACAAAGGCACCAAGTGATGACATCGACGTCTACCTGGCTCCTTTGGTAGAAGAATTAAATGAGTTGTGGGAAGAGGGTGTGCAATCATTTGACTCTTTTAGAAAAGAAGAGTTTACGCTGAAAGCTATGTTGATGTGGGAAATTTATGATTTTTTAAATTATGGGACATTATCCGGTTGTGTAGTACATGGTTATTTAGGGTGTCCTATTTGTGGAGAGGAGACTGAATCTCTTCATCTATCCTTTAGTTAAAAAAATGTATACCATTTCCATAGGAGGTTTTTACCCCCGACTCATAGTTTCAGATTTGAGAAAGGTTCCAATTTTTTATTGGGCGGGGTTGAACATAGGCTACCACCAAGACAACTTTCAGGTTCAGAAATTGAAAGTCAATCTTCTGAATGTGGCCCTAATATGGCAGGTAAGAATTCCAAAATTAAGAATGTCAAGCATAAGAAGACCCCAACTGGGAATGAAACTGAGAGAAGAAGGGCATGGTCTAGGAAGTTAATTTTATTTGATGCGCCATGTATTGGATGTGATGCATGCAGAGAAGAACTTACCTGAACATATTGTGGGCACTTGCCTTGGGGGAGTCATTCGAAGGATGGAGAAAATGCACAAAAACACCTTAAATCGTTGAAACTTAAGCCACAACTATGGTTAAAAGAAGATAGTAGGGGAAGGATAATAATTTCCCCTGGTGCGTTTACTTTAACGAGTGGGGAAATGTAGGTGCTTTTAGACACAATATATAATTTGAAGGGCCCATCTAATTTTTCGTCCAACTTGAAAAGGATTGTGAATTATGCTACTCATGATTTACATAAGTGTAAGTCCCACGATTGGCATGTGATCATGCAATTGGTTCCTCTATTGTTTAAGCACTGTTTCTCCAAACATAAGGATTGATGAAAGTTTTTAAAGATTACGTCAAGAATACGCAATACATGTAGGATCAATTGCAGAGGAATACATCATCGTGGAGTCATCAATATATACTCGGGAATATATGCCTGACTCGACCAACGTTGATGACACTGATGACTTCGTCAATGATGGTGGTCATGTGATGGGAAAACGAGTGAAATTAACGAGTTTGCAACATGAACAAGTAGCTTGTTATCTATTTGACACACATGAAGATGTCGAATAATAGAAAAAGTAAGTTTAAATTATTTTAGCGTATAACATTATTTTAGAATATTTTAGATTATTTTATACATGATTAATTTTGTAATATGCAGAAAATATGAAGCCCGTGAGAACAATAAAAGACGAAAAATAATGGTACAATTAGACAACGAATTTAAGTTGTGGTTGTCACAAGAGGTAATTATAATGAAAATGCCTGTTATATAATGTTACATTACACTCAAACTTTACAAATAATCTAATTAATTTATCTATATTCTCAGCTCTTAAAGACGGGTGATGCGACATCAAGGCTTGCTCGTCTAGACACTGGACCCTTGTTCGTGGCACAAGAGTACAAAAAGTATGGATTGAACGGCTACGTATTCAGCGCAAAAGTGTACGAGGAAAGTTCAAATGTACAGAACTCGGGCATTTCATACTAGGCTTTTACTTTCTTTCGAGCGAGCGCAAAAGATTAAAACCTCGTTGAAGTTGAAATGATTTACTATGGTGTAATTCGAAATATATTTGAATTGGATTATATAAGCTTCAAAGAGGTTGTATTTTACTGTGACAGGGTAAGAGTTGAGGATAAAAATGCTTGTAAAGTTGATCCTGTCACCAATTTGATCATGGTTGACTTGTCTAAGTTGAAGAGCAACGACCACGTGAGTGATGAGCCGTTTGTTTGTGCATTTCAAAAGGTTAACCAAGTGTTTTACTCGGAGTATATCAACAACGAGCCGTGGTCAATTGTCCTACACACGCCAAAGCGTCTAAATAGTAGTGAGGATGACTTGGCTGCTCCTACCGAATATCAATCCATTTTTTATGATGACCCGAATTTGAAATAATTTTTCAATTTGTAATAAATATTCCAATTTGTACTTTATCAATCAATTTTTAATGCTTTTAATTGATTTGCACTTTATCATTTTCACTCTTGTGTAGTGTGCGTGTGTGGCCAGTAGGAATGGGGGTGGGGATGTTTCGGATTTTTAGTAATTGTATATATTACGAGCTAGATGCTGTTGTTTTGGAATTCATAATTGAGGTGTTAAACCGTAACAATTCATTTGGATTTGTCGTAATTGTACATATTTTCATGTCTTCTTCTAATTCATTTTGATTTGTACTAATAATAACATTTTTTATAGTAAATGTCTCCTTCAGGTATTAAGGCGAGGATGATGATGCTGATTATGATAATGTCGTCTGGGCTCGGTGGTAGTGGAGGCGACGAGGGCTCCTCGACCCCTAGGCTCCCCAAATATGAAAAATTGGGGATGGACATTGAGAACAAGAAGGGGCTATTAGCGAGATCCCTCGAGATGGTAAAGACAATCATCGGCCCGGGGTATACTAGTTGGAGGGAGGTGCCAAATGAGCTCAAGTTAGCTATTTGGGTGGCACTACAGGTAATGAATTTATATTTATATTTATATTTATATGAATATTTTAATTTCAATTTCGATTTCGATTTTGATTTCGATTTTGATTTCATTTTCTATTTATATTTATTCGCAACTAACATTGTATTTGTTGGACAAGAACAATTCAGCCTGGATCCAAAGCTACGCGATTCGGTCTTGGAGAAGTTGAGGGAGCAACACAAGACGTGGAAGAAAAATATGTGAACCCGGTACTTTGGGAAGACCCGAGAGTCTGCTATCCGAATGTGGGAATCCGTCCCGCCGAAGGAGCCGATCTCATTGGCACAATGGAAAAAGGTTCATTGACAATGAGATTGGGGAGCGACAATTGGCATCTCGCCAACCGGGGAGGAAAAATCGAGCAAAAAAGACGGACGTGCACTACTCCGATCGGACGTCTTACGCCAAGGTGGATCATAGGATGATGGTAAGATTTAATTTTTCTATAACTACAGAAATATATTATTTTGCATTATTTTACTTTGCGGGGCCGATACTAATTTTACTTTATTTTATTTCAGGGGACAGGGAGTGGCCCTGGGGTAGGCCACATAGGTTTGATACTTATGTGGCTATTCGGACGAAGAAGGGGAAGGTAAGGAGGTGTCCCCGAGCGTCGCGACCACAATTGTAAGTAATTCGATAGTTTACTTTTTGTTAATTACGTTATAATTTTTTTATTTACTTATTTTACTAATCATGTGCTTTTTGTCATTTCAGGCAAAGCTTAAGGAAGTGCATGAGTCGCAATCTGATGCCGACGAGGTAGCTTTGTCCACTGACCCACACAACCAAGTGCTTGGCTCTGATCACAAGGGGAGGATAAGGGGGTGAGCTCGCGGGTGTCCAAATCTAGGATCATCGGATTGCAGACGAACGACACCGAGTTGGATTGAATGATGGACTCGCATGACTCGAAGATGTCCCGTTTGGAGGTGATGGTTCAATATATGCTCTCATTCATGAAGCATTCGTTGGGCAGAAATCGTAAGTAGGGGTGTGCAAAAAAACCGACCGAACCGAAAACCGAACCGAACCGAACCGAAACCGGCGTTTTTTTTAGCCCGGTTCGGTTTGCGGTTGAAGGATTTAAAAAACCGACAATATCGGTTCGGTTGTCGGTTTAGACAAAGAAAAAACCGATTCGAACCGAACCGAACCGACATCAATATTATATATTAAAAAACCCTTAAATATCTTTTATTTTTATATCCAAACACCATTAACCAACCTCCAAAACTGACCAAAACCGAAAACCGACCTACAAAAAACCGACCAAAACTAAAAATCGGTTAAAACCGAACCGAACCGAAACCGATGTGAACCGAAACCGGCGGTTTTTTTCATCGTCGGTTCGGTTTCGATCTGATTTTTTCCAAAACCGAACCGATCGGTTCGGTCTGAATTGCGGTCCAAAACCGAACCGAATCGACCCGTGCACACCCCTAACCGTAAGGGGAAAGTGAAACAGAAGGTGGTGGAGGAGGAGGTGCAGGATGACGAGGATGTGGACCTTGTTGCTTCATCGTTGACACATGCGGACTTTGATGATCCACTCCCCTATTTGGCTCCCTTCAACCGATCGATGTCGACACTTGGTTGGATGATCATATTTTTACTGGACATATTTGATGGCCAATGGATAGGGAGGGGGTTGAGGGACCCGAATACTGTCCAGGGTATGGCAATTCATGGATGTTTGCTTCAAGACATCGAGTCCAAGGTGCTCGTCACGCATGTGATACTCGAGAAGGAGAACTCCCCCTTGTGGTTGCGCGAACAATGCGGCACGATGTATATTTCTGGGTGTGTCAATTCGTATATCGTGTGACCTACTCACCTCCTCAGAGCTAACAATAACCCAGATATGTAGTGACATTATTTGAATTGAATTATTTTAAGTTGTTACATTTGAATTATATTTGGATTATATCATGATGCATATTGTTTTGAATGTGTATTTGCATTATATCTATTTTATTTGGATATATGACGTTTGAACAGGTACAACGTGGCTATAACAGGTACAAATATACTATTGGGCAGTGGCAGTGGCCATACTGCCGAGCAGATTTGTTTTCAATTCTGTCCAGAATTATCACGTCCATTGACCATGATAAGTCCGTGACAAAGGAAACTTGTCACGAACGTGTCACGGTCATTGACCGTGACAATATTTATTAAATGTCATGAGTTTATCACAGTCCTTAACTGTGACAAAACTTATCAAGGTCAAGGACCGTGACATGACCGTGATAAATTCGTGACAACAAAAGTTATCACCCCCAGAATTGTCACGGTAATTGACCTTGACAAGTCCAACATGTCAAGGTCAATGACCGTGATAATTCGGCAGATTTGGTGTAGTGAAATAGAGATTTGAATGATCAAAAGTTGTGAAACCCGTAGAAAAAAAGTTACAGAATCTGGGCTGATAACTGGGTGATCGATCGATCGACCTCCCCGGAATTGATGAACTTGTTTCTTTTTAATTCTTGATTTAATCCCAAAACTTTAGGAATTTTTTATGATTATTATTTGAACATAATAAGACTTACGAAAGGGCAGTAGGCTTGGGTAAGACCCGAATTAATATTATTATGTTTGGGATTTAAATTGGAGAGAATTATGTTAATTGATCAAGTGAATTATGGTTGTTAAATTCATGTTTGGGGTTGCGATTCGTTTATGAGAAGATTAAGGATAGGACCATTAGGCTGGGGATCATTTTAGTCACTTGGAAAATCCAAAGTCAATATGTGAATAAACCTAATTGAAGGAATGTATGGTTATGAGAGGGTAGGTTTTATCGAATATAATTCTAATTAAAGATGAGATTAATTCACAATAATTCGGGGAGTATGATGACATGGACCTGTAGGGTATAAATGAGTTTCTTATTGATTATATATTAAGGAAAACTTATTTAATCTTCGAGTAATGCGATAGGCTCGGGAATAACGTATTAAGGAGTAAAGTCGTAATATTAAATACGTAGGATTTGAGAGATAGATAATACTACGTATGGAAATTATCTTATGGTTGTGTGAATAACTTGTTAATATTATTGGTGGATCTACCTATATTATAGTTTATTATGTGTATGACACACCTACGCTACTTGCTATCAGGGTGGAGGTTTCGTGTTGTGGACGGTCTTATCCTGTGCGCCCATTTGGGAGGATTTTAGATTCGTACCCTGATCATAGGACCTTGGACACGTGCTATCGGTGAAATTAATAGTTTCAACAGTTGAATGGGAACGTATGTATGTGCGTGACCCATTTGGATGGGGGGTATGCTCGTCTCCAACATATGTGTGTTATGTTATATATGACTCGGGGAAGACATCGAACCATTTGTCCTTTGAACAATGAGAATTTTAACTGGACATGATAGCAGAGTATCCATGCCCCACAGCTGTGTTTGGGAGGTGCTATATTAGTATATATTATAGGGTGAATATATATATATAAATATATATATATATACTGTAATTCAATCTGCTGTGTGATATTGTAGTTGACTATGAATAAATGAAATTGAATATAATTAAGTAAAAGAATACTTAAATCCTAAGGCTTTGATAATTCAAATTCATATTAAAGGGAAAAGAATGTGAATAATTATATTACGTATGGTATGGGACATACGGGGTTATTATATGGGACATAATTATGTTGTAAGAAAACATTAATTAGGAAGTTACTCGGATACGTTAGACATGTAATCTAGGTAAGATGTGAGAATATCAAGTGAGAGATTGGAATGTAACATGTACATAATAATTGCTTAATTGAACTTGTTAAACACTTGTTATTTTAAAATCTTTTATAATCGGGCTCTGACCCGTTCCCTTGCATATTCTCTTATCTACTATACCTATATTAGCAGGTGCCCAGCATCAGGGACGTGCAACTTAGGGTATGGATCTTTGATCATGAGTTGTTGTTCCTGGAGATGCAGACTTATTTAGATGCTTCATTTCTTGGATTCCTATGTCTGTAGTACTATTCTTATTTATGGCATGTTGCACAGGATTATAGTATTCCTTTACCATTCAGACATTGTATTGGGTTTATGTTGGTACTTTCATTTTCGTTTGTTGGTTTGATATTGGATATTTTAAACTGGGAAGTTTTATCCAGTTGCATTTAATCTTGTTATTCATTATTCAATTGTGTTATGAAACTTCTATAGTGTTGATCAATATTGTGGTAATGGTTTTAAATTGGTATCAATTATGAAAAATGTTTTTAACACTTAATTAAGTATTGGGTGAGTTATTTTAAAAAAGAAAAATGTTTTTTGACAGTGATGCTGAGAATGAACCAACTTTATATTCGGTTTAATTTAATAAAGAAGTAGCTACCCAATATTTAATTAGGCGGGGTGTTACAGACTTGTGGTCTAATATTTCATTGCGAATAGAGAAAACGTTAAAAAATAAACATTTTCACATATATTTAAAAAACGTGAACTTCTGATGGCATTAGTTGCTCCTTTTGATTGAGAGATAAATTTAGAGTGAAAACTTAGGAGAATTTAACAAAAGATATGTGTAATCTGGAAAATTATTATATAAATATATAAGTTTCCCATCAATCGTACTTTAAGAATATTATTATGTCTTCTGATTAGTATTGGTAAATGGGAGTAATTTAAATGTTGAATTTCTCAATACACTTTTAATGAATTTGAAAGCAGAGAAGTAAAATATATTATATGCTTTAAGAGTATGAAATAATGAGATGCCTAAAAGATTATATCCTCATTCTAATGATAATTGTTCATTTAAAGATAATCAGTAATTGTAACTTTAATGGATGTATGGAATTTCTTCTTCATTAAATACTACCATCATTTCGTCTTCTTTATTTTGGCTTAGTGGCCAATATTAAAAAATAGTGCGAAAAAAATCCATCAATTTTTATTATGAAAATTTAAATATATAGCATGCTTTGAGGGTAGAGTTTATTAATTATGGATGTGAAAATATATTTCGAGATTTGGAGTTGTCGACACTACTACCAAATTGCTAAAGTATTATAATAATGTCGCTGCAATATTTTTAGGAAGAAATGATAGGTATTTTAAAGGATTTAGGCACATAAAAAAATAATACTTGTCAACGAAGAAGTTAAGAAGCAACGAGTGTCATTTGAACACATTAGTACAAGTGTTAACATAGCATATCCAAGAAAAAATGGGCCATCAACAAAAGATATTCATAAAGCATGCTTGAGATATGGATCTCGAGTGTAGCCAGTTAATTGTAACTGTTATGAATTGCTTGGTGCTTATTTATTTGACGCTATATTTGATATTAATTAAGGTGTATTCTGAACATTTAAATTTTGTCTTGCCTTAATCATTTACATGCATATGAATTGATTAATGTGGCAGAAATATTCTTTTATAAGACAATTTTTGGATCATTATGATAACCCTTGTTACAAACCTTGTTGAATAAATTGTTATTATTATAGTACATGGAAGAAACTATACTCATGAATTAGTATGGAATTGTTGTGACTCACATTGATGTTTTATTTGATTGAGAGTTTTATAAAGAACTATTTAAGGATGACTAAAAGCTTATTGTGGGCCTTATGATAATTATGGACCAAGTGGGAGACTATTATAATTATTTTATATATTAATTATTAAAAGCTTATTGTGGGCCTTATGATAATTATGGACCAAGTATTTCATAATTAATGAATACTAAGAGTCGCATTTGGTTTATTGAAAGTATACTCCTAAAGCCCAATCAAGAGATAATTTTGTAATTAAAGTTCACCTATTATTGAATGCGATAATGAAAGTTCACCTATGATTAAATACGAGTTTTATAACTCTTGGGTATCTATTATGATGGATGGTTTAGATGAAGTGACTGTTGGATACTTGGGTCCTCTGCCTACCTATAAATAAGTGACTGATTTCCATTATTCAGACAAACTGGAAGGCAACGTAAGCTATAAGATAAGGGAAAGAAATCCAAAATTCTCATAGAGTGCTTTATTTTTATTTAAAAATATATCAAGGAACAATTTCAAGGAGCTAGGATTCAAGGCTTATAAAATGTCTCACCCAATCTAAAGAACATTTTTAACATGGATTAAGATGAGTGATCTTGATCTCATATATAGGCTAAAAAATAATTTTCATGATGATTCAATATCCTATCATATAATGAACAACTCCATGATTAATTAATCAATTTATAATTTATATTAATTAAACTATGCTTTAAAGTTTATTATGTGTTCTTTAAATAAAGTATATTTTTATACATCCTCCACCTTTAACACCTCAACATAGAAACATATTTGCAAATGGTATTCAATTGTTTTATTTGCACAAATGACTTATGTATGCAAAATGGATTTCCAATGGTCTGATTTTTTCAATTTGGTTTGATTTCTACAAAGATGGTGGTTTGATGAATGCAAATAGGTTTTCAATTCCAATAAAGATGTTGAAAAGGGATTTTTGAGTGGCTGTAGTGGCAGTGTGTGTATTGGGGGGGGGGGGGGGGGGAGGGATTGGGCATGGGAGATGGGATGCTATTGGAGGATATAAAACAATTTCTATTTTTAAAATAAGTAGTTAAGTTTTTCCTTATTTTTTTAATTATTTTATAATGTTTCCTTGTTTTGATTTTCTCAATTTTTTAAATGGGTTTATAGAATTTTCCTCCTCATTTTTCCTATTTTTAACCTTATTTTTCATTTTATTTCTGATTTTTTAAAATAAATTACCAACTTTTTTACTTTTAATATTTTTTCATGTTATTTTTCACATGGCATATTTTAATTAGCAACAATGAAAACTTTTTCCATGCCATTTGTCAAATCAACTATCATTTCAGCATTTTGTTAACTTTCTACTAATGGAATTCTCCTAGAGATTTTAGTTGCGTTACTAAATGTACTTGAGGGTTTACAGTACCTGATATGCCCAAAGTGCACATTCCCATTTAGAGACACTGACCTCAGCCTGACTCATAACCGAGGTGGTAGAGGCTCAAAGTGACCAAGGTGGCAGACGTTGTATCAACCTCATCATCAAGGCTTGCATCTAGGTTGAGACATCCATCCCAACATCGGCCTCATCATGGCCGATGTTACATTGTATCAACCGAGATTAACAAGGCACTTGGGATTAACTTGTATAGGGTCGGCCGCAGCCGACGTTGCCAGCATCACCTTAAATGAGCCCTGCATATGACCAAAAACGCATGGCGTCGGCCTCGACCAAAGTTACGAGTATTCTCTGATATCAGAAAAAGACTTATAGGATCAATCAAGAAGCACCATGTCATCATCGGCTTCGGCCGACGTTGCACCTCATACCCAACCTCGG
Organism: Sambucus nigra; assembly: GCA_949130495.1. Taxonomy (NCBI): domain Eukaryota; kingdom Viridiplantae; phylum Streptophyta; class Magnoliopsida; order Dipsacales; family Adoxaceae; genus Sambucus; species Sambucus nigra. The sequence continues at coordinate 538,826,201 of OX422215.1, read as the reverse complement.
CCGGACATCCTGGCCAAGATCTTCACGGAACATTGATCTTTGACAAGTCAAGGGTTATACTCTACCAACCTCGTACTCACCCAAGCCGAGGTTGGTATCAAGCTAAGACAGCCGGGCATTGGCAAGCATATGCAAGGGTAGGAACACGTGGACAAAATCAGTTGTAACCGAATCAATCCCCTCACATGGGGGGATATTTCATCATCATTCTCTACATGTGACGGTGACAGATGTCTTCATTAGATTTGTTAGATCAATACACACATGCTCATTGCATGCACGAGGGGTACATTACACCCCCCACACTATATATACTTGTCTTCTCCTACATTGAGAAGGATCCAAAATTACAACCCTAGCTAAAACTATGTCAAATTATACAGTAGAGAGAGAGAGCTTGAGAGATTGTATCCATGGCCATTAGTGCCTTCATTTAGTAATATTACTCACACGCACTCACAGTGGAGGTAGGCCAAATTGGCTGAACCACCTACATTCAAGTGTTCATCCTCTTCTCCTCATCTCCTTATATATATATATATATATATATATATATATATATATATATATATATATATATATATATATATATATATATATATATTCTCTTGTTCTGCCATTGTCATCCCTAATTTGAGCTTACAAACACCTTGAAGGGTGGTGCTATTTCTAGCATCATCATTTTGGCGCCGTTTGTGGGAATGAGAAGCTGTCTCTTCCTCTTTTTTCGCTTAACCTCACCGGAGACTCTGGTGGTGAACCAGGCCTTACCCCTTGCGTGGAGCTGTTTCACCATTCAAAGAGGTCCCTTAAGGTATTAAACTCATTTTCTTCATAAGCTCTTCAGTTTTGACACATGGCACCAAAGATTCCACCATCTGGTGCCGAAGGACCTAGTTCCAGCGAGGCACCACCCCAGTCCGAAATGGCTGAGGTGGCTGCAGCCTTGAGGTCCTTGGCTGCAACACAACAAGCAATGAAAGTGCAATTCGCACAGCTCAGTTAAAACATGATGATGCCACCTGGGGTTTCACCGGAGATGATTACTCCGATGGCTGCTCAGCCCCATCCTAAAGCCAGGGGACCACCCCAGGCACCACGAAAGACCAACCTATGCCTTAGTGGAGGAGGGACGTTGTAGACCGTAGGCGTTTGCGTCTGGGGAGGCAAGGACACCCTTGCACTGAGGATAGGTATGACGATATGGAAGCAGAAGATGTTCGAGAAGATTGTTGGGAGCCGTATAAGGTTTCAAATAACACAGTGCGTCCTATCCAGTAGAGCCGAAGTTGTGGAGGCAGAAGAGGTGAAGGCGCCCAACAAAGAGGGTCATCTTTCGATTGATTAAGCAGAGGGTCGGCCTTTGAAAGACTCGTCCAAGTAAATTACCTGAGACAGAGGTTATCCAGGTCAAGAAGTGCAGCAGGGTCACAAAGGGGAGATGAGGAACATCGGACTCATCATAGCCAACCTCATCCAGGCCGAGACTATGGTCAGGAGGTGAACAACCGATGTTGTTCTCCGGCTGGGGAACCCTCAGTCCACTGCTTGGAGGTGGTTGGGGATAACCTCGGTTAGGACGACGTTGCAAGACCATGGAATGACTCCATTCAAATTCTTAAAGAAAAGATAGGAGACCTCATCAAACGCCGAGACCCACTGCAAAGAGGTTTGTCAGAAGGCTCTCCATTCGTGGCTAGGATACTGAGCTTCCCAACCCCTGCCAACTTCAAACCACCTATGGTGTCTCCTAAGTATGATGGTAACACCAACCCTGTACACCATATTGAGATGTACCAGTCTGCGGCGGACATTTACTCGATACCAGATAAGATGAAATGTCAGGCCCTCTTCGGGACTTTAACAGGAGCTGCACACATCCGATTCACCTCTCTTCCGAAGAATTCAATTGATAACTTTAAGGGCTTGGCTGAACGATTCATCCACAATTTCTGTTTTTGGGTAAGACCTTAGAAGAAGACCACCCATCTGTTGTATGTCAAACAAGGCAATAACGAAAGCCTAAGAGACTACATTGCTAGATTCAATAAAGAGAAATTGGAGGTTGAGGATTATGAAGAAAATATAGCCATGACGGCCCTCATCAGAGGACTCAAGAAGGGGAAATTGCTATGGAAGCTCGCAAAAGACCCTCCCAAGTCTATGACAGAGCTGTTGGCAAATGCAGGAAAGGTCATGAACGCTGAAGAGGCCATGGCTGCAAAGTATGAGGATGAGAATGGAAGTGGCAGCGGGAAATTCTAAAGGAAGAAAAATGGAAAGAATAGGTCAACCGACGATAAGTTCTCACGCTATACTCCTTTAAATGTGAGCTGCGAACACATCCACAACGAGATCAAGAATGACCGGTCCCTAAGATATCCGAAAAAGCTGAAGGCTTCTCCTCATAAGAGTAATAAGAACTTATGGTGTGAGTTCCACCAAGATTATGGCCATATGACAGACAAGTGCTTCGCCTTAAAGGATGAGATTGAGAAGATGTTAAAATCCTGGAAGCCGAGGAAGTATGTTGATGGTAAGGCCCCTAAGAAGGGAATAGATGACCCTAAAAAGAATAGAAGCGACAGATGTCGAGATGATACTCCAGCAAGAAGAGGCAATCACTCATATGAAGATGATGAAGACGATCCATACCTCCCACCAAAAGATGACAATGCCCCGGTAAAGAGGGTTGGAATGATCTCCTTTTGTGTTAAGACCATCTGTGGAGGAATTTCTGGGGGTGGATCCAAAGTTGCTAACTGAAAAGCTCATATGGCAGAGGCTAAGTCAGTGACCAAAGTAGAGGTTATGAATCTGACGTCCTCAGAAGCTGAGTAGAAGAGAAATAAAGTAGATATGGATACTCTTATAGTTGGATTCTCCCGAATTGATTTCAAAGGTATCTTAGCTTCGCATGATGACCCTTTGGTAATCACAATTAGATTCCATGGATGTGAGGTACATAGAATTCTCGTAGATGGAGGAAGTTCAGCAGATGTGATGTTCTGGCCTTGTTTCAAGAGTCTAAGCCTTAGCAAAGCTAGGCTTGTACCCTATCATCATCTGCTAATGGGCTTCAGCGACAAAAAGGTCCATGCGTTGGGCATATATGAGATGGACGCACGAATAGGAGATGAGTGGCCTAAGAGGTTGACCCGAAAGATCAATTTTTTCATTATGGACGAAATGTCTTCTCGGCCTATAACCTCATCATAGGAAGAGTAGCCCTTAAGGAGTTTGAGGTTGTGCCCTCGACGGTCCACCAAATGATAAAATTCCCAACCCCCTATGGGGTAGGGGAAGTTTAGGGTGACCAGACCATAGCATGAGAATTCTACTTCAACTCAGCCGAAGAGAGAGAGGCCCATAAGAGAGCAACCACCTTGTATAACATTGATACGCTTGACCCTAGAGATGAAAAGAAGTTGAAGAAAGGAGAGGTCGCGGAAGAGGTAGAATCCATCATCCTCAATGAGGACAAACCAGAAAAAACCGTTCAGGTCGGCAAGGCCTTAAAAGCGGAGATCAAGGAAAAGCTAATAAAATTCTTTGACGAAGAGGCAGAGTGTCTTTGCTTGGATCCACGCGGACATGCCTGGCATCAACCCAAAAGTTATATGCTATAAAATCAACGTGGTAGAAGTTACTAAGCCAATCAAACAAAGACGAAGAGTTTACTCCAAGGAAAAATACGACGTCATAAGAGAGGAGGTAAGAAAATTGGAAGAGGCAGAATTTATCAGGGAGGTTATATACCCAGAGTGGTTATCAAACGCCGTCATTGTGTCCAAAGGTAATGGAAAATGGAGGATGTGCATAAACTTCCCTGACCTAAATAAGTCTTGCCCTAAATACAATTACCCCTTACCTCGGATAGATCAGATGGTAGATGCCATGGCAGGGCATGAGCTCATGAGCTTTATGAACGCGTACTCAGGATACAATTAGATATTCATGAATGCTTAAGACTCAGAGAAGACGACCTTCATCACAGACAAGGGGACCTATTGCTATAAGGTCATGCCCTTCGGCTTGAAGAATGCAGGGGCCACGTATCAACATCTTGTAAATAAGATGTTTGAGGATCAAATTAGCAAGACCATGGAGGTATACGTAGATGATATATTGACAAAGAGCCTGAAGGCCTGCAATCACGTGGCAGACCTAGAGAGAACTTTCAACACTATGGACTTATATAGAATGAAACTTAATCCTGCAAAGTGCATCTTCAAAGTAAGAGGTGGGAAATTTCTTGGATTCATTGTCAATAAGAGGGGAATAGAGGCTAACCCTGAGAAGATCAAGGCTTTACTTGATATAAAGACACCAAGAAGTATCAAAGACGTTCAGAGGCTCACTGGAAGAGTAGCTGAACTCAACAGATTTATTTCCAAAGCGACTGACAAGTGTCTTCCATTTTTTAAGGTGATTAAAAAGGCCTTCAAATGGGACGAAGAGTGTGACGAGGCCTTTAAGGAGCTCAAGTCTTACCTCAGATCCCCCTGCTCTTATCTCGGCCCATAGTGGGAGAAAAGTTGTATTTTTACCTAGCAGTCTCTGAGTCAGCTATAAGTGCAACCATAGTACGGGAAGACATTGGGGTGCAAAGGCATGTATACTTCAACAGCAAGGCCCTTTAAGGGTCTGAACAGAACTATCCTCGAATGGAAAAATTAGCCTACGCTTTGATACACGCTTCGAGGAAGATGAAACCCTATTTTCAAGCGCACTCTATGGTCATCCTCACTGACTCCCCACTTAGGCAAGTCCTCCAAAAGCCTGAGAAGTCGGGAAGATTGATGACCTGGGCCATTGAGATGGGAGAGTATGACCTTACTTATCAACCCAGAGTGGCCATTAAAGGGAAGGCACTTACAGATTTTATTGTTGAGTTCACGTGGGAAGAAACTGAAGTGGAGAATAATCCAGTAATCGCAAAAGGCTCAAATAGTAATGTCTTCCGAAACCCGAAAGAGGTTGTGTCCAACAGAGCCAGAAACGGAATAGATGAGAATGAGGAGGACAGGTACCTCTTCAAGCAAGGAGCCTTATCGGAGGGGAGCTTCTCTTCAAATGAACACATTTGGAACCTCTTTGTTAATGGGTCTTCTTACGAAAGTGGAATCGGTGCAGGGCTGATACTCTCAGCCCTGGATGGCACCAACGTTGAATATGCACTAAGGTTCAACTTCAAGGCATCAAACAACGAGTCAGAATATGAGTCCATGTTAGCAGGCCTCTCCTTGGTAAAGACCCTTAGGGTTAGATGACTCCTACTTCATAGCGACTCAAGGTTAGTTGTCAACCAAGTGTTTGGAGTTTATGAGGCCAAGGATGAAAGGATGTCCAAATACCTGAAGAGGGTAATAATGATGCTAGAAGGTTTCAAAGAGGTAAAGATGAAGAGGGTACCTCAATAAAACAACAACCACGTTGATGCACTAGTAAGGTTGGCTTCAGCAACAAGGACAAATATTAGAAGGATAGTACCAGTCGAGATCCTGATCAAGCCAACCATTGATAAAGGATAGGTTACCAACCCTTGACTCAACTTGAACCTAGGAGACTCATGGATGGACCTCCTCATAAAATATATCAGAGAGGGAGAGGTGCCTGAATCGAAGCCAGAGAGGAGGAAACTGAGGTACAGAGCTGCAAAGTTCTCAATAGTAGGAGATGTCCTATATAAGAAAGGATTTTTGTTACCTCTCCTCAGATGAGTTCATCCCATAGAGGTTCCCCGCATCCTACAGAAGGTGCATAAGGGTTCTTGCTCCAGTCACATAGGAGGAAGAGCTTTGGCCAAAAGGATTATCACATAGGGATACTGGTGGCCGACCTTGGCCAAGGATTCTGCAGCCTACGTGAAGAGGTGTGACAAATGCCAAAGATTCTCCACTATCCCCCATCAACCTATGACGTCAATCAGTTCCCCTTGGCCATTCGCAGTTTGGGGGATTGACTCAGTGGGTCCTTTGCCAAGGGCTGTGAACAATTATCGATTTCTAGTAGTAGCGATTGACTACTTCTCCAAGTGGGTGGAGGTCGAGCCGATGATCACGATCATAGAATCGAAGACCTTCCAGTTTATCTGAAAAAACATCATATGCAGACATGGTTTCCCTAACACCCTCATATCAGACAACGAAACTCAGTTTAAAAATTCTTCCTTAGAGAAGTATTGCGGGAGAGTTGGGATCAAGTAATTTTTCTCTTATCCTGGCCGACCTCAGGCAAACGGCCAGACCAAAGTCACGAACAGAATAATCCTTGATGGGATCAAGAAGAGGTTAAAAGAAGCTAAGGGGAGATGGATTGAAGAGGTTTATGATGTGTTATGGGCCTATAGAACAATGTCTAGGACGCCAATGGGGGAGACCCCATTTATGTTAGCACATGGCTCAGAAGCCGTCATACCAACAGTGGTAGGACTCCCCACTCACAGAGTCTAGACTTATGACCCCGAGAAGAATGGGGAAGAGAGAAGACTTGAACTAGATCTAATTGAAGAGAGAAGGGAAGATGTCGAGATCAGACAACCAACATACTAGTAAAGAACAGTAAAATTCTATTACCAAAGGGTGAAATCGAGGCCCATAGATGTAGAAGACCTAGTGCTGAAGAAGACACTACAAAAGGCAAACAAGCTCCACCCGAATTGGCATGGCCCTTATAAAGTAATCGAGGAGGTTGTACTCGGGACCTACAAGATGGAAAACCTTGAAGGGGAACCTTTATCCAATCCATGGAATGCTGATCATTTGAAAAAGTATTACATATGATGTAGAAATGATTCTATGTAAATGTATCAACTTATGAAGAGATTATTAATGAGAAGATCAATTCCTGTGTCAATTATTGGTTCATTATGCTTTAGTGGTGAAATTTATGGGGGTAACATCTTAGTTGATGGCCTCAGACCTTAAACATCATAGTCTGGTGATAAGGTCTGAGGTGAAACATCATATTTTGATGACCTCATACCCTAAACATCATTAATTTGGTGAAATTTATGAGGGTAGCATCTTAGTTGATGACCTCAGACCTTAAACATCATAGTCTGGTGACAAGTTTAGAGGTGAAACATCATATTTCGATGACCTCAGACCCTAAACATCATTAATCTGGTAAAATTTTTGGGGGTAACATCTTAGTTTGATGAGCTTAGACCTTAAATATTATAGTCTGGTAACAATGTCTGAGGTGAAACATCTTATTTTGATGACCTCAGACCCTAAACATCATTAATTTGGTCAAATTTATGGGTGTAACATCCTAGTTGATGACCTCATACCTTAAATATCATGGTCTGGTGACAAGGTCTGAGGTGAAATATCATATTTTGATGACCTTAGACCCTAAACAACATTAATCTGGTGAAATTTTTGGGGTTAACATCTTAGTTTGATGACCTCAGACCTTAAACATCATAGTCTGGTGACAAGGTCTGAGGTGAAATATCATATTTTGATGACCTCAGACCCTAAACATCATTAATCTGGTGAAATTTTTGGGGGTAACATCTTAGTTTGATGACCTCAGACCTTAAACATCATAGTTTGGTGACAAGGTCTGAGGTGAAGCATCATATTACGATGACCTCAGCCCTAAACATCATTAATTTGGTGAAATTTTTGGGGGTAACATCTTAGTTGATGTCCTCAGACCTTAAACATCATAGTCTGGTGACAAGGTCTGAGGTGAAACATCATACTTTGATGACCTCAGACCTTAAACATCATAGTCTGGTGACAAGGTCTGAGGTGAAACATCATATTTTGATGACCTCAGACCGTAAACATCATTAATTTGGTGAAATTTTTGGGGGTAACATCTTAGTTGATGACCTCAGACCTTAAACATCATAGTCTGGTGGCAAGGTCTGAGGTGAAACATTATATTTCGATGACCTCAGACCCTAAACATCATTAATCTGGCGAAATTTTTGGGGGTAACATCTTAGTTTGATGACCTCAGACCTTAAACATCATAGTCTGGTGACAAGGTCTGAGGTGAAACATCATATTTCGATGACCTCAGACCCTAAACATTATTAATTTGGTCAAATTTATTTGGACAACATCCTAGTTGATGACCTCGGACCTTAAACATCATAGTTTGGTGACAAGGTCTGAGGTGAAACATCATATTTCGATGACCTCAGACCCTAAACATCATTAATCTGGTGAAATTTTTGGGGTAACATCTTAGTTTGATGACCTTACACCTTAAACATCATAGTCTGGTGACAAGGTCTGAGGCGAAACATCATATTTCGATGACCTCAGACCCTAAACATCATTAATCTGGTGAAATTTTTGGGGGTAACATCTTAGTTTGATGATCTTAGACCTTAAACATCATAGAATGGTGACAAGGTCTGAGGTGAAACATCATATTTCGATGACCTCAGACCCTAAACATCATTAATCTGGTGAAATTTTTGGGGGTAACATCTTAGTTTGATGACCTCAGACCTTAAACATCATACTCTGGCGACAAGGTCTGAGGTGAAACATTATATTTCGATGACCTCAGACCATAAACATCATAGTCTGGTGACAAGGTCTCAGGTGAAGCATCATATTTTGATGACCTCAGACCTTAAACATCATAGTCTGGTGACAAGGTCTGAGGTGAAACATCATATTTTGATGACCTCAGACTGTAAACATCATTAATTTGGTAAAATTTTTGGGGGTAAAATCTTAGTTAATGATCTCAGACCTTAAACATCATAGTCTGGTGATAAGGTCTGAGGTGAAACATCATATTTCGATGACCTCAGACCTTAAAAATCATAGTCTGGTGACAAGGTCTGAGGTGAAACATCATATTACGATCACCTCAGACCCTAAACATCATTAATTTGGTGAAATTTTTGGGGGTAACATGTTAGTTGATGACCTCAGACCTTAAACATCATAGTCTGGTGACAAGGTCTGAGGTGAAACATCATATTTCGATGACCTCAGACCCTAAACATCATTAATCTGGTGAAATTTTTGGGGGTAACATCTTAGTTGATGACCTCAGATCTTATACATCATAGTCTGGTGATAAGGTCTGAGGCGAAACATCATATTTCGATGACCTCAGACCCTAAACATCATTAATTTGGTGAAACTTATGGGGTAACATCTTAGTTTGATGACCTCAGACCTTAAAATATCATAGCTTGGTGACAAGGTCTCAGGTGAACATCATATTTCGATGACCTCAGACCCTAAACATCATAGATTTAGTGATATATTACAAGTGTAAAATCATAATGTAGTGATGAAGACGTGCCAAAACAATTTAAGGCCAAAATAAGAAAAATTCTCCCCAGAGAACGGTATAGCATAAAGAAGTGAGAGTTACAGGTCAAAAGTTAATAGAAAATGTTATCAAAGGTTATAGACCGATATAAATCAGAAATAAAAATTAAAAATAAGGGCTTCAAAAAATAAGGCCTAAGTGTCTGCAGTCTCAGGGTTAGTGGCCATGCCCCCACTTCCTTGGCCGATATTTGTCACTTCTACTCCATCATCCTGAGGATTAACGTCTCCAGTCCTTGTATCTTCTGGTTGAGCAGTCTGGGTAGGTGCAACACCTCCTTCTTCCTCGACCTCTTATAAGGCCTGAGAAAACCGAGGATCATCATAGCCTAGACCAACGAAGTCCGAGGTTGCCAGGCCCCTTGACTCCTTCTCTTTCATTGCAGCCCATTTTCCAATGGCTTTAACACCCCTTTCGAGGTATTCAAGCCAAAGATAATGAATTCGTCAGAGACCTTATAGTCCTTCAAGATATTCTCTGAGGCGTCATCCAGAGAAGCCTTCACAGCGACATCAACCTTGTGTTAGAGAGAGTCAAGCTGGGTCTTCAGAGCAGAGCTATGATCCTTCTTAAGCTTGTCTATGTCCTTCTCCAACCGCTTAACATTAGCTTCAGACTTCTCTAAGGAAGCCTTCAGATGCTCCACTTCAGCATTCAGAGGGGCTTCTGTCTTTTAGGCCTCTCTGCCCTTCTCAATCAAAGGGAGTTTCCTCAGGGTCTAGACAACGAACTGGTTCATGGTGAGGAGACCCTGCAAAATATGTTCAGAAATGTCAGTTCAAGATTTGGTATAATTCAAAGCCGATTCTACACTTAAACAACAATAATAAAATCTTACTTGGATAGATAGGTGGAGACAGAACTCGGCCAGCAGAGGGGTGTCCAGAGAATGACATAACCGTTTGTCAGCGTCGATCATAGCGGAGCCGATAGCGTCCGAGGCCTTCAAACTTTGGCCAATAAGGCTATCACCGATCTTCAGCTGCCCCAGACGAGCAACTAACGAGTCCTCGAAGGAGATAGGGATCGCGCGATCCCCCTTCGAGGTTTTTTTCTTCTGCCTCTGATCCTTAGGGGCAGGGTCATTGGACTTACTTTTCTTTGAGGCATTGGCCCTTGAAGTGGTAGGGGGAGGAGGAGGCGCATTCAGGCCTGCTTTCTTGACTAGCTTTGTAAGGATGGGGACTTTCATTTCCCAAATGCCGTCTAATATGCCTTTCGGGCGCTCTGCACAAAGAAAGGTCTGAGTTAAAAGATCAGAGACATAGAAAAAATAGAGGTTCAACTTGTTTAAAAAATAAAGCAACTTACGAAGCTCGGTGAGGGGACTCTCCCCAAGTCCAGTCTCAGAGAGGTAGCAGGGGGTCATCAAATGCTCGTACTTGACCAGCAGACCATGATCCCCCTGATCTTGAAGGTCTTTGACCTTCTGAAAGTTAATCTGGATTAATCCAGGGTCGGCCCTGGCAACCATTGACACCTTTCCCCACCTTAGAGGTAGTCTCGGCTCTAAAAATGAAGAGGTGGAACAGGCACCAAATTCCCATGACCCCGAGGTGAAAAAGTATCGTGGTTTCCAGTTATGGTTTGAAGTCTGGGTAACTAGCAACATCTTCTTATTAAACTTCCGAGCTAGAGAATGGTAGTAACTCGGATGATTCCTAGCCGAGAAGGGCACGTAGCACCCTGTGAAGACCTGGACCGAAAGGTCTGAATAATGGATAGCCCTCCAAAAGACGATAGCTCCGATCATCACCCTCCAGGCATTGGGGGACAATTGGGAGGGAGCCAAGTTAATATGAGATAATAAGGCCCTTATTATTAGATGAATGGGGAGACAAAATCCTAACTTAAACATATGCTCGTATAGGCAGACCTCACCATCTCGGCCGCCAAAGGCCCTCTCATCCCTCAGAGGCCTCCTAAGTTTTATGGAGGGACCTATCGAATAAAGATGCCTGAAGGCTAGGGGGTCGAGTTCGGTGACAGTTCTCTCTATCTCAGTTGCCTCCGAGGTGTCAACATCGCTTTCGCTACCATCATCCTCATCCCGGGCAACGTCGACTTGGGCAGGTAAGGGAGCACCATCAGGGAACCTCTGAGCGAACTCAGCCCCTATGGCGGCCGATAAGGGAATAGCATCAAGGATTAGGGGAATAGCCACACTCGACCCCACAACTTCCACGTCAGAGGAAGTTTGAGAGGTGCTAGAGCCGTTATGCGATGAGGCTCGACTTTGAACCCCGGCCTGATCAGGGAACTCATCCTACCTAATGGAAAAGTCCATCACCTGTTGAAATGAGTCAACAGACATGGGGTCTGAGGTGGATGACTCAGACTCAGACGTTGGAGTGGGTTCTACTGGGACCTCTGCTACCACAGATGGCTCAGGATATATCACTTTTAGAGGGGGTGAAAATATAGGTCTGAGGGGGAAGGCCTTAGCACTATGAGCTTCCTCTTGGGCTCGCTCTATCTGCCTAATCTTTTCTAAGGTCTTCTCCCTAAGAGAGGGGAAATCTTCTAAAAGCTGGTATAAAGGTCTGAGCATGTAAGGACGAGACTACACTTGGAACTCTAAACCACAAACAGCTTGGCATAACCTAAGCTAAAGATCAAAATAAGATATTTGAAAGATTTCTACCAAGAACAGTCAAGAATAGATCACCAAAAAACTCGTAAGATCACCGAAAAACTCAAGATGATACCAAAAAATGCAACAAATTGAAAAACAAGGTTGATAAAATGGCAAAGGAGAGGTGATAAGCAATACCTGATGAAATACGAGGTGAAGAATGGGAAGACTGACAAAAGGAATCCACAAAATGCACCCTTGATCAAGATCTGGAAGAGAGAAAAAACGAAGAAGGTTCAGGCGGGAGAAATGGAGAGAAATGAAGAAAAAAATAAAAGAAAAGAGGTTTAAACCTTTAAGTGGATTGGCACAACTCCCAAGGCCCATCATTTCCTTAGGATCCCAAAAGACCACCATCATTGCACTAGCCAAGCGCGCAACCCCCTTAAGAAGCTGACACTTGTCAAAAGAATATTGTCACACCATGAAGAAAGGTCTCGAAACAGCATACCCCATAGTCACCTATTCACATAAACAACTAAGGGTTAGGGGGTGATTGATATGCCCAAAGTGCACCTTCCCATTCAGAGACACTGACCTCGGCCTGACTCACAACTGAGGTGGTAGAGGCTCATAGTGACTGAGGTGGCAGACGTTGCATCAACCTCATCATCAAGGCTTGCATCTAGGTTCAAACATCCACCCAACATCAGCCTCATCATGTCCGATGTTACATTGCATCAATCGAGTTTAACTAGGCACTTGGTATCAACTTGTATAAGGTCGGCCGCAACCGAAATTGCCAGCATCACCTCAAATGAGCCCTGCATATGACCGCATGGGCATGGTGTCGGCTTCGGTTGACGTTACGAGTATCCTCTGAGGTCAGAAAAAGACTTATAGGATCAATCAAGAAGCACCATGTCATCATCGGCTGCGGCCGACGTTGCACCTCATACCCAACCTCGGTCGGACATCTTGGTCGAGATCTTCATGGAACATTGATCTTTGACAAGTCAAGGGTCGTACTCTACCAACCTCGTACTCAGCCAAGCCAAGTTTGGTTTCAATCTAAGACAGCCGGGCATTGACAAGCATATGCAAGGGTAGGAACACATGGACAAAATCAGTTGTAACCGAATCAATCCCCTCACATGGGGGAATATTTCATCATCATTCTCTACATGTGACAGTGACAGATGTCTTCATTAGATTGGATAGATCAATAAACATATGCTCATTGAATTCATGGGGGTACATTACACCCCCCACACACTATAAATACTTGTCTTCTCCTACCTTGAGAAGGATCCGAAATTACAACCCTAGCTAAAACTCTATCAAATTATACAGTAGAGAGAGAGAGAGCTTGAGATATTGTATCCATGGCCATTAGTGCCTTCATTCAGTGATATTACTCACACGCACTCACAGTGGACGTAGGCCAGATTGGCTGAACCACTTACATGCAAGTGTTCATCCTCTTCTCCTCATCTCCTTCTGTATATATATATATATATATATATATATATATATATATATATATATATATATATATATATATATATATATATATATATATATATATATATATATATATATATATATATATATATATTCTCCTGTGCTGCCATTGTCATCACTAATTTGAGCTTACCATGGGGTACATTGCAAAATTATCAAATGGAAGCCCCTTAATATTGAGAATGTGGTGATATACCAAAGCTCGCTTGAATATATATTGCATGGATATTTTGTTTCGTCAAAATTTACACTTCCAATCATTTTAAATTAATGGTCATATTTTTCTTTTTATTGCGTCCCAAATTAATATCCATGTTTCTAAAAATATATATGAAATTAGGTAGGATTACAAAGTAAGTCATCGAAATGACACCCATAAGATAATAACGATCCAAGTGCAGGTCTCAATAGTAAAGATATTCATTAACTTTACAAGAATAAATTTGGGAAATAATTTTTTTCCTAAAATGTTTGACTTTCAAATGACTATTGTTAATTAGGGATGGAGAGGGAGTATTTAACTCTTAAAAGTTACATGAAGAACCTTTTATTTAAACTTTCAAAAATGCAATAACACCACCCATTATCTTTTTTGGGATCTTTTTAATGACTATTAGTGTTTTATTTCAACAATACCCATGTAAAAATATATTCAAAATTGGGCGACTACCTATGAATTTAACTTGATATGGTAATAGTATTATGAGAAACCTTTAATGGGACTTTAGATAACTTTTTTAGTTAGGAGATCATGTCGAATATGGGGAATATAGGCTTAATATTCATGTCCTAGCCATCAAACTTTTTATAGGGCATTAATTGACAGTCCGAGAGGGCAAAGGGTTAGACAAGGCAGTCGTTGAATATAATGGGATGTGTAACTTGTTTTTAATTGAGGTCATTTCAAGTTCTGTGCTACAAATTCTCCCAAATAAAAAAAGATCATTGTGTGGTCTATTGACCTTAATTTTTGCAGCAGCTAAAGAGGGGGTTGGAGAGAGATGTGAGTATTTTTTTTCCTAATGTGAGATTCTATGGTGACATGTGAAAAAAACGTTTTTCCGTATGTCAGTCATTGTCTTCAAAAGCCTAATTTCAAAATTCCTTGAATACCTACAAAACTTGTTAAACAACTCGTATTGCGGTAAGTACGGGTATCAATCCAACTTTCAAGGTGAAACAATTAACGTGAATGCTTGCAATTTTAATTTTCTATTAAAATCTTTATATATATATATATATATATATATATATATATATATATATATATATATATATATATATATAGTTAAACAATTTCAAGGGAGAATTAACTAATTAATGCTAAAAATATGAAATGATTAAGTACTAAAAATAATACGTAACCGAGTGTGATAATTGTGAGTAGGTTCATGAGATGGGATTACACTGCGTGCTCCGTTATTTTTAATTTCATAATTTATTTAATTGAAATATTTTAAGATAATATTAAATTTATAATCTAACTCATAAATTCAATAATTTCTTTTTCAGAAAACTCATTTAAAAATGTCACTACTCTACAAAATGAATTCATATTCTCTTTAAAGAAATCACCGGCTAAGTTCGATTTATAAAAAAAAATATGAATCCAAGAATTGCAGATTCAAGTTAATATTCAATTTTAGAAAAAACCTATCTCTAGTTCAATTCCAAAATTAAATTTTAAAACAAAGTTAATTCACTATCTCTCAATACGTAGATTAATGTGTGATAGTTAAAAATAAATTTTCTTAGAAATATAACAATCAATTAAATTACTCAATTAAACTAACATCCTATGCAGTTTCGTCCCACCCCTTGAACGGAGTGTTTAGCCAACCATTCTTATGTTATAACAAACAACAATCAATAAAATATCAAAAGATGACATCAAATTGAGAAAGAGAGGAACGAAATACAATACACAAGTTTCCTTGTCGAATTGAGTTCTGGAAAGTGTCTCAACTCTTCCACAAATATTCACACTTGATCACACAAATAAAAATGAAAATCAAACCTAGAATCTATTCTCATGCTAATCTATTTTTTTTGTATTTTTCTGAATTTTTCTATACTCCTAAGCTGTACAAAATATACACTGACCTCTCTCTATAGTCTCTCTATGTGAGTCCTTTTTTGAATGTGAGTTGACTTCTCTTTTATAACCCACAAAGTATATTGATAGACGATATTTGGTGGGATTTGATTTTGGCCAAGTCAACATCTTTTTTTCTTGATATGCACGTGGATTCTCTTGAATTAGGCAGGTGGCTTCTGTTCCAATTTTGGTGTGGTTTTGGTTTGGATATAGGTTAGTTCAACAGGTATATGGGTTCGGGTTGGTGAACCGGGTTGGAATTTGGGTATCTCTGGCTAGGGATATGGCCGGAGTTTGATTTGGTGTGGCCTGATTTCAGGCGAATCTGTTCGGGGTTGTCCGACGCCGAAATTGGTGGCTGGAGTTGGATGCGTAGGTCCGGGTTTATTGCCTCGGGTTGCTCCAAAAATGGAGGAGCTATGGATTGACAGAGGAGATGGTTTACAGGGTGGTGCAAAGGATTGGATCAGACTGCCATGGGGTCCCCGAATTTGAGTTTGGGTTGGGGAGGTGAAGGCAGGAGGTTTAGTGGTTATGTGGGTATGGGTCTTTGGGAAATGGCTATAGAGGTTGAGTGGTTAAATGGGCATTGTGGGTATGTGTAAAGATAATAGAGGTGAGAGATAAGATGATGAATAGTGATGGAGGAGAGAGGGTTCATAGGGTGTGTGTGAGTGTAGGGTAAGTATTGTGTGTGTGTTCAGATTGTATCAAAATCAAAATAAATCTACCTAACATTAAATAAAATCTATTAAAATAAAAATGAAGCTCCTAATCTCTAACGAAAAGACTCAAATAAAAAGTATAAAAAAAAATTAACCTAATAAAATTAAAAACAAATAAGATAAAATAAAATAATAATAAAATTAAACTAATAAAATAAAATAAAAAAATACTAAAAACAAATAAAATAAAATACCTAAAAATCTAATAAAACACACACTTATATATTTACATAAAAATATATAAAAATACTTGACGCACAGACTAAAAACACTCAGACCTTAATATTTAAATCTATATGCACAGAAATAAAATATAAAATAAATCCTAAAAATATAAGATAAATCCTAAAAATTATATACGACTCAAATAAAAATTCTAAAAAATAATAAAAATACCAACTAAAGACAAACGAGGCTTGGGACTGGTCTGGATTCGGTTTAGGCTTAAGGTAATTGGTAGGGGACTGGGTGAGGGTACCAGAACTCACTTTGGCAAGCTCAAATAGGGACTTCTAACTTTGCAGTTGCTTTGATTTTTTCGTTGATTCCTTTTAACCGCTACTTTGTCGCAATTATACCGAATTAGCACAATTTGATACCGCGACATCATATTGATCTGAGAAATAATAAATTATGAACACAAGATCAATTTTATTAAAAACGAGTGACTAAAATGAAGCACCTTATACTCTTGACTTATTTGAGTCTACATTGTATATGTGCTCATCTAGTTTGGAAATCGTGACAAAATTGAGTCCCATCCCCTAGATACCAAAGAACTTAAGATTCTTCGCATGATGCCTCAATTAATTCATCTAAAGGTAAAATTCTCAATCACACACCCTAGGATTGTATACATATTATTTATTGCATTATTTGCTTGTGTGTGAGTTATGTGTGTTAATTCCCTTTTAAATAAGTTTTTATTAATTTTGGGAATTTTTAAATAATTTTTAAGAAATTAAAAGTTGGGTTTTAAAACATTTGGTGTCATTTTTGCAATGATTGGTTTTATCATTTCTTACCTGAATGTTGGGTTGGGTAGGATCCGAAAGCGCTTAAGACTTCAGCGTGTCTGTGTAATTAAGTTTGAAACACGCATTTTTTAGTTCATCTTAGCCTTACACCTGTCATCGTTGCAACGACCTAATTTGTGTTTATTGATAGACTCAGAACTTGTTCGCAATCTCAACCCTTGGATCTAGTAAATCGACGTTTTGCATGCGAACTATCCCAATCCCTGTGAACCCCTTTTAGACCAATCAGAAAACGTTTAAACCACCGCTGATGATAAACTGTTGGATGAAAGTAAAATGGCCAAGACCAAATCTCAGCCTTTGATTTGAGCTGTTATTCTCGAACCTTCCTTGCTTAGTAAAAAAGGAGGTTGAGCCTATGCATTTAAAAAACTTTTTTCCAGTTTATCTAACTGAGAGAGAGAGAAGATAGAGAAACCAGATAGAGAAAACCCTAAATCGTTCAAACCCTAATCTTATTTCAAACCCTAAATTCCTTTTCCAAAATCAGTTTACACCAAACACCAAACCTGAGTGTTTGAGAGTTATTTTGGTTGTGGTTTGAAGGTTGTTTGTGGTTTGAATCCTCTGAGTTTGAGATCTTGTAGCCAACTTAGATATTTCGGTTTGATCTCTATTTCTTTTTTTATAGAAACAGTAGATCTTACTATTTCATGTCATATTACACTTAGATCTGCATTACTTAGTTTCTCATCTTGAGAAATCGTATTTGTTGATTATTTTTTTTTGTAAATGTTATTCAGAACTCAAGAATCAACAAATTCTTTTATGTTTCTAGTTCTTATGAAACAAAACTTCTGATCTAGTTGGAATCGAAATTAGTGATTTAAAATTTCAAAAACATTTTCAAAACCCTTTAAAATTGTTTAAGACCATGGCAGTTTTTTGAGCAAGGTAACCTTGGATTCTGGGTTAATTTTACAGATCAAGAAAGTCTTTTGTTTCTAAAGAAGAGAGGAACTGAAAACCTTATCAATTAGATATGTTCTGTAATTTTATAGGACTTATTTGTATAAATAAGTGTGCATGTGTGCATGCATGTGTTAGAACACTGCCACAAACACTTGCCACACTACAACACAAGAAGTGTTGGCTATAAGATCTTGAAACGTCAAAAGTCAATGTAAAGCTGGAACAAAGTCTGGAGAAGTTAGCAAGATGAGAAAGCCACATCAGTATCAGAACTGTAGAGAAGTTAGAATCAAACCAGTGCGTACATATTCTAAACTTGTATAGTTATGTTTTGTTTGCATGTGTGTTAAATAGTTTGTAACTTTTATATTTTATTTTAGTGGATTTTTGATTTGTGAGTTAGAAGTCACCGTGGATGTTTCCTCAGTTGGGTGAGGTTTTACCATGTTAAAAACTGTGTGTACTTAATCTTTATACATCTCCTCATCTCATTCTTGGTGGTGTGCTGATTTAACTGTTTTAGTTTTGGTTTTTAAAACTAGTTACATAATCTTGAACATATCTCGTACATTTTTATTAAACACATCGTGTGGATAATATGTTTTGATTTAAAAGAAAAGAGTTTCCCCAAAAAAAGTTCGGAGTTACTTAGAGAGTTTAATCCTGAACTAAACGATTTAAGTAACAGCTTTTCATAAAATTCCTCTATTCGGGGTATAAAATAGACACTTTCGGGTGCTTATCAACATACAAGGGTCTTTTACTTTCACCTATGGTTATGGCTTAAAGTTGGAAGAGGGTGGTGTGTGTGAGTGTGTTTCATGTCTTTTTCTGTGTGTGTATGAGCGGGGGGACCCTCGTGATTGGTTTCATAATTTAAGCCACAAGTCTAACAAATAGGAGGGGAATAAAAAATATTACCCCATTAAACTAAAATATTCACAATTATGTGATTTTTGTAAGTATTTCAAGTATTTAGGGTGTGCGTTATATATATCAAGTGGGGGACTTTTCTTACCGAGTTTTTTGGGAAGTAAATCACACTTAGTGGGTATATGGAAAACACTTAGAAGGATGAGATCTGAGGAACTTCGAGGCTTAGAAATTTGATTCTTTTGAGTGGATAGTTGGTTTACATGGGTATCCATGTTTGGAGTAGGAGACTAAAAGGTATTTGATTTGTCATTGGTTTATTCTCTATTGTACATTTAATTTATTCATATATAGTGGAATCATTCCTATTTGTAAATGTAATCGTATTAGTGAACCACATATATCTTGGTGTGCTAATGCATACTCTATTTTGATTACATCTTTATTTTTCTTCTTTATCTTTACCATTATATCTTGATTAGATCTCATGTCAAGGTTGGTAGGAAGTATGCCCAAAATAGTTATTAGAGCCTTTGGTTGGTGTTAAACCACTAGTATTTGAAAATTTTGAATATTTTCATACATATTGTTTCAAAAGTTTAGGTAGAGAGATTTAATGGTAATATTTTTTTCGTTCTTGATAATTTAAAGTGCAAGTCATTATTGTTCAAGATGGAACTTGTAATGGGTTTATGGATGAATAAAAGTCAGAGAAAAACATAGAGGTTGTGATTTCTAGCATGTAATTCTATCGGAAATGATGTAATAGATGCTCGCAAGGTCTATTGATGCACTCTTGGGAGGTACCTCAAAGAGGCAGTGATAGGCTAGACTTTTGAGGATTTCATTATGATCAACAAAAGTAGTGGACTCTTAGAATAATGGTGCTCGGTTATAGGGGAGTTCATATTTCACAAGGTGTTGTGTGGATATGTGTGATTTGTCATCTTTGTCTTGTTTTGATATTAATTGTATATTGGGAATAAGGTGCAAATTTATGGACTTTATTATTCTCTTATTTACAATCGATGAGCGGGGTGTATGTTTTGACGATAAACAATAGTGAGAGGAAATATTTCTAGACTATGGGTGATATTCTTATTATCTCACTAATTCATGATAAGACCGAGACTTATGCATCCACATTATGATTTAGCCAAAAACGCAAGAATAGTCCTAGGGGTGAATAAGATTAATCAATAATTATTACCAATTTTATCTCAATTTGAAATCTAGCACCCTATATTTTCAAAAAACATTTGATAAGGAAATTCAATTCAATTAGGTTTTATATTGAATATGTGTTTGATGAAACTAACTCTTTTACAATAAAGTTAATTATCAATTTAAATTTCAATGAACACACACAAGAGTAGATATAAGTTAAATAATTTAATTAACTAGATTTAAAATTTTAAACTATAATTTCCTAAAATCAATTAGATCAACACAAGATTTACGTTTGTGAAGTGTGTGATATTATCTAATATATCCAACCATAATCAAGAAAAATCTCCATATGGAGAAAAAAATTCAGTGTATGCCTATCTCTCATTTAAGTTATAAAGTATTTTTACAAGATGTAGGAAATTACTACTCATTTGTTTCCTAACAAGTAGTTACATATGCACATCTCAACTCTTACCCATTGAAAACACGAGATCTTATCGAATCTCTATTGAGAAAATGAGGAAGTTTCATTATTCGCATATCCATCTCACTGTGATTGGAATCTTTAATAATTCACTCACCTAGATAAGATACAATTATAGATCCAATTTATACATGAAATTTTAATGTAGAAATTTATTTGAAGATAGGTTATTGTGGTTTTAAAAGCAATTCACTCAAGTAAAAGTCCTCTCAAGATAAGATCGGGTATAGATCTAGATTAACACTGAATTTAATAATAAAATTATAAGATAAGTTGTAGTGTAAGATCTCAAGTTCATATTATCTCGCTAAGTATGGAGATAATTTTAAGTGATATGAGTGTCTACTAAAAATGGAGGCAAACATATTCTATTTAAATATTTTTTAAAAATTTGACTGCACTATGCACATGAGAGAACTTGCTCCAAGTGCATGATTTGGGCCAATATAATTATAACAGAAATCATGCTACAATCATGCCAATGGTTGTGAAACGGTATCGTGTGCAAGATTGTGCACAACACAGTAGCCAAATCTAAGAAAGTCAGAGATGGAAAACAAATAGCATTGTCCTCATTTTTAAGCTGGGACACGTCTAAATTTTGCATTTTTACTAGTAAGTCTAAAAACCATTTTTCCAACAAAGAAAATGTGCACATGTGTGAAAAGTCATAGATGTTCAAAACCCTTTAAAACGATATAATCTTAAAAAATGCAGCATAAGTTTATCGATGTGTTAAATCCTCTTGATGTCTAAAGATGTGCATGACAATCTAAATGGGAACCAAGTCACTAGTCTACCTATCACATCTATATGAAATATAATTGTTCTTGACTATGGAAGGCTCAAATGAAAAGGAATACATTGGATTTTCACAATTAACAATGTGTTATTTATAAATTAATCCAATTGGATTAATTTTATTATAATACTACTCAAATCAATTGGGTTAAGTAGACAATTTATTTACTTTATTTGCTTGAGATATGGCATGAAGCCATCCTAACATGTTATTAAATCCTCAATATTCCTCAGGTTTTTCTCAAAGGTATATATTTAAATTGTGATGTTAGGCTTTATGAGAGCTGTTAAGATAGATAATGAAATAAGCTTAAAGTTTTAAGGTTTATAGCAAAAATCCAGATGCCGCCTTGTTATAAAAACCATCTAAAAGGCCCCCAAACATATTTCAATTAACACTAAACTTATCCCAATGAGTCATCTAACCCTAGGGCCCAATTTCACATATTTTCTACACTATTTGGGCACTTTAAACTGGTATTGAGTCCAACCCAACACTAAACATAAATTACAAACCTAAGTCCAACATCGATCCATTAGCCCATGTATGCTCCATAGCCCTTAGCTGTTGGATTGCATATTTTAAGTACTAAAATACTTTGATTCGTAGTCTAGGTTATTCTGAAAAGCTTTATGGTCAAGATTTCAAGACTGGAGTTCTTCATCTTCATTGAAGAGATGCCTCATTTCATGACCAATAAGAATACCTATTTATGATAAAGGTAAAGGACTTAGATGATTTAGAATGCCCATGGTTGTTAACACAACTAAAATTAGAACATGCATTAACCTGTGTGTGTGTGTTGTTATGGTTTTTTGTAGTGGTGATATAAGTATATAAGTATACTATTCACACGCACACACACACACACACAAATATATATATATATATATATATATATATATATATATATATATACACACATCATAGTTTTAAAATCATTGCATAGAATGTTTATGCTCATTACAAAGTTTGGGACTTTCAACGACCTGTTGCCACAACGATGAAGGGCTCCGCTTCAGTGAAGGCCTGAATTCGTTGGTCTTAAGTTGGGATAGAGTTTTTACACCAGGATTGTTTTTCTTCGTGACTACCCTAACTGATCATTTGCCTCAGAGAAGTAGAGTTTTTTTCAGCAAAATAACATCTTTGTTGAAGCGAATGCAAGTGGAATGTCAGATCTCGTACTAGTATGCATAGTATTTGTAAATAATGTCACCCTTCCCATTTATGTTGTATGTGTCTTCACACACAAGGTTGAAAATTCTTTAAAAGAGGAGAGTTACTTCATTACAAATAATCCATGACTAAAAACTCCACGGGCAATATTAAGAGATTTTCATTGATATTTTTTTTTTAATTTTCCTTAAGTATTCTTGAAATAGCCTTGTTGGTATTATGATTTAAGTTTATTTGCAGTTTCATTACTTCTTATCAAGGCTTAAACAAACATTTGCCAAACTTGTTCTTGAGAGACTATAAATATTTTGATATCTCACAAATACTTGTGAGTTTATTTTTTATTATACTAACACTTTTAAACACCTTCATAAACTGTTAGGAATCTCACATACTAAGAAATTGGAAATTTTACTAATGTCTTCTCACACGTTCCATTGGAATACAAACTTTACTTCAACTTTAAAGAAGATCTGAAGATTGGTTCAAACACGACATTATCAACGAAAGTTGACACCTAGGACGTGGCGAGTGGTGGGAGAGAAATTCGTGCTTGCTCTTCCTATAAAAAAAGGGGAAAAGTGGACTGTTGAAGTTGTGCATATTTGAGGTTTAAGCTTGGAAGTCATTTCCCCGTTTGTATAAATCTTTACCTATATAGTGAAAAGTTTCGGTTTAGCATGAGGTTTTTACCGAAAGGGTTTTTCCTCATATAAATTCTCGTTTTAAGTGCATGATTTACTATTCCGCAATTTGATTTATTTACATGATTAATGAACATATGTTAACAAAAGAATAATTTTCTAAATCATGTTACAGTCACTTAGACGTTAGGATAAGTTTTTGCCCAAATTTGGTTTAATAGAAAATATTTCCTCACCTTTGGTAATACTCTTAATTTGGGTAGTTTTGATCCAACTCCGTTTTGTTTACACACAGTGCCGGCCACAATACTCAACAAGGCCCCAAACCCCACTAATAGAATTTATCACTAAAATTTAAACACTCATAATTATTATCTAAACCCAATAAATAATTCGAATTAGTTTGGTAAAATTATAGTGTATTAAAATTTTATATTTATTGTGCTTTGTAACACCCCTTGAGGTGCTACTAGAATAAAGTGAAATACGTGTAAATTTGAATCATTTTAAAACAAATTAACAATGCTCAAAGGCTCAATAAAACATTCGTGGAAGAATAAAATATATAAATTAACTCTTTATTCTCATTAAATCTCAAAATAGTCTTTACAACTGTTTTTACAATAAAATGATATAATTCTTTAAAAATAAGACACATAGTTGTTTACTCATTGATGTATCCCAAATTTGAATCATGTCTCATCAATAATAAACCATTGCTCAAATTAAACCTTGTAATGTATTTAAACTGTGGAGGTATGAGCAAAAAACTCAATAGGCGTATAAATGCTCCAAGTGAACCACACATACTCGTGCGTCCAAATGTACAAGCGTGTATTCACATGAACACTCGACTATTATTCCAAGACAAATATTTCATCCTAGGATCTCATCACGTGTCATTACACATCCAAAAATTCGCCATGTATCAAAATTCTTGTCGCACAGTGTGGGCTTTCGATCACCCTCTCATCAATTATCCTCCAAACACTCCATGACTTAGAACAAATACGATCACAATCACAATGCACGATAGGGTACTCCCTTCATTGTCATACCATAATGGATTAATATCCCATAACAAATATCTTAATATCCCAAAGGATCATGTCGTTTCTCATGAGATAAAAGACAAGAAAATAGACCGAATGCACGTCTCATCCGACGAGTGGTTTGGCTAAAGGATGCTTACGTATCGTTCAACAATAGTAATAATATCAATCTCTGAATTTAACATCTTGATCAAGATTTTAATTTCAGAAATTAGGTATTATTATTGTACCCAATTTATACAACCCAACATATGCATAAAATTAACTCATTGCGATTTTCCCCCATTACTCGGCATGAAAACACTAACACATAATCATTCATGAAATAAGAATGATTTATAGATAAAAGTAATACATATAAATATGAAACACATAGCATGAGTATAAGTATACAAATAATGGTGAATATGTGTAGCACACAACATATCCACGGGAGGACGAACACCTACTTCAAATAAATAAAAATCCACAATGCCATTACAAATATGAAATTCTAATATCTTGCATCTTCAAATTATAATATTGAATCCATAATGTCCTTGAAATTTTGATAAACTCTCTCTCTTTAATAAATCACAAATTCTAACTGCAAGTCCTTAAATTTAAGTTTTGAATATGTATTACAATGGACGTTTAGGGTTTAAGTGTAGGGGATGAAGTCTAAACTGTATTTCGGATAGTCTAATGAGAGATGGTGATAAATAAGGTAAAATCGAGTTAAGGTCTCATAAATAGGATCCATCAGCAAACCCTTACGACTAAGCCGCGAGCAAGAATGGCAGCGAGCACGACTGTCTTCCCTGCGATCGTAGGCCCTAGGCTGTGATCGCGGCTAGGTATACACGTGGTTGCAGCTGCTGAGTGTGCTCAAACTCATCATAACTCTTCACATATATCTATTTGACATGTGATTAACTTCCTTTTGAACCCTCGCTTGTTGCCCAAGCTTAACCAAATGACCAAAATACCTTGCCTGTTCATCCTTACTCCATATTAGGATAAATTCCAATAAAATACAATAAAGTCCAATTAAATTCTAGAAATTTACAACAAATCCTTCTAAAGTAGGTACCAAAAATATAGGGTATTACACATTTTTTTATTTTTACCCTTATATCTTGATTATATTTTTGGTTATGGTTGGTGGGCAGTTGCCCAATAGTATATTGGGTCATATTATGCTCTTTTAATACATAATTCGAGATTAATAATTTTAGTTTGTATTGTATTAGGATTATGTTATAGGAACCTCATTCTTTTCTCATTAACACCACACGATGCTTAAGAATGATTGTACATTGTATTTAAGAATTATTTATGGTGTTAAAAACAAAAAATAAGAGAATCATCTAACACCGCCTTCTATGTTATGTTGGTTTGAGATAATATTTTAGATAATTAAATTTTTTGTGCATTTAATTTTAGAAAGAAAATTTAAATTAGCCTTGACTGCATTAGCTCGAAAGACTTGCTCACTTACAAGAAACCCTACTTATGTTTTTGATTTTGTAAAAATTATAAATTTTACCCGTGTACATTCTCTAAACTCGGGGGAGCCAATTTGGGTGCGTCGTATGATGTTCGAGTCATGTCGTTTATGGTTTTTGTTAAAAATTTATCAACCTTAATTGTAAATGTTTAACTATTCATGTTACATAACTTAATACTAACCCGTAATTTTACTAATTATGTCGAGTTCGAATTCACACACAACATTTTTACTACTCTAAAATGCAAGGAAATCCTGAAAGCAAACATTTGACCTTTTTAACCCTAATTTTCCTATTAACCCCATTACTACCATCGAGAAACTTAAGATTCTATTACCTCTACCTTCCTTAAAGAATAATTTTTTCCCTATTAATTTTCAATGATTAACTGAGACCCATTTGGACACATTCTATTCTCTCTTGTTAATAATGTCGGGAATCAATTTCCTCCCACAAACTACAATATACCAAATCATTCAACCTCTCAACCTATCTATCTATCTATCTATCTATCTATCTATCTATCTATCTATCTATCTATCTATCTATCTATCTATCTATCTATCTATCTTGGTCTCTTTGTCACGACATGTCATTGGGAATGTAACAACTCAAACATTTTTAGTTGTATTTCCTCCTAAATTATTTAATAAATTGATCAATTCATTAGCTTATTTGGTTTAAATAAGATTATCTATGAAATTAATTTTGTGATTAGACAAAGTAATGTACGATTGTGGCGGAGTCGGGAATTTCAGGGTTATAAAGGTAAGGGATAATCGATGCTTTTATTTGGAACCTGACATCTCTATGTTATGTTGTTAGTAAAAATTGAAGTTGTATAAAAAAAATTTATTATGTTGTTTACTTGATGTCCTAGTTTCAAGGTAATTTTATTCTTCACACATTTGACGATATTAAGTTATACTTATATTTATTCATTTTCAAACTTAATTTTGTATTAATGAGTTGGATTATTTTGTAGACATGTATGGATTGTAATATTCATTATGTAGGTAGACTTTCTTGCCAAAAGTTTTAATTTTTCTTCTCTCTTAAGTAGATAATAATATGAATAATGTTGTTTAATTGGTGGGTATCTTATGATAGCATTAAATAAAAAACTCATGTTATGGGTATTTATATTATTGAAACTTTATTTTTTGACATTTGCAAATTCCTTATATGTCACTATAGTCTAGCAATTTTATTTTGATTTCTTAACATTATTTTATTTTATATTTAATCGTTGGTTATATCCTAATGTTATCTTTGTATACCAAGAATCAGTTATTCTGTGATCTATTGTATGTTCCTCATAGTGTACTATGCAGGATTTGCTTCAAATAAAACTTATAATGCTAATATATATGGAAAATTGAAATGAACGGTGCAAAAAACTTGGAATGGAATTTATGTTTTTGTTTTCATTATTCTGGATATTGGGGAAGATAATGGAGATTTAGTTTTTTAAATCCACAAAAATAGAGGACAAGCTTGAGTCGGTTTTTAAAACGTAGCTTCTGCCATCAATACTCATAAAAAAGATCACACATGTAATACATGTGTGAATCACCTAGTGTAATTAAGAACATAAAATCATGATTTTGTTTTTTAATCAAGCATACCACTCATTTTCCATTCATAAACCAAAAGTTTGTTAATACTAAATACTAGCAATAAATTATAAAAAATCCTCTAATCATATAAGATTTTGTATAATGGTTTATCAAAATAATGATAATGATGATGATGATGATAATAATAAACTTGATGAAAAACTCCATACATTCTATATACGATATCATTTAAACTTGTTTATCCATGTCAATTATGCATCTCTGTATTTGATACGAACTCAACTCATCTATTATTAGTATTGGTGGGCTGTGTCACATTTAAGTTTGTGTTAAGAAGTGTTTAACCATAATCCTCTAATTGTGTGTCTTGTTATCGTGGCATGCCAAAATTTTCACCCTATGTGAACTTGTATGAAAACTAGGTCTTGTTTATCTACTAACGCATGTCTAGAAAAAGGGATATAAACATCACTATATTAGTTGAAGAAAATAATAAAGGAAAAGAAATTAGGGAAAAACAAAGGCAAAGACGGGTTTTCAAATTAGTAATAACCATAACTTTAATATGACCGTTAGACTTTGAAAATAAAACACAATGTCATAGCACGTTGATTAGTCGGTTAATGGATGGACCTTTATTGAGTTTGGGTCATTAATAGGTACATCATATGAGACATGTTATATTACAAATTAATGTATTTTTGACCCATTTGTACTCGATAAGACTCGTTAGAACGAATAGTTATTGGGGACTCCTATATTATGAAATGATAAGACATGTTAAGTGAGAGTGTGTACTCTCGACGGTGGCTGCCCAAATAAAGTTTAGGAGTATTCAGGGTTTGTCCCCCATTAATTCTTTATTATTGAGTACAACCCTGTAATTTTTAGTTCTTGGGGTTTGGCCCCCAACATAACTTTTAGAGACGTAAAAAGTGCCACGAGAATTTTCCCAAAAAATTACGATAACCTTTTCGTCGCTAGAAGTATTTTTGGGGAACTAACCCCAAGACGTACAAATGTTAGGGTTCAAGATAAATAATAAAGAACTAATGGGGGAAAAACCTAAATAACCTTAAAATTTATAACCAAATTAAAAGATTATTTTCCTTATTTCAAGTTTGAAACAAAGTATATCCAAAAAGGCCTATGTCAAATTTTTTTTACGAACTTTAGTATCAATTCATTTTATCTTCTTATTAAGACAAGTGATTTTAAATAAGAGAATAGTAAAATACCAAATATATGACTTTGATTCGATATGAATGGAAAATATATTAAGGTAAATAATGAAAAATAATAACTATAACTTACATGCACTTATACATGACATTCTCTAACAAAATTTCACACTTTATCTTTCGACATGGGAAGGCACCAATGTCTTCAAAATTTTCCAAACTCGAATATTATTTATTTTTAAAGAGAACTTACTTTAATGGAAAAATAAATAAAAATAAATCACAAAAACTACACTGGGATGTGAGAGGACTTCTTAAGGTTGAAAAGTGTGGGGAAAGTGTTTGGTCACTCAAAAAACTCACAAAGTGTTTTTCAAACTCGAAAGAAAGAAAACCTAACTTGAGAACTAATGTACCTTTTTTAATTATTTGTTCAAGTCTTCAGTAATGAAAGAAGAAATATTTAAAAGGGTTTTCTAACAAATTAATTCGAAGAGTGTGAAGGATACTAAATAAAATATTTTTGCACTCCTAGATGGAGCACGACATTGATTTGATGCATCTAGAGAGGACTAGAGAGAATATATTTGTGACGAGCATATCCACCATTTTTTCTCTTCTCTATTGCTTTTGACATTTCTTGTGGCGAACATGATGCTTATTCGTGAGCACTTTGCGAAAATGACTGTATCGTTAGAGGAGCATTTGACCTTTGCATTTCTTGTACGTGATCGGGAGATTATTCTTTCTAAGGTTATTCTTTCATCATATAATTATCATCTGAGAGATCATGTTCATTACTTTTATATTCATAATGAGAGTGACCTTCATGCTAACAGTCTTTCCACTTATCTTTGTTGGTATCAGTTAGCTGGGGGAGACGATCTATTTTTGTAGCGTGACCTTGATCTCATGTGTCAGCTTGTTCGTATGGTCGTCGTATATCGTCTTTACCCTCAACATCACATAAGACTTCATGTAAGAGTTTGGCTTACTAATTTATGCCATTATAAAGCATCAACCATTGGATTTTCTTTTCCTTATCCTAGATGTCATTCATCAAGTTTACTATAACATACTACATATTTTTCTAGGAAGGGTGATACCGATGCCAAGATATGTCGGACATTATAATTATTATACCATTCTTAACATGTGATGAAAATATGAGACATTTAAAACTTTTTTCACAAGATACAAATTGAGATATTTCAATAATAATAAACCATCACTACAATAAGATCCATCAGCATGCTAAAACTCTAATAACATACAATACTAGAAAAAAATATTAAAAAATACACAAGTTTTAGGGATAATTTTCTGTTGTACTTTAAAAATAATATAAGGGACAACAAAATTTGGATGTCCTTTCTAATAAATCTAAAAGGACAACTAACCTTTCATGCATCCTTTGTAGTAGTTTTCAGGACATCAAAAATTTGTTGTCCTTTATAATAACTCTAAATGGAAAGCATGATATTGTCCCTTAATATATATTATTTCCCGCTTTTATTTTTTCAGTACCCCTCCCCTTCCTTAAAACCTATTTTCAGACTCCCTATCTTTCCTAAAACTTATTTACCTTAATTTTTTAGAAGGCAAAAAAATTATTAAAAAGGATACAAATATTTGGGATAGTTTGTAAATTGCCCCTTAAAAAGTATAACGGACAACAAAATTTTACTATCCTTTATAATAGATTAAAAACGACAACAAAAATTTACTATCCTTTATAATAGGGTCTAAAAAGACACCACAGTCCTATCCCTTAAACTGCTTCATTTCTACACTAAAAAAGCTATTAAAATGACACAAGTATTAGGAAAGGTTTGCAGGTTGTGCCTTAAAAAAGTATAAGGGACGTCAAAATATGGATATCCTTTATAATATATCAAAGAGGACACCAAAATCATGTCCCTTAAACTATTTAATTTCCCTCTTTAATTCTGTATTATCCATGTCTCTCTCTTAAAAACCTATTTCTTTCTCTAACCTCATCATCCACTCATTATCATATCAATCATATGTCCATTCTCCTCTCCTCTGTGATTCCCTATCCCTTGCTTCCATCCTCGGCCTTCTCCCTCGTCGCCCTCCTCTTCGATTCACATCACTTATCCGGACACAACATCAGAATTTGAACTTCCTGAACTCGTTGGAAAAACTCAAAAGGTTAGATTCAATTTTATCATATCCTTTTGTGTAATTATTATTTTTTCTTATTTGGTTGTGGTAATTTGATGTTGCTTGTGTGTGGCATTAGATGTATATTGGAGGGAAAATTTTTCTGACCGTTCACTTCAATTCGTTCTAGGCGAAGAATTGGTAAGATATGCTTTTTTTCCTTTTCTTCCTTTTTAGATTTAAATTGCCTTACTAGTACTTTAACTTTTTTCTTCACACGATAAGTATTAAACTCGTAAATATGATACGGGTATTTGATTCAACACTATGATAATGGTAGTTGATTTGATAGTTAATACTTAATTAGTATTCTTAGATTAACAACAATGCATAATTTGAGGATTTATGCCCATATTCTCAGTTTACACCCCTGGGTAGTAAGATATTAAACTCAAGAGGTTGAAGCTACAAAAATATGAGTAATGTGGAATAATTTCAAACTCTTTTGAATTAATTTTGAGTAGTTCTTTATGGACCTATGTTTTCTGTTTTTGTTTTTAGACTATAAACCCCTAATTTAGAATGATTATAGAATTTAATAGTTTTTTGTAGCTCCTAAGGTTGATGGTTAATTTATCAAAAAGTGTGATTGCAGGGTTTAATATGTATTTAGGTAGAGTAAAGTCCTTTCCAAGTTGGATGGGGAATGGGAATGGAGAATTGCAGAGTTTTTGAGATTGCCTCTTGGGGAGAACTCATTCTCCTTGGAATTTTGGACTCCACTTTAAGACGAGGTCAAGGAGAACATGATGGGTGAAAAAGTTGCTTGTCTAGGGGATAACATCTTATTCTTTCCAGGGTCAAATAGTGCTAAGTATCATTCCTAATTTATTTATTTTATCGTCTACTTATAAAATTATGATTTGTGTGGAAAAATGAATTGAGAAATTAATGAGAGGTTTTTTGTGGGAAGGGTGTGAAAAAGTGAAAAAAAATAAGGATCATCGATGGGTCTAAAACTAGTAAAAGAGATATATGGTAATGCGTAAAAGACATAAGGGAAATTATATGATCGGGCATTATATATGACAAGCTTTATAACTGAATGTAAATTTCTTAAGTTCAACAAATATTATATTTACCCCGTTATTTATGCTTCCCAATAGTTTCCTTATTCTTGGTGTTTTATGAACTTCTAACAAATTAGGTGTTGAACTTTTTTCTGGCTTATATATATATGCTCCAGTACATACCAAGTATACATACCTGTTTTTTTAAAATAGTAAAAAAATTATATTTCGGCTTAATTTTTTTATATGACGTTTAAATTTTTTTTAAAGTTGTGAAAGTTTGATCGATTTTTTTAAAATAGCAAAAAAGGTTATTTTGAGCTGATTTTTTTGTATGGGTTCCTTGAAATGTTTAAATACCACATAAAAAACTTAACTAAAAATATCTTTTTAATATTTTAAAAAAATAAGTTCATGCCAGCAAGCATGTATACTTGGTATGTATGAGAGTCTCTCTCTCTCTCTCTCTCTCTCTATATATATATATATATATATATATATACCTCATCAAACCATTGAGATCAGTTTGCCCAATTTTGGATTCATATTAAGGAGAAGCATTAAGCCACTCTTATGTTTCTCATGTACTTTACAACGCACATTGTTCACATCAATCCATATTTTTTTATAGATTGTAAATGATGTTAATTGAAGATAATATTCAGGACAACACTTGGTGTTTCCATAGAAATAATTGTGCTCTTATACATTGCATTTGGTCACTAGCATTGAGTATTTGTTACTGATAATGGAAACTGATTTAGTCAAAGATTGAAGTAAAAGCATATATCATAACTGCAAGATTATTTCTTCAGTAAGGCTAAAGAAGAATTAAAACTACCTAAACATGTCCTTGTATAGGATTCCTATATATCATTTCCTTGTTTTATACATTCATGGTCATTGTCTTCCCACCTAGTATGCTTATGTAAATATTTGAATATAAAACGTTTATGTTTGGACTTATATGAGGAATTATTGAAACACGTTGTTGAGGTCTCTACCTAAAAAAAAAGATAGGCATGGACGTGAAATGTGTCACCTTGTTGCAATTGATAAATTTAATAGCAAGAAGCTCGAGGATATTGTCCCATCCTCTCACAATTACGATGTGAGGATTCATTTTGCTCTTAAACTCTTCTTGAAAATCTTTGAAACATTGTATGCATGATTATTATATTGTGATGGATTCTTCTTTGTAGGTTCCTCATGTCAATCATACTGATTATCAGTTGATTTATATTTGTAAAGATGGTTTTGTAAGTGAATGTCTGATGGAAAATTTCAGTCTCTTATAGGATGAATCAAACACATTTGTTGCTACTTTGAATACTAAATAAATAATGGTTGTAGAAAAAATATATTTCATCATGTTTCTAATTAATATCCAAAAGTACAACTAAGCTTCCATGAATCGAATTTTAACTAAATCACCTAAAATAGAATTTGAATTAGTTGTAAAAACAAATTATAAACTCGTGTCTTGTCTATTTCTAAAAAATAACACTTAGGTATGTTCATAGGAAGATTATGTGTTTTCTAGCACTATCCGATAGAATCTGGGCTAACTATGGTTTTTATACAAAGACTAAAATCTCACAATGGATCATTACACTATAATATCAATTTTTACCCAATCAAATGAAAAGAGTTTCAAAGCCTATCTTTATAGGGATCAATAAATTAAACTCTATTTGAGGTGAAGTACCAAGCCGAATCAAAATGTCACGAAGCCAGATATGAAGAAGCACGACACCTCTCTGAGCACCTACCAATGCCAATATTAAAAAAATCATACAAAAAAATGGGGAGAAAAAACACTACAAAAGTAAAAAACTGCTATATTAATGAAAACATAGAAGATTAAAAACAAAGATCGGTGTGGAAGATGGATGATGTGAGTTCCGAAATGGTGATCGACATGGGTGTTGGTGGTTGCATATGATGGATTTTCTGGTAGCTAGTCACAGTGGTCAGCCAAAGTATCAACTTATGTGGCGATAATTCTACTCGCGTTGGGAAGAGTAGTGGTAGAGAAGAGAGAGAGAAAGAGAGAGAGAGAGAGAGAGGCATGGCTTGCGAAGTAAAGTACTTGAAAAGGTAGGTGGACGATTGGTTCAATCTTTCACTCTTGTGCTTCATGTGCCGAAGAATGGTAGGTTTGCACAGACTGCTGGTACACTCTATTTCTCTCTCCTGTATGTAGTTCAAATTAAAGTAAGAGAGAGAATGTGCGAGGGAGAGTGTGTGAGTGAGATGATGAATTTATTAAAACCATTGATATCATAAGATATGGCCAAACCTCATTAATCGGATTACTTTTATATGTGTATAATTACATATTAACACTAAGATTTATAAATACTTGTACACACACATCCCCCCACCACACACACACGTTCACATACTAACACACAAATACCCCCCCCTCAACACCCCCCCCCCCCCCCCCCCCCCCCAACACCCCAACACTCAATCATATAAACACACTCACTCACACACACATGCATAAGAGTAAACTCTAAATACAAGTAGAATTTAAGAAACTGTAAACATGACATAACAAATTCAATATCCAATGTAATATCATGGCATCGAAATATTCACGTGTATTTAAAAATTCATAAAAAAAACATAATGTTTCTCTTAACCACAAAAAAATCAAATATCAATTTGTAAAAAATATATATCCTAAACAAAAGTATAACATCCATTTTTCCCCAAACAAAATGAAGAAAACATATTCATTTTCCCTATTAGTGTGCAAACCCATGTAGATAGGTAACATACAAATTGAGTAAACAAACTGAGTAACAAGATATTAAATATATCAAAATATCTTCTCATGTTCATGTAGATAGGTAACATAAAAAATGAGGGCAGCCAAACAAAATAAAGAACATTGAAGGAATTTTACACCATTGGACTAAAGTTTGAATTAACCCCATCATTCATTAGTGCACTATTTGAGTATTAATTGGAATATCATCCCATCATCAACTGAATCCACTTCTATCCAAATAGAAAATGCAGTGCACCTTCCAATTCAACATCATTCCAAATGACCTAAAATAGTTTACATATCAAAACAGGTATGTAACATACAAAGCAGATCAAAACATATTAGAATAGTTCACATATCCATATATTTTTCAATCATATCAAAATATGATACTAAATATATCAAAACAGTTTCTCATTTTCATGAAATAGGTAACATACATAATGAGGGGAACTAAACAAAATAAACAAAGGCAAAATAGAACAAAGCATATCTAAAATTTTCAATTTGAAACAACATTCAAGCAATTTTACAAGGTTGGACTAAAGTCTGAATTAACCCATCATTCACATTCACATTTTTATTGATTCCGTTATCCCCTCCACTCGTTATACATTTGAGTAGCTAAGTTTACATGAAAATTGGTCCATTCTTCGCAGGTTTTAATATAATTGATTGATTCACCAACTGGTTCGTGGAAATTTAGGATATCCTCTTCATCTGAGTCACTATGCGATGAATCATTTATCACTGATGTACAACATGGCATGCATGTTTAGTAAATGACTTATTCTCCCTCTAAATACGTCATTTCTAAGAATGTTTATTTTACAATATACCACCACATTAACATATATCAAAATGTAGAACATCCCTGCAACATTTACTATACTCGTAATAGTATCATGCAAACTTATAATCTTTTGCTTACTTTCACACACTACACGATCCATTTCTACATCGGCATATTGAGAAGGCATATTAGGATTAAACAAATCATTGCTAATAAAATCCAAGCACTCCCAAAAATGTTCTTTTAGATTCAATTTTAGGTTTTGATATTACATAATTCATAATATTTGATATATAAATTCAATATTTTTACTTTTTGATATAATGAATCAAAAAGTAAACATGTATACATAAAAAACATACACAAAAACCCTAGATTCATGAATATTAGCTCAATAATATAAAGAATTAGACTACAACTTAGTTTAACATTACAAAAGAGAATGGACGAGAGAAAAATCAATTTACATAGCTTGAAATGATTTTTATGTTATACAAAATATAGAGAGATCAAATTTATATACACACACGCACATATGTATATATACAAAAGGAGTGATAAATAAGTTTAGAGTGGATCTATGCTAAATAAATCAAATTAGGGTTGGAAATAAATAAAATTAGGTCCTCAAATCAAGCAAATTAGGTTTTACACACCCACACCCACACCCACACCCACACTCCCCCCCCCCCCATATATATATATATATATATATATATATATATATATATAGTTATGGATTTATTATTAAAATAAAATCATTGTTTCTATTTTAATGAGAATCATGTATGAACGTAATATTCGCATTACTGTATATATTGATGGTGTCTTTTATTTTGCTCAATAGGTGTTCTAGTGTATAGAGTACGACTTACACACAGAGGATCATATCACCAGTTCTTGTGGAACATAAGTTTTATCGTTCACAGTCTTAGATGGAGCTGGACACACCATGAGTAGGGTTGTAGCACAATATTTTAGTAGGTCTATCTTGATTACGAAAAATAGTATAGTTTTAATTTATTGTGCCAGTATACCTTATGTGTATTGAATGAGACCACTTTGAGGCCACTATCTTTATAATGAT
This sequence comes from Sambucus nigra, assembly GCA_949130495.1. Taxonomy (NCBI): domain Eukaryota; kingdom Viridiplantae; phylum Streptophyta; class Magnoliopsida; order Dipsacales; family Adoxaceae; genus Sambucus; species Sambucus nigra. The sequence goes on along the minus strand of OX422215.1, from coordinate 538,789,692 downwards.
TTTATAGGACAATGTACACCTCATGATTACTAGGTTCACTTAAGGCTCTTAATCCGAATATGATTGGTGGACACATACACTAGTTATTTATTGCTTTGACCTATCGGGTGAGATTTATTATTAAATTAATAATATTGATATATTAGGTAATAGTGATTAATGTATAGTGAAAGTATTTTATGGATGGAATGCACGTCTCGATATAGAGACTGGTGATACCCCCTTGAGATGATTATAACTTTTGTATGTGTCAAACCCTGCAGATGGATTATATTAATCTGATACTACAAATAATTTAAGTTGGATCCCTCAAGGACTTAAGAAGATAATTAAATAAATTATCAATAATATATTTTATTAGCGGATACATGTAACATTAACGTGGAAAAAATTAAGTAATTAATAATAAGTACCTCAAAATATAATTTTGAGTTAAGGAATGGAGCTGCAGTTCTAATTATGTAGTGGTATTAGTTATAATTAATGGATTGGGATTAGAATTTGAGTTTGATTATGTTTTCTCAGGCCCCTTAAGAGACACATCCTTATATCTCCTTAGGGTACGTATTGTAGGCTATATATATGCACCTAAAGAGCCTTTTTCCTTAATCTAGCCGTCAATCTTTTTGAGACTTAAAAAACCTAATTCAAATTTGTGAGAAAGAGAGGCACAAAGAGGAAAAGTGAGAAGAGAAGGTGGTCACGAAGGAAGAGCCCACACTCTTCTCATAACTGTTCATATCGAGAATATTGTAGAAGATCGTGAGGTGCATCTATCCCACGTTCTAGATCAATCATCATCACATACTATTCGTGATGAGACGAGATAAAACCAGAGAGATATCGAAGGTAAACCCTAATTCCGCCCTATGGGGTTTTACATATGTGAATATTTTTTTGTAGTTTGATATATACGCATAATCAACAGACCTTGGGGCATTCGCTCTAACAATTGGTATCAGAGGCCCGTTGGTACCGCGTATAGGTTGAACTCTATTACATTGTCCAATTAAAACAATCGTATATGTGCATGGATGTTGGGTAGAAGATAGATTTATCCTAACTCCTGTTTTAAAGCAATCTAATACCGCTATAGTGGTCATGTATTTATGTTTATGTTTTATGTGATTGGATTCCACGTTGGTGTATTCAAGTTTAATATATTTTATTACGCTAGATGAATGTAATATTGATGTAGAATATGAACTCCTTCATGGAGGCATAGGACATGTTTAAACTGTTACTGTTTTGATCGTGATTTTCCATGGAGAATTGTGAAACCAGATGTGTGGTCGGAGGTTGCTTTTGGCACATAAATCAATTTCGGTAGTGTAAAATGGTGCATGGTTTTGGGGGCACTTCCCCTCGTACCCGTCTGAATGGATTTTCCTCTGGACCCTATGACCGTGGCCTCCTTCGACCCTGCCACCTGACCGGGCATGTGGAACCTCGTGCTTCCCCAGCGTAGTGGCAACATGAAGTGTTTGGGTTCAAGGAGGATTGATGAGGACTCCTATCTACAATAGAGTTGCAACTTGACCATAATAGCGGGGAGTCCTTATTAATCTTGATTTCCTTATTTATGTTGATTTGTGTCTTTATTATTCATGTTTTAATTGTTGGGTTGTTAATATGTGTTAACGGTTCCCTTAGAATTATGGACAACATAGCCTATCAATAAGACTTAGATCATGTAGATGCTAATATGAATAATTCATATTTATTTTGAATTGTGTACTAACAGGGGGAAACTGAGCGTCGTGTAAATACACTTATTTTTGTCGTCAGTTTTGCACCTCAATACAAAAAATCTAAATTTTAACTACTCACGTTTTATATGTATATCGGCGTGTTTGGGTAATGAGTCCACAAGGAATGCCGTTTAAAATTTAATGATTTATTACTTCTAAAATAAAGTGTAAAAGATGATTTTTAGTTTTTTAATGTTTTAATGCTAGAATTTATCTAGGTGAATATTTAAACTAAGTTAATTTAAAACTATAAAAAGCATAGGTTGAGAATTAAATATGTCATATGTGGCATAAATGGTTGCATGGTTAGACGCGTTTAAAATGCGATTATTTCTCGTTTAAACAATTATTTAAACCCGGAGTGTCACTCCTAAATTTCCATAAAAGTCCAAATACGAGTTTAGCATCAATAATAATCCCAAAATTACACACACAGTGTCGCAAATATGGTGCATACGTGATATACCCCATTAAGGCCCTTAGGTATGTTTTCGGAAATAATCAACCCGTTAAAAATCAGTCTATTCAATACTACCATAGCGGAGCAACTCCACACTCGATCTGAGTTCATTAATCTCAACCTAATGAATATTACCTAGGAAGAATTTCTATTTAATTAAATAAAACAATTTTTGAGAGAGTGATTTTTGAAAGAAAGAACAACACTTTTTAAAGCGCGTAACTAATTATGAAAGCAATTAACTCATTATAAAGTAATTAAATAAACGAGCACAATTAACTAAGGAGAGAGATTTTAATTAATTAATAATACAGAGTTACAAAATAAAACTACAAAAAAATATTACAACTATTCTAAAAATTATGTCTAAGATGAGATCACTGAATGAAAAACAAAATGGCCCTTTACATAGGTGGGGATTAGGGTTTAGGGCTATTTTTGGTATTTTTGAAAAAGAAGGTTTAATAAATAAAATACTAAAAGGAGGTATGGGTGGAGGTTTATTTATAGGGTCAATTATTTAATAGCCCCTACTATAAATATATATATTTTAAAAAGGACACATATTTTTAGTTTAACCCATTTAGTCCCTCAAGCAATCAATATTCTCTTATTTTTAGAGGTCCGCGCCAGCGGCTCTCCCTTTCCAAAATATGTGGCAAAGGAGTTTTTGAGGCAAAATAAAAAGGTTTGGACTAAATGAGTATTAAAAAATATTTGAGGGACTATTTGGTACATGTCCCTTATTTATATTAAAAGGGTTGGCTAATGATAATTGAGGTGTGGGGGAAGTATTTAATTTTATTTATTTTTAAAAATAAAGAAAAAGAAATGAAAAAGAAATAAGAAACAATGTAGGAATAATAAAGAAAATATAAAGAAATAAAGAAATGTTGTTTAAAGTTGGAATAAAAGAACTTTTGAATCGGGTGAACAGTTGTTGGGAACTGGCACACGCATGGGCACATCTACCTGCGCATGGTTAGCGATTTATCCCACAGATGCTAGGGTTCCACGTGGCTTGTCCGGATGGAGCCATGTGGCAACTAGGAAATTATAGCCAAACTAGGGTTACTCTCTCATGGGCTCGAACATCTGACCTCGCGAGTTCATAAAATGTGAGTTACCACTGAGCCACCAAGTGCCTCAGATATATTTATGCGCGAATTAATATATAACCAATACTCTTTTCCTCATTTCTAAAAATTACAAATCACACATAAAACGTTATAACTTTCATATTCGACCTCCAAATGGCCTGTAACATCCCGTCTTTTCCATTTAAATGTTGGCTAGACACAATACGCCAAAAATGGGCCTTTTCTAACAAACTATATCTTTCTTAACATCAAACCATAAAATGACTATTGATGTAAAAAATTAGATCACTCTAATAATTCAATCACAGATAAATAAATGAGACAAAAGATTTTAAAGTGGTTCAACCTTATAAGAATGGCCTACATCCACTGTTGTTTTATTGCTGAGTGTTTGGGAATTTTCGATTACAAGAAATTTCGTTCTAGATTCCAAGGTTTGGATCCGACCGCTTTACAATGAGGATTGTACAATGTATTTATAGCCCTGAGGCTGTAATGTGAAAGGGTAATACATTAAATGATATACATATGAAAGGGTAATACATTTAATGCCCTTTTTGCGTGCGTCTGAATGATAAGCATTTAATGAATCAGTTGAACTATTGGGTATCCAACTATTAATGCTTTGTTCGAGATGCAGCTCGGACCGCCTGAGTTGATCGGACCGCTTAAGCTTCTTTATACTTAAGAGTTCCTCGGAGATGCATTATTCCTCGGAGCGTGTGAGTTCCTCGGGTAAGCAGTGTTCCTCGGGGAACTAGTCTTCCTCGTTGCAGTCTTGTTCCTCGGAGCGAGTGGGTTCCTCGGAAGTGTTTGTTGTTGCCATGTAGATAGCCACGTGTCCTCATATGATTGGTCCATGTCAGCAGATTAAATTTGGTATCAACAGAAGCCCCCAATATTTCATAGTTCGAAATTTGAGGAGTATGGAACATTATTTCTCGGAATGTGGTAGCTTTAAATAGTCTTCCTGATTTTTAGGAGAGTTTCCCTTATATTTATTTCTCCTTCCTAATCCATAGAATCATGATTTTTTGGACTTTCCTACCTCCTTCGATTCCCGCGTCACTTTTCATCTTTTTAGCCGCTGTTGTCCTCTTTGATTCCCGCGCCACTTTTCATCTTTTTAGCCGCCGGTAACGTAATCATCCTTTTTTGTAATCATTACTTCACCATTTCCCAAGGCAAGGTATTTAAACTTCACAAACACTCCCATCATCTTCTACCTTTTCAAATTTTTATCTTCGAGTTTTTCATTGTCTTCTACTCTCTTGTGCGTTCATCTCTTCCGTCGTTCGTTGTCAACAACTCTACTCTTTTGCTGTAAGATCTTCTTCCTTCTTCTTCAATTCTTTATTCACCATGGTTTACCCTGTTGAGTCTCTTGAGAAATTTCGTTCTGATTTCTCCATTCCCTCATGGGTTGTTTTGGAAGAGCTTTCTGAGTCTTCCAATTACTTCCATTTGGCTGAGGGCATTGGTTCCCCAGTTTCTTTTTTGCTGAGTGTGGATTTTCTTTTCCACTAAATCCCTTGTGTCTGGAATTCTGTCAATACTTTGACATTGTTCCTGTACGAATAGCCCCCAACACATGGAGAATAGTTAATGGGGTGCATAGATTAAATCAAGTGCATGGAACTCGTATAGGAATTCAAGAAATCATGTACTGCTATAGATGGGCAGTTAATGATAATATTTATTATTTAAAAACTAGATTTTTAAATAGAGCCTTAGTAGTCAATCTCCCTGATGCCAATAGGGATTATTTTGAACACGGGGTTGTCATAAAAAAATGGCAACACTCTCCATTAACTAGAGATGAAGTTTACCAGGGTCCCAGATGCCCTCCTTATGGCAATGGGATAGGTTATCTTTATTTCATTTTATTTATTTTAAAATCATGTTTCTTTTGTGTTTGATAAAATGTGCCACTGATAACAAATGTTTATTTATTTGCAGTTGATAGCAAGAGAAAGTGCCCAAAAGAAGCAGATGTCAATATAAGGCATTTGAAACTTATCTGGAGTCTGCATCAAAGTGTTGCCGACGAGCACATTAGATCAGCTTCGTATCTGCTCCAGTACAAGAGCTACACTACTTCTTTCACTGCTCGTCCAGTGATAAGTGAGTAAGAGCCAGTACCAGCCTCCACCAGCTCATCGCCTGAATCCCATATTCCTTTAAGTGAAAGGATGAAGAAGAGAAGACCTCCTACCCTGTTTGAGAAAACTGCCTCCGATTATGGGGAGGCAAAAAGGAGTAGGATTGATGTCCCAAGGGAGGGGACAAAGAAGACTGATGCAGCTCCTCCAGCTGCTCCTACTAAAGTTGCCGAGAAGCCCGTAGTGGCTCCGAGCAGCTCTGCTGCTCCTGGAGAGGTGATTGTGATATCACCGACCAAGGGTTCTTCCTTGGTTAAATCTGTACCTGTTCCCCCGAGGAGGCTGAAGAAGAGCTCCTCGGTCAATTTAGCTGACACCATTACTCAGCCCCCAGCTGCTGGGACTGGAGTCCCCACTTTTGTTCCCCCGAGCTCTGCCATGAGCTCGGTAAAGTCCTGGATCATTCCCGAGGTCTAAGGTACTGAAGAAAACCTTACTCGGGACATGGTTACCTCACTAGATGCTCGTCACCTTGCTTCTGTAAGTCTCTTTACTTTGAATTTTTCATATTTCCTTTGTCATTTCTGCTTCTAACTTGCTTTCTTTTTCTGTTCACAGTTGACGAGATGCTTCAATATAATCTTGAAGTAGGATGAAGTGATTAAGGCTTCTTGCTCCTCGTCCAGTGTGGAGGGAGCTCTGGAAGAAGCTACCAAGTCTCTGGCAGATTCTCGCCAGAAGTATGCCACTGATAAGGCTATTTGGGAGAAGAAGCTTGCCTCCAACGAGCAGGAGAAAGCTCGAGCTGTTGATGCCTCCAAGGAGTTGGAGAAGAGAATAAATGCCTTGGAGAAGGTAAATAAGGAGCTTGAAGAGAAGCTCAAAACTGCAGGAGAGTTTGAAGATAAACTCAAGGCTGTCGAGGAGGAGTTGGACAAACTTCGGGAAGTAGGTCGGCAGAAGGAGGAGGCAGAAAATAAATTGAAGGCTGCTGAGAACCTGCTGTCCGAGAAGCTTGCCTTGGAGAAGACCAAGAGGAAAATGGCTGTGAAGAAGTCCTTCAGCTCTGGCTGGGACAAGGGGTGGAACAAGGGGCTAGCTGCCATGGTATCCCAAGTGGACTATGGCAGTCTAAAATACTTTAGGGATGGATGGGTTACTGCCCTTCAGGAAATGAAGGTCGACGAGTCTTCCGAGCTCTTCCAGAGACATATCCCTGGTCCCCCTCCAACTCCAAAAGACTTAGACGAGGACGAAGCTACCTCTGAGGAGTCTTCAATGGTAATGGGAGATCATGCCCTAACCATCCAGCCTGCTACCGAGGAAAATCAGCAAATCGTTTCTTCTTCCGAGCTACAACCTACTCTTACCGAGCAACTATCTCTTCCCTCTGAGCAACCTACTTCTTCATCCCAGCCTCTCGAGAAGGTTTTGGGAGATAAGTAAAAGGTGTAGTGTTGTTCGGGTTTCTCTTTATTTTCTGTCTCTTTATCAAATGTAACCCATAATATGTAACTCTGAACTATGATCTAATAAAATTTGAACTTTTTGCATACTGTTGTCTATCTTTCATTCATACTTTGCTTATTCTTCTCATTGATAATTGCTCTTCTTTCTCTGCTAGTTTCTGGCTAAGATGGAATTGCTATCTGCCCATGACACAAAGTTGCTGCAACAATGCAATGAGTACTTTAAGGCTGGTCACACAGACCTAAGTGCTGCACAAGTTGTCGACATCCTCGGCCAGGATGCTTCAGAGAAGGCAGTGGAAGCATATCATTATCTGAAGTGTCTGCTTGATCGAGCTGTAGCCAATAACGTTGCTTATTATGAAATGATCGAGGATCTTCAAAGCACCCTCGAAGACCTTCAGCTTTAATACAAAGAATCCACTGCGCTGTTGCATGAGGGGTACGAAAAAAAGTACAAGCTGATCATGGCTGACAAGGGCTACGAGAAGCTTTTTGCTGGGTATGATCTGAGGGAGAGAACTTTGAAGGGTGAGTTCGAGGAATGCAGATAGATTTCCAAGTTGCTGGAGAAATAGAACAACAACTTGCAAAAAGAGCTATCACAATTGAAGTCTGCAGCCTCCACTTCCAGTGCCTTGATCCCAGTGACCGATGAGGGATTCTCGTTCTTAGAGGTTGAGAATGCCAAGTTGAGGGACGAGTTGGAGACTTTGAAGAGTTCTGGCACCTCTACATCTTCTCGTGGTCGAGCAAGAGCTCCTCGGGGACGAGCAAGAGCTGCCCGGGTTCTTGTCGAGGAACAGAGAACTCAATCTACGTTAGAGAACCAGGCTTTCCAATTAATGGCGAAGAACCAGGCTTTATCTGATATGTCAAAGAGGATTAGGGACCTGGAAAAATAGCTCTCTATGCAGAAGTCAGTCTTGAAGAATAAGGAGCTTTTCATCAAGAATCTCCATGAGCAGCTAGAAAAGCTAACATATCAATTCCACAAACAGCCCAGGGAGTTCTGGATGGCTGGATACAACGAAGCACTATTCCACTTGGACGATCGTATCCAGAATGCCAACAATGAGGGCTATAAGCAAGGCTGGCTGAATGCCTTAGGTGTGTTGAAGCTCGAACAAGGTCATTATCTATGGGACTACCATGATCCCGGGTTGCTCGACTTGCCTGTGCCACCATACAATTTGGAGATGGATTGCATCCCTGCTCGGGCTATTCCTCAGAGCTTAATTTCAAAGTATCTTGGTGACTATAATTTACATTCTCAAATTAAGGTATCTCGTCCCGAGCATCTCTTAGATCGACCATCCGTGATGAATGTCAGGATGTTGAAGGATCTCAACTTCATAAATTCTCCTCTGTCTTTAAATGATCCGCCTGCTGGTGAGGAACATGTGTCAAAAGCAGAGGGGAAGAGACCAGTAGAATAGGAATTTTTGATGTAATAGTTAGTATACATGTCAATGTAACTGTAATTTCATTATCAATGTAATTTATTCAATGAAAGACTTTCATTTTTGTTTGCTATTATCTTGTAGTTATCAAACACTTTATATTTATGCATATATGTTAAAAAGATAACAATATTGTGTTGTTTGTAGACCAACTCAGTAATAAAAAGTTTCAAATTTCAATAATATTGCTCGATCACTTACTAATAAAGTCACGAGTATAAAAATGTTTAAAATTTTTCCAACCAACCAAGGTCGTTAAATTATGCTTGTCGACCAACTACAGTTAGTGGGTTTTTATCCCGACCAGCCATACTTGGTAGATTTTTCTCTTAAATGTTTTTGACCAACCAAGGTCGGTAAATTTTCTTTGTCGACCAACTACAGTTGGTGGGTTTTTATCCCCGACCAGCCATAGTTAGCAACTTTTGCACTTTTTGGAATAATCTTACCTCCCGACCAACATAAGTTGGCATTTTCGAGAATATATGTACCTTCCGTCCAACATAAGTTGGCATTTACGAGAATATTTCGTTTCCTAGCCAAACAGGTTGGCATTTTTAGGAATATATTATTTCCTAACCAACCGAAGTTGGCATTTTTAGGAATATTTCGTTTCCTAACCAACCGAAGTTGTCATTTTTAGGAATATTTCGTTTCCTAACCAACCGAAGTTGGCATTTTTAGGAATATATTGTTTCCTAACCAACCGAAGTTGGCATTTTTAGGAATATTTTGCTGAGCAGTCTGAGCAGCTTTGTCGAGTAGTGTGTAGCACTAGTATTCCCCAAAAAATTCTCAATAAAAAGGAGAGACTTTGGCAGAATATCTTCATTTTATTCATACTGCGTTACATATACATCACTGATAATACTTGCGCAGATGCTCTGCGTTCCATGCATTCTTAAACTCCTCGCCTCCTAAAGTTGCTATTCGATAAGTTCCTGGTCGAACAACTTCTGTAACTCGGTATGGTCCATGCCAGTTTGCTTCCAGCTTATTGTGTTTTTAAATTACTTTCTTCAGCACATAGTCTCCTTCTTTCAGGTCGCACTTCTTCACCCTTTTGTTGTAGAACAAAGCTGTTCGCTGCTAGTAAGCGGCATTTCTAATGGCTGCTTCTTCTCTAACTTCCTCGAGCATGTTTAAATCCAGTCTTCTCATTAAGTCGCTGACAGGGGAATTGAAATTCAGTACCCTGTGTGTTGGGAGGCCCAACTCGGCAGGTATGACAGTTTCACTTCCAAACGCCAGCATGTATGGCGATTCTCCAGTTGCTACTCGGGGAGTAGTTCGGTAAGCCTAACGTACTGATTGTAGCTCATTGATCCAGTTTGCTTTTGCATCATCCAATCTTTTCTTCAAACCGTTCAGCAGCGTTCTGTTTGTCACTTCAGTTTGTCCACTGCTTTGAGGATGGCCTGGTGCTGAATGAACCTTCAAAATGTTTGATTGATGACAATAGGCGGCAAACTCTTCGTTGTCAAATTATGTTCCATGGTATGTGATGAAGGCTTGAGGTAGACTATATCGATAAATGATGTTCTTCCAAATAAATTGGTACACCTTCTCGTACGTCATGTCAATGAGTGGCTCAGCTTCTACCCACTTAGTAAAATAATCCACTGCGACGACGAGATACTTGAACCTTCCTCGGGTCATTGGCAGTGGTCCAACCAAATCAATTCCCCACATGGAAAATGGCCAAGGAGAAGTTATGGGTGTCAACAATGCTTATGGAGTTCTTCGGATGGAGGAGAAGCGCTGGCACTTGCCAGACTTCTTGGCATAGGCTATACAATCAGCCCTCATCGTCGGCCAGTAGTATCCCTGCGTCATCATCCTTTGCAAAAGCGTCCGACCTGCTACATGTGCTCCACAGGACCCTTCATGGATCTCTTCAATCAATTCTTTCACCTCGGAGGGATGTACACACCTCTGCAAACCTGCCATAATTCCTCGTCTATATAAAACACCATTAGTTAATACATACCGAGCAGCTTTAAACTTCAATTTTTTGGCTGCGAGCTTGTCAATTGGCAATTCTCCTTCCTCGATATACGCCCTGATGGGATCCATCCAAGATGGTCCTAAATCAAGGGTGATAAAGTTCATCGTCAGATATTCATCTATGCTCCGACCAGCTAACACTTCAATTGGGATTGTTCGTCGTAGCTCGGTGCGAGTAGCTGATGCTAGTCGAGCTAGGGCGTCTGCTCTCGCATTCTCCATTCTCGGTATTCTGACCAGCTGAATAGCGACAAATTTTGACACCAGATCCTTTGCCTTTGCATGATATCTGATCATTAATTCTCCTCTAACTGCGTATACTCCCATCATTTGGTTCACGATTAATTGAGAGTCCCTGAAAATCACAACCTGCTGCGCCTCCATAATTTTTGCCAAATTAAGCTCGACAATCATGGCCTCATATTCAGCCTCATTATTGGAAGCTTTGAATTGGAAACGCAAGGCGTATTCCATGTCTACCTCATTCGGAGTGCTCAAAACTATCCCCGCGCCACATCCTGCAGTGCAAGATGAGCCATCTATATATAGCCTCCATATAGGTAACTCGTCTTCAAATTTCTGATCAGTCAGAGTTCCTCGGTGAAATATTTGCTGCTTCCTTTCATCCTCCCCGGGTTTTTCTCGCTCCTCGTCGATCATCTTTTCTTGCCCTTTTACCAACCGGAGTTGGTCTGAGCTCGAATTTAATGATCCTGTAACATTCACTTGCCCTTTTACCAACCGGAGTCGGTCTGAGCTAGTGTTTGTCGATCCTATAACATCCACAGGTTGATCAGCGAACAACTCTTGTTCCTCGTCCGGAGTCCTCACAACTATCTCTGCATCACATCCTGTAACATCTACACGCCCTTTTACCAATCGGAATTGGTCTGAGCTTGTGTTTGTTGATCCTGTAACATCCACAGGTTGATCAGCGAGTAACTTTTGCTCCTCGAGGATATCAGGATAGGTGAACTCCGCTATAAAATCTGCTACAACCTGCCCTTTTAATGATGATCTGGGTTCATAAATTATATCATATTCACCGAGCTCTATTGCCCAGTACATCAATCTCCCTGATTTTTTTGGCTAATGAAGGGCTTGTCTCAATGGCACATCGGTGTATACTACTATAGTATGAGCCTGGAAGTATGGCCTCATTCTCTTACTCGCCTCAATCAGCGCCAGTGCCAATTTCTCCAACCTTGGATATCTGATCTCTGCTCCTCGGAAAGCCTTACTTGTGTAGTAAATTGGCTTTTGTACTCCATTCTCCACTCTGATCAACGCCGAGCTAACTGCATTCTCGGACACTACAAGGTACAAATACAATTTTTCTCCCATCACCGGCCTGGATAACAATGGAGGTGTTCCCAAGTATTTCTTCAAGTCTTGAAAAGCCTTCTCACATTCATCATTCCACTCAAAAGTCTTTCTGAGTGTCTTGAAGAATGTAAGACATCTATCAGTTGCTCGTGACACAAATCTGTTGAGTGCTGCTACTCGTCCTGTAAGACTTTGTACTTCCTTCTTCATTGTTGGAGATCGCAGTCTTAATAGAGCTTTGATCTTTTCAGGATTTGCTTCAATGCCTCGTTGATTGACGATGTACCCGAGGAACATGCCTTCTCCTACTCCAAATATGCACTTCGTTGGGTTCAACTTCATTTGATATTTATCTAGTTGATCAAAAGTCTGACTTAAGTCTACTAGATGATCGATAACTTTCTTGCTTTTTGTCAGCATGTCGTCAACATAGACTTCCATATTGTCGCTGATTTGTTCAGCAAAGACCTTGTTCATCAGCCTCTGATATGTCGCACCTGCATTTTTCAAACCAAAAGGCATAACATTATAACAATAAGTTCCCCTAGGGGTAATGAAAGAAGTACTCTCCCTATCTTCAGGTTTCATTTTAATCTGGTTGTAACCAGAATAAGCATCCATGAAGCTCATCAGCTCGTGTCCCGAGGTAGCATCGACTAGTTGATCAATTCGGGGCAGCGGAAAGTGATCCTTTATGCATGCTTTGTTGAGGTCGGTGAAGTCTACACACATCCTCCACTTGTTATTCTTCTTCTTTACCATCACCACATTAGCTAACCAATCTGGATATTTGACATCTTCAATGAAACAAGCTTTCTGGAGCTTCTCGACTTCCTTATGTATAACTTGATTCTTCTCGGGACTGAATACTCTTCTTCTCTGCTTCACAGGCTTGATTTCCTTATTCACATTGAGCTCGTGACATAAGAAGTTTGGGTCTATCCCAGGCATATCTTCATGACTCCACACAAAAGTTTGTCTTCTGCTTCTAAGGAAAGTTATCAATTCTTGTTTTAATGAGGCTTCCAACGATGAACTTATTTGAGTAGTTCGCTCAGGGTGCTTGTCGTCCAGAATAATGTTTTCAGTAGCTTCCACCACTTGACCCTTCACGAGTTGCGACTCATCTCGAGGATCCAATGTTTCAATTTCTGTACCTTCATCCACTTGATAGGTAGTAGTCTTTTTCTTTGATTCTTCCAGTTCCTCTTGTTCGGCGGATGAATAATAGCATTCCCGAGCTACTTTCTGATCACCTTTCACAACTCCTACTCTAAAGTTTGTTGGAAATTTTAGGCATTTATGCACTGTAGATGGTACAACCTCGAACTTCTTCAATCCTACTCTTCCCATGATGATATTTTACGATGATTGGACATTCTTATCCATCACGAAGAAGCGTATTCTTTCTGTCCGACAAGCAGGCCATGTACCAATGAATATATCCAACTTGATCTTCCCAAGTGAAAATACTTTCTCGCCAGCAAAACCGATGAGGGGTCTATGGTAAGGCTCCAGTTGAGATAGCTTTAGATTTAAACTATCAAAACACGAGTAGAACATAATGTCTACTGAGCTACCATTATCGACCAGCACTCTTGAAATCATTACCTCCTTCATTCTCATCTTGATCACCAGTGGATCATCGTGAGGATATAAAACACCTGTAAGGTCATTTTTTGAAAAATCGATGACCAATTTATCCTTGTTCACCTTTCTCGGGCGATCTTCCTCAGCTAGATTTATTCGCTGAATGTACGAGCAAGCTTGTGCCTCACCGAGGCAAGCTTTTCTTTCTGCAGTAAGGTCTCCTCCTCCTGCATCTCCTCCTATAATAACATTACAATCAAATGACCCAAAGCGTATTGAAAATACCTCTCGTTCTGGCTGCCTTGGTTTCTTGGGAAGATCGGGGTCATCCTCCGGATCAACTTCATGGTTTCTCTTCTTGTTCTCCTCTGCTCGACGAGGAGATCTAGACCTCTCTCTAGTTCGGTCGTTGTTTCTTCTTTCGCCTCCCCGATCAACATACTTTTCTAGCTTTCCTCGTCGGATGAGTGTTTCAATCTCATTCTGAAGAGCTATGCAATTTTTAGTCATATGGCCATGATCCTTATGGAACTCACAATATTTTTCCCTATTCCTCGTGTCAGGGTCTGCCTTTATTTTCTTTGGCCAGTTTAACTCCTCGCTGTTCTTAATTTCTTCCAGGACGTGGTTGATATTTGCCTTCAAAGGTGTATAATTATCAAATTTCCTCAAGACCTCCCATGACGATCTCTTTTTGGATTGTTTGTAACCACCATTGTTCTTATGTTCTTTCTTCTTAGCTTTATCACCTTCCACCTTGGTTTCTTTAGCATCCATATTCTTCTTCGCAAACATAGCCTCCTCGGCATTCATAATCTTATACGCTTTTCCCATCAGGTCCGACATGGTTCGAGGTGGATCTTTGGCCAAAGTGTAGTACAACTTATTTGGCAGCAGTCCACTCATCAAAGCGGTAATCGCTGTTTTCTCCTCATAATCAATGACTTCGAGTTTCTCGTTATTAAAATGAGTTATATAATCTCTGATACTCTCCCCAGCTTTTTGTCTAATACTTAACAAAAGTGCTACTCGTTTAACTGGCTTTGCTCCAAAGCAAAAATTCCCAATGAATAACTCGGCCAGTTGAAGAAAAGTTAAAATCTTACCCCGAGGAAGATTATTATACCATATCTGAGCAGATCCGCTAAGAGTTCCCGAGAATGCCCTGCATCTCATCTCGTCTGGGACAACATAGATGTCGGTAACAACTTGATATTGTTCTATATGAAGGACAGGGTCAGTCTTCCCATCATACTTTGGAGTCACAACAGGTGCTTTGAACTTTGATAGTGTTGGAAAATCAATAATGTCCTGGATAAAAGGTGTTCCTCGAACAAAGGTTCGTTGTAGAGGGTTCTTGGCCTTAGCTATTTCGCCTAATCTATCCTCCAGCCTCTGAATAGATCCTTTCCATGCATCATTTCCTTCCTCGGGCCTATTGGTTCGAGCAACTGATCGCGTTGAAGTGGCTTCTTGGGATTTATCTCGACGAGCAGCTGGTCGGTCATAGGATCCATATTGACGAGCAGCTAGTCGCGACTGGGCAGGTCCTTCCCTTAAATCTGATGGTCATCGAAAGCTCCTCGACGCTGCATTAAGAGGACTTTTGTTCCTCATAGGGCCTAATCGATCGAAAGGAGAAGCCCTACTTAATCTTTCCAATGCGCTGGTCCTTTCCGGGGAGAGGGTGACACGTTGTTCAGTATCTGTGGCTCGCACTGACGAAGTTCATCCAGGTTGATAAGAAAAATCTTCAGATTCATCATTGCGATATGAATTAGTACGCCTAGTACGCGAAGAAGGCGCACGAGTATTTCTTTGAATGCTTCGTGGTTCGGAATGGGCTGATGCACCGCCATCGAGGGTTTGGATAAGTTGTCGCATTGTTTCTTGCATGACGGTCTGGCCCTGAGCCAGATTTTCCATTATTCCAGTCGGATCTGGAATAATTGGTGGAGCAGATGGATTTAAAAGGGTTCCAGCGTTTCGATTGCTGGATTCAGGAATATCAGCCATTGGTAATGGATTGTTTTTGGTGAGAAAACGATATTACCAGTTGTTTCTCACAGACGGCGCCAATCTGTTGATATAAAAAATTTGATCACTCTAATAATTCAATCACAGATAAATAAATGAGACAAAAGATTTTAAAGTGGTTCAGCCTTATAAGAATGGCCTACATCCACTATTGTTTTATTGCTGAGTGTTTGGGAATTCTCGATTACAAGAAATTTCGTTCTAGATTCCAAGGTTTGGATCCGGCCGCTTTACAATGAGGATTGTACAATATATTTATAGCCTTGAGGCTGTAATGTGAAAGGGTAATACATTAAATGATATACATATGAAAGGGTAATACATTTAATGCCGTTTTTGCGTGTGCGTCTGAATGATAAGCATTTAATGAATCAGTTGAACTGTTGGTTATCCAGCTATTAATGGTTTGTTCGAGATGCAGCTCGGACCGCCTGAGTTGCTCGGACCGCCTAAGCTTCTCGATACTCAAGAGTTCCTCGGAGATGCATTGTTCCTCGGAGCGTGTGAGTTCCTCGGGTAAGCAGTGTTCCTCGGGGAACTAGTCTTCCTCGTTGTAGTCTTGTTCCTCGGAGCGAGTGGGTTCCTCGAAAGTGTTTGTTGTTTCCATGTAGACAGCCACGTGTCCTCATATGATTAGTCCATGTCAGCAGATTAAATTTGGTATCAACAATGACATTTATAATTTTAAGTCAAGCAGGCACAATAAAACCTTTTGAATAATAACTGATAACAAATAAATCCAAACTCCCAACTAGTTATAAAACATCTGACATAAGTATAACTGATACATAAAGGATGGAATAAGAATATCGTGCCTATGCCCATACAATATCTAAAATAATAAAATGATCGGAATGGAAATAACAACCTAAATAAAATTCAATCGAATTTAAGTGACTGATGAGCAAATACGATCGTAAGTCTGATCTCCTATCAGCTTTACTGTCTCTGTCTAAGCAAAACTTAGGGGGGAATATTTTATAGTTTGGGTTAGTGCCCTAAAGTTGCAAGAATTAACTGAAAAAATAAAAATGAAATTGTGCAATTAATTCACATTATACACCACCCATCGACACTCGCATAAATTAAGTATCTCACCCCTTATCTAAGTGCAATACTATACACATATCAACCTAAGTCCCAATTATGAAATCCGAAATCTATACCAATAAGATTATATTTAATGCATCTAGAACAATTCATAAACTGAAGTTAACCATCTACACATATGCTTATAGTTCCAAGAGTAACCCCTATAATACTATTTAAAAAAAACATATGATCCACTATGCATTTTATGTAGTATTGGGTTCATCAATTATTGTCTACATCATTAGACTATATGGATTTATTCTCAATTAATTTGTATAATTATATATGTCCTTACATATATACGACACACAAAGGCATATACCTTTAGTGTCTCATTCGTGCTCTATTGGTAAGTCTGGAGGAGTTCCTCATCCAGACATACATCACAAAATATACATAAGCGGAGCGGTCCCTATGCAACACGCGATTTCACGGATCATGCCCCTGACAATACTAATGGATTTTAGACATCCCACCTACCTCATCGTAAGTGGTGTTGCCATGTAGGACCTCAAATAATGACCTACACAATGCTTAACCCACTTGTGCCGATGCGTGCTACAGTCCGGAGATGTATGGAACCACAACCGATAAGCCGCCCACGAATATGGGTATGTTCACACAAATAAATAAATACCTAGTTTAACACACAATATTTATAGGTAATTAAACCTTATAATTACCTCCAATAAGTATCATCAATCTCTAAATACTATCCTTACTTTAAGACTTAACCATTTAGTTAATTATTAAATTTTCCAACTAAGAAATAGTGACATAAATATTTTTTTAATTAATTTTCCACTCACTTGGCTGACCTCCCACGTATTTGGTTAAGTTTTAAAAAATAACCCAAACATTTCTTTGATCCCAACCTGATTCAGGCCCAGAGTCCAAATCGATTCGCCCCTAGGGCGGAATCAATTCCCCCCAAACAAAATTGATTTACCTAGAAAGCCGAATCGATTTGAACTCTAGAAGAAGACAAAACTGCTACATTTCTCTATACGGGCTTCACACTTCTAGACCCAATTTTCTTTCCAATGTCTTAACTATTTTTATTTCAAGAATTATAGATTCCTTATGATCCAAAAACACTTTTTATGTGATCATTTACCCAAATTAACATAAGATCATGCCCCCATAATCCCAGAAATTACATCTAACATTAGAGTCCATCTAACCTAATTTTGATCTAATCATTATAAGATTTATGGGATCAATACATGAACTGTAATCATCAAAATAGTAATCCTACAATATGTATTCTAAGGTTCAATTTTCAATTAAAACGATACCAATTTCGAGTTTGTCGCCAAATCGTTTAATCCTTAAACATCATTGTTTCCATATTTGTTCTAAGGATCATAGAGTTCATTCCAATTAATCAAAGTCATCAATTTATCCAGTTACCCCAGAATTATCATGAGAAAATGCATAAATGAATTTAGAAACAAATTATAATTGATTTAGCAAGAGAGTTCTTCCCTTCAACTAGCGATTCGAGTCTCTCCTCTTGGATGCTTATTAATCCTCGTTTCTCTAGCCTTGGTAACTTCTCCAATGGGTGTGGGGCTACTAGGGTTGTTTTCTTATGGATGGAAATAGAATCTTAGGTTGTTAATTATCATCTTATATCCCTAACCCCGTATTACACTTAAACCTCCACTTTTGGGCCCCCAAATAAGTCTGAAACATTACCCGTATTGACCCAATACCTCCCCTAGGGGCATATATATGTCCCAAGATGAAATTTTGATGTCTATAACACCTAAACGAGTCCCCAATTCTCTCTTAAAAGTGTCAAAACTGTATTTACCCAAGGTACACACTTTATTATGTATAATCACCACATAACTATAATTTAATTTAACATATATGTGGCTTCCCCTTTCTGGATTTCCTCTGATGCGCGCATGGGACTGTGCCCTTTATCGGGGTGCTCATTCATCGTCAATATGAGGGATAATGTGTAGAAATAAAGTCGCCAGCCTATTTTGTACAAAATAGGCAAAATAAATGTCATCGCCTCGAGAGAACAACATCAAGGACAATACTGATGCTTGCGAAACCAAGTAGTTCGAAGGTCCGAGGACTATGTTACGAAATAGGAAGGTGATAGGCACCCATCCTGGCCTTTTTAGTCTTTCATGGGCATGTGTTAATCTTATCTTGTTAGACTCCGTGAAGTGTGTCGTAATGTGCATAATATAGGTGAACAATGGAGTCATTCCACTCACATCAAAGAAAATGACGGAATGAATTAATCCTTAGGAGTGCTCCCAAAAATAATAATTCAAAATATAATATGAGTGTTTGCCGAATCACAAGTCACTATGGAAGAGCGAATGTATATATTGGACGAACCATAAGCTTATAAGAACAGGAGATTCATAAAAAATACATATATATGATAGGAGGTAAATATATAAACATGCATAAAGGACGACTCTAATCTCAGGATTAGCCCAAGACGCATATGTAGCCCAAAGGGCATCAAAGTCCACGTAGTTCGAAGATAGCATAAGGTGGGTTTAAATTCATAACTCCAAACAGTGAATTTCTCTTATGTATATGTATAGAGAAAATGTGTTTTAAGAGTGAAAGTGTGAAATAAGAATCTCTCTTTTTGAAATTTATTAATAAACCCTCTTTTTCTTGTTTTTGTTTTTTTTTTATAAAAATAGATTATGTGATAATACTACTAATAAAAAGTTGAGATTAGATGTGATGTAATAAGGTAAAATTCTAGGATAGAAATAAAGTAAATGAAACTAAAATGAGAGAATTATAGAAATAGATAGATAATTTGACCTCCTTATGAGTGCTTGATGTTGATCGTGAGATGTAGATGTGTTGATCTTACACTATTGAAAATGGTATGGAGACATGGGGGAATTTACCAAGTGAGCAAACAGAGTAATGGAAGGGAATATTGGAAAATGGTTTTTTTGGAAAGGGAATAACTTTGAATTCACGAGAATGTTCACTGACTTGCTGAAATCATGGCCTCTAGTTATAGGGACATAGGGAGTGCCAAACGGTATGGTCTTGTACCTGCCTATCAACATAGTACCTTAGGAACACTGTCGATAGGCAAGGTCCCTGGGGTGCCATTTGGTAGTCTGGGACATTTTTTTAGAAAAATGATAGTAAAATGCAAACCGTAAGTCAGAATTGTGCACATGGTGGACCATTGGAGAGGGTATTCTGATCCCATCAAGAATCCATTGAGACACTCCCAGATTCGTGAGTTGACCAAAGTCAAACGAGGCTCAGGAGTGACTAGTGGTAAATTTAGAGGACCTTAAGTTGGGACAACCAATTTTGCGGGCTGAGGTAAATTCTGACGACCTAAATTTATGACGACCAATTCTACCGGTCGAGGTCAATTCTGAAGGCCTAAATTTGTGATGATCGGTCTTTGGGTCGAGGTTAATTTTGCGAACCTAAAGTTTTAATGACCAATTTTGTGAGTCGAGATCAATTCTAAGACCTTAAAATTGTGATGACAAATTTGCAGGTCGAGGTCAATTATGAGAACCTAAAGTTGTGATGACCAATTTTGATGGCCGGTGTCAATTCTGAAGACCTAAAGTTTTTACGAATGATTCTGAGGCCGAGGTCAATTATGAGGACCTAATATTTTGATGATCAATTATATGGGTCGAGGTCAATTCTGATAACCTAAAGCTGGGACGAAAATTTCTACGGGCAGAGGGCCTAAAGTCGTGACAACTAATTCTGCAGGCCGAGGTCAATTCTGAGGACCTAAAGTTTTATTAGGGAGTAATTTCATTACGGAAAATGTGGAGATTTCGGGTGCAGGTGCACCTTTTATTTCACTGGGGATGGTGTTGTCTTGAAATTATGCTGGGGAATGTTTAGTTTTGACGTTTCAATTGGAGAATTACAGTAGACTTGGATGTGGACGCATCATTAGTTTCGTTGTGGAGTATACTAGGGATAAGATTGTAAGATTAATGTAGCTGGGTATTTCAAGAGTTTGTAAGGGACTTAGTTCTTCTAACAATGATTTTTTTGAGGGAAAATAATGTTCCATATTTTTCAAGGATATTTGGGAATTTTTGGATTTTTTTTCCAAGCAATTTCTGGATTTATCTGGCATTTTATGGATTTTTCTAGCATTTTTTGTATGAAATTTGAAGGTGACTGCTGATAAGCAGACCTATGAAGGTGAAAATTGGCAGCACGGACTCCTGGGCTTCTTTGAGAAGGGGAAAAGGCATTTTTTGATCAGTATAAGAAGGGCTTGCTAATCGGCAAACCCTTAAACTTCTATATAAAGGGGGAACCCCTCCTCATTTTTCACACCTTCAGGTGTTTGAATCTTCTGCTTTCTCTCTATAAGAGTTGTCTCTAAGTCTTTTCTTCTTCAAGACTCCACATGGCTAGCACTTTAGAAGATGTTCACTTTAACGAGTGGCTGGCGGTTGATGATTGGTCCGACCTAGAAGGGCAGTCTATAGTTCCCCTTGCGCTCGGCATTGAGAATGCTTTTGACTCGTTCGAGCGTATTGCTGATGAGTGGATTTTACTGCATGAGCCTGTGAACCATCGATCATCAAGGTTGAAAACCCCTAGTGGCTATGTTAGTATGGTGGCTTTTAGTTTTCCAATTTATATTTCACTTTTCTCTTTTTGTACTAAAGAATGGTTTTTTTTTTTTTTTTTGCAGACTAACATATCTTCTTCGACCATTTGGTCTCGAGGGACGACTGGGTTGAAGGAGGTTTGGAAGAATATCCCTAGGGCTATACACTAGATGGTATCATACGCCGAATTCAACACATTTGTGGAGGCATTGGATGAGACATCGCGTTCTATTACGGTGCTATGTGCTCTTGGGGAGAGATGGTGGGACACTACCCAAACATTCCACTTGGGATTCGGGAGATTATCATTACCCCTATTGATGTTTAATGACTGGTGGGGATGGATTGTTAGGGGTTCCAGATTGTACTGTACCTCACTCTAAAGGTTACACCGAAGGCGGTGTAGGCGGCTTTGGGAGATAAGGGTAGAATTGTGTCGGGGCATTCTATCCGAATTTTTACTTTGAGGGAGATGCTTTTAAGGAGGAGGGTGGATGTGAAAGACAAGCAGTAGGTGAGACAGATGGCGCGTCTATTTATTTTTCTTTTGCTTAGGATTTTCTTGGTGTCAATGAGAGGTGATGTCGTCCATATTTGATTTTTGTCGTATTTGAGGACGATTTATGATGTCCCGATGTATGACTGAGGGGACTTACTTTGGCATCCCTTTATTCTTCCTTAGATGCATTGATCCGGTGATGCCGACAAACTTTTATAAGGGACACATATTTTCTGGAGGTAATTTTTGGCTTATTTTCCTTTTCGCATTTCCTTGTCGTCCTCTTTTATTCTTTTTGCTAATTATTGTCTTCTTGTAGATAGGGTTCTACGAGGTGATTGGGCACAATGTCGGATTGTGGGACCTGAAGGGTTATGATTTGGGGAACTTCTGTTAGATGTTCTAGTGATAGAAGTCTAATCGGCGATGGAATCAGCCCTTGTCCCTGAACAACGTGCAGAGGGTCTTAAATGACCTAACGAGCGATCAGATTAAATTTTATCCTTTCTAATTTCTTCTCGACATCTTTATTCTTGAGTATATATTAATTTTTTATTGGGGATTACAGATGACCTTCTACCCTTGGGGGGTGTCTTCGTGGAATATGGGGGCTACTATCATGCATGCTCACATGCAATGGTTAATTGTGTAGGAGTTTCTGGTAGTTTGGTACTTGGGAGAGAGTGTGGTGAGGCGGATAGTGGAGGATGGGGTGGCGGTGGCAGAGCAAGCTTCTCTCATTCAGGTTACTCCCCCTTCTTATAATTTTCAACTGAGCAGCGAGAAGTTGTTGAGCGTGGCACACCATCCTCATGCATCGATAGTTGGATTGACGGGGCTTACAGTTGAGGCCCTCCGTCCTGAGGTATATTTCTTCTCTTTCTCTTTTCTACTTCCAGTTTCTGGTTATTTTCCTTGACTTTTACTAACTGCATCGTCTTCTATTTTCTTTGTAGTATGTACGGGTGCCGACCAGCTGGTCATGGGACATCAAGGACGAGATAACTTAAATGTCTAATCATATAAAGAAGACGGCTCCCTATTTCTTAGTTCCATCTGCCACCTCAGACGAAGGTTCCAGTTCTAGGAGGAGAGGATCAACCGCTCGCTAGCTAGGAAAGTGTATGCGCTGTGGGGGCTGAGGGTTTTTGTGATGGTTTGAGGGTTCGGGTGAAGTCCCATTATATTTTCACTTTTTTCTGCCTTTTCTCTTTGTACTTACAAAATGTAATCATGCGAAGCAAGAATACATATGAAAAATATGCACTGTTTTTGGTATTTTTCTTGATTTAATGACTTCTCGTATATGCACTTTTGATTTTCTATTGACATTGATTTATTTTTGCGATGATAGAGATGAGAATATAAACTATTTTAAGAAAAATGTTTATTAAAAGAGGAGTAATAAAAAGGAACAACCTGGGGGTAACTTTTCAAAATAAGGTTTTCGAAAATTGATTTTGGGAAAAAGAAGAAAAATGGAATTTTTAAAAATAGGGTGGTTGTTGATCGGCATACCCCTTCTCCTTCCTATCGGTATAAGGTCAAGTCAGATCATTCATAGGCTTTTATTGCACGTTCCTTCACACCTGTGGTATTTGGTAGGGCAGAGAGTTAAATGGAATTCTAGATGGTCTATTTTTTATAAGGGTTTTTGGATATAAAAGGAGAGTTAGGGGTTTTTTCTTTTCACCAACATCCATACTTCTGCTCTATCTTATCTTTATCTCTTCTCCAAATGGGTCTTCCAATGTACGAAGAATTTTATTCTTACCTCGAATGTTTAGAGGCCATGTGCCTTTACAATGTTTATTACGACACTTTCGGCTTGTGTCGGGTTTCTCCATTGCGCAATCGGGTCGTAGACTGGAATTTGCTAACAGCGGTAGTATAATTTTAGTACCCTGAAGAACATTTCTTTCGGTTTGTCTTGGACTAGACCTGTCCTACCTATGAGGAATTCTCAACAATGTTGGGGGTTAGCCTAAGTGTTGTGGCGATTATGCCCGATTTTTCTCATTCTCCCCGAGCATTTTGGTTGAGTTGCACGATATTTTTCCTTCGACGGCTCGACCGTTAGTTAATGGAGGGACTATTTCTCTTCTGGCAGTTATGTATTCGGTGCATCAAAGGGGCTTTGATAATGCTAGTTTGCTAGAGTTTTAGCTTTGGTCATGACTGCGAGGTTGTTACTGGTGACAGGGGACTTGATGGTTGATTCCCTAATGGACACAATAGTGATGTGGATGTCCTACCGCTATAGTCCTACGACGATGGTGCTAACGGAGACCCTGAATGGTCTCGATGCCTGGAAAGAGGGTCGCTCTAATTTTCTGAGGGGGAGCCCAGTGATGTTGTTCATGTGTCTTGCAAAGAGGTTTCGTCTGGCGACCCCTCCTGAGTATCCCTTGGTGGGTGTTCCTAATTTTTTTGTTCCGCCTTTCTTCAGTTTCATCTCATCAATATAGAATTGGGTCAACTGGTTTGTGGCTCGGTGTCTTCGTTGATTGGTGCCATGGTGGGGAGACTTGCAGCCTATTTTATAGCTAAGAGACTACCGTTATGTGCGGTTGGTTGGACTCTTTCAAACTTCATTTTATTTCCCTTGGCGACTTCTACACCAACCTGGGTTGGAACAAATAGTGCATCCTCTCATAACGAACTTCTTTCCGGTGGAAGACCTTACTGGTTCATTGCGGATGATACCGGGTTCTTTGTGATAGTGTCGCCGGTCATCTACCCGTCTATCACAATCTGTAGGAGGCACCTGACATGTGTCTGGGGACCACCTGAAGTGGTTGTGGAAGCGGTTAGTGGGGAAGATTATTAAGGAAGAGACTGAGCAAAGGTGGCTTATCTTTGACACCATGGAAGAGGGTGTTATGGTTTCAACCCAGCTTGTCAGGCGTATCCCTTCATGGAGCATATACGGAGTGTTAACCAGGGGTAGGAAACTTATGGACCTTCGAGGGCAGGTGATGATGACGAGGAAGGGTTGTCTGGCAGTTGAGGGCAACATTAGTGAAGGTGGTAAATTTTGTGAAGTTGGGGAAAGTTTGTGTTTTTGGTAATTTGTATTGGTATCTGGCATATTTTAGGGTTTTTCTAGTGAACCTAGTTATTTGGATTGGGATTGGGTAGGTTGTTGGAAAAATGTAGGTTCATTTCGTTACTAGAGGGGGGTGGTCTGTTTGACTCCCTAACAAATATTTCGTGTAACAATTGTATTCATTGACTTTGAAATAAAAATGATTTTGACATATTTTGTTGTGTATCTTAATGATTTTTGTGTTCAAATTATCTATACCAATCGTTAAGGTATACGTAGTACTTTTTTTCATGTGAATGATGAGATGGATCCCCATCTTCAAAGGTTAGAGGAGAATAGCATTTTATGAAAAATAAAGGGGCCATGTCCATGTATGTCGTATGGGATGCCTACGTACCTCTGGGGCTTTTGAAATTTTTTATGAGTTTCATTTTGAAAATAAATATTTTTTGAGAGGATCAGGACCCACATAGTTTTGGGTAGGGGAAACGGAGATTTTATTTTTTCTTAAAAGAATAGAAGGGGGATGAGAAGAGTCGTAGCGTGCTGAGATTTTGGATTAAGGATCAATTTCTTGAGACGGTCTAGATTGACTGGACGCGTCATCTCTTCTCCATCGAGGTCTCTAAGCATAGTGGTACCGCATGACAAGAATTTTCTTCACAATGTAGGATCCACTCTAATTCAATTTGAATTTCCCTCTAGGGTCCCAAATGGGTTCTACGATCTGTTTGAGGGTAAGGTCTCCTTCCTAATCACCGCGGTCCATAACTTTTTGATTGAATGATAGCATTATCCGGTGATGATACCCCTGTATATGGTATAGAGCCTTAAGTTTCTTTTCATTTAAGAGTGATTGTTTATTAAAGCGTCTCTGATGCCAGTCTTCTTCACTGACTCTGCTTTTAAGCGTGACACATAGGGAAAGTATTTCTATCTTAATACATAGGACCGCTTCCGTGTCGTATACCAGAGAATAAGGGGTAGCCCTAGTAGGTGCTCTGACTGAAGTGAGGTTGACTTAAGGGGCGTATGGAATTCATTCGACCTAATCTATGTAACTCTCGACCATCTTGTTGATGATGGTTTTGAGTCTTTTGTTGGTAGCTTTGACAGCACCATTGGTTTGGGTCCATAGGGAGGATTTGTGTCTCTGAATCTCGTACTCGTTGACTCGTTATGTGACCTCGACTTTGAAGTCTAGTAAATTATCTTTACAAACTCGTGGGGAACCCCGTATCAGCAAATGATATTCTTTCTAATGAACTTCACAACTTTCTTAGCATTCAACACTGCGTATGACTCGACTTCGACCCATTTAGTGAAGTAGTCAATGGAGACCAAGATTAATTCGTTACCATTAGAAGCTTTGGGAGTGATCTTCCGTATGATGTTAATGCCCTAAGTGGAGAATGCCAGGGAGATGTCATGTTATATAATTCCCGAGGAGGTAAGTGTTGGAGATTGGTAGCCTGTTGGCATTTGAGGCATTTTCGAATATAGGCAGTGCAGTCTTAAACCATAATGGTCCAATAGTACCCTTAACGGATGATCTTCTGGCAAGCATGCGACCATTCATGTGGGGACCATATTCCCCACTATGGATTTTATGTATTATTCCTTCAATATCATCCCCAACTATGTAATGCAAATGGGTTCCATAAAAGTTTCTCTTAAAAATTTCTTTATCACAGATGATATACCGGATAGTTAGTTTATAAAGGGTCGCACGATCTTTCTTCTCTACTTTTTCAGGATACCTACCATGTTTGAGGAGGCGTTAAATGTCATAGTACCATAACTCGTCCATGTCAAAATCTTCGTTGGTGATGCGCTCGATGTGTTAGAAGTAAGTGGGTATAACTTGTTTGTGAAATAGGAAATGGTCCATTGTTATTCCCTCAGGCATGTCGACCATGGAGGCCAGGCTTGTAAGAGCGTCAGGTAGACTATTCTTTGTACGAGGCCGGTAGTGGAAGATGACGTCTTTGAACTGGGAGGCTAGCTCTTCTAGGTGGGTGTGAAAGGGTAGGAGCTTCTTGTATATGAATTTTCATTTTATGAGGATTTGACCGACGATGAGGCCAGAGTCCAGGTACATTTCTAGGTGTCGGATTCCTTTTTCATGTCCAATCTTGAGTCCTGTAATGCATGTCTCATACTCAGTCATGTTGTTGGTGCAAAGGAATTCTAATTTGATTGCAATGGGGTATGAGAGTCATCAGGGGCGATTAGAAGTATCCCAATGTCATACCTTTTCTTATTGGCAGCTGAATCAAAGAACATTTCCATCTAAGGTCCTCCTGAGAGGTGCATAGAATTTCTTCATCTAGGAATCCAAAAACCAAACATCAGTTCATTCTATGGGGTAATCAACAACAGTAGAAAATGGCCCTCCCTTTCATGGACTTTTGTGTGGCATACATGATGTCTAACTCAGTTAGTATCATCAACCAACGAGCCATTCGGATGGACATAGCGAGTTTCTCTATCAGGTATTTGATGGCATCCATTTAAGATACTAGTCTAATGGGAAAGGCAAGCATGTAGTGTCGTAACTTCTGTGGGACCCAGACTAATGCGACACATGCTTTCTCTAAAGCAGTGTAATTGACTTCACACTCGACCAATTTTGGACTAGCGTAGTAGATGGACCTTTCTTTACGTGATTGTTTAATGTATTGGGCTAGCAAAGCCCCGACTGCGATATTTATAATGGTCAAGTATAATAGGACCTAGAGACCTGGCTACGGAGGCATGAGCACCGAAGGTCGGGCGAGATATCGTTTGATTTGATCAAAGGCTTCTTGACCAGCCTCATTCCAGACCTTAGTTGAACCCTTCCAAAGAAGTTTGAAAATGGGTTCGCAGATAGAAATCAGTTGGATAATGAACCAATTAACGTATTGTAGCGTATCTGGGAATCCTCGGACTTCCTTCTATGTCCGTAGTGGTGTCATCTTAAGTATGAATTTCATCTTGGTAGGGTTACCTTGTCACTGACTATGAATCCCAAGAGTTTTCCTTTCGTGATGCCAATAACGTACTTATGTGGATTTAGCCGTATTAGGTAATATCGCACTCTTTCAAAGGACTTGAGGGTGCGGGAATATGACCTTCTCGAGTCTTAAACTTAATCTTCATGTCATTCACATAGACTTTAAGCTCCTTATAAATAAGGTCGTGCAGGATGGTTGTGGCAGCCCTTTGGTAGGTAGCCCGATGTTTTTAAGTTCGAATGGCATGACGGTAGTTTTCTCCTGTTGGTCAGGGTGCATCTTGATCTGGTTATAATCGATAAATCCATTAACAAATGACTTGAAGGCGTGGTTGGTCATGTTTTCCACAATCATGTCGATGTTTAGCAATGGATAATCATCTTTTGGCGATGGTTTATTCAAATCCCAGTAGTCAACGCACATGCAGACTTTTCCTCTGGACATAGGCACGGGGATAATTTTAGCAAGCCATTTTGGGTATTCGACCATGCGAATGAAACCCACGTTCAATTTCTTAACCACTTCCTCTTTGACTTTGAGCGACCATTCGGTATAGAGTTTTCTTAGCTTTTGTTTGATCGACTTGCATTCTAGAAATTTCGGGATCTTATGCTGATATTTCTAGGTCAATGTCGTGCATCTCATCATAGGACCATGAGAAGACGTCCACGAATTCCTTAAATAATTCTTCAAATTACACACGCTCATGCTCATTAAAGGTGGACCATATCCTAATCTTGTGATGGCTACTAGAATCGAGATTAATAACAGTGGTCTCATCATCATTAATTTGAACACAGTTATGTTATTTGTTATTTTCCTTATTAAAATCAGTTAAGAATTGTTCATTTACAAAGTCATCATCATCAAGAGTTTGTTTAGAATCAACACAATTAATATAAGGCACAACAAGATACTCAAAATCCTCGTTTATTTCATTTTCAGGAAAAACAACGTTAAGAAACTCATCAAAAGAGGTCTTGTTTGTAGTCATATTAGGAAAAGGAAAAATAGGAATAGGTGAAAAGATTTTAAGAGGGTGAATAATAGGGTTATGTTTAATTTGAGCAGGTTGGACTGGTATGGCATTCCAGTTAAGGGGATGCATATCAGCAGTCATGATTTGAGTGGATGGGTCTGATGGCGCATCATCTGAGTGGATCATGCAAAGACTCAGTTCCAGTGTCTGCAAGTTAAATGATTCTTCGAAGTCACTTTCCCCAGAGTCCTTGGTAATGGCAATGGTTTTCTCAGTGAGAGGTTTCACTTGATGTTTACAGTTTTTGGTCCGAGAGTTACTGTCTTGAAATAAGATTTCCAGCCCCCATTTCATTTTCTTGTTAATATGTTCATACCAAGTTTCAAGGAATCCACAGAAGGGGAAGTCTTAATCCTCCTTGATAAATCTTCCATTAAAAGGGTCTCCTAAAACAACCCTTTCATTCTTTAAGCTACTCTTTAGTCTCAGTCAACGGTGTTCTTTGAGTTCATCCAGTGAAGGTTGGTAACCCAGGCCACATGGGGGAAAGGCCTCTT
This sequence comes from Sambucus nigra, assembly GCA_949130495.1. Taxonomy (NCBI): domain Eukaryota; kingdom Viridiplantae; phylum Streptophyta; class Magnoliopsida; order Dipsacales; family Adoxaceae; genus Sambucus; species Sambucus nigra. The sequence goes on along the minus strand of OX422215.1, from coordinate 538,760,596 downwards.
TTAGGATTATGGGCTTAAGGGTTCCTTATTGGCCTCATTTTAGACCCATTCTAGGCATGAATTTCATGTTATTGAATATGTTAATCACATTAACATTGCCATAAGGGTTGTTCTCCGAAAAGACTCAGTCCTTGAAGTTGTCCCCTACTGGGATGGGGAGCGAATTAGTTCTGAAATCAGAGAGGAACATATCATTGGTCCCACACTAAATTTTTAATACTGGATTGCTGGTGCTAGTATTTTCGTACTATTATCGTCCCCCAAAATGGTGATGACCTGACCTTTTCTAAAGAACTTTAGTTTTTAATGGAGAGAAGAGGATACCCTTCGAATACTGTGGAGCCATGGACGGACAAGGAGTAGGTTGAATCATGCAGGTATGTCGATGACTTGGAATTTTATCAAAGGATTGATACGTCCAAACCCTAGTGTGAATTTTATGGAGCCCATTACTTCTCGGCAAGTGTTGTCATAATCGCACATAGTGGCAGAGATAGGAGTGAGATCACCGACTTTCAATCCCAAATAGTTAAAGGTTTTGAGTGGACAAACATTTAGATCAGATCCATTGTCGATAGGTGAGAGTGGGACTATCTTTCCCAAAACAACGACGGAGATGTTAAGAGCACAATTGCGATCAGAGCTGAACTTCGGTATTTTTTCTTTAGAAAATAAGAGAAATTTGGAAGAGGTAAGGGATCCAACCATATTCACGGCTTCTTCAGGAGTAGTAGAGAGAGAAACTATGGGTCTTATAAGGATTTTTATCAAGGCATTCTAGTGTATCTAAGAAGACATGAAAAGTTCCCATAAGGTTATATTGTCTTGGGTCTTCTTGAGCTGATCGGGGACTTCACTTTCCTCAACGGTCATTTTGGCATTGGAAGTTTTTCGATAACTCCATTTCCTTTGTCTGTTTTGGTTACATGAGGAATCAAATCTTTATAGTACCTCCCCGATTTGGTCATGTGGTTCATCGAGATGGGGAAGAATAAGAATCCCGTGGGTTCATCTATCTTGGACTGAGAAAATACTTTGTTGATTTCTCCCAATGAATCCTTAAAGGAGATCATTCCACATAAGCTAGCAACTGGACTAGCCTCTTAATGATTTGATTCATCATCTGAGCTGTCAAAGTCATCCCCCATCCGATGGCGACTATGTCTTGTTGCCAGTAGTAATTATTGAACTCGACAACCTTAAGGACTTCATTGTATAAGTCTTCCCACTCAGTGGGGAAGTGAAAGAGTGAAGGGACCCGTCGTACCTAAAGTTTTAAAGCAGCGAGTAACTTAGAAATGCTACAGATTTCTTTTGTCTAGCAAAATATATCGGCCATAATTTGTACCACATCATCCAGACTGAATTTTTCAAGAGGCACTACCTATTCGTTTGATTCCCGAGCTCACTTTCGGGCTTCCATAAACAAGCTACTAAATTTTTGTTCATCGATGAACATCTCAGTGGAAAATTTTAACTCAAATTCCAAGAGTTGGTTCAACACACCAGGTAACTCCATGCCTCCCCCTCGGATTGGGTACGGACGACAATGCAAGACCTCAAAAGGAGCGATAGATCTCGATCAACAAAACATGTAGGGTTCAATAGGAAGGACGGGAAAACCTCAAGAGGTTTAGGTGAGACTATGGGGATGATGGGTGTTTAGATGGGCATGATTTGGGTAGAAGGGTCGAAGTCAGGGTCACTTTCTATGAAGATGGCATTTTTTCTAGTTCCATGTGTTGTAACGGGGTTATGTGTGGTGTTGGGCTTGGGATAATCTAGTGGGGAAATGATACCCCCACGAATTAGGCCTTAGATCATATTTTTGAGATGGATACATTGGTCGGTGGAATGATCTACGGATTGGTGGTAGTCTCAGCGGGCATCAGGCTTGAATTTTTTAGGAAGTGGATTTAGTAATGGTCGAGTTCTAATGGTTTGATGAGATTTTTAGTTAACAGAGCTTAGTTGACTTTGGATAGAGGTCATGGAGTTCGGTGTATTCTTTTCAGTGAGGAATGGGGAGACTTTTGGGTTCCCAAGAGGTAGCAGGTTAGGTTATGTTGTTAATAGTTGAGACAGAGGAACTAACAAGGTTCTCATACTTCTTTGATGTAAACTGTCCAGTCAGAATTTTCATTTCAGGTTCTACTTTGGTAATGCCTTCTTTGATTTCCACACTAGCCTCTTGGAGGGATCTAAAGCGCGAGTAATACTGTCTTGCCATAGATGCTCGAATATGGGGCAAGAAGTTCTTCTTCACAATACTCACTTGTTCCTCATCGGATGGTCTGTTGGTCATAGCGATAACTTTCTCTCTCCACCTTCTAATAAAGCTACTAACTGATTCCTCGACATTCTGTTTGAGTAGCTCGGGGTTACAGCATGTGGCCTCTTACTTTTTGTGGTACTTGTATTGAGACATGAATTCTCGGGCCACATCTTCCCAACTAGGAATCCTTAAAACTTTAAGGAACAAAAACTGTTAGAGGTCACTTTCTTTCAAGGTCTGTTGAAATATTTGGTCCATTATCTCTTCATAGGGATTAAGAAGGGTAATGGCTCGGTGATAAATTTAAAGGTGCATAATTGGGGGTCCACTGTCCCCGAACTTCTCGATGTTTGGAATCTTAAAATTCTCTGAAAGTATAGCTTTGGGATAATGAGACATGTGGGTGTAGTCCATTTAGTTCCCGAATATCTTGACTTGGTAGAACTTCTTTGACAACAGTTTGGTGTCTTCCTTAACCTTGTTCAGTTCCTCCTCTTTGGGATCTATGGGTATTGAAAGATTATCCCTTGGTTGGGCAAGGTTATGGATCAGGTGACAACCCATTTGTAGGTGACAACCCATTTGTAGGCGGGGCATGTGGGACATGCTAGTATTCGTCTAGGACACGGATAGACTCGAGAGTGGGTGGACCTATAGAACGAGGAAAGAGGACCTAGGGTTCTTCGAGAATCTAAGCTCAGTGTTGCTGTATTTCTTAGACTTCAGTTTAAAGATTCTCAATCTTAGCACTGAGTTGGGCTAGGAAGGCCATCAGATCTGGATGAACATTCAATGCTTGGTTAGTGTTCTCCATGTAGAGCTCACGGAGGTAAATCTCAAACTCGGACTAAGTAGCAGAAAAAATGGCAGAGCTTTGAGGAGGTTTGATGGAAGACCGAAGCTAATAGGGAGCCAGGTAAAAGTTAGGTATGCGATCGACCAGAGAAAGAAAATGGTTTGAATTTATTTTTGAAGGAAAGGGGGAGAAAATATTTTTGGGTATTTTGATAGTAGGAGAATTTGTTTTAAAAGGAGGAGAAAAGGTGGGAAATCTCAGCATGATTATTAATATTATTAAATTCTCACTTGTATTAGGTTTGCCTAAATGTAAAAAAATGTCGAACGAAAAAAGGCGAATAAGCACAAAAATTCGGGTGGTATGCCGACCCATAATTTCAACATAGTTTTGCATGGTAACTGGCAAACTAATTATGAGTTCCCTATGGTTAACGCCTATATGTGGTTTATGCACTTGTTGGGTTAGTGGAAGGGTTACCCCATTTGGCATGACTTCCACGATATACCTCTTGCCTATAAGGAAATCATTAATCAGTATGTGTGGACAAGCCATTTGATATACCTGAGTGTACGTTAATTGACCCACGATATACCTCTTGGAGATAGTACGTGTGAAAGCAAATTCAATATACTCGACGTACATGAATGAGTTCCTCTCTATATACCTCCTGTCGTGAGTTCGGTCAAGCGGTATGATGAGGGGGGAACCGTTAGATATACGTCAAAGGTACGAGGACAATGGAAGGTGAGAGTTATATCGCTTAGGTTAACTGTGCCCTGCAGGACCAACACCCATCACAAAGTGAACCCCAGTACGGGACAATTTTGGTCAATATTGTCATGCTCTTGGTGATGTAGTGTGCAAAAATGCATGAGTCTTAATTAGTTTATTATATATAGAGAGAATTTTTATTTTTATTTGCATGATGAGTAAAAGGAGTACTACGCTAATGAGGGAGTATAAACAAGTATTGTGAAAAGTAAATCTAGCATGAAGCTTAGAGACTAAATTACGCATGGTGATGGGGAAGTATTGGGATATATACATGTGAGTGAGTGACTTGAATATTTACAAGTGAGTGTTTGTGGTAGTGAGCCTATACATGGATCAACTACAAGTGGTATGTAAGATGTGCAAGTGATCATGGAGATATATACAAGTGTGAGAAGTGTGGGTGTGTGCTAGGGAGGCCTAAACATGGATAATCTAAGTGGTGTGTGGAGCACGTGAGTGGAAGTAAACCTATATGCAAGTGAAAGTGTGTGAAAATGAATAGGGAGAGTATATAAGAGTGTGTGAAGTGTATAAGTGAGTGAAAAATGATATATACATGATAGATATAATCAAGAGGTAGATATACACAAAAAGTAAATAGAGGAGTAAATGGAATATACGGGTGGGAGCATATGAACATATGTAGAAAAGAATAACACCCATCAAAAAGAAAAGAGTTTAAACCTCTTAAAATGCAAACATCCCCAGAGGAGTCTCCACTGTGGCCAACCCGTGGCTTCCCCTTTCGGATTCCGTCCAGCGTGCGTACGGCGTTACACCCCTTCACGTGGCACTTGATCGTCATCAATGTGGGGTATAATGTGTAGAGATAAAGTCTCCAGTCTATTTTTCATAAAATAGGCAAAAGAAATGTCACCGCCTCGAGAAAATGGCATCAAGGACAATAATGATGCTCGTGAAACCAAGTACTTCGAAGATTCGAGGACTAAGTTACAGAATGAGAAGGTGTTAGGAACCCATCCCTCCCATTCACTTTTTCATGGGCATGTGTTAATATTCTCCTGTTAGACTCCGTGAAGCGCGTGCTCATGTGCATAATATAGGAGAAAATGGAATCATTCAACTCATGTCATGGAAAAGGACAAAGTGAATTCATCTTAAAGAGTGCTCCCATAAATAATAATTCAAAATATAAAATGAGTGTTTGGAGAATCACAAGTCGATATGGAAGAGCGAATATATATATCGAACGAAACTTAAGCATATATGAATTGGAGATTCATAAAGAATACATATATATGTGATAGGAGGGAAACACATAAACATGCATAAAGGAGGACTCGAATCTTAGGATTAGCCCAAGACAAGGCATCAAAGTCCACATAGTTTGAATATAACATAGGGTGGGTTTTAATCCATAATTCTAAATGGGGGATTTCTCTTATGTATGTGTATAGAGAAAATGTGTTTTAAGAGTGAAAGTGTGAAATGAGAATCCCTCTTTTGGAATTTATAGATAAACCCTCCTTTTCTTGTTTTTGGGTTTTTTATGAAAATATATTATGTGAAAATACTACTAATAAAGAGTTGAGATTATATGTGATGTAATGAAGTAAAATGATATGATAGAAATAAAGTAAATAACACTAAAATAAGATAATTATAGAAAGGGATGGAGAATTTGACCTCCTTATGAGTGCTTGATGTTAACGTTAAGATGTAGATGTGTTGATCTTGTAATGGCATGAAAATTGTATGGAGAGGTGGGGGAATTTACCAAGTGAGGTAAGAAAGTGATGGAATGGAATATTGAGAAATGAGTTTTTTAGGAAAGGAAAAAGAACCGAATTCGAAAGAATGTTCACTGACTTGCTAAGAGGGTGTTCAGGGGCGGGTCTTGGGGTGTTCTGAGTATTGGTTTCAAGAAGAGATCATGCCCTCTATTTATAGGGCCACAGTGGGTGCCGATCGACATAGTCCTGGACCTGCTTATCGGTATAGCACCTCAGGCACGCTGCCGATAGGTAGGGTCCCTAGGTGCCATTTGGCAGTCAGGGATATATTTTTCAGAAAATTGGTCGTAAAATGCAAACCTTAAGTTAGAATCACGCACGGGGTGGACCGTTGGAAAGGTTATTCAGAGCCCATAAAAAATCCATGAGCCAGTTCTAGATTCGAGAGTTGACCGAAGTCAAATAGGGCTCGAGAGCGTCGGGTGGCCTCCTGATTAGTTTTGATAGTGAAACGCATCGTTCGTTTGAACCGTAAGGCCGATTCGTGCAAGGGGTGGACCATTAAAAAGGATATTTAGATACCTTTGAAGATTCATTGAACTTTCACTTAGGTGAGAAAGTTGACTGGAGTTAAGTGGGATCGAGAGCGTTCGGTGGCCTCTAGATCGATACTCGAAGAATGATCTAGAGTTTATGGCGAACAAGTGAGTGTTAGGGACCTAAGGAGGTGCTTAGGGGGGGTCCTAGGATAGGGTGTCTACAATATAATTTATTTTCTTCAATTGAATACATTATGCATAAATATCATATAAACATGCAATTACAACTAAGTAATTTATTAACGAATTTATTTACTTAAATTCGACTAAAAATAATTTATTTTAAAAACACGAGGTATTACATTCTTCCCCTTAATAACATAATTCCATCCTCGTAATTCAAAATGTACCCGACAAGAAGAGTTTCAAACATTTCTCTTGCATGTCGTCCTCTGTCTCCCATGCTGGCTCATCCTTGTAGAGGGGTCCAAAAACAACAAAGTACGAGTTGTGAATTTTACCTTAAGTAATGTACGATACGTATGAGGACCTCAAAACATAAGGATGAAAGTGAAACAATGTTGAGTTTGTTTTGATAAAAAAAAGTAACAAATATGAAAATATTCATCAGATTGTGCGTACACAACTCTCTTGCAAAATAAGAGACTTATGTACGAGGAGCCGAATGTAGAGGGGTACATGAGCAATCCCTTAACCTACGGGTGAAGTGATAAAATATAAAGAGGTAAGAAGGTTTCAAGAGAAACCCCTCAAGATACCCGGCGTAGAGGTGCCAAGATAAGTGGGTTATAGTGAATGAGGTGCCAAGAGAAGAGGTGCCAAGATAAGTGGGTTCCTAGAGAAGTGGGCGCCAATGATTGAAAGGCCAACCGAAGTGGGTACCAAGATATCGTGGGGTTGCTCTACGAGGAACCCCAAAGCATCAAGGAGTTAATCATAGAGAAAATCCAATATTTTAGAGAGGGTTTAACTCAAATGGGCCCAAGTCACTAGAAAGGGTGCTTAAAGAGGAACCCCGGGCTATCATAGGGGTGCTCTACGAGGAACCACAAAGTAACAACGAGCTACTCATTGAGAAACTCCAATATTTTACAGAGGGTTCCACTCAAATAAGCCTAAGTCACTAGAGAGGATGCTCTAAGAGGAACCCCAAGCTATCGACGGGGTTCTTTGCGAGGGACCCCAAAGCAGCAAAGAGTTGCTCATAGAAAAACTCCAATTTTTAGAAAGGGTGCCACACAAATGGTCCCAAATCACTTGATGGGGTCCTCTACGAGGGAGCCCAAAGCAGTAAGGAGCTTATCATAGATCAACTCCAACCTTTTAGAGAGGGTTCCACTCAAATGAACCCAAGCAGTAGAGAGGGTGCTTTAGGAGTAACCACAAGCTATTGAGGGGCACTCACTCGTTAGAATAATAATAAATATATTAGGGCGAGGAGATCCACCTCGAGTGGACCCACTGCCCAACAAAAACTTATGGTGAGGGGGTTCGCAACGAGTGTCCCCTCTGCCAAGACTTATACAAGTACCAGGTTATGGCGAGGAAGTCCACCACGAGTGGCCCCCCTCTACTAAGATCAACACAATAGATTATGGTGAGGGTATCCACCATGAGGGCACCCTCTACCAAGACCTATACAAGTAATAACTTATTATGAGGGGGTCCACCATAAGTGGCCCCTCTGCCAAGATCAATACAATAAGCAGCTTATGGAGAGGGGGTTCAAGACGAGTCACTCCTCTACCACAATCAATATAAATAATAGTTTATGGAGAGGGAGTCTACTTTGAGTGGTCCTTCTGCCAAGATCAATGTAAGCAGCAACCTATGGTGAGGAGGTCCAAGTCAAGTGACTCGTCTGCCAAGATAGACATTGACAACAAGTTTAGGGCAAGGGGGTCCACTTCAAGTGTACCCTATACCAAGATTAATATAATGAAACAAGGACAAGGGGGATCACCACGAGCAACTCCTCTAAATAAGATTGGGGCCACAAAAAAAGTCCAAGGATGATGGGGTCTTACAAAAAACAACCCCTCTGCCCAAGATTATAGCCACAGAAAAGGGCCAAGGACGAGGAGCTCACCACGAGCATCCCCTCTACCAATAGTGAAGACCACAAAAAAGGGCCAGGGAAAGGGGACTCACCACGAGTGGATCCTCTACCCAAAATCACGTACTACAAAAATGACAAAGGGCGAGAAGGCCACCTTGAGTGGTATAATACCCAAGACTTATTAATTAGAAAATAACAAAGTACTAATGTTTACTTTTGGTACACATAGCCTTAGTTGAGCAAGTAGGGTTCAAGGAGGCCAGTTGGAATCTCCTAGGAATTTTGGCTTGGTGACAGAGAGATAAGATTTGTTGAGAAAGCTCAATAACTTGGCACTCTAAGAAAGATAGAATACTATTAAAGGGAGCCTAGGAGTCACTCAAGAAGTTACACAACCTACACTTAGTCATAAAAGGAGTGAGTAGCCAAAGGGCTGCTCACAAATGAAATCACTTTTTACATTTTAGAGAGGATGGCCCTCAAGGTCACTCTCAAGTTTTAAAAGTTTTACTGCAAGTTACTGTTTGAAAAGGTATTTACCAAATCACATATTTTGTCACCATTAGGAGACATATATGCTTTTGACTTTAGTTTGCACCTGGTGTGGCTGCAGACAGGTAGGGATGCAAGGTACCTTGTAGACATTGTCCATCAAGTTCCTGCTCAATTTTGGCGCTCAAAAATCAAAGTCATTCCTAGCATGTACCTATAAATAGGACCCTTGGTAAGGTCAAAATAATATATAGAGATAAAAAAAAATTTAAGTTATACTATTACTCGGTCAAAATCACACAAGACTTAGTATTCTCTCCCTGCTCTCTCTAAGTGCTGAGTGTTTGTCTCTTCACTCCCATCATTCTTGAGAGACCTTTTTTATCCAAGTTATCATTATTATCTATGAAGTTTCATATTTTTTGGGGGAGGTCCACAACATTTACTCCATTTTTACCTGAAATAGAAGCTTTTCATACCCAGTTGCTCTTGAGACCTTGAAGTCCTTGAAGGCAGAATCCATTAGAGTGGGTCACGCCTCACCCATTCTAGTTTCTTATCAGACCTTAGTCACACTACCCCTTACATTTGGCGACTCTGCTGGGGAGGTATCCTAATTACCATGGACAAAGAAGGTCATAACGTTTATAAGCGACGAATTTTTGAAGATACTCCGACTGGTAATAGAGTTCAGAGCGATGAGATGACACACGAAGACGTGGTGGTGATAGGAGTTAGAGCACCTTCTTCTCAAGTGGGGAAGACTAGCTGTGGCCATCCTGATCGAGATCGCTCGTCGATCCCTCTCTCTCTCTCTCTCTACCCCTTTTTCTCGAAGGAGGGGGAGATGGAGAAGGAAGAGGGATCAAAAGGTCTCACGCCCTTACTTAAGAACGCTTCGGCCATCGTCGGTGTGAGGTAAATGTAAAGAGATGGAGTCGCTAGTCTATTTTGTAAAAAATAGGCAAAAGAATATGTTGTCTCCTCAAGAGAGAGGCATCAAAGACAAACTGATGCATACGAAACCAATAGTTCAAAGGTTCGGGGACTAAGTTACGAAATGGGAAGGTGTTAGGCACCTATCCTTCCCTTTCGCTCTCTCATGGGCAAGTATTATTATTTTCCTTTATTTCTCCGTGAAGTGTGTGTGTGTGTGTATATATAATGGAGATTGGAATCGCTCAACTCATACCATAGGAAATGTAGAGTGAGGTCATCCATAGGAATGTTCCCAAAATACTATATATAGAAAATATAATTTATGCGTTTATCACGATATTGATCGTTATTATGAAACGACAATATGTATTAGATGAAACACTAACAAACATTATATGTATATTAATGCAAGAATATGATAAATGCGGAAATGTGGAATTTGGGAAAATTGGGGGATTTAGAGAAATTAATAAATTAGAAAATTGAGAAAATTAGAAAATTAGACTCGAGTCTAAAGTTTTAATCCGAATTACCTACGTAGCCTATAAAGGCATCAAAATCCATATATCTAGAATGCGGCATGGGGATGGGGTTTATCCCATAGATTCGAACGGGATCTTATTGTGGGTGTGTGTCTAGAAAAATGGGTTTAAGTTTTTGAAAAAGTGTGATGGATAATCCCGTTCGGAATTTATGGGCGTAACCCTCTTTTTTTTTTTTACAGAATTTAAGTATGTGCAATATACTAATAGAAATATAGATATTATTGTGTATGAACTAAAGTAAGAACTAGAATATGAATCTAATGTAATTTATGCAAAAATAAGGAATTTAAAGATAAGGGGAAGGATTTGGACCTTCTTTGAAGCTTGATCTTTGATCTTGGATGAACTCCCTTGAATGTGAGATGAATGTTGGACGAGAGAGAATGAGATTTGATAAATTGGCTATGAAAAAGATGGGGATATAAATTGAATGGAACTTCACTGATTTCGAGAAAATGTTGCTGACATCACTGATGATGATGCATCTCTGGTGTATTTAGGAGTGAGGGAATGACCTCTATTTATAGGGCCAGGGGTTGGTTCTAATTGGCATTTCCCCAGTCCTTCCCATTGGCAGGTAACCCTAGACACACTGCCGATAGCCAGGGAACTGGAACTGGACTTGCCAATTAGCAGTCTCGTGCAGATTTTCCTGAAAAAATGGTCGTACTACGTAATTCGTTAATATGAATCATGCACGGGGTATACCATCAGAAAGGTACTTTAGAGACCTTCAAAAGTCCTTGGATATCTCCCGGGTCCAAGAGTTGACTTTGGGCCAAATGTGGCATGAAAGCTCACGTCGGTCCTTCGGATAGGAGATCATCAGACGAAAAAAGATCGTTCGTCTGCATGGTAAGTCAGAATTGCACACGGGGTGGACCATTGGAAAGGTTAGAAGAGTGTCAATCAGTTCAGAAAGTTAACCTTGGTCAATCGGGTCCCGAAAGTGCCCGGAGACCTCTCGAAGTAAAATAGATCGTTCATCCGTACCGCAAGTTATAATCCCGCATGGGGTAGACCATTGGAAAGGGTATTTAGTTACCTTTGAAGATTTATCCAGTCTCATTCGATCTGAAGAGTTGACATTGGTCAAATAAATCTTGGGAGCGTCTGGTGGCCTTTGGATCGAGTTTCGAGTGAAAGTGGATCGTTCATTCGAATGGTTATGACGTTTCGCACATGGGGCCAACTTTTGGAAAGGGATTTTAGTTCCCTTTGAAGATTCATATAGCTTTTCCTCTGGCAATGAAGTTGATTGCGGTCAAGTCGGGGCCCGAGAATGCTCAATGATCTCTAAATCAATTTTTGGTAGTAAAATGGTTCGTTCGTTTAAACCGTTATGCCGAATCGTGCATAGGGTGGTTCGTTAGAAAGGGTATTCAGAGCCCTTTGACGATTCAATGAGCTTTTTCTCTGATAATAGAGTTGACTAGAGTCAAATGAGGCCCGAGAGTGCCCAATATCCTCTCGATCGGTACTCAGAGTGTGGCCTAGAGTTTGTAGTGAAATAAGGAAGTGCTAGGGACATAAGGAGAGACTTTGGGGGCATAGAATATGGTGTCTATATATCACCTAGACGGGTGATCTTGAAACAAGTGAAACCCATCGAATGGACACCACATGATGTTTTGGAAAGAAATCGATTCTGCGGAACTAAGGGAATTCTGGGGATGGCCAATCCTTCGGGCCGAGGTCAATTATGAGGACCTAGAAGAGGTGACGTCTGAGGGTTGAGGTCAATCTTGACCTAAAAGAGGTGAAAACTGAGGGCTGAGGTCAATTTTGACATTAAAGAGGCGACGATTTGGGGCCAAGGTCAATTCTGACCTAAAAGAGGTGATAAATCGATGTCGAGGTCAATTCTGACCTAAAAAAGGTGACGACCGAGGGCCAAGGTCAATTCTGACCTAATAAAGGTGATGATCGAGGGCCGAGGTCAATTCTGACCTAAAAGAGATGACGACTCGAGGGCCAAGATCAATTTTGACCTAAAAGAGGTGATGATCGAGGACCGAGGACCAAGGTTAATTTTGACCTAATAATAGGTGACGATCGAAGGCCGAGGTCAATTTTGACCTAAAAGAGGTGACGACCAAGGGCTGAGATCAATTCTGACCTAAAAGAGGTAACGACCGAGGGCCAAGATCAATTTTAACCTACAAGAGGTGATGACCCGGGGCTGAGGTCAATTCTAACCTAAAAGAGGTGACGAATAAAGTCTGAGGTCAATTTTGACCTAAAAGAGGTAACAATCGAGGGTCGAGGTCAATTTTGACATAAATAAGGTAACGATCTGGGGCCAAGGTCAATTCTGACCTAAAAGAGGTGACGAACCGAGGCCGAGGACAATTCTGACCTAAAAGAGGTGACGACCGAGGGCCGAGGTCAATTCTAACCTAAAAGAGGTGACGACCGAGGGTCGATGTCAAATTTGACCTAAAAAAGGTGCCGACCGAGATGATGACTGAATGCCGAGGTTAATTCTGACCTAAATGAGGAGACGATCGACGACCGAGGTAAATTCTGACCTAAAAGAGGTGATAACTAAGGTCCGAGGTCAATTCTGACCTAAAGAGGAGATGAACGAGGGTCGAGGTCAATTTTGACCTAAAAGAGGTGAAGACTAAGGGCTGAGGTCAATTCTGACCTAAAAGGGGTGACGACCGAGGGCCGAGGTCAATTCTGACCTAAAAGAGGTGACTACTACTAGGGGTCAAAGCCAATTCTGAGGGCTGAGGTTGCAACTTCCTTTTTGGGAAATTTGGAGACTCCACTAGGGATATATATCTTGTAGTTCCACTGGGGATTGAGGGTTGGATGTGATTTTTGGTTCCGCTGGGGAAGAGAGAATGATTCTAGGGTTGGATGTGATTTCTCGGCAGGGGAATTTCTTCGTTTTGTGGTGTCCTTTAGAGACGCTGCTGGGGAGAATATCCAATTATTTTTTAGAATTTTGCTGGGGAGGTAAGAGTTCCATTGGGTAAATGAGTGTGGTGAAAATGTTTTTCGTGGTGAAAAATGTTCTAAAATCCAATTGGCAAATTTGGGAATTTTTTGGGATTTTCTGGCATTTTTTGTACAAAATTTTAAAGAGCGTGCCGACCGACATGGTTGGAAGGGTGCCAAACGGCAGTGGCACAGTATTTTGGTGTACCTCGAGTAGGTGGAGGGATAGTGCCGATCGGTGGGTTGCAGGGAGATGCCGATCGACATGCCCCTTGGCCTCTTATAAGAACTGGGAGGGTTCTCATCAGTTTCTTAGCTTTCTGACTTGACTTCTTTTGCAATTACCTTCAGTAAATCATTCTAACGTTCCAAAGTCAAAAGATGGCCGAGTTCTCAAGTAGCGCAGCATACATGGCGTGGCTCGATGCTGACGATTGGGAAGGCTTGGAATGGAGGGCTAGGGCGCCCCTTGCTTTGGGCAGCGAAAACTCTTTTCACTCATTTGAGCCAGTGGCGGATGATCAGACTCTCTTGTGCTAGCTTACTCATCATCGCCCTTTTAGGGTGGTGAAACCTAGAGATTATGTAAGTATTGATGACTTTTGGTTTTCCTTTCCTTTTTTTCTTGGCGATATTTCCTTATTTGTTGATTTTGACAAGGGTTTTTACTTTTTGCTTTTGACAGTCTGATGTTTCTATGTCGGCTATGAGCGCTCGATGGACAATAGGGCTTAGGGACATTTAGGAGAACCTTCCATCTGTGGTGCGTTAGATGGTGTCATCAACCAATTTTGGGAGACTGGTGTCCGCTTCGGATGAGACGCATAGTTCTTTGGATGTTCTATGTAATCTGGGGGAGAGGTGGTAGGACACCACCCATACCTTTAATTTTGGCTTTGGGAGATAACGGTGACTCCCATAGATGTGCAGCAACTGCTGGGGCTGGATTGTGATGGGGTGAAAATTGAGGTGGATTGGACTCTCAGGGAGACTCCGGAGGCGGCGACGACGTCGTTGGGTGATGTGGAGAAGGTAGTCTGTGGGGACTTTCTTTATTTGTCTCTCTTGAGAGAGTTATTGCTGAGGAGGAGGATTAATGAGAATGACGGGCGACAGGTGGGGCAGATGGCTCGTTTGTTTATTTTACTGGTGTTGGGGGGTTTCTTAGTGGCAAGTAGCCATTTTTTAGGGTGTTTTCGAACATCCCTCTTTATGATTAGGGGAGAATGACCTTGGCGACCCTTTATTATTCTCTTGATGCGTTCAGCCGATGCTGACGATAAACTTTTACTCGGACCACATATCTTTTTGAGGTATTCTTTATTTTTCGCATTTTCCTTTATGCATTCACATTTTCCAACACGCGTTCTATTCTTGGTTTCTTAATTTATGATCTTTATCCTTTGCAGACGTGGTTGTATGAGATGATTGGGTTTAACACCCAATTAATAGCTTTGAAGGACGAGTCTATTGGGGACTTCTACCGGATGTACCAGTGGCAGAAGTCCAACCGACAGTCGAAGAAGTCCCTATCTCCGGAGGCGGTGCGTCAGGTCTTAAATGGCCTGACGAGTGAGTTAGTAAGTCTTTCTGTTCTTCTTAAAACTGTCTTTCCTTTGATGAACTTTTCATGATATTGATCTTCCATTTTCTGGGTTATTTGCAGCTGACCTTCTATCCCTGTGGGACGACCATCCAGAACACATGATTGACTGGGGGAAATGTGCAGATGCGTCATTTGTTGGCGCACGAGTTCGACCACTCTTGGTACCTTGGGGAGAGAGTAGGTCTACAAATTATAGAGGATAAGGTTATGGTGCCACCAGAGAGGCTCCCGGTATACATGAGGCAAGTGCAGGAGATATCGAATGATGCACGGGTTGCAGCGATGATGGGTGAGCCTTACTCGTCATATACTGACACGACGGAAATGTATGACTATATGGACTTGGTGTTGAGTTGGTTAATACCACCCAACATATATGACGTGATACCTTACCCCGTGCGAGTTCGAGTCAGTCGGTGGGGTCTTCCCATAATGCAGGGGGTGCATCGACATCAACGGCGATGACGACGATGACTTCAGAGGTTCCTTTTATTCGATTGACGACTCCTACTTATAATATCCGGCGGGATGATGGAGGGTCGGTGCGTATGCTTCACCGTCCTAATGCGATAGATCCGAAGTAGTTGGTCTTGACAGAGGAGGTCCTTTGACCTGAGGTATACTTTTCATCTCTTTGTCTTTTTTATTTATTGATTTCTTCCTGTGCCTTAGACTGACTGATTTGCTCTTTATTGGTTTCTTTTGCAGCAGATCTGGGTCTCCTCCACATGGAGGAAGGATATTAGGGATTGGATATCTTTGACGACTGCTCATATTCGAGATGTGATTCTGATTCCTTCTTATTAAGTGACGTCTGCCTCGTCTGAGGAAGGGTCGGGCTCAGGAGTGGAGGCACAGTGTCTCGTTTGATAGGGAAGAGAGTGCACTGCATGGAAGGAGGTTCCTAGAGAGAGAAGTAGAAGAGAGAGAAAAATAAGAGAGGGAGAGACGGAGATTGTAGGTGAAGAGAGAGAGAAAATGTGAGTGAGAGAGAAAAAGTAGGTGGGTTCGGGCTGAGTCCCGTTGTATTTCCTTATTTTTCCTGCAAAACTAATGTAATACAACAAAAATCTATGTAAAAATGAAGTTCTTGTTAATTTTTGTTTTTAGTGACTAATGCACATGCTCTTTTTACTTTACTGCTAAGACCGTAAAAAGAATTGAAAATGATTGGAGAAATATTTTATTTGAAAATGGTATAAGTAAAAACATAAGGATAAGGAAATTCGGAATTCCCTTAAAATAAAATAAAAATTATTGAGTTTTTTTGGTTTTGATAAAAAAGGAAAAAGGGAATTTTCCCCAAAATAGGGGTTACCAATCTGCATGACCCCTGTCCTGCCTATCGGCATATCAGTCTAGTCTAATCAACCAAAGTTTTGATTGTTCTTTCTTTAATTGCTTCGTACTTGGTGGGGTAAGTTTTCCTTCAATTTCTGTAGGGTTTCTTGTCTTTGTTTGTGATATTTCAAGTATAATAGGGGTGTGGATGGAGATTTTCCTTCACACCTCTACATTCCTTGTTCTTTACATTCTTATGTGATCACTGTCTTCTTATTTTGTGCTATGGCTCTCCCTGGTAGTGTTGAGTTTGCAAACTACCTTGAAACCTTGGAAGCGATGTGATCCATCCTACAACATTGACTATGACACTTTCAACATGCGGCGAGTCTCTTTATGGTGCAACCGACCCGTAGAGTGGAATATGTTGATGGTAACAGTTGAGTTCTGGTACCCCAAAGACCGTGTCATTTTCTTCTGATTGGACGAAATTTGTCCGACCTATAAAGAGTTTTCTGCCATGTTGGGGATAAATCCCAGCGTTGCAGCAACTATGCCTGAGTTTTCCCGGTCCCCTAGGGAGCTTTTAGCTGGACTTCTCCACATTTCACCTTCGACAGGCAGGTCGTTGGTCACGGGAGGAATGAGTTCTCTTCCTATGGTGGTACGGTCTGTACATTTATAGGATATTGGCGATGCAGGCTATGCTGGAGATGTCATTTTGGGCCTGGTTTCAAGACTGTTGTTGGTAACTGTGGAAATTATAGTATATCCTCAACTTATAGCTATTGTTTGCTGGATGTTGTAGCATCTTAATCCTACGACGATGATATTGGCGGAGACTTTGAAATGTCTAGATGCCTGGATGGAAGGTCATTCTGACTTTTTGAGGGTTAGCCTTGTAATGTTTTTCATGTGTCTATCAGAGAGATTCCGTATGGCGATCCCACCTTAGTATCCTTTGTCGGTGGTGCCAAACTTCTTCTCATGCTATTTTATTAGTGTAGGCCTAGACATCTAGAGCTGGGAAAACTGGTACGTGGAGCACGAAGCTCGAGGCTTGCGCTGGTCAGTGCCTTAGGGAGGATCTTAGGGATGGCAATTTAACCTGATCCGTGGGAGTCCCGCCCCGTCCCAACCCAACCCTAATGGGGCGAGTTTTAAAACCCGATTAATAAATTAAGAGTGGGTATGGATTTAAAAAAAAATCTATTTAACTTATGTCTACATATTTACCCTTTATATGTATGTTAATTACAATTAAACCATATATATATATATATATATACACACACAGAGACACACTAAAAAAATCTTTATTTGTATGTTAATTTTGTAAAAGATCTATATGAAAATATGGATTGACAATTGGGGGATTGCCTCACATATTGAAATATGAACCATTATAGGCCTCTAAGACTATAGTGCAATAATTTTAATTTTACTATTTTTAAAATTAACACAACCCTTAGGAGCACCAACCCGCCCAGTTTATTAAATGGGGCGGGTTAGGGTTTTGCCAAACCCACCCCGTTGCCATCCCTAGGGAAGCTATTGCCCATTATAGAACTCATAGAATACCAGTATGTTCAGTTGGTAGGCCTCTGACAAACCTCTTTCTACTCTCCCTGGCGGCTTCTGCGCCAATTTGGTTGGGAACATATTGTGCCACTGCGAACATTGGACTTCTTTCCTCTGGAGGATCTGACAGAGCATATGCGCATGGGGCTTGGATCTTTGTGGGAGAATCGCTGACCATCAAACCATCTATCCCAGTCTGTGGGAAGAGTCTGGCATATTAAGGGGACTACATGAAGTGGTTATGGAGAAAGGTAGTTGCCAATATGCTGACTGTGGAGACTGGGCAAAGGTGGTTTGCCATATCTGACACCAAGGAGGGAGATGTTGTGGTTTTCCCTAAGCTAGTACGGTCTTATCGTTATATGGAGTATCTGCGGCACTCCATTCAAGTAGGGGAAGTTTGGTGACCCCAGGATGTGGGTTATAATGTGGCTGGTTCTTCTAGTAGCTGTGGGCAGGATCCCTGAATAGTGTATTTGGGAAGCTTTTGTAATGGGTGTTTGGGAATAATTAATGGGTTATTTTGGTTATAGTGGGGCTTGTTTTTATTTTGTATTTAGGAAGCTAGGAGTAGACTGGCAAGGGAAGTCATTTGACTCCCTACGCTGATGTAATTGTACTGGAATTTTCAAATAATGGAATAAAAGAGTTTTTGATCATCTAGCTGGGCCTTTTGATGAGTTTTACAATTGAATTATCTATTTCGACCGCTAAGGCATAGATAATTATTTTGTTCGTGTATCTATTAAAACGAACTGTCATTTTCGAGAATAAGAAGATAATAGCATTTTGTGAAAAAGAAGGGAGTCGTTCTCATATAAAGCAGATGAGCTCCCTATGTACCTCTGAGGGTTTTGAATATTTTTTGAATTTCATTTTTGAAAGAAAAAGATTTTTAGAGGATCAGGCCCCACATAGTTCTGAGTAAAGGGAAATGAAGTGTTTTTTAGAATAGAAGGGAGATAAGAAGAATCGTAGCGCACCGAGATTTTGGACTAGGGGTAGAATTTCTTGAGATGGTCCAAGTTGACTAGATGCACCATTTCTTCTCCGTCAAGATCGATGAGCATAGCGGTACCACTAGATAGGATCTTCTTCACAATGTAGGGGCTGCTCCAATTGGGCTTAAATTTCCCTCTGGGGTCCCAGATGGACTCTACAGTCTCTTTGAGGGCTAAGTTCCCTTCTCGGACACCACGGTCATCGACTCTCTTACTGAATGATCGCACTATACGACGATGGTACCCTTGTATGTGATATAGAGCTTTCAACCTTCTTTCATCCAAAAGTAACAACTCGTCAAGATGGCTTTGGTGCCGGTCTTCCTCGCTAAATTTTCTTTAAAGCGTGATGCGCAACGAAGGGATTTCCAGTTCTACGGGTAGGACTATTTCCATGCCATAGACTGGATAGTAAGGGGTAGCCCCAGTAGAGGTTCGAACTGAGGTGCAGTAGCCCCAAAGGGCGTAAGGGATCCTATCTCCCCAATCTCGATAACTCTCAGTCATCTTGCTGATGATGGTTTGAGATTCTTATTGGTGGCTTCAACTGCTCCATTTGTTTATGGTCGGTAGGGAGAAGATTGATGTCTTTGAATCCCATACTCGTCGACCACCTTTGTAACCTCTGCCTCGAAGTGTAACCCATTGTCTGATACTAGCTCGTACGGTTCCTTATACATACAAATGATGTTTTTCTTGTTGAACTTGGCCACTTTCTTGGCATTCAGAACTGCGTATGACTCGATTTCGACCCATTTAGTGAAGTAGTCAATGGCAATAAGGATGAATTCATATCCTTTGGATGCTTTGCGTGTAACCTTCCCGATAATGCCAATGCCCCATGTGGAAAATGGCCAGGGAGAAGTCGTGTTATACAATTCCTATGGAGGCAAGTGTTGTAGGTTGTAAAACTACTGGCATTTGAGGCATCTTCGAACGTAGGCTGTGCAATCCTGAACTATGGTAGTCAAGTAGTAACCCTATTAGATGATCTTCTTGGTGAGCGTATGGATGTTCATGTGGGGTCTGTATTCCCCACCAAGGATTTTCTGCATCACTTCTTCAATGTCATCACCTGGGATGTAGTATAAATGGGTTCCATCAAAGCTTCTCTTAAAGAGTGCTCTATCGCAGATAATATACTGGGCAGCCAGTCTGCGAAGCGTTTCTCAGTCTTTCTTGTCAGATCCTTAGATATACCACCATACTTGAGGAGGCACCAAATATCGTAGTACCGGTAGTTGGCTATGTCAGGATCTTCTTCCATGATGAGATCAATGTGGTAGCAGTGGGTTGGTTTATCTTGATTTTAGATAAGGAAATGGGTCATGGTTATTCCTTCGGGCATGTCAATCATGGAGGGTAAGGTATCAAGGGCATCGACTAGGTAATTCTTTACCCAAGGCAGGTAGTGGAAAGTGGTTTCTTGGAATTGGGAAGCTAGCTCTTCTAAGTGGGCATGGAAGGGTAAGAGTTTCTCGTCCTTGACTTTCCATCTTCTAAGCACTTGAGCGATGATGAGGGTTGGATCCCCATAGACATATAAGTATTGAATTTCTTTCTTGAGGGAAACTTTGAATCCTATCGTGCATGCCTCTTATCCAGTCATATTGTTAGTGCAAGGAAAATACAATTTCATGGCAATGGGACTGTGAGAGTCATAAGGGGCAATTAAGAGTATCCCAATCCCATATCCTTTCTTGTTTGCGATGTCATCGAAGAACATTTTCCATCGGAGGTCTTCTCAGGAGGTATAAAGGAAATTTTCATCCTAGAACTTAGAAATCCAGACATCGACTCCTTTTATAGGGTATTCAGTATGGTAATCAGATATGACGCTTCCTTTCATGGTTTTCTACATAACATATACAATATAAAATTCGGCTAGAAGCATCAATCAACGGCCCATTCGACTGGACAGGGTGGGATTCTTGAGTAGGTACTTGATGGGATCCATTCGAGATACAAGCTTAATGGCAAAGGAGAGCATGTAGTGCCGTGATTTTTGGGTGACCAAGACGAGGGCGACACATGCTTTTTCCAAGGTTGTGTAGTTAACTTCATACCCGGCTAACTTGCGACTCAAATAGTAAATGGATCTCTTTTTGTTGGTTTCTTCAAGGTACTCAGCTAGCAAAGCCCCAACTTCGGTATCTATCACGGTTAGGTAAAGGAGTAGGGGAAGACCAGGCTGCGGTGGCATGAGTATCGAAGGTCGGGTTAGGTCTTGCTTGATTCGATCATAGGCCTGTTGGAAAGCTTCATTCCAAACCTTGGTCGAATAATTTCGAAGGATTTTGAAGATGGGCTCATAGTTAGAAGTCAATTGGCTGATGAACCGGCTAATATACTGTAATTTTCTAAGGAATCTCTGAATTTCCTTCTTTGTTTGGGGTGGTGGCATCTCGAGTATGGCTTTTAGTTTGGCAAGATCTGCTTTTGTCCTGTTCTCACTAACCATGATCCCAAGAGTTTTCCTTTGGTAACATCGAAGACACATTTTTGTGGGTTAAGTCGCATCTAATATGTCGCAGTCATTCGAATAACTTCCAAAGAGCAGGAACATGACCTTCCCTAGTCTTAGACTTGATAATCATATCATCCATATAGATCTCGACTTCCTTGTGTATCAGATCATAAAAGATGATTATGGCAGCCCTTTGTTAGGTGGCCTTGGCATTTTTTGGACCAAATGGCATGATGGTGTAACAAAAGGTTTTCCCTAAGGGGTGATGAATGCGGGTTTCTCTTGATGATCTCGATGCATCTTAATCTGATTATATTCAGGAAACCCATCAACGAATGACTTGAGAGCATAACTGGTCGTATTGTCCATAATCATGTCGATATTGGGTAGCGGATAATCATCCTTCGGAGAGGCCTTATTCAAGTCTCGATAGTTGACGCACAAGCGAACCATCCCTCCTAATTTTGGCACGGGTATGATATTATCTTATCGGATATTCGATCACACGAATGAAAACCATGTTCGACTATTTGATCACTTCTTCTTTAACTTTGATCGACCATTCGGTGCAGAGCTTTAATAGTTTTTACTTGACCGGTTTACATTCGGGCAGATTAGGAATCTCGTGCTCAGCTACCTCAAGGTCAATACCAGGCATGTCATCATAGGACCAGGTGAAGACAACCACAAATTCCTTTGATAATTCCTCGAGTTGCGTGTGCTCATGATCCTCAAGGGTGGCCCCTATCATAATCTCACGTAGTTGGCTACTAGAACCGAGATTAATAACAATAATTTTAACTTCATTAATTTGAACGCAATTATGTGGTTTGTTACTAACCTTATTTAGATCAGTTAAGAATTATTCATTTGTAAAATCATCATCATTAAGAGTTTGATTAGAACCAAGACAATTAATGTAAGGCACAACAAGATACTCAAAATCTTCGTTTATTTGATTTATAGGAAAAACAACATTAATAACCTCATGATATTGATCTTCCATTTTCTGGGTTATTTGCAGCTGACCTTCTATCCCTGTGGGACGACCATCCAGAACACATGATTGACTGGGGGAAATGTGCAGATGCGTCATTTGTTGGCGCACGAGTTCGACCACTCTTGGTACCTTGGGGAGAGAGTAGGTCTACAAATTATGGAGGATAAGGTTATGATGCCACCAGAGAGGCTCCCGGTATATATGAGGCAAGTGCAGGAGATATCGAATGATGCACGGGTTGCAGCGATGATGGGTGAGTCTTACTCGTCATATACTGACACGACGGAAATGTATGACTATATGGACTTGGTGTTGAGTTGGTTAATACCACCCAACATATATGACGTGATACCTTACCCCGTGCGAGTTCGAGTCAGTCGGTGGGGTCTTCCTATAATGCAGGGGGTGCATCGACATCAACGGCGATGACGACGATGACTTCAGAGGTTCCTTTTATTCGATTGACGACTCCTACTTATAATATCCGGCGGGATGATGGAGGGTCGGTGCGTATGCTTCACCGTCCTAATGCGATAGATCCGAAGTAGTTGGTCTTGACAGAGGAGGTCCTTTGACCTGAGGTATACTTTTCATCTCTTTGTCTTTTTTATTTATTGATTTCTTCCTGTGCCTTAGACTGACTGATTTGCTCTTTATTGTTTTCTTTTGCAGTAGATCTGGGTCTCCTCCACATGGATGAAGGATATTAGGGATTGGATATCTTTGACGACTGCTCATATTCGAGATGTGATTCTGATTCCTTCTTATTAAGTGACGTCTGCCTCGTCTGAGGAAGGGTCGGGCTCAGGAGTGGAGGCACAGTGTCTCGTTTGATAGGGAAGAGAGTGCACTGCATGGAAGGAGATTCCTAGAGAGAGAAGTAGAAGAGAGAGAAAAATAAGAGAGGGAGAGACGGAGATTGTAGGTGAAGAGAGAGAGAAAATGTGAGTGAGAGAGAAAAAGTAGGTGGGTTCGGGCTGAGTCCCGTTGTATTTCCTTATTTTTCCTGCAAAACTAATGTAATACAACAAAAATCTATGTAAAAATGAAGTTCTTGTTAATTTTTGTTTTTAGTGACTAATGCACATGCTCTTTTTACTTTACTGCTAAGACCGTAAAAAGAATTGAAAATGATTGGAGAAATATTTTATTTGAAAATGGTATAAGTAAAAACATAAGGATAAGGAAATTCGGAATTCCCTTAAAATAAAATAAAAATTATTGAGTTTTTTTGGTTTTGATAAAAAAGGAAAAAGGGAATTTTCCCCAAAATAGGGGTTACCAATCTGCATGACCCCTGTCCTGCCTATCGGCATATCAGTCTAGTCTAATCAACCAAAGTTTTGATTGTTCTTTCTTTAATTGCTTCGTACTTGGTGGGGTAAGTTTTCCTTCAATTTCTGTAGGGTTTCTTGTCTTTGTTTGTGATATTTCAAGTATAATAGGGGTGTGGATGGAGATTTTCCTTCACACCTCTACATTCCTTGTTCTTTACATTCTTATGTGATCACTGTCTTCTTATTTTGTGCTATGGCTCTCCCTGGTAGTGTTGAGTTTGCAAACTACCTTGAAACCTTGGAAGCGATGTGATCCATCCTACAACATTGACTATGACACTTTCAACATGCGGCGAGTCTCTTTGTGGTGCAACCGACCCGTAGAGTGGAATATGTTGATGGTGACAGTTGAGTTCTGGTACCCCAAAGACCGTGTCATTTTCTTCTGATTCGACGAAATTTGTCCGACCTATAAAGAGTTTTCTGCCATGTTGGGGATAAATCCCAGCGTTGCAGCAACTATGCCTGAGTTTTCCCGGTCCCCTAGGGAGCTTTTAGCTGGACTTCTCCACATTTCACCTTCGACAGGCAGGTCGTTGGTCATGGGAGGAATGAGTTCTCTTCCTATGGTGGTACGGTCTGTACATTTATAGGATATTGGCGATGCAGGCTATGCTGGAGATGTCATTTTGGGTCTGGTTCCAAGACTGTTGTTGGTAACTGTGGAAATTATAGTATATCCTCAACTTATAGCTATTGTTTGCTGGATGTTGTAGCATCTTAATCCTACGACGATGATATTGGCGGAGACTTTGAAATGTCTAGATGCCTGGATGGAAGGTCATTCAGACTTTTTGAGGGATAGCCTTGTAATGTTTTTCATGTGTCTATCAGAGAGATTCCGTATGGCGATCCCACCTTAGTATCCTTTTTCGCTGGTGCCAAACTTCTTCTCATGCTATTTTATTAGTGTAGGCCTAGACATATAGAGCTGGGAAAACTGGTTCGTGGAGCACGAAGCTCGAGGCTTGCGCTGGTCAGTGCCTTAGGGAGGATCTTAGGGATGGCAATTTAACCTGATCCGTGGGAGTCCCGCCCCGTCCCAACCCAACCCTAATGGGGCGAGTTTTAAAACCCGATTAATGAATTAAGAGTGGGTATGGATTTAAAAAAAAATCTATTTAACTTATGTCTACATATTTACCCTTTATATGTATGTTAATTACAATTAAACCATATATATATATATATATACACACACAGAGACACACTAAAAAAATCTTTATTTGTATGTTAATTTTGTAAAAGATCTATATGAAAATATGGATTGACAATTGGGGGATTGCCTCACATATTGAAATATGAACCATTATAGGCCTCTAAGACTATAGTGCAATAATTTTAATTTTACTATTTTTAAAATTAACACAACCCTTAGGAGCACCAACCCGCCCAGTTTATTAAATGGGGCGGGTTAGGGTTTTGCCAAACCCACCCCGTTGCCATCCCTAGGGAAGCTATTGCCCATTATAGAACTCATAGAATACCAGTATGTTCAGTTGGTAGGCCTCTGACAAACCTCTTTCTACTCTCCCTGGCGGCTTCTGCGCCAATTTGGTTGGGAACATATTGTGCCACTGCGAACATTGGACTTCTTTCCTCTGGAGGATCTGACAGAGCATATGCGCATGGGGCTTGGATCTTTGTGGGAGAATCGCTGACCATCAAACCATCTATCCCAGTCTGTTGGAAGATTCTGGCATATTAAGGGGACTACATGAAGTGGTTATGGAGAAAGGTAGTTGCCGATATGCTGACTGTGAAGACTAGGCAAAGGTGGTTTGCCATATCTGACACCAAGGAGGGAGATGTTGTGGTTTTCCCTAAGCTAGTACGGTCTTATCGTTATATGGAGTATCTACGGCACTCCATTCAAGTAGGGGAAGTTTGGGGACCCCAGGATGTGGGTTATAATGTGGCTGGTTCTTCTAGTAGCTGTGGGCAGGATCCCTGAATAGTGTATTTGGGAAGCTTTTGTAATGGGTGTTTGGGAATAATTAATGGGTTATTTTGGTTATAGTGGGGCTTGTTTTTATTTTGTATTTAGGAAGCTAGGAGTAGACTGGCAAGGGAAGTCATTTGACTCCCTACGCTGATGTAATTGTACTGGAATTTTCAAATAATGGAATAAAAGAGTTTTTGATCATCTAGCTGGGCCTTTTGATGAGTTTTACAATTGAATTATCTATTTCGACCGCTAAGGCATAGATAATTATTTTGTTCGTGTATCTATTAAAACGAACTGTCATTTTCGAGAATAAGAAGATAATAGCATTTTGTGAAAAAGAAGGGAGTCGTTCTCATATAAAGCAGATGAGCTCCCTATGTACCTCTGAGGGTTTTGAATATTTTTTGAATTTCATTTTTGAAAGAAAAAGATTTTTAGAGGATCAGGCCCCACATAGTTCTGAGTAAAGGGAAATGAAGTGTTTTTTAGAATAGAAGGGAGATAAGAAGAATCGTAGCGCACCGAGATTTTGGACTAGGGGTAGAATTTCTTGAGATGGTCCAAGTTGACTAGATGCACCATTTCTTCTCCGTCAAGATCGATGAGCATAGCGGTACCACTAGATAGGATCTTCTTCACAATGTAGGGGCTGCTCCAATTGGGCTTAAATTTCCCTCTGGGGTCCCAGATGGACTCTACAGTCTCTTTGAGGGCTAAGTTCCCTTCTCGGACACCACGGTCATCGACTCTCTTACTGAATGATCGCACTATACGACGATGGTACCCTTGTATGTGATATAGAGCTTTCAACCTTCTTTCATCCAAAAGTAACAACTCGTCAAGATGGCTTTGGTGCCGGTCTTCCTCGCTAAATTTTCTTTAAAGCGTGATGCGCAACGAAGGGATTTCCAGTTCTACGGGTAGGACTATTTCCATGCCATAGACTGGATAGTAAGGGGTAGCCCCAGTAGAGGTTCGAACTGAGGTGCAGTAGCCCAAAAGGGCGTAAGGGATCCTATCTCCCCAATCTCGATAACTCTCAGTCATCTTGCTGATGATGGTTTGAGATTCTTATTGGTGGCTTCAACTGCTCCATTTGTTTATGGTCGGTAGGGAGAAGATTGATGTCTTTGAATCCCATACTCGTCGACCACCTTTGTAACCTCTGCCTCGAAGTGTAACCCATTGTCTGATACTAGCTCGTACGGTTCCTTATACATACAAATGATGTTTTTCTTGTTGAACTTGGCCACTTTCTTGGCATTCAGAACTGCGTATGACTCGACTTCGACCCATTTAGTGAAGTAGTCAATGGCAATAAGGATGAATTCATATCCTTTGGATGCTTTGCGTGTAACCTTCCCGATAATGCCAATGCCCCATGTGGAAAACGGCCAGGGAGAAGTCGTGTCATACAATTCCTATGGAGGCAAGTGTTGTAGGTTGTAAAACTACTGGCATTTGAGGCATCTTCGAACGTAGGCTGTGCAATCCTGAACTATGGTAGTCAAGTAGTAACCCTATTAGATGATCTTCTTGGTGAGCGTATGGATGTTCATGTGGGGTCTGTATTCCCCACCAAGGATTTTCTGCATCACTTCTTCAATGTCATCACCTGGGATGTAGTATAAATGGGTTCCATCAAAGCTTCTCTTAAAGAGTGCTTTATCGCAGATAATATACTGGGCAGCCAGTCTGCGAAGCGTTTCTCAGTCTTTCTTGTCAGATCCTTAGATATACCACCATACTTGAGGAGGCACCAAATATCATAGTACCGGTAGTTGGCTATGTCAGGATCTTCTTCCATGATGAGATCAATGTGGTAGCATTGGGTTGGTTTATCTTGATTTTAAAAAAGGAAATGGGTCATGGTTATTCCTTCGGGCATGTCAATCATGGAGGGTAAGGTATCAAGGGCATCGACTAGGTAATTCTTTACCCAAGGCAGGTAGTGGAAAGTGGTTTCTTGGAATTGGGAAGCTAGCTCTTCTAAGTGGGCATGGAAGGGTAAGAGTTTCTCGTCCTTGACTTTCCATCTTCTAAGCACTTGAGCGATGATGAGGGTTGGATCCCCATAGACATATAAGTATTGAATTTCTTTCTTGAGGGAAACTTTGAATCCTATCGTGCATGCCTCTTATCCAGTCATATTGTTAGTGCAAGGAAAATACAATTTCATGGCAATGGGACTGTGAGAGTCATAAGGGGCAATTAAGAGTATCCCAATCCCATATCCTTTCTTGTTTGCGGTGTCATCGAAGAACATTTTACATCGGAGGTCTTCTCAGGAGGTATAAAGGAAATTTTCATCCTAGAACTTAGAAATCCAGACATCGACTTCTTTTATAGGGTATTCAGTAAGGTAATCAGATATGACGCTTCCTTTCATGGTTTTCTACATAACATATACAATATAAAATTCGGCTAGAAGCATCAATCAACTGCCCATTCGACTGGACAGGGTAGGATTCTTGAGTAGGTACTTGATGGGATCCATTCGAGATACAAGCTTAATGGCAAAGGAGAGCATGTAGTGCCGTGATTTTTGGGTGACCAAGACGAGGGCGACACATGCTTTTTCCAAGGTTGTGTAGTTAACTTCATACCCGGCTAACTTGCGACTCAAATAGTACATGGATCTCTTTTTGTTGGTTTCTTCAAGGTACTCAGCTAGCAAAGCCCCAACTTCGGTATCTATCACGGTTAGGTAAAGGAGTAGGGGATGACCAGGCTGTGGTGGCATGAGTATCGAAGGTCGGGTTAGGTCTTGCTTGATTCGATCATAGGCCTGTTGGAAAGCTTCATTCCAAACCTTGGTCGAATAATTTCGAAGGATTTTGAAGATGGGCTCATAGATAGAAGTCAATTGGCTGATGAACCGGCTAATATACTGTAATTTTCTAAGGAATCTCTGAATTTCCTTCTTTGTTTGGGGTGGTGGCATCTCGAGTATGGCTTTTAGTTTGGCAAGATCTTCTTTTGTCCTGTTCTCACTAACCATGATCCCAAGAGTTTTCCTTTGGTAACATCGAAGACACATTTTTGTGGGTTAAGTCGCATATAATATGTCGCAGTCATTCGAACAACTTCCAAAGAGCAGGAACATGACCTTCCCTAGTCTTAGACTTGATAATCATATCATCCATATAGACTTCGACTTCCTTGTGTATCAGATCATAAAAGATGGTTATGGCAGCCCTTTGTTAGGTGGCCTTGGCATTTTTTGGACCAAATTGCATGATGGTGTAACAAAAGGTTTTCCCTAAGGGGTGATGAATGCGGTTTTCTCTTGATGATCTCGATGCATCTTAATCTGATTATATTCAGGAAACCCATCAACGAATGACTTGAGAGAATAACTGGTCGTATTGTCCATAATCATGTCGATATTGGGTAGCGGATAATCATCCTTCGGAGAGGCCTTATTCAAGTCTCGATAGTTGACGCACAAGCGAACCATCCCTCCTAATTTTGGCACGGGTATGATATTATCTTATGGGATATTCGATCACACGAATGAAAACCATGTTCGACTATTTGATCACTTCTTCTTTAACTTTGATCGACCATTCGGTGCAGAGCTTTTATAGTTTTTACTTGACCGGTTTACATTCGGGCAGATTAGGAATCTCGTGCTCAGCTACCTCAAGGTCAATACCAGGCATGTCATCATAGGACCAGGTGAAGACAACCACAAATTCCTTTGATAATTCCTCGAGTTGCGTGTGCTCATGATCCTCAAGGGTGGCCCCTATCATAATCTCACGTAGTTGGCTACTAGAACCGAGATTAATAACAATAATTTTAACTTCATTAATTTGAACGCAATTATGTGGTTTGTTACTAACCTTATTTAGATCAGTTAAGAATTAATCATTTGTAAAATCATCATCATTAAGAGTTTGATTAGAACCAAGACAATTAATGTAAGGCACAACAAGATACTCAAAATCTTCGTTTATTTCATTTATAGGAAAAACAACATTAATAACCTCATTAAAGGAGGTTTTGATTACATCAGAGTAAGGAGGAACAACTAAAGAAGAAAAAAGGGGACAAATATGAAGGTTAGGTTGAATGTTAGCAGGTGGAACTGGTGCAGCATGCCAGTTGAGGAGAGTTTTGTCAGCAAATTTGATTATATGGGATGGATTTGATAATGTAGCCCCTGAGTGGATCATACAAAGCGTCAGCCCCAGTGTCTGCAAATTGAAAGAATCCTCGGAGTCACTTTCCTTGAAATCTTTGGTATTAGTTAGGGTCTTCTCAATGATTGGTTGCACTTGATGCTGGGAACTTTAGGCCCAAGAGTAGTTGTCTTGGAAAAAGATCTCCATTTTGGGTTTCATCTTCTTGTCCACATGATCGTACCATGGTTCGAGAAAGCCGCAAAAGGAGAAATCTTCATCCTCTCTGATGAATCTTTCGTTCAAGGAATCTCTCGAGACAGTCTTGGAACTTTTTAGCATTCTCTTTAATCAAGGCTGACGGTTTATTTTTTAGTTTTTCTACCGACGATTGATAGCCCAATCTATTGGGAGGAAAAGCTTTCTTCAACACAATAGGTATAAGTATCCCCTGTTGTTATCGTCCCAGCCCTAGTCCGGGCATGAAGTGCATGTTTTTGAACATTTAGATTACATTGACGTTGCCATGGGGGTTGTACTCTGGGCAAACCCTATCTTTGAAATCGTGCCCTGCTGGGAGTAGAAGTGGTTTGACCCGAAAACCTGATAGACGCATACTATTTTTTCGTACTGTATCTCTAGTACTGGATTACTGGTACTTATATTCTCGGCATTGTCATCGTCGCCCAAGATGGTGATGACCTACCCATTGATGAAGAACTTCAGTGTGACACCCCGCTCAAATTAATAACGGGAGGCCAGCCCTATACTAAAATAATCAGGAATTTCAAGTGGATCATTCTCAGCATCTACTTACGATTCTAAAATAAATACGACTAACTACCCATTACTACAAAAAGAGGGTATCAAAACATTTTTAAAACATTTATTGACATCTCTAAAACAAACCATACGACAACTAACCAAGAAAATAACTTCTATTAAATAAGATAAGAGACACACACATGCTCAAATGATATAAAATAGTACAACACCATATACAAAATAAAATACCCGAATATGCTGTCGGGTCACAGACAATACAATACTCTGAGAAGAAAAATCTAAAAGTGATACATTATAACACTTGGGTATAAACCCTATATACAAACTCAATCCTAATCTAGATACACAAAGATAGGAATCGACTATATCGAATTACTGCAACAGTCCGCTACTGCCACAGCTCCAAGAATACTCTGGATAGAAAACATCAATGTCGTCCTTGCGGACGAACACCTAAAATAACACAATATATACGAGGCAAGAGAAAATATAAATGGGTCAGAGCCCGAGGTGTGAAAACATTTTTAGCATGTGCATTAAAATGCATAATAATTATAAATGCATTATAACATGATTAAAGTGGAGTCGCACTCTCCCTAAAATTCAACTCACCTCTCAACTAAAGCACGCAACTAAAATTATGCATAAGATCCTCAAATAATTGCCCAAAACTATCTAGGGCAATAATCTAACCTACCCCCAAATTTAAACTTATCTAAAATTCATCTAAATCATAACCCTCAACTTCTACTATTTCCGAACACAAATATTTGCCGACTACTAACATATAAAATCTACATAAACATTCCCTTTTACAAGAATTTCTCATATTCTAGTTATGAAATAAAAATCTATATACATATATATATATATATATATATATATATATATATATATATATATATATATATATATATATATATGAGTTATTAGCATCTAAGTGCAAAGGACTAAACTTTTCCCAATTCTCAATACTGCACTGCGTTTCGTGCGTGGGACGTATCGCAAACGAAATCCAAATAAGGAACCCCCCTGATACACTACTCCTTGGCAGTATTGATTATCAAGATTTATTATTCCCTCAATGCATGATGCATGTAACCCAAATTCTTATATAATGTGATTAATTAATTATTCTCAATTCTCAACAATGCACGGCGTTTCATGCGTGGGACGTCTCGCAAGCGAAATCCAAATAAGGAACCCCCCGATACATTACTCCTTGACAATGTTGGTCGTTGAGGTCCATTATGCCCTCGATACCCAAAGTAATATGTATATACTCATATAAGTATCTACTCTCCATTTTCACTTTAATATATTCATCGCAATTTGTCCGGATAAAATTTCTCGGATTGAAATTCAATTAATCTTCTTATGTCTCTTTACACTAGAGACAAAAATGATATCACATAATCATATAAAATTAATATACTATTCACACCAGTATAATAATAACCATCCCAGTGAGCTATAACTCGAGGATGCAGGTTCTCAATGCTACCATCTTCCAGGAATTACTTGAAAAATGCGTTACTAGAGCCGTTTATTGAAAATAAACTATTTAAGTAACTCCGAGTTGTTTTTTGAAGAAACTATTTTCTTAAATCAAAAAGGATTAATCACAAGAAGTGTTTAATAAAACAGTATGTACGAGATCTTATTCAAGATTTGGGCAACAAGTTTTAAAAGATAGTTTAAACAAGTTTTAAACACAGCACAACCAAGAATGAGATGAGAAAATGTCAAAAGATTTTGTTCACAATTTTTTACGTGGTAAAACCTCACCAATTAAGGAAACATCCACGACTCCCTCTACGGAGTAAAATAAAAAATCCACTAAAACAAATTTATGAGTTACAAACTATATAACTAACATGCAAACAACTCAGACCTATATAAGTTTAGGAATGTACCCTCTGGTGTCCTTATAACTTCTCTGCAGTTCTGATTGTAGATGTAGTTCTCTCAGTTTGTCAACTTCTGATTTGTTCCAGCACTTTACGTCGACTTATGTTCACAAGATCTTATCACCAACACTTTTCGTGTTGTAGGGTGTAAGTGTTTGTGGAGGTTCTTTCTAACACATGCATGCACACACACACACACACACTTATTAAGTACAAACAGTCCTAACAAATTACAGTTACACTATATGCTGTGATCTTTTCTTTTCTTTTTTCTTACAAAACTTTGAACCTTATTTGACCTTTCAATTAATCCCAGAATCCACGGATATCTTGCTTAGAAATCAGCCAAGATCTTAATCAATCTCAGTTTTGAAAAGATTTTCGAGATTGAAAACCTCCAAGTGAGATTCCAAACTAGGTCAAAGGTTTAGTTTTACAAGAACAAGAAACAGAAAGCATTTATTGTTGATTTCAAAGTAAGAAAACGTTTTAGAAAAAATAATCAACAATATATTTCTCAAGATGAGAAATAAAGAATGAAACTAAGTGTAATGTAACATGAATAACTCAGATCTGAGATTTCTATGAAATCAGAAACTAGATCTAAGTAAAATTCTAAGTTGGAAACAAGATCTCACGAACACAAGGTTACAGCAACAAAAATAACTCAACTCAAACTCTGAAACACTCAAGAACACTCAGGGTAGTGTTTTTGGATATGGTGTTTTAAAGAGGTGTTTGGGTTAGGTTTGAAGAGGATTTAGACGAATGAAGTTAGGGTTTCTAACTTTCTTTCTCTCTTTGGTTTCTCTCTTCTCTCTTCTCTCTCTACTCTCTCTTCTCTCAGAAATAATGAAATGGCAAAAGTCTTCGAAGTCTGAGAATAGAGGCCCTTTTATAGTGAGAGGAGAAGGTTCGAGATGCTGGTTCAAAATCAAGGGTCAGGATTAAGTCAATTTAAATTGACTTGAATTTTAAGGGCTCAAACAAGGCGGTGGTTAAACGAAAGCTGATTAGTTTAGAAGGTTACACATGGATTCATCAAGACGACATGCAGACCATTGATAACAAATGATCCAAGGGTTGATAACACACGCGTTGTTATCTCAGTAAAGAAACACACTTCCAACCAATCAGAGGCAGACAGATGTAGGGCAAATACAGGATCTGAAACGCGCGTCTAAAATAATTAATACCATACCCTCATGTTTATGCCGCTTTCGGTTTCTACCCAAGGTAACATTATGCCAAAATACGCAACAAAGTATATTTAGAGTTTGACCCCAAAAACTTATAAATCAAGTTTTAATTAATAAAACATGGTTTAAAAATTGTTTAAAAAATCCTAAAAAATCATTAAAAATCAAACTTAGGGATTTAAACACACTCAACATATGTACACACATTATTATGCAGTATGATATGTATGAATTGAATTCTACTGTGTTTGAGAGTTGGCAATAGTCTCTTGATCACTACAAGTAAGAGAGATGAATAGGCAATCCAACTTCTGAGGCTCTTTGGTTTCTAGGATGGACATAATTTTGTCACAATTTCCAAACTAGATGAGCACTTATACAATATAGACTCAAGTGAGTCAAAGGTATAAGGGATTCAATCTCCCCCTTTGGAAATATGAGACAAAATCTCCTTTGAGTCAACTAGGACTCGTAGGGCAACAAAAATAAGAAAAACTTAGTCCTATCAAAATTCTATCTACCCAAATCCTGGAAATTAAAAAGTACATAACTCAACTATTTACAATTTAATACCCTAATACATCAGTTGAGAATAACTATACATAAAGTAATACCTGCAATGAATCACTAAGATCAAGCTGTTTAGTATATGTAAGAGATTAGTAGACTCAAATTTCTCCCCCATTTTGTCTCAAATGGACAAAGGGAAAAACTTGGACAAGCAGCAAAGGTATTACTTAGCACAAACCATACCAATAGATTTATGTAATGAATTAAATCTATTATAATCTAGAGGTTTGGTAAACATATCTGCGAGTTGTAGATCAGTAGGAAGATAATTGATTTCTAATTCCTTAGATTCAACTAATTCGCGTATAAAATGATGTCTTATTTTATATGCTTTGTTCGCGAGTGTTGAACAGGGTTTTTAGAAATATTAATCGCACTTTGATTATCACAATAGAGATGCAATTGGTTTTCTTGAATACCATAATCACTTAGCATTTGTTTAAGCCACAATAATTGAGCACAACAGCTACCAGCGGCTATGTATTCAGATTCAGCTGTCGAGAGTGATGTGCAGTTTTGTTTTTTACTACTCCATCCTACCAAGTTATTACCAATATAATAACATGCTCCTGAAGTGCTTTTACTATCATCAGTACATCCAGCCCAGTCAGCATCAGTGTACCCAATAATAGTGCTTGGTGTGTCATTAGTGTACCAAAGTCCTAGATTCAGAGTGCCTTTAACATATTTAATTATACGTTTAACATAATTCAAATGGCTCTCTTTAGGGTTATTTTGATAACGAGCACATACACACACAACATACATGATATCAGGACGAGAGGCAGTAAGATAGAGTAGTGTGCCAATCATACTACGATATAGAGTAGGATCTATAGATTTTCCATTTTCATCTTTTGACAATTTTACTGTAGTACTCATAGGTGTGTTAGCATCTTTAGCACTCTCGAGGCCGAATTTCTTAACGATCTCTAAAGCGTACTTAGATTGCGAAACAAATAGTCCTTCTGAATTTTGTTTGACTTGGAGACCTAAGAAGAACTGCAACTCCCCGATAAGGGACATCTGAAATTCCTTACTCATAATTTCAGAAAAGGATTTTACTTCTGAGGAAGAAGTTGATCCAAATATAATATCGTCTACATATACTTGTGCAATAGTAATGTGTTTGTCAAAATGTTTGACAAATAGAGTTTGGTCATTTCCACCTCTTTTGAAACCTTTATCCAAAAGAAAACTGGAAAGACGCTCATACCAAACTCTAGGAGCTTGTTTAAGGCCATATAAATCCTTTTTCAGACGAAATACATGATTTGGATATTTAGGGTCAATGAACCCTTTAGGTTGTTCTACATAGGTTTCCTCAGCCAGTATTCCATTGAGGAACGCAGATTTGACATCCATTAGATATAATGTAAAACGCATGTGACAAGCTATAGCGAAAAGCAGACGAACTGATTCTAAACGAGTAACAGGGGCAAACGTCTCGTTAAAATCAATTCCTTCTATTTGGGAGTATCCTTGAGCAACTAATCTAGCTTTATTTCTAATTATTATCCCATTTTCATCAGATTTATTTTTGAAAATCCAACGAGTACCAATAACCTTTTTGTGATCAGGACGTGGAACAAGATACCATACATCATGAATGACAAATTGTAAAAGTTCATCCTGCATAGCAGAAATCCAGTGAGAGCATTCAATGCCTCATTTACATTCTTTGGTTCCACAAGGGAAACAAACACATGCATAATGTGCATAATTTCTAAGTTGGGATCTTGTACGCACTGGCTCACTAGGGTTGCCAACTATGTTGTTTATGGGATGATCTTTAGAAACCCAGTTAGGTACTTCAGGTGTCTCAATAGGTAATGAATTATCTATTTCAGAAGGGTCATTTTCTAAAATATTTGAAGACTCTTCTTCAATAGGTAATTCACCAGTCTTGCTTTCTACAGTAGTGTCACTAACAATTACATTTATGGATTCCATCATGGTTTTAGTGCGAAGATTATACACTCGATAAGCTCTACTGTTAGGCGAGTATCCTATAAATATGACTTTATCTCCCCGGCTCTCAAATTTAGATAAGTGTTCCCTATCTTTGCATACATAACAAGTACTGCCAAAGGTTCTAAGATATTTGATATTAGGCTTTTTATTGTACCAAAGTTCATAAGGGGTTTGTTTGGAATTCTTTCTAAGATAGACCCTATTAATGATGTGACACGTAGTACGAATAGATTCTACCCAAAAATATTTAGGTAAATTCTTGGCATGTAACATGACACGTGCCATCTCTTGCAAGGTATGATTCTTTCTCTCAGCGATTCCATTTTATTGAGGAGTCTTAGGAGCACTGAACTCGTGTTTGTAACCATTATAGTCACAGTATTCTATTATACCTGTGTCTTTGAATTCACCACCTCTATCACTACGAATTCTATTTACTTGAGTGTCCTTTTCATTTTCAATCCTAATAAGAATTTTTAGGAAGGTTTGAAAATTGTCAGACTTTTGTTTTAAAAAGGCTACCCAAGTAAATCTGGTGAAGTCATCAATAATAACTAAGATATAACTGTGTCCACAAAGGCTAACAGTTTGGGAAGGACCCATTAGGTCCATATGGATGATTCTAAGGGATTAGAGGTGAGAATATCTTTGACTTTCTTATGAGGGGCCTTAACAATTTTACCTTCTTGACAGGAACCACAAATAATATTATGAATGGGTTTAATTTTTGGAATTCCTCTTACTATGTCGTCAGCAGACAATTTACTAAGATTATCGTAATTTATGTGACCCATTCTGTTATGCCATATCTCGTTGTCATCCATTCTGGCAACATTACAAATTTCAGAATTGTTCTTGACAGTGAAGCAGTTGTCAGGAGTTCTGAATCCAGTAATTATGCATCCACCTTTTTCATTTAACATCTTGCAATTGTTCTTTGAAAAGGTAACAGTATGGTCTGAGTCACAAAATTGCGAAATACTAAGTAAGTTGGCCTTTAGACCTTTAACTAGAAGAACATCTTTAAGAATAGGAAGCCCATCTTCTTGGAGAGTTCCTTTGCCTATGATTTGAGATGAAACTCCATCACCAAAAATGACTTTACCACCAACAAATCTGGTTTTGTTTAAAAGTTTAGATTCATCTCCAGTCATGTGCTTAGAACATCCAGAGTCTAAATACCATCCAGATGATGTGTGTTCGTCTTTTAAAGCAGTAACAACAATATTACACTTCATCTGAGGTAATAGATCATCTTTTCTAATCCAAATTGCTCTAGTTTTCATCTTGCGCTTATTAGCTCTCAACTGATAAAATTTGCGAGCATTAGATTTTTGCTGAAAAATGTTTTGCGCATGATTTTGAATTTTGTGAAAGGCTTGAGCATTTGGTTTAGGAAAGTGCTTAGGATTCCTTCTAGGAAATGTTCTTTTAGGTTTGGTCTTTCTCTTTCTATAGTTAGAGTTTTTATCTGGCTGTCTAGAAAGTATATAATTGTTTTGACTCCTCCTAGAATAGTTAAAGTTCTGGTAAGTACGAGGATTATAGATAGGTTTAACAAGTCTCCTAGCATAGCAACCATCGAAAGAGTGACCATATATGTCACAGTAGGAGCAATAAAGATTGATCAAGATGGGGGTCTCCTTAGGAAAGTCTCTAAACAAAGGTTTTGAAAAGTTTTCAGTCTGAACTTTATTCCTGGGTAGTACAGGTTTGAAAGTAGGTTCACTCTTTCTGATAAAAGGGCAGACGTATTTAGCCTGAGGTGAACTTTCATGCTTAGAGCAACTTGATTCCCCAATGTTGAAGTTTTGATGTTTTAAATCAAACTCAGTTTTTAGGGAATGAAAATCTGGGCATGTTTCAATAGGTCTTTTGCCTCCTGACACAAACTTGATAGGCTCACAAGGTTTTGTTTGTGTTTTCAAATTGGGACAAAATCCTATACCAGTTCGATCATCAGAATTGGTTTTAGATTCAGCAACAAATTCATCAAAACAGTTAGAATTATTTTAAAATTTTGTAAATTTTTTGAAAACAGTTGCTGTCTTTTCTTTGGTTTGTTCCAATTCTAACAATGTCCCTTTGTACTTTTTCTCCAGAATTTCATTTGTTTCAGTCAAATTTTTCAGTTTTTCATCAAAAACTTTAATTTCACTTTCATGAGTTAAACATTGGGTAGTGTACTCTTCAGCATTCAGTTTAACCATCATGCTTAGATCTTCCAATTTCTTGGTAAGATCTTTAGCAGTTTTTTCTAGTCTAGCATTTTTCTTGAGAGTCTTAGTGTAAATTGTGTGAATGTCTGGGAGGTCTTCATTATCCGAGTCACTAAGTGTGGTGTGTGAAGTGACCCCTAAGGCTTCATTCTTAGAACTCACACACCCATTAACATCGTCATTATTGCATTCCCTTTGACTCACACACCCCGAGGTAGAACATGCAACATTCTCAGTAATCAAAGCATCTAAACCAGTAATAACCACATTCGAAGTATCAGTCATAGAATTATTTGGTTCATCCTCATTAACAAACATAGGCATGTCATCATTATAAATAATCTTGGCAAAGAAAGACATGCAAGGATCAAAAGCATCTGATGACTCAGGTTCCTCATTTTCAGAGTCACTTGAATCATCCCATGTTTTGCAGATGTTATCTCTAGTGTGTTTGTTTTGAGTGTTCAAATTAACTCCACAGTCTTGTGCAATGTGCCCCCGTTTACCACATCTATAGCATTCAGTCTTCTTAAGGTCTTTATTAGGTCTGATATGAGAGTCCTTGTGATTTTTGTCATTATTTTTCTCATGAGGTCTGTGACTAGAGGGAGTTGGATAATTTGACTTGCCTTATTTATTTTCCACTTTGTTTCTAAACTTAAAGATTTTCTTGAACTGTTTTGTCATTAAGGCAATCTGATTGTCCAAACTCTCTATATCACAGTCCTCATCAGATTCATCATTGGAAGTATTAAACTCAGGCTTAATCAATTTAGAAGAGAATCTTAGATTGGAACTAGTCTGTTTCCTATGGGATTGGGTTAATTGTTTCTTAAATTCCAGTTCCATTTCCACAGTTCTTAATTTACTACTGAGTAATTCAGGAGTGAGATTTATATCACACATTTCCTCAATAGCATATCTTTTGTTATCAAACTTCTGTGGTAATGATCTCAGAATTTTAGATACAATTTCTTGTCTATCATAGGTTATCCCATTAGCATGCAGTTTGGTCACAAAATCAGTCAGGTTCATATAGAAGTCATCAAATGATTCAGTCTCAGACATAATTAAGGAGTTATACTGCTGGATAAGCATTTGGGTTTTAACAGCCTTAACTCTAGTGTCTCCTTCATGAGCAGTAACCAAGGTGTCCCAAGCTTCCTTAGAAGTGGTACAGGATGAGATTCTTTTGAACTCATGTTCATTTATGGACATAAATATGGCATTCTTTCCTTTGTTATTATTTCGAGAAACTTGTTTCTCTTCTTGAGTTAACTCACTTAAAGCTTTCTTAACTCTCTCATTACTTCCTTCGTTGGATGGTTTAGTAGGAAAAGTATAACCATTTTCAAAAATGTCCCAGACATCATCTCCCAAAGTTCCTTGAATGAAAGCAATCATCCTTACTTTCCACTAAGCAAAATTGGTTCCATCAAAGATTGGAGGTCTGGTCAAGTTACCAAATCTTTCGTTTTTCTCGTCCATATTTGATTTTCAGAAAACAATTTCAGAAACACAGGATCTCTTTAAAATTAGTTTTACCAAGCTCTGATACCAATTGAAAAATGCGTTACTAAAGCCGTTTATTGAAAATAAACTATTTAAGTAACTCCGAGTTGTTTTTTGAAGAAACTCTTTTCTTAAATCAAAAAGGATTAATCACAAGAAGTGTTTAATAAAACAGTATCTACGAGATCTTATTCAAGATTTCGGCAACATGTTTTAAAGGATAGTTTAAACAAGTTTTAAACACAGCACAACCAAGAATGAGA
Source organism: Sambucus nigra (assembly GCA_949130495.1). Taxonomy (NCBI): domain Eukaryota; kingdom Viridiplantae; phylum Streptophyta; class Magnoliopsida; order Dipsacales; family Adoxaceae; genus Sambucus; species Sambucus nigra. Next base: position 538,720,729 of record OX422215.1, on the reverse strand, counting down.
TGAGAAAATGTAGAAAGATTCTGTTCACAATTTTTTACGTGGTAAAACCTCACCTATTGAGGAAACATCCACGACTCCCTCTACGGAGTAAAATGAAAAATCCACTAAAACAAATTTATGAGTTACAAACTATATAGCTAACATGCAAACAACTCAGACCTATATAAGTTTAGGAATGTACCCTCTGGTGTCCTTATAACTTCTCTGCAGTTATGATTGTAGATGCAATTCTCTCAGTTTGTCAACTTCTGATTTGTTCTAGCACTTTACGTCGACTTATGTTCACAAGATCTTATTCCCAACACTTTTCATGTTGTAGGGTGTGAGTGTTTGTGGAGGTGCTTTCTAACACATGCATGCACACAGACACACTTATTAAGTACAAACAGTCCTAACAAATTACAGTTACACTATATGCTGTGATCTTTTCTTTTCTTTTTTCTTACAAAACTTTGAACCTTATTTGTGTAACACCCTGTATTTTTGTACATTTAATATCTAATTAATTCGAGAATTTTAAATTACTTGTGTGTTGTAATTTTAATTGAATTAATTATGGCAATATATATATTTAAATATTAATCGGGGAGTGAATGGTTAATGTTTAGGAAAATGTATTTACTAAGTGAATAGTAATAATTTAATTGCGACATTTCGGGTATTAATGACGGGGTATGCCCTTATCCCAGCCAAGAGTCGGTATAGACGAAATTGGGTGTGAGATAAGGATTTTTATAAATTAATTCGGATGCCAATTCTGAGTGCACGGTTTTGTCCAGATAGGCCGAGATAGTCAGAAAAGAGTACCCGGGGGGTAGTAATTGGGTTTCGGGGCATTTTTTAGCATAGCCGGGCCCACATGAGGTGATTTGGGCTATTTTAATTAGGCCCATTAGGTGAAAAACGGGATGGTGGATTTTAACCTAAGTGAGGGATTAGGAAATCAGCAGCCAACACAATTCTAAGCCTAGGGCTTGAGAGGGAAATTGGGGGAAAGCTTAGCAAAAGCCAATTTGGGGATTTTGGAGCCAAATTGAGGGACTACGCCAACGGATCAGACACTACGAACACTTATAGGCAAGTGGTTAACTGTTGTGATCTCTAAATTGATGATAATTAATTCATATCATAGTGATGTGTAAACCAAAATTCGTTTTGGGGATAAATGGGTATAAAAATGGGGGTTTTGTTCATATAGCTATTGAATGAGATTCAAAGTAAGAAATAGGTGTATTATATATCCCTAAATAAATATAAAATGAAATTTGGATGTAATTGATGATTAAAATAGAATCTTTATGAGTTCTTGGATGAAGAACATGAATCTTGAATGACTTAGGGTTTAATTGATGAACACAAGATGTCAACCTGCCAGAATTTTTGACACAAATTTAAACGTATGCCATTTTAGTTGTACTTCGAATTAGAGTGTGAGCCATATATTCCTAGAAAGTTATTTCTCTTAGCTATCCAATGAACTTGGAATCAGATCAATCGGAGTTCTGTAGAGGGAGTAATAGATATTTTACTACAGGGTGTTTGATCTGTCAACATAGTAATCTGCCAGAATTTTGACGTGACTTTAAACGTGTACGATTTGAATTCTACTTCGAATTAGAGTGTGAAACATACATTACTGGAAAGATATTTCTCTTATCTATCCAATGAACTTGGAATAAGGTCAATCGGACTTCTGTAGAGGGAGAAATAGAAATTTTACTAGCAGGTGTTTAATCTGCCAGAATATTTGAGATTTTTCTTTTTAAGCCTCAAATGTCTAAAATTTTATCGGGGAAGTGTTTGGGACCTTGATGAAATATATTGATGGAATAATGATATGGAAGTAGGTCTATGATTGAGTGTTGAACTTTAATTTTGTGAGAGAGTTAAGGTGGAGATTCATAGGCTTGATTGTGACGTACTCTAATTCGAGATGATAAGAATATAATTACGGAAAAGCGTGAGCGAGCTTAAATTCGTTAGGTCAGTGGGTTAACAAGGGTTACTACTGAATTGATATAATAAGGGGTAACCAGGACCCTTAGAGTTATGTGAATACTTGAATTAATACGAAAGTGAAATAAATTCGTAAAGCAAACAAGTACGGTGAATATTAGAGAGAAATATATTACGTACAAGTATGAAGAATTGGGTTGTGTAAATACCTACTGTTTTATAGGATTACTTGGGTGGTGAATGCTTATTGTGTGTTTCCTTGTGATAGGAACAAAGACTCAGGAAATATTAAGTTACGGGCTAAGTAAGTGAGTCCGGGGATAATGGTTGGGTGACACCATGTTATTAAATTAATGGATATGATAATTAATGAAGGTAGAGTCGGAGGGTAGACTCGAAAAAGTATTAAATTAATTGATGTTGTAATTAGTTTAGGGTCGGGTTGTAGACCCGGAGTTTGGTATAAATTAATTAATGACTAAATTAATTAATTGGGAGTCGGACCACAAACTCAATTTGGTATAAATTAATTATTGTGTAAATTAATTATATTAGAGTCGGACCACAGACTCGAATTTGTGTTGATTAATTAACGTGTAAATTAATTAAATAAGAGTCGGATTGTAGACTCGGGTGGGTATTAAATTAATGGGTGTGTTAATTGATTTAATTAGAGTCGGATTGTAGACTCGGGGAGGTATTAAATTAATAAGTGTGTTAATTAATTTAATTAGAGTCGGATTGTAGACTCGGGGAGGTATTAAATTAATGGGTGTGTTAATTAATTTAATTAGAGTCGGACCACAGACTCGGGGAAAGTATTATATTAATTGAGGGGTGAATTAATTATATTAGAGTCGGACATAGACTCGGGAGGATGATAAATTATTAAGTGAGAAAATTAATTACGTTGAGTCGGGCCACAGACTCAGGAAATTACAAGCAGTGTACGGAATTTTGAGTACACGGTAAAGCTGGGGTTTATATTATATATATACGGTGTAGTGATAGTATATATATACGTGTTCATATATTGTGTGTGATATTAAATTACAAGCAGTGTACGGGATTTTGAGTACACGGTAAAACCGGAGTTTATATTATATATATACGGTGTAGTGATATTATATATATACGTGTATATATTGTGCGTGATATTAAATATCAGTGACTAGATATTTATTCAATTTATATACTCTAATGCTATCAAGGGAGGTTGCGCGATGTGGGTGAATCCCCTAGCTTGAGGTGTAGGGCGAGTATATCCCCAGGTCATAGCGTCCGGTATATATGGGTGAGGGATGTATCTCACTTTCAGAGAAGGAATATGACCGCCTCCACTACGTTTATATTTTGGGCCAAGTTGGTGAGCGATTACAACTTGGGTAACTAGGTTTTTTTAGCACACCTAGTGAGATAACATTTTAGAGGGAATCATCCGGCGAGGGTATACTCGAAGGGATGGATGTACATATATTATATGTGTGGATATTGTGGTAAAGGTATGTATATAATGATAGTAAATATTATATACGGGTAATAATACAGTGTGTGATGTATTTACTTTATATAATTAGTGACACGGTTATATGCTAATATTTAAGAGGAATTAAGTAAGTTAATTCTGAGATAACTTATAATTCAAGAATCATTATACTCGGGTTAGAGTAGTATGACAAGGGATGGTTATACCAGGACTAGTTGAACGGGGTAGTACAACTAGGTGGGGTTAGGATAACCGGTAGGTGTGCACAATAGTGGATGGGTGAAAATGTCCACAAGGGAGTGCGACACTAACTTAAATATGAAGCGCATTCATGCATTTTAAATTACTGCAGTTAATTCACTTGCTAAATATTTTCAAAATGTTTTGGGTTCTAACCCTTGCTATAAAACTATTTTCAAAACCTTTTAGGTGTCCAGCCACAGGGACGCTAGGATTGATATTATATTCCAGGGAACGGAGCTGCAGCATATGTGGATGCTAGCAGGAGTTTGGATTAGACGCATCGTTCATTCATTCCTAGAGTAGGAATCATTTCTCAATTCAGTTTTATTTAGGGCTTGTCGCCCAGACTTCTCAGTACAGTTTTCAGATGTAATCCTTCAGGTGTTTGATGTTTGTATTGGATTATTTTACTTTGGTGTCCGATGGTTTATTCGGTAAGTTATTTAAATTAATTATTCAGTTGATTTATTCAGTTGTGTGAATGGTTTATATTTAATTCCGCATGTACTATTTTGTTAAATTAAAAAGTTAAAATTTGGCACCAGTTTTTGGAATACTAGGTGGTTAGTATGTTTTAAAAAGTTTTCGACAGTGATGCTAAGGATGATCCAACTGGGATTCCTGTTTTAATTTGATATAGGACTGATCACTCGGTATTTTATTAGGCGGGGTGTCACAATTTGACCTTTCAATTAATACCAGAATCCACGGATATCTTGCTTAGAAATCAGCCAAGATCTTAATCAATCTCAGTTTTGAAAAGATTTTCGAGATTGAAAACCTCCAAGTGAGATTCCAAACTAGGTCAAAGGTTTAGTTTTACAAGAACAAGAAACAGAAAGCATTTATTGTTGATTTCAAAGTAAGAAAACGTTTTAGAAAAAATAATCAACAATATATTTCTCAAGATGAGAAATAAAGAATGAAACTAAGTGTAATGTAACATGAATAACTCAGATCTGAGATTTCTATGAAATCAGAAACTAGATCTAAGTAAAAGTCTAAGTTGGAAACAAGATCTCACGAACACAAGGTTACAGCAACAAAAATAACTCAACTCAAACTCTGAAACACTCAAGAACACTCAGGGTAGTGTTTTTGGATATGGTGTTTTAAAGAGGTGTTTGGGTTAGGTTTGAAGAGGATTTAGACGAATGAAGTTAGGGTTTCTAACTTTCTTTCTCTCTCTGGTTTCTCTCTTCTCTCTTCTCTCTCTACTCTCTCTTCTCTCAGAAATAATGAAATGGAAAAAGTCTTCGAAGTCTGAGAATAAAGGCCCTTTTATAGTGAGAGGAGAAGGTTCGAGATGCTGGTTCAAAATCAAGGGTCAGGATTAAGTCAATTTAAATTGACTTGAATCTAAGGGCTCAAACAAGGCGGTGGTTAAACGAAAGCTGATTAGTTTAGAAGGTTACACATGGATTCATCAAGACGACATGCAGACCATTGATAACAAATGATCCAAGGGTTGATAACACACGCGTTGTTATCTCAGTAAAGAAACACACTTCCAACCAATCAGAGGCAGACAGATGTAGGGCAAATACAGGATCTGAAACGCGCGTCTAAAATAATTAAAACCATACCCTCATGTTAATTCCGCTTTCGGTTTCTACCCAAGGTAACATTATGCCAAAATACACAACAAAGTATATTTAGATTTTGACCCCAAAAACTTATAAATCAAGTTTTAATTAATAAAACATGGTTTAAAAATTGTTTAAAAAATCCCAAAAAATTATTAAAAATCAAACTTAGGGATTTAAACACACTCAACATATGTACACACATTATTATGCAGTATGACATGTATGAATTGAATTCTACTATGTGTGAGAGTTGGCAATAGTCTCTTGATCACTACAAGTAAGAGAGATGAATAGGCAATCCAACTTCTGAGGCTCTTTGGTTTCTAGGATGGACATAATTTTGTCACAATTTCCAAACTAGATGAGCACTTATACAATATAGACTCAATTGAGTCAAAGGTATAAGGGCTTCATTACTCATTTTATCCCAGGTTACCATATATCGGACTATTATCACACCGTCATGGTAAAACAATAAATCATAACGTACGGAAGCGGTCATAGTTCCTCCTTGAAAGTGAGACGAAACATACCCATCACGTCTCACCCCTAATAAAAATCTCACAATAATAAATGGACGCTATGACCTGGGGACTATACGCACCCTGCTCCTCAAGCCAGGGGCCTCACCCATATCGCGCAACTTCCCATGATAGCATAGAGGGGGTATGCTTCACACACACACACACACACACACACACACACACACACACACACACACACACATATATATATATATATATATATATATATATCATTCACACACGATATACATACATCATCACATCATATAAATGTATACCATCACACAAGGTATATATATCACACTATTTTCATACTCTTATTACGCTCTTAGGCGTAAATGAAATAATATTATTATTTAGTATATTTCACTCTCGATATACTATTCGTCAATAACTCACATAACTTCCCCACTTAGTATACACTATACTATTTCTCACTTGAAATTCACACCTCACTTCTATTTGTATGAATCGTCTCTCAATTCTATTTACGTTAAGGATATTCTCTATATCCGTATGCACATCGATCAACATTTATTATTCTCAATCCATAATATGGTTCAATCAACCATATGAACCTTTAAATCTATCCCATTTGGGATTTAATTCTAAAATCCATTATCACTAAGCGCATCCTAACTCTCTCTTACAAATCCATAATCATCTCTAAATAGAAATCTCAATGATAGTGGGCCTCCCCACTACTCGGTACGATACTCTCCAATCGGTCACCAATAATTTATCATAAAGGAAACTCCATAAAAGTATCTAGAACACACTTCTCATAATTCATATAGAGATTCCCAATCGACGAACTCAAACGAAACTGGACGAATCTTGCTCCAGAAAAACTCCCCCAAAACAGCCCTGTTTTCGAATCGATTCGGCTCCTCCGAATCGATTAGGCCCAAAGGGACCTGTAAGTTTGCTACATACTGAATAGATTTACAAGGGGCGAATCGATTCGGCCCTAAAGACCTGTATGTTATGCAACAGGCTGAATGGTTTCGGAAGGGGCGAATCGATTCGGTTTGTTCAGCAAGCTACGAAATGGGCTATATTTCTTCAAAACCCAAAATTCCAAAAAATCAATTTTATCAATTTCTCTCCATCAATCTTCAACCCAAATATATAACTAACATCAAAACTCATTATATAACTCAACTCAACCAATTTTATACCCTCAAATCAATACATACACCTCAAATGCAAGATTTACCCAAAAATCTAGGTTTTGACATTTTAAACCCAAAATCCATAATTTTGTCCACAAATCATGAAATATATGATACACAACAATTATTTAGCAAGTTTAATCATTTGCATCAAATTTGTAGAGTCTGATTCGTCCTCGAAATCATGAATTTGCTGGAATTCCCAAGGTTTTCTCTCTTTCTCTTCTTCTTTTCTTCTTCTCTTTCTTTCTCTTTCTCTCTAAGGAGAAATGTTTCTCCCGTAGACTTAATAAGCCTTATCTCCCAAAATACACAACGTTAAATGATAATACACACTTTAAATGACTCGATCACTCTAATTCGAGCCAAACGAACTTAAAATATTTTGGAACCTAAATAAGCCCCAAGTACAGTCATTTCGACTATCTCGATCGTTCCGAAAACAACAGCACCCTTAGAATTATCATTCGAATCACTTTCTAACATCTCCAAATTTGGACCTCAAATCCTAATTTTATTATTCTCCAAATAAAATAATATTTATTTCTCCCAAAAATAAATAAGTTATTGTCCCAAAAATCTCGGGTTGTTACAAACTTCCCCACTTACGAGAATTTCACCCTCAAAATTAAGAAAAGCCTAATACTTCAAAGCTCAACTAGTTCATACTACACTTATCCTCACTAACACTATACCCAATCCTCCCACTTATCACAACGAATTATTTTAAAATTTTATAAAACCAATTATAGCTACTAGTGTGCCCATATACCCTTTATTCGAGCTCTACTCGTAAAAACATAATTAGGCTTCACTTGCCTCAATAGTACAATAACTATAAAAATATATTAAATTATACTAAAATATTAATCATATAATAATTTTGAAAGGTCCAAAGATTTAACTCCTCTCAATTTCTGACATTCGCTACTTTCATGCGAGGGAGGTCTCGCAAGCGAAATCCAAACAAGGAACCCTCTCAATACACTAATATGTAGCGACGTCGAGGATTGAGAGTTAGTTAGATTGGGACTAGAGTTTTAAAATATTTTTGTGGAAATCTTTTTTTTTATATTTTCCAAAGGCCTATAAAAAGTTTATTTTGAAAACCGTTTAATTTAAAAACGGTTTATGTCTTTCGACATTAAAATAAAACACCCTATGCTCAAAACACAAGTTTTTACTGATTATCATACTCATAGTACTATATAGTTCTCAAAATTAACATAATTATGAGCTAAAATCTCTCGCTCAATAATAATCTACTAAATTTTGAATCATTTCAGTAATAATCTCTCACATCATATTAATATATTGCCATTCACTAGGCTCTTCCATAGCTCGAATATTACAAATATATAAGTCTAGTACGACTATAAATCAAATAGCTTTATCATTACTACTTAACACATTACAAAAATTCTTACATTCACAACAAGGTTATAGCTCTCTATTACCACATCACAAGATAATCTATTCTCTCAAAAGATAATAACATAAGAGCCTCACTTGCTCAAAATTCCCTTTCGGGTCATTCCATACATATTAGGGTTATAACGCTACCTTATCATATCAATCTCACATACAATACTCCCAAAGTCTTATACATCACAATCATATTCATAAAGGAAAATAACTTACATCATACCTCTCTAGTCCGATTGCCTCTCTTCATCAATTGGTTCCCACACAAAGTCCCCTGGCCTAAAATGGCCTCGAATCTGCTGTAAGGGTTTCACATCCAAAACTTCCTCAAAACGTGGTCCTTTACCTCTTTTAGGGCAATCTCACTTTCTATGACCTATTTCCTTACAAAAGAAACATCTACCCGCAAATCCTCTCCGCCCATCTTGAGGAACATAACGTTGTTGTGACCCTCTATAGTCCAACTTATACCCACTGGCATTACTGGCATTCTCTTCGCCAAACCTACTTGATGAACCCGAATCTCTAAAGTTCTTACCCCTTTGAGACTAAAAATGATATTCATGACACTGTGATAGTGTTGCATTTACTACCTCGGCGAAAGTCACTAACGCTGGGTTCCCTAACAAATGCTGCCGAATTTGCCAATTTAAACCTCGCATGAACTTCGATATTCTCGTATATTTTGTATTTACCTCATAAGGTACTAAATTTGCCAATCGAGTAAATTTATCTTCATACTCGGCCACCGTTCTATTACCTTGAAAAACATCCATCAATTTCCTCCCCATTTCCTTCTGAATCACAGAAGGAGAATACCTTCGGTCAAAGAGTTCCCAAAAATTTGTTATGGGTAATATATCTCTCTTTTCCAATGTGGTTACAGACTCCCACCATTGAAGAGATTCTCCCGTTAACTTAAAGGTGGCAAGAAATTGCTTATGCACTTTACTACATTTAACCATATGAAGGTCCCTTTTCATACCATTCTTCCATCGACTTGTATCCATCACATTAACTCCCCCTGAAAATTCTGGAGGATACCCTTTACTAAAATCTTCCGGTACTCTTTCCCACAAATACGGTACCGAATGGATTTGGGCTGCTTTAATTGCAGGTTAATGCGCCATCATAGAAATGAAAGCATTTACTGCTTGTGCCACAATACTGACAACTTCATCTGTAGTCATAGTCCTTTGAGGCAATTGGGGTTCCACACTCTCGGCCCCTTTTTTTGCCTTCTCTGAATGATCTCTCCTTGGTGGCATCTGAAACAAGAACAATTGTATCATAACACCTTTCAAATGTTTTCTCGTAACAGAAGAAAATATGGACGTGTGAACATAACAGTCCTAATAATAGGGCTCTACATCAAGAACTCTTACGAAAGATCACAGTAAACCCACACAGATCCTAAAGACACTAGAACCTGATGCTCTGATACCACCTGTGACACCCTGCTCAAAATAATAATGGGTGGCCAACCCTATACTAAAATAATCAGGAATCTCAAGTGGATCATTCTCAGCATCTACTTACGATTCTAAAATAAACACGGCTAACTACCCATTACTACACAACGAGGGTATCAAAAAAATTTCAAACATCTATTTACATGTCTAAAACAAACCATACGAAAACTAACCAATAACATAACTTCTATTAAATAAGATAAGCGACACACACATGCTAAAATGATATAAAAGAGTACAACATCGCGTACAAAATAAAATACTAGAATATGCTATCGGGTCATAGACAATACAATACTTTAAGAAGAAAAATCTAAAAGTGCTATATTATAACACTTGGGTATAAACCCTATATACAAACTGAATCCTAATCCAGATACATAAATATTGGAATCGACTATATCGAAATACTGTAACAGTCTGCTACTGCCATAGCTCCACGAATACTCTGGATAGAAAACATCAATGACATCCTTGCGGACGAACACCTAAAATAACACAATATATATGAGGCAAGAGAAAATATAAACGGGCAGAGCCCGAGGTGTGAAAACATTTTTAGCAAGTGCATTAAAATTCATAATAATTATAAATACATTATAGCATGATTAAAGTGGAGTCGCACTCTCCATAAAATTCAACTCACCTCTCAAATAAAGTGCGCAACTAAACGTATGCATAAGATCCTCAAATAATTGCCCAAAACTATCTAGGAAAATAATCTAACCTACCCCAAAATTTAAACTCATCTAAAATTCATCTAAATCATAACCCTCAACTTCTACTATTTCCAAACACAAATATTCGTCAACTACTAACATATAAAATCTACACAAACATTCTCTTTTACTAGAATTTCTAGAATTCTACTTATGACATAAGTATATATATAAATATATATATGAGTTATTACCATCTAAGAGCTTAGATGCTAAGGACAAAACTTCTCCCAATTCTCAATACTGCACTGCGTTTCGTGCATGGGACATCTTGCAAGCGAAATCCAAACAAGGAACCCCCCGAATACACTATTCCTTAGCAGTATTGATTATCAAGATTCATTATGCCCTGAATTCCTGGCGCGTATAACCCAAATTATTATATAATGTGATTAATTAATTATTCTCAATTCTCAATAGTGCACCGCATTTCGTGCGTGGGACATCTCGCAAGAAAAATCTAAATAAGGAACCCCCCGATACACAACTCCTTGGCACTATCGATTGTCGAGATATACTATAATATATAAATAAGAGCACTAATGACTAACTTATCCTCACTCCCAACATTGCACTGCGTTTCGTGCATGGGACGTCTCGCAAGCGAAATCCAAATAAAGAACCCCCCGATACACTACTCCTTGGCAATGTTTGTCGTTGAGGTCCATTATGCCCTCGATACCCAAAGTAATATGTATATACTCATATAAGTATCTACTCTCCATTTTTACTTTAATATATTCATCACAATTTGTCCGGAAAAAATCTCCTGGATTGAGATTCAATCAATCTTCTTATATCTCTTTACTCTAGAGACAAAAATGATATCATGTAATCATATACAATTAATATAATATTCACACGAGTATAATAACAACCTAGCTATAACTCGAGGATGCAGGTTCTCAATGCTATCATCTTCCAGGAATTACTCACTTTATCCCAGGTTACCATATATCGAACTATTATCACACCGCCATGGTAAAACAATAAATCAAAATGTACGGGAAGCGGCCATAGTTCCTCCCTTAAAGTGAGACGAAACATACCCACCACGTCTCACCCATAATAAAAATCACACAATAATAAATGAACGCTATGACCTGGGGACTATACGCACCCTGCTCCTCAAGCCAAGGGCCTCACCCACATCGCGCAACTTCCCATGATTGCATAGAATGGGTATGCTTGACTCACACACACACACACACACACACACACACACATATATATATATATATATATATCATTCTCACAAGATATACATACATCATCACATCATATAAATGTATACCATCACACAAGGTATATATATCACACTGTTTTCATACTCTTATTACGCTCTTAGGCGTAAATGAAATAATATTATTATTTAGTATATTTCACTCTCGATATACTATTCGTCAATAACTCACATAACTTCCCCACTTAGTATACACTATACTATTTCTCACTTGAAATTCACACCTCACTTCTATTTGTATGAATCGTCTCTCAATTCTATTTATGTTAAGGATATTCTCTATATCCGTATGCACATCGATCAACATTTATTATTCTCAATCCATAATATGGTTCAATCAATCATATGAACCTTTAAAGTTATCCCATTTGGGATTTAATTCTAAAATCCATTATCACTAAGCGCATCCTAACTCTCTCTTATAAATCCATAATCATTTCCAAATAGAAATCTCAATGATAGTGGGCTTCCCCACTAGTCGGTACGATACTCTCCAATTGGTATTCTCTTGAATGAAGTCAATATGACTCCAATAATTTCTCATAAGGGAAACTCCCTAAAAATCTCTAAAACACACTTCTCATAATTCATATAGAGATTCCTAATCGAAAAACTCAAGCAAAACCACACGAAACTCGCTCCAGAAAAACTCCCCTAAAAAAGCCATGTTTCCGAATTGATTCAGCCCCTCCGAATCGATTCAGCCCCTCCGAATCGATTCTGCGCCTCCGAATCGATTCGGACCAAAGGGACATGTAAGTCCATACCGAATCGATTCGCAAGGTGCGAATCGATTCAGCCCTAAAGACCTATAAGTTCTGCAACAGGGTGAATCGATTCGAAAGGGGAGAATCGTTTCGATTTGTTCAGCAAGATACAAAATGGGCTATATTTCTTCAAAACCCAAAATTCCAAAAAATAAATTTTATCAATTTATCTCCATCAATCTTCAACCCAAATATATAACTAACATCAAAACTCTTTATATAACTCAACTCAACCAATTTTATACCCTCAAATCAATACATACATCTCAAATGCAATATTTACCCAAAAATCTAGGTTTTGACATTTTAAATCCAAAATCCATAATTTTGTCCATAAATCATGAAATAAATGATACACAACAATTATTTAGCAAGTTTAATCACTTGCCTCAAATTTGTAGAGTCTGATTCGTCCTCAAAATCACGAATTTTTCGAAATTTCCAAGCTTTTCTCTCTTTCTCTTCTTCTTTTCTTTCTTTCTCTTTCTCTCTGAGGAGAATTGTTTCTCCCGTAGGCTTAATAAGCCTTATCTCCAAAAATACACAACTTTAAATGATAATACACACTTTAAATGACTCGGTCACTCTAATTCGAGCCAAACGAAATTAAAATATTTCGGAACCTAAATAAGCCTCAAGTACAGTCATTTCGACTATCTCGACCCTTCCGGAAACACCCGCACCCTCAGAATTATCATTCGAATCACTTTCTAACATCTCCAAATTTGGACCTCAAATGCCAATTTTATTATTCTCCAAATAAAATAAAATTTATTTCTCCCAAAAATAAATAAATTATTGTCCCAAAAATCTCGGGTTGTTACATTCAGTTTCTGACGAAGGGAAAAAACACCCCCTTGATGCTATGGAGCCACGGTCATCCGAGAAGAAGATTGAAACAGGCTGGGATGTCGATGACTTGGTATTCAACAATCGAATTTATAGGGACATCCCCTATTACAAGCTTTATAGATCTTATCACTTATCGACGGGTTTTATTGTAGGCCCGTACTGCTATAGAGGTTAGGGCAAGGACACTTATTTTTAGTCCCAAACAATTGAGGGTCCTTGACGGGTAGATATTCAGAGCTGATCCATTATCGACAAGTGAAAGTGGGACGGTCTTTCCCATGACTTCGGTAGAGATGTTGAGAGCATAATTGTGATTTGGACCAATCTTGGGGATTTCTTCTTCGAATAAGGAGAGCATTATAGTAGAGGTTAGAGATTCGACCAGGTTCACTGCTTCTTCTGGCATGGTAGAAGGAGGAACTTTGGGTCCTATCAATAGCTTGATCAAGGAATTCGTGTGCAGTTGGGAAGACATAAAGAGTCCCCACAAAGTGATTTTAGCTTGGGTTTTCTTTAATTGTTCGAGGATCTTATTTTCCTCGAGGTTCATTTCTTGCATAGGAATATTCTTTACACCCTTCCCTTTATCGATTTCTAATGGTATTAGGTTTGGACTTGGTAATTCCTCCCTGATCTGGTCATGTGGTTCAAAGAATTAGGGAAAAAGAAGAACCCCATTTCCTTATCAATCTCGGGTTGTTTAACAACCTTGTTGATTTCTCCTAGCAGCTCCTCAAATGATATCATCGCACATATGTTGACTATTAGACTATCTTTTCTGGACTCTTCTCTTCGTCTGAATCATCAAATTCTTCCCCCCAACCCGGTGGCAACGATATTATCTTTCCATGAAAAGTCAATACACTCCATAACTTTAATGGCTTCTTCGTATAAATCCTCCTATTCGACGGGGAGATATAAGAGAGAAGGGATTAGATGCCCTTGTAGTTTCAAAGCATCGAGTTGCTCGAATATACTCCAAATATCAACGGTCTGTCAGAATAAATTCACCATGATATGGACCATATCATCTAAAATGACTTCATCGATCGGTACCACCCAATTGTCTGACTCTCATCCCCATTTTCGAGCTTCTTAAAACAACACACTGAATCTCTGACAGTTGATGGTCATCTGTGAGGGTAATTTTATCCTGAACTCTAGGAGTTGGTTCAAAACTTCTGTTAATTCCATATCCTTACCTTTAGAGCGGGTGCGGACAGCGACGCATGCTCTGATAAGGAGTGATAGGGCCTCATCGGTGAAGCTGGTAGGTTGTATGAGAAAGTATGGTAATCTTTGGAGAGGTTTAGGAGAGTATATGGGTATGATTGGTGATTTTCTTGATATGATCTGGGTATATGTGTCAACTTATGGGTCTTCTACTAGAAAGATGGAATATGTATGATTCAGAAGTGGATTATGGGTAGTGTTTGGTTTAGGATTAGTTGGTGGGGCGATGGCACACCGGTTGATTGGCCTTGGATCATATTCGGAGGTGGAAACACTGGTTTATAATTTTCGGAAGTGAGTTTGGTAATGGATGAAGGTCCAAGGGATTTATAAGATTTCAGGTCAAGAGGGCTTGGTAAACTTTGGAGAGGGGAGCATGAAGCTCAATTTATTACTTTCGGACTGAGTTAGGGCGACTTTCTAGTGCCCATGAAGTGGAAGGCTAAGAGATGTTTTTGATGGTTGAAATTACGGTACCGACAGCCTTTTCAAACTTTCTGGGAGTAAATTATCCAAATTCTTTCTTTGGTTAAACTTCTGTCTTTTCAAGACCTTCTTTAATTTTCAGTCCTTCTTCTCAGAGGGCTCGAAAATGAGGGTAGTAATGTCCTGACATCATTGCTCGGACATGGGGTAAGAAGTTCTTCTTCACAATGATAACTTTCTCCTCTTCGGAAGATCGATTGGTCATGGTGGCTGGTTTCTCTCTCCACCTTACTATAAAGTTACTGACTGAATCCCTAGGATTCTACTTGAGCATTTCTAAATCACGGCAGGTAACTTCTAAATCCTCTTTGTACTTGTACTATGACATGAATTCATGGGAAACATCCTCCCAACTGCGGATTATGGACTCCTCGAGAGAGAAGAACCAACAGAGAGCACTACCCTTCAAGGTCTGTGGGAACATTTGGTCCGCCATTATTTCCTCGAAGGCGTCTAGGATAGTCATGGCTCGATAATAACTATGGAGATGAACGATCGGGGGTCCACTACACCCAAACTTCTCGATGTTGGGCATCTTAAAATTTTTTGATAACCTGGCTTTAGGATAGGGAGACATGTGGGTGTAGTTCATGTAGTTTCCAGAGGGTCTAACTTGGTCGAACTTCTTAGTCAACACCCTAAGGCCCTCCTTGACCTTGTTCAACTCTTCCTCCTTTGGATCAATGGTCATGGGTAAGTTAGCCCTTGGCTAGATAAGGTTTGACATATGGAGTTGGGCTGGTGGCAGCCCATTAGCAGAAGGAACACGTTGAGCATGCTGGTATTCCTCGAGAACCCAAATAGGCTCAGGTGCGGGCGGGCCCATAGTGTGAGGGAAGATGACCTCGAGCTCTTCGGGGACAGGGACCTAATTTCATTGCATCTCATGAACCTTAGTTTGAAGGCTATCAATCTTGGCAGTGAGCTGTGCTAAGATTGTCAAAAAATTTGGATGCATATTCGGTACTGGGTTTGTGTTCTCCACGGAAAGAGGATGAATCCCGAACTTAAAGTAAGTAGCGAAGGAACTGATGGAGCTTCGAGGTGGTTCGACTAAAGACCGAATCGAATAGGGAGCCAGGCTAAGGGTATGCGATTGACCTGAGAAGGAGAAAATTTGGGATTTATTTTTGGAAAAGATGAGAACAAAGATGTTTTTAGGTAAAGGGAAGGAAAAATATTTTTAGGATTTTTGATAAAAAAGGGGAAAATGTTTTGACACTTTTGATAAAGCAAGAAGGAAAAAATGAGAGACAGGTCTCATCATGATTATTATGTTTATTATATTCTCACTTGTATTAGGTTTACCTAAATGCAAAAATGAAATGTTGTACGGAAACCGATCTTGGAAAAATTAAGTTATAAAAATATGTAAAAATTATGGTTGAACTTGTTACTAGGCTTATGTGTAGGGTTTCGTTTTAAAAATTGCGTGAAAATTTGGGTATCATGTCGACCCATCATTTCGACAGAGTTTTGGGTGGAAACTGGCAAACTAAATATGAGTGCCCTAGGTTTGACTCATATATGCAGGTATACAGTTGTTGGGTTAATTGGAAGGTGTTCCCCCCTTTGGCATGACTT
Source organism: Sambucus nigra (assembly GCA_949130495.1). NCBI lineage: Eukaryota > Viridiplantae > Streptophyta > Magnoliopsida > Dipsacales > Adoxaceae > Sambucus > Sambucus nigra. Next base: position 538,703,975 of record OX422215.1, on the reverse strand, counting down.
CCACAATATACATCTTGCTTTTGAGGGTAATCGGTATGTATGGACAATCCATTTGATATACATGAGTGTATGTGAATTGCCTAACTATATACCTCATGGGGAAAGTGCGTGTGAGAACGAATTCGATATACTCGACATGCGTGAATGAGTTCCCTACGATATACCTCCCTTCATGACTTAGGTCAAGCGGTATGATGCAAAGGGAACCGTTTGATATACGTCGAAGGTACTTTTCTAATGGAAGGTGGGAGTCATATCGCTTAGGCTAACTGCGACCTTTCGGACCAGCGCCCATCACGATTTGACCCCCAGTTACAGGACAAAATTTTGGTGAGGTAGTGTGCAATATGCATGATTCTTGATTAGTATCTTATGGAAAGATAATCTTTATTGAACATGCTAAGCAGGGAATAAGGTATAAGTAAGTAAATCTATACTAAGCATGGATATGTGAGAGTGTGTGGTGTGCAATTATCTATAAGTGAGTGTGTGTTAATGAACCTAAGCATGGATCAACTACAAGTGGTATGTGATAAGTGTGAGTTAGCATGAATATATACAAGTGTGGTATATGGAGGTGTGTGTTAGTGATACCTAAGCATGGATTTCTAAGTGGTGTGTGTAACCTAGGGATGTAAGTGATCATAGGTGCACATGGTGTGAAGTGTACATGGAGAATTTCTACAAGTGTGTGTGTGAGTAGGATGCAAGCATGATGTATATATGTGCAAGAAATAATAGAGGAGAGAAAATGGTACATACAGGTAGGTGCAGATGCACAAAAGAAAACAAAACACCCATGCAAACAGAGTCTAGCCCTCTTATGAAAAAGTACCCAGTGGAGTCTCCACTGTGGCCATCCCGAACGAGATCGCGCACCAGGCCTCCTCCCCCTCTGCCCCTTTTGCTCAATAGAGGGGTAGATAGAGAAGGAAGGGGGATCGAAAGGTCTCACGCCCTTACTTAGGAATTCTTCGATCATCGTCAGTGTGAGGTAAATGTAAAACGATGGAGTCTCCATCCTATTTTTCACAAAACAGGCAAAAGAATATGTTATCGCCTCTAGAGAGCGTCATCAAAGACAAACAAATGCATACGAAACCAATAGTTCAAAGGTTCAGGGGTTAAGTTACGGAATAGGAAGGTGTTAGGCACCCATCCCTCCCTTTTGGTGTCTCATGGGCTAGTGTTATTATTTTCCTTTATTTCTCCGTGAAGTGTGTGTGCATGTATATATAATGGAGATTGGAATCTTTCAATTCATACCATAGGAAAGGTAGAGTGAGGTCATCCATAGGAATGTTCCTAAAATAATACATATAGAAAATATGATTTGTTCGTTTATCGTGATATGGATCATCATTATGAAAAGACAATATGTATTGGATGAAACACTAACAAACGTAATATGTATATTAATGCAAGAATATGATAAATGCGGAAATGGGGAATTTGGAAAAATTGGGGGATGTAGAGAAATTGGTAAATTAGAAAATTGAGGAAATTGGAAAATTTGAAATTGGACTCGAGTCTCGGGTTTTAATCTGAAGCGCCTACATTGCATATAAAGGCATCAATGTCCGCGCAGTTCGAATGAGGCATGGGGGTGGGGTTATCCCATAGATTCGAACAGGATTTTATTATGGGTGTATGTGTGGAAAAATGGGTTTTAGTTTTTGAAAAAGTGTGATGGATAATCCCGTTCGAAATTTATGGGTGTACCCCTATTTTTTTTTTAATAGAAAATAAGTATGTGCAATATACTAATAAAAATGTAGATATTAATGTGTATGAACTAAAGTAAGAATTGGATTATGAATCTAATGTAATTTATGCAAAAACAAGGAATTTAAAGATAGGTGGGAAGGATTTGGACCTTCTTTGATGCTTGATCTTTGATCTTGGATGAACTCCCTTGAATGTGAGATGAATGTTGGAATAGAGAGAATGAGATTTGATAAATTGGGTATGAAAAGGATGGGGATATAAATTTGAATAGAACTTCACATGGAGGAACTTCACTGATTTCGAGAGAATGATGCTGAAATCACTGATGATGATGGATCTCTGGGGTACTTTGGGAGTGAGGTCATGCCCTCTATTTAAAGGGTCAGGGGTGGGTCCGATTGGCATTTACCTAGTCTTTCCCATCGACAGGTGACTCTAGACACACTGCCGATAGGTAGGGAACTAGACCTACCAATTGGCAGTCTCATGCCGATTTTCCTAGAAACACGATCGTACAACGTAATCCATTGACCTGAATCGTGCATGGGGCATACCATAATAAAGGTACTTCAGATACCTTCAAGGGTCTTTAGATCGATCCCGGGTCTAGGATTTGAATTTGGGTCAAATGTGGCTCGAAAGAACGTCAGTCCTTCAGATGGGAGATCGTTCGACGAAAACGGATAGTTCGTCCGCATGGTAAGTTGGAATCGTGCACAGGGTGGACCGTTCGAAAGGTTAAGAGATGTACTTAGACATTCCAAAAAAATTCTCATTTCGAAAAGTTGACCATGGTCAACCGGGGCCCGGAAGCGCCCGGAGACCCCTTAGAGTAAAACGGATCATTCATCCGTACTGTAAGCCAGAATCCCGCACGGGGTGGACCATTCGAAAGGGTATTCAGTGCCTTTCAGAGATTCATTAAGTCTCATTTGAGCTGAAGAGTTTAATTTTGTCAAATGGATCCCGGGAGCGCCAAGTGGCCTCCAGATCGATTTTCGGAGGAAACGAATCGTTTCATGCACGGAGCAGACTGTTGGAAAGGCGTTTCAGTGACCTTTGAAGATTTAAAGAGATTTCCCTCTGATAATGAAGTTGATTGAGGTCAAGTCGGGCCCGAGAACACCCGGTGGCCTCCGAATCTATTTTCGATAGTAAAATGGTTCATTCGTCCGAACCGTTATACCGATTCGCGCACGGGGCGAACCATTGTAAAGGGTATTTAGAGCCCTTTGAAGATTCAATCAAATTTTACTCTGACGATAGAGTTTACCGGAGTCAAATTTTACCCAGGGCTCGGGAATGCTCGATGTCCTCTAGATCAGTACTCAGAGTGTGACCTAGGGTTTATAGTGAAGTGGGGAAGTGCTAGGGACCTAAGGAGAGACTTAGGGGGCCTATATTTTGGTGTATACACTAGTGCGATAACATCTACACCATTTACATACAATCTCACATAACACCAATGGTGACCCCTGCTAGAGGGGCAGTCGCAGCAACAGTAGTAACCGTAGAGGTGGCTCCACCACGGGAGGTGGCAGCGGAGCAAGTTTATGCAAAACCAATGAGGATTCCCATGGGAGATAGAAGTTGCGCCAAAGGTGGTGCTGACAAAAAAGTAGATGTCGTGTAACTCTCTTGTAAAAAAGTGGAGCTGGATGATTCATCATCAAAGGCACCTTAGAGGAGACTCTACTCACTTGTAAAATATAGATGCTGAAGAAAAAAAATAATGGAGCATTCAAGAACTATGTCTAAACATATCTTATTCTCAATCATTTAAGTGAACTGCCTTACTTTATTATTTGTTGAATATGTTAGTTCCACAAGTCTTAATTTATGTTTTACAATCATTTTATATATATGCCAGCGAATTTAATTGATAAAAAAAATCACATATGCTATAATTTCTTGAGATGCCCACCGATAAAATGGGAGAACATGTATAATAATTGTATGTCGGTATTGCTCGCTAAAAAATAATCATAAATAGAATTTCCCACCTTTAGTCGATTTCTCAATGAAAGCTACATGACTTGTCATTCAATCGAATTTTAAAATTATTGGTCACAATCATGTGCTAATAAATATCCGTACCTTTATTCAATGGCAGTTAGTTTTCATGATTACTATTTATGCATCTCTTATTACGAGGGAGTAAAAGATTTATGTAGTTAAAGCGTTTAAAAATAGTGATCAATTGATATTTATTATTTATTTTGTAGCACATCATGAGGTGTCCGGGTCAGCTTACGCGCACCTCGACTAATTTTCATTCGCAGTTCGTGGCTTCTGCTGGCCAAACATTATTTTGACAGTGCCAGGGATCAAACTCAATCCACCCCCAAGACTGTCCCAGTAACAGCCTAATATCACTGCGCCAAAATGCTTGATTCAATATTTATTATTTTATTAATAAAAAGGACAAAAGTTAGATATCACTTGATTGAGAATATTGACATGGTTGTTTCTTTTATATCAACAAAAAATATATTGGCGTGCAAGCATTAATTATAGGGCTCCCATCGTGTAGCTTTTACAGTCCTCTAATTAATATACACAAACACACACGCACACGCACACGCACACGCACACGCACACACACACACACACACACACACACACACACACACACACACACACATATATATATATATATATATATATATATATATATATATAGAGAGAGAGAGAGAGAGTGAGAGGTCCCCCAGTTTGAGGACCCTGAATGAGGTCCATTTTTTAAAATACTAAAAAAAATATTTTGGAGATGATTTTTTCTATGGTTTTTAAACATTTTAGTAGGACCATAAAAAAATAATCAGCTCAAAATGAATGTTTTTACTATTTTAAAAAAATCGATCAAACTTTGTTAGTTTTTAACAGCTTAAAACATGACACAGTTTGACCGATTTATTTAAAATAGCAAAAAAAATTATTTTGAGATAATTATTTTTTTATGGTTCTACTGAAATGTTTAAAACCCATAAAAAAAATTCGACCCAAAAATATTTTTTTTACTATTTTAAAAAAATGAACCTCATTCAGGGTCCTCAAACTGGGAACTCACTTGATCCTTTTCCCTGTATATATAATCTAGATGTGACTTACATGTTTAGGAGCACTTTATATTAATGTCTCTTATGTAAAAGCAGAAAAATATATTTTGACTAACATGTTATGATTTCTTAAGATTACATGTGGTAAGAGATGTGACCACACATTATAATTTTCTCTACAAGGTGTCTGCAAGTCTATACCGAAAAATGTAGATCCCCCACTACTTTTTAAATAATCCATATCTAAACCCTGCAATATTATCTTTTACTTCATACATCATCAAAATAAAGGATACACCTTTAGCAGTATAGTAAATAAATGATTTTTTTTCTTTTTCGTCCTTTAAAAGTGACGACAACTATGCTTTGCAGACAATAGTGTTGTAGAATGATAATTTACATTGATTTAAACGTTGATTATTGACTGCTGTGGATGAAGTTTTTGATATTGACCTTAAAAAAAACAAAAATATTAAAATCACTTCTAAACAGAAAACATAATCCCTCATGATAAGTTTATCAAACGGTGGATGACCAAAATCGAAAAACCCAAAGGAATGCCCACACCTCGCCGTCAAATTGAGAAGTGCCTACTCGTAAGATATCTCTCAAAGTAAAAGATTTACAAAGAAAAAAATCGATGTGAAGGCAAAAACCAGCATCACCTGCTCGCTTTTGGTCGAATTAATTATAAGTAATCACCTATACCAGAAACGAACTGCTCGTTTCTTAATATTCTCGTCGAGCATATGGTCTGCAAATGCACCCGAGTTGTTGGACTTGCCTAGTGGTCCAATAAGACCGCAACTGGATTAAATCATCTGGATTAAACCAACTGATACATATACACTTACTTATTAGTAGAAAGAGAGAGTGAGTCGTGGATTCCAACCAACTAGAATCACAATTACAATGTGAACAGTGGATCTACCATCAAAAACCACAAAATGATACGAATGATTCTATAATATTAAGAAGTCCTCGAGCAAGTGTACAAAGAGTGAAATATTGATTATGATGATAATAAATTAGTCGATATTTTGTGCACGAGTCTCTTGACACTACAAGACACTTTTGGACGAAGGGACTAATGTAAAGGGGTCTAGAAACAACAAAGTACGAGTTTTGAATTTTACCCTAAGTACTATATGATACATATGACCACCTTAAAACATAAGGATGAAAGTTAAACAATGTTGAGGTTGTTATAATCAACAAAAGTAACAAATATTGAAATATTTATAAAAATTTGAGTACACAACTCTCTCGTAAAACAAGAGACTTACGTACGAGAGGCCTAATGTAAAGAGGTACATGATAAATCCCTTAATTACCTAAGGGTGAAGTGATCAAATATAAAGAGGTAAGAAGGTTTCAAGAGAAACCCCTAAAGATACATGGCGTAGAGGTGCCAAGAGAAGTGGGTGTCGGTGAATGTGGTGCCAAGAGAAGAGGTTCCAAGAGAAGTTGTTGCCAAGTGAAGTGGTTGCCTAGAAAAGTGGGCTACAATGAATGAGAGGACAACTGAAGTGGTTACCAAGCCATCGTGGGGCCCTAAAGCAGCAAGGAGCTGCTCACAGAGAGACTCCAGTAATTTAGAGAGGGTACCATTTAAATGAGCAAAAGTCACTAGAGAGGGTGCTCTAAGAGGAACCCCAAGCTATCGCAGGGGTGCACTACGAGGAACCCCAAAGCAGTAAAGAGTTGCTCATAGATCAACTCCAAAATTTTAGAGAGAGTTCCACTTAAATGAGCCCAAGTCACTAGATAGGGAGATATAAGAAGTCCCCCAAGCTATCTAATGGGTGCTCTGCAAGGGACCCCAAAGAAGAAAAGCGCTACTCATAGAGAAACTCCAATATTTTAGAAAGGGGGTGCTCTGTGAGGGACCCCAAAGCAGTAAGGAGCTTCTTATAGAGCAACTTCAATCTTTTAGCGAAGATTCCACTCAAATGGTCCCAAGTCAGTAGAGAGGGTGCCCTAGGAGAAAGCACAAGATATTGAGGGGCACCCACTCATTAGCAAAATTATAATTAGCTTAGGGAGAAGAGATCCACCTTGAGTGGAATCCACCACGAGTGTCCCCTCTACCAAGATCAATACAAGAAGCTTCTTATGGAGAGGGGGTTTAAGACAAGTGACCCCTATGCCATAATCAATATAAATAATAGTTTATGGCGAGGGAGTCTACTTCAAGTGGTCCCTCTTCCAAGATCAATATAAGCATCAGCCTATGGTGAGGAGGTCCAATTTGAGTGACCCCTCTGCCAAGATAGGCATTGATAAAAAGTTTAGGTTGAGGGGGTACACTTCAAGTGGCCCATCTGCCAAGATTAATATAATAAAACAAGGACGTGGAGGATCACCACGAGAAACTCCTCTAAATAAGATTGGGGCCACAGAAAAAGGCGAAGTACGAGGGGGCTCACCATGAGCAACCACGCTATCTAAGATTAGAGTTCCAAAGAAAATCTAAGGACGAGGGGGCTCACCACGAGAAACTCCTTTACCCAAGAGTGAAGGCCATATATAAGGTCAAGGGAGAGGGGACTCACCACGTGCTGCCCATTTTCCCAAGTTGTGACCCTAGAAAAATAGGTAGGGTGAGGAGGTCCACCTTGAGTGGATCCTCTACCCCAAATCACGTACTACAAAAATAATAAAGGGAGAGGAGGTTAACCTTAAGTAGACTCATCCCTAAGACTTGTTACTAAGAAAATAATAAAGTACTAATGTTTACTTTCTTGAACAGGTATCTTTAGTTGAGCAAGAAGGGCTCAACCAGGCTAGTTGAGATCTCATGAGAGTTTTGGTTTGGTGGTTGAGAGACAAGATTTGTTGAGCAAGCTCAACCATTTAGGAGTTTAAGAAAGAGAGAATACTAGTAGAGGGAGACTAGGAGTCACTCAAGCACTTACACATCCTACGCTTAGTCATAAAAGGAGTTAATAGTCAAAGAGATACTCAAAAATGAAAACACTTTTTATAAAATTATTTTAGAGAGGGTAACACAAAAGGTCACTCTCAAGTTTTAAAAGTTTGTACTGCAAGTTACCGTTTGAAAAGATATTTACAAAATCATATATGTTGTCACCATTAGGAAACGTATCTAGTATTTGACTTTGGTTTGCACCAGGTGTCATCTATTAGAGGACACAGGCAACTGCAAATAGGTAGGGTACATTGCAAACCTCATCCCTTAAGTTCTCGCTCATTTTTTACACTCAAAAATTCCAAGTTAGCCCTGGTATGTATGATTAGGCTCAAATTCTTCCTAATTTAGCCCCTTAATTTAGAGACTTTTTTCATCTCGAATAATGTAAAATGAGTGTAATTATTGCATTTCCTTGACACTAACTCCTACTAATAAGTACATCTAGTTTCGTGTATTTTTACTAAGTTTTACAGGTATTTGAAGTATTGAGGAAGAAAGAAACTGGATAAGCAATGAGCAAAGTCAAAGAAGGAAAGTAAAAGGGTAATTTCATAAATTTATAGCCATCATCCGGAGTTGAAGCCAACTAGAGAGTTGAAGAGAAATCAATTTTAAGAACTTTGGAAGAAATGGCAAGTTAATCCGAGCTACAGTGATCAAGTTACGAAGATTTGAAGTTGAAAAGGAAACAAGAAAAAGACCCCTGGATGAGAAAGACACCCGGTTCAGACCTTTTATTGGAAAAAGATTTGGACCGCCTCAAAAGAAACGTTCTATCACAAAATAGAGGTCGATTTGAACCTTTTTCCAGAAAAGGATCCGGACCGCCTTGGAAAAAATCCCCTGTCTCAAAAAGGAGGGTGATCCGGACCTTTTTCTAGAAAAGGATCCGAACCACCTTAAATGATGAGGAACACTGTCTCGAAACAATGGGAGATCCGAACCGCTTTGGATTTTCTTTATTTTTTATTTTTTTTCTCAAAGTTTTTATGGGTTCAAACTCTTGTAAATTTCGGAGCTATTTTATTCTAGTTTGTTACATAATAATAGGAGTTCATTTTTTTAGGTTACTAATTATGAGTAGAGGTTTTCGGTAGCCAAAAAAACCCTACTTTCAATAAGGAGGAGTGCTTTAAGGATTGCACTTTAATTTTCTTCAATACAAGTAATGTTATTCATTTAATTCTTCAATAGCTAGCTTGATTCCTGGTTTGATTATGCATTTCTCTTTTCCTCTTTTTTCTTTAGATTTGATGTTTTATTTCTTAAAAACCATGTTTTTATCTAAGTTAGTCATGTCTAGCTAATTTTCTAAGGTTGGGATGCACGAATCCAGCCCGATGTTCTTTACAAATGCGTAAAATTAAATTTCAAATTAAGTAATTGATTCAATCGTGTTGTGTGGTGATCACAACCATTGTAAGGATTTTGATCCCGTTTGTCCTAGGTAACCGGGATGCTTAAGAGTGCAACACGCGTGTAGCTACAATGACATCGCTTTGTTCTTGCCTTTGATTTCATATGGTGCGGGCTACAATCCCTCATATATGGAATGCTTAGGATTAATAAAGACCAGGTTTTCTCAATTAATTCAATTCATAATTTGGTTTTAACATTAGAAAATGAACTAGGGTTGGAGGAGTGTATCCTAACTCATTTTTTTCTCACTTGCAAAATTTTTAGTTAAAGCCTAATTTCATAAGTAGTTTAATAAGCATTTCATTAGTTAATCGCATGTTCAGTAGTTAGATTTTCTTTTTCCTCTGAGTTAGCACACATCTACCCCAAAAGTCATCATCTTTTCTTTTCTGTTTCGTTTTTAGAGTCAAGTTAGGATTCTCGTTCTTCCCATCGTCGTCATGATTTCATCGTCCTATTTCCCTACGGATTCGACCCCAACTTACCAGGATTATTACTTGAGCGATAGGCTTGCACTTGACCCTAGATAGCATGCACACAACACATTTGTAGTCGCGTCAAGTTTTTGGCACCGTTGCTGGGGATTTATGTGTACTTACGTTAAATCGAGTCAATCTAAAGCTTAGACCAAAAATTCAAAAAATAAAAATAATAAAAAAATCATCCCTCAAAAGCCTTTAATGCAAAATCCAGAACAAACTCAAACTCTTCAAAATACTCCAACCCGAATTCACGAAAATCCAATCGTTGAGTATAACTCTGACTGTCCCCACACACCTAGTGTTCCACAGTTTTGGGTTCCACCTGCTACCCTTGAGAACTCTATTGCTAGTTACATGCTGATTCAACCCTCAAGTCACACATCTAGGACACCGAGTGAGTATTCCAAGACTTTTGAAGAAGGATTAATGTCTTACGCCGCTAGTTTCGGAACTAGAAAGGGAAATTCACCCTATCATCCCATAAAGACTTACTCTTTCCTGAACGAACTATCACCCTTGGTTGCATTTTAGTCCCGTATAATGTCGGTCAGTTCCACTTCCGCAATGGGATGATACAGATTCTCCCTACTTTTGATGGCATCGATTCGGAGAAACCATGCCTTCACATAAGAGAGTTCAAAGAGGCGTGCGACACATTTAGTGACCAAGCTTGCACGCAGGATGTCGTTTGCCTAAAGCTTTTTCCTTTTTCCTTAAAGGATAAATCCAAGACCTGGTTATGGTCTCTACCCCCGAACTCCATGATTTCCTAGAGGGATATGCAATCCAAGTTTATCTCAAAATTCTACCCACATCACAAGACCAACTCTGCTAAAAATTAAATCCAAGGTTTCTGAAAACACGATAATGAGCTTTTTGACAAGTGTTGGGAATGTTTCCAAGAGTTGGTAAGTGCATGCCCCCATCATGGTTTTGAAAAACATCATTTGATCTCTTTCTTCCATAATGGGTTGACAGTGGCTTCCAAACAACTTGTGCAAAAAATGTGTTAAAGACCTTTTTGGTAGTTAGACTCCAGCGATGCCGAGGCCCATCTTAAGTATGTCGCAGAGACTACTCAAGCAAGTGACACATATGATCCTAATACCCAAGCCTGACCTAGACAAGCATCTATCTCTCCGAATGTATCCGGTCTATACCATTTGGATAGTAATACCTTAATAGACCGTCGATTCGATCAGTTTTAGAGAGATATGAATGATTTGCTTGATAGCCGGTTGAGAGATATCTTCGTATCCAATAGTGTTTTGAAAGAAAAGGTGTGTGCTATCTATGAGGTGGGCCACACCACAAAGGCATGCCCGACGATTTCGACCTACAAGGCCATGCACACCGAGCAGGTGGATGACATTAGAGGATTTAAGGGAAATTTTAATGCCCCACATGGGAACTCGTACAATCCTTCGTGGAGAAACCATCCAAGTTTTAATTACGGACAACCATAAGCTGCGATGAACCACATTCACAAGGTGTCCCACCTCCACCGCCTCCTCAATTTCAGTAAGCACCACCTCCTCCAGCTCCGTATATTTCTCCACCCCGGAGGAACCTTGAGGATACAATAAAACAGTTCATCAACTCCCAGAATGAAACCGATGCCATATATGATCGCATGTTCGCCGATATGAATGCGAACATCTCCAAGTTACAATCCTCGTTGAGTATCCAATAGAAGGGCAAGTTTCCTGCCCAGGGCCAAAGACCTCCCTAAGGTCAACCTAGTGTTAGCTCCACCTCTACAGCACATTTGGAGCATTTCCAAGCGGTAACCACTCTTTGTAGTGGGATAATTGTTGATTTATCACCTCCCCCACACGACACTTTGAAAGTCAAGGAGAATTCCCTCGACACGGAAGAGGCAGAAGATATCCCCTTGAACGAGAGTGAAAAGGAAGACACTAGTGAGCTCGAGGTAGTTGTAAAACCACCCTCTGCTGCGCCATTAACTTAAAGATTGGTCCCTTACCACAAAAGGACCATAAGTGATGAAGTGCTAGAGGTGCTTAAAAACGTGAAATTGAACCTACCTTTCCTCGATGCAATAAGGCAAATTCCAGCCTATGCAAAAGTCATAAAAGACTTATTGACAGTCAAGAGGAGGATGGAGGTAAAGAAAAATGTATTTCTGGCATAGAACATGAACTCAGTTCTTCTTAACGATCTCCCACCCAAATATAAATATCCCAGTGCACCCACCATTTCCTGCACCATTGGAGAGAATAAATTGGAAAAGGCCTTACTCGATTTGGGGGCAAGTGTTAATCTCCTCCCCTATTCCATTTATAGGCAACTAAATCTGCGCGACCTTAAGCCCACAAGGATCACTCTCCAATTAGCAGATCGAACCGTGATGATACCAAGAGGTATAGTTGAGGAAGTGATAGTCCAAGTGGACACTTTCTACTTTCCCATAAATTTTGTTATTTGGGGCACGGAGCCCTCCTTCGCCTCACGGAATCATGTTCCCATAATTCTTGGGTGCCCATTCTTAGCTACGACTAATGAATTAATTAATACTCTAAATGGGAAAATGCAACTCACAGTTGGGAACATGACATTGGAGACTAACATCCTCAATATAGCCCAACATGCAGGGGAAGAAGATGATCTTCACGCGGTGAGCTTAATTAATGAGATCGTAGAAGAACACATCGAGGATAATTTATGTGGTGACGCCGTACAGGCTTGTTTAGTGTCTAGTCGTGAGAGCAAGGGAACTTTTTAGAGAGAGGTTGAGGAGTTGAGGGAGCTACTTGATGAGAGAGCATCAGACGAGGACGTAATGGACGTAAGTTGGGTTTCTCTATTTGAAGAGTTACCACTGAGCGAAGCACGCACGATTCCCTCTAGTGACACATTCATGACTCTCGAATTAAAGAAACAACCGTCCAACGTTAAATATGCTTTACTAGGAGAGGGTGAGACATTTCCAGTTATCGTCTCCTCTAGCTTAGATGACGAGCAGGAGGGTAAGATATTAAAGATCTTGAGGAAGCACCAAGGTTCTTTTGGTTGGTGTATAGATGATCTAAAGGGGATAAGCCCTTTAAATTGCACTCACAAGATTCACCTCGAGGAGGATGTGAAGCGCTCGAGAGAAATGCAAAGAAGGATAAACGCCACTATGAAATAGGTGGTGAGGGCCGAAATCATCAAATTGTTGGATGTTGGGATTATCTATCCAATCTCAGATAGCAAATGGGTGAGCCCTATTCAAGTCGTCCCGAAGAAGTAGATCATGATAGTGATCGAAAATGCCAAGGGAGAGCTAGGTCCCCAACGTAACACCACTACGTGGCGCGTTTGCATTGATTATCAGAAACTCAATGCCAGAACTAGGAAAAACCATTTCCCCTTGCCATTTATCGATCAAATGCTTGAAAGAGTAGAGGGACACCCTTACTATTGCTTCTTAGATGGTTATTCCGGATATAACCAGATTGAGGTCGATGTACTTGATCAAGAGAAGACGACCTTCACTTGTCCCTTTGGTACATTTTCTTATAAACGTATGCCATTCGGCTTGTGTAATGCACCGGCGACCTTTCAAACGTGCATGTTGAGCCTATTCAGTGACATGGTTGATAGAGGGCTAGAAGTGTTCATGGATGACTTTAGTGTTTGTGGAACCTCTTTCGATCTATGTTTAGCCAATCTTGAGAAAGTACTAGCCCAATCTGTCGAGAAGAAATTAGTGCTGAATTGGGAGAAATGCCATTTCATGGTAACTGAGGGCATAGTTCTTGTCCACATAGTGTCATCCAAAGGGATCGAGGTTGATAGAGCAAAAATCGATGTCATAGCTGACCTACCCCCACCAAAATCGCTAAAAGACGTGCACTCTTTCTTAGGCCACACGGGGTTTTATAGAAGGTTCATTAAGGATTTTAGCACCATAGCTAGACCCTTAAGAAACCTTCTTATAAAGGACACCCCATTCGAATGAACTAAAGCATGCCAAATTTGTTTTGAAAAATTGTAAAGCATGCTCGTGTTCCCCCCCATCATGCAAGCTCCGGATTGGTCCCTACCATTCGATCTCATGTCTGATGCTAGTTATTAGGCGATAGAGGTTGTCTTGGGCCAAATGAAAGATAAAAAAATCTCATGTCATCTACTACGCTAGCCGGACTCTTACCCGACCACAACTCAACTACTCCACCGCGGAGAAAGAATTGTTAGCGGTAGTTTTTTCTCTAGACAAGTTTTGGTCCTATCTTATCGGTTCCCCCATCACCTATTTTACCGACCATGCGGCTATAAAATATCTCTTTGCAAAGAAAGACGCAAAACCGTTCCTCAAAAGATGGATCCTACTCCTACAAGAGTTTAATCTCTCCATTAAAGACAAAAAAGGAGTAATAAACATCGTCACCGATCATTTATCACAGATTTTATCCAACGTATTTAGTGATCCTACAGCCATAAATGAATACTTACCCGATGAGAAACTCTTTGCCACCTCTTCGTTGCCCTGGTTTGCGGACGTAGTGAACTATCTTGTCATGGGAGCCGTCCCTCCCGATTGGACACCGTAAGATAAGAAGAGGTTCATCACTTAGTCGCGCATGTTTTCCTATGATGATCCATTCCTTTTTAAATATTGCCCCAACCAAATCATCTAACGATGCAGACCGATTGACCAAATTCCAAAGATCATCCAATTCTGTCATTTGGAAGCATGTGGAGGACACTTTTCTGTGAAAAAGGTAATCGCTAAGATTCTCCACTGCGGCTTGTACTGGCCCACAATGTTCCGGTATGTTACCAATTATTGCAAATCTTGCGACAGATGTCAACGAATGGGGGCGATTACCCGACAAGACATGATTCCATTATCTCCGATACTCATTACTAAGATCTTTGATTGCTGGGGTATTGACTTCATGGGCCCTTTTCCACCGTCTTTTGGCTACCTATACATCCTAGTCGCGGTAGACTATGTTTCTAAATGGGTGGAATCTATAGTTACCAATACTAATGACAATAAAGTGGTGATAAGATTCCTGCAGGAACACATACTTTCTCATTTCGGTGCGCCTAAAGCGATAATCAGTGATAACGACATGCACTTTTGTAACAAGCCGATTGATAAGCTTATGAAAAAGTATGGTGTCATTCATAAGGTTGGAATGATATTCACCCACAAATGAATGGGCAAGCCGAGTTAGCAAATCGTGACCGTCAATCATAACCGGAAAGATTGGTCCCTTCGATTAAATGATTCACTATGGGCCTACCGTACTGCATACAAGAACCCACTCATAATGTCCTCATTTCTCTTTGTTTATGGAAAACCTTGTCATCTTCCTGTTGAGTTGGAGCACAAAGTTTACTGGGCCATCAAGAGGTTAAATTATGATATGGATAAAGCCGGTGAAGCTCGTAAGCTTCAACTGATCGAGTTGGAAGAGATACGCAATGGTGCGTATGAGAATGACAAGATTTTAAAAGAAAGTATGAAACTCAAGCATGACAAGATTATTCGACGAAAAGAGTTTCAACCCGAACAAAAGGCACTCCTCTATAACTTTCTGCTTCATCTATTTTTGGGAAAAATTGTGGTCTCGTTGGACTGGCCCATTCATTGTTAAGACCGTGTTTCCCGATAGAGCTGTGGAATTGGAAGATGCAAGGGGGGGGGGGGGGGAATATGTTCAAAGTCAATGGAAAATGCCTAAAGGCCTATCTAGAGGTGTGCGTAGAGGATGTCGACGCCATTTGGTTGTCGGACCTCGTCTATGAAGCAGAGTGAACTGAAATTGAGAGGTCGTTGCACCCCCAACACGTATGGGGTGATTCTTGTGTATAGTAGTCAAGTGTAGCTTATGATAGGGTAGGTAGGTTCACTATATGGGTGTCGAGAACATTCGTAGGTAGGAAGCATACACGTTGAGACTGTCTCGGGATTTGAAAATAAGGGTTGAGCATAAATTAAGGTCATGACCATGTTGAGAGTAGGTGGGAATGCCTTAGAAGTATAAGAGAGGGTTAAAAATGGATCAGAGCAGAGTCTATCATAAAAAGGCACCCGGTTTGGACCGCCCCTGGGCACCCGATCCGAATCGCTTTAGGATAATTGAAAAATAAAAATAAGCCTGACGATCCGGACCGCCCCTAGGCACCCGGTTCGGACCGCCTTCTGAATTTCTTCAAATGATTCCCTAGGTGCATCCCTCCTCCCCCAACCCCTTCACTTCCATCCATTTCGTCTCTCCCACCATTTCCCTCCCAAAAATAACTTCCCTTTACCTCCTTCTCTTTTCCCTCCAAATCCACTTCTTCCCACCTAAAAACCCACTTATAAATACATCCCCTACTCCCCCCCCCCCCCCCCCCCCCCCCCCCAATCTCTCCCACACCAAATCCTCTCAAGAAATTCTCCTACCTTACCTCTCAAGCAATTATTTTCATCCACTTTCTCAATCCATGGCTTCCCAAGACAGACCCACCAAATACAATTCCGTCTCTATCATCGATAATAACCCCGCCGACTACCGCTCCGACCAAGAAATGCGGTGGGGTGAGGAATATTTTGGGCATACGCAAAAAATCCAAGTAGAACGGGCTATTCTTTGGGATGAACTATCCAATTCTATCATTAATTTATTTCGTCCTAAGAGTTGGTGCCTCTTCTTGCATGAGCCTCACAACGTCGTTTGGGCTGCGGAGGTTTGAGAATTTTATGGCACCCTCATACGCACCGGTGAGTTCATGGTTGAAGCGCGAATTCGGGGGCAACGCATCCCATTCTCTTTGCTAAAAATAGCCGAGAAGCTCGCTGAAAAAGACGTCCCCAATCCCGCCACTTTTGTCTACCCCAATAACTCCCAACCGCTCGAAAAGGATGTCCTCATTGAGCTTATCGTGCCCGGGAAAGTCTGGCACAAGGATGCTTTTCGGGTCGATAAATTCAGCAAAAAGGTACGCCTCACTTTTCAAATAGTGTGCGGGAATTTGGCAGGAAACACTTGCGTACCACCCCTTTGACCGCAACTCGTCCATCAACCTAGCGCATATCATTTTCCGAGATGTCCACTTTGCAACGGTGGATGAAAAGGTCATTACTCCTCTTCCCTATGCCCTGTTCATTATCTCCGTTCTCGTTGATCACCTTTTCGATAATCATGTCGGGACTCTTCGTCTCCCAAACTATTTTGAGGAGGCCACCCGGACTAAAAGCGAGAAACAAAGGGTCATTCTAAGAGGCCGAGAAGATGTAGAGTATGATGAGGACGAGAGTAGCGAGGAGGAGGAAGCAACGACCGATGTCGATATGGGGGATCTAAAGGTGGGGTCCGATGAGGACGAAGAATATTATGATTTCGAGACCCACGATAATGATTTTGATGCGCGCCTCACCGCCTTTGAAATAAAATTTGATGGGTTTGTAACTCAATACATGAAGGATCAAGCGGCTAACGAACACGCTTACCAACGCGATACGAGCATGGTTCATCGTCTTCAAGCTCTTATGTATCAACTCAATTTTGGTGGGCCCCTTTCGAGCTACTTTTATGATCGGTACAACCCAAGCGCGCCCGGAAGCTCCAATCCCCCACCCAAGTTAATAATGTGTTTGGTGATTGTGTAAGTTGTAATTTTGTTGTTTTGCTTATATTATTGTATGCTCTTTCCTTATGATGTACCGCAGTCCTTATAAATAAAAACCCGCATTTTCTCCATTTGTTTATTTTATTTATCGCACTCTTATTTTGCCTTATTTAGATTTTAGTCCTTTTGATTGAGGACAATGCAAAAGTCTAGGTTAGGGGGGGGGGGGGGTGACGAGTGCGTATTTTTGAAACTTCACAAATTTTCAAAATGTCAAAAATATTAGAAAAATTCAATATTTCTAAATTTTTTTTTGAAAAACTCAGAAAAACCAAAAATATTTTTCTTCAAAATAAATAAAAATTGGAGTTTAAAATTTTCAAAAATATCATTAAATTTGGTTTAAAGTCTCAAATTGTAAAAATAAATTACACAAAGCTGAAATTGACCAAAGATGGAAATTGAGTGAACATGGAATACTTAACGAATAAGTGTGGAGATTAACCAACCCGATGAGATTCGAGCCTATCCTTTTTTGTGAGTTTATAAATCAATCTGAGTTAATGGTTAACTCAAAGCTCTATTTAGCATTTACAAAAGTCATTGAGGATCTCAATTCCTTTGTTTTGATCAGTTGCGGGAAACGTGTGAGATGTTGTCTTGAAAAATGCGCTAAATGAATCTCAAAACTAAAATTCACCTCAAAATGCATATGGTAGCGCAATTAATAATTGGACAATGAAGTAGGCCCTCGTTTGTTACCCAAAAATATTGGCCAGAAAAAGTCGTGAAATTTTTTCCCTTTGCTAACCAATTTGAGCCAACTAAATTTTTCCCTCTTCGTTTGTCTACCCGAAAAAACTAAATGCCCCAGAATTAAGAAAAGTGAAACCCCAGAATTTTAGTCCAATTAGTGCAAATAAAAAGGGACAAGACAAATAGAACATGCTCAACAAAAATAGCAAGATAAGAAAAATGTGAATTTTTTTTTTGAGCAAATGCCCGACTCAGTATAATGGACATTTTGAGAAAATTTTCCAATTTCGAATTTTCCAACCAATTCCGTGTTACCCAATACACCTTAAGAAAAACTCGAAAAGTCCTAACCGAGTCCAAGTGGAAAAATGGGTTACCGCGTGGAGAGATAATGCACAAAAAGATAATGAAAGATATTAAAGGCATAACATAGAGGCGATGTTTCTCGTTTTCTTGTAATCGTATTCTAATGATGAGATCTTTTTACTCTATAAATTTCCACCATTTCAATCTAGTATGCGTGAATTCGTGTTTCAATGCATTTACTCTTTATGACACACATACCGAGAGAATAGTTTCATTTCTGAGTGATTTGTTTGAGAGAGGACCCAGTGAAAATTTGAATGAAAATGAATTTTTGGATAAGTAACGTAATGGTCAACCGGTGAAAATTCGCGGTTAAATTTCTGGCTTTGCACACACGCACTATGACTTAAGACTCTTGAACATGAATTGATGATGACTATTTTCTGGAAAAGTTTGAATTATATAATTTTTTTTTATTTTGAGTTTTCTTCGAGTCGAATTTTATGGGTATATTTACTCCAAACCCTCATGAGACACAACTCATCCTACTAGGGTGACCTAGGGGTTTAAAGGCTTGTTGCATACGCTCAATGCAATCGCTTGCCCGTGAAAGTGGTAATCTATCCAAATAAAATGAAATTTGTGAGAGTTGACCCATAGTAACATTCTTTTACATTGCTCGGGAAGCACAAAGTTCTAACTTAGGGGGATTTGATTAGGCTCAAATTCTTCCTAATTTAGAGACTTTTACCTTCTTGAATAACATAAAATGAGTGTAATTATTGCATTTCCTTGACACTAACTCCTTCTAACAAGTACATCTAGTTTCATGTATTTCTCATAAGTTTTGTAGGTATTTGAAGCATTGAGGAAGAAAGAAATTGGATAGGGAATGATCAAAGTCAAAGAAGGAAATTCAAAGGGTAATTTCGAAAATTTGTAGCCATCATCCGGATTTGAAGCCAGCTAGAGATTTGAAGAGAAATCAATTTTAAGAACTTTGGAAGAAACTTCAAGTCAAACCGAGCTCCAGTGATCAAGTTACGAAGATTTGAAGTTGATGAGGAAACAAGGAAAAGACCCATGGATGAAAAGATACCCGATCCGGACTTTTTATTAGAAAAGGATCCAAACAGCCTCAAAAGAAAAGTTTTGTCCTAAAATAGAGGGAGATTTCAACCTTTTTCTAGAAAAGGATCCGGACCTCTTGGAAAAAATCCTCTGTCTCAAAACGGAGGGCGATCCGGACCTTTTTTCAGAATGGGATCCGGACCGCCTTAAATGCTGAGGAACACTGTCTCGAAACAAGGGGAGATCAGGACCGCCTGCCCCGATCAGTTCGGACCGCTTTGGACTTTTTTCAATTTTTTTCTCAAAGTTTTTATGGGGTTAAACTCTTGTAAATTTCGGAGCTATTTTATTCTAGTTTGTTACCTAATAATAGGATTTCATTTTTTTTTGGTTACTAATTAGGAGTAGAGGGTTTTGGTAGCCAAAAGACCCTTGTTTCAATAAGGAGCATTGCTGTAAGGATTGCACTTGAATTTTCTTCAATACAAGTAATGTACTTCATTTAATTCTTAAATAGTTAGTTCGTTTGATTGCTGGTTTGATTCTGCATTTCTCTTTTCCTCCGTTTTCTTTAGATTTGATGTTTTTTTCCTTAAAAACCATGTTTTTCTCTAAGTTAGTCATGTCTAGCTAATTTTCTAAGGGTTGGGATGCATGAATCCAACCCAATGTTCTTTACAAATGTGTAAAATTAAATTTTGAATTAAGTAATTGATTCAATCGTGTTGTGTGGTGATCACAATCAGTGTAGGGCTTTTGATCCCATTTGCCCTAGGTAACCGGGATGCTTAAGAGTGCAACGCGCGTGTAGCTACAACGACACCGCTTTGTTCTTGCCTTTGATTTCATATGGTGCAGGCTATGATCCCTCATATATGTAATGCTTAGGATTAATAAAGACTGGGTTTTCTCAATTATTTCAATTCAGAATTTGGTTTTAACATTAGGAAATGAACTAGGGTTGGAGGAGTGTATCCTAACTCATTTTGTTCTCACTTTCAAACTTTTCAGTTAAGGCCTAATTTCATAAGTAGTTTTATAAGCATTTCATTAGTTAATTGCATGTTCAGTAGTTAGATTTTCTTTTTCCTCTGAGTTAGCAGACATCCACCCCAAAATTCATCATCTTTTCTTTTTAGTTTCGTTTTTAGATTCAAGTTAGAATTCTCTTTCTTTCCATCGTCGTCATGATTTCATCATCCTATTTCCCTGCGGATTCGACCCTGATTTATCGAGATTATTACTTGAGCGACATGCTTGCACTTGAGCCTAGATAGCACGCACACTAAAACATATTTATAGTCGCGTCAATGTACCTATAAATAGGACCTCTAGTAAGTTCAAGATAAGAGAGAGATAAAAAAACTCAAGTTATACTACTACTCTGTCAAGATCACACTAAACCTAGTATTCTCTCCCTAGTCTCTCTCTAAGTGTTGTGTGCTTGTCTGTTCACTCCCATCATTCTATGGAGATTTTTTTCTTCAAGTTATCATTATTATTTGTGAAGTTTCATATTTGTAGGGAGAGGTTCACAATATTTACCAGAAATAGAAGCTTTACATACCCATATATTCTTGAGACCATGAAGGAAGAGTCCGTTGGAGTGGGTTACGCCTCACCCATTCCAGTTTCTTATTAGACCTTAGTCACACTATCCCATAAAATTCTCATTGTGGTGTCCCCACTTCATGCATAATAAAGTAATAACCTTGGAACAAAATTTACTCTCCATACGGTCCAGAATAGCTATGGGTCTCTCCCCGTAAGTCGCGTCAGGCTGAAGCTCTATCTTGTCGAGGTCTATATGCTGGTAAGCTATCTAATCCGTAAGAAATCTTTGTAATGCCGAAATATAGAAAAGTTATAAATCCTCTACAAATGATCCAGTAATGCCAATCGATACGCCAATGGTCAAATCCCCTCAACGATAGGTAATGGTCCCACATACCGAGGATCCACCTTCCCTTTATTCCTAAATCACATCACTCCTTTCATGGGAGAAACCTTAATTAACAGCAGATTACCAACCTTAATATCCAAGTGTCTCATGTCTGCATTGACATAACTTTTTTATTTATTTTGGGCAATTCGAATCCTAGCCTGAATCATCTCCATCTTCTTTGAGGTATCCTAAATGAACTCTGGTCCGATAAGTTTGTTATTCCCCACTTCCAACCAATATGAGGGTGAACGATAAGGCCTCCTATATAATGAATCAAAAGGTGACATCCCAATAGTTAACTGATAACTGTTGTTGTAAGCAAACTCCACCAATGGTAAGTATTTCTCCGAAGTACCTTTGAAGTATAAGATTGACATTCTCTAAATATCCTCCAACATCACGTTTACTCTTACTGTCTGACCATCTGTCTGTGAGTGGAACAAGGTACTCAACCTCAAATCCACCCCCAATGCCTACTGGAAACTCTTTCAAAGATGGGACAAAAATTTCTTGTCCCTATTCGACATGATATTGAGAGATACCCCATGCAACTTCATAATCTCTGCAAGAAAAATCTTGGTATACTTCTCTGAAGTATCGTCTGTCCGAACTTGCAAAAAGTGGGCTACCTTTGTCAAATGATCAATAATCACCCAGATAGAATCGTGTACCTGCTATGATGTAGGTAACCCTACGATAATATCCATAGAAATGCTCTTTTATTTCCACATCAGTATTTCAAGAGGCTGTTGAACACCAATTGGTCATTTATGGTCCACATTCACCAACTGGCATGCGACACATTTAGACAAAAAAAAGGCTATGTCCTTCTTCCTGCCTTCCCACCAATATTAGTGCCTCATGTCATGGTACATCTTATCTCCATTGGGATATACCATAAAACGTGATTTGTGAGCCTCTATTATAATGGCTCACCGTAACTCCTCATCCTTTGGAACCACTAACCTGCCTTGGAATTTCAATCCACCATCTGAGCCAATCGAATAGTACTCTTCCTCTTCTGGTAATAATTGATTGGCCTTTTCGAGGAAAAGATGGTCCCATGCCTGTTTCTTCACGGCCTGAATGATGATCTTGGGTGTGATGGTAAGAATTGTCATAAAATCACATGACACCTTATCATTAGTAGGAAGTGATATCCACTTCTCCTTTTACACCACTGCTAGCACAACTGTCAGCTTACATCCTAAAGCATTTGCTACAACATTTGTCTTCCTTGAGTGATACTGGATATCAAACTGGTAGTCTTTTACAAACTCAAGCCATTTTTGTTGTCTCATGTACAACACTCTGTGCGTAAGCAATTAGTATAGGCTCTTGTGGTCTATAAACAACTAAAGTTTCTCCCCTGAGAGATAATGCCTCCAAATATGTAAAGAAACACCATGGCTGCTAACTCCAAATCATGGTGGGGTAATTACGCTCATGTGGCTTAAGCTTTTGGGAATCATAATCTAGCGTCCTCTCCTCCTACATTAATACCTCTCTAAGTCCTCTCAAGGATGTATCCGTAATTACCTTATAGTCAATCCCTCCCTGAGGCAAAGCAAGTACCGAAGTCAAAGTCAATATGGCCTTCATCTCGTCAAAAGCCTACTGATACGCATCATCCCAAATAAATAATACATCATTCCTTGTCAAATTCATTAAAGGACCGGCTATCTTCGAGAACCCTGAATGAACCAGCGATAATACCCTGTTAATCTCAAAATACTACACACCTCCACAGATTTAGTTGGCTTCCCCCACTCTATCACTATAGAAACCTTTCCTAGATCCATGGATATCCCCCTCTGAAATACTACGTGGACTAAGAACTAAACCTTCTGTAATAAAATCCACACTTCTCAAACTTAACAGAGAGTTGATGGTCTTGTAATCTTTATAAGACTACCCGTAAATGTTGTGCGTGCTCCCCTGTGGTCCAAGAATAAATCAATATTCCATCTATGAATACGATGACAAATTGATCTTAAAAGTCCCTGAACATCCTATTCATCAGGTCCATAAACAATGTCGGTGCATTGGTCAAGCCAATAGGCATAACCAAGAACTCATACGATCCGTATCTCATCAGAAATGTTATTTTTGGGACATTTTTCTCTCGAATCCACAGTTGATGGTACCCCGACCTCAAATCGATCTTAGAAACATATGATGCTTCCCTCAGTTGGTCTAACATATCATCAATATAGGGAAACTGATACTTATTCCGTATAGTGACCTTATTCAACTCCTTGTAATTAATGCAAAGTTTGTACGATCCATCCTTCTTTTTAATGAACAAAACGGGAGCACCCCAAGGTGAAGTACTCCCACGAATATTTCCTTCATCTAGTAACTGTTGAATATGATCTCCAAGCGCTCTCATCTCCAAAGGAGACATGCGATATGGTTCATGTACGATGGGTATCGTACACAAAATTAAGTCAATTATAAACTTGATCTCCCTACTTGGTGGAAATCTTGGAATCTCTCCAAATACATCTAAAAGCTCTCTGACATTCGGGATGGAGTCTAGAGGGATAATGACCTCAGCAAAACTCTCATCCTCAATGAAATACAAATGCGTTTTCTCCCCCCGAATGGTGTTCTTTCCCCCGAGTACGACATCATAACTAAGTACATCTCTTGCCACCGAATGTCAAAGACGATAGGCCTACCATAACAATGAACATAAGATTGGTATGTAGCTAACCAATCCGTCCCTAGGATAACATCATACTCAGACATATCTAACATAAGTAAGTATACCATAAACTTAAGTTGCCTAATATCAATCCTTATACCTCTACACACTGAACATATAGGTGCTCCTCTACCCACGAGTGAATCAATATAAAGTACTATGTCAGATGAGAAATCTATCATCCTAAATTCACGAGCAAAGATAGTACTAACAAATGAATGTGATGCACTACTGCCAATTTAAATTCACCCTACACTCCCAAAGATAGGTAACATACCCTCCACTACATGTACTAATATTGGTCCCTTTTTCGGTGCAACATGATACACTTGTCCAAATTGTAACTATGGTTGTTTCCCCTTAGGTAGGGTTGTTGGAGCTGATAGTGTTGGCACTATAATCCCTGGTGGGGCTGGAAACTACTGACATTGCCCCTATGGTGTCTGATCCTCCCTGTTCCTATGCTCCCCCATTACCTCGAGGGCACCTATTTTCTATATGATCCTTCTCTTCACAAACATAGTAATCCTTGAGAACTGACGTCTATCCGGTTATTGGCCCTATTGGCCTCAACCTTAATGACACTGGACCTAATGGCCTCTCCGTTACTGGCCTTGTCCCTTATTGCCCTGCTTGTTTCGATAATCAGAACCCCTGTGCCTCTTATACTGATCACCATCCCGTGACTCCTTAAAATTTTGGGTACCCTAACTACCATTCCCATTCGTCCTATCCTGCTAGTTTGACGTCTCTGAACTGGGTCTCTTCTCTCCCTTACCTTTTTTAAATGACCTGTGATACTAATAATGCAGTAAAGCGGCATTCACTATCTGAGTGTAGGTGGTAAAAGATGAATTCCACAATAAATATTTCTTGATGTGCCAATATATCCCGGACACAAACTTCTCCATTTTCTTCTCTTTGGCGTTTACCTCGTCTCAAGAAAAATAAGACAATGCAGTAAACTCCTCATCATATTCTGCTATAATGCGAGCTTCGTACTTAAGGTCCATGAACTTCCTCCTCATCTTTGATTTCATGACTCGTGGAAAATACTTCCCCTCAAATTTGATGCAAAACTCATCAATAGTCAATCAGTACCGCTCCCCCAGTGTAGTGATAGACGCCCACGACTATAAGGTTGCCCCTACCAGTGGAAACGAAACTAACATCTACTTCTGCACTAACATGCACTCAACCATGATTAAGTGTCACTGAATGTCTTTCTTCCATTAATTGGCCACCAAAATATCTGTACTCCAAATAAAGTTTAACAGGTGGCCCTCAGTTAAGGCCTCCCTATATCTCTCCCACACTGAACCCTGTATCTATACGGGTAAGAGCACTTGCTGCAGGGGTGGTGGTGGCTGCTTCTGTTGTGGTTGAAATTGCGATAGCATAATGGTCATCGCCATAGAGACAGCTTGCATCACCATCATGGCAATATCTGTATGATTAACCATGGGTGGGGCTGGTGGTAGCTGTGGGTGTAGCTATGGATCCTGCTAAGCCCTTTCCTCTGTATCCTCTGTTGTAATACGCCATGGTTTACCGCACCTACCATTTTCTATCTGAAAGCAAACAAGGTTTGTATTAGTCAAAGATCGTAAAGGGTATAATGTCTCCTAATCATATGCTCTACATATAAAAAAAACTCAATGCAGAATGTAACGAATGCAACACAGATCCTAAGGACGCTATAACCTAGATGCTTTGATACCAATTGTAACAACCCACATTTTTCACGTGAAGGTTGGCCAGACATAATACGTTGAAGATGGGTCTTTTCTAACAATCTATATCATTCTCAACATCAAACCACAATATGACATTTAAAATTTTAAATCAAATATGCACAATAAAACCATTTGAGTAATAACTAATAGTAAATAAATCCAAATTCCCAAAAAATTATAAAACATCTAACATAAGTATGACTGATACATAAAAGATGGAATAAAAATATCGGGTTTATGCCCATACAATCTCTGAAATAATAAAGTGACTGGAAAGGAAATAACAACCTAAACTAGAGTCAATATAACTGAAGTGACTAATGAGCAAAGACGATCGCAACTCGGATCTCCTATTTGCCATGTTGCCCCTGTCTAGGAAAACCGAGGGGGGGGGGACATTTTATAATTTGGGTCAGCACCCTAAAGTTGCATGAATTAACTTACAAAATCAATATGTAATTATAGAGTTAATTCACATTATACACCACCCATTGGCACTCGAGTGCACCCATCATCTAAGTGCAATACTATAGGCATACCAACCCAAGTCTCAATTGTGAAATCCAATATCTATACCGATAAGATTATATATAATTCATCAAGCACAATATGTAAACTGAAGATAACCATATACACATATGTTTCTTGTCCCAAAAGTAACCACTACAATACTACTTGTAAGAAATAACATATTGTCCACTATGCATTTTACATAATATTGGGTTCATCAATGATTGTCTACATCATTAGACTACATGAATTTATTATAAATTAATTTGTAGAATTATATGTGTACTTACATAAATACGACACACAAAGGCATCTACCTTCGGTGTCCCTTTCGTGCACTATCGGTATGTTTGGAGGAGTCCCTCATCCAAACGGACATCCCAAAACATACACAAGAAAGGTGGTCCTTACTCAGTACACCATTGCATGGTCCATACTCCCGATGATAACAATGGATTTTAGCCATCCCACCTACCTTCTTGTAAGTGGTTCTACCATGTAAAATCTCAAATAATGACCTACAAAATGACTAGCCCACTTATGTCGGCACATGCTACGGTCCCGAGACGTACGCAACTCCAACTAATAGTCCGTCCACGAACATGGGTATGTTCACACAAATAAATAAATACATATTTTAACACATAGTATGTATCGATAATTAACCTTATAATTACCCCTAAAAAGTATCATTAATCTCCAAATACTATCAATACTTTAAGACTTAATCATTTAGTTAGTTGTCAATTTCTCCAACTAATAAATAGTGACACAAATATATTTTTAATTAACTATCCACTCACTTAGATGGCATCCCACATACTCCCTTAAGTTCGTAAAAATCACCTGAACATTTCTCCGATCACAACCTAACCCAAGCCCAGAGGCTGAATCAATTCACCTTTAGGGCCGAATAGATTCGCCTCAGACCGAATCGATTCGCCTACTAGGAGGCTGAATTTATTAGAATTATGGAAGAAGACAGAACAACTACATTTTCTCTATACAGGCTTCACACTTTTAAACTCAATTTTATTCCCAATGTCTTAGCCATTTTTATTATAAGAATTAAAGATTGCTCATGATCCAAAAACACTTTATATTTGATCATTTACCAAAATTAACATAAGATCGTGCCCCCATAATTCCAAGAATTACATCAAACATTAGAGTCGATCTGACCTAATTTTGTTCCTACTTTTTATCTAATCATTCTTAGACTTAGAAATACATCACTGTAATCATCAAAATAGAAATCCCACAACATGGATTCTAAGGTTCATACCTAATTAACATGATACAAATTTCGGGTTTGTAACCAAATCGTTTAATCCTTAAACATCATTATTTCCAGATTTGTTCTAATAATCATAGAGTTCGTTGCCATTGATCAAAGTCATCAATTTATCCAATTAACCCCGAATTGTCATGAGAAAAGGCATAAATGAATTTAGAAACAAATTATAATTGATGTAGCAAGATAATTCTCGCCTTAAACTGGTGATTGGAGTCTGTCCTCTTGGATCCTTGGTAATCCTCCTTTCTCTAGCCTTGGTAACTTATCTAATGGTGTGGGACTGTTATGGTTATTTTCTTATGGATGGGAATAGACTTTTAGGTTGCTAATTATGATCTTATAACCCCTTATCCCGTACATCACTTAAAATTTCACTTTTGGGCTCCCAAATAAGCCCAACATACAACCCTGATTGACCAAATAACTCCCCTAAGGGTATACCTATTCGTCGGGCCCAAACTTAGATGTCTAAAACACCTAAACGAGTACATAATTCTCTTCGAAATGTGACTAAACGATATTTACCCAAGTTACACACTTTTACTATGTTTAATCACCATATAATGATAATTTAATTTAATATACTGTAAGAACTGGGAATTTTTCAACCCTAATTTACCTATTGCCATAATTTAACCCTCATGAAGTGTATAAAATAAAAAGTCTTCTTAGAA
Source organism: Sambucus nigra (assembly GCA_949130495.1). Classification (NCBI taxonomy): domain Eukaryota; kingdom Viridiplantae; phylum Streptophyta; class Magnoliopsida; order Dipsacales; family Adoxaceae; genus Sambucus; species Sambucus nigra. Next base: position 538,675,772 of record OX422215.1, on the reverse strand, counting down.
GAAAGACGATACACTTAAAAACCTAAATTTTTATTACATTAACTTAGACCCCTTAAAGTTGTAATAAATTACAAAAGAGCCCCCCTGAAAGTTTCAAAGTAAGATAACTCGAGGTATATTTAACCCCTAAATCCCAACTTTACATCAAATTAATCCTTTAGATCTTAATTAACATAAAATTATAATTTCATCTCTGGAAACTTTTTAACATTACCAAAATACCCCTATACTTTACAAAAAGTACACTTTTAAGGTTATAAAAGTAAGTATACAAACAATTAAGGACCAAACATGAAAACTTCTTGATTTATAGTTTAACCCATGTCCACATATTACTATATTTTAACACTAGAGGTTAAAATTCTCATGAGCGCACCATGAACCCATGTTCACTACACTTACCGATTAAAAACAATACATCTAAACCGCTTCAAATCCACAAACCAATGGCTCTAATCAAATCTCCTCCTGAAGTAGTATAAATACCCCACGAACCTAGCAATAAAGACTCAATTTACAGCCCAGTTAAAAATCTCAAAAAATCTCCCAAATTAGGTACGTTATGATTTTATGCTTCATTTACACTTCTTTCAATTCCATTATTTTATGTGTAATTAATATTGGTATAACAATCGTAATATGAAAGCTTTTATGTGTAGAATAGCCTAGGATAGCAAAAACATGTAGAAACACCATTAAAGCTTGAGATTTAATGGTGAATCTTGATATAATGCATTAAACTTTGATTTGAAGTTATCCATAACTTCATTATAACCTAAGGATAACAAGTGTAATATTTAAGAACCATGAATGTTCATGTAGATATCAAATCGAGCAAAAGTGTATTTTGAACTAAAATTCTGAAAATCTGAAATTCTTCATGTATAATCCATCTTAATCTTTGAAGCCAAAACCAAAATACTCTCATATATAGCAGAAACCAACCCAAGTTCGTAAAAAATCTTTCCATACTCTAGAAATTCTTGAAGATCGGGTCAAATTTTCAAAGAAAAATACATGTTTGAAGCTTGAGTTATACCGAATATCAATCCATAAAACTTATATATTTGGATTCCTCATGAAAAATCTGGTTAAGGTTGTTAAGGAATCATTACAAATGGTATAACAATGAAGGAGAAAATCATGGTAAAAAAATGAAACCCTAAAAAGTAAAAATCGAGAGGTTGAAGACGAAGACTTTTTCAAAAATATTGACCAAACACATGAGGGCGCGTGGCCAATCAGGAATTTTTATTTTTTTCCCAAAATTTTTAATTAATTTTTCTGGTCAAAATGGTTTAAGATAAGGCCATGTTTGGATGTTCCTGGCTTAAGTTATCCAAAAGTAAGGTTTTAACTTAAGAAAACTTTTCCAATTTTACAAATCGACCCCTTTCAACTTTTCCAACTTATGAATTTGATCCCCAAACTTTGTCTATAAATACTTCAAAATATTTTAAGACAAAAACACTCTTACACCAAAGTTCAATAATGATCTTAAGTCCTGTATTTTAAAGTCCTAAGATAATTACAAATAAACTCCCGAAACTTTAAAAGAGACAGTTTTAGTATAAAATTTATTGACTAAACCCCCAATACTTAAATTCCCTCACATTGTATGCAGAAAATCAAGCCCCAGATCTTCCAAATATACTAGTGTGATATCAAGCCAACAGATACCAAGCAGGTCAATTTTTTCCTACCTTTTCAATAGTATTCTTTGCCTATTTGACATACTACTATTGATATCACTATGTGATAACCTCTATTTACTTTTAGTGTGTGCATGTTATTACAATGCCATACTACATAATCTGTTAACCATCATCAATACTTGAATTTATCACCATTATTTTAACTTAAACTAAAGAATCAATTTTACCCCTTCTCATCTAATAACTGGTATCATGTTTCATAGTGATTCAATTACCCTAGCACTTTTTTGCTAATTTTACTATAAGCATCAGTAATAACTAGGATGTAGACTGACGTGCTATCCCACCAAACTTTTTACTTGGACTACTAATCTTAGATGATTGAGAGCCGTGATTATTGCTACATACGTATGAGTGCCACTTTAATTGCGTTCATAGTCGGTAACTTTTCCACAAAGGTTTTGGGTTGATTTTATTTGGTTTTTCTGATGGCTTAACTATTTCTATACCCTTTATTGAACTGGTAAGTAAGGGATCATTAGTTCAAAACTCTTTGACTTTCTTTACATGATCCTAAATAAATTGGTAATGAACCTCATTTTTTAAACGGACTAGTAAGTATAGGATTATTAGTTCCAAAACATTTGATGTTCTTTCATAAACTGATAAGGATGAGATTATCAGCTTATTATTGTTATCGTTTCTAAACACCAATTCTATACACACTCCAACTCTCATTTATATCAATATACTTGTTATTGAACTAGTAGAGCCTACTTAGCAGATTTGTGCTAATTATTTCCTTCTCCAGATGCTCAAGGAGAAAGAGGATAGTATCTCTTCCTACTAGAGACAGAAACCGGTCACCTGGTTACACATGTGACCGTATGGGCAGAGAATAATCCAAATGGGAGCAAGGATTGGCTCTTTTCAATTTTCTATATTATCATTTTACTAAAAATATGTAACTCACCCCTGCGGTGGTTGAACCCTATGTACACCTATTAATAATGAATAAAGTTATGTTATTCCGCCCTAGCTTTGATTCATTGCTTTATGTGTACTACTTGTTCATTCATACAAAAAAGCATGGCGTGACACATACAATTTATTTTCTACAAGTGAACAAATTATGCATAAATGAATCATATAAACATGCAATTACAACCAAGTAATTTATTCATGAATTTATTTAATTAAATTCGATCAAAAATAATTTATTATGAAAACACGGGGTATTACATGACGAATCGAAAAAACTGATGTGACCTTGATTTTAATGCCAAAAATATTTTAATACTGATCAGGTCATGGGGTTTAAATTCAAGTATGACTCGGGGTTTTGACTTTGACTTTATTTGGTTTCGAACCTTGCAAAGTCATAACTTCTTCGTTTGAACTCCGATTGACACGTTGTTTGAACCCAGACATCCCTTAATCCAATGATGAATATTTAATGTTATAGAGTGAGTGAGTATAAGATATGATTTTAACGAGCATGGAATTGCATTATTGTATAGTAAAAATAGGAATAAAATACAATATTTGACATGAATCATGAACATTAATATGTGTGGTTATAAAATAAAAATTTAGTATCCATTTTTAAATAACGATCAAGGGTATTTAAAGATTTTAGTTAGAACACATTTGCTTGATATACTAAAATTGGGGTATCCTGGTATTTTGGAACTATATCAAATGTCCTAGACTTTTTAAATTAATAAAAAATTGGACACAATTATATGATAACCCACACAAAGTTTTTTAAATTACAAAGTGGGAGAGGGAATTTACCAAGAGAAAATCCCACAGTATCCATCAACGATTTGTAGACTTTTAATAATAAGTTGGTCCTCCAATAAGGAATGCAAATTATCGCGGTGGTCGGTATAACTTTCCTTAAAGGTAATTTTGAATTAATTATTCACATAGGCGACCCCTAAAGGAGGAGTCTATGTGATATGGGATAATCTGAAATTAGTTGGTACACTTATACATAAAATAATGGTAGGTTATCCAAACAAAAATGCTAATATTTTTTGGGACCAAAGTGTCGACTTTTTAATTTTATTTGACATAGTTTGTGTCTAGATAAAAAATTAAAAGGAATTAGCCTGCCTAATTTGTTTTGGAAAGTAGGTTCTACAAAGAGGAATACTATTAAAATTATAATCGTGATGCCGACGAATTCTTTTAAAATTGGTAGAGGGAACCTTAATTTTAATTTATAATTCAAAGAGTTTTATTCCTTATAATAATTTCTTTTATTATTTGATTGTCAGTATTAGGATGGAAAGCTCTTTCAATCCACTTGTTTCCATTCTTAAAAAAAATAACTGGACCTAATTACATTGACAAGAAAAATAATTTAGATATGGTGTTGACTGCTGAAGGGTACAAGCTTGTGCTCTATGAGATTTGTCCTGAGCAACCTGGTAAGGCAGCGATCAAAAAGAAAACCCAGGCTTACCAGTAATGGATCAAGAATGATGGGATGGCACAATGTTACATTTTGGCATCTATATCAAATGTTCTGCAATATCAGCACCAGTTAATAACCCATGACTATGACATGATGTTGAACCTCAAAGATATGTTTGGGGATCATAATCATATTGTAAGTCACGTTTCCATGAAAGAACTCATGAACACAAACATGGCTGAAGGGACCCCGATAAGGGAATGTTTTAGAGATGATGTCTCTTCTCATGAGCTTGAAATCCTTGGAGCTAAAATGGATTGAGATACTCGGGTAGATATTGTTCTCCAGTTGTTGCCTGAATCCTTTAATCAATTCTTCTTAAATTATAACATGAACACACTTTCTTAAACTTTGGCAAAACTACTTAACGAACTATAAGGAGCTGAGGGTCTCATTAACAAGTCAGGAAGTAATTTTGTTATTGAGAAATGTTATACGTCTAACCCTATGGGAAAGAATAAGAAGAAGGCCCAGAAACATGTTATGATCCCTCAGGTAGCTCGTGGGCCTCAGGGAGGTGTGAAAAAGCCCAAGGCAAGTATTTCCACTATAAGCAGTCAAGACATTGGAAGAAAAATTATCTAGTTTTCCACAATAAACATAACAATGTAGGTAAATTCCATTCCCTTGTCGTTGAATCGTGTTTTTTGGTTTATACTATCGGTACCTAGTTTGTAGATACGAGATCCATTAATCATGTATGCAATTCTTTACAGGGGTTCAAGAAAACTAAGAGACTTAGTGATGGGGAGATTTATCTAAATATGGAAGATGCTACAAGACTAGTGGTAGTTGTTGTGGGAGATGTTCATTTAAGCTTTAGTAGTTATAGGAGTTTACTTTTAAAATATTGTTAATATGTACCTTCCGTTAAAAGGAATTTGATTTTAGTTTCTTGCTTAGACTTTTATGGATATTCAATTTCTTTTAATGAACTCGCGATTATTAAGAAAAATAAATATTTTAATTATTTTAGTACGTTGGTTGATAATCTTTATATTGTAAATCCTCTCTCTCCCACACAACAAATTAATATTTTGCATAATTTAATTGGACCAAATTTGAATAGACAAGAGCCCTCCCTAATGAACCAAACGTATCTTTGGCACTTATGCCTAAGTCATATTAATCTAAGGCCCTGTTTGACAGAAAACTTGGAATAAAGGTGGAATGGAAAGTTTTGCCCTGGCAAAATTTTATCCATGCAAATGTTGACCTGGAATATAAAATTTTGGACTGTTGGATAGCTTAAATTTGCATGCTGGTAAATTCTGTAATTTCCAAGTTTTTGTGTTTGATAGACAAAATTTGCCTATTGGAAAACAACAATATTCCTAGTTTTGGTGTTTGATAGCCAAAATTTGTCATGGAAATAGAGAGTTTTGTGAATACATAAATTGATTTATTTTGCTAATTGTCCACTTTTTTGTTATCCTATATATTTTAATACTTATCATTATTTTTATCTTCATTTTCAGGATTAGGAGGTGGCAAATGATTTGGATTAAAGTATTGCAGTTGGAATAAAAATAAGTCTTTATTATTGATGAGAGCACATGGAGTTGGACATAAGTTTGTTGACAGTTGTTTTGTAATGAAATTTAAAAAAAATAATAAACGACAAATTTAGAACTCAGAATTAAACATTACAACTGGCATAATAAAAATAATAAGCACATAGAAAAGAAAGTTGCATATTTAATTACTTCATGGTTTCCTGGTCAACCACGGATCATAACATAATGCATTCCCATCACCCATCAGCATGTTTGGTAGATGTTGTACAAAATCCATGGAGTAATCGTCCATTTTGTAGTCCGGCAGTTTTGGATCCGATGCATAAATTGGATTGTCGAGTTCGGTATTTATCAAATTCTTACAATGCCAGCGCGTTAATCTTTTTTCCATTTGTTTAATTTCTCGTTATAGTATACGGATACATCTCTTACTTTCTTTAGTTGGATCTTTGCAATAATTTGCAGATTTTGCTTGTGGCACTGGTAAACTATGCCAATTACAGTAGCACTCTAAATCGCATCGTCTATCATATAACCTAGACCATTTCAAATGATCATCTCATGGTATATTTTCTTTAGTTGGAGGTAACCGTTTCATCACATGGCCAACGTCACCTAAATAATGTAATGTGCATATAGGCATGTTTTCAAAAACCCTTTTTCTTACCAAACCAACTCCCTTCATGGGGATCTTCATAAATTCCGGGGTTAGTCAAAACGGGTGCAACATCATCAACATGACCAACGTCATATGATGCTGATGCTTTAAATTTACGCTTGTCCTTCATGGGCTCTTTATTTCTGGCTACCATATTTGGTCTGAAGTAATCCAGACATTCCTTTACTGGGGTTAAAAATGTCATTTTATCTATGGTTTTCCATTTGATAGTGAGTTATATGAAACGAACTACCGTTTTCTTTATATTAGTATGAGACTTGCACTTTTGAAAGTAATGGGACTGAATTAGTAATTACTTGGACTGTTAAAGCACATGGGTTCATTTATCAAGCTTGCACTTTTGCATCACATGACTCTGCAATATGTGGTTGAAAGTAATGGGGCTGAATTAGTAATGACTTGGATTGTTAAAGCACATGGGTTCATATATCTATATTGCACTTTTGCATCACATGACTATATAATATGTGGTTGAAAGAAATGGGACTGAATTAGTAATGACTTGGACTATTAAAGCACATGGGTTCATATATCTATATTCCACTTTTGCATCACATGACTCTTCTATATGTGGTTGAAAGTAATGGGACTGAATTAGTAATGACTTGGACTGTTAAAGCACATGGATTCATTTATCAAGCTTGCGCTTTTGCATCACATGACTCTGCAATATGTGGTTGAAAGTAATGAGACTGAATTAGTAATGACTTTGACTGTTAAAGCACATGGATTCATTTATCAAGCTTGCACTTTTGAAATGCTAAAGATTCAAGTTGATAATATAAAAGGATGGTTACAATCTTTAATAATCCCACAAAACATTACATCCCAAAAGTTTACTAGAGCAAAGGGTACACAAACCTAATACGTAAAGCAAAGTTTGAACAAAACATTACATGCGATAATAAACTATTCGATAATCCCACGTCCAGAAGCATCAAAACGAAATACGTGGAGATAATATCAAAGCATAATAGTAGCAACGCATAATAGTGAGTAATAGTTAATAGACCATCTAATCAAGGTAGATTACGGAGCTTATTGTAGGCCCATGTACGTGCGAATGAAAAGTCAGAGAATCCCATAAACACTCGACCTATTCCATTGTCATCCTCAAGTAAAGACATAATCCGAATGACATTCTCATCGTCTATATCCATACCCACTAGCCTTTTAAGGATACCCTGCTAGTTAACGTGAGTTTGAGAGTTAATGGCAACTTGAAGCTCCATTGCGGTGGCAATCTGCTTCGATGACTGTGCAATGACTGACAACGCTTGGTCACATTCTTCCTGGGGGTTCACACAACAACGGCGAGGCTTTCCATTAGGCCCCTGACCCTTACGCTTTGCAGTGTGACCACTCGATTGTTAGGTGTTAGTCTCCTGGACACCCGGTGGTTGGGCGTCCGTCTCATGCGCAACGGTTATTTCAGTGTCATTGTCTAGGCACGCTTTAGGAGTAAATTCCACATCTTCTATCCCTGTACCATCCATAGGTGAGCACTGTTCTGCCCCGAATATTGCATTATCACCTGTAGCCGTGCCATTCCCAAAGATTATTTGTAGCTCGTCATAGTACATACATTTCCTTCCTCTCATCTTCCTTCCATCTGGTTTACCCTGTAAAAATCGTAGTAAGTCAATTCAACGTATTCCTTATGTGGTTGGTAGATAATTAAGAAATTTTTATTTGTAGGTTAAATCGATTGAACAATTTGTACTAACCGCGATATAGTCAGCCCATATAATAGCATCTGCAGTTACGCCACCACTATTTGTGTCATAATCGAATCCACTGACTTGTAACAGCTCATGGAACTCGACATATTCCTTTTTTAGGGTTTTCAACCTCGATCTCACATTATTTTTCGCGATGCGAATATGGCATCTTTCTTCAACAGTTTCTATAACAACCTTAATTTGTGCGGATGTAAATCCATTGTCTACCCTTTGTCGCCCCGTGAGGACCTGGGCACAAAGGGAATGGATGAGGAACCCATCCATTAGCTCACTCCATCGCAAATGCGATTTCTTTTGGTTCACCTCAACTTGTGAAGATTCCACGTTTGCTGGTCGGTCTACATTATTTGTATTTAGTTTTGGCGAGCGAAATGGGACGGGATTACGAATATGCTCCATCGCTATTCAACATATAAATATGAGTCATCAGTTCAAGTTCACATATATAGCACCGTGATATCTATAGCTGTGCAGTTCAGTTAGCATACCAGTATTCAGTAGAAAATAATGCATACTAAGTATGGATATCAGTACCAAATTATGCAAATGATGCATATTCAGTAGCCAATAATGCAAATTCAGTAGCATATCCAATGCAAATAATGCAAATTCACTAGCGATTTCAGTAGCAAATTTAGTAGCATATTAGTAGCATATTAGTATTCATTCAAATCATTTGGAATATTAGTATGCATACTAGTATTCAGTAGCAAATAATGCGTACTAAGTATGCATATCAGTACCAAATTATGCAAATTATGCATATTCAGTAGCCAATATTGCAAATTCAGTAGCATATCCAATGATGCATATTCAGTAGCCAATATTCAGTAGCCAAATTAAGTAGAATATCCAATAATTCAAATTCAGTACCATATCCAATGATGCGAATTATGCAAATGATGCATATTCATGTGCCAATAATGCAACTCTCAATAGTAATTTCAGTATCAAATTCATCAAAATTAGTAGCATTTTAGTATGCATATCATTTGGCATTCAATTGTATGCATTCAAATCAGTAGCATGTGATGAATATTCAGTAGCAAATGATGCATATTAAGTAGCATATCAGTAGCATTAGTATGCATTCAGTATGCATTTAAATCATTTGGCATTCAATAGCATATCAGTAGAATTTGTATGCATTCATCACAGTTAGCATTCAATTGCATATCCAAAGAAAATAATGCAAATTCACTAGAAATTTCAGTAGCAAATTCAGTAGCATATTAGTATGCATATCATTTGGCATTCAATAGTATGCATTCAAATCAGTAGCATATGATGCATATTCAGTAGCAAATGATGCATATTAAGTAGAATATCAGTAACATTAGTATTCATTTAAATCATTTGGCATTTAATAGCATATCAGTAGCATTAGTATGCATTCATCACATTTGGCATTCAATTATATATCCAAAGCAAATAATGAAAATTCACTACCAATTTTAGTAGCAAATTCAACAAATTCAGTAGCATATTAGTATGCATATCATTTGGCATTTAATAGTATGCATTCAAATCATTTGGAATATTAGTATGCCTATCAGGATTCAGTAGCATATTAGTATGCATACCAGTAATCAGTAGCAAATTATTCCAATAATGCAAATTCAATAGCATATCAGTTGCAAATAATGCAACTCTCACTAGCAATTTCAGTATCAAATTCAGCAAAATCAGTAGCATTTTAGTATGCATATCATTTGGCATTCAATAGTATGCATCAGTATGCATTCGATATCCATTATCATATCAGTACGATTAGTATGCATTCAGTATGCATTCAAATCAGTAGCATATCATATCATTTGGCATTCAAATCATTTAGCATTAGTATGCAATCCAACAATTAACTATGCATTTCAATACCAAAACAAAGCATTATTCAAACAGATTAGTATTGGCCATTTCAGTATTCAAATTAGCATACCTCCATTTACATACTGATTTCCATACTAGAAAATAGGAAAGGTCTCATTATTCAAATCATCCATATGCATTCAAATCATTAGTATGCATTCAAACAGATCATTATTCAAATCATTCAAATCATGAGTGTTCAAATAAAGATGCATTCAAATGATTCAAATCACTATGCATACCAATATGCATTTCAAAACCAGTATGCATTTCAACAACATTCAACATTTCAACAACATTCAAATCATCAGTATGCAATCCAACAATTAAGTATGCATTTCAATACCAAAATAGAGCATTATTCAAACAGATTAGTATTGGCCATTTCATTATTCAAATTAGCATACCTTTACATACTGATTTCCATACTAGAAAATAGGAAAGACCTCATTATTCAAATCATCAATATGCATTCAAATCATCAGTATGCATTCAAACAGATCAGTATTCAAATCATTCAAATCATGAGTATTCAAATCAGGATGCATTCAAATGATTCAAATCAATATGCATACCAGTATGCATTTCAACAACATTCATCATTTCAACAACATTTAAATCATTAGTATGCAATCCAACAATTAAGTATGCATTTCAATAGCAAAACAGAGCATTATTGAAATAGATTAGTATTGGCCATTTTAGTAGTCAAATTGGTCATTTCAGTATTCAGATTAGTATTGGACATTTACATTGGAGCAGGTACAAGGTGCTCCCTAAGTCACTAATATATTATCTCATGTATATTAGTAAAATTTAGGAGAAAATTAGATATAAAGACATAATGAGTAGTGGAAACGACTACTAGAAAATAGTAAAGGTCTCATGTCATCAATTACACCCATTACATCCCTTACATCACTAGAAAATAGTAAATTAAACATTGCATCATAAGTTTAATATCCGAGGTGATTCAACATCATTACATCATAAGAAAATAAATGAAAACAGTAAAGGCCACTAGCAGAAGAGTATCTAAAACTTGTAGAATCTTGACGACCACCAAGCTACGCATAATGCCATGATCGTCAACAATTGGGGGTTCTCGTACAAGAAGTGATGATTGACTAGATATACTCGACGTTGCTTGCTCACTATGGGGACTGAAGGTTGCATAGTTAGCATCCATGCCTTCAATAGAAGGCTTTGTCCAACCTAAAAAATTTTGACATTGGGGGCACTTGTAATACAGTCATCCCTGGTTATGGTTTTTTTCGAACAATGTAACCTTAACTTGAGATACAATGCCACATGAGCATTTCTTTATTTGATACCGTAAAAGTAGAAGACCCGATTCGTTTGATGAAGGCATATTTGAAAAATCCACCAGATTCAACCTAAAATTAGAAAACAAAGAATACATCATAACAAAATGATATCATTACTCATAGTTAGAAGTATTATTGTGGTTCACATCATATTGTTGCCACATCAAATTAGCCTTATCTCTTCTCGATCCATGCAACATCAATTATGAATGTTATATGCTCATTCAAAGGTATTTGTGGAACATTTAGGGGAGCAGGGGTAATGTCATCATCATCACTTTCCTCGTCCCCCAAGCATTCATCCTCAACATCAACAATCCTCATGAAATTTTGAATGTCACAACAAGCTATAACAATCTTCGCTTGAATTTGAATCCCGTGGAAAGGTTGATGCCTTAGATACGCAAACCTTTTTTTAATAGCCCAATCGACCTCTCAATTACATTATGGAGAGATGAATGACTAAAATTAAACAACTCCTTACCATTCTCAGGTCGTTGTCCTTCCACATCCCTTCGATGATAACGTGTTTTTCGAAATGAGGATAGAAACCCAGGTACCAATGAAAATCCAGCATCGGCGAGGTAGTATTTACCTACGCACATTTTAAATAAAATGTGTTACTATACATATTCATATTTTACTAATGAAAGTTACTTATTTTTAAACATACCTAATGGAACGGTCAATTTATGCCCCTGTCGTTGAATCGCACTATGAAGTAAGCGGCCATCATGTGCTGATCCCTCCCGACCAGCGAGGACAAATGAGAAGCGCATATCAAATGTACATGCGACCAAAACATTTTGCGAAATTGCCCCTTTCTTATTGCAATACCTCGCTTGGTCGGTGGTAGGAACCAAAGAAGATATGTGGGTACCATCAATTTCACCAACGGCATCCTAAATGGGTTGAAATCAATTTAATAATGGGAAAGTCATACGTAAAGGAATAAAAGTAATTAATGAAACTATCCTAACCTCGAAGTAATTATACCAAGGTAGGCCCTTTCCATTGTCAAAAGGGGAATTCGTTGGACTTGCATTAGTAACTAAATCATTGAACAAGTAAAGGGATGCTCCTAAAACTCTATGGAAGTAGTAACTAAATTTTTTACCAGATCTAAAGAAAGTCAATGTCTCGAAAACATATCGCTCCTCATGTCCAACGGTGTTAAGGAACATTGCGACTTGTTCCTCAACCTTAACTAAACGATTCTCAGTCAGTCCATATATGCGTAACCTAATACAAAGTTTTTCAAATGACCTTATGTTCATCCGAAGTTGTGCGTGGCATACCCGATCACTCATTTTAAATATTCGATATAATGCCATTTCCCGATCAGTGTCCCAGTTTCGATGGGGAGCCCTAACTAAGAGATGGTCGCGACTCCTCATATATTGGAAAAGCGTAATTGCTCGCATGACCAAGGTCCAAAACAAACCTTGTTGTTGTTGCATGTGCTTTGAGCCAACGCTCTGCATTTCATTAGTAAATCCCCATGTCAACGTAAATAAATTAAACTTTAAAGCCCCAGTTTGTAAACATCATTTTATTTCTTACCAAACCATACTTTAATAATATAAAAATTGGTAAAAGCTCTTATTAATCCAACAATAAATAACATGATTCAAAACATAGAAGGAAATAAATTTATTCATATTGAGTAGCTATCTGAGGAATCCGAATCCAAACAAACCTGTTTTTCGTACAACATGATAAAACAAACTACATTATATTAGTGGACATAAATGGAATAAAATATAATATTATTGCACCATTATAACAATATTCCTCTTTTTATAATCATATTGCGTCATCATAATGAGACCATTTCAAGGAAAACAAATACACATACCTTTCTCCTTTTATCTAGTAAGTTAATATACGGTATTTAGAACACAAACATTTTTTTTTATAAAATATTTGTTACTCATCTCACCATTTCATTATAATGTGCCTATTTCACCATTTCACCATCACTATTTCATTATAAAATAAATACTCATAAAAAAACAGATCCATAAATTTTTTTTCAATAAAATGGAACCTACAGAGCAATGAAACCTAATAAAAAATGGAACCTATAAATAACTATGGAGAAAAAAAATTCTAATAAAATGGAACCTACATAGCAAACAAACAGATCCATACAATTTATTTTAAACAGATACATAAAATCGTTTGGAAAAATCGCATATGTTTGGAAAAACAAATTATTTTTTTCCCAACAACATCTTGGAAAAAATTCTACCTCCAAAGCAAACAAACCAAAGAAGAAGAAACATCACAGCACCCAACAATGGTGGGGAGAAATGGGTATGATTTTTACCTCAAATATAGCTCTGTTTGTTTTCTCACCCAAAGAGCTTGGCATAAATGATGATGGAATCAGCTCACCTCCTTCAAGAGAGGTTTCAATGCCTTCAACCACTCTCATCAAATCACCTCGATCCAAGGTAGAACCAAGAGAGTTTTGCCCTGCCGTTTGTTTCTTTGGGGGGGGGGGGGGAGAAATGAATTCTGAGAATATCGGGATTTTGAGGTCACGTGAGCGGGTTTGAGGAATTCATTTCCAGGGAAAAATACATGTATCAAACGTGACAAAAGATGGAAATTGGGAGGAATTTGGACATTTGCCATGGCAAAAGTCCCCTATCAAAAAGGGCCTAAAAAGATTCGAAGGCTGGTATCAAGTGGAAAATTGAGCTCATTGGATGCAGAATAACTTCTAATTTGTGTATCCTGTTAAGAAGGTAAAATGACCAAGAGGACTTTCTCGACTAAGGGAAATAGATCCAAAGAACCATTGTAATTGGTTTGTTATGATCTATGTGGAACGATGACAACCCGACCAAGAGTGGACTTTGACTATTTTATGACTTTGATAGATGACTACTCAAGGTTAGGGTACATTAACCTAATGGGCTATAATTCTGAAGCCTTTGAGAAATTTTAAAGTTTATAGGGCAAAAGTGGAGAAGCATCAGGTAAAAGTATAAAGACACTACGATCTGATCGTGGTGGAGAGTTCCTTATAGGGGAGTTTAGGCAGTATCAAAAAAATCAAGGGATCACATCCCAATTGTATGCATCTGGTATGCCTCAGCAAAATGGTGTAGCTGAAAGGAGGAATATAACTCTTGCGGATGTGATTAGGTCTATGATGAGTCATATAAATCTCCCAAACTCATTTTGGGAACATGCTTTATAAATGGCCACTTATTTACTGAACTTAGTACCTTAAAAGGTGATCTCTACTACACCCAAGGAATTGTGGATTGGGCACAAGCCCAGTACAAAACATATTCGAATTTGGGGTAATCTAGAAGATGTGCTAAAGAGATATCCCTATAAGTTGGAATCAAGATCATAAGTGTGTTTCTTTGTAGAATATCCTAAGGAAACTAATGGTTACTTATCAATGATCCTAAGGATAATAAAGTCATTGTTAACACCAATGCCCTATTCTTATAATAGGATTATATAATGGATCATAAACCTAGAAGTAAAGTTGTTCTTAAAGAGTTAAGAGGGAGCCAACAAGATTCTTCAACACTGCCAATACAGGATGAAATAACACAATATGTTTCCATGATCACACCATCATAGGGACTACCTCATCATAGTGGGAGGGTTGTATGTCAACTTGAAAGGTGTATGTTCTTAGGAGAGTATTACGACAAGGTCCATGATAAACTCGAATTCAATCCCTGTAACTTCAACGAGGTTATCTAAGGTAAATACGAAGAACTTTGGCTTATAGCCATAAATTCTGAGATGGAATCTATGTATTCCAATTAGGTCTGAAACCTTGTAGATCCACTCATAGGGATAAAACCCATAGGATGCAAGTGGGTCTATAAGAGAAAGAGAGGGGTGGATGGAAGCTTGAGACATTTAAGGCATGTCTTGTTGCGAAAGGATTTACTGAGAAATAGGTAATCGATTATAAGGAAACCTTTTCGATAGTAGTTATGATGAAGTCCATTCAAATTATCTCATCCATTACGGCTTATTTCAATTACAAAATTTAAAAAATGGACATCAAGACTGGATTTCTTAATGGGAATCTTGACGAGTGTATCTATTTGATGTATCCAGATAGTTTTATAGCTCAAGGCCAAGAGCATAAATCCTATAAGCTTAAGAAGTCCATTTGTAGACATAAATAAGCATATAGAACTTAGAACATTTGATTTAATTTAGCAATCAAATCTTTTAGTTTTTATCAATGTATGAATGAGTCTTGTGTGTACAAGAAGTGTAATAAAAAGGTAGTGGTGTTTTTAGTACTATATGTGGACGACATTATTCTGATTGGAAATGATTTTGGAGTGTTGTCTTTGGTTAGTGTATGGTTGTCCAGCCAATTCGATATGAAGGACTTCGGCGAAGCTAGTTACATTCTTGGGATCCAGCTTATGTGAGATCGCAAGAATCAGATGTTGGGATTATCCCAAGAGACTTATATCAATTTCATTCTTGCCAAATTTATCATAAAAGATTCTAACAAAGGTTTCCTCCCTTTCAAACATGGAATATCTCTATACAAGGATCAGTATCCTAAGATGCCTGATGAGATAGAGAAGATGAAAGGTGTATGTGGGCATCCTGAGATCTTCCATCCTTGAAACTTTGGGAGAAAGAGGGAGGATAAAGGTCCCGCACCCCTCGCTACTCTGGGGGTGCTTCGGTAGTCATCAGTATGGGGGTGATATAAATACATAGAGTCTCAATCTTATTTTGCACAAAACATACAAAAGAACATGTCGCCGCCTCGAGATAGCGGCATCAAAGATAAACGAATGCTTGCGAAAGCAATAGTTTCGAGGATCTAGGGCTAAGTTACGAAATGGGAAGGTTTTAGGCACCCATCCCGCCCTTTTGGTCTCTTATGGGCTTGTGTTACTATTTTTCTTAATTTCTCCATGAAGTGTGTAAGCGTGTATATATACGTGGAGATGGGAATCGCTTCACTCGCATTATGAAAAAGATGAAGTGAGGTCATCCATAGGAATGTTCTCAAAATAATAATAAAAAATATAATGTGTGATTTTATCGAGATATTGATCGTTATGGTAAAACGATAACATTTGTTAGATAAGACGCAAGTAAGAATCACAAGTATGATATGTATGAATAATATATGGATAAATAGGAAAAATATGAAAATATGAAAATATGACACGAGTCTCGGATTTTAGCCCGAGACGCCTACATAGCCTATAAATGCATCAAAGTCCGTGTAGTTCACATGTGGAATAAGGGTGGGGTTTATCCCATAAATTCATACGGGAGTTTATTATATGTGTGTGTGTGTGGAAAATATATTTTTAGTTTTGAAAAGATATGATGAATAATCCCATCGGAATTTATAGGTGTAACCCTCTTTTTCTTGTTTTTTTTATAGAAATATATTATGTGCAATATAACTAATAAAGGATTGAAGATTAATATGTGTATGATCTAAATTAAAAGATAAATTAGGAATTTATATAATTAATGCGAGAATAAAGAAATTTAAATAGAGAGAAGAATGTTTGTACCTTCTTTGGAGACTTGGAGACTGATCTTTATTGATGATGATCTTCCTTGCAAGTGAATTAAGAATGTAGGAGGATTTTTTCTAAATTGGGTGTGAAAGTGATGGGAATGAAAGGTGGAGAAAGGTTTCAAATAAGGAAACCGGGCTAACTTAAGAAGAATGTTGCTTAGATCACTGAAGTTGATGTTTATAAGGTGCCTTGAAAGGTGAGCTCAAGCTCTCCTTATACAGTGTAGGGGGACTGCCGATCGGGATTGTCCTTGTCCTCTCTATCGATAGGTAACCCTAGACACACTGTCAATAGGCAGGGAAATGGACCTGCCAATTGATAGTCTCGTGAAGATTTTTCAAAAAATGATCGTAAAATGCAATCCATAAGGCCAAATCGTGCAGGGACATACCGTTAGAAAGGTAATTCAGAGACCTTTGATAATCCCTTGGGCCGCTTTCGGGTTTGGGAGTTGACTTTGCGTCAAACAAAATTTAGAAGCGCCCTTCGGTACTTTGGACAGAAGATCGTCAGACGGTAATGGATCATTCGTCTAAACCGTAAGTCTGAATCATGCACAAGGCAAATCATTGAAAAGGTTATGCGACATACGTCGATGTTCCAAAGTGCCTCACTCGGTTCAAAGATTTGACTTCAGTCCAACGGGGCTCGAAAGCACCCGGTGTCCCTTCATAGTAAAATGGATTGTTCATTCGTACCGTAAGGTTTACTCATGCACGGGATGAACCATTAGAAAGGGTATTCAGTGGCCTTAAAAGATTCATTCAATCTCGTTCATGATGAAGAGTTGAATTTGGTTAAACGGAGCTCAAGATTGCTCGGTGGCCTATGGATTAGTTTTCATCAAAAAACGAATCATTCGTCTGAATTGTTATGTCATTTTACAAATGAGGCAAACCATTAGAAAGGGGTTTTAGTGCCTTTCTAAGATTTATTAAGCTTTTACTCTGACGCTGAAGTTGATTAGGGTTAAATTTGGGTCCTGGGAGCGCCTAGTGGCCTTCAGATCGATTTTTGGCAGTAAAATGGTTTGTTTCTCTGAATTGTTATGTCATTTTGTGCATGGGGTAGACCATTGTAAAGGGGATTTATAGCCCTTTAAAGATTCATTGCACTTCGCCTCTGACAATGGAGTTGATCGAAGTGAAACGGGGCTCGAGAGCACCCAATGGCCTCTAGATCGGTACTCGGAGTATGACCTATGGTTTATAGTGAATTGGGGAGGTTCTTGGGACCTAAGGATAGACTTAAGGAGGTCCTATAATATGGTGTCTACAAAGCCCTTCGATGGGTGAGCTTGAAACAAGTGAAAATCATCAAATAGGCACCACATGATGTTTTGCGAAAGAGGTCAATTCTGCAGACCAAAGGGATGAGGGTGACAATTTTAGTGGGTCAAGGTCGATTATAAGGACCTAAGGTAATGCTGGGGATGGTCGATTCTATACGCCGAGGTTAATTCCGGTGACCAATTCTGCGGGTCGAGGTCAATTCTGAGGACCTAAGGTTGTGGCAACGAATTCTGAGGGCCGAGATGAATTTTGAGGACCTAAAGTTAGGGAGAACAATTTTGATGGTCGAGGCCAATTCTGAGCACCTAAGGTAGGGATGACCAATTTTCCAGGTCAAGGCCAATTCTAAAGACTTAAAGTTAGGGCGACCAATTCTAAGGGCCGAGGTCAATTTTAAGGACCTTAAGTAGGAGTGACAAATTGTTAGTGCCGAGGTCAATTATGAGGACCTTAAGTATGAGCGACAAATTAGGAGGGTCGAGGTCCATTCTAAGGACCTTCAATAGAGGCAACTAATCCTGAGGATCAAGGTCAATTCGGAGGACCTTAAGTGGGGGCGACCAATTCTGAAGGGCGAGGTCAATTTTGAGGACCTAAGTAGGGGCGATCAATTCTAAGGGACAAGGCCAATTCTGAAGACCTTAAGTAGAGGTGACCAATTCTGAAGATCAAAGCTAATTCTAAGGACCCTAAGTAGGGGCAACCAATTCTTAGGGTCGAAGCCAATTATGAGGACCTTTAGTGGGGGTGACCAATTCTGAAGGTCGAGGTCAATTATGAGGACCTTAAGTAGGGGCGACCAATTTTAAGAGTCGAGGTCGATTCTAAGGACCTTAAGTCGAGGCGACCAATTCTGAGGGTCGAGGTCAATTTTGAGGACCTTAAGTGGAGGCGACTAATTCTGAGGGTCAAGGTCAATTTTGAGGAATTTAAGTATGGGTGACCAATTCTTAGGGTCGAGGTCAATTCTAAGACCTTAAGTCGAGGTGACCAATTATGAGGGTTGAGGTCACTTCTAAGGGCATTAAATGAAGGCGACTAATTCTTAGGGTCGGTCAATTTTGAGAACCTTAAGTGGGGGTGACCAATTTTAAGGGTCGAGGTCAATTCTGAGGACCTTAAGTAGAGGCGACCAATTCTGACAGTCAAGGTGAATTCTGAGGACCTTAAGTAGAGGCTACCAATTCTGAGGGTCGAGGTCAATTTGGAGGACCATTTTTTAATGTAAATGCATGGGGTTTATACTCTGGGGAATTTTACCTTTGGGGATTTGGATGCATTTTTATTCCGCTGGGGAGTGTGATTCTTGTAGACGCTACTGGGGAGAGATGTTCGGTTAAGACTTATAGCTCTACTTGGGGAAATCGTAAATGTTTTTCTGGGAGAAAGTTATATTTGGGAATTCCTACTGGGGAAACGGTTAGGATATTAGATAGCCCTGCTGGGAAATCATTTGATTTCTGCTGAGGATGAGGTTTTAGGATTCTGTTGGGTAGTTGTTGTGGTCTTTGGGAAGCGAGTGCGCTAATTTTTAGGGTTTAAGCTTGGGATAAAATGTGGTATCAATCTGGATGGGGATTTGGGATGTTGAAAATAGTTTTCTTGGTGAAGAAATGTTCCAATATTTATTTGGCAATTTTAGTAATTTTTTGAGAAATTTTTGGAATTTGGTGGCATTTTTTGGGATCTTTTGTACGAAATTTTAGTGGTACTGCCAATCGGAGGGTGGAAGGAACTGCTAATTGGCAGTGACACGATCTTCTGGGCTGCCTTGGTAAGGGAACAGGCAGGTGTCGATCGGTGGGTGTCAGATGACTGCCGATCGGCATACCCCTTAGCCTCCTATAAAAGGAGCAAATTCTCTTCATTTTTCACAACTTCTAGCTTCCCTATGGTCTGCTTCTCTCTTCTTCAATGTGTTCCTACATTTCTTCCTCGTTTAAGACTAGAAAATGACATATTTCTCAAGTAGCGAGACCCACGTGGTGTGGTTGGGTGTTGACGATTGGGGAGTGATAGGCCAGGATTCCCCTAACATTGGGCAACGAGAACGCTTTCAACCTATTTGAGCCTATTGTCGATGACCTCTTTATACTGCATGAGCCTTCGCATCACCGATCGTCTAGGGTGAGGAACCCTAATGGCTATGCAAGTACCACATGTCTTTAGGCATTCTTTTTCTTCTTTGTATTTTCTTGTTTCTGTAAATTTGACCAAAGGTTTCTCTTTTGTTTTGGCAGATTGACATAGCTTCTGAGAGCTTTCATTCTCGGGGGACGATGGGATGTAGGGATGTGTGGGAGCACCTTTTTGTGATGGTGCACTGGGTAGTCTCCTTCTTGGGCTTTAGTCATTTGGCATCTTCTTTGGATGAGACGTCGCTCTCGACACCTTTGTGTGTGAACTGATGGAGATCTGGTGGGACACTAACCATACCATACACTTGGGATTTAGGGAGATGATGGTGACCCCCATTGATGTTTCATATCTAGTGAGGATTGACTGGGAGGGTACGCAGATAGAGGTGGACCTATCTCTAGGGGTAAAACCCGTGGCGGGGCAGGCGGAGTTGTGTATGATTGTTGAATCTCTATTGGGGATGTAGGTGACCTTCTAACCTTAAGGGTGAAGGATCAGCATCCGCAGATGTGGAGGTTGATGGCACATGAGTTTGGATACATGTGGTACCTAGGAGAGAGGGTTATGGGATATATGAGGTGACATTCAATTATAGTTCTTTCCCATTGGGATTTTCTTACAGATTCATCATTGACTAAGGGAGCTCGGCATTGACCATGTTACATGCTTGATGTACCTGTATTGTACTTGAAAATTGACTCAAAGAAGGCAAAAAGAGATGCATATTTTGTTTGATTATTTCGATTTAGTGGCTTACTCTACATGAACTTTAATTTTCTACGAGTTTTTGCTTTGAGAAAGAGTGGGAAAAATGTTTTTTTGTAAATAAATATGTTTGATTATGGCCTCGGAGGCTTGATTGAAAAATTGTTCCCCTTTTGAAGGAATTTATTTAAAGGACAAAGTAGGAAAAATGAGTTTTTCGAAAAAAAAATTTAACAGAGAAAGAAATGGATAAACTGGTTTGTGGACCACGAAGCTCAATGTCTTCCCTAGTCGGTGCCCTGGTGGGGGGAGTTGTAGCCCATTTTGGAACTGGGGGAATACCAGTATGTTTAGTTAGTTAGTCTCTAGAAGACCTCATTCTATTTCACCTAGCGGCTCCTGCGTCAAGTAGGATGGGAGAAAATTATACCTTCCCATACCCTCGATTTCTTTCATGTAGAGGATTTGACTGAAGGCTTGCACTTGAGATTGGGCTCTCTGTGGGAGAAACAACGACTGCCAACCTATCCTTCTCAATCTATTGGTAAGGTTTGTCATGTTTCTGGAGATTATATGAAATGGTTCATCATGTTTGACACTAGGGGGGTGCAGTGATTTTTCTCTAGGCAAGTCCGGTCTTATCATTCCATGGAGCGCCTTTAACAAACCGTCCAAGCATGTGAAGTTTTAGGGACTCAAGGATCACATGATGATGGGGCTAGGTCTTCCGACAGCTGCGAATAGGGTCTTTGGTGAAGCTGGTGTTTATTTGTGATGGTTAAGTAGTTGGTTGTTTTTAGTTTTGGGGAATAATTTTGGGAAGGTTTGGTTAATTAGTTTTTATAGGTACTTTTGTTGGGGGGGGGGGGGGGGGAGGAAGTTGTTTGACTCCCTACACTGATATTTCTTGTAAATGTGCCAAATTTTCCCTTTTATGGAATAAAAAGGATTTTAATTATATTATTATTCCTCTTGATGAGTTGTATATTTGAATTATCTATACCAATCGCTAAGGCATACATAATCCTTTTGTTCATGTAAAGGATAAAATGAATTGTCATTCTCGTAGGTAAGGAAAGAACAATATTTTGTGAAGGAGAAGGGGATTGTGCCCATGTAAAGCGTATTATTTTGTGAAGGAGAAGGGCTTTTTTTAGGATTCGTAGCGCACCGTGATTTCGAACTGGGGGTAGAATTTCTTGAGACGGTCCTGGTTGATTGGACGTGCCATATCTTCTCCGTTAAGGTCAGTGAGCATGATGGCGCCACCAAATAGGATCTTCTTCATGATGTAGGGGCCACTCTAGTTTAGCTTGAATATCCCTCTGGGGTCCCAAACGGTATTCATGATTTCTTTGAGAGTTAAGCCCCCTTCTCGAACACCACGATCCTTGAATCTCTTGTTGAGTGATCGCGCTATCTGGCGATGGCATACCTGTAATGATATAGATCCTTTTGTCTCCTTTCATCTAAGAGAGAGAACTCATCGAAAGGGTCTGATGCCAGTATTCTTTATGGATTTTGATCTCAAGCATGAAACATAATGAAGGTATTTCTAGTTCAACGGGTAGGACTTCTTCCTACATACCAGAGAGTAAGGGGTAGCCCCAGTAGATGCTTGGACTAAAGTACGATAGCCCCAGATGGCATAAGGTTTGTGGTCAGTAGGGAGAAGATTTATTTCTCTGAATCCCATACTCATCGACCAATTAAGTGACTTCAGCCTCAAAATTTAACCCGTTATCTGTCACTAGCTCATGCGGAACCCTGTATCGGCTGATGATGTTCTTCTAGATTAATTTGGCTACCTTTTTAGCATTCAGCACTGCCTATGACTCGGGTTCGACCCATGTGGTGAATTAATCAATGGAAATCAGGATTAAATCATTCACATTGGAAGCTTTAGGTGAGACTTTTCGTATGACATCGATGTCCTATATGGAGAACGGGCAAGGAGAGGACATGTTATATAATTCCTATGGAGGCAAGTGCTGGAGATTAGTAAACTGTTAGTATTTAAGGCATTTTCGAACATAGGCGTTGTATTCTTGAACCATGTTGGTCCAATAGTAACCCTTTCAGATAATATTCGCAGCGAGCATATGACTGTTCATGTAGGGTTCGCATTCCCTGCTATGGATTTTTTGCATCATTTCCTCAATATTATTCCTTACGCTGCCGTGCAAATGGGATTCATCGAAGTTTCTCTTGAACAGTGCTTTATTACAGACAATGTACTGGGCAGCCAGTTTGCAAAGGGTTGCTCGGTCATTCTTATTGGAATCTTGGGGGTACCTACTGTGCTTGAGGAGGTGCCAAATGTCCTAATACCATCACTCACTCATATCGGAGTCCTCTTCTATTACAAGCTCAATGTGGCAAGAGTGGGTTGGTTTAGCTTATTTTTTTAATATGAAGGGGGCATAATTATTCCCTTGGGCATCTCGACCATGGAGGCTAAGGTAGCAAGGGCATCGGCCAAGATGTTCCTTGCTTGGGGTAAGTAGTGGAAAGTAATATCTTAAAATTGGGAGGCCATCTCTTCTAAGTGGGTGTGGAAGGGTAAAAGCTTTTCATCTTTAACTTTCCAACTTCTAAGGACATGGACAATGATGAGGGTAGAATCCTCGTAGACATATAAGAACTAGATTCTTTTTTTAGAAAGACTTTGAGGCCTACGGTGGATGCCCCATATTCAGTCATGTAGTTAGTGTAGGGAAAATCTAGCTTGATGGTAATAGGAGTGTGATAATCATCAGGGGCGATCAGGAGTATCCTAATGTCGTATCTTTCTTTTCATTGGAAGTTTCGTCAAAGAACATTTGCCATCGGGGGTTTTCTTGAGAGATACAAAGGATATCTTCATCCGGGAATTTGAAGATCCAAATATTAGCTTTGGATATGGCTCTCCTTTTCATGGCTTTCTGCGTGACATAAATGATATTAAATTCAGCTAGAAACATCAATCATCAGGCCATTTGACTAGATAAGGCGAGTTTCTCAAGCAGGTATTTGATCGAAACCATTCAAAGTACAAGTCTAATGGGAAAAATGGTCATGTAGTGCAGTAATTTCTTAGTGCCCAATACAGGAGAGACACATTCTTTCTCCAAGGTAGTGTAGTTGACTTCGTACCCGACCAATTTGTGGCTAGCATAGTAGAAGGGCCTTTCTTTATCGAACTCTTCAAGGTATTGGCCTAGAAAATCCTCAGTTGTTGTGTATGTTACGGTCAAGTATAAGAGTAGGAGAGACCAGGCTACGATAACATAAGTATAGAAATTTGAGTAAGCTACAGCTTGATCCAGTCAAAGGAGTTTGAAGATAGGTTCACAAATAGAAGTTAATTAGATGATGAACCGATTGATATACTGTAATTTTCCTAAGAATCCCCGATCTTCCTTCTCTATTCGGCTGGTGGCATTTCGAGTATGGATTTTAGTTTAGAAGGATCAACATCAATACCCTTCTCGGTAACCATGAATCCCAAAAGTTTTCGTTTGGTGATGCCTAAGACACAATTATGTGGGTTAAGTCGCATCTGGTATCACTGTAGTCGTTCGAAGAACATTCGGAAGGCGGGAACATGACCTTCTTGCATCTTGGATTTAAAGATCATATCATCCATGTAGGCCTTGACTTCTTTGTGTATTAGATCATTCAAGATGGTTGTGGCATACCTTTGGTAGGTAGCCCCTGTAATTTTCAAGACTGAATGGCATAACTGTGTAACAGAAGGTTCCCCAAGGGGTGATGAATGCAGTTTTTTTCTTAATGATCAAGGTGCATCTTGATCTCATTGTATCCGGCAAACCCGTTAACGAACGAATTAAGAGTGTGATTAGTCATGTTATCCACGATCATATCGATATTAGGCAGTGGATAATCATATTTAAGAGATGCCTTGTTCAAATCTCGATAATCAACGCACATGCACACTTTTCCTCCTGATTTTGGTACGGGTACAATATTGCCTAGATATATGGGATATTTGATCACACAGATGAAGCCTACGTTCAACTGTTTG
Organism: Sambucus nigra; assembly: GCA_949130495.1. Classification (NCBI taxonomy): domain Eukaryota; kingdom Viridiplantae; phylum Streptophyta; class Magnoliopsida; order Dipsacales; family Adoxaceae; genus Sambucus; species Sambucus nigra. The sequence goes on along the minus strand of OX422215.1, from coordinate 538,650,776 downwards.
ACCACCTCCTCTTTAACCTTCAGCGACCATTCAATGCAGAGCTTTTTTAGTACCTGTTTGACCGGTTTACATTTCAGGAGAGTTAGAATCTCGTACTAAGCTATCTTAGGATTGATGCAGGGCATGTCGTCATAGGACCATGTGAAGCCGTCCACAAATTCCTTCAACAGTTCTTCGAGTTGTGTGCATTTATGCCCGTCAAGGGTGGACCCTATATTAATCTTGTAATGTTGGATGTTAGATTTCATCTTCATTAATTTGAACACGGTTATTTTATTATTATTAACCTTCTTTTAATCAGTTAATAATTATTCATTTGCAAAATCATCATCAACAAGAGTTTGATTAGAATCCAGAAAATTAATGTGAGGCACATCAAGATACTTAAAATCTGTGTTTATTTCATTCTCAAGAAAAACAGTGTTGAGAACCTCATCGAAGGTGGTCTCGATTACATTGTTATCATAAAAAAGAGGAACAACAAAAGAGTAATAAATTGGATAAACATATGGGTTGGGTTGTATTTCAGCAGGTGGAATTGGTATAACACTCTAGTTGAGAAGGGGTTCATTAGAAGTCTTAATTAGAGTGGGCAGGTCCGACAATGTAGCGCTTGAGTGGATCATACAGAGTGTCAGCCCCAGTGTTTGTAGATTGAATGAGTCCCCGAATCCACTTCCTTTGGAAATCTTGGTTACAGCTGCCATCTTCTCAACGAAAGGTCGCACATGATGCTACAAACTTTTGGCCCATGAATAGCTGTCATGAAAGAATATCTCCATCATTGGCTTCATTTTCTTATCCATATGATCATACCATGGTTCAGGAAAGCCACAAATGAGAAATTTTCCACCCTCTTTAACGAATCTTATGTTAAAGGAATCCCCCGAAATAGTCTTGGTACTTTCTAACCTTCGCTTGAATCGGGGTTAGCGAAGCATTCTGAGTTCCTCTGATGATGGTCAAGAACCCAGGACATGTGGCGAAAAGGCCTTCTTTAGTACTATGAGATCCAGTATCCCCTATTGTCGTCATCCCAGTACCAATTCGGGCATAAAGTGTTTACTCTTGAACATATGTATCATGTTGATGTTGCCGTGAGGGTTATGCTCTGGACAGAATTTGTAACGCCCCGACCCAGATTTATGGGTTACCCGTGAGTTAATTCAGTCCGTCCTGAGCATTATGTTTGAAGTGCAATGGAATAACATACATAATATTGCTAGTCCAGTTTTATTTTAGTTAACATACATACACAATTAGTATAGAAACAAACGGCATAAAAGATACTCACATGCTATAACCACATACATGCGAAAATATATAAGTATCTACGCATATATATATTTTAAAAAATATATATTCTAATGTATTAACTGCTTTTTCATACTCATATATATATATATATATTAAAAAGTTACTCATATAGATTAATCCAGCTTAATCTTGTAAAGACTTACTTTATTCATACTTATCATTTCTCACTTTATTAAATACACCCGGTTCAACACTTAAATCTACTACACTTGATTTATCACAACCCATTCTTTTATGAGAATCACCCTTTTTTATTCATTTAAATATATTTTATCATTTCCATTGAAAAGTTCCATTTCAACACATTCATTTACCATGTTAGAAAATACTTATTATCATTGAGAAACCTTTCAATACATACTTATTGAAATTATGGGTTTAACAATTTGGTCACTCATTAACCCATGTACCCATTTACTTTACCCATTTTACCTTATCTTATGGACATTAATATATTTACGCATTTATTTTCCCTTTCACCTTTACCGGAACATTTATTACGATCATTCAAGTTAGGTTGTATTAACATATTTTACCACACAACCCATTTCGTCAAATTTTCCATATTTTCTATATCTTTTCTCGAAATCTTCCTATATCGTATACTTCAACGGGCTCTACACTGTTGACTATGCGCACCATATGCTCTGACCACTTATTTTGGGCTTTTCACCCAAGGGCTTCTAGCCCTTATTTCTTATTTCCTGGTTGCATCTGAGTCCTTATTAACATGTTTAACATTTTACACATGTCCACATTATTCCACTTCTTTACTTTTACCCGGCTAAAGCCGAAACTCGAACTGAACCGTCCGTTTTTCCATTAACACTTGAAAAATTGTTTCTTTCTCCTTTAAGTTCCTTATTCACACACACATGATTTATACTAAAATCATTCACGCTTTATAACTTAATTCATTTCACCCATACTAGTGTAAAGACATTTTTTTTATAAAAATGTCCCACTTTAAGTAAATTATCAATTTACCCTTTATTTGTCAAATTTGCAGTTTAGTCCTTTAACAATTGTTATTTCTCCAAATGGTTATTAAGTTTCCAACTTAACTATAAAACACTTAAGCCATTATAACACTTGTTTAATTTCACACTTTTGGACAACTTTCACACTTGTCACTTTAACACCTTTAACATATAGAATAGCACCCTCTACACATGACTACTTTTTCTTTCTTAGAAATTACCGTTTCTTTCATTTAGCACATGTAATGTTATTCTCTACATTTTTACATTCTCAATATCCTTTTTCCCACACAATTTGAAGGCTAAAATTTTCCTTTGTCTTATTTTATGTTGAAACCCAACAAGACTTTCGTTAAACTTACTCACACATTTATTGTCAAAATACTCCAAGTATATATGTATAGAATCTGGACTTTAAATACTAAAATCCTACCAAGTGGATTAAACATGCATTTTCTTCTAAAATTTTATACCACTTACAACAAACATACTTTTCAAGTAATAAAGACATTTTATCAATTCCTTTAAACTGAACAAATGTCCAATTGCTCATAAAGTCTCCATTTTGTAAGAACTTAGAAATATTTATTTCATAAATATTTCAATAAATTTCGTATTATCCAATATTTTATTCCACAAAATATCCATTATTTCCAGTTTACTAGGAATACACAAAAACATCATTTTCTCACGTTTTTATTCCATAAAATGTTCATTATTTCTTTTTACTATAAATATGAAAAGATAACATTTTATCACATTTTCCTATAAAAATGTCCATTATACACACAAATTATATTTTCTTAAATTTTTATTCCACAAAATGTTTATTATCAGTTTACTAGGGAACCTATTATTATTTCATAATAATCCTACTCTTAATCATTCAATAACAATTAGTCTACAATATTAATCAAATAGAGTCTCCAATATAATAAGAGTAGATTACCCCACCTAATGGTCCGCAAAGATGGTGGTGGTGATGGTGACGATGGGTAACTCCCCCACTGCCAAAGGTGGCCCTAAAAGGAGTCACAAAAGCTCCACCATACAAGCTCCAAAATGCACAACAGACCCATCTTCTTCCTCTAGAAATATTCTGCTTCAATACCCATCAAAACCCTCTTCATACTCTCTCTTAACAGTGGTAAAGAGTAGATAATTTTGGTGTGATGTAACTATTACACCATAAAAATTGAGTGGTTTATAGATTGTTGAGAGAAATGTTTAAGGCTGTTTGAAAGAGATGGAGGAGAAGTTTTAAGTTTTTGTAGGCTACTTCCCAAACCCTTCTCTTTATACTCAAAATGAATCCTATAAACAAATAACCTAAGTTGCCTGATTCATCTCAATCGTCGGTCTCCAAATTGTGACACGTAATTTTCGATCAATGGCTTTTATCTTGACAACAAATTTGGCAGCAACTGATTTCATAGGTTGAAAATATCACATTTATCTCCTTTATCCATAAAACGAAAGCCCTTTAAAACATAAGGTATACTTCATTCTAAATGGTCAGGCACCGAGAGCCTACACAAAAGTGGATCAACGGTTCAAACGCTAACAGTGAAGTGGGAGATATGATTTGTCATCATCGTTTCAACGACATCCTTTTGTCGTTTAAGTGATATCCTTCGTCGTTCAAGTGATGGAAACCTGCTATGAAGTCCTACGTTTTTAGTTTTTCTCAGATTTACCCTTAGCCACTTCAAAATCTTAAAAGAGGCACCAATTTAATTTGAATGAAAGAATATAACCAATAATTCCCTTTTATTTAATACAACCTTTTAACCAATAATTATCATCGAGTCTCCAAATCAGTTAAATGGGAATACAACCTAATCATACTCATCCAAATCTTAATGTTTCTGAATTATCACAATTTACATGGGGAAATAAATATTTAGGGCGGGGTATTACAGACATTATCTTTGAAATCATCCATTGCTGGGAGTGGAAGTGGTTTGACTCGGAAGCCAGACAGAAGCATGTCATTTGCCCCATATTGTATCTCTAGTATCGAGTTACTGGTGCTTGCATTCTCAGTATTATCATCATCACCTAAGATGGTGATGACTTCCCCTTAGCGAAGAACTTCAGTTTATGATGGAGAGAGGAATATTCCCCTTGATGCTATGAAGCCATGGTCAGTTGAGCAGTAGATTGAAACAAGTCGGTATGTCGATATCTTAGAACTCAGTAACGAGATTGATATGGATAACCCCCAATTGTATTCTTTATGGATCCCATCACCTCTCGAAGAATTTTTTCATAAGTATGTAGTACGATGGAAGTTGGAGCAAGGTCACTTACTTTCAAACCCATGAAGCTGAAGGTTCTTAATGGAAAAACATTGAGTGTTGATTTGTTGTTGGCAAGTGAGAGTAGAATTGTCTTGCCCATCACCTCAATTGAGATATTAAGAGCATAGTTATGATTAAAACCAAACTTTAGGATTTCATCTTTAGAGAAGAAAAGAAATCTGGCAGAGGTTAAAGACTCGACCAGGTTCACGGCTCCTTTTCGAGTGGTGGAAAGAGTGATTGGGAGACCGGTAAGTAATGTTATCATGACGTTTTGGCGTAGTTGGGAAGATATTAAGAGTCCCCATAAAATGATGTTGGCCTGATTTTTCTTAAACTAGTCGAGGATCTTACTTTCCTCCATAGTCATTCTGGCATGGGGAGTTTTTCGACAACTCCCTTTCCTTTATCTATCCCTGCTGACTAAGGATTCGAACTCTAGTTGTGCCTCCCAGATCTTGTCATATGGTTCACGAAAGAAGGGAAGAATAAAAACCCCATTTCTTTAAATATCTCTAATTGTTCGGCCACTTTATTCATTTCCCCTAGTAGATCTTCAAATGATATCATCCCACTCATAGTTATCACTAGGTTAACCTTTTCCTGGCATAGCTCTTGATCTGAATAATCAAACTCGCCTCCCCATCTGGTGGCAATTACGTTGTCTCGACATAAAAAGTCAACGCATTCCACAACTTTTGCAAATTCTTCATATAGATCCTCCCACTCAACGGGGAGATTCATAAGTGAAGAGATAATCGTCCTTATACTTTTAAAGCATCAAGTAACTCGGATATACTGCAAATCTCATCGGTTTACCGAAATAAGCCTGCCATGATCTGAACTGCATCATCCAAACTTACTTTATTGATAGGTACCATCCAATTATCTGACTTACGGGCCCATTTTTGGACTTCCATGAACAGTGTGTTGAACTTCTGGCAGTTAATGGTCGTTTTCAGGGGAAATTTCAAATCGAACTCTAGGAGTTGGTTCGGCACCGTTGGCAAATCCATATATTTCCCCTATAACAAGTATGAATGATAATTCATGCTTTTATAAGAAGCGACAGAGCTTGGTCGACAAAATAGGTAGGATGTAAGAGAAAGTATGGGTAGACTTTCGGGGGTTTAGGTGAAGATACGGGTATAATGGGTGAATTATTGGGTATAATCTATGTAGATGAGTCAAATTTTGGATCATTTTATAAGAACATGGCTTTTTCATGATTTGGGAGTGGATTATAAGTGATGTTGGGTTTAGGATTTGCTGGTGATCAATCAAACCATGGATTACATTCCAGAGGTGGAATCACTAACCAGTCGTATGGTCAGCATTTTAATGGAAATTATAATGGGCCTCGGGCTTGAAATTTTTGGGAAGTGGGTTTGGTAATGGACGAGGGTCCAACAGATTGATGAGATTTTGGCTCAATAGGTCTTGGTAGACTTTGGAGAGGGGAATATAGAACTCGTTGTATTCATTTCTGACTTGGTTGGCATAACTTTCTGGTGCCCAAGAGGTAGCAGGTTGTGAGATGTTTTTAATCATCGATGCTGTAGCAGGCTTCTCATATTTTCTTGGAGTGAATTATCTGGATACTTTTTTTTGGCTTAGCTTCTGTCTTGGCAATAGTTTCTTTAATCTCCACTCCTTTTTTCTCGGAAGGCTCGTAAATGTGGGTAATGCTATCCTCCCATCGTCGCTCAGACATGGGGTGAGAAGTTTTTCTTCATAATGCTAAATTGCTTCTCTTCGGAAGGTTGGTTGGTCATGGTGGCCTCTTTCTCCCTCCACCTTGCTATGAAATTGCGGACACTTTCTCCAAGTTTTTCTTAAAGAAGTTCTATGTCATGACGTGTAACCTCCAACTCCTCTTTGTATTGGTACTGCGATATGAATTCACGATCAACATCCTCCTAACTATAAATTCTAGACTCCTAAAGGGATAGGAAACAATGAAGAGCGTTGCCTTTCAAAGTTTATTGGAGCATCTAGGCCATTATTTCCTCAGAGGCACCTAGGAGAATCATGGCTCGGTGGTAACTTCAGAGATGAAAAATTAGGGGACCACTGCCCCTGAACTTCTCTATATTAGGCATCTTGAATTTTTTCACCAGCCTTACTTTACGGTAGGGAGACATATGGGTGTAATCCATGTAGTTCCCGTAGATTTTGACTTGATCAAAATTCTTAGTTTCCAGCTTAAGGTTCTCCTTGACCTTATTTAAATATTTTTTTTTCGAGTCAAGGGGTACTGGCAAGTTAGCCCTTGGTTGGGCAAGATTCGACATAGGCAGATGGGCTAGCGATGGCCCATTAGCAGGAGGGTCATGTGGAGCGTGTTGATATTCTTTCAGGATCCAAATAGGCTCAGGTGCGAGCGAAACCATAGCACAAGGGAAGAGGATCTCAGGATCTTTGAGAATAGGGACCCAATTTTGCTGCATCTTATGAACCTCGATTTGAAGGTTGTCAATCTTGGCGATAAGTTGGATTAGGACCATCATCAAATCGGGCTGCACATTTGGTACTTGGTTTGAGTTCTCCATGGAAATTTGGTGCAGGTGGATTCCAGACTAAAAGGAAGCATTGGGAGAACTGATAGAGCTCCAGTGTGATTTGATGGAAGACCGAAGCCAATAAGGAGCCAGGTCAATGGTCGAGTATGCGATCGGTCTGAGAAGGAAAATGATTCGAATTTATTTTTGAAAGACAAAAGGAAGAATCTTTTATTGGAAAAGAAGAAAATATTTTTGACATTTTTTATAAAATGGGAAGAAAAAATGTTTTTGGTATTTTAATAAAAGGAGGGGAAAAGTGTTTTTAGTACCTCGATAAAAGAGAGGGAAAATATTATTTTTAGTATTTTGATAAAAGAGGAGGAAAAATATTTTTGACACTTTTGGTAAGGAAGGAGGAAAAATGAGAGAAGCGTCTCAACATGAATATTATTATTATGTTTTTACTTGTATTAGGTTTACCTAAATGTAAAAAGAAATGTTGGACGAGACCTGAGTCTGGGAAAATTGGGTTTGAAAAATATTTAAAACGTGGTTTGACTTGTTTTCAGGCTCATGGAGATGGTCCCATTTTGGAAAAAAGATGAAATCGCACAAAAATTTGGGCGACATGCCGACCCGGCATTTCAATAGAGTTTCGGGTAGTAACCGGAAAACTAAATATAAGTACCCTAGGTTTGATGCCTATATGAGGGTATGTTGTTATTGGATTAGTGGAAAGGTTCCCCCCTTTGGTGACGACATACGTCTTGCTTTTTAGGGCAATCGGTACGTACGGACAAGCTTTTTAATATACATGAGTGTATGTGAATTTCCTCCCTATATACCTCGTGGGGACAGTATGTGTGAGAGAAAATTCGATATACTCGACGTACATGAAAGAGTTCCCTACTATATACATCCCGTTATGAGTTCGGTCAACCACTACGATGTGGGGGGAACCGTTCGATGTACACTAAAAGTACTGGGGCAATGGAAGGTGGGAGTCATATTGCTTAGGCTTACTGTGCCCTGCCAGACCAGCCGCCATCATAAAGTGACCCACCAGTATAGGAAAAATTTGGGTCAATATAGCAATGCTCTTGGTGATGTAATGTGCATAAAGCATGATTCTTGATTAGTATATTATGGAGAGAGTATTGTAACACCCCATATTTCTATGCATTTCAATACTTAATTAATTCGGGAAAAATTTAAATTACTTGTGTATCATACTTTCATTGAATTAATTATGGTAATATTAATCGGAGAGTAAATGGTTAATATTTATGAAATTGAATTACTAATTGAACAGTAATAATTTATTGATGTCATGAATGTATTAGTGACGTGGTAGCTATTTATCTCAGTCAAGGGTCGGATATAGACTAAGTTGAGTGTAAGATAAGAACTTATAATAAATTAATTCGGATGTCAATTCTGAGTGTGCGATTGAATCTGGATGGGATGAGATAGTCGAAAAAGAGTGTCCAGGGGTAGTAAATGGGTCTCGGGACGTTTTTAGGCATAATCGGGCCCACACGAGGGTGTTTGGGTCACTTGGGCTTGGCCCATTAGACTAAAAACGGGATTAGAGTATTAAACCTCAATCTAAGAAGTGTTGAACGGAAGAAAAATACAAAATTAAACCTTAGAGTTTGATAGAAAGCTAGAGGGATCAATTGGAAGAGAAATTGGGGATCTTTTGGAGACAAAACATGGAACAAATTGGGTGTTCTTCATCAAAACCTTTCTCTATCTCAACGGATCAGACTCCATGAACCCAAAGGCAAGTGGTTAACTTGCTGTGATTTTTAATTGTGATAATCAATTCATATTGTAGAGGTTGTTTTACAAATCCATTTTTTGGGTAGCTGTTCCGGTGAAATTGGGTTTTCAGTGCATGAAATACTTTGATCAGATTAAGGGTGAAATTAATGGTGTTTTATGATTCTGGAGTGTAAGAGTATGAATCCTATGTTAAATCCAATAAGAATAGATGATAAATTTCTAATAATAGAGATGCAAAATTCTATTAGATGTTTGAAACCCGGATAAAACCTGAATCTGAAAAACGTTGGAATTCATGGAAATTAGTTGTTGAATTAAGGTTTCCATGATGATTAGAACCTGTTTTCATGTGTTAATAGTGTTGATTATGATCGGAGAATACTAAGATTGAAGTTAAAAGCTTAGTTGGGTTAACAATGGAGGAAACATACAACTCGGGGAATAAGGGTACCTGATCAATCGATCGATCGACCCAGGGCGTCGATTAATCGACGGTCTCAGAATTTTGGCAGTTCGTCCAGTATTATTATATAAGGGAAATTTATTTAAGAAGTAAATTCCAAAGTATTTAATTAGGGAAAAATAAATATAAGAATAAATTTTCCTAACAATTATGGGTAATATAATTGGATTAGGGGGTGCGATGTGGGTGACACATTATGGATAAATTTTGGGATAATAATGCCTAAATATAAATTTTGGACCGAGGGAAAATGTCCGGGTAATGTAGTTGAGCGACACTACGTTAAGATAATTAATGAAAGTGAAACTAATTAATTAGAATAGAGTCGGACCATAGTCTCGGGATTTTTGGGCTAGTGCTACGGTATTGGTACACGATAATGCCAGGAAGAGATTATTATATATATATATATATACGGTGCGTAACAGTATGTATATACATTATGTTCTTATAAATATCAGTGAGTAGATATTTCTTTAACTTATATACTCTAGTGCCGTCGGGGGAGGTTGCGCGATGTGGGTGAATCCCCTACCTTGAGGACTAGGGCGAGTATATTCCCAGGTCATAGCATCCAATTTCAGAGATGGGGCATTGAGATGATGTCCTGATACTCGGGGGAATATGACCGCCTCCATTACGTTTTATTTTGGGTTCCGATTCAACGGACCATAGTTGTCTTGGAACTCCAGGTGGGACTAGGTAGCCTCGGTTGATAGCTCTTTAGAGAACACATCTGGTGAGTTATTACTCGGGAGGATGGGTTATTATATATTCAACGTATGTGTGAATGTTGTAATATGGTTCTACGTATATAATGTGATAAATAATTATATACGGGTAATTAAATACATGAACTGAATTGTATTAATGACATAAGGGTTTTCTATACATTCAACATATGTCACTACACCAAAATGGGCAAATTGTCACCTTTCAGCCGGCCAGCCTTGTCAAGGTCATTGACCGTGACAAAAAAACACGCGTTTTATGTCACGGTCATTGACCTTGACACGACCGTGGCAACTAATTGTCACGGTCAATGACCGTGACAATTCGTGTCACGGTCAAAGACCTTGACACGACCGTGACAATGTTCGCAGCAAAAACCCTATCCCCCTTCTTTTTTCCCTCCCGCGCCGTTCCCTCCATTTCTCTCTCCCTCTCTCTCTCGACGCTGCTCTCTCTCTCTCTCTCTCTCTCTACTTTCAGGTCCATTTTCTCTCTCTCTCTCTCTCTCTCTCTCTCTCTCTCTCTCTTTCATTTATATATATATTTGTGTGTATATTTGTGTGTATGTGTATATATATATGTGTGTATGTGTGTGCATGGAGGGGGGCAGGGGGTGGGGCAGGGTGGGGCAGGGTGGGGGAGGGGGTGGTGGAGCGTGGGGTGGGGTGTGTGTGTGTGTGTGTGTGGTGGTGGTGTGTGGTGGGGGAGGGGGTGGGGTGGGGTGGTGTGGTGTGTGTGTGTGTGTGTGTGTGTGTGTGGTGGTGTGTGGTGGGGGAGGGGGTGGTGGTGTGTGGTGGGGGAGGGGTGGTGGAGGGGTGGGGCAGGGGGTGGGGTGGGGTGGGGTGTGTGTGTGTGTGTAGTGGTGTGTGGTGGGGGAGGGGGTGGGGTGGGGTGGGGTGGGGGGGGGGGTGTGTGTGTGGTGGTGTGTGGTGGTGGAGGGGGGCAGGGGGTGGGGTGGGGTGGGGTGGGGTGGGGTGTGTGTGTGTGTGGTGGTGTGTGGTGGGGGAGGGGGTGGTGGAGGGGTGGGGTGGGGTGGGAAATCATATGAAATGAATTCAAATTATTGTTGTAGCACTTAGGGAATAAATGAAAATGAATTGGAACTATTGTCTTTTCAACCATCCAATAAAAGTTTTCCTTCATGGAATGTTAGAATTGTTTGTAGGATAATAATCCTACTATAAGATAATTGCTCAAAATAAATATTAAATAATAATTACTAAGATATCAATTCAAATAAAGTCTTAATAACCTAACCAAAAGAAATAAAATAAAATATCAAATAAATTATCATCCACCTCATAGACATTCCCTACCAATCATTTTAAGATAATTTTATCCTTATAGAGATAAATACCTATGATTGCAAAGCATGCACTTGTATTATTATTATACAACATGTATTATTTCGACGTGTAATTCTAAAATCTCACCTAGTTTTGTATACTATTTTTAAAATCATACTATCAATTCACGAGACACTAAACAAGAAAGAGGACATATTAATTTGGAAATGCTTGTTTTTCTTTCTAGAGACCCGTGTCGTCAAAACTTGGTAGTGTTCGAGTGTGTTTTTATCACTAAATTATTATTTCACTAACAAATACTCCTTATATCCTAGATTAAGAGTCCATATTTAATTTTTGTACTTACTAATAATACACTTAATCAATGGCTAGGATTAACCCTTATTCACTATTATGAAATTTGGTTAATTGATTATTTAAAAAAAAAAAAGCAAAAGTAGACTAACATATATACACAACACTAAAAGTAGACATCAATTTTATAAATAATTGATATTTTCATTCAAAATAAATATTTCATTCAAAATAAATATTTCATTCAAAAATATTGGATAATAATTGATATTTTCATTTAAATTGATAATAATTTTATTCATGAAATTAATTCAATTAGGTAAAACCCATGATAATGAAATTTATGCTACAATTATCTCATGTCATAATTTTATGTAGTTGTCACGGTCGTGGTGGGGGGAGGGGGTGGGGGTGGGGTGGGTAGGGGTGGTGTGTGTGTGTGTGTGTGCGTGTGGCGGGGGTGGTATTGACGGAACTTACACATACGTTATAATATAGACGAAACATTTTTCTATCTGTACTAATAACATTTTTTTTATCTGTACTAATAACATTTTTTTTACAGCAAAAATGTCTCCTTCAGATGTTAGGGCGAAGATGATGATGCTGTTTATGATGATGTCGTCGTCTGGGTTCGGTGGTAGCGGAGGTGACGAGGGCTCCTCCGCCCCTAGGCTCCCCAAATATGGAAAATTTGGGATTACCGTCGAAAACAAGTCGGACCTTTTAGCGAGATCCCTCGAGCTGCTAAAGACGGTCATCGGCTCGGGGTTTATGAGTTGGAAGGAGGTGCCGTATGAGCTCAAGTTAGCTGTTTGGGCGGCACTACAGGTAATATTTATATGAATATTTCAATTTCAATTTATATTTATATTTATATTTATATTTATATTTATATTTATATTTATATTTATATTTATATTTATATTTATATTTATTCGCAACTAACATTGTATTTGTTGGACAGGAACAATTCAACTTGGATCCAAAGCTACGCGATTCCGTCTTCGAGCAGTTGAGGGAGCAACACAAGACGTGGAAAAAAAATATGCGGACACGGTACTTTGGAAAAACACGAGAGACCATTTTACAATGGCGCGGATCCGTCCCGCCCAAGGAGCCGATCTCATTGGCACAATGGCAAAAGTTCATTGACAATGAGATCGAGGATCGACAATTGGCATCTCGCCAATCGGGGAGGGAAAATCGGGCTAAAAAGACGGACGTGCACTACTCCGGTCGGACCTCTTACGCTGAGGTGGAGCATAGGATGAAGGTAATATTTAATTTATCTAAACTACAGAAATATATTATTGGATATTATTTTACTTTGCGGGGCCGATACTAATTTTACTTTACTTTATTTTATTTCAGGGGGTAGGGAGTGGGCCAGGGGGTAAGCCACATAGGCTCGATACTTATGTGGCTCTTCGGACGAAGAAGGGGAAGGACAAGGAGGTGTCCCCGAGCGTCGCGGCCACGATTGTAAGTAATCCAACAGTTTAATTATTGTTAATTACGTTATAATTTTTTAGTTTACTAATCATGTGCTTTTTTTCGTTTCAGGCAAAGCTTAAGGAAGTGCATGAGTCGCAGTCTGATGCCGACAAGGCATCTTTGTCCACAGACACACTCAGCCAAGTGCTTGGCTCTGATCGCAAGGGGAGGACAAGGGGAGTGAGCTCGCGGGTGGCCAAATCTAGGATCATCGGATTGGAGACGAGCGACACCGGGTTGGCTCGAACGGTGGATTCACACGACGCGAAGCTGTCCCGTTTGGAGGCGACGGTCCAAGATATGTACGCATTCATGAAGTGTACGTTGGGTGGAGACCGTAAAGAGAAAGGTAAAGGGAAAGGGAAGGAGAAGGCGGTGGAGGAGGAGGTGCGGGAGGACGAGGAGGTGCGGGAGGACGAGGCGCAGGATGACGAGGATGTGGACCTCGCTGCTTCATCACCGACACGTTCGTACTTCGACGATCCACTTCCCTATTTGACGCCTTCCAACAGACCATTATCGACAATTGGTTGGCCGAGCGTGTTCATATTGGACATATTTGATGGCCAGCGGATAGGGCGGGGGTTGAGGGACCCGAACATCGTCGAGGGTGGAATAGTCCATGGACGTGTGCTTCAAGAGATGGAGTCCAGGGTGCTCGTCACGCATGTCATACCCGGGAAGGAGAACTCCCTATTGTGGTTGCGCGAACAATGCGGCACGACGTACATTAGTGGGTACGTCAATTCGTATGTCGTGTGGCCTACTCACCTCCTCAGTTTTATCTAAGACATGTAGTAACATTATTTTTAAGTTTGTCCATTTTAATTATATTTGGATTATATCGTCATGTATATTATTTTTACTTTGAAGATTTGGATTATACTGTCATGAATATATATTTGCATTATCTTTAGTTTGTGTTGGATATATGATGTTTGGAATAGGTACAACGTTGCTATAACAGGTACAAATATACTGCTGGGCAGTGGCGGTGGCCATACTGCCCAGCAGATTTTTTAAATTCTGCCCAGAATTGTCACGGTCATTGACCGTGACAAGTCCGTGACAAATATTGTCAAGGACTTGTCACAGTCAATGACCGTGACAATATTTTTACTAAGGGTCACGGCTTTGTCACGGTTATAAACCGTGACAAACGTGTCAAGGTCAATGACCGTGACACGACCGTGACACAAAACGCGAGTTTTGTGTCAAGGTCAATGACCGTGACACGACCGTGACAAAAAAAGTTGTCTCGCCTCGAAATATCACGGTCATTGACCTTGACAAGGTGAATTTGTCAAGGTCAATGACCTTGACAAATGGGCAGATTTGGTGTAGTGTGTGTGATTGTTGTAATATGTTTTTATGTATATAATGGGATAAATAATTATATATGGGTAAATTTTATACATTTTGAAAATTGTATTATTTATATAACTAGTGAACGTTTTATGGTTTTCAAGGAGAATGGTGAATTAAGTTAAGGTGATAAATAACTTATAAATCATTTATTTAAACATACTCGGGCTAGAGTAGGGTGTCAGTTAAGAGTTATAACAAGAACTAGTTACGGGATAGATAACTAGGGAAGTTATAGACAAAGCCTTAGGTGTTCACATTAGTTGAGGGGTGAGTATGTCCTCAAGAGAGAGTGCGGCACTAACTTAAATATGAAGCGCATTCATGCATTCTTAATTACTCTAAGTTAATCATTTGCTAAATATTTTCAAAATGTTTTGGGTTCTAACCCTTGCTATCAAATATTTTCAAAATCTTTTAGGTGTCCAGCCACGGGGACGTCAAGTGTGACTTCATTCCAGGGATTCGCAACTGCAACATATGTGGATGTTGCAAGATTTGGATTGACGTATCTATTTTCAATTCCTAGTGTTGGAATTCATACCAGTTTATTTCGAGCATATCGCTCACAGTTTTATTTAGCTTTCTTTCAAATTGTAGGGGATTTATTACTCTCTGTTAGTTTGGTTGGTTTTGGATTTCGACCGGTGGTTTATTTAGAAAGACTTTTATTATTCTATGTGATGATTGATTCTATCAGTATTGGGTGTTTTCATTATATTTCTGCACTTATATTTGTCTTGGATTAAATAAAGATAAAATTTTGGCACTAGATTTTTGAATACCAGGTGGTTAGTAAGTTTTAAAAAGTTTTCAACACTGATGCTAAGAATGAACCAAATGAGATTCTTATTTTAATATTATATAGGACTGATCACCCAGTATTTTATTAGTCTGGGTGTCACAGATGGCATCAGAGCATCAGGTTCTAGTGTCAATAGCATCTATACGGCTTTTTACGTTTCAGCATAGCATTCTGTTGATATAAAGCCCTATTACTAGGACTGTTGCTTTATCTTCAAGCTTATGAGTTATCGTGCCTCTACTATTTAGTTTTGTATTAATAGTGAACTAATACAACTCGTTTCAAATTTCAGATGCTGCCTAAGAGAGGTAAATCTGCTAGGGCAGCAGCCAGGGACGAGATTAGGGAGGCTCAGCAGGAGCCAGAGGTTCCACAACCGCAGGCCCCAACCGGATTAGTGATGACATCTCAGATAGCGGAGATGGTGGACCAGGCGGTCAATACAACCATGGCAGCCCATTTCCCTCAGCCTCAGCCAGAGCAGGCAGTGGCCCTAGTTGCATCGGCCACCTCGGGGCCGTCAGAGTGGCAGAGAGTTCGGGAAACCTTTCAGAAGAGCCATCCACCAGAGTTTCAGGGGAGTTCTGAGGTAGTCTTAGCATGCCAGTGAAAGAAGGATATACAGTGGCACTTGCATATGGTTGACTGCAGCGAGGTACAAAAATAGATGTTAGCCACTTTCAGGTTGACCAGAGCATCTCTACAGTGGTGTGAGTCCATAACCACTATTAAAGACGGGGATTCGATGACCATCGATGATTTCTGGGTGCAGTTTGACCGCAAGTACTTTCCTCTAACAGTTGAGGGTGAGATAAGGAGGAAATTAAGTGAGGTGGCTCGGGGAGATTGCTCAGTGGTATATTACGAGGAGGATTTCACTCATTTGGCAAATTTTATGCCGGATGAGGTGAGCAACGAGGAGCGAAAGAAGTTTAGGTTTGTGACTGGATTATCCTGGAGGATCAGGCAGCACTTGATTGGGAACCCCGTGTGACACCCCGACTAATTAAATACCGGGTAGCTACTCCTTTATTAAATTAATACAAAATGTCAAGTTGGTCCAGTTAACAGCATCACTGTCGAAAACATTTTTATCATTACTAACCACCTAGTATTTAAAAAGTAAGATGTCAAATTTTTAATTAAGTCTGATTAACATACAATAAAAGAATTATGAAAGAATATCATAACCATACACCATAAAGTCTCAATAAAGTAACCAACAAATAATAATAAGTCCGAAGGAAAACTCCTCACAACAATCCCACCACTGAAATAAATAAAACATTATATCCTGAATTAATTACATGCCAACAATCTGAATACCTGAAATATGAAATGTCTCTAATAGAAATGGGCGACATGCGCTACAAATGATGAAAACTGAATAGAGTCAAGACAAAAGAAGCGTCTACTAGCAAGGCCCTGTAACTTCCACAAACAGCTACAGCTCGTCACCTGAATGGAAATCCTATGCATGGTGTCCTTGTGGCTGGGCACCTAAATGGTTTTTACAAAAAAAAATAGATTTGAAAGCAAACAGGCCAGAACCCGAAAGTGGAGAGTATTTTAAAAACAGCAAGTGCTTTAATAACATTAAAACAATGAATGCAAAATACATGTTAGGACGTGCTCTCACATGAAATACTCACCCCTCGACTAATTGTGCACTCCTAACATACAGTACCCATCTAAGTGGTATTCATATCTAACTAAACCGACATAAGTTCTAGCCCATCTACTCGATTCTCACTATAAGCCCCAACGTTATCAATTTAAATAGACATCTTTACGTTAATTCTCAAACTCCCAATTATTAGCAACACAATTTACTAGAGATTATCCCCTTATTAATCTTCTCAAGGAGTTACTATAAATTATTCTCATAATTAAACATGACAAGTCTGTTCATTTAACAGTATATCATTCACATCATAAATATACAATACAAGCACCCCGGGACTAAGATGCGGTGCACACATACTCTGTTATCCATCCCGGTACATCACGTACATAAGGATCACGCATTCCGAATCTCTCAGGAATCGTTCTCAGATATCAACAATCACAAACAATGGAGGCGAACACAGTCACATCACATGAGTCACGCACATACCTACGCTCCCATGATCAGCAGACTTATTAACTTCCCAATAAATCCTTCTCTGACCTATGTCCTCGAGGTACCAATCTATATCCCCCCGTAGGCACACAAAGAATAGATGGCCCTAAGCGAACGCAAACCTCCCGTGATAGCAAGCATGGTAGGTATGTCATACACATAAAATCATATACATATACTAAGCATACACACATCTTAGTAATTACCATAAATTATTAGTGGTATACTTCTCATTCTCATACAAACTTATAATGTTACACAATTCTCATATACCCGGTTAATACAAATATTTAAGTCGTCAATAATCCTCACATCGTATATAGTCACTAGTGTCCTAATCCACAAATATCATTTGGTTCACTCCTCATTATATCCCAATTCTCCCAATTATACCAAATATTTAACAAATGAAGGTTATCTCTACAATTAAATATGGTTACGGGACACTAGAAATCGAATCAGGCCAAAAAGGCCAATCTGTCAACTCGTCAGAAGTCTCGTTCGAACGAGGTCGTTCAAACGAGAGTTCGTTCAAACGAAGTGGGCATCTAACGAGATCTCGTTCGAACGAAAGGCATCGAACGAACATCCCACTCGTTAGAAGTCAAACTGGCAACTCGTTAGAAGCTCGTTCGAACGAGCTCGTTCGAACGACCTGGGGAGGCCTTCTAACGAGTTGACAGTTTCAAGCCCAGAATTCTCCTATTTCGCTTTTCCCAATTTTCTTCACCTCTAATCTCATCTAAACATCATTCCAACAGTAGTTCAAGGTTTCTAATCATTCCTAAACATACTTAAGTCGTATAATAACATTTATATGGGGTCAAATCATCCTAAACCACATCTAATCATCAAATCTCCCTAATTTTTCCCAAATCTCATGAACATGAACCCTAAAAATTTAAAGTCATCAATAAACATAATTAAATCCATTTTTGCGATATAAAAGATGTATTTCTATCAGAATAATCACCCAAACATAATTCTACATGCAATTTCCTTATCAAAATGTGAATTTCTAATTCCAATTCAATGGGTTTTTGTCAATCTCCCAAAACAATGCAAATTTTTATAAATTTCTAAGCATGGAAGAAACATTCGTTGTAAATAACGTAATTAAACCACTTGCCTCTGATCTTTCTCTGAATTTGGTGTTGAATCTTGGATGTAGGTTGCTCCCTCCTTTTCTCCCAAGGTTGAAGGTTGAAGATGGGGTTAGGGTTCTCTCTTTGGGAACTTCTCCTAACTTCTCATGAAACCCCCGTAGCCCTCAATTCAGTTAATTGCTGGTAATGGGTTAGTGGGTCATTACATTTTCTATTTTAAACTCCTAAAATTCGTTTGTCATAAATCCCAAAATTCCAAAATTACCAAACTACCCTTTTAAGTTGCCGGTATGGCCTAAAAATACCCCGGGACCCAAACTAAACTCCAGGCTAATATTTTCAGACTATTTAGACCCTTCTGAACACGTTGGCGCACTCAAAATGACCATAGGGTTGATAAAAATAAAATTCACATTTTAATTTAAATAATTACCTTCCTGACGCGACTGTCACGCGCGTCCCAACAAAATTTCCCCAATTGTCGTATTTCAATCTCGCGACAATTTTAATATTTTTAATATTCATATACTGCCATATATACACATTATAATCAAATACCAACTCACATCTCGTTAGTATTTTATCCGGATTAATTCTCAATTAATTCACATTTAATTTAATTAATCCCATAAATAAATATCCATAAAAGTACGGGGTATTACATACTCCCCCCCTAATAACAGAATTTCGACCCGAAATTCGGAACTAGAAGATACCTGATAAAAATAACTCTGGATAACGTTCGCTCATCTCATCCTCGCGCTCCCATGTGGACTCGTCGACATTATGATGCCGCCACTAAACACGTACTAACGGAACTATCTTTGATCGCAATTTTCACTCACTTCGGTCCAAAATAGCAATCGGCCCCTCCTCGTAGGAGCTATCAGGCTGGAGATCGATGTCCTCCAAAGCAATATAAGAATGAGCCAAATCGTCTCTAAGATATTTCCTTAGCGAGGCAATATGAAACACATCATGAATCCTATGCAAATGCTCCGGTAACCCAAGTCTAAATGCAACAGACCCAATCTACTCGATGATAGGAAATGGCCCCACATATCTCGGTGCCAACTTCCCTTTCTTTCCAAATCGCATAATCCCCTTCATAGGAGATACTCGAGTAAAATCTGGTCCCCCACTTGGAACTCCCTGAAGAACCTTTTCGCATCAGCATAGCTCTTCTGCCGATCCTGAGCTACCCGAATGCGACTCCGTATTAATTCTATCCTTGCCGAAGTATCCTGAATCACTTCCGGCCCAAGTAGTTTGTTGTCCCCCACCTCCAACCAACATGTTTGGGAACGAGAAGGTCTACCGTACAACGCCTCAAATGGAGCCATGCCAATGGTGAACTGGTAGGAGTTATTGTAAGCAAACTCCACCAGTGGAAGGTACTGCTCCCATCCACCCCCAAAATCAATGATGCACATACGCAACATGTCCTCCAATATCTGGTTTGTACGCTCGGTTTGTCCATCGGTCTGCGGGTGATATGTCGTACTCAACCGCAATTCTGTGCCCATGGCCTCCTGAAAACTCTCCCAAAAACCTGAAATAAATATCTTGTCTCTGTCAGACATGATATTTAGGGGCACACCGTGAAGTCTCACTATTTCTGAAATAAAGAGCTGGGCATACTGTCCCATAGTGTAGTCGGTGCTTACGGGTAGAAAATGAGCGACTTTGGTCAACCTGTCCATAATTACCCAAATGGATTCGTGACCCCTCTGTGACGTAGGTAACCCCGTGATAAAGTCCATGGATATGCTCTCCCACATCCACATCGGGACCTCTAACGTCTGTAGAAGTCCTACCGGTCTCTGATGATCCACTTTTACCAGCTGACAAGTGGCGCATTTAGAAACAAACACGGCAATATCTTTCTTCATCCCGCTCCACCAATACTGTCGTCTCATGTCTTGGTACATTTTGTCCCCACCGGGAAGTACCGCCAACCGTGAGCCGTGCGACTCTGCCATCACCTCGTGTCGTAATTCCTCCTCTTCCGGAACTACCAGTCTCCCATTGAAGCGTAATCCCCCGTCTGAGCTAACGGTATAGGATTCGGCTCCCTCTGTTAGTAACCGAACTATCTTCTCCTGACAGAACGAGTCATTTTCCTGTGCCTTTACCACCTTCAAGACAATCTGCGGTGTAACAGTCATCACAGACATGAACGATCTGGCCACTGCATCCTGGTGTCCCAACTCTTTCCACTTTGCCTTCCACACCCTTCACAAACTCAAGCCACCTTCGCTGCCGCATATTCAACTCCTTCTGCGTGTATAGGTACTGTAGGGACTTGTGGTCCGTGAACAATCGAAACTTCTCCCCCAAGAGATAATGTCTCCAAATCCGAAGGGCAAACACCACTGCCGCTAACTCCAAGTCATGGGTGGGGTAATTCTTCTCGGGAGGCTTAAGCTTACGGGAAGCATAAGCTATGGCCCGACTCTGCTGCTGCAATACACCTCCAAGTCCTTGCAAGGACGCATCGGTGTAAAATGGATACTCAACTCCCGGTCTCGGCAATGCTAACATAGGTGCTGAGGTCAACTAATCCTTCAACTCATCGAATGCCAACTGATAGGCATCACTCCAGATGAATGGCACACCCTTACGAGTCAGATGTGTCAAAGGACCCGCTATCTTTGATAAACCCCGAATGAACCTCCTGTAGTATCCTGCTAGGCCCAAGAAACTACGGATCTCAGTCGGTGTCATGGGCTGTCCCAACTCCCTTACCGCGGATACCTTCCCCGGATCAACAGATATCCCCCGGTCAGAAATAATATGCCCCAAAAATTGAACCTCCTTCAGCCAGAATCCTCACTTCTCATATTTTGCATACAGCTCGTTCTGACGTAGCGTCTACAAAACCTGCCTCAAATGCTCGGCGTGCTCCTCCTTTGCCTGGGAGTAAACCAGAATATCATCAATGAAGACAATGACGAACTGATCTAGGAACTCTCTGAACACCCTATTCATCAAGTCCATAAACACGGCTGGAGCATTGGTCAAACCAAAAGGCATAACCCGAAACTCGTAGGAACCATATCTCGTTAAGAAAGCAGTCTTCGAGACATCCTCCTCCCTGACATGCAACTGATGGTATCCTGATCGCAAATCAATCTTTGAGAAGAAAGAAGCTCCTCTCAGCTGGTCGAATAAGTCATTGATTCGGGGAAACGGATACTTATTCCATATCGTGACCTTATTCAACTCCCGGTAATCTACACATAACCTCAACGATCCATCCCTCTTCTTTACGAACAACACAGGGGCACCCCACGGTGAAGTACTCCTCCGAATAAACCCCTGACCCGACAACTGCTCAATCTGATCTCGTAACTCTCTCATTTCAGCTGGAGCCATACGGTAAGGTGCGCGGGCAATAGGCCGAGTGCTCGGCGTTAAATCGATCACAAACTCTGTCTCCCTACTCGGAGGTAATCCAGGTATATCCTGAAATACATCGGCAAACTCTCGAACAACCGGAATCGAATCAAGAGGTATCACCACTTCCTTAGAGGTCTCCTCCTCTATATAGTACAAATGATTGGACGATCCTCCCTCAGGACGAGGCATCGCCACTAAAAACATCTCCTGCCCGGGAATGGCAAAGATAATACTCCTACTAAAATAGTCAATCATGGCTCGGTACGCAACTAGCCAATCCATACCAATAATGGCATCATACTCGGTCATCTCTAACACTAACATATCCGCGGGTAAAGTAAACCTCCCAATCTCTATACCCACGCCTCTACATACAAGGGAAATCATGGAACCCCTACTCAACGGCGAATCTACACAAGTAACCGTACTCTCGGCGGTGTCTAACAACCCAATCGTGAGTGCAAATCTCATAGCAATGAAACAATGTGTAGCCCCCGTGTCAAATAAAATACTCCCCATAGTCCCCTGAATATAGAATATACCCTCAATGGCTGGTGGATCCTGTGGGGATGCGACCTGCTGGAGCTGATACACTCTCCCATACTGAAGTTGTCCCTGCTGAACTGGGACTGCTGGAATGGGTGGTAATGCTGCCATCTGTGGTGGTGTCGGGAGGGCGACGGGAAACATAGGCCTCTACGGCTCCTCTCGAGCACCCTGCTGCTGCGGGGCCTTACCCCTATCCGGACAATCCTGGCGTTTATGGCCAGTCTTGCCACAAGCGTAACACTTCCCCAGGAAGTTTCCCCTCGTTGTCCCTACTGCCCTCGGACCTGGTGGTCGTTTCCATTCTTCCCCTGGCCATGCTGAAATTGTTGTTGACTATTCTGCCCCTGCTGGCCCTGATGGCCGTTCAGACCCTGATGGCCCTGCCTAAAACCTCCCTGTCCGTGCCTGAAATTCCTCGATCTGAACCTCTTATGATCCCCCTACTGGGAACCCTGGTCACCCTGCCTCTGCCCCTGAGTAGATTGTGCCCCACTGGCACCATTTCCTTCAGTCATGCCCTGATGGCTGGACTCTCCCGATCTCTTACTCTCAGCCATGTGAAAGCGGTGATCCTGTAAGTGTAACAGTGTAGTGTTAACCACGTTAGAATAAGTGGCCAATGAGAGGTTCCCCAATAAATGCTGACGGATCCTCCGTGTCAATCCATCTGTAAACTTCTGGATCTTCTTCTCCTCTGTCGATATTTCATCCGGAACAATATTCAGTAGATTAGTGAATTCGGCCTCATACTCAGCCACAGTCCTTCCCTCCTGTCTGAGATTCATTAACTTCCTCCTCATTTCCGTGTGAACGGCTGACGAAAAATACTTGCGGTCAAACCGCACCCAAAAATCCTGTATCGTGAGAGTATCTCTCTCCTCTCCGGTGGTAATAGACTCCCACCACTGCAGTGCAGATCCCACTAGCTTGAAAGTAGCTAGTACCTGCTTCTGAACATAGGTGCACTCATACATCCTCAAGTGCCTCTGAATGTCTTTCCTCCACTGACTTGAAACCACAACATCGGAGCTACCTGCGAACTCCGACGGGTGCGCTTTCTGAAAAGCATCACGTACACGTTCCCAAGCAGACGGGAATGCATGTGCCTGAACTGGCGCGGCTACTGGCGCCTGGAGTGGTGCCTGTTGTACAACTGCTAGAGCGGCATTTACCGCTTGGGCTACAATGGCTGCAACCTCAGCGGCATTCATGGTGCCCTGTACTGGTGCTGGCTGGGGCTCTGGCTGTGCATCCCTAGGAACCCATGGTGCACGTCGTGGAGGTATCTGAAATAAGAGTAAGGTCTATAAGTTCGCAGTTATAAACCCAAAATAGCATAAAAGAATACAACAGTCCTAAAATATAGGGCTCTACATCAAAGAAAGCTCAGCGAAAACATAATAAGTCGTACAGATCCTAAAGGACACTAGAACCTGATGCTCTGATACCACCTGTGATACCCCGACTAATTAAATACCGGGCATCAACTCCTTTATTAAATTAATACAAAATTTCAAGTTGGTACAGTTAACAGCATCACTGTCGAAAACATTTTTATCATTACTAACCACCTAGTATTTAAAAAGTAAGATGTCAAATTTTAAATTAAGTCTGATTAACATACAATAAAAGAATTATGAAAGAATATCATAACCATACACCATAAAGTCTCAATAAAGTAACCAACAAATAATAATAAGTCCAGAGGAAAACTAATCACAACAATCCCACCACTGAAATAAATAAAACAGTATATCCTGAATTAATTACATGCCAACAATCTGAATAACTGAAATATGAAATGTCTCTAATAGAAGTGGGCGACATGCCCTACAAGTGATGAAAACTGAATAGAGTCAAGACAAAAGAATCGTCTACTAGCAAGGCCCTGTAACTTCCACAAACAGCTACAGCTCGTCACCTGAATGGAAATCCTATGCATGGTGTCCTTGTGGCTGGGAACCTAAAAGGTTTTTACAAAAAAAAAAATAGATTTGAAAGCAAACGGGCCAGAGCCCGAAAGTGGAGAGTATTTTAAAAACAACAAGTGCTTTAATAACATTAAAACAATGAATGCAAAATACATGTTAGGACGTGCCCTCACATGAAATACTCACCCCTCGACTAATTGTGCACTCCTAACGTACAGTACCCATCTAAGTGGTATTCATATCTAACTAAACCGACATAAGTTCTAGCCCATCTACTCGATTCGCACTATAAGTCCCAACGTTATCAATTTAAATAGACAGCTTTACGTTAATTCTCAAACTCTCAATTATTAGCAACACAATTTACTGGAGATTATCCCCTTATTTATCTTCTCAAGGAGTTACTATAAATTATTCTCATAATTAAACATGACAAGTCTGGTCATTTAACCGTATATCATTCACATCATAAATATACAATACAAGCACCCCGAGACTAAGCTGCGGTGCACACATACTCTGATATCCATCCTGGTACATCACGTACATAAGGATCACGCATTTCGAATTTCTCAGGAATCGTTCTCAGATATCAACAATCACAAACAATGGAGGCGAACACAGTCACATCACATGGGTCACACACATACCTACGCTCCCATGATCAGCAAACTTATTAACTTCCCAATAAGTCCTTCTCTGACCTATGTCCTCGAGGTTGCAATCTATATGCCCCCGTAGGCACACAAAGAATAGATAGCCCTAAGCGAACGCAAACCTCCCGTGATAGCAAGCATGATAGGTATGTCATACACATAAAATCATATACATATACTAAGCATACACACATCTTAGTAATTACCATAAATTATTAGTGGTATACTTCTCATTCTCATACCAACTTATAATGTTACACAATTCTCATATACCCGGTTAATACAAATATTTAAGTCGTCAATAATCCTCACATTGTATATAGTCACTAGCGTCCTAATCCACAAATATCATTTGGTTCACTCCTCATAATATACCAATTCTCCCAATTATACCAAATAGTTAACAAGGGAAGGTTATCTCTACAATTAAATATGGTTACGGGACACTAGAAATCGAATCAGGCCAAAAAGGCCAATCTGTCAACTCGTCAGAAGTCTCGTTCGAACGAGGTCGTTCGAACGAGAGTTCATTCGAACGAAGTGGGCATCTAACAAGATATCGTTCGAACGAAAGGCATCGAATGAACATCCCACTCGTTAGAAGTCAAACTGTCAACTCGTTAGAAGCTCGTTCGAACGACCAGGGCAGGCCTTCTAACGAGGTGACAGTTTCGAGCCCAGAATTCTCCTATTTCGCTTTTCCCAATTTTCTTCACCTCTAATCTCATCTAAACATCATTCCAACAGTAGTTCAAGGTTTCTAATCATTCCTAAACATACTTAAGTCGTATAATAACATTTATATGGGGTCAAATCATCCTAAACCACATCTAATCATCAAATCTCCCCAATTTTTCCCAAATCCCATGAACATGAACCCTAGAAATTTAAAGTCATCAATAGACATAATTAAATCCGTTTTTGTGATATAAAAGATGTATTTCTATCAGAATAATCACCCAAACATAATTCTACATGCAATTTCCTTATCAAAATGTGAATTTCTAATTCCAATTCAATGGGTTTTTGTCAATCTCCCAAAATAATGCAAATTTTTATAAATTTCTAAGCATGGAAGAAACATTCATTGTAAATAACGTAATTAAACTACTTGCCTCTGATCTTTCTCTGAATTTTGTGTTGAATCTTGGATGTAGGTTGCTCCCTCCTTTTCTCCCAAGGTTGAAGGTTGAAGATGGGGTTAGGGTTCTCTCTTTGGGAACTTCTCCTAACTTCTCATGAAACCCCCGTAGCCCTCAAATCAGTTAATTGTTGGTAATGGGTTAGTGGGTCATTAAATTTTCTATTTTAAACTCCTAAAATTCGTTAGTCATAAATCCCAAAATTCCAAAATTACCAAACTACCCTTTTAAGTTGCCGGTATGGCCTAAAAATGCCCCGGGACCCAAACTAAACCCCCGGCTAATATTTTCTGACTATTTCGACCCTTCCGAACACGTTGGCGAACTCAAAATGACCATACGGTTGATAAAAATAAAATTCACTTTTTAATTTTAATAATTACCTTCCTGACGCGACTGTCACGCTTGTCCCAAGAAAATTTCCCAGATTGCCGTATTTCAGTCTCGCGACAATTTTGATATTTTCAATATTCATATGCTGCCATATATACACATTATAATCAAATACGAACTCACATCTCGTTAGTATTTTATCCGGATTAATTCTCAATTAATTCATATTTAATTTAATTAATCCCATAAATAAATATCCAAAAAAGTACGGGGTATTACACCCCGCATTAGCGATGTATATTGACGTTGTCAATGCCTCTTTACTACATTGCGAGAATCATCGCTTCCACCTGAAAGGAAGTAGGCAGGGTGGTGAGTCGAGCCAGCAGGGCAAGACCGATGGGGGTGATACTAGTGAAGCCCATCTATAGTTAGGTAGTTAGCAAGGATATCAAGCTAAGAAGTTTCAGTCTGGAGGATTTCGATAGGGAGGTCAGGGTTTTAGGGCCAACAGGACCCTAATCAGCAGCAATAAGTTCCTCAGGGCCAGTAGGGCCATCATCAGGGAGATGGTTAGAAGCGTTGCTACGTTTGGGGCTAGACATAGCATTTTGAAAGATAGTGCCCACAGTGAAGAGGGGGCCTGTAGTAGGGTTCCCCATAGGGACAGCGGGTACATGGACCTCCAGGAACACCAGCTCCACCAGCCCCACAGTAGTAGGGGCAGATGCACTATGGGGGTGTGTACAATGTCCGAGATGTCCCCATTCCACCAGCGCCTCAGGCGCCTCCAGCAGTTGAGAGTACATTTCCTATCCATGGGCATAAGGGTAGGATAGTGTTTATACAGAGGCATCGCTTTCATTTATTAAAACAAGATTTGTTGGGTCCACCGGTTTGATAGAGACAGCGAGTAGTCTCCTTATGTGTATAGAGTCACCGATGGGTAGGGGTTCACTTATACATTGAATTTGTAAAGGAGTGAACATTTTAATTGGGAGATTGAGTTTAGTAGCGAACCTCCTAATGTTAGATATGGAGGGGCATGATGTCATCCTAGGCATAGATTGGTTGGCAGGATACAGAGCGATGGTAGATTGCTTCGAGAGGACCATCGTGTTCTCCATTCTGGGATAGGAGATGTTCCTAGTGGCGATGCCTCTTTCTGAGGGTGGGTCGCGCACTCACTTGTACTATATTAATGAAGAGACCTACAGGATGTTGGGATTTCATTAGATTCGATTCCAATTATGAGGGACTTCAAGGATGTATTTCAGGAAATACTAGGGTTACCACCCAGTAGGGAGATCGAGTTCGTTATTGATCTGGCACGAAGTTCGAGGCCGATTGCTCGAGCACCTTACCCTATGGCCCCTTCAGAGATGCGTGAGCTTAGAGAGAAGATTCAGCAGCCCTTCGGTCAGGATTTCATTCGGTAGAGAACATCGTCTTGGGGTGCACCTATGTTGTTCGTTAAAAAAAGGGATGGTTTGCTTCGATTGTGCATAGACTACAGAGAGTTGAACAAGGTGACGATACAAAATAAGTATTCGTGACCCAGGATTGATGACTTATTTGACCAGTTGAGAAGGGAAACATACTTCTCAAAGATTTATTTGAGGTCAAGTTATCATCAGCTGCGTATCCGAGAGGAGGATGTCCTTAAAACCGCTTTTCTATCGTGGTATGGATCCTACGAGTTTAGGATGATGCCTTTGGGCCTCGCCAATGTTCCAGCAGTGTTCGTGGAACTTTTGAACAGGATTTTCAGAAAGTATCTCGACTAGTTCATTATCGTGTTCATTAGTAAAATTTTGGTCTACTCGTGTACAGAGGAGGAGCACGCAGAGCAGCTGTATATGGTTCTACAGACATTACGGTACCACCGACTCTGTGCCAAATTCGAGAAGTGTGGATTTTCACTATGAGAGTTGCAGTTTCTTATCCATATTTCGTCAGATTGGGGTATTACTATTAATTTAAGTAAGGTATCGACGGTGAGGGAGTGGGGACAGGCCACGACACCGACAGAGATTCACAGCTTTCTTGGGTTGGCCGGGTATTACAGACAGTTCATTAAGGGTTTTTAGAAAATTGTGGGTCCATTGACGAACCTGACTCGCAAGGGGGTACCATTTGTATGGGATGAACATTGTCAGTTAGCTTTTGATGAGCTAAATAACAAGTTACATCTGCGCTCATACTTGTTTTTCCTAGGGGAGGATTGGAGTACCGGGTCTACACTAACGCATCCTTACAGGGGCTAAAGGGGTGTTGCAGCAGGAGGAAAGGGTTATAGCTTATGTGTCTCAAAAGTTTAAGTCCTATGAGAATAATTTCCCCACCCCCGACCTAGAGTTAGAAGCGGTAGTTTTTTATTTGAGGATATGGAGGAATTATCTTCTGAGAGAGCAGTTTACTCTATTCACGGATCACAAGTCACTTAAGTATCTCTTCACACAGAAGGATCTGAACATGAGAAAGAGGCATTGGCTAGAATTCGTGAAGGTTTACCAGTTCTTATCCAGTATCATCCTGGTAAGGCTAACATGATGGCAGACGCAATGAGCAGGAGGCCTACTAGGGAGGTTACAAAGGTCTGGAAGCTGAAGTGGAGGGATCTTCGATACGATGGCGATGTCTCCAGGGAATGTATGTCAGCTTTATCTAGCACTCCCGAGATTATTATGCGGGTTGTGAGGGAATAGGCAGAGGATCAGTCCTATCTGGACAGGATATGTTAGTTACTGGACAAGGGAGCAGAGTGTTATTCGATTAGTTCGGAGGGAGGCCTATAATTTAATGGGATGTTAGTCGTACCGGAGGATGAGGACTTTAGACATGCAGTTATAATAGAGTCCCATGGTCCATAGTCATCCCCGCGAGGATAAAATGTACCAGATATGAGTAGACAGTACTGGTGGGTAAGGATGAAATTGGATATAGCAAAGTTTGTCTCGAAATGGACCAGATGTCATCTTGTGAAAGTTAATCATCAGAGACCTCCAGGGATGCTACGGCCACTGGATATTCTCGTGTGGAAATGGGAGAGTATCTCCACGGACTTCATTACGGGGTTGCCTACATCACAGAGGGATCACGATTCTATATGGGTGATTATGGATCGGTTGACCAAGGTATCCCATTTCTTATCGATTTCCACTAATTTTGAGACAATGCGATACGTGTAGCTATTCATAGCAGAGATAATTAAGCTACACGGGGTGCCAATTAACATTGTGTCTGACAAAGACAAGAATTTTATGTCCCACTTCTGGCCGAGCTTTCAGGAGGCCATGCACACAAAGTTACGATTGAGTACCGCTTACCACCCACAGACAGACGGGCAGACTGAGAGAGTTGATAAGATGCTGGAGGATATGCTTAGGATGTGCATTTTAGACTTTGGGGGAGGATGGGAGCGATACCTTCCTTTGGTAGAGTTTGCGTATAACAACTCTTACTAGTTTACGATCGGTATGGCACCGTTTGAGGCGCTTTATGGAAGACCTTATCATTTGCCCACCTGTTGGTTAGGGGTGGGGGATAACAAGTTATTGGATACAGAGATAATCCAGGATACGACTTCCAAAATAGGTCTGATTCGAGTACGGATCTAGATCGCTCAGGATAGGCAGAAGAGTTATGGTGATGCTTCTTGGAGACATGTGGAGTTAGAGGTCGGCGATCAGGTATTGGTTTGGATATCTCCTATGAAAGGAGTGATGAGGTTTGGTAAGAATGGGAAGCTAGCACTGAGGTATGTCTGGCCTTTCCCCATCATTGAGAGGGTGGGACAGGTAGCATATAGACTGGGTTTGCCAGAGCATCTTCAGCGGATGCACGACGTGTTTCACGTGGCATCGCTAAAGATATATCGGAGGAGCGAGAGGGCTTTTTGGCATGTTCCACTCGAGGAGATTGACTTGCATCCATACATCTCATATGAGGAGAGACATGTAGCAATTTTGGATCGTAATGAGCGTAAGCTGAGGTCTAAGGTAGTACCACTAGTTAGAGTACAGTGGGGTCATCACAACGTTGATAAGTCTACGTGGGAGCAGGAGGAGGATATGTAAGAGCAGTATCCAGAGTTATTCACCACACATATAACCTAATTTCGGGGACGAAATTCCTTTATAAGGGGGGAAGTATGTAACACCCTGTATTTCTATGCATTTAAATACTTAATTAATTCGGGTAAATTTTAAATTACTTACGTGTCGTAATTTAATTGAATTAATTATGGTCATATTAATCGAAGAGTAAATGGTTATTTTTTATGAAATTGAATTACTAAGTGAATAGTAATAATTTATTTACGTCATAAAGTGCATTAGTGACGTGGTGTCTATTTATCTTAGTCGGGTGTCGAATATAGACTAAGTTGGGTGTGAGATAGGAACTTATAATAAATTAATTCGAATGTCAATTTTGAGCGCACGGTTGAGTCCGGATGGGCTTAGATAGTCGAAAAAGAGTGCCCAAGGCTAGTAAATAGGTCTCGGGACGTTGTTAGGCATAATCAGGCCCACACAGGGGTGTTCGGGTCATTTGGGCTTGGCCCATTAGCTAAAAACGGTATTAGAGTATTAAACCTAAATCAAAGAAGTGTTGAACGGCTGAAAAATACAAATCAATGATCTTTTAGAGACAAAATAAGGAACAAATTGGGTATTCTTCATCAAACCTTTCTCTACCTCAACGGATTAGACTCTACGAATCCAAAGGCAAGTGGTTAACGTACTGTGATTTTTAACTATGATAATCAATTCATATTGTAGTGGGTTTTTTACAAATCTATTTTTTGGGTGGGTATTCCGGTGAAATTGGGTTTTCGGTGAGTGAAATACTTTGATGAAATTAATGGTGTTTTATGATTCTAGAGTGTAAGAGTATGAATCGTATGTTAAATCCAGTAAGAATAGATGTTAAATTTCTGATAATAGAGATGTAAAATTCTATTTCATGTTTGAAATCCGGATAAAACCCGAATCTGGAAAATGTTGGAATTCTCGAAAATTAGTTGTTTAATTAAGGTCTCTAGGGTGATTAGAACATATTTTCATGTGTTAATATTGTTGATTGTGATCCGAGAATACTGAGATTGAAGTTAAAAGTTTAGTTAGGTTAACAATGGAGGAAACAGATAACCTGATCAATCGATCGATTCGACCGAAGTTGTCGATCGATCGATGGTCCCAGAATCTTGGCAGTTCGGCCAGTTTTATTATATAAGGGGAATTTATTTAATAACTAAATTCCAAAGTATTTATTTAGGGAAAAATAAATATAAGAATAAATTTTCCTAACAATTATGGGGAATATAATTAGATTAGGGGGTGCGATGTGGGTGACACATTATGGATAAATTCTGGGATAATAATTCCTAAGTATAAATTTCGGACCGAGAGAAAACGTTCGAGTAATGTAGTTAAGCGACACTACTTTAAGATAATTAATTAAAGTGAAACTAATTAATTATATTATTGTCAGACCATAGACTCGAGATTTTTTGGCTAGTGCTACGGTATTGGTACACGGTAATGCCGGGAATAAATTATTATGTATATATAGTATGTGATAGTATATATATACATTATGTCCTTATAAATATCATTGAGTAGATATTTATTTAATTTATATACTCTAGTGTTGTCGGGGAAGGTTGCGCGATGTGGGTGAATCCCCTGCAGCTTATCCTCTTAGCATATGAGAGACGACGACGACGACAACAAACAAAACCAGGAGTCCTTCCTTTGGCCTGCCGCTTTCCTTTCGACTGCCTCCCTCCTTTCCCTTTTTTGACGTGGATACAACGATTCTTTCCTTTAGCAAGTAATGAAAGACTGGAGGAATTGGCTTGGATCACAACCCCTTCAATAGAACTAACATTTCTCAACTTAATCAGTTCCTATAAAGATGGGGTGCAACTGGTCCCCAAGCAACAACCTAGTTGGGCGTTGGTTTATTTAGGACTAGAAGCCCGTTATTACCTTGAAGAGTAAGGAGGGTATATCCCCATGTCATAGCATCCAATTTCAGAGATGGGGCATTGAGATTATGTCCTAATACTTGGGGGAATATGACAGCCTTCATTACGTTTTATTTTGGGTTCCGATTTGGCGGACCATAGTTGTCTCAAAACTTCTAGTGGGACTGAGTAGCCTGGGTTGAT
Organism: Sambucus nigra; assembly: GCA_949130495.1. Classification (NCBI taxonomy): domain Eukaryota; kingdom Viridiplantae; phylum Streptophyta; class Magnoliopsida; order Dipsacales; family Adoxaceae; genus Sambucus; species Sambucus nigra. The sequence continues at coordinate 538,618,002 of OX422215.1, read as the reverse complement.
AGCTCTTTAGAGAACACATCCGGTGAGTTATTACTTGGGAGGATGGGTTATTTTATATTCAACATATGTGTGAATGTCGTAATATGGTTCTACGTATATAATGGGATAAATAATTATATACGGGTAATTAAATACATTAACTGAATTGTATTAATGACGTATGGGTTTATATATATTCAACATATGTGTGATTGTTGTAATATGTTTTTACATATATAATGGGATAACTAATTATATACGAGTAAATTTAATACATTGAGAAAATTATATTATTTATATAACTAGTGAACGTTATATGGTTTTCAAGGAGAATGGTGAAGTAAATTAAGGTGATAAATAAATTATAAATCATTTATTTAAACATACTCGAGCTAGAGTAGGGTGTCAGGGAAGAGTTATAACAAGATCTAGTTACGGGATAGATAACTAGGAAATTTATTGAGAAAGCATTAGGTGTGCACATTAGTTGAGGGGTGAGTATGTCCTCAAGAGAGAGTGCGACACTAACTTAAATATGAAGCCCATTCATGCATTTTTAATTACTTCAACTTAATCATTTGCTAAATATTTTCAAAATGTTTGGGGTTTTAACCCTTGCTATCAAATATTTTCAAAACCTTTTAGGTGTCCAGCCACAGTGACGCCCAATGTGACTTCATTCCAGGGATTCGCACTTGCAGCATATGTGAATGTTGCGGGATTTGGATAGACGCATCTATTTTTCTATTCCTAGAGTAAGAATTCATATCAATTTATTTCGAGCATGTCGCTCACAGTTTTATTTAGTTTTCTTTCATATTGTATGAGATTTATTACCCTCTATTAGTTTGGTTGGTTATGGATTTTAGCCAGTGGTTTATTCAGCAAGACTTTTATTATTTTATGTGATGATTGAATCTATCAGCATTAGGTGGTTTCATTCTATTTTCGCACTTATATTTGTCTTGGATTAAATAAAGATATAATTTTGGCACCAACTTTTTGAATACTAGGTGATTAGTAAATTTTAAAAAGTTTCCAAAAGTGACGCTAAGAATGAACCAAATGAGATTTCAGTTTTAATTTGATATAGGACTGATCACCCGATATTTTATTAGGCAGGTTGTCACAGATGGTATCAGAGCATCAGGTTCTAGTGTCCATAATATCTATACGGCTTTTTATATTTCAGCGTAGTGTTCTGTTGATATAGAGCCCTATTATTAGAACTATTGCTTTATCTTCACGCTTATGAGTTATCGTGCCTCTGCTATTTAGTTTTGTATAAATAGTGAACTAATACAACTTGTTTCAAATTTCAGATGTCGTCTAAGAGAGGTAGACCTGCTAGGGAAACAGCCAGGGACGAGGTGAAGGAGGCTTAGCAAGAGCCAGAGGTTCCACAATCGCTGGCTCCACCAAGATTAGTGACGACAGCTGAGATGGCGGAGGTGGTGGCCCAGGCAGTCAATGCAGCCATGGAAGCTATGGTAACCCATTTACCTCTGCCTCAGCCACAGCAGCCAGTGGACCCAGTTGCACCGACCCCCCCGGGGATGTCAGAGTGGTAGAGAGTTCGGCAAACCTTTCAGAAGGTCCATCCACCGGAGTTTCTAGGGAGTTCTAAGGTAGTCTTAGCATGATAGTTGAAGGAGGATACGCAATGCCACTAGCGTTTGGTTGATTGCAGTGAGGTACAGAATTAGATGTTAGCCACTTTTTGGGGAGACAGGGATTCGATGACCATCGATGATTTTTGGGTGCGGTTTGATAGCAAGTACTTTCCTCCAGTCGTTGAGGCCAAGATAAGGAGGAGATTCAGTGAGGTGACTCGGGGAGAGCACTCAATGGTAGAGTATGAGGAGGAGTTCACTCGTTTGGAAAATTTTATGCCGGATGAGCTGAGAAATGGGGAGAAGAAGAAGAAGAAGGCTAGGTTAGTGGCTGGATTGGCCTTGAGGATCAGGAAACACTTGATTGGGAACCCCGCATTGGTGACATACACTGACATTATCAATGCCACTTTACTACATTGCCAGGACACTCGCTTCCACCTGAAGGGAAGCAAGAGAAGTGGTAAGCCCAGCCAGCATGGCAAGGAAGGTGGGGGTGATACTAGCAGAGCCCATCCACAGTCAGGTAATCAGCAAGGATATCAAGCTAGGAAGTTTTTGTCTAGTGGATTAGAACAGGGAGGTCAAGGGGTTCAGGAAGGGCCAATAGGGCCCTAATCAGCAGCAACAGGTTCCTCAGGCCTGACAGGGCCAAGGGAAGAACGGGGGAGGCCCACATAGCCAACACCAGGGACAGCCTCATCAGGGCCAGCATTGGGTAGATGGTCATAAGCGTTGCTACGTTTATGTCCAGACATTCCATTTCAAAATAGAGTGCCCACTGTGAGGAGGGGGCCAGTAGAAGGGTGCCCTGCAGGGATAGCAGGTATAGTGACCTTCAGCAGCACCAACTCCACCAACCCCACAGCAGCAGGGGAAGATGCACTACGGGCATGTGTACAACGTTCGAGATGTCCCCATTCCACCAGCACCATAGGCGCCGCCAGCAGTTGATGGTACGTTTCCTATTCATGGGAATTAGGGTATGATACTTTTTTATACTAGAGCATCACATTCATTTATTAAAACTAGATTTTCGAAGGCCACCGGTTTGATAGAGACAACATGTAGTCTCCTTATGTGTGTAGAGTCACCGATGGGTAATGGTTCACTTATGTATGAAAGTTATGGGAATGAAAGGTAGAGAAAGGTTTCAAACATGGAAACCTCGCCGACTTAAGAAGAATGTTGCTGAGATCACTGAAGTTAATGTTTCTGAGGTTACTTGGAAGGTGAGCTCATGATGTCTTTATAAAGGGTAGGGGGACTGCCGATCGGCATTATCCTTATCCTACCTATTGATAGGTAACCCTAGACACACTGTCGATAGGCAAGGAAATAGATCTGCCAATTAGTAGTCTCATGTAGATTTTTTGGAAAAATGGTCATAAATTGGAAACAGTAAGTCCATATCATGCACGGGGCATATGGTTAGAAAGGTAAGTCAAAGACATTTAATAATACTTTACACTCTGAGGTCTAGGAGTTGACTTTGGGTCAAATAGGACTCGAAAGTGCCCATCGATTCTTTGGATAGAAGATCGTCGAATGACGACGGATGGAGTATCCAAACTGTAAGTCCAAATTCGACATGGGGCTGATAGTTGGAAAGGTTATGCGAGGTACTTCGATGTTCTAAAAATCCTTGCTCGGTTTGAAGAGTTGACTTTGGTTAGATGGGGCCCAAAAACACCCGAAGACCCTTCGTAGTAAAACAGATCGTTCGTCCGTACTGTAAGGTCGATTCGTGAATGGGGTGGATCATTGAAAAGGGTATTTGGTTCCCTTCGAAGATTCATTTAGTCTCATTTGAGCTGAAAAATTAACTTTGGTAAAATGGATCCCGAGAGAGCCTAGTGGCCTCTGAATTAATTTTTAGGGGAAAACAAATCGTTCATCCTAACTATTATGCCATTTCACGCACAGGGTGGACAGTCATAAAGGGTTTTCAGTTCCCTTCAAAGATTCATTAAGCTTTCGCTCAGATGATAAGGTTAATTGGGGTCAAATCGGGGCTCAAGATCACCCGGTCGCCTCCAGATCGATTTTCAGTAGTAAAATAGTCCATTCGTCTGAACTATTATGCCCTTTTGCATGCGGGAAAGTCCATTGGAAAGGGGATTCAGAGCCCTTCGAAGATTTATTAAGCTTTTGGTTTGACGATGGAGTTGATCGAAGTCAAAAGGGGCTCGGGAGTGCTCGATGGCCTCTAGATTGATACTCAGAGTATGACCTAAGGTTTGTAGTAAATTAGGGAGGTGCTAGGGATCTAAGGAGAGACTTATGGGGTCCTAGAATGTGGTGTCTACAGAGTCCCTTATGCTTTGGCAGTTAAGAGCCTTATATATGATATGTTATGCACTAGACTTGATATATGACTTGTTGTTAGCGTGGTTAGTAGAAATAGGTCTAACCCTGGGCAAGAACACTGGACTACCATAAAGCATATATTCAAGTACCTTAAAAGAACACGAGATTATATTCTAGTTTACCAGACAAAGAGTCTTTCACCTATTTGGTATACAAACTCAGATTTTCAATCTAATAGAGATTCAAGAAAATTTACCTCAGGATTTTTGTTTACCCTATGAGATGGATCCATTAGTTGGAGGAGTACCAAGAAATCATGCATTGCTGATTCCACCATTGACGTTGAATATTTGGAAGCCTCTGAGGTAGCCAAGGAAGACAAATGGTTGTGATAACCCACCTATTCTAATACTGGGTGGCCAATCCACTATTAAAATAAAATAGCAATCGAGTATGGTTTTATTCTTAGCATCAGCGTCGTAGCAAGCAATGTATATGTAAATGAATAAAAACCATATAACTAAATGAACAAAATAAGTTAACATGCATAAATAAATATATGTGAACCGAATAAACGATCGGCCACTAATAGTAATGGTCCAACTAATATAAAAACTAAATAATGAAATAACATCTCTCACATAAATGTAAAATCCTATCCAACTACGAGCAACATCCCCCAAACGAAAAACTGGAATGAAAAGAATATTATCTAGATAGAAAGAGATGAGGTCGCTAAGTTAGTCCTGTAGTGTCCAGAGGTACTACAGTGGCAAGAAAGATCTATCCCTGATGTCCCTACTACTGCTGCACACTTGGGTTTTTAAATGAAAACTGAAAACATATTTGCCCACTGGTAAAAGCACAAAAATTTTTGAAAATATTTGCTATTAATTAAATGATTTAAATGAATAAAACATGTAGTCTATTGCTTTCACAATTAATAAACCAGTCGCACCCACATGAGATAAAACCTCACCTCGTATCTATAATGTGCACCTAACGCGTTCATTTTATTATCCTAATTATACTACCCATTCTAACTAGGACAATAACCATCATCCAAGACCAACCCCGCTAATAGTCACCATTATCTAAGTATATAATGTCCTAACTAGGTATGTGTTCATGAATAATATCTTAACGACACACGTTCTATAAATAAGTGTTCACAAAATATAGTATAACAGTCTCACTTGTGCTATAAATAGATATACATATTATATCGTACAACATACATATATATCGTTCGTTATATACGTAAAACCATATCCCTAGAGCATGGACCTCATGGATACATTCCTTGTGTGTTATCAGGATCCAGACATATCACGGATCACTCAAAGCCACCGAGTCGAAATTTTACCATCGAACCCAACGTAAGCATAAACAAATGTAGGCGGTCATAAACATACCACCAAGTGTCACAACCATACCATATCGAACCCCACCGGTCTTCAACTAGCACCTATCCTCATACATTAATAGTGGCCACGCAATAGTACCATGACCTAGAAAATCGATCCAACACATGTTGGTCAACGCCAGGGTGGAGTGCCCACTACGCGCAACCTCCTAACAATAGCAGTACCAATCTTATGTAGGTATGCTCAATATAAACAAGTAACACACACACACACACACACACACACACACACACACACACACACACACACACACACACATATATATATATATAAAGTACTGACTTCGTACGCCAATCCACAACATACTAGTCTCCCAAATCCCAAAGTCCAAACCGACTTTTCGATTATGTATATAATTATTCACTCACATGAATTTCCCGCTTCGGCTCACCCGAACCCATCTATTCGTTGGCCTATCATCCTTGCCAAACCCTAGAAAGTATTCCTCATTAGTCGCACTCTACCCCGAAAGCCCATACGGTCATTTCCCAAGCTCTAATGGGTCAAAACATCTTTCAAATAAAATCTGGGCAGGCCAGCAAACCGAACCGGCTCGCATGGCCAATCTAATCGGTTCAGTCAAGAAAATCGATTCGCTCCTCCAATGAACTGGTTCGGTTTGCAGGGCTAACAATAGTTTTCTTCCTCAGGTTTTCTCCTCCATAACCCTCCAATGGAAGTCTCAAGCCTCCCAAAATATGAAATTGACATCCTACATCAATATATTAATATTATAAAATCATTTTAACATTAATCTTATCCCGAATCCCTCACCTAAACATAAGGATTTCTAATCGTTCATTAATCCAAACAACCTAGAATTAATCAGACATTGAATTTTCATTGATTCTAACACCATCTACATGTTCATACTTGTAAACCCATAATTATACTATGAAATCACTACATATTTATCATTAATTAATCTCAATTAAAATCAGAGGTTCAATCACCCTTTAAATCTTCTTCATTAAAATACCTAACTTCACATCTTTAATCTCATATTTAGTTATAAATTAACTATGAAGGTAATGAACTACATAATTGCATCAAAAGCAAGTAAATACTTGCCTTTAAGGATCTGAACCCGAATTTTCGTTCATTAGGACGGTTTGAATCCGCAGATTGCCTCTTCTCTTCTCTTTTCTAATTTCATCTTTGCATTTTCTTCCTTTTTCTCTTCTCTTAAACTCTTTCTAACTCACAACTATGCAGAGATTGAAAAGTGAGGTTGTTATCCACCCCTCTAAACCTTATATACCTCCTGATTACACCCTAATCCCATTTTTTATTAAACTCGCGGTGTAAAAAGACCACCATAGCCTTATACGGGTCCTGCTATGTTTAAAAGTCCCCGAAATCAAATTATAACACCCAGATACCTATTTTGGACTATTTCAACCCATTATAGATCACCTTTCACTTAAAAAGACCATCTGAGCCACCCAACTACATATATGACAATATCTCATTAACCGGTCTTAACACATGCGTACAGTACGCGTCGCCCATAAGATATACAAATTCACTGATGTAACTCTTTGTCAACATAATTTAATAAATCGTTGGTTTTCACTCATACGCGACATATAATAAATTACATATATATTACTTTTCATACGCAAGTAAATAATAATAATAATAAACATTGATCATTAACTCGCTAACTAATATTTACCAAAATCCAATTTAATTTCTCTAATTAAATTAATAATTAACTGCACGTGGAAACTAAACAATCATAAAAGTACGGGGTATTACATTCTCCCACCCCATAACAAAATTTCATTCCCAAAATTCGAACATACCTGCCACGAAAAGCTCTAGATACTTTTCTCGCATGTCATCCTCATGCTCCCACATCGACTCGACACATTGTAGTGTTCCCACTGTACAAGAACTAACGGTACCACTTTTGACTGAAGCTTCCGCTCACTACAACCCAAAATGGCAATAGTTCTTTCCTCATAAAAAATATTCGGCTATAGGTACATATCCTCCAATTCTATATGCCGATAAGCCATGTCATCCCTGAGATACCTCCTCAAAGATGACACGTGAAATACATCATGGAGACACTGCAAATGCACTGATAAGGTGAGACTATATGCAGCCGGTCGTACCCTCTCAGTGATGGAAAAAAGGCCCCACATGACTTGGTGATAACTTCCCCTTCTTCCCGAAACGCATCACACCCTTCATTGGAGATACCCATAATAACACCTGATAACCTACAAAAAACTCTAAAAATCTGCAGTTCACATCGGCGTAACCCCTTTACCGGTCTTAAGCTACCCAAATTCAACTCTTGATCAATTCAATCTTCGCTGACATCTCCTGAATCAAGTCCGACCTGAGAAGCTTATTGTCCCCCACCTCTAACCAACAAGAGGGCGAACGATAAGGTCTCTCGTACAAAGCCTCAAATGGTGCCATACCAATAGTAAACTAGTACGTGTTATTATACACAAACTCAAACAATGGTAAGTACTGCTCCCAACTACCATCAAAGTCCAGAATACACATCCTCAGTATATCCTCCAACATCGGATTCACCCTTTTCGTCTTCCCATCAGTTTGCGGGTGATATTACGCAACTCTATGCCCGTCACCTCCTGAAAAATCTGTTGAATGTCGGACACAAATATCTTATCCTAATTCAAAACAAGGTTGAGAGGAACCCCATGCAATCTTACTATATATGCTATGTAAAGATGGGCATATTGTCCTGTCGTATAATCCACCCAAACTTGCATGAAATGAGCTTCCTTGGTCAAACGATCCATGATGACCTAGTTGGGGTCGTGACCCCTCTGCGACGTCAATAACCCTATCATGAAGTCTATGGAAATAATCTCATATTTCCATGTTCGAATTTTGAACGACTACAAAACCTAGACTAGTCTCTGATGATCAACTTTCACCATCTGACAAGTGGTGCACCTGGAGACAAACTCTGTTATGTCCCACTTTGTACCAGCCCACAAATACTGTCTCCTCATATCCTAGTACTTCTTATTCCCTATAGGATGTTTCAAAAATCGTGACCCATGTGCCTCCTCCATAACTGCGCGTCGTTGGTCCTCACCATCTAGGATAATAAACCTCCCATTAAGGCGAAACCCACCCTCAGAAGTGATCGAGTAAAACTCCACTCCACCCGTTGATAATGTAGCAAGTTTGCACATATCCTAAGGACACTAGAACCTATCTATGATACCTACTGTGACAACCTGCCTATTCTAATACCGGCTGATCAATCCTCTATTAAAATAAAACAGGAATCCAGTATGGTTTCAATCTCAACATCACTATCGCGACAAGCAATATAAATGTAAATGAATAAAAACCATACAACTAAATGAACAAAATAAGTTAACATGCATAAATATAAAAGTGAACCGAACAAACCATCGATCACTGATAGTAGTCATCGAAATGATATAAAACTAAATAATGTAATAACATCTTTGACATAAAAGTAAAGTCATATCCAACTACGAGCAACACGCCCAAAAGGAAAAACTGGAATGAAAAGAATATTATCTAGATAGAAAGATCTGAGGTGGCGAAGTCAATCTTGTAGCATCCAAAGCTACTGAAAGAGAAAGAAAGATATATCCTTGCTATCCCTATTACTGTTGCACACTTGGGATTTAAAAAAAAATAGATTTTCCTATGGCTCAAAGCCCGAAAATTTTTAAAATATTTTGCAAATTATTAAATACTTTAAATTAATAAAACACGTAGTGTATTACTTTCACAATTAATTAACTGATTGCACTCACGTGAGTTAAAACCTCACATCTCATCTACAGTGCGCACCTAATGCGTTCCTTTTATTATCCTAATTATACAACCCGGTCTAACGAGGACAATAAACGCCATCCAAGCCCAACCCCGCTAATATTAACCATTATCTAAGTATATACTACCCTCGCTAGGTTTATGCTCATGAATAATATAGTAGCGACACACATGCTATAAATAAGTGTTCGCATAATACCATAACTACCCTCGTGCTATAAATAAATATACACATTATATCGTGAAACATACATATATACCTCTTGATTTATATGTATAATCATATCATTGAACCATGGACCTCGAGGATGCATCCCTCGTGTGCTATCAGGCTCCAGGCATATCACGCATCACACTGAGCCACCGGGTCAAAATTTTACCACCAAAACCAATGTAAACACAAACAAGTAGAGGCGGACATAAACATACGTCTGTGGGTCCACACCATATCACACCCCATTGGTCTCTAAACCAACACCTATTCTCACACATAGATAGTGGTCATGCAACAATACTAGGACATGTTGAATCAATCTAACACCTCTTGGTGGACGGCAGGGTGGAGTGCCCACTATGCGCAACCTCCTAACGATAGCACTACCGAGTAAGTATGTTCAATATAAATAAGTAACAAACAAACACACACACACACACACACACACACGCATATATACAAGTCACCCCAATACGTATATATAAAGTACTGACTTCGTACGCAAATCGCATAACATACTAGTCCCCCAAATCCCGAAGTCCGAACCAACTTCCCAATTATGCATAAAATTATTCACTCACTTGAATTTTTTGGTTCGTCTCACCCAAACCCATCTATTCATTTCCCTATCACCCATACCAAACCCTACAAACCATTCCCCAGTTGTCTCACTCTACCCCGATAGCCCCTACGATCATTTCCCAAGCTCTAACGGGTCAAAAAAACATTCAAACAAAGTTTGGTCAGGCCAGCAAACGAAACCGGTTCACTTAGTAGACCAAACCAATTCAGTCAAGCAAATCGATTCGCTCCCCCAGTGAACATGCTCGATTTTCTTAGCTACCAATCGTCTTCTTCCTCAGAGTTTCTCCGCCAAAACCCTCCAATAGAGAACTCAAGCCACCTAAAATATGAAATTAACATCCTACATCAATATATTAACATCCCCAAAGCATTCTAAAATTAATTTAATCTTGAATCCCTCATCTAAACACATGGATTCCTAATCGTTCATTAATCTAAACAACCAAGAATTAATCAGACATTGAATTTCCATTGATTCTAACACCCTTTATAGTTTCATAGTTGTAAACCCAGAATTATACTACAAAATTCCTACATATTTATCATCAAATAATCTCAATTAAAATTAGAGGGTCAATCATCCTTCAAATCTTTATTAAAATGCGTAAGTTCACATCTTTAATCTCAGATTTAATTCTAACTTAACTATGAAGGTAATTAAATAATTGCATCTAAAGCAAGTAAATACTGGCCTTTAAGGATTTGAAACCGAAGTTTCATTCATTGGGATGGTTTGAATCCAGAGATTGCCTCTTCTCTTCTCTTTCCCAAGTTCTTCTTGGCATTTTTCTTCCATTTAATCTTCTCTTAAACTCTCTCTCTCACTCACAATTATGCAGAAATTGAAAAGTGGGGTTATCATCCATCCCTTTAAAACTTATATACCTCCTGATTACCCCCTAATCCCATTTTCTTTTATCGAACCTAGGGTGTAAACAGACCACCATAGCCTTACACGCGTCCTGCTATGTCTAGTAAGCCCCCGAAACCCAATTATAACACCCGGGTACCAATTTTGGACTATTTTGACCCTTTTCGGATCATCGGTGCACTGAAAAGGTCATCCGAGTCACCCAAATACAAATATACCGATATCTCATTAATCGATTTTGACACGTGCATACAGTATGCGTCACCCATAAGATATACAAATCCGCTAATGTAAGACATAATATAATAAATCATTATTTTTCACTTATACATGACATATAATAAATCACACACACACACACACACATATATATATATATATATATATATATATATATATATATATATATATATACTTTTCATAGGCAGGTAAATAATAATAATAATAATAATAATAAATATTGATCATTAACTCGCTAACTAATATTTACAGAAACCCAATTTAATTTCCCCAATTAAATTAAAAATTAACTGCAGGCGAGAATTAAATAATCATAAAAGTATGGGGTATTACATTATCCCACCCCACAACGAAATTTCATTTTCAAAATTCAAACGTAGCTGCCATAAAAAGCTCTGGATACTTTTCGCGCATGTCATCCTCACGCTCTCACGTCGACTCGAAAACATTGTGGTGTTCCCACTGTACACGCACTAACGATACCATCTTTGACTGAAGCTTCAGCTCATTATAAAATATTTGGTTGTATATCTATATCCTCCAATGCTTTATGTCGATAATCCATGTCATCCTTAAGATACCTCCTCAATCATGACATATGAAATACATAATAGATCTGTTGCAAGTGAGCCGATAAGGTGAGCCTATACGCAGTCGGTCGTACCCTCTTAGTGATGGGCAAAGTCCCCACATGCCTTCACTATACCAAATCTGCCGGATTTTCACGGTCATTGACCGTGACAAGTCCAACTTTTCAAGGTCAATGACCGTGACAATTATGGGGGTGACAACTTCTCTTGTCACGGTCATTGACCGTGACAAGTTCATTAGACTTGTCATGTCCATATCACGGTCTGTGACCTTGACAATATTTGTCATGATATTAGACCGTGACAAACCTGTGACAATCTTTAAAAAATTGTAACGGTCAATGACCGTGATAATTCTGAGCAGAATTAGAAAAAAAAATTGTTGGCCAGTACACTGCCCAGCAGTATATTTGTACCTGTTATAGCAAAGTTGTACCTGTTCAAACATCATATATCTAAATAAAATAGAGATAATGCAAATATACATTCAAAACAATATACATCACGACATAATTCATATATAACAACTTAAATCAATTCAGTTCAAATAATGTCACTACATGTCTGGGGTAGGTTTGAAGAGGTGGATAGTCCACAAGATATACGAATTCACACACCCTTGTATATTCATCGTGCCGCATTGTTCGCACAACCACAATTGGAGTTCTCCTTCCCGGGTATCACATGCGTTACAAGCACCTTGGCCTTAATGTCTAAAAGAGTCCCTCAACCCCCGCCCTATCCACTGGCCATCAAATATGTCATGTATAAACATGCTCGTCCAACCAAGTGTCGACAACGATCGGTCAAAGGGAGCCAAATAGGGGAATGGACCATTAGAGTCCGCACGTGTCGGCGATGAAGCAGCGAGGTCCACACCCACATCCTCGTCCTCCTTCACCTCCTCCTCCACCACCTTCTCCTTCCCTTTCCCTTACGGTTTTCACCCAACGAACGCTTCATGAATGAGAAAATATCTTGGACCATCGCCTCCAAATGGGACAGCTTCGCGTCATGCGAGTACACCATTCGAGCCAACCTAGTGTTGCTCGTCTCCAATCCTATGATCCTGGATTTGACCACCCACGAGCTCACCCCTTATCATCCCCTTGCGATCAGCACCAAACACTTGGCTGAGTGCGTCTATGGTTAAAGATGCCTATTTGGCATCAGACTGCGACTCATGCACTTCCTTACGTTTTTCCTTATACGACAAAAAGCACATGATTAGTTAAATAAGTAAATAAAAAAATTATAATGTAATTAACAAAAAGTAAACTGTTGGATTACTTACAATCGTGGATGCGACAATCAAGGACACCTCCTTATATCTTTCCCCTTCTTCGTCCGAATAGTCACATAAGTATCGAGCCTATCTGGCATACCCCCAGGGACATTCCCCGTCCCTTGAAATAAAATAATGCAAAATTAGTATCGGCCTTGCAAAGTAAAATAATGCAGAATAATATATTTCAGTAATTATAGAAAAATTAAATCTTACCATCATCCTATGCTCCACCTCGGCGTAAGACGTCTGGCCGGAGTAGTGCATGTCTGTCTTTTTCACCTGATTTTCCCTCCCCGATTGTCAAGATGCCTATTGTCACTCCCCGATCTCATTGTCAAAGAATTTTTGCCATTATGCCAATGAGATCGGCTCCTTCAGTGGGATGGAGTCACGCATTCGGATAACGGAGTCTCGGGTCTTCCCAATGTACCGGGTCCACATATTTTTCTTCCACATCTTTTGTTGCTCCCTCAACTTCTCCAAGAAGGAATCGCTTAGTTTTGGGTCCAGACTGAATGTTTCCTATCCAACAAATACAATGTTAGTTGCGAATAAATATAAATATAAATATAAAATGAAATTGAAATCGAAATTGAAATATTCATATAAATATAAATATAAATACATTACATGTAGTGCCACCCAAATAGCTAACTTGAGCTCATTTAGCACCTCCCTCCAATTAGTGTACCCCGGACTGATGATCGTCTTTACCAGCTCGAGAATATTAGGATACGACTGCAGAACTTCCTCCAAAAGTAACAACTTTAAGCCACTAAGAATATTATTATACCGAAATTATGCTGTCCCAAACTTTCCAAACGGGACAATTCGAGAGATCTCGTTACATGGGTAGTGACTCTCGAACGGGTCTAAGGGCTATTGATTGCGTACGCATAAGAACTAGAAGGCTAGTATCTATGCGCACTATATGTAATTTCAAGTATGTTTCATTTAATTATCATACTATATATATATATATATATATATATATATATATATATTGTTCGTGATACAAAGTAATTTTAAAAAACAGTTGAAAAATCCCACCCCATATGGACAATAATCCAGTGGTCATGCCACTTCTAAAATTAACCAACCGAACATCGATCCACTATAATCCAACCGCAATAGCAACAACAAATGTGTATCCCGTACTCCTTCTAATTCATCTACTCAATTAGTTATTTTCATCAATTATACTAATAATTAAAGTATACAATTATTAATTTACTAATTTACAATGAGGGTCAATCCTACTTGCATATGAAAGGGGCACTAATTATTAATTTACTAAAAAAATTAACAACCAATCAATATTTAATCAATCGATTCTTTTACAAGCGGCACTACTTGCATATGAGGGGTAATATCTAATAAACCAATAAAAAATCTAATTAAAAAAATTAACAAGCCCCACCTCCCGCCCCATTTCCCCCTGCCCCACCCCACCCCCTTCCCCCCACAACACACACAAGCACACACACACGCACAGATATACACACACACATCCCCCCCCCCCCCACACACACACGCGCGCCCCCTAGCCCTGCCCCCTCCCCCCCCACCACCACACACACACACATATATACACACACACACACACACACACACACATATATATATATATATACACACACACAGACACACGCACATATACACCCCCTCCCCCCAGCCTTGTCCCCTCCCACACATGCACACGTATATATACACCACACACACATACACATGCATATTTACACACACAAGAGCGTATACACACACATATACACAAATGGAAGAGAAATAGAGAGAGAAAATGTACCAAAAATCATAGAGAGAGAGAGAGAGAGAGAGAGAGAGAGAGAGAGAGAGAGAGAGAGAGAGAGAGTGCAGTTGCTTAGAGAGAGAGAGAGAGAAATGGAGGGAATAGAAATCGATGGGAAAAAAGAAAAGTGAAGGGTTTTTTACTGACAGAATTATCACGGACATATCACGATCCTTGACCGTGATAAGTTTGTAAGGTTTGTCACAGTCATTGACCGTGACATGTTCGTGACAACCGTATTTGCCATGGTCTTGTCACGGTCAATCACCGTGATAAATATTTGTCACGGTCATTGACCGTGATAAAAAAAATACGTATTTTTTTGTCACGGTCATTGACCGTGACAAGGCTGGACGGTTCGAGGGTGTCAATTTGACCATTTTGGTGTAGTGCTTAGTTATAAATTCCCCTTCTTCCTGAACCGCATCACTCCCTATATGTGAGATACCAGCAACAACACTTGATCACATTTGTCAAACTCTAAAATCTTTGGTTCGCATCAGTGTAACTCTTTTATCGTTCCTGAGCTACCCAAATACGACTCCTGATGAACTTAATCTTCGCTGACATCTCTTGAATCAACTCCGATCCGAGAAGCTTGTTGTCCCCCAACTCTAACCAATAAGAGGGTGAACGATAAGGCCTCTCGTACAAGGACTCAAACAGTGCCATGTCAATAGTGAACTAGTACGGGTTATTATAAACAAACTCAAACAACGTTCAGTAATTCTCCCAAATACCATTAAAGTCCAGAATACACATCCTTAGCGATCCTCCAACATCAGATTCACCCTCTCCATCTTTCCATCAGTCTACGGGTGATACTTCGTGCTCAAATGCAACTCCATTCCCATTAACTCCTGAATACTCTGCCAAAAGTGGGACACAAAGATCTTATCCCGATCCGAAACAATTTTTAGCAAAACCTTGTGTAATCTTACTATCTATGTTATGAAAAGATGTGCATAGTGCCTTGTCGTATAATCCACCCGAACTGGAAAGAAATGAACTACTTTGGTAAAATGATCCACGATGACCCAGATGGAGTTATGACCCTCCTGTGATGTCGATAACCCTGTGATGAAGTCCATATAAATACTCTCCCATTTCCATGTCGGAATCTCGAATGACTGTAAAACCTAGACTGGTCTCTAATGACTAACTTGCACCATTTGACAAGTGGTGCACCTGGAGATATACTTTGATATGTCCCACTTCATATTGGCCCATAAATAATGCCTCCTCATATCCTGGTAAAACTTCTTCCCTTCAGCATGTATTGAGAATCATGACCCATGTGCCTCCTCCATAATTGTGCATCATAGGTCCTCATCACCTGGGACAATCAATCTCCCATTAAAGTGTAACCCACCCTTAGAACTTATTGAGTAAGACTCCTCTCCACCCGCTAACAAAGTTGCAAGTTTGTACTGATCCTAAGGACACTAGAACCTGGCTCTGCTATCAGGCTCCAGGCATATCACGTATCACACTGAGTCACCGGGTCGTAATTTTACCATCGAAACCACCGTAAACATAAAAAAATAAAGGTGGTCATAAACATAAGTCTGGGGATCATAACCACACCATATCGCACCCAACCGGTCTCTAAACCAACAGTTTTTCTCACACATAGATAGTGGCCATGCAACAGTACTAAGACATGGGAAATAAATCTAACACATGTTGGTCAATGTGAGGGTGGAGTGCCCACTACGTGCAACCTCCTAATGATAGCACTACCGAGTAGGTAGGTTCAATATAAATGAGTAAAACACACACACACACACACACACACACACATATATATATATATATATATATATACAAGTGATCCCAATACATATATATAAAGTACTAACTTCGTACACAAATCCCATAGCATCACATAAGTATTCAATCACTTGAATTTTTTGATTCGTCTCACCTGAACCCATTATCCATTGGCCTATCACCCATACCAAACCCTAGAAAGCATTCCCTAGTAGTCCCACTCTACCTTGAGAGCCCCTACGGTCATTCCCTCAGCTCTAACAGGTCAAAACAACATTCAAATAAAATCTAGGCAGGCCAATAAGATGAACCAGTTTGCTTGGCAGACAGAACCGATTCGGTCAAGGGAATCGATTCGCTCCCTCAGCGAACCAGTTCGACTTGTAGGGCTACCAGTCGTCTTCTTCCTTGGGTTTTCTCCTCCAAACCCCTTCAATGGAGAGCCCAAGCCACCCAAAATATGAAATTAACATCCAATATCAATATATTAACATCCCAAAAGCATTCTAACACTAATATAACCCCGTATCCGTCATCTAAACGTAAGGATTCTTAATCATTCATTAATCCAAACAACCCAGAATTAATCAGACACTGATTTTCCATTTATTCTAAAACCCTCTACAGATTCATACTTGTAAACCCAGAATTATGCTATTAAATTCCTACATATTTATCATCAATTAATCTCAATTAAAATTAGAGGTTCAATCATCCTTTAAATCTTCTTCATTATAATACCGAAGTTCACATCTTTAATCTCACATTCTGTTTTGAATCAACTATGAAGGTAATTAACTACACAATTGCATCTAAAACACGTAAATACTTGCATTTAAGGATTTGAATCTGAAGTTTTGTTTGTTAGGATGGTTGGAATTCAAGGACTACCTCTTGTCTTCTTTTTCCCCGGTTCTTCTCTCCCTTTTCTTCCTTTTCTCTTCTCTTAAACTCTCTCTAACTCAAAAATATGTAGAGATTGAAAAGTGGGGTTGTCATCAATCCTTATAAACCTTATATACCTCCTGATTACACCATAATCCCATTTTTTTATTAAACCCTAGGTGTACCATACCCTTATACTGGTCGTGTTATGTCTAAAAAGCCATCGAAACCCAATTATAATACGCAGTTACCTATTCTGGACTATTTCGATGCATTCCGAATCACCAGTGCACTCGAAAAGCTCATCAGAGTAACCCAGCTATAGATACGCCAATATCTCATTAACAGGGCCTGACATGTGCGTAAAGTACGCATCGCCCATAAGATATACGAATCTACCATTGCAACTCTCTATCGACATAATATAATAAATCGTCATTTTTCTCTCATACGTGACATATAATAAATCACATATATATTTACTTTTCACACGCAAGTAAATCATAATAATAATAATAATAATAATAATAATAATAATAATAATTATTATTATTATTATTATTATTATAAATATTAATCATTAACTCGCTAATTAATATTTACCGAATCCCAGTTTAATTTTCCCAATTTAATTAATAATTAACAGCACGCGAAAATTAAATAATCATAAAAGAACGGGGTATTACAATGGCTGAGAAACTACCAACTGGATGTAGGAGTGGAACCTTCATTTCAATCGACTACTACACTTTATTGAGGTAAACACATTGAGAGTGAGTATCATCTCATTCGAAAATTTGTGCAACGAGGTGATGTCATAGTTACCAAGATTTAGAACAACCTGGCAGACCCTTTCATGAAAAGCTTATCAACCAAGACTTTTGATAGTCATGTAGAGGGGATGGGAGTGAGATGCTTTGCCACATGGCTTTGAGACTAAGTTGAAGATTATTAGAGCAGGGGACTAAAACCATGTTTTATGTAATAGTTTTAGTTATGGATTTATTATTAAAATGAAATTAATTTTCCCTTTTTAATGAGAATCATGTATGAACATAAGGTTTGCATTATTTTATATATTACTGGTGTCTTTTATTCTACTCAGTGGGTGTTCTGGTGTGTAGAGTATGGATTACACACAGGGAATTAGATCACCGGTTCTTATGGAATATAAGGTTTATCGCTCACAGTCTTAGATGAAACTGGACACACCATTGTAGGGCTATAGCACAATATTTTAATAGGTCTATCTTGATTATGGGAAACGGTATATTTTTAACTCATTGTGCCAGTAGACTTTATGTGTATTGAATGGGGCCACTTTAAGGTCGTCATTATGTTTATACTGATTTTATAAAACAATGTACACCTCATGATAATTAGGTTTAGTTAAAGCTCTTAATCCGAATATGATTGATAGACACATGCATTAGTTATTAATTGCTTTAACATATCAGGTGAGTTTCATTATTGGATTAATAATCTTGATAGATTAGGTAATGGTGATTAATGTATGGTTAAAGTCTTTTATAGATGGAATCCATGTTTCGGCATAGAGACTAGTGATAATCCCTTGAAATGCTTATAAGTTTTGTATGTGCCAAGCCCTGCAAGTGCATTATCTTAATCTAACACTACAAATAAGTTAAGTTAGACCGCTCAAGGACTTAGAGAAGTTAATAAAATAAACTATCAGTAATTTATTTTATTAACGGGTATCTGTAACATTAACATGGGGAGAATTAAGTAATTAATAATAAGGAGCACGAAATATATTTTTGAGTTAAGGAGTGGAGATGCAATTATAATTATGTAGTGGTACTAATTATAATTAATGGACTGGGATTAGAATTTGGGTTAGATTAGGTTTTCTCAGGACCATTACGAGCCACATCCGTATCTTTCCTTATGGTCCCTACTGTAGTCTATATATATTCACATATGGAACCTTTTTCCTTAAGCCATATGTCACTCTTTGAGACTTAAAAACCCTAATTCATATTTTTAAGAAAGAGACGCAGCAGATAGGAAAGATGAGAAGAGGAGCTATTGGCGAAGGTATAGCCAACACTCTACTCATGAGGAATACAGTAGAAGATCGCGAGGTGCATTAAGCCTGCATTATAGATCAATCATTATCACACACTGTCTGTGTTGTGCCGAGATCAAACTAAAGAGATCTTAGAGGTTGCGTATGTACATTTTTTTGTAGTTTGATTTACACGTGCAATCAATAGACCCTGGTGCATTTCATCCAACAGATCATACCGAAATGATTGAGTTTATGGCTCAAATCCATGAACTAGGCTCCAAAATTGTAGAACTTATATTTGACCTGTTAAATGGGTCAAAATCGAAGATATTAGGGTTCAATATGTATGTGAATATATATATATATATATATATATATATATATATATGTGTGTGTGTGTGTGTGTATATAAATATATAGTTTGTATTAATCTTGTCTGGGAACAAGTGCATGTAATTTTAAATTAATCTTGTTTTAGTTAAATTGATTATTGAGAATTATAAATATTTCTAACTAATGTATTTTCCTTTGTTCTTAGATTAACACAAATGCACCAAAAAATTATTAAAAGCTATGTTGGTGTAAGATTGAAATTCAATGGAGATCCTTTAAGTATGAGACTAAGAGGAAGTACAATACGGAATTGAACACGAATTAGAAGCATTTAGCAACTACACCCCCAAAGTGAGTTCGACTTAACGAAAAGTTTTAGTGAAATGCTAGGGTCAAGAAGAATCAAAGGTATCACATCATTTTTTGGGTATCACTTTTTGGGACTTTAATTTGGATGAGATATAACTCTATTCTTTCTTTATTGGTAAAAATGTGGTGGGGCATATATTTGGTTCAAGAGTGTGTGCGTGAGTGGTCGGGGGATGTTTTGGTTTCGGGGGGGGGGGCTATTTTGGGGTTGGGGTGAGGGTGGTGTTAGAGTTGGAGGGGCTATCAGGGTAGGGGAGGTTGATATCCATGCATGTTGAAAATTTGAATCGGTGGAGGGGATTTTATATGGTTTTTGTTGGTTATTAATATTATGTTGATGATTAAATAGGTTGGATTACATATAAAAACAAAGGAAAGTCTGTCGAAATTTTCTAAAAATAATAAAGTATTAAAAAATGACCAACTCAAAGAGGATTTACAAACCTTCATTAACATTATTTATTAACTCTTGCAGCGAGTGGTAAATAGGAACGTCATTAACCGAGTATATCTTTGGTCCCACCCTAGGGTTGGGAGAGCTTCAATTATCGAAATAAAATAAAAATGTGTATATATGTTCTTACTTTACTATGATTATATATATGTATAGTTTATCTTTGTATTTTTTAACATGTTTTCTATTTTATACAAATTAGATGGAGTCAAAAAAGGAGCCCATCAATAAATTGAGTGTTTGAAGATGGATACATAAGAAAAATGATCTCATATATGATGTCAATAATTGAGCAGCTAGTAGAGAAGTATAAATTTGTCAATAATTTCATACAATAGATTGATAATTGAAAACATTCCTTGTTTTATTACCTTCTATATGTTATTTCTCAATTTATAAGAAATAATTAGAAGACAATTGGATGTGCTACCATTGGATCAACAAAATACCGTAGAAGTGAGGGATGCTATATTTGAGGGTGTGATAAGACCTGAAGAACAAGGACAAGCCTTGTGTACGTGAGTATGTATTAAATCAACTTATTCATGATCAACCACATCATCTCAATATTATCATAATGAGATTGCTCGACTAGAGAAGGAGTCTAATGAATGAGAGATTCGTTATCGAAAAGAGGTTGAGGCACGAGTGAATCATCATCAAGAATAAACTGATATGGTGGCGTTTATTTTTTCTATGGATTGTAATTAAGTTATGGATGTAACTAACTTAGAATTGGAAGTGCCGGTTTGAAAGTATATGGTGGTGTTTATTTTTGTGAAGTGTGATTCGATACTATTTGGTTTTATTACTATTTTCAAGGTTAGATTTGGTATAATATGACTTTGCATTTTTAATTTTTTAATTTAATGCTATTATATTATGTTTAGATTTTTGAATGATTACAATTTTTATTATTGAATTTTGGCTGACTACAGTATATATATATATATAGTTATATCTATCTTTTAACATTATAATTTGGTGCCACATTCTATGCGTCAAAATATGTTTGAGACAACTATTTATGTCTCCAATAATGTGTTTTAAAGGACAACAAACATTTGTCCTTATAAATATATAATAGTACTTGGATTTAAAAGGATGGCCTGTTGTGGTCTTAAAAACTCTGAAAAGATCGTTGTTGTTGTCCTTTTAGCTTTTTATGACATCCACCTGTTAGGGAAGCTCTTTTGGTCCTTATGATTGTCCTAAATACTACTAGGGACAACAAATGAACCTTTGGGATAGCAAATTGGTTGTCCTTAGTTGTCATTTTTCTAGTATTGATAAAACTCAAATGATATAAAGTCAACTATATAAATCTCTCCAACTTAAAACCGTACTAAAGACAAATACAAAAACCTCATAAATATAACGACTTAAAGGGAGAACTAAAATATGAAATCAAATAAATCTCCATGTGCAAGTGTGCTATGCAGCTACCCAACAACCTATCCTGAAAGGTTAATCGATAACAATGATCAGGGCCCACCACAAGAATACCATCCACCCTTGCTAAATAGGATCCAAAAATCAAGTCATAAGCATTATAAGAGATAAATATCTTAATAAAATATTTTAATTAACTACGCAGTATAACTAACGATGCGAGTAATATAAAGGTATCACAAATTACACCAACTCAGCTACCCAAGCCTAATTATGTTTCTTTCGATGTTAATTAAATCTCTTTCAAATATTTCTCTTGATTACAATTATCTTTCTCAATATTATAATTTTATCAAAGAAACACCATTATAGGCAGTTTTCCTTTCTTACGGCCCTCGCACATCGTAATGGACAGTTTACACTAGACACTTCACATACCATGATGCCGACATAACATCATTACTATAGACAGTTATCCTAGGTCCAACACATATCGTAATGTCTAGTCAATGCTATACCCTGCACATACCATAATGCTCGCACAAAAATAGTCAGAGTATCAAAGATAGTGTAATTCCCGCACATACAGTGTATCCAAATAATGTAGACCCGCACATATAATGATGCCACATCAATCCATCTCTAATAAATTCTATTTATATTAGGTATCAATTATTTTTGCATTATCATGTTTTCATTATTTACAACTAGACCTAAAATAATCTAGGCACCACAATTAAATCCATCCCTGGTCCCATAACTAAAGGTCACCAAAACCATAAGTATCATCTTGTCCCTCACCAAGGAAAATAACCAAAACCGTAATCATCCCCTTGTCTTAGGCTTGTGATAAAATAACATAAAATCGTACCACCTAGTCCCATACCTAGGAAATACCCAAGCTTATAAGTGAGAACTCCCTAAAACCATGCCTAGAAAACATAAACAACAATTAATATGCCTACTCGCTAGTACCATACATAAAAGTATTATAATAATAACAAAAGTGAAAGTATAAACAACCTACCTAACCCAAATGTTCCAACGATTTTAAGCTTTAAAAACCCTAGACTTAGAAAAGTGTATAAATTTGAAGGTTTTAAGGCTTAATTCCATTTGCTCTTAAGGTTCGAAGACAATAGACTTAGAAAATTTTGAGAGTTCAAAAGATTTAATCCTTATCTTAAATATTAATGAGGTCTAAGGGCCCTTGACTAAATATTGCTAGGAGTTTTAAGAATTTCATTCTTAACTCTCTAAAGTTCTCGGGTCTAAGGAACCTTAACTTAATGTTTTAGGAATTTTAAGGATACAAGATTTAGTTCCATAAGATTTCGAGTTCTAAAGAGTCTATACAAAGAAAGTTTTAGAAATTTTAAGGAATTGAGACTTTGCTTCATAAGGCCTTGAGATATCAAGACCCTACACTTAGTAAAATTTATAGAGTTATAATGCTTATATATCTGGAATTCTGAGGTCTGAATATCATAAACTTAAAATATGTTAAGAATTTAAGACCTAGTCCCATTAGGTATTGGGGTACGAAGAACATAAACTTAACAGAGTTATAAAAGTTATATGGTCGGCTCCGTCCCTTAGCACAAATAGTCTTGAGATCTAAGGACCCTTGATCAAATATTTTTTTGAGTTTTAAGTCTTCCATCCTTAGATATCTTAAGTTATTATGTCTAAGGACCCTTAACTTAGATATCTTAAGTTATTAGGAAATTTAAAGATTTAATCATTAGTTCCATAAGGTTTTGAGGATTTAATCATCATCTCTCCAAA
Source organism: Sambucus nigra (assembly GCA_949130495.1). Classification (NCBI taxonomy): domain Eukaryota; kingdom Viridiplantae; phylum Streptophyta; class Magnoliopsida; order Dipsacales; family Adoxaceae; genus Sambucus; species Sambucus nigra. The sequence goes on along the minus strand of OX422215.1, from coordinate 538,594,245 downwards.
ATTTTAAGGCACCCTTGACTTAAATTTTTTTAGGAATCGTAAGGATATAAGCCTTAGTGCCATATATCCTTAAGGTCTAAAGACCCTAGACTTAATAAATTTCAAGAGGTATAAGGCCCTAATCCTTAGCTCTAATGGTTCTGAGCCTAATATGTTTTTAGGAATTATAAGGTCTCAATCCGTCTAATTAATAGCATGTCTACATATACCTTTTGGAAATCACAACAAAGTTCTTGACAAAAAATAAATAAGGACTGGAAGTCAAACTCATACTAGTATCAAAACTTAGAAAAGTTCAAGTCATACCTTAATACCCTTTGCCATTAAAGAATCTGAGTATTGCCTATTTCACCCAATGAAAGGACTAATATGGGATACTAATTATACGAAGAACAATTAATGACCTTAAGGATTCAAGTAAGGGGCCCCTTACCATATATAAGATCAAGTAAATGGGAAAAATCCCAAATCTACCATGACCCTTGCCTCAACAACATTACAAGAGCTACTAGAAATATCTTATCGGATGAAAAAATCATCAAAGTATGTCTGTAAGGCCTAAGACCTCGGGCAAAGCTTAGTTAATAAAGCAGTCACAATATAACCTCTGAGACCTCAACCCTTAAGCATAGATATATTTATGTTCAAATAAGGTTCAAACCTAACCTATAACTGACTGTACTTATCACATGATTATCCCATTTGCTTGAAATGTCCTAAGAAGGCTCAACTGAGCTCTTCGATCATAGGATCGACCCCCTATAGGCCTCATTCGGGATGGGTTCCACTTGTTCACAATCAAAATATGTTCAGTATCCGATCTGCAAGACCTCAAGGTCGAAAAATTTTCAAAAGGCAATGTATACCGTGCCCAATCAATCTGACGAGTAGGTGATAAGGACTCTCATTGTTTCACATACCCCCACTCACCCATAGATTTTCTACCCTAATGCATTAATCGCATTTTCTGTGAATACCAGCGACCGATCATGACATGAAATCCTTATCCCAACACTTCACCTTCGTTATTATATCTAACTGACCTTAGAGCATGGTCATCCATATTGCACATATCACTTCTCACCAAATCAAATGGGCTACCCGCATAGAAAAGAGTTGGGGTGGTTTCAAGAAAATGAATTTAAGCTATTATATAGCATACAAGAGTATAAAGTGTATTTTGTTAAGGAAATGACCACTTTCTTCCTTTATATTGTATCTTAGGCAACACACTTGGATATCCTTGATCTATTTCAATATATTAAGTCCTAAATAATTAAGAAGAACCTAAAGGAGTCCATTTATTACTCTAAAGAGGCCCTCTGCTCTCAACAAACACCTTTGACAATCTTAGACGGCATAATCCAAAGCTTAAGGCATGTTATGTTTATAATATTCATTATAAAAGGAATATATATAAGGAAACACCTTCATACTGGATGTAAACACCTTAGCAAAGATGTTTAACTACTTTACATCGTGAGTTATTATAAAAATCAATATATACCCTCCTATTAGATGGATCATTTGGTAATGTTGAAGTCTTCGATAAATACTCATCCCATCACTTTCATTTGAGAAAAATAGCATTGTGGTATTTTGCCTAAATAAAATGTACCAAAATTCTTTAGATTTTCTAACGCGTCCAAACCCGTAGACTCGAATCTTCTAAGAAAGAAACAAATCAAGGCTCAAGTTCCTTTTGTAGCAAATGATGTTCACAATGTTTTCCATGGACACTCGTTTTTGCAAATGATTAATGGCTTTTATGTTCTCTAACCCTAATTATTAGTTTATGTTTGAAAACCAGACTTCCTAAAGATACTTATATTTTAAGGTAAATTACCTTTCCCCCCCAAACTTTACCACCATTTTCACTTTAGCACCCGAACTTTTATTTTTTGAACCTAATCCCCTTAACTACTAAAATGGCTTCAAGTAACCCCCTAACACCAAGGCCATTAATTTTTTGGATGGAAAGGTGATCATGTGCATGACACGTGAGGCAAAATGAGAGTATTTTTTGCTTCATAAATAATATTTTTATTTTTTTTTAAATTACAAGAAAGCATTAAAAAAATAAGGAAAATAATTAAAAATATAGAAACAACTAACGAAAATACAACAAAATATTTATAACATTTGGAAATTATAAAAAATATATTTAAAATTCTGAAATTACAAAAAAATATTTGCAAAACCTAGAAACAACTAAAAATATTAAACGAACTAGAAAATTGTAAATAAAATTTTAAAAATATGAAAAAGATAAAATATTTATAACATTTGAAAGAATATATATATTAAAAATACATAAATCACAAAAAAATATTGAAAATACTTAAAAGTATTAAAAATTTAGGAATAACTGAAAAATAATTTAAAAATATGGAAACGACAAAAATAATATATAAAAAATTTTAAATTTCCATCCTCAATAAATGAACTATCGTAAAAATATAATATTTTCAACCCCAACCTGATTCTTAAACAATCCAGTGTCAATCTGAAAAATGCTGCAAAAAAAGTTTTTTGCAAAAATTTGGAAATAATAGAAATTACATTTAAAAAGTTTGAATAAAACTAAAAAAATATTGAAAAAAAAAACCTTGCCAAAATTCTGGAAATAATAGAAAATTTACACATAAAATATTTTTTAAATCTCAAAATTACTTAAATATTATTGAAAAATCTATAAAATATGAAAAAATAGTAGAAACAACGCATGATTTATTTATTTCAACCTCAACAAAAAATAAAAATATAAAATCAATCACAAAACAAACAAAAAGTATGAAAAAATATCCAAACTATCGACATCTACAATCAGCAAAAATGGTTGTCAAAAATCACTGAAGCATTGAATGGCTATATGTAACCATTAAACCAATCTTAAAAACAAAAATGGAACTTTTGAACCCTTCTCAGATTAACAAAAATTCCAAAATGTTCAAAATAGAATAGAAAATAAATCCCCCAATTGAAAACAAACAAATTAGATTTAGTGTTCAAAATAAAAAAAAATAATAATAATATCTAGATTACAAACCCACAATGTTCAAATTTGGACTTAAGCCGAAATATTTTTCAAATTAACGGTGTGTACCATAGGTTGATGTGAGAGAGAGGGGAGGGTGGGGACGATGGGTTGATGAATGTGTGTGTATTCAGCGATGTATGTGTGTGTGTATATATGTGCATATGTGTGAGAGAGAGATAGAGTGGAATATGAAGAGAACATAGAATATGAGAATTATGGTTATGAGTGAGTTTAACAGAGTTTCAATAGGGTTTACAGAATGCGATCCTTTACAATGATGTAGAAGACAAGTATTTATATGACTGGGGTGGTGTTATACACACCCCAGTCATGCATGAGGCGTGATCTGCACCAAGTATCCAATGACCTAGTGCTATCTATCTTCTGTGCATGTAAGTGATGATTAAGATATATTCTCCACATGTGTGGATGATACCGTTGTAGCGGTTTTGCTCACGTGGGGCTTGTAGCCCATGCGTGTTCCATTATACACGCCTTGTTAGATGTTAAGTGTGTCCTACTAGAATGAGGTGTCGGTCTGTCCAGGTACGAGTCCATTGACGCTCCTTGGGACTGCATGCTGACACTTGCCAAGTGAAGTCTCGATTGTTTAGTATCCGACCGAGACGAGAGTACGGGTTAGCCTAAGAAGTCTCTGCCTTATAATGTAGATGAGGAGAGACGTTGGGTCAGCGAAGGTCGCCTGTTGAGATGAGATGCATTGGATGATATGGGCCAAGCCAATTGTAAAAGATGACTCGAATTGAGGATGCTTCATAGAGTCGGATGGGGCCGATCTTATCTTGGGCCAAGATGAGGTCTCATAATGGAATATCAATCACCCCCTTTATCCCTTAGTCTTCTGTGTAAAGAGGAGGTTGTGGGATAAATGTCTAAAGTCTGATGCTAACATGATGCCTCTGAGATGGAGTTGGTAGAGTGAAACTTCGCATCCAGTATGTGGCTCAGCGTGATACCTTAGAAGTGGTGGCAGCATGTGTTAACTGGGAATTGTGCCCTAATGACGGGGCTTTGGAATTCGTGCCTCATGATTATTAGGTTTAAAAATGAATTCAAACCCTCATTTTGTCCTTCTTCTTCAACTGTGCGCCAACTCTCTCTTTCTAAAACCCAAATTTTTCAAAAATTCTCTCGCCCTTCTATTCAAGCGTTCTTCGATTCTTCCTAGGATCTATCAACAACAAAACCTCCAAGGTAATCCACTTTCCCTTCCTTTGTCATCTTTTCTATTGATTTGGAGTGGTTTTCCCACATTTTACTTTTTCGACGATTGTTTGGACTTTTCCATCAACCCCCACCAGTGGCTTTTAGGGCCATTTTATTGTTGGTTGTGGCCGTTTTTTGTTGAATAGAGGTGGTTTTAGGTCATCCCCCTCCTTTCCTGGTTATTTGAGCTACTACAAAGTTTTCCAGTCTAATGCCGATCATCTTCTCCGACAGTACTCATTGAATATTCCCGGATGTTCTTGAGTTGGAGAAAAAAAATGATTTATTTTCCCCGTTTGATCTCTTGGTCAATTAGTCAAAGTATTTTTAAGTTTTTTTCCCTCGTGGATACTATTTTAAGTGGAGGGTCTTCCTTCTGAATGTTAAGGAAATTGTATGAGCTAGCCGACCAATTCCCAGAATTTAGGGAAATGATCTTTAGAGAGATTTTCCAGTACAAGACCGAAGCCTAGTCCAGGTGCCAGGTCGAGGCATTTCCTTTGCGTCCCATATTTTCACCCCCTTGGTTGTCATACATCCTTCGATAATTGAGAGATAAGAGGATCTTTTGCCATCTCTTCCGCCTGTAGCTACAAGACGAAATGACCCATATATCACTTACCCTTCGACTGTTGATAATAGTGAATCTAGCATGACTGACGACTCATATTCGCACAATGATGTTGTAAATAGCTTGTCTTTCAAAGGATATATTTCTTAATCATCTAGGGTCTTGGCCCTTGCCGACTCTTATAAACATGCTATGAGGGTACCTATCTCTCGTGCAACCGAGACTGGGGTCACTAGGTCTAATGAGGTGGACTTGTCTTCCGATGAGTCAGCCTTTTCGAATACGAGAGGTACTATCGCTGATCCCCCAATTCAAACATATATCCCTGTCTCCTCTATGACAAATGGTGAATTTTAGGAGAGATTACCAACTGGAGCACCGAACCCTGATGCTGTAGACTCCGAAGATGAGGCAGAGGAGCCACTAAATACTTCTTTTACCCAAAGAATTGAGAGTATCGTGAATGAAGCTGACCTCTTATAATGGAGACACTTGTATGGCATAACTTCCAATATCAGAATGAGGGTTCCGAACGAATATGAGAGAGCCTTCAATGGTCATCCTGGAGAGGTTACGGTATACGAATAAATGTTTAAACTTAACTTTCATCTCCCCATATATACTATAGTACGAGTTGTTCTTTCCCATTTTATTTTAGCTCCAGCCCAACTTTCCCCAAATGCCTATATAACTCTTCTTAGCTTCAGAGTGCTTTGGAAGTTCTATCATAGTACCGGCCTTACAGTCGGCGTGTTCACGACATGCAATAATGTTTCTTATATTAAGTCTCAGCCTTGTTATTATCACTCCATGACTAAGAAGTCGACTAAGAAGGTGATTTTTTCCAATCAAATGTCTAATCACCATTAGAAGCTGAGATACTTCTTTGTGTCTAGCATGTGTGAGTTTCCTTCCAACCAGGTCTCGTCTTCCACCAAGTCGAGGGTACCCCGGTAATGGACTAAAATGTCTATGTCTGCTAAACTTGATCTCGATATGAGTTTAGACGACTAGGACAAGATTAAGAACTTAAGGGTTTAAGGTGAGGATGTTGGTCTCGCCAAATATAAGGATCTATTAGCCCTTCATAACCTCACTGAGGTTGGTCTTCATGTTGACCCTCTCACTAAGATTCGTAAGTTAGACTATAGCCTCGTCTTTTAAATATGGTACCGATTTGGATATTTCTGATACTAACTTTTGGCCCTTTGTAGATCGTCCAAGCAATACTTCCAACGGACTCCAAAAAATAGTGTCTCCCAACCTTCTTAATATGGTTAATAAATTTGGTAAAAATCTAGAAGTCACAGTTGGTCAGACAAAGAAGACTAATGGCATTTCTAGACAACCCGATGATCCCATAAAGAGGAAGGAAAGAGTGGAGGATACTACTACACCCCATCGTGTAAAATCTACTCGATCGACCCAAGGATCAGACAGGGCAATATCGATCCACTCTAACGACGTCTTTGATACTCATCTTTCAGCTAGAGTTAAATGACGAGAGCATCATGGGAAGTTCTAAGAAGTCCCTTGAGGTTATCGGTTCATTGATATCTAAAACTAACAAGCGATTTCTTCAATCTGTTGACCCGTCTCTTCTCACGGAGTTCGACCTTCACAAGGCAGTCCAGGTATCCGTTCAAACTTTTCTCATTTTTATTCTTCACAAGTGTTGTCTCGTACCAACTAGATTCAAATAAAATTTTACTGTCAATTCTTTCTTTCTACTGTCTTGGAGACTATATTGAGAAGAGACTTCCCTTGATTCGGAAGGGAAAAGAAGTAGAGAAGGTTGATCAAGGTCTATGGGACGATCTTCAGAAATCTAAGTCGACCGAGAAGCTAGCAAACCAGGAGTTGGATAAGCTCAAGGTTGATCATGAACAAGTATTGAAGACAGTGGTAAAAAATAAGCAGAAAGAGATTGATGCCACTGTTTGGCCTGCCGTGGACGATATGCCCAAAGTGTACCCTCATACTCGGGGATACTAACCTCGACGTGACTCACAATCGAGCTATCTCGGGGCTTATAGCAGTCGTTAGAAAGATCATCTTCCATAAGGTTGGCTCCTCATTGACCAACCTCCATTGGCCAGCCGAGGTCAAAAATATCTTATGGGTTTAAACTATTGCCAATCTCGTCTTCTGCTTCAGCCGAGACTGCATCCAATCTCATACCTAACCTCGGTTGATCATTTAGGCCGAGGTCATACTTAGGATTGGTAGGATAAGGAAGCTATTGGATTTCACAACCTCTTACTCGGCCAGGCCGAGGTTATAACAGGTTATGTTATAAGTCTGAGCACACGCTAGCACATGGAAGACTCGGAGCACGTGGCAAGTCAGTTATAACCGAATCATTCCCCTCACATGGGGGAATATTTGGTCATCATTCCTTACTTCTAGCATGGCCAGGTGTCCACCTATGATTAGTTTATTCAACTCACACATGCCCAATGCATGCTTGGGGGGTACACTACACCCCCCAAGAACTATAAATATATGTCTTCTCCCACCTTGCAAAGGGATCCCAAAATTATAACCCTAGAAGAAACTCTATTTGCATACACAGCAGAGAGAGAAAGTGAGAATTGTATCACAGGCCATTAGTGCCCTCATTTTAGTGATTCTTACTCACATACTCATAGTGGATGTAGGCAAGATTGGCCTAACCACTTATATACTAGCTTTTTTCCTCTTCTCCTCATCACCTTATACTAGATGCTTACTCTTGTGTTGTCATTGTTATTGCTAGCTTGAGCTTATCAACACCTCTAATTCAGTGGTGTTATTTACAGCATCATCATTTTGGCACCCTCTGTGGGAACGAGAGGATATATTTTCCTCCTTTGCTGCTTGACCTCACCGGAGACTCTGGTGGTGAACCAAACCTCCCCCTTTGCGTGGAGATATTTCACCATTGAAAGAGATCCCTTAAGGTGTCAAGATCTCTAATATTTTCATTATAATATCTATAGTCTTTTATATGGAACCAGAGTTACCACCTCCGCTATCTGGTGTTGGAGGGCCCAGTTCCAGCCAGGCACCACCCCAGTCCGAGATGGCTGAGGTGGCAGCAACCTTGAAGTCCTTAGTTGTAACTCAACAAGTGATGCAAGGGCAATTTGCTCAGCTTATCCAGAACATAATAATGAGACCACCTGGTATCTCACCGGAGATGATTTATTCGACGGATGATCAGGGATAACATGAGGCCAGGGGACCACCCCAGGCACCACGAAAAGACCTACTTCCTCCTCAACGACGGATGGGTGTTGTTGACCCTAGGCGTTTACGCGTGGGGAGGTAAGGAAACCCTTGCCCGGAGGATAGGTATGATTATCTAGAGGCCAAGGATTCTTCGAAAAACTGTTGGGAACCATATAAGGTATCAAACAACACTGTACATCCTATCCAGCAGAGCAGAGGACAAGGTGAAAGACGAGACTGTGATGCCCGTCAAAGAGGTTTAGTTTTTGATCGACTGAATAGAGGGTCAGATTTGGAAAGACTCGTCCTAGTTAATGACCTGTGAGAGAGGTTGTCAAGGTCAAGAAGAATATATGGCTCATGAAGAGAGGATGGATATCGTCAGCCTCATCATGGCCAACCCCCACATGGCTAAGACTGTGGTCAGGAGGAGGTCAATAGCCAACGTTGTGCAGTAGCTAGGGAACCCCTCAGTCCACCCTTTGGAGGTGGTTGGGGACAACCTCGGCTAGGCTGATTTTGCTAAGCCCTAGAACGACTCTATTCAAATGCTAGAAGAGAAGATAGAGGATCTCATAAAAAGTCAAGACCCATTGCAGAGGGGGTACTCATGGGGTTCACCATTTGTGGCAAGGATTGTCAACTTCCCAACCCCTACCAAATTTAAACCTCCAGTGGTGTCTCCCAAGTACGATGGAAGTACCAACCCAGTCCATTAAAATGTATCAATCTGTAGCATACATTTATTCAATCTCTGATGAGATGAGGTGTCGAGCTTTCTCAAGCACCCTAACTGGGGCTGCACATATTTGGTTCACTTCTCTTCCTAAAAATTCAGTTGAGAGTTTTAAAGGTATGGCCGAGCGATTTATTCACAACTTCTATTTTGGGGTAAGACCTTAGAAGAAGAAGACTCACTTTCTTTATGTAAAGCAGGGGAAGAATGAAAGCCTCAGAGACTATATCGCGAGGTTCAACAAAGAAAAGTTGGAGGTGGAAGATTACGAAGAGAGTATAGTTATGACAACCCTTATAGGAGGACTTTATAAGGGAAAGTTACTCTAGAATCTTGATGAAGACCCACCCAAGTCTATGTCCAATATGTTAATAGCAGATGGAAACGTCATGAACACAGAAGAAGCAATGGTTGTGAAATATGAGGATGAGAACGGAAGTAGCAGCAAGAAGTTTCAAAAGAAAAAAGATGGAAAGAAGAGGGTAGCAAATGATAAGTTTTCAAACTATAATCCTTTAACTATGAGTTGCGAACACATCCTCAATGAAATAAATAATGATAGGTCTATGAGATGGACGAAGAAGCTGAAGGCTCCTCCACATAAGAGAAAAAATAATTTATGGTGTGAGTTCCATCAGGACCACGACCACTTAACTCAGAAGTGTTTTGCCCTGAAGGACGAGATTGAAAAATATTGAAGTTTGGAAATCTCAAAAAGTATGTGGATAGTAGAGCTTCTAAGGGGGGAAGAGACGACCTTAAAAAGAAAAGAAACGATAAATGCCGGGAAGATGCCCCTGCCAAAAAAGCTGATGACTCAGATGATGATGATGATGACCCGACCTCCCACCAAAGGATGATAATGTCCCAGTAAAGAGGGTAAGTATGATCTCTTTTGGTGTGAGAACTATTTGTGGAGGGCTATCAGGGGGTAACTCAGAGGTAGCTGATTGCAAGGCTTATGTGACAGAGGCCAAAGCAGTGACTAAGGCTGAGGTTATGAACTTGGCTTCTATGGAGGTTAAATAGGAGAAGAGAAAGAAAGTTGATATGGACACCCTCGTATTCGGATTCTCATGACTTGATTCAAAGGTATCTTAGCTCCTCACGATGACCATTTATTCATGACCACAAGGGTGCATGGGTGTGAAGTTCAGAGGATCCTTGTTGATGGGGGCAGTTCTATAAACGTTATGTTTTGGCCCTATTTCAAGATCTTGGGCCTTAGCAGAGCTAGGCTTATCCCTTATCATCATCCCTTGATTATCTTCAGTGCTGAAAAGGTTCATCCATTGGGTATGTATGACATGGATATGAGAATGGGAGATGAATGACCTAAGAGGTTGACTAGGAAAATCAATTTCTTTGTGATGGATGAAAATATCTTCTCATCCAACAACCTGATCATTGGATGAGTAGCCCTCAAGGAATTTATGGTTGTGACTTCAATGGTCCACAAAATGTTAAAATTCTCGACACCCTATGGAGTAGGGGAAGTTCAAGGTGACCAAACGTCAGTACGAGAATGCTACTTCAGCTCTACAGAAGAGAGAGAGTCTCATAAGAGGGCAACGACCTCGTACAACATTGGCACCCTTGATCCTAGAGATGAAACAAAACTTAAAAAGGGAGAGGCCGCAGAGGAGGTAGAATCCATCATCCTCAATAAGGACGAGCCAAAAAAAACATCCAAGTCGGCAAAGACCTAAAACCTGAGATCAAAGAGGAACTAGTAAAGCTGTAAAGGAAGACACAAATTATCTTTGCCTGGAGCCATGCAGACATGCCAAGTATTGATCCTGAGATTATGTTTTATAAACTCAATGTTGTAGAGGATGCCCAGCCTATTAAGTACAGAATAGGAATATACTCAAGAGAAAAGTATGATGTCATCAGAGATGTGGTTCGAAAGCTTAAAGAGTCCAAGTTCATCAGAGAAGTTATATACCCTGAGTGGTTATCTAATACTGTCATAGTGCCCAAAGCTAATGGAAAATGGAGGATGTGTGTAGACTTCATCGATTTAAACAAGTCTTGCCCTAACTCGTATAGATTAGATGGTGGATGTCACAATAGGACATGAGCTCAAGAGCTTCATGGATGCATATTCCGGGCATAATCAGATCTTCATTAATTCGAATGACTCAGAGAAGACAGCATTCATTATAGACAAGGGAACCTATTACTACAAGGTCATCCCTTCGGCCTAAAGAATGCAAGGGCAATCTACCAACGTCTTATAAATAAGATGTTCAAAGATCAGATAGGCAATTCCATGGGTGTTTATATGGATGACATGCTGACGAAGAGTCTGAAGGTCGATACTTATGTGACCGACCTTGAAAGAACTTTCAACACCATGGACAAATACAGAATGAAGCTCGGCCCGGAAAAATGTGTCTTCGGGGTAGGATAAGGTAATTTTTTGGGCTTCATCGTCAACCAAAGGGGAATAGAGGCTAACCCTGAGAAGATCAAGGATTTATTGGAAATAAAGACACACAGACCCATCAAAGACATTCAGAGGCTAATAGGACGAGTTGCTGCACTTAATAGGTTTGTCTCAAGAGCTACAAATAAATGTCTTCCTTTTTTAAAAGTTCATAGAAAGGCCTTCAAATGAAATGAGGAGTGTGATAGAGCTTTTAAAATCTCAAGTCCTACCTCGGATCCCCCTACTCCTATCTCGCCAATTCAGGGTGAAAAGCTGGATGTATATTTAGCTGTCTCAGAATCAGCCATCAGTGTTGTAATAATAAGATAGGAGGATGGAGTGAAGAGATCAGTGTACTTCAATAAAAAAGCACTCCAAGGGTCTGACCAGAAGTACCCCTGGATTGAAAATTTAGCCTATGCTTTGATACATGCTTCTAGGAAAATGAATCCATACTTTTAGTCCCACTCCATGGTCATCCTCACTGATTCCCCACTAAGACGGGTTCTCCATAAGCCTGAGAAGTCAGGAAGGCTAATGACCTGGGCAATCGAGTTGGGAGAATACGATATTATTTATCAACCCAGGATTTCCATCAAGGGACAGGCACTCGCATATTTTGTGGCCGAGTTTACCTGGGATGAGGCCGATATTAAAAAGAGTCACGAGGCCACAGATGAGCTAGATGACAAAAGTGTCAGCCGAGCTTCAGAAGAGGTTGAGTCAAGCACAACCAAATAAAGAACAGTTGAGAATGAGTAAGAGAGATACCTCTTCAATCATGGGACCCTATCAGAGAGAAACTTCTCTTCAAATGAAACCGTTTGGAACCTCTTCATTGATGGGTCGTCCTATGAAAGCGAAAGTGGAGCAAGGCTGATAGGGTCGGCACCAAACGATACAGATATTGAATATGCACTGAGGTTCAACTTTAAATCTTCCAACAATGAGTCAGAGTATGAGGCTATAATAGAAGGCCTCTCTTTGGAAAAAGCCCTCAATGTCGGCCGGGCATATGAAGCCAAAGATGACAAAATGACCAGATACCTGAAGAGGGTGAGGTCAATGCAAGAAAGCTTCGAGGAAGTAAATATGAAGAGGATACCTCGGCTAGACAACAGCTGAGAAGATGCACTCGCGAGATTAGCTTCAGCAACAAGAACATATGGCGCTAAAATAATGATGTTGTAAACAGCACCATCGAATGAGAGGTATTGATAAGATCAAGATAGCAATAATAATGGCAATACAAGAGTAAGCATCTAGTAGAAGTTGATGATGAGAAGAGGAGATACGCTAGTATATAACTGGTTCAGCCAATCTGGCCTACATCCACTGTCTGTGTGTGAGTAAGAATAACTAAAATAAGGGCACCAATGGCCTGGGATACAATCTCAAACTGACCATCGAAGAGGAAGAGGTCGCTAACCCTTGTCTAAACCTGAGTATGGGAACCTCGTGGATGGACCCTCTTATAAGATACATCAGAGAGGGACAGCTACTAGAGTCAAAGTTAGAAAGGATAAATCTGAGGTTTAGAGGTGCTAAATTCTCCATTATGGGAGATATCCTATACAAGAAGGGATTCCTACTCCCTCTTCTCAGATATGTCCACCCTTCAGAGGTGACATACATCTTGCAAGATGTGCATAAAGGCTCTTGTTCAAGTCACATTAGAGGAAGGTCATTGGCTAAGAGGATAATCACTCAGGGATTTTAATGACCGACCTTGGCTAAAGACACAGCTGCGTATGTGAAAAGATGTGATAAGTGCCAGAAATTATCCACCATTACCCATCAGCCTCACCAACCTCTAACTTCTGTTTGTTCCTCTTGGCCATTTACAATATGGGGTATTGATTTGGTAGGACCCTTGCTGAGGGCTGTAAACAACTATCGGTACTTGATTGTGGCAATTGATTATTTTTCCAAATGGGTAGAAGTTGAGCCCATGATCACAATCACTAAGCAGAATACCTTCCAGTTCATCTAGAAAAACATCATATGCAGATATGGCCTCCCACACACCCTCATATCAGATAATGGAACCCAATTCAAGAATGTTTCCTTAGAAAAGTACTGTGAAAGAGTAGGGATCAAGAAATTCTTCTCCTCCCCTGGCCGACCCCAGGCAAATGATCAGACTGAGGTAACAAATTGAATAATCCTTGATGGGATAAAAAAGAAGTTAGAAGAGGCCAAAGGAAGATGGATAGATGAGGTATATGTCGTTCTTTGGGCTTACAGGACGACAGTGAGGACACCCACATGGGAAACTCCATTCATGCTAGCCCATGGCTGAGAGGTTGTTATCCCAACAGATATAGGGATTCCCGCTCATAGAGTTCAGACATATGACCCTCAGAGGAATGGGGAATAGAGAATAATTGATCTTGATTTTATTAAGGAAATAAGAGAGGATGCAGAGATAATACAGGCAGCCTATTAGTAGAGAACTACGAGATTCTATAATCAAAGGGTAAAGATAAGGTCGATAGTTGTGGGTGACCTAGCCATGAAGAATATGTGGCAGAAAATAAATAAGCTCCATCCTAATTGGCATGGTCCTTATAGGGTAATTGATTAGGTTGTACCTAGTACCTACCGGCTAGAAAATCAATAAGGGGAGCCGTTCTCCAACCCTTGGAATGCCGACCACTTGAAAAAATATTACCTATGATGTTGCAATTGTTCTACCTTTTTTTAATACATGTATCAACTTATATAGAGAATGTCAATGAAAAAGTAACAACGTTGTGTTCATACTTTTGTTCCAATGTATGTATGTAACATCATTATTTTGGTGGAAATGAGGCGAAACATCATTAATTTGGTGACCTCAGATGTTAAGCATCATTAGTTTGGGGAAAATATGAGGGTAAAACACCATAATTTGGTGACCTCATACCTTAAACATCATTTATTTGGTGAAATATGAGGTGAAACATCATTAATTTGGTGACCTCGGATGTTAAACATCATTAGTTTGGTGAAAATATGAGGGTAAAACACCATAATTTGGTGACCACGGAACTTAAACATCATTTGTTTGGTGAAATATGAGGTGAAACATCATTAATTTGGTGACCTCATATATTAAACATCATTAGTTTGGTGAAAATATGAGGGTAAAACACCATAATTTGGTGACCTCAGACCTTAAACATCATTTATTTGGTGAGATATGAGGAGAAACATCATTAATTTGGTGACCTCAAATGTTAAACATCATTAGTTTGGTGAAAATATGAGGGTAAAATACCATAATTTGGTGAAATCGGACCTTAAACATCATTTGTTTGGTGAAATATAAGGCAAAATATCATTAATTTAGTGACCTCAGATGTTAAACATCATTTGTTTGGTAAAAATATGAGGGTAAAATACCATAATTTGGTGACCTCAGACCTTAAACATCATTTATTTTGTGAAATATGAGGTGAAACATCATTAATTTGGTAAACTCATATGTTAAACATCATTTGTTTGGTGAAAATATGAGGGTAAAATACCATAATTTGGTGACCTCAGACCTTAAACATCATTTATTTGGTGAAAATAAGAGGTAAAACACCATACTTTGGTGACCTCAGACCTCAAACATCATTAGTTTGGTTAATATAAGGGGTAAAATACCATAATTTGGTGACCTCGGACCTTTTAAACATCATTAGTTTGGTGAAAATATGAGGGTAAAACACCATAATTTGGTGACCTCAGACCTTAAACATCATTAGTTTGGTGAAAATATGAGGCAAAACATCACAATTATATAGCAATAAAATATCATATGAAACATTAGAATCATAAAGAGCTAAGCAGCTTTTGTTCGTAATAGGAAGAGGATTCAAAATTACATTCAGGATAACAAGAATTACAAACAACAAAGTTCATCAAAATTACAATTGTAAAAAATATGAACATCGATAAGTTATTAATAATAAGAGAGCCTATGCGTCGGCAGGAGCCGATCCACCAGCAGTTGTAATCGTCTGGTCAAGGTCGACGTTTGTAACTTCAACTTCGTCATCATGATGGGTACCATCTTCTGTCTATGTGACCTCAAGAGGTGTTGTCTCGGCTGGAGCAGCGTCACTCTCTTCAACCTCCTTTAAAGCCTGGGTGAATCGAGAGTCTCTAAAGTCGAGACCAATAAAGTCCTTAGTAGTCAATCTCCCAGATTCACCTTGCTTCATGGCCGCCCATCTGCTGGTCGCTTTTATACCCCTATCTAGATACTCAAAGCCGAAGCTCACAAACTCTTTAGAGACCTTATAGTCCTAAATGGCTTTCTCTGCAGCATCTTCTAACGCAGCTTTGACTGCAGCATCAACCTTCGATTAAGGGACATCATCCTTTGCCTTCAGGGATTTGTTGTGATCCCTATTTAGCTGAGACATATGGTTATCCTTCTCCTTGATAACTCCTTTCAACCTTTCAACCTCTGCCTTTAGAGAGGCCTCAGCTTTTTCAACATCTCTACCCTTTTCTATAAGGGGCATCTTCTTTAAGGTCCACTCAAGTGGCGGTGGAAAGATAAGACACCCTATAGAAGAAGATTAGACAAACTAACATATGAGTAATAATTTCTAAAAATCCGAGGTAACACTTGGGAGAAAATAGCTAAAAATCGATACCTGAATCGATTTATAAAGGGTGAACTCGGACAATAAAGGGACATCTAAGGCACGAAGAAAACGTTTATCTTCCTCGGTCATTATAGTGCCAATAGCATCAACAGCTTTCAAACTATGGTCGATCATGCTATCTCTAATTTTGAGCTGAGATAAATGAGCAGCCAAGGCCTTGTCAGTAGATATGGGTATGGCACGGTCTTTAGCTTGAGTTTTACTCAGCCTTGTATGAGTCGGGTAATTGAAATTGCCTTCAACGTTCTTGTAATTCTCCTGGATAAGACCAGGGTCGTCTTTAGTCGTGTGGGAGACTTTCCCCCATCTCAGGGGGGTCCTTAGAATATATGTTCCATAAGCTTCGTCTAAACTAAATTCCCATGCCCCAAAAACAAAGAAGTACCGAGGTTTCCAATTATGATTTGAAATTTGGGTAACTAAGAGCATCTTCTACTCGAATTTCCTAGCTAAGAAGTGGTAGTAGCTAGGGTGATTTTAGCAGATGAGGGAACGTAACAACCAGTAAAAACTCTAACTGGAAGGTCTGAATAGTGAATAGCCTTCCAAAGGACGATGGACCCAATCATAACCCTCCAAGCATTTGGGGATAATTGGTAACGGGAAAGATTTATGTATGAGAGTATAGCTCTGATAGTTGGGTGGATAGGAAGATGAAAAACCAACTTAAACATTTGCTCGTAGATGCATATCTAACCATCTCGGTCGTCGAAGGCCCTTTCGTCCTTCAGAGGTTTCCTAAGGATGATTGAGGAATCTATGGAATAGAGGTGTGTGAAAGAAAAAAGGTCATACTCGTTCATGATGCTCTCGTACTCTGCAGCTATATAGGTATCAAGTTCACTTCCCTCATCATCACCATCCCCAACAACTTCAGCCTGGGCACTCGTAGGGGCACCACCAAGAAACCTCTTCACAAACTCAACACTGGTGGCGGCCGATAGAGGAATGGCATCGATTAGAGATGGAATTACTATGATGGGACCTATGATTTCTATGAAAAGAGATCTACGCAAAGCGCTAGCCTCTCTATGGGAAGAGGCTTGGCTCAAAACCCCGGCGTCCTCTGAAACCTCATCTTGCCTAAGGGATCAATCCATAGCCTTTTGAAAAGAGTCTACGGACTCAGCAACCCCGAAGGTGGACATAGGGTATGAGGAAGTTGACTCAGACATAGGCACAGGAACCTCAGGAACCTCTGCGGTCTCAGTAGGCTCGGGAGGCTCAGGGTATATAACCTTCAAAGGAGGAGGAAAAATTGGTCTGAGGGGAAAGTCCTCAGCCCTACGAGACTCCTCTTAGGCTAACTCTATCTGCATAATATTTTCAAAGGTCTTCTCACGTAGAGATAGGAACTCTTCAATAAGTTTATACAAAGGTATGAGCATATGGCAACCGACAGTACACTTGTGGAAAAAGCTCAAACTGCAAACAGGTACACAACTTAAGCTACCTAAACTAAAGATCAAAGGTTGGAAATTGGAGGGTTTTTACCAAGAACTTCAAGAACATTCAAGGATTGGGTCATCGGATAAGATGACCGGAGGGTCGTCGGGAAGTCTAAAAGCTTGTGTTTTTAAAGCAACCCTAAGACGACCTAATATGGCCCCAAAGTCCCTCAAGCACTACAAACCTAACCCTATATCCACTCAACAGCGGCAAAAATCATCACCGAAAAAAAAAAGAAAAGAACATCGAAAAACCAAAAGTGTAAAGTAATGACCAAAAACAGAAAAGGAAAGGTCAAAGAGCAGTACCTGACTAATTGCGATTGAGGGAGGAAGAGATTAAGAAGTAAGGAACCTTGAATCGTAGCAAAATCAATGTAGGGTTTGAGGAGAAAGGCTATTGGCAGGAAAGCTAAGGAAGAAGAAAGAGATGAAAAGACAAAAGGGTTTAAATATTCTTGCAATGATGAGGCACGAATATCGAGGCACTCATTATTTCCCTAGAAAGTCTAAAAGACGTCGTCAGAGATGCCATGCCTTGGGGAAAATGCTAGTCGCTTAAGTGAATGAAAAGTGTCCAAGGCACCACTCCAAACCCCAAGATATCACATCGTCTTTTTATTATTATGACTCTTATACTACTCAGTCACTCACTCACATAGGAGACTAAGGTCTAAGGGGTGATTGATATGCCCAAAGTGTACCCTCATACTCAGGGACACTAACCTCGACCTGACGCACAGACGAGCTGTCATGGGGCTTATAACAACCATCAGAAAGATCATCTTCTACAAGTTCGGCTCATCCTTAACCAAACTCGGCTGGCCAACCGAGGTCATTAATATCTTGTGGGTTCGAACTACTGCCAATCCCGTCCTCTGCTTCAGCCGAGACTGCATCCAATCTCATACCCAACCTCGGTTGATCATTCAGGCCGAGGTCATACTTAAGATTGGTAGGATATGGCAGCTATCGGATTTCATAATCTCGTACTTGGCTAGGCCAAGGTTACAATAGGTGATGTTACAAGTTCGAGCACACGCTAGCATATGGAAGACTTGGAGACCGTGGTAAGTTAGTTATAACCGAATCATTCCACTCACGTGGGGGAATATTTGGTCATCATTCCTTAGATGTGGCACGGCCAGGTGTCCACCTATGATTAGTGTATTCAACTCACACATGCTCAATGCATGCTTGGGGGGTACACTACACCCCCAAGCACTATAATTATATGTCTTCTCCTACCTTGCAAAGGGATCCTAAAATTACAACCCTAGCAGAAACTGTATTTTATACACAGCAGAGAGAGAAAGTGATAGATTGTGTCACAGGCCATTACTGCCCTCATTTTAGTGATTCTTACTCACACACTCACACTGGATGTAGGACAGATTAGCTGAACCACTTATATACTAGCGTATCTCCTCTTCTCCTCATCACCTTCTACTATATGCTTACTCTTGTGTTGCCATTATTATTACAAGGCTTGATCTTATCAACACCTCTCATTCAGAGGTGCTATTTATAGCATCATCATTAGAAAAGGCAAAGGCGGGGGTCATCGTCGAGTTCAAGGTAATTGAAGAGGCATAAAGACAACCTATCATTGGGTCGAGCTGAAAGAGGTCGAGGTTGGGCGTCATCCAAGCTTTTTCGGGGATTGGATTTTAATGATGAAATGCTCACCACTGCTTTATCCGAGATAGAGAATCTTGAGAAATCTCCGATTGAGGTTACTGAGCACACCGTAGCCGAGACCTCCGAGCAGGTTTTGTTGAATGCAGACAACGTCGGTGTCGATGGAGATGAGGTCAAAACTCAGGTTTTGACCGATAATCCCACCGTGCTTGCCAACACTGAAGAACTTCCGGATGAGGCGACTGCTTAGGAGACAAAATATTTAGATTGCTTGGGCAGCGGTCGCCTGTGGCCATACCTGCCTTTGTCTATGTATATTTATATTTGAATAATATTTTTGGGATTGCAAATTCAATGTCATCTTAGAACAATATTTTTTTTATATTTTAAACGAACCAATTTTAGTTTCTAATGCTCAGTTAATTGCTCATGATTTTCTAGATTTGTGTGACCGTTATTGAATGTCTTTGAATTGGGGGATCACCAAACTTGAATTAGGGGATCAGCCAACTAATGATGTTCTTCCTTAATCTCGTCTTGCCCTTGGACGAGATGAGAGTAACCAAATTATTGATTTTTAGAATTTGAATTCACCAAATTATGGGGTTTGCATCGTTTTGAGAGTGTATGGATGAGTGTCGTCTCGTTCATGGAATGTCATCTCGGCCAAGAGAGTGTTTTCACTAAATTAATGATGTTTAAACAAGTATACTTGAATGGCTTGTAATTTGAATTCACCAAATTATGGTGCTGGATCATAAGTCCCCTCTCCTTGTTTTGAGAGTGTATTGGATGATATCACTCTCGTACATACAATGTCGTCTCGACTGAGAGAGTTATTTCACCAAATTAATGATATTTAATATTAACCACAACTAAGTGATTTTTAAATTTGAAGCCATAAAAAATTTACCAAATTATGGAGTTGGATCGCAAGTCCCTTCTCATCGTTTTGATAGTGTATTGGAAGAGATCACTCTCGTACATACACAGTCATCTCGGCCAAGATAGTTATTTCACCAAATTAATGATGTTTAATATGTCCCCCTCTTTTGGTGTTATCGAGAGTCCATGGACGAGGTTTTCCTCGTTTGGACTGTCATATCACCGAGAGTAAGTAGTAGCTACTTCACCACGAATGATGTTGTGTAGCTTAGTATGAACTGATACACAATCTAAAATCATTCAGACAACAATATGGGAGAGAACACTTGGAAATTTTTCATTCATAATCTGATTCTCATATACAAGGACAAATGACACTAAATGAAACTGATAAGAGACAAATGTAGCTAAAATGAAACTTTAATACAAAATTCTTACTGATAGTATTTTTTGATGTGGTGAACATTCCATGGATTGGAGAATGGTTCTCCATCTAAATTTTCCAACCGATATATTCCTGGAATAACTTTTTCAACCACTCTATAAGGACCATTCCAGCTAGGATGAAGCTTGTTGAGCTTCTGCCATATCTTCTTCAAAATGAGGTCTCCTACTGCCAGTCGATATGACTTCACCCTCTTATTATTGAACTTCATTGTCTTTTGTTGATAAGCATCTTGCCTAACCTCGACGTCTTCCATTCTCTCTTCGGCTAGGTTCAAATCTAATCTGCATTCTGTAATGTTCTTCTCCAGGTCATATATTTGGACTCTATGGGTTGGGAGACCTATCTTTGTCAGCACTACAACCTCTGAGCCACAAGCTATTATGAACTGAGTTCCCCTCGTTGGAGTCCTCTCTATCGTCCTATATGCCCATAAGACGGCATGCACCTCATCAATCCACCTCCCTTTGGCATCTTCTAACTTTTTCTTGATTCCATCAAGAATTATTCTGTTCATAACCTCTGTCTGCCCATTGACCTGGGGTCAACCTGGAGTTGAAAAGAACTATTTGATGTCGACCCGCTCATAGTACTTATCGAGGGAGATGTTCTTAAACTTCTTCCCGTTATCAGAAAACAAAGTGGTAGGTAGGCCATATCTACAGATAATGTTTTTTATAAATGAATTGGAAATCCTTCTTCTCTATGATCATAATCATAGCCTCAGCCTACAATCAGATAGCGGTAATTATTCATAAATCTTGGCAATGGTCATACCAAATCAATTCTCTATACTACAAATGGCCAAGGAGATGTAATAGAGGTCAGGGACTGATGAGTTTGATGGGGAATGGTGGCAAACCTTTGGCATTTATCGCACTTCTTCACATACGCGGCTTAATCTTTGCTCAACGTCGGCCTTCAGTATCCTTGAGTGATGATCATCTTCGCTAATGACCTTCCTTCGATGTGACTGGAGCAAGATCCATCGTGCACATCTTTTACAATATACTCTACCTCAAACGGATGAACACACCTGAGTAGAGGGAGTAGGAACCCTTTATTAAATAAGATGTCTCCAAAGATGGAGAACCTAGACGCTTTGTACCTCAACCTCTTTTTCTCGACCTTAGAATCGGGTTGCTCCCCATCTTTGATGTACCAGATGATAGGATCCACCCAAGAAGCTCCCATGTTCAAATTCAAGCAAAATTCCATAGTGGTCTCTTCCTATTCAAAGGTCACTCGATGTAAGATCTCTACATGAACCGAACTTTGGATTTTTGTTCTTGTAGCGAAAGTTAACCTTGCCTATGCATTGGCTCGGTTGTTGTCTAGTTAAGGTATCCTCTTCAGCTTTACCTCTCTTAAATGATTCAGTGTTTCCTTTACCCTTCCCAGGTATTGGGTCATTCTATCATCCTTATCCTCGTATACTCCCAAAATTTGATTCACAACTAACCTGGAGTCACTATGAACCAGGAGCTCGTCGACAATCAGTGCCCGACCAAGGGAGAGACTTGCTAGGAGGGCCTTATATTTTGACGCGTTATTTGAGGCTTTGATGTTTAACCTTAGGGCATACTCAATATCGATCCCATCTAGTGCCGACACAATCAAATCCGCTTTGCTTCTGGCCTCACACGAAGAGCCATCAACAAAAAAGTTCCATATAGTACCATCTTTTGAAAAATTACCTTCTTCTAAGGTCCCTTTCTTGAAGAGGTATCTCTCTTCCTCATTCTCAAACACCTTACTTCTTGTTGTACTCGGCTTGGCCTCATTCGGGGGAGACATACTCTTCTTTCTAGCTCACGAGTTAGAATCTCAATCTCTTTTGCATCGGCCTCGTCCCTAGTGAATTGGGCTACGAAATCGGCTAGGTCCTACCCCTTGATGGTCGTTCTTGGCTAGTAAATGATATCAAACTCCCCCAACTCAATTGCTCATGCCATCAACCTACCCAATTTCTCAGGCTTATGATGACCTGTCTGAGGGGTGAGTTGGTGAGGATGACCATAGTATGTGCCTGGAAGTATGGCTTCATCTTTCATGAGGAATATATTAGAGCATAGGCCAATTTCTTCATTTTAGGATGTCTCTTCTCTCCCCCAGGAGGGCCTTACTATTAAAATACATTGGCTTCTACACTCCTTCCTCATCTCAAACAATGGTAACACTAATATCCGACTCCGATATTGCTAGATACATATATAATTTTTCTCCCTGAATTAGTCTTGACAGCAGGAGTGGTGAGCCGAGGTAGGTATTTAACTCTTAAAAGTACTTATCACACTCCTCATTCCACTCAAAATCATTTCTTATCACTTTAAAAAATGGAAGGCATTTATCAGTAGCTCCAAACACAAACCTGTTCAATGCTTCCACCCGTCCAGTTAGCCTTTGCACATCTTTTATTGTTGTTGGAGTCTTCATATCTATTAAATATTTGATCTTCTCAGGGTTGGCCTTAATTCCCCTTTGGTGCCCAAGAACTTTCCTGCCCCAACGTCAAAGACACACCTCGCGGGGTTGCGATTCATCCTAAACTCATCCATAGTATCAAAATTTCCCTCAAGGTCAGCCACATGAGTGTTGGCCTTGATACTCTTCGTTAACATATCATCGAAATACACCTCCATATTCTTCCCGATCTGCTTTTTAAACATCTTGATAACTAATCTATGATATGTTTCCCATTCATTCTTCAAGTCAAAGGGCATGACCTTCTAACAATAGGTCCCCTTGTCAGTTATGAAAGATTTCTTCTAAGCATCGGCCGGGTCCATGAATAGTTGATTATAGCCTAAGTCGGGATCCCTAAAGCTCATTAATTCATGGTCTGCTGTGGAATCAACCATTTGGTCAATCCTTGGCAGTGGAAAGCTATACTTAGGGAAGGCGTGGAAATCTATCTTTAGGGAAGGCTTTATTCAGGTCCCTAAAATCAACACACATCCTCCACTTTTCATTGACATTGGGGACGATAATAGCATTTTCTAACCACTCGGGGTAAATGACCTCCCTGATGAAGTCTTCCATTTCTAACTTCTTCACCTGTTCTTGGATGACATCATACTTTTTTCGGGAGTAGACTCTATGTCTTTGTCTTATCGGCTTTTCATCCACCACCATGTTGAGCTTGTAGAAGAGGATCTTAGGATCGATGCCTAATATATCATCATGGCTTTCAGCAAAGATGTTCTACCTCTTCTTCAACAGTTTGATCAGTTCTTATTTTATTTCCTTCTTCAGGTCTTTGCCAATATGGATGAGTTTTTTTGGCTCGTACTCATTGAGGATGATAGATTCTACCTCCTCAGCAGCCTCACA
The DNA here is from genome assembly GCA_949130495.1 of Sambucus nigra. Taxonomy (NCBI): domain Eukaryota; kingdom Viridiplantae; phylum Streptophyta; class Magnoliopsida; order Dipsacales; family Adoxaceae; genus Sambucus; species Sambucus nigra. The sequence goes on along the minus strand of OX422215.1, from coordinate 538,570,623 downwards.
CTTATTTAACTCAGTCTTATCTTTGGGGTCCAACGTGTTAATGTTGTACGTTGTAATAGCCCTTTTGTATGCCTCCCTCTCCTCGACCGAGTTGAAGTAGCATTCACGAGCCTCAATTTGGTCACCTTGAACTTCCCTTACTCCATATGGGTTCGAGAATTTAATTATTTCCTGAACTGTTGAGGGCACGACCTCAAACTCCTTGAGGGATACCCTTCCCAGAATTATATTATAGGTCGAGTAGACATTTTCATCCATGACAAAGAAATTAATCTTCTTCGTGAGGCATTTTGGCCAGTTGTTCCCCATTCTGACTTCCATTTCATAGATTCCCAAAGGGTGAACTTTCTCTCTGCTGAATCTGATGAGGGGTTAATGATATGGGACCAACCTCTTCTTACTCAACCCATACCTTTATAGCAATCCCAAAACATCACATCGGTTGAGCTATCGCCATCGACTAATATTCTCAGAACCTCATACCCATACACATGGGTTGTAATCACCAATGGGTCATCATGAGGGGATAAGATCCCCTTAAAGTCCAGCCTAGAGAAACCACCAATCAGGGTATTCATATGAACTTTAGTTCTTTTTACCTTCTTAGGCTCAATCACCACTGAGTGCACTTCCTTAGGCTTCGGAAGAAGAGCTTTTGCCTTTGCCACGTGATCCTTTTTGTCAGTGATCTATTTTCCTCCTCCATCAAGTCCTCTGCAAATCATCTTTACCCCAAGAGAAATCATGTTCAGCCGACCCTTAGGGTTGGTTCTTGGAGGTTGAAGGTCATGGTCAGCCTCATCATCATCATCCGAGTCATCATCGTCTTGATTGCTGGAGTATAGATCTTGCACATATCATTCCTCATATTTTTGGTGTCATCTCGGCCACCCTTTGAACTTCTCATGTTAACATACTTTCTTAGCTTACTAGCTTTCAGGATCCTTCATCCTTTAGGCCATTTCAAGGACCGATCATTCTTTATTTCATTCAAGATGTGCTCGCAACTAAACGTCAGAGGAGTATAGTCAACGAACCTATCGTCCACTGACCTCTTCTTACCATCCTTATTATTTTTTTGAAACTTACCAACACTGTTACTTGTTCCCTTCTCGTCTTCGCCTTTTCAGCCATTACTTCCTCTGTATTCATAACCCTCTCGGCCATAACCAGGAGTTCGACCATGGGTTTAGGAGGATACTCGGCTAGCTTCTAGAGGAGTTTTCCTTTCTTCAACCCTCCTATCAGGGTTGTCATAGGGATACTCTCCTCATAATATTCAACCTTTAATTTCTCTTTATTGAAGCGAGTTATATACTCTCTCGGACTTTCATTCTTTCCCTACTTCACGTAAAATGGGTGTGTCATCTTCTTTTGGGGCCTCACTCCGAAGTAAAAATTATGTATGAATCTCTCCACTAGCTATTTGAAATTCTCAATTAAGTTTTTAGGGAGAGAAGTAAACCATACAGGAGCAGCTCCGGTGAGTGTGCTTGGAAGCCCGACATCTCATCTCATCTGAGACTGAGTAGATATTTGTGGTTGATTAGTACATCTACACGTGATGGACTGTCTTAGTGCTCCTATCATACTTGGGCATAACCACCAGTGGCTTGAACTTAGCCAGGGCTGGATAGCTCAGGATCATAGCAACAAAGGGGGAGCCTTGATTATATCCCCTCTGCAAGGGGTCTCGGCTCTTCAGAATGTCCCATATCTTGTCTTCTAACCTCTGAATAGAGTCATTACAAGGTCTTTCGGTCGCTAGTATAACCTCATCTTGGGCCACAGTATTTCTAACCCTCTCTCTCTCGGCCGAACGAACTAATGGTTCTTTGCTAACTATTCTTTATCAGCTATTAACCCCTCGTTGTTCCTTATCTTGGCCTCTAGGAGGTCAGGGGTCATCACATCTGTCGTTCCTTCTAGAACCAGCGATACTTCAAGATCAGGAGAGGCAGTTTCTTAAATCATTTACCGTTGGTCCAAACCTATCAAAGGTCGATCTTATGATTAATTTTTCTAAAGCTAAAAGAAGCTAGAGTTTCCTGCAACTGTCATTAGCTGTCCACTAAGGAGAACAAGGTTGCCACCACCTCAGCCATTTCTGACTGAGGAAGGGCTTGGTTGGTATTGGGACCACCTATAGTAGGTGGATCTGTCACCATTAAAGAGTTCCGATGATCGAAAAAACCAAGTGATGTACTGAAAATGAGTTGGATGCAAAGCTCTTTCAATGGTGGTTCAAGCTTAACAAAGGATGAGATTTGACCACCACCAGAAAGTTCGGTGGAGTAGCTACAAATGAAGGGAAAAAGATGTCTATCTCGTTCCCACAGACGATGACAGATTGACGATACCAGAAATGGTATCACCAAGTCAATGTGTGTGTAAGCTCAAAGACAGACAACAATGGATCATGATAGATATAAATAAGTAGACAAAAAGAGTGATACAGGCACTCAAGGTTTTTCTCTCTAAGCAATAAGTTTAGCAGAGTTTCAGTGGGTTTTACAATTTGTTAACCTTTAGAATGATATAGTAGATAAGTATTTACATGGCTGAGGTGGTGTGATACGCACCCTAGTCATGCAAGAGGCATGCTCAACACCAAGTATCTAATGACATAGTGCCAATTTTCCTCTGTGAATGTAAGTAATGATTAAGAGATATTCTCCACGTGTGTGGATGCTGCTGTTGTAACGATTTTTCTCACGTAGGGCTCGCAGCCCACATTCATCTTCCCATGCATGTTCCATTCTACGCTCCTTGTCAGATGTCAAGCGTGTCCTATTAGAATGAGGTGTTGGCATGGTCGAGTATGGTTCCATTGACGCTCCTTGGGACTACATACTGTAGACTCAGCTGTCTAGTATCCAGATGAGACGAGAGTACGGGTTAGCCTAAGAGGTCTCATCCATACAATGTATATGAGGCGAGATGTTGGGCCAGCGAAGGTCGCCTGCTAAAACGAGATGCACTGGCCAAGACGGTCCAAGTCAATTGTACAATATGACTCGAGTTGAGGATGCTTCGTAGAGTCGGCTGGGTCCGAGCTTAGCTTGGGCCGAGACGAGGTCTCATAATGGCATATTAATGACACCACTATTTTTCCACGTCCAGTTGATCAGGATAACACGCCGAAGATAGGGAAGCATTATACAATTTATCTCATTCTTGGCATCAACGAAAATTAAAAATGAAAATAAATAAAAACCAACCACAGCATAATAAGGATAAAAAATAATTGTATTAACAACTAAATTAAGATAAAATAAAACTCTCCAATAAAACTTAATCCAATTCTTCAATTATCTTTTATACAATAGTCTTAACATAAATGTAAACACAAGTGGAACCATATCGGTGTGACACCCCGACTATTAAAATAACGGGTGGCCACACCCCCCCCCCCCCCGACTAAAATAATACAAGAGTCTCATACGGCTCATTCTTATCATCATTGTCTAACTTCAATTAATTATCAACCACCTATTAGTTTAACAAGTTGTGCCAAATTTTAATCTTGAATTCATCATACTAGACAAAACCATTTAACATAAACCCATGCAGTAAACTATATAATAAATCACACCAGTAAAGAATCCAAATGTGGAAGTAAATTAAAACCAACTACCAAATAAACCATTGGTTACTAAAATCCAATGCAATCATCTTAACTGAAATAAATAAAACTAAAAATAAATAAGTTTGATAAAGGGACAACATGTCCAACTAATAACTGATGGGAGATCCTAATCTAGGATAGAAATAATGGAAGCGTCTAGTCAAAATCCTGCAAACTGCCACACCAGCTGCAGTTACATGATCCATGAAAGAAGATTCATCCTTGACGTCCTTGTGGCTAGACACCTAAAAGTTTTTGAAAAATATTTGACATGCGTCAGAGCCCAAAATCCTTTGAGCAAGTGTAGAAATTGGAATAACGAGTATTTAAAGCAACTTTCCATATATAAATTGGCAGCGCACTCGCATGAGATAATCCTCTGAGATAATCCTCTCCCCTCATCTAATGTGCGCACTTAATATATACTCTTAACCCTCCTAGTTATGCTATCCCGTCTAACTAGCCTTGTTTATAACATCAATACTATACTACCCGGACCCGAATATAGTGTCTACCTTTAGTTCATTAATTATTTTTCACAACTGCTTAATTAATATCTCAGTGAATTATCACTATTTCATAAAACTTTACTCTAGTTAATCCATTCCACAATCACATTTATAATTATTACTTTATTTCCAATAACTTTCAATAGTTGTTTAAATCGTAAACGCTTACTATTAACCTGTATATTTGTCCACACATAAATATACATAAATAATATAATGAAACAAGTACACATATGTCGTGTATAACCGCCATCCCTCAGAGTAAAAACTCACTACATGCGGTTATCTACAATGCTATCACTATCCAAGGAATGCTCACACCATCTTGGTTACTAGAGGTCGAACTCTCACACCGACTTGGAAAAAATCGTAAACGTATTGGAGGTGGCCATAATCCTTTGACACTGAGTGAAAACCATACCCACAATTACCTCACTACGAAAAAATCACGTGAACATAAACATGGTTTGTGACCTGGGGTCGATACTTAGCCTCCAGAGATTCTCCAGGGAAGATGGCCCACATCGCACAACATCCACTGATATCACTAGAAGGGTATGTTCCAGATAAATATTATACACAAAGATACCATTATATTTCATATGTACGTATTGTACTAATACCCATATATATATATATATATATATATATATATATATATATATAATCACATTAACTGAAACATACATGCCTATCACTCGAAGCACAAGTCCAATACCCCAGTCTATCCCCGACTTTTATTTAACTAAATTCTTCTCTTAATTAAATAACTAACCTTACTTCTCATCATTGAATTTTGCCGGACTTTCCCAACCAGACATAAATTCATATTTGAAAATCACTCTGTCCCATTACATATCCTATGACCCGAGTATTTTATCTCCTAAATACCCTACGTATATACTTCTAGTCAATCCTCGTCAACCCGAAATTTCCCTTACTGATCATAATCTCCAGAAGTATTAAAAATCATTAACTTAACCTCAATTTCATCAACTATGGATTCATATTAACTAAGGGAATATATCAACAATGTTTTGAAATTATCCAAAACATAATCATGCCTAAGATAAAATCCATCCCTAGATTACCAACAAAAGATTTTGGTCTCGTACACCCTTTCGTATAAAATTCATAACTAATTAAAAAATCAGAAAATATGAAACTGACGTCCACGCGTTTGTAATGAAAAGATATACAATTCCACGACATGTCCAAGTAGGGGAACCAAACTGATTCGTCCAAGGGCGAGTCAGTTTGCCCCTGGAATTTTGCAACACGGACCTACTATGATTTTATCACGAGTTTCTCCAAATTTCCACCACAAAATGCATCCAAACTTAATCCAAAAGTTATAAAATGTCACCCCATCAATTATTAACATGAATACATATATTTTATTGTCTTTAATCATCAAAAACTAAATTAAATTATGGGATTTTCATCATTCTTTGTCTAGAGTCAATTATATCCCAATTCCGGAAAAAATCCCAATTTCATGATCAAGGTTTCATATTTTCAATTCAAGATAGTGTCTTTCCAATCAAGACCAACATATGAAAAAATGTGACAGTGTGATAATTGATTAAATTCACAACTTTCTATTCTGGCACACGTATTTAATTATAGTCTATTTTTAAATAAAATTAATTCATCCCCTAAACATGCATCTAAATGTCATAAATCATTCAAACCATGCATGAAAAATAAAGACTATCGATTTCAGGAAAAAAACCTTTCGGGTAAAACCTTTTATATCACTTTGAAGAATTCACAAGACCTTTGACTTACTTACAACCTGATAATCTCCCACAACTGTGTAATGCACGGTGCCTTCAGCAAACCTCCAAAGATACGAGAGATAGCGAAATACCCTCCAGGTGTCAGTTCGTCATTCTCGGCTTGTCCACACACAAAATGACAACACTCGGTATCCACCGATCTAATATGGAGATGCCTTCTCCACAGAGGTTGAACAAAAGCAAAGTATTGTTCTTGAACACCAAAACAATTCACTAAAGCATATGGGAGTTGTGTGAATTGAAAACAAAAAGGGATTAAACCCTAAAAGTAAGAAGCCAAAAGAATTATACAAATCGCAGTTTTTCTGTTATGTAAAACGTTGGGACCTCTTAATGAAAATAAATCCATTTAATGAGTATTTATACAAACTCGTGTCGCATCGAAAAATGTGCTCATTCGAACAAGATAGCAATCTCGTGCGAACGACTTACGGATGTCGTTTTGTAAGGACATTTTTGTCCATTATCAATTTGTTATGTCGCACGCCGTTACACCGTTGAAGAAATTCAAGATTCATACAGTCATCAACGGATCCGAATATCAAAAGAAGAAGAGAAATCAAAGTCTGACAGGGCGGACCGGTCCGCCCAGAATAAAAGAATCGATCCGCCTGCGGATCGGTCCGCCTCATACCCGGACCAGTCCGCCTGCTGAAAATCCAGTACACCCCGGACCGCAAGCGAACCGAAGAAGCCTAAAATAAAAAGAACCGATCCGCCTGCCCATACCGATCCGCCTCAGACCCGGACCGGTCCGCCTGGGATAATCTTCAGCAGATCGTGGTCAGATTTTCTAGGCTAAACGTTTCCTTTATAAACCCACTACGGGAAGTGGTTTTCTAAGACTTCCATACACAATTTTCAGATCACAAAAACTCTAAGTATTCACCTATTGAGAACTAAGACTCTAGGTTTTTTATTCACACAAATTTCCAAACACTTGTGAATCACTTTACAACCCAGGAACGCATTTTTGCTGTTCATACCCTTGTGGAGAAGACCGTTCTTCTTCTTCATTGCAGCCCTCCTGGAAAGGGACATTTCCAGCTGCCGACTACAGAATTTGACACCTTAGGGTAATTCTTAGTCACTTGTATTTTCATTGTAATCCGAAATTGTACAGTTACAATATTATAATGAAAATAAATAGTTTTGCCCCTTTGGGGGATTTTTCCTCACAAGCATGTGTTTGAATGTTCTTGCTTAGTTCATTATCTTATTCCATCACATATTGTTGCATGTTTAGGGTTTGTTTGAGTTAAAAGGTGTTTAATATATAATTTTATCATTTGAACGCAAGCACATACGTTCTCAAATTGGTATCAGAGCAGGTTACGCTAATCTATCGCGTATTCCTATTTTTCGCAAAAAAATTTCTAAGATATCAATTTTCTAAAAATTGATTTTTTGAAAAAGTTCATGTTCAAATGGAGAAGTTATATAATAAAATGCCAGTTTTTGACGGGACAAACTATGCCTATTGGAAAGCCCGTATGAGATCTGCATTAAAAGCCATTGATGAGCGTGTCTGGATTTTGATTGAAAGAGGGTGGACACCTCCCTCCGTGACTATTGATAATGTGATTAACTTGAAACCTGTCACTTCTTGGACTGAAGAAGAATTTAAATGGTCATCCTTTAATTCTAAGGGTCTAAGTGATATTTCTGGGTCTGTCACACCTGATGAGTTCAAACGAATAATGACGTGCACCACGTCAAAAGAGGCATGGGATGTTTTAAAACTCACCCATGAAGGAACTAATGTTGTGAAGGAGTCTAAGTTGAAAAATTTGACAACTCAATTTGAAACCATCACCATGTATGAATCTGAATGTTTTGATGAATTTTATGCTATACTTTCTGACATTGTGAACACTAGCTTTAATCTTGGTGAACATATTCCTAATGCTAGAGTTGTTAAAAATATTATTCGTTCTTTACCTAAGTGTTTTATCCCTAAAGTCACTGTGCTAAATTCTATGGGTAATTTAAATACGCTAAAATTGGAAGAACTTGTAGGAGATTTGCAAACATATGAAATTGATATGTTCCCTAAAACTGCTAAATCTAAAGATAAGGGAATTGCACTTAATGCCCAAGAGAGAAGGAGTGAGGGGTCGGCTAGAAAGAGGGTAGAGTCATCTAGAAAGAGAGAGACTGACACATCAGATTCTGAGTGTGATTTTGACTTAGATGATTTGGCTCTTTTTGCAAAAAAATTCAAGAGGATTCTCAAACTTAAGAAAAATGTCAATTTTAAAGATAAAAAGAAATTTGAGAAAAATAAGTTTGAAAAGAAAAATGAAAAAGATTCCAAAAATCCTCCTAAGAAATAAAGTGAGAGATGCTTTGAGTGCGATGGTAGGGGTCATAGAGCCTTTGAGTGTGCCACTCGTCTGAATAGAGAAAAAGGGAAAGTTATCCTTAATGCTACTCTTAGCGACGACAGTGAGGTCGAGACGGTGGATTCAGGAGATGAGTCACCACATGAGTGTAACTTCACCGCATTCATGGCCAGTCAAGTGAGCACTCCTAGTTCTCTTCACGACGATGAGGATGATGCTTCACAGGGACACCTCGATAGTGAGATCGATGTGAGTGAGGGGGAGGATGACTCAAGTGAGAACGAAAGTGATATTCAACGCGCCTACGTTGAGCTATATTCTGAGTCATTTAAAACTAAAAAGCGAAACAAAGCATTAGTACTTAAGATCACCGGCTTAGAGGAAGAATTAATAAGAGAAAGAGAGAGAGAGTCATCCACCTTCACCGCCTTGAGAGAGAGGGAATCTGCCTTTGTCGAGAAAGAAAGTTTGTTTAGAAAGAGAGAGAGTGTTTTTGAGATAGAGAGAGGGGACTTGACTAAACAAGTGGCTAGCCTTACGAGTCAGGTCCATTCCTCTGTGGATACTCAGAAGAAACTTGAAGCCCTTGTTGCCCAGCTGACTCATGATCTTGAGAAAGCACGGGAAGTCAAAGTACAAATCGAGGACAGATCTGGGAAAATGGGAAAGATGCTCCTCGGCCCCGCTTTAGGTTTTGGTGATCGGCAAGGAATTGGTTATGATGGTGCCTCCACGTCCCAAATTGCCCCTGGACCAGTTCCTGAGTTTACTATGACTCCTTATGGCCATCGTCAAAAAACTCGAAGGAGAGTTCGACCAAGAAAGGCAAACCAAGGTCCGCCTTTGACTGTGTTCTTTTGTACTTATTGCAAAAGAAAAGGCCACCTTAGGGAGTTTTGCTATAGCATGGGTCGGACACGACGTACTACTGCTCCACCATGTCATACTGATGAGTTTTCTAGTCTGAGAGAGAGAGTTGAGTTCTTAGCTGCCACATCTCAGAGTTTGATGGAAGAATTCCGACGGATGTCTTTGCCGTTAGTGAATGCTTCTCACATTCCAGCTAAAACCAACAACAACAAAAGCAAACAAAAGGTCATCTCTGCTTGGGTACCTAAGAAAGATAAAAAGGCCATCGTTGTTCATGTTGCTCTCAAAGCACACAATACCTCACAGTGGTATTTTGATAGTGGGTGCTCCAGACATATGACAGGTGATGCCTCATTTTTTATGACTCTTGAGGATTATCAGGATGGCAGAGTCACCTTTGGAGATACCTGGATTCCCTAAGCTAGAAAATATTTTTTACATCAAAGGTTTGAAAGCAAACCTTCTCAGCATTAGCCAGCTGTGCGACACTGACTTTGCAGTAAAGTTTGACCGGGACGCGTGTAAAGTCTACAATCAAGCCGGTAAACTTTTAGTGCAAGGGGTGAGGACCGAGGATAATTGCTATGGGACTGAGCCCACGTCCTCACTTGTCTGCAATAGGTCCACGATCACTCCTATGGATCTTTGGCACCAACGTCTAGGTCACGTGAACGTTAGAGATCTCAACCGCTTAGCTAAAAAGGACCTAGTACGTGGCTTACCATCTCTTGGAAAGTCAACTTCGACCGTTTGTGGACCCTGTCAGATGGGAAAACAAATTTGTAGTCCCCATAGGAAGTTGCATTCCATTACCACCTCTCGTGTTCTTGAGTTGATTCACATGGATCTTATGGGTTCCACTCGTACTAAGAGTCTAGGTGGTAAGAGGTACGTCCTCGTGATGGTAGATGATTTCTCTAGGACTCCATTGTAGGTTTTCTGAGAGAGAAATCTGATGATGTAGAATTTTTAACGACCAAGTGCCGTGTCCTACAAAATCAACACGGTGTCACTATTAATAGGATGCGTAGTGATAATGGCACTGAATTCACAGAAGCAAAGGTAGATCTTTACTGTGATAGCCTCGGGATCAAACATGAGTTTTCTGCTGTGAGAACTCCTCAGCAAAATGGGATTGTTGAGAGAAAGAATAGAACGATCCAAGAAATGTCTAAATCTATGCTTCTAGGTCGTAAAGTTTCTAGGAGATTTTGGGCAGAGGCAGTGTCTACTGCATTCCACACGGTGAATAGGGTTTATTTGCGTCCACACACACTTCAGACTCCTTATGAGTTGTGGACTGGCAAGAAGCCCAACCTGGCATATTTCCGTGTTTTTGAGAGTAAATGCTACATCCTATGGGATAGAGAGCAATTAGGAAAGTTCGACTCCCAGAGCGACGAGGGAATATTTCTAGGATATTCATCAAATAGCAGAGCGTACTGGGTTTTTAACCTGAAGAGCTCTAAGGTTATGGAATCAATAAACGTCACCGTGCAAGATGACGAACCTCCGACGGTTATTGATCCTAACTTTCAGTGTGAGGATGAGGATTGTTCTGACAGTGATTTACCTGTTCCTCTCTCACACTATGTGGACTCTACTCTTGTGCTAGGGGACACACCTTCTTGGGTTCTCAAGAGTCATGACCCGTCTGCCATTGTTGGCGATCCCACTCTAGGGGTCAAGACTCGTGCTCAGCTAGAGAATGTTGTTAGCCATCTTTGCTACACGTCCAAAGTCGAGCCCAAGAACCATAAAGAAGAACTCAAGGATGAACACTGGATATCTGCTATGCAGGATGAGTTGCTTCAGTTTAAAAAGAATAATGTCTGGGAACTAGTCCCCCGACCTAGTGAGACTAATGTAATAGGTACCCGGTGGATTTTTAAGAACAAAATGGATAAAAATAGTACCATAATCAGAAATAAGGGTAGGTTGGTCGCTCAAGGCTACACACAGATAGAGGGTGTAGACTTTGGGGAGACATTTGCTCCTGTTGCGAGGCTTGAGTCCGTCCATCTTCTGCTCGCCATCGCATGTCATCTGCGCTTCAAGTTATATCAGATGGATGTCAAGAGTGCCTTTCTGAATGGCATTCTACAGGAGGAGGTTTATGTGGAACAACCAAAAGGGTTTGAAGACCCTCAGCACCCGGAGCACGTCTACTATCTGAGGAAAGCCTTGTATGGTTTGAAGAAAGCACCCCGTGCTTGGTACGAGAGGCTTACTTCCTATCTCTTAGCTCGTGGCTTCAAGAGAGGGGGAGTAGATATGACGTTGTTCTTCAAGAGAGATGACGGTGCTATTTTGGTTACCCAGGTCTATGTGGACGACATAGTCTTTGGATCCACATGCTCCCAGCATGCTCACCACTTTGAGGAGGAGATGAAAAGTGAGTTTGAGATGAGCATGGTTGGTGAGCTTACATTCTTCCTTGGTCTCCAGATTCGACATCTAGAGGATGGGATGTTCATCTCCCAATCCAAGTATGCTAGAGACCTAGTGAAGAAATTCTGTTTAGACTCCGCTAAGCATGCACGTACACCTACGAGTACCACTACCAAGCTTAGTAAGGACACTTCAGGTAAGGACGTAGAGCAAACCTTATATCGGAGTATGATCGATAGTCTTCTCTACTTGAATGCCAGTCGTCCCGACATCGCCTTTAGTGTTGGAGTTTGTCCGCGATATCAGACGTCCCCAAAAGAGTCACATTTACTTGCTCTAAAATGTATTATTAAATACATGAGTGGGACTCTCTCATACGGTATTTGGTATTCCTTTGATACCGATGACCGTTTGTCCGCCTATTCGGATGTCGATTGGGCCGGGGATGTAGATGGTTGTAGGAGCACTTCTGGTGGGTGTTTCTATTTTGGTTCTGCTCTTGTCTCCTGGCTGAGCAAGAAGCAAAATTCCATCTCTTTGTCCACTGCGGAGGCTGAGTACATAGCCGCCGGGAGTTGTTGCACCTAACTCTTGTGGATGAAGCAAATATTGGAGGATTATGGGATTTCACAGGACACCATGATCATTTCTTGTGATAACACGAGCGCGATTCACATATCCCGCAATCCCGTCCAGCATTCGCGCACCAAGCACATCAGGATACGTGAGCACTTTATACGATAGATAGTTGAGGAGAAAGTCGTATCCCTGAGTTTTGTTCCCACCGACCGTCAGTTAGTCGATATTTTCACAAAACCTTTAGATGCCCTTAGATTTGAGAGTCTTAGGAAGTCTTTGGGGATTTGCACAGTTGACTGAAGGGTTGGTCTTTGTCTAGAATAGGATGCTTCTTCATGTTCATGTCATATAATTCCTATTGCTAGTCTGTTTTATATGTATCATTGCTTAGTTGTACAGCTATTTATTCATTCTTTTTGCTTTTTATCTTTGTTTTGAAAAATACAAAAAGATTTTCTTTTATAATTTTTAAGAAAAGCTCAAAAAGATTTTATTCTGATAAAAAATTTGAAAAAGCCCAAAAAGATTTTTGTATTTTTATGCTGCTTTTATGGATGAACATTTAAGATAGCCAAGTCACAACTTCATTCCATATATCCATGTGACTGTTTGATAGAGATTTGAGAGGCTACATCATTTCATCCATGTGCTTTACATTGTTTGGAGTCTTTAAGATGTAATTCGTGATATCTTCCTACATGTTTGACTCCTATATCCTTTATTGCACACATGCACGGCTATATTTGATTATTGCACTTGTCTATCTTATATTGGCTTGAGTGTTTCCATCTCAATTCTGTCTATACAACTTACATATGCGATAAAACTTGACAAGATTGGAATGCATGTAAAAACCGTTTTGGTGAGACTGTGTGTTTTTGTATAACGGGGAGGGGATGCGAAAGGTAATCATCTATCCTTTGTGCAAAATCCACCGTTAGAAAGGACCTAAAAATGGAGGAATTTTAATATCCGAGGTCCAAAGAGGTTAAAAGAGCCCGAATTTTTTTTTAAGGCAATAACAAGCACTTCATGCCAAATATGGGCCACTTAGGTTTCACCATCAATTCTCCAAAGTTTGAGAATTTAGAATGCCTCTATTCAAAATTATATCTGAGGGAGTTTGGTTGGAGAATTTAAACGGGTTTGCACTTCCTTGAAAGTCCTGAAAAAGCATAAAATCGTTTTAGACGTTATTGGTGTGAAAATCACTTTGAGCTTTGATTTGTTGATTTGATTGAGTCAATATCTTATATTGTCATTCTTTTACACCAAAGGACGCATTTGAGTTCATTCTCTAGGAGTATCCAATATTCATCGTGCACATATGTCATGTTTGTATGCATTGATTTTCCTATCGAAATTGATCACACCACTTCATTTACGCTATCATCGACTTGGTTGCTTTGTGTTCCTTTATGGTGTGATTTTATCCTAGTGACACCTCGTACTTGCTTATTTTTCTTTATTTCTCTCATTTGTCTATTTGGGGACATCATAAAAAGGGGGAGAAAGAATTAGCATATATTTTGGGAGAGTTTTGTGTTTTTGAGATTTGATATAACATGCTTTCTTCATTTGATATCTCATTTCAAACTCGATACGTCACTTGGTATTTTGATTTTTCTCATGTGTGTAGGTACTACATGGATTCTCATTGGATTGCACACCCTGATGAGAAAAGTGTGAGATTCCTGAAGATTCGAAGAGCAAAACGTCAAAGTCTTATTCAATTGTATCTTTCCTGTTTTGGGTTCATGGAAGGGTAGATTTGTATAAGGCATTTTTAGTTGTTTGACAATTCGGATGTTTGTTTTTATGTATGTACCGTCATAGACATAGGGGGAGATTTGTAAGGACATTTTTGTCCATTATCAATTTGTCATGTCGCACGCCGTTACACCGTTGAAGAAATTCAAGATTCATACAGTCATTAACGGATCCGAATATCAAAAGAATAATAGGAATCAAAGTCTGACAGGCCGGACCGATCCGCCCACAATAAAAGAACCGATCCTCCTGCAGATCGGTCCGCCTCATACCCGGACCGGTCCGCCTGCTGAAAAGCCAGTACACCCCGGACCGCAAGCGAACCGAAGAAGCCTAAAATAAAAAGAACCGATCCGCCTACCCGGACCAATCCGCCTCAGGCTCGGACCGATCCGCCTGGGATAATCTTCAGCAGATCGTGGTCAGATTTTCTAGGCTAAACGTTTCCTTTATAAACCCACTACGAGAAGTGGTTTTCTAAGACTTCCATACACGATTTTCAGATCACAAAAACTCTAAGTCTTCACCTATTGAGAACCAAGACTCTAGGTTTTTGATTCACACAAATTTCCAAACACTTGTGAATCACTTTACAACCCAGGAACGCATTTTTGTTGTTCATACCCTTGTGGAGAAGACCGTTCTTCTTCTTCATTGCAGCCCTCCTGGAAAGGGACATTTCCAGCTGCCGACTACAGAATCCGACACCTGAGGGTAATTCTTAGTCACTTGTATTTTCATTGTAATCCAAAATTGTACAGTTACAATATTATAATGAAAATAAATGGTTTTTCCCCTTTGGGGGATTTTTCCTCACAAGCATGTGTTTGAATGTTCTTGCTTAGTTCATTATCTTATTCAATCACATATTGTTGCATGTTTAGGGTTTGTTTGAGTTAAAAGGTGTTTAATATATAATTTTATCATTTGAATGCAAGCACATACGTTCTCACGTTCAAACGACATCTTGCGGCATCCAATGTCACTCGAACGAGATGGCTATCTCGCTTGAACGACCTGGGCGTCAAAATCGAGGTACGCTCCAACACTTAGAAAAAATTACTCATTCTCAAATTTAACGAAAAAGTTCGCTCCAACACATAGAGAATATTTTGTAAAAATATCCCAAAAGCTCTAAGTGTAAAGTTAAGGTATTTAAAACATAACCTTACCAAAGTAAACTTCGCGGAGTCTTTTTGATGAAAAAATTGATTAATTCGGATCCGTCTTTGATGTAGATGGCTCTTGAATGATCTTCGATGGTGTAGAAAAATATGACATAATAAATTGATGATGGACTTATAAAAATATGTCCTTACAAATCTCTCCCTATGTCTATGCCGGTACATACATAAAAACATCTGAATTATCAAAACTAAAATGCCTATACATATCTACCCTCCCATGAATAAATTTGGAAGACCTCAAAACTGTTCTTCAAACAGCTTTGTCAAATCTCAAAACTTTTCTCATCAGGGTGTGCAACATAATAATCTTCAGTCTTCGTACCTACACACATGAGATAAAGAAAAATCCTTCGTGACGCATCAAGTTTGAAATGATATAAAAATAAAGCATTAATAAAATCTCCCCCATAACATGATAATTCTTTCTCCCCCTTTTTATGATGTCCCTAAATAGGGAGATGAGAAGAAACAATCAAAACATGGAGAGTCACGATAAAATTTCAGAGCAAATATGAATCAATCAACGCCCATGCAAAGGAGTATCTCAAAAAGTTCACAAATTATTTTTGATTTTTCAAATTTTTCATGAAAAATAAGATACCAAAAAAAATCACACCATGGATTTAAACTCAAACAACCAAGTCATGATAATGGAATGAATGGGTGTGAACACATTCGATAGGTAAATAAACTCAATCAATCATATGTGCACGATGCATATGTTTACTCCTAATGAATGAGCATCAAAGTATCCTTAGGTGTAAAAATTGTTGAAATTAGATGACATCGTCTTAATCAGATCAACAAATCAAAGTCAAAGTGATTTTCACACCAATAATGTACAAAACAATTTAACGCTTTTTAAAAACTTTCAAGGATACGCAAAACCGTTTTAATTCTCCATCCAAACCCCCTCATATATACATTCTTTTAGAGGTGTATAAATTCTCAAACATTGGAGAATTGGTGCAAAACCCTATTTGGCCCATAATTGGCATGAATTTTTTTTATTGCCTTTAAATGTTTTCGGGATCTTTTAAACCTCTTTGGACCCCGGATAATAAAATTCCTCAATTTTTTAGGTCCAATTAAATGACGGCTTAATCGCAAAGGATAAATGATAACCTTTTGTAGCCCTTCACCATTTTCAAACAAAACACACAAATCCTCACAAACAGGGTTCAAAGGTGCACACTTTTTATTGTCTTATTTTATTGCATTTGGTTCGTTGTATAGACAGAACTGAGATGGAAACACTCAACCAACATGTGATAGATAAGCGCAATAATCAAACAAATCCATGCATGTGTGCAATAAAATAAATCATGAGTCAAACATGTAGGAAGTAATAACGAATTACATTTTAATGACTCCAAACATTATAAAGCACATGGATGAATTGACCTATTATCTCAAAACACTATCAAACAATCACATGAAAAATGGAATGATGTTGTGACTCGGTCATCCTAAGTGCCCATCCATAAACGGTGCAAACCAAATACAAAAATCTTTTTGAATTTTTCAAAAATTTTATCAAAATAAAATCATATTGTATTTTAAAAAAAAAAACAAAAATTTATACAAAAATGATACATACTAGCAATAGGCAAATAATGTCATCATGAAAAACATCCTATGCTAGTAAACAAGTCAAACCTCAATCGTTAGGTGTAGAGGGGTTTTCCAAAGGTGGTGCCAACTTATGAAAAACCTCCATCAAATTTTGTGAAGTTTTGACTAAAAACTTAACTTGCTCACCTAGATGTGCAAACTCTATCATGTAGTCCTAAGGATAATGTAAAGTATCATGTGTGGGTGCATGTGTGGCAGAAACACGTGTAGTAGCAAAACGTGACACATAACCCAACTTAGAACAAAATTCCCTAAGGTGTCCTCTCCTTTTGCAATGGGAACAAACATATATCGACCAAGGTAAACCTTTCCCAAAAACTCTAGGACGCACTCTCCTAATAGGAATGGGACGCCTAAGTGAGTTAGGGTGAGACTCAAGTGAATCTACCACTAAAGTGGGAATTGGCTCGGGTGCGAATTGGGAAGTAGAAGCACCGTCATGACTTATTCCTAACTTCTCACCTTTACCCTTAAGAACCACCTTTTCAACCTTCTTAGGTGCGTTCTCAAAATTGACTTTGACCTCCCTGGAACGTTTGAGATCACTCTCGAGTTGGGATACACGTGTTGTCAGACTAGACAATGTGTTGGTCAAATCACACTTATCCTTTCTTAAAA
This sequence comes from Sambucus nigra, assembly GCA_949130495.1. NCBI lineage: Eukaryota > Viridiplantae > Streptophyta > Magnoliopsida > Dipsacales > Adoxaceae > Sambucus > Sambucus nigra. The sequence continues at coordinate 538,553,289 of OX422215.1, read as the reverse complement.
CCTCATTCTCTCTCTCCAAATCTAAAACCCGATAACCTAAATCTCTATTATACTTCTTTGTTTTCAAGGTCTCGGTGTACAAATCTATAAAGGCCTTTTGGAGCTCACTTTCATCTCCACTCTCCAATTTGCTCTCATCTCCACTAGAAACACTCGAGTCGTCACCGGTGCTCTCATGACCTCTATCAACGTGGGACAAAGTGGGTGTGCTCACATGACTCAAAAAAGCTATACACATCCCATGTGCTAAACCTTTATCAAACTCATCACCCTCACTATCACTAGGTGTGGCAGGCATAACAGTCACTTTTCCCTTTCTCTTTACCCTAGTAGGACACTCTTTAGTTATGTGCCCTTTGCCCTAACACTCAAAGAACCTGTTCTCATCCTCCTTATCACTATCTTTGGCCTCTACTTTCTTTTTATTTGACTCAAAATATCTCTTTTTATTGGAAGAATTTTCTTTTTTCATTTTGAGAAACTTTTTAAAAAAATTCACAAGCATGGCCACATCATCAAAATCAAACTCACCCTCAGAATTAGACTCACAAACTTTTTCTTTCTTTTTCTTAAAATGAGTCTTTAAAGAAATTTATTTATCCTTAGCCTTAATGGTTTGGGGAAACATGTCTATCTCATAGGTTTGAAGGTCTCCTACAAGTTCTTCCAACTTAAGTGATTTCAAATTTCCCAAAGAGTTCAAAACAGTGACTTTAGGAATAAAGCATTTTGGAAGATATCTCAAAATATTTTTAACGACACACGTGTTATCAATCACCTCACCCAAGTTAAAACTGGTGTTAACAATGTCTGACAAATGTGCATAAAAATATCAAAGCATTCAGACTCGGACATGGTGATACTCTCAAATTGGGTGGCCAAATTTTGTAATTTTGATTCTTTAACTGCGTTCGTACCCTCATGTGCCAATTTCAAAACATCACATGCCTTTTTAGACATGGTTTTAATTCGACGTAACTCGTCGGTAGTGACGGCTCCAGAAATAGCACTCAAACCACGTGAATTAAATTTAGGCATTTCAAGATCATCTTTAGTCCAGGCCGACACGGGTTTTAAAGAGGTGATATTTTCAACGGTGACCATGGGAGGAGTCCACCCATTTTCGCAAAGGAACCAAACACGCTCGTCAATGGCTTTTAAACTAGATTTCATGCGAGATTTCCAATAGGCATAATTAAACCCGTAAAAAATAGGCATCTGGTCATATAAGTGCTCCATAGGAAAAATTGCGATTTTTCACGAAACTGATTTTTCAAAAAAAAAATAATATCACACGATTTGGCGAAAAATAGGAATACGCGATAAATTAGCGCAACCTGCTCTGATACCAATTTGAAAAATCGTGACGGGGTGATAATTGATTAAATTCGCAACTTTCAATTTTGGCACACTTATTTAATTAGATTCTATTTTTAAACAAAATTAATTCAACCCCTAAACATGCATATAAATGTCATAAATCATTCAAACCATGCATGAAAAATAAAGACGACCGATTTCAGGAAAAAAACCCTTTCTGGTAAAACCTTTTATATCACTTTGAAGAATTCACAAGACTTTTGACTTACTTACAACCTGATAATCGCCCACAAGTGTGTAATGCACGGTGCCTTCAGCAAACCTTTAAAGATACGAGAGACAACGAAATACCCTCTAGGAGTTGGTTCGTCGTCTTCGGCTCGTCCACACGCAGAATGACTACGCTCGGTATCCACCGATCAAATATGGAGATGCCTTCTCCATAGAGGTTGAACAAAAGCAAAATATTGTTCTTGAACACCAAAACAATTCACTAAAGCACATGGGAGTTTTGTGAATTGAAAACAAAAAGGGATTAAACCCTAAAAGGAAGAAGCCAAAAGAATTATACAAATCACAGTTTTACTGTTATGTAAAACGCTGGGACTTCTTAATGAAAAAGAAATAATTTAATGATTATTATACAAACTCGCGCCACCTCAAAAAAGATCGTTCGAACGAGATAGTAGTCTCGCACGAACGACTTACGGATGTCGTTCAAACGACATCTCACGACATCCAATGTCGCTCGAACGAGATGGCTATCTCGATTGAATGACCTGGGTGTCAAAATCGAGGTACACTCCAACACTTAGAAAAAATTACTCATTCTCAAATTTGACAAAAAAGTCCGCTCCAACACTTAAAAAATATTTTGTAAAAATATCCCAAAAGCTCTAAGTGTAAAGTTAAGGTATTTAAAACATAACCTTACCAAAGTAACCTTCGCGGAGTCTTTTTGATGAAGAACTTGATTAATTTGAATCCGTATTTGATGTATATGGCTCTTGAATACTCTTCGACGGTGTAGCGGTATATGACATAATAAATTGATACTGGACTTATAAAAATATGTCCTTACAATATATCTAACATTTATTCATGATTTTATCTAATCATTAACAATTTTTGTGCAACAAGATCATAAGAGCACGGTCATATTTATCGTTCTAAAATCCCCTTTGTATTTCATATAAATCCCACCCCTAAAATTGATTTATTTGTCTACCTCTTTTGAAATGGATCATAACACTCAACAAAGCATAAAGGAAGTTTACACGCTTGCCTTTTTATCTAGAATAGACGTGAATCTTCTAATTCGTTGGGTGGATCAAGTCAATAACTCTAATAATTGGCCTCCAATTAAGCCTCCTTTAATTTCCCTGGGACATATAAGTCTAATATTCAACTCCCACATCTTTAAAAGAGTCATACAAAACTGCGCTTGCACTATCACTAAGTCCCCAGCACTAAATCAATAATGAGCTCAATCCCTCCGCTCAACGATAAATCTGATATCCCCTGAATCTCATCAGTAAAGTCCCTACGCATTGAAATCGAATATAATAAGACAACATACTCTCCGAAATCTCCTCTATAATATAATATATACGCGAGCTCGACCCTCTTTCTGGATGACAAATCACAAAACTGACACATCCTGCCCTGGAACAACAAACATGATAACCTTACTGTAACCACCCACTATCGCATAACCGTCATTAACCATCTATACCCAGGATAACATCGTACTCGAATAACGTATCTCTCTAAAATGATAAAATTCACTTAGTCATATCCTCTCAGTGTTCACACACGCTCCCCTATAGGTGGAATCAAAGAGAGCCCCTCTACTCAACGGTAAATAAACAAATACACCCAGTAGTGATACTAATGATAAACCCATAAAATCCATCACACGTGTGAATATAGTGCTAACCAAAATACGATGACGCACTTGTGTCACGTAAAACTTACCCCATTTATCCAAGAATAAAAATAAATTATACCTTTAACTGCCAATCGCATTGGCTGCTCAAATGGTTCCTAGATTTAATACTCGCCTTTGTATCTAGAATATACGTGGATCTTCTACTTGGTAGGGTGGATCAAGTCAAGAACTCAAATGATTGGCCTCCAATTAATCCTCCTTTAATCTCCCTTTTGTTTTTTTCCTCTTTTCTCCCCAAAAGAACTCTCGGAGGTTTTTGTGAATAAAGTGAATGCCTTCTATCCCTAATCTCTTATTTAAATCTTTAATCCCGAATTCAGGTTAACCCTTTAACATAAAATGACTTAATTGCCCCGAATGGGCCTCGGCTAGTATAAAAAGCTCTCGATAACCAATCTCTACACCGGGTACTTATTTTGACTATTTCGACCCATTATGAATCAACCATGTACTTTAAATCACCATCCAAGTCACCAAACATCAATATTCTTTCTCAACCTAAAAATAGCCTACCCGAATGCTCCGGTTGAGATAACATCAATTTTAGTCGTTATTACCCACTACGACGTACTATAAAATAATACAACTCCATTTACTTATAAAGCAAGTAAATATAATATCACATAAATATTAATCCATTTCTTGTTAATTATTAAATATTTAAATTTACTTTATTTCTCAAATTAATTAAATTACGGTGACATGTGTAATTTAGATTTTCTCATAAATACATTGACACACTTGAGCTGCCTCGGTTTCTTAATCCCAAACACTGTTGGCTAATTGGGGAATTATCATTAATCTCAGGATTACCTTCAAGCCCCCTCTACATTTGCCCCTTCGTGGAGAGATTTATTGTTGGAACAAGAAATGTCTGCACGAAAACTTCTCAATCCGATGAAACTTCTTTGCGTGAAAAAATTCTGATTCCTTTGCCTTCGTTAGGACCACCGCGTTAGAACTTCCAGGAAAAAGTAAAATTCTCCCCAATGTACCTGAGCCGAAGCACTATGGCTTGAAGGGACATCGCCACTTTTTCCTTGTAATGAGCTTCAATCGTTCCGACTTTATTAATTGTAATTCTTTCGAAAGGCCTGCCAACTTTCTAAAGTACTCATTTGGACTCCTGGCAAGTGAGATTCTCCCTTGTAATTCCTCACTATGTTCGAAAAAGCTGAAATTCTCCCCGATGTAGTTGAGTCACCATTTAAACAACGTTTGAAATAGTGACGAGGGGACAACGTGGCTTTTTTTAACCGTTGAGGCATCTATTTCGCTGGGCCTTTTTGAATATGTATGACAAAAATTCTGGCACCAAAATTCAAATTTGCTAGAGAAGGTAACCCCTTTTGTTACCTAAGCATCGCTTCGTAAGTGAGGTGGCGCTGTCTTTTAAACTGTCAGAACACTTCCCGAAGTGCCACGTGTTAATTTGAAATGATTATAGGTGGCTGTGCACGTGCGATGGTGGGAAACTCAAAGGACAAGTTTTAAAAAGCTTCAAACGTCTATTTATACTTCAAAACCCTTCTTTTCCCTACATCTTCTTCAAGCTCTCGAATTTCTTTAGGGAGAGAAACTTTGTGCGAGCTCTATGCGACCTCCATTGTTGCCCCATTCTTTACTCAGTCTCCTCCTTATCTCATTTTTTGCGCCACCACTTGCGGTCGTGCTCTTCCGCCTTCACTCCCAAACCTTCTTTTACCCATTTTTTCCTACTTTTGTTGTCTGCGATGGCTTCTTCAAGAAGCGCCGCCACACCTACCACCAGTTCTCCATCCGCCTCCCCCGTTGTCCCCGCCTCCTATGTCGCCTCATTGACTGTTAATCATCAAGAACAGTTGCGTTTCTACCGTCGGTCCCCTATTTTTGGTAAAGGTGATGACTTTGTTGGATTTTGTAAGAGCTTCATTTTTAATGCCAGGTATGATGCCATGACGCTTGGTGATGAAGATGAGAATTTTAATGACTGGGGATTTCTTCCCCCCAAGCGGACCCTCAAATTTTGCCTTGAGCGAGGGGACTTTCCATGGTCCCGCATCGACTTTGAAGGTCCTGGGGGCTCTCCTACTCATTTTGATGCATGGAACTCCTATATATAGAGCTCTCATGCTGATACCCTCACTAAGATCGGGATTCATTGGGCCAAGTGGTTTAGTGAGTTCACCCTCTCCAAAAATAATGTTGCCTTTCCCGTTCTGGTGTCTCGTTGGAACGTTACCACTCATACATTCATCGTTGTGTGGGGAGGATTTATAATAATGTTGGAGGACGTATGCGAGATCCTAGGCCTTGAGGCAACAGGACATGAGCCCTATTCTGATGAAGCCCTAGATACCCAAGAGACCACTGATCGTTTAGAATTGGACCGCATATGCCGAATGTGCATCGGCACTTGAAACAAAGATACCTTCATTCATCTTATCAATTACTTATTCAAGGATCCTTCTGAAGGCGGTTCCTCTGAGGTTGTCCCTGGACAAGGTACATCGCTAAAACTTCTTACTTATATCCTTGTCATTATTTCTCAATTATTTTTAATGGGAAAGCCCAATGACCAGCCCCGAAGGGATTTTATCAATATATCTCTTCATTTGGCTCGGGGTATCAAGATTCCCTTGGCTGCAATCACTTTGGGACCCCTCTACACATGGCTTGATAGAGTCCCTCTTGACATGGAGCGATCATTGAGATGTTACAACCTGGAAAACTTTTCCAACTGGGTCCTCCTAACGGGCTTCCTCTATGTGCATTTCCCGGTCGTAGTAGCCAAGACCAATTGATCTCCTTCGGGGAAATAATCATGTCTTTTCGCTCCTTTGTTTACCATAAGAGGTAGATCCGAAAGGAGCTGACCTCCTTTATGAATGACTTTTCAAGTTTTGTAATGAGGCCCTATGAAGAGGATATTTTTCTCTATACTTGTGATTTTTCAAACATGGGGCAAGAGTGGTCCAGCCAACCACTGTAGACCTTATTACTGAAGGCCCTTCACTAGTCGTTGTGCTTCTATTTTCACCAAGATACCTGTCCTCATACACCAAATGGGTATACTCCAGTGAGCACTATAATCCCAATCGACACAGTCGTTAGTTTATCTTTGATCAAGGGGCCCCTCACCCGGTGTTTTAATTATCTAACCCCAAGGTGTCCTTTGGCGAGGCATGTTCTTTATTATCTTCAATTGCCGCGTGGGGAGTGAGTTCCACAATAGCTGGGTGAGTCACCATCCCCAGCATTACCAGGCAAGTGGACGTGACCCCTCTATTTGTGACAAAGTACTGGACTAAATTGCTGAATTCATCGAGGGGGATCCCATGTATCCTCCAGTTCTTTCATTTTCTGCCCTGGAGCTGGGGTTGAAGGGCAATTCTATTCTCGAGGTTGAGTTCCCTCTAAGCCAAACCCCCAAAGAACCTCCCACTAAACTTCCTCGATACTGCCCCATGATCCCTATTGCCATGCCCAAACCCAAGTCCATTACAGCTCCCAAACAAATCGTACCTTCGACTGAAGCTGAAATAGAAAAAGGGCCTTCTGAGCCACTTGCTAAGAAGGCCAAGAAATCCAAGTCCAATAAGTCTAAGGCCCAAGTTTAAATGCAGACTCCATTGGAGGCATTCTCGATTGCCTCCGTTCCCCGTCCCATGTCTCCAGAGATGGCTGAGGAGCTGAGGAGGCAGATGCAAGCTGAAGTTGACAGAATACACGCTGAGTTTAAACGGCGCGCTGTCACCGTTCCTCTATTGGGTGCGTTTCCCACGATTATGGTTGATCCTAGTGAGATACCAAAAAAAGGAGAAGAAGGTCGAGGGTACCGAAAACTAGTGGTGCAATGAGCTCCAGGAAGAAAATGTTGGGTACCAAGACCCAGAAGAAATGAACATTTGAGAAACCTCCATCACCAGTTCCTTCTGTCGATGCCTCCTCGCCTCCTCACCAGTAATTATACCCTCTTGTTCTCCCTCGGGATCTGAGGTATGTGTGCATTCTTTATTTTGTTTTATTCCCATTCTCCTAAGGTGTGTTGCATCTGGTCATTTCTTAATAAGAAAATGTTTTGGTGCAGGGAGTTAAAGAAGAAAGGCCCTGTCCCCCAGTCCCCCTATAAGCCACTTCGTGGGGGGCGTTGCGATGTTTCTCCAGCAGACACTACTCTTCCCCATTCCCCCTTGATAATTCTGACTTACTCTCGTCGTTCATCCTTGAAATGGGCCAAAGAAGCTACGACGGAGGCTACCACCGTTGAGTCTGCTGAAGTGCATGGGCAACCAAAGGGGACAACTGATGCCTCCTCTGAGTTGTTGTAGGAGCAAGAGGTGTCTCTGCCCCTCGTTGTGGTCGAAGAGAGTCCCCCACAGGTAAATTTCTTTCCAAGTCTTACATCTTTTATTTTTTCCCTTGTTTTGTTTATCATCTCTAACATATTGGGCCATTTTAGGTGGAAGTGGCGTCGCTGATAGCTAACATTCTCCTCCCGCCTGCATTGACTAGACCCCTTACTGCGGTTCCTCTTTTTGGTGCCATAACGAGGACAAGTTAGATGAATTCCTTCCTCTTATCCTTTTATGTTTACCCCTTGCGTCTAACACTAGGTTTTACAATTGCAGCTCTCTCCAAGTCTCTCTCCACCCTTTGCCCTGAGTGGCCTTTTTCTTTCCCAGGCCCCGGTTTAGTACCTTATGATAGCAAAGGGAGTTTGCCTATCGTTGAAGCTTCTTCAGACAAGGGCCCCGCTGAAGCTGCTGAGACAAGGAGACCTCCTCCAATGGTTCCTACCATCATGGCCCCTGTGGTGACTCCCATTCTCGCTCCTACTACTACTGGGGTACCTTGCTCACTTCTCTGTACTTCTTAGTTTCTCAAACTTCACCTATATGAATGACTTAACAATGAAAACACTTGTTAAGGTCTTTTCAAAAACTCCACCTATATCGGTGACTTAACAACGAAAACACTTGTTAAGATTTTTCCAAAAACTCCACCTATATCGGTGACTTAACAACAAAAACACTTGTTAAGGTTTTTCATAAACTCTACCTATATCGGTGACTTTACAATGAAAACACTTCCTAAGATTTTTTCAAAAACTCCACCTATATCGGTGACTTAACGACGAAAACACTTGTTAAGGTTTTTCAATAAATTCCACTTATATCGGTGACTTAACAACGAAAACACTTGTTAAGATTTTTTTCAAAAACACCACCTATATCGATGACTTAAAAACGAAAACACTTGTTAAGGTTTTTCTATAAATTCCACCTATATCGGTGACTTAACAACGAAAACACTTGTTAATATTTTTCATAAACTCCACCTATATCGGTGACTTAACAACGAAAACACGTGTTAAGATTTTTCCAAAAACTCCACCTATATCAGTGACTTAACAACGAAAACACTCATTAAGATTTTTCCAAAAACTTCACCTATATCGGTGACTCAATAATGGAAACACTTGTTAAGTTTTTTTTCCTTTTGTTTCCTCTAACTGTATTCAGGTTGCTCGGGAGGATTCTCCACCAGAACCTTCGTCCATTGCCTCGCCATATCGTTAACCTGTCTCCTTCGAAGAATCTAGCCATAATGATCAAGGTTCCACGACAGGTGCTGCAACGAAGAGCGAATCTGGGTGCGAGCTTCCTTTGCCCGACTTGGCTCATACCGCCTTCTGCCTGATGGTACTCCAATGTTCTCCCAAAATGCTTGCCAACCATCACTTGGCCATTGAACAACTTGTGAGCTATCATCCTGAGACCTTCACGATGGAATTTCTAGGTTCAAACATCTCAGTTATGAGCCATAGGCTTCAAGGCATGGCCACCGTCATTGCTGAAATCGCCAATACTCTTACTGCAAACGTTACCAGACCCCTCCTCAACCAATTCTTGGGTTATCTGAGGGAGTTGGGTCATGACGGGTTCCGTTATGACTGGTTCATCGCACATTGAAAGACTTTGAAGAACCAACAGTTGAACAGCCAGAGGGAGCTCTTACAAAAACATCAGGAAGATCAACGGACTGAGGAAGCCAAGTCGGCCGATCTAGCACCTCTTCTTGAAACTATTGACAAAGAGGTGGGGGACCTCGAAGAAGCTTTATTCGTGGCGAAGTCAAAACGAGAGAAACTCCTGATTGAGCACACACAGGCACAGACAAGGTTGAAGGTCTCTATCCACGCTCAACTGTCTTACCAAGCAACTTCTTCGGGTCTCCCTAGAGATTTTTTCTCTTCTCCGGATCAGTGGTTTCTCCTGGGCCAATGAGTTTTGTTATATGTATTTTTCTTTTTCTCATGTAATTCTTGGGCAATGTCTCCTAATTTTGTAATGCCCCGAAGTTTATGAATGAAAAGGATATTTATTTTCTTATGCCATTCCTTTGTGTTACAACTTATTGCATAGATTTTGAAGTCTGAAGTTCTATAATTCTTTCATCTCTACTTGAGTTATAATAAAAAGAACTTGTATACTCATCATAAAAGGAACTTATATATTCATAATCATCCAGGTACATCGGTTGCCCAAACATAACTGCTTACATATGATAAACCTTCAACCATTTATTATTGATTTTAAATGGTTTGTCTTCTTCCATCTTAGAAATTAAACAGTAACCTGAGTCATGAGATTCCTTTATAATGAAAGTTCCTTCTCAATTTACTGCAAACTTGGGTAGAGGAAGCCCCCTGATATGTTTTACTGCTGCCTTTAATACAAGGTCCCCCTCCATGAACTTCCTTGGTCTCACTAAGTTATCATACGCCCTGGAGAGTTACTTCGTATACATTTAAAAGTGTTGCATCGCATTGTCTCTGTGTTCATCCAACGCTTCCAACTGCACATGTCTATTATGGGGAAGCATGCTACTTCGCAAGGCATATCGAGTAGAGGGGACTTCTAACTCTACGGGGAGAATTGCCTCGGCCCCATAAATAAGAGAGAACAATATATACCCTATAGGTATCCTCTTAGTCGTTTGATAGGCCCATAAAATGGCTGGTACCTTGTCATCCCACGATCCTGGGAAATCTTCCATCATTTTAGCCAAGATATTGACCAAAGTTTTGTTAGTCACCTCGGCTTGACCGTTTCCCTTTGGGTATGCCACCATTGAAGTGTGATGGACAATGGAGTATTTGTCTGTGAGCATCGTTACTTCTGAATTGACGAAAGGGGTTTCATTGTCTGAAAGGATAACCTTTGGGATCCCAAAATGATAAATGATGTATTCTCTGATGAAGTTGCTCACCACTCCTGCCGTTGCCCTTCTTAGTAGTATCTCCTCAGCCCACTTTGTAAAGAACTTTGTTGCTACTAGTATCCACATCTTCCCCCTCGAAGATGGATGTATTACCCCTACCAGGTCAAATGTCCAAGTGTGAAAAGGATAAGGCGTTGCTAGGGAGTGTAAGTCCACTAATGGGGCATGGATCATATTTCCATAAAGTTGGCAAGCCTTGCACTTTCGAACGAACTCAGTCGAATCTTTCTCCATCATTGGCCAATAGTATCCCAAAGTCATCAACTGATTATACAACTTGGACCCTCCTATATGTACTGAATCGTGTGCCTATTTAAGGACCTCCGCTGCCTCTTCTCTCATGATACAACGTAAAGGCCTGTTGAAGTATCCCCTTCGATAAAGCTGCCCCTCCTGAATGTAAAATCTCTGGGGACTTCGCTGAAGTCCCAGCGCATCAATTTTCTTCACCGGGATAACTCCATCTTTAATGAAGTTAATGTAGGGTTATCTCCAGTCAGGCCGAGCCTCCATAAAGTGACATTCAGCTGCTTTGAAGAATAATTGGCATTTATCACACTTTTGTTGTAGCTCTACCGTATCCTGTTTCATCTAAGGCCAAAAATACCCCTCCCATTGCATTCGTCGGTAAAGGGTTATCTCAGTTGTTTCACAGTGTGCTTCATGTGTTTTTTTCAATCTTTGCTCTACCTCTTCCGGACCGATACACCGTGACAGCCATCCTCCTGCATTTCTGAAGTAGAGGTTTCCCTGGTTTGTTAAGTACTGAGCTAATTATCTGAGCCCCATCGTTCCTTCACCAGCCTACAGTTACCTCTTAATCTCTCCCCTCTAGTCCCCATCCTCTTCCATTGGAAGAATTGACTGTACCATCGAAGGAGTTGTTCTTTGTCGGATCACGACGGTAGTTGTATCGCTCCTCATGACCATTTTCAGGGCAATGGTGGCATAAGCGTCTGGATGACGATTCATAATTATGGGTTATCTCCTCATCTTGGTCTGATCAAACTGGCAGAGGAGCCTCTGAATGATTGTTCTGTAGGGTTCTAGGCTCATATGCTTGAATGCATACTCTCCATTCACTTGTTAAACCACCAAGTTTGAATCCCCTTTAATGCAAAGTGAACGAATCCCCCTTCGAAGGGCCTCTAGCAACCCAAATACCAATGCTTCATATTCTTCCTCGTTATTAGAATAGGGGAAGTCTAACTTGTAGGAAAGGCAAATCTCCTCCATTTCTTTCGAAAGAATAACCCCTGCTCCTCCTTTTTTTCCACTGAAGACCCATTGAACTGCATTGTCCATTCCTCAGTCGTTTCATCTAGGTGGTTGGCCTGCAAATCGTCTCCTGGAATATTTTCTTTGGGCGGCTCAAACGTCCCTGAGGGGAAAATAGCCAATATATCAGTGTATGCCTGGCTTTTGATTGCGCGAGGCACCACGCACTTCAAGTCATATTCATATAGGATGAGGAACCACCTAGTTGCCCTACCAATCAAAATTTTTCCTGCTAGTAAATACTTAATAGGATCACATCTAGTTACAATATGAATTATAAAAGACAACATATAATGCCTAAGTTTTTCCTCTACAAAGACTAAGGCTAAACAATGCCTTTCTAAGCTACTGTATCTGACTTTTGGTCCATGGATGATCCTGCTGAGGTAATAAACTGGCCGTTCTTGCCCATCGATTTCTTGTGCTAGCAAAGCTCCCACGGACCTCGTGGTGGATGTGAGGTACAGCTGCAACGGTATTCCTGCCTTTGGAGGAACCATAATCTGTGGTGAAACGAGCAGTTTCTTCAACCCGTCAAGAGACTCCTGGTGAACTTCCCCCACTTGAACTTCGCGTTCTTTCGCACCAGCTGCATCAATGGATGTGTTACTTCGGCTAACCCAGGCACAAATCTCCTAAGGTAGGAGACTTTACCGAGGAAACTCTTCAGCTCTTTCGTCGTTCTTGGACATGGCATTTACAAGATTGCCCGTTATTTGTCCTAGTCCATCTGCACCCCTTGTCGGTTAATCAAAAGCCTAGGAATTTTCCACTTGTTACTCCGAAAACACACTTCAGTGGGTTCATCCTCAATTTAAACATCCTGCAACGAGAAAACACCTTCCTCAAGTCGCTCAGATGGGACTCCTCCTTTCTCGATTTAATGACCAAATCATCCACATAGAATTCCATAAATTTGTGGAAGAAGTCATGGAAAATGGTCATCATTGTTCTCTGGTAAGTTGCCCCAGCATTCTTGATTCCAAAGGGTATAACACTGTACATGAAGTTACCCAACGGGGTTCTGAATGTCGTCTTGTCTACATTCGAGGGGTCCATCTTGATCTGGTTGTACCCTACATACCCATCCATGAAGCTGTGTATCTCATGACCAGCCGTTGCATCTATTAAGCTATCAATGGAGGGCAGAGGGAACTCATCTTTGGGGCAAGCTCTATTCAAGTCTCTGAAGTCCACGCAGATCCTTATTTGCTTCTTATCCTTCTTCCCCACTGGGACAATACTGGATAGCCAGAGTGGGTGATGTATCGGTGTGATGAACCCTGCCATTAGTAAGCGTTGAACCTCTTCATTGATCTTCAAATCTAGCTCATGCTTGTACATTTTTATCACCTATTTTATTAGAATGGCTGAAGGCATTACATTCAGTTTGTGGCAGCTCACTTCCTCATCCAGCCCCTCCATCTCTGTGTATTTCCACGCGAAGATATCTATAAATTCTCGAATCAACCTAACCAAGGCCTCTCATTTCTCCATACCGAGATCCTTCGAGATGAAGATGGGCCTCGGATCTTCTCCTTCTTTTGCCAGGTTCAACTTCTCCAACTCTTGTGCCTGGGGCTTCGGCTAATTTTCCATGTAATCAGGCTCCTCGACGACTTCCTCCATAAATTCCTGTATACTGGAATTGTCTATCACCATACATTATCCCCGTTGATCCACCAGAAAGCATTCATATATCGGGTCAACCTTATCATCAGCTTCTTTGGCTGCTTGCTCACACCGTTATAATTGATACACCACCTTTCCCTCCTCGATAACGACCTTCTTGCATTGTCTGCTGTTAGTGATGACTGATTTCCTCTTCTTCTCTCTAGAAGCCTCGGCCACTCTTTCTCTGGAGAACCGGCTCAGCACGCTTTTTCATTGGACCTCATGCTCTATCGGATCCACTTTGGGCCTCATTATGTCTTTGAGCTTCTTCGAGATGCCTTGGGGCCGAGGGACCACATAGTGAGCTTCTTCGGCTATTTCCATTGTACTGCTTGTAACCTCCTTATTCTGCTCATTCAAGGGTCCCATCCTTTTCTTGATTGAGGGAACCCATGCTCCCTCCATTCTTCTCGTTAGGACCCAGACATCTTCCTCTAACTTTGTGTAAAATGCTGCATCCACCAAGTGAGCCTCCTCAACAGCTACGGGCCTCTTCGTAGCCCTAATGGTCACCTCTGTTCCCTTTATATTCTCTTTAGCACATTGGTGGTACGTTGAGGGCACTAGCCCTTGGTTGTGCATCCATACCCTTCTTATCAGCAGATGGTAGGAAGTTGCATTCTCTATCACGTGGAACTTGATATGGGAACTCAGATTTCCCATTACAATCCTAACATTAATGTACCCAATGGATTTGGAAGATTGGTTATCATACCCCGAAATTACTAGAGGCATGGGGACTAGCATTTCTTCTGGAATATTTACTGCGCGGAAAGAGTTGATTGGCATGATATTGATGGAAGCTCCCCCATCCATAAGAGTTATTGCGAAGCTAACTCCGTTGACACTGGCAGTCACATACAATGGCCTGTTGTGAGGGAACCTTACAGCCCTATCTGCATCGTTGAAGGTTACCTCTGACAGAAACCTTCTCACCAACCTAGCCATGGGTCCCTTCCATCTCAGTGAAGGGACTGCATCCTTCCTAGCGATATCAAGTATTATCTGGGTTATCTCCAACCTACTCTCCTTCGGTATCCTCACTTGGTCGAAGAACCAGGTGAACTTTGGGGATTTCGAAACTGCATAGTATTTTAGACCCGGGTCTACTTCCTCACCTTCGACACCATATACATCCTTCACATCCTTAGCACTTTCTTCATAATAGGCCAACACTACATTAGCCATTCCCCTCGTACAATATTCCAGAGCCTCTTCGTACTCTTCCTGCTTCGTCGTTGACTCTCTTTCTCCTCTCTCAACCTCTTCATCATAGGCCACCATAATATTGGCCCCATGTGCTGGCAGTGGGTTGTTGTTGATGTTATGTGGAGGGATTTGCGATGTCACTGTCTTCACATACTTGTCAATGATCCTTCTCAGTGTGAAACATGCTCTCGGTTGGATGTTGGATCCTCCGATGAACCTAGCAGTCCTTTGGATCCGCCTTCGTTGCCGCATCGAGCTCCCCATCGAGAATGTCCTTTGGCTCATAGATCGTTCCCCCTTGGACCACCGCGTTGTAACAGCTGACAGCTTCTTCCATTGTACAAGGTAATGGTGGGGGGTCCTCCCTGTCTTTTCCGAACTTCCTCTTATTGTCCTTCTTCGGTGCTTTGCCCTTATCTCCCCCTTCGGTGTATCCTACCCATGGGGGCTGAGACCTCCCCCCCACGGGTTGCATCGGATACCTAAACATCATAGGCACCGCCACTATATTGGGCCGCACCACCAAGGAGATATTCCTCGCTACATTTAAGAACGTCGAGAAAGTCCCCTCGCACGTCTCATTGATAAGATGGTAGATGTACTCAGGAAGCAGCCCCTTAGCGCAGATCTGCAATAACTTGGATTCTTTGGCCTCCTCCCTCACGTCGAGGGATATTTCCCTGAACCTTCGAACGTAGGCCACCACTTCCTCCTCGGGTCGTTGCTTCTCCCTACCCAGTTGGGTCAAAGTGAATTCATCTTCTGCCAGAAAGAACTTCTGGACAAACAATACATGCATCTCCTCCCATGTAAAAACGTTGTTAGGAGTCAAATGGGAGTACCATGTGTATTCTTTATCGATTAAGAATTTGGAAAACTCCCTTAACCTAAACTTCTTGTTATTACAATGCGCTCCCAAGTGTTCAACAAAGCGCCTAATATGCTCCTTCGAGTTCCCGCCTTTCCCTGTATATTTTTCAAAGATAGGGGGAATATAGTTCTTTGGATAGGGCTCATCATTGTATTCCTGAGAATAAGGTGTTCGAAAGTCATCATAAATCGAAGCTACCTCACCAGCAGATTGCGAGGAAGTCTTCATGAACTTCAACATCTCTTTTTGCATCTCCTTTCTCATTTCCTCCATGGGTGATGATATTGGGGCAACAACCAATGGGGCCACGTGTTGAGTGCTCACTGCAGTCGGAGCAGTCATCATAGTTGGGGCCGTTGAAGCTCCTGAGGTTCCCACGGCTGGATTCACAACAGAGAGTATGCTTGCCAGGACCATTATCGCCACCCCTGCACCTGGTGGGGTCGTTGGGGTTGTCCCTGTTGTTACGAAGGCATTTGCTTCCAATCCTCCTAGTATCGTTGAAGCTACCGAAGTTTGCAAAAACTCATAAAACTTAATAATGAGGAGCGTGTAATACCCTGTATTTTTATCGCTTTTAATTATGTGATTTAATAAATTAAATTGCCTTGAATTATGAGATTTATTAAAATTAATTTGGGATAATTAATTGGAAAATAATTCGGATTTAAATGCTAGAGAGACGAGAGTTAGTATTTGATAATTATAATATTGTTGAATATTTCTGAGTGATTATGGTAATATGTGATTATTGAATTTATACAAAATTATCGTGAGTTGAAAATACTGCAGTTTCGGTAATTAAGTTGGGACGCGCGTGTCAGTCGTGTCAGTACCCAATTTAATGGATTTAAAAGTATTTTTATTTTTATGTCATCCGTATGAGGATTTTGAGTGCGCCAATTATCCGGTAGGGTCGAGATAGTCAGAAAGCACTAGCCGGGGGTTTAGTTTAGGTTCCGGAGCATTTTTAAGCATAACCGGCAACCCGGGAGGGTATTTTAGTCATTCCTATTTTTGAGTGAATAGTGACCCACGAATTTTAGATAGTTATTATCATCCAAGACTTGAGTCCATTAGGATTTCACAGCCAAAAATCATAAACGGCCATTAGAGTGGAGGAGAAGGGAGTTTTCTAAGGAGAACCACCAATTCGAGGGTTTTTGCACCACCGTCACCACCACCGGATAGATCGAAAAGCAAGGATCATCCCCATACCGTCTACTTCATCGAACCAGAATCTTCATTACCAAGCAAGTGATTTAACTTGCAATAATTTAGCGCATATATCATCCATGTTAGGTTAGAATTGAAGAATAACCTTGAATATTGATAATTAAATGGAATTGAATAGTTGAAATCGTAATTTGGATAGGTTTTGCATGTAGATTAACTTTTGAGATTTTAGCAGCCACGAAATCATGATCTATGTGTAAGTATGAGTTATATCCTCAGAGGATGTTGCGTGTTGTATATGGCATGAACGAGTTGCTACTTTTGTTATTATTGCTATTTTTCGTTTGAGACTCGCGTTTAGCGAGTATCTCGGCAATGTTATTATTTATGTGGATATTCCTCCCTGGTATAATGGGGCTGCCTTTAGTGTTATCCGCGGAGGATGAATGGGTATATTGATAGCGATATATACTTTATTGAAATTATTCGTTTTAGTGATGTGTTATACGACTATGATATTATCCTAATTATAGTTTTATTATAATGTTTCAATCGATAGTGTGCGGTTATTGCAAGTCTATCAGAGTTACTACCATGGTGTAGAATGTTTTTTTCTGGCAAGGCCCCATCTGCGAGAGGGCCGGGCTCGCGATTATATTTTTGAATATATATATATTGTTGAGACTTTGAAAAGTATAATGGTCTCGGACTTTCGTTTCCGCTATGTATAGGAACTTTATCGATATGATGCGGAGTGTATTTAGTTTACTGTTCAGCCGAAAGATTTAGCTGATTATTATAATTAACGCTCAGGATGTAGTAATAAGAAGATTGCATTGTTATATCACCCTTTAGAGGCGTGGGAGTTAATACTCATGGTTGTATGTCTGGGGACGGGATTTTGAGAACCCTGATTATATTTGCATGATGTTTATGGAAGGTGATTTCCATCAATTTTAATAGACAGTGTCTTTCAGAAAGAGTCCCTTGTTTAAGTGAAATTGCGAAAGGTGATGTAACTTTATTGTCAAGAAGAGATAATATAGGGGTACATGTTATGGACCGAAGGCCTAACAGATTTCGATGACCGACAATGCTAGGAAGTAGTGTGTCGGGGGGGTTCCTTATTTGGATTTCGCTTTGCGAGACACCCCACGCATGAAACTTAGCGTAAGGTTGGTAGTAAGGAGATGTGTGGCCATTCATTCATGATTTGGATACCTCGGTCATTATGGAAGTATGTATTTATAACTGTAAGTTAAAGGGTAAATTACGATATAAGGGCAGTAGAGCCAGCGGTGTGGTGAGGAAATACTGAAAAATTTTGGGTTTTTATTTCGGCGAGTTGAAGGATGCACTGAGGTTAAGGAGGATTTAGGATTTAAAATTCGGGGGTGATTGAGAACGCCCAAGTGTATAGCCACATTACAAATGCATGGGTAATAAAGAGTTTGGAGTACGTATGGAGCGTATATGATGTTTAAACCCGTATACATGGGTTATAAGGGGTGTAGACACCCTGGTTTGCTTATGTGTTAATCGTCGAAAGAAGGGACATATATGGGTGAAATTATTACCTGTGAGACTAATATGACAAAATGGAAGTGGTAGAGTGGATTAAGCATCGTGAGAAGAACGACAATCTATTGATTCTTGTGCAATCAGAATAACACGTCCAAAATTGGTTGAAAGGCAGTTGGAAGCCATTATAAAGGGAGTGTCTCTTGAGAAGGCAAATAGTTAACTATTATGGAAAATTTGGAGTAGAGTTCCACCCAATCGAATGTTGAGAGTGGCTTACGCGTAAATAGAGTGAGGATGTTGAAAAGGTATAAGAGTCCAGATGTGCACAACGAGGTGAAAGGTGCATGTGTCAAAATTTTGGTATATGTCTAGGGAAGAAGAGGGTTAGTAAGTATCACTTAACGGGAAGAATTATACGTGAAAGTCGGCATTGAAAGGGGTATAGTAAGTAGTAGATCGGTTGGGGTAAGTTGATCAAACAAATAATTTTGTATCAAGCCGACGATTCCAGTGATGGAAGAGTCAAGTTGGTAAATTTCCTTGAGGGGTTACCAACTTGTAAATAAGTAACGAGTTCCTTCGAATATGTGGGACAGGTTGTTCGGAAGGAGAAAATTTTGTATATCCTTGGGTAATTTACACTATTAGATAGTGAACATGCCAATACGTGGTCCTACGCAGAATTATTCTGAACTAGTATGAGATACCTGAAACCCACCTTCAATATGGGGTATAAGGAAGTAGTGGGAATAATTTTGTTTTGAGAAAGTTATATCACCTATAGCACGAAGAATAGGTGCAAGGTGATTGACGACTGGTGGAACAGTATGAAAGAAATTTTGGATTCATTGCGATCGTTTCATTTTCAAAACGGGTATAGCTAGTAAGTGAGGTATATTGTGGTAATGGGGAGAAGATATTACCTAATGGTACAGTTGGGGGAAAGAACCTGTATCTAATCATAGTGGACAAGGCGCTTACTGAGGTTTTGTGTGGATAAACCTTATCATTCTTTCTCTGGATGTTTAGAGGTGAGCGGATTATCAGAGTTTTGGATCAGCCAGGAGTTTGAGTCCGATGACTAAAATGGTATAACCACCAACTATCGTGAGTGGTTTTCCCCTTATGTAAAAGTCACAACGTCGGGAACAGATATACAAAGAACGGACAAGAGCAGTTAGATGTTCTATGATTTCTCCCAGGATAGGAGTTTTGTGTCTAGATAAACGCAGGAGTTAATACGTAGTGAGGTGAGGACTCACAATAATATTGAGATAATGCGGCCATATGATGTATAGGCTATTTTTATTCGAATGTTGGTCAGTAAGAGCGCAACGTGAGGTGCATTTATTGAGGTATAACACTATAACTGATAAAGTGTCAAAAGTATTCAACAAACTTGTTGTGAAGCGAGGGCTGTAGTGATTGAGCCTTTCTTTATATTTTACTTTGAGTACTGGAGGATTACAAATTTTTCCAGATATGACTATTTTTCGAATTTCAAGACGAAATTCCGTTATTAGGGGGGAAGTGTGTAATACCCCATATTTTTATAGCTTTTAATTATGTGATTTAATAAATTAAATTGCCTTGAATTCTGAGATTTATTAAAATTAATTTGGCATAATTAGTTAGAAAATAATCCAGATTTAAATGCTAGCGAGACGAGAGTTAGTATTTGATTATTATAATGTTGTTGAATATTACTGAGTGATTATGGTAATATGTGATTATTGAATTTATAAAAAATTATCGTGAGTTGAAAATACGACAATTTCGGTAATTAAGTTGGGATGCGCGTGTCAGTCGTGTCAGGACCCAATTTAATGGATTTAAAAGTATTTTTATTTTTATGTCATCTGTATGAGGATTTTGAGTGCGTCAATGTATCCGGTAGGGTCGATATAGTTAGAAAAAACTAGCCGGGGGTTTAGTTTGGGTCCCGAGGCATTTTTAAGCGTAACCGACAATCCGGGAGGGTATTTTAGTCATTCCTATTTTTAGGTGATTAGAGACCCATGAATTTTAGATATTTATTATCATCCAACACTTGAGTCCATTAGGGTTTCACAACCAAAAATAATAAACGGTCATTAGAGTGGAGGGGAAGGGAGTTTTCAAAGGAGAACCACCAATTCGAGGCTTTTTGCACCACCGTCACCACCACCGGATAGATCGGAAAGCAAGGATCATCCTCATACCATCTACTTCATCGAACCAGAATCTTCATTACCAGGTAAGTGATTTAACTTGAAATAATTTAGCGCATATATCATCCATGTTAGGTTGGAATTGAAGAATAACCTTGAATATTGATAATTAAATGGAATTGAAGAGTTGAAATCGTAATTTGGATAGGTTTGGCATGTAGATTAACTTCTGGGATTTTAGCAGCCACGAAATCATAATCCATGTGGAGAGAATTATGGAATTTTACTGAATTAGATAGTGTTCTTGAAGAAATAGAAGAACTAGGGTTTTTATATGAAAATTTGGTAAATTGATCCAAGAATTTGATGTTCTACTTTGATTTGATGATTTTAAAACGTGGGAAATGATGCAAACAAGTTGGTATGATAATTAGTATACTTGGTTGGGAGTTTAAGACATTGTAATGAAGAATTAGAGGTGTAAAAAGAGGAAAACCCGTAACTGTTTAAGAAAATCTGGGCTGATACCTGCTTGATCGATCGACTCAAGAATGTCGATCGATCGACGATCGATCGATCGACCTATTTTATTCGATCGATCGACCCCTTCTGATTTTTGGCAATTGTTTTCCCTTAAGGCTTAATAAAAATCCCAAAGCCGATGATGATTCTTAGGATGCTTAAATTGATATTTTGGGACTTAGTTAAGGTCAGTAGGGTCTTCGTTGATGCCGGAAAAAAAAATGACTTACCGTATGGAATTGAATGTTATTGCTTACGAGGATCTACCGAGTGAGTTACGATTAGAAATCGTTCAAATTGAAACTATCATGGGAATTTATGATGATGTAAGGATAATAACAGTAACGGTGGGACTTTAAGTTACTGGGATAACATTATAAACTAATAGGAGACTTAGTAACCTTTTGGGAGGAGTTTAAGTACTCAAATTGATTTAACGAAAGAGTTATCAAGTTATATATATATATATATATATTACATATGATGTTCGGGATAAACTTGCTACGTATGAGACTTACTAGATGGAATGTGTGAATATCTATATGGAAATATTATTACTTAGGTTGTGTGAATGCCTAGTGTATGGATTTCTTATGTGTATGACATACCTACCATACTTCCTATCACGGGAGGTTAGTTTTCGAAAATGGGCCACCTTATCTTTGTGTGCCTTCGTGGGAATTTAGATTGTTACCTTAATGACATAGGACTGTTAATGACTTATTTGTGAGTTGATAAGTCAGCTGACCATGGGAGCGTCGGTATGTGCGTGACCCATGGGTATGTGAACTATGTTCGCCTCCAATATGTGTGATTTCTATTTAGACGGTTCCTGAGTGATTCGAAACACGTGATCCTTACGTACGTGATGTACATGGATTTGATAGCATAGTATGCGTCCACCGCAGCTTAGCCTAGGGGTACCATATATGTATTTATGTACTGAGAGTGATATACTTATGTACTTGTGACTGGTTCCTTGTTGCTTAGTAGATGTGAATAACTAAGATATTTAAATGGGCTAAGAATGAGAATTTAATTAACACTTCAGATAAGTAATTTTAATGAATGCGAATATGAGTTATGAATATAAATGGTTTGGGTACTAAGAGTAGACATCCTATGGTAGAATGCGAAAGAGGAAGTGGTACAGGCTAGTTAGTAAGCGGCTTAACTAGGATGGGTTAAGGGCATACGTTAGGCGTGAACATTAGTTGAGAGGTGAGAAACTCATGTGAGAATACGCAACTAACGTGTATATAATATGTGTTGTTTATTTGTAATTTAAACACTTACTAAACTTTTAAAATGTTTTCACCTCGGGCTCTGACCCATTTTCCTCCAAATCTATTTTTGTTTTGTAAAAACATTTTAGGTACCGAGCCACAGGGACGCCAAGCATAGGAGTTCCATTCTGATGACGTGTTGTAGTTGCTGTGGAAGCTGCAGGATCTTGGTATTAGACGCTTTCATATTTATCCTTGGTTCCTTCAGAGCCATTTGTATCAGTTTGGTCATGTCGCCCATTCTTATTTAGAGGTTGTAGTTGCAGACTTTCGTTATTTCGTCTATTGGTTTATTTATTCAGACTCTTGTATTAGGACTTTATTTACTCTGGCATTATGATTATTGGAGTGTTTACTCCAGACTCAGTTGATTTCATTTTGTTGGTTATTTATATGAGATTGTTTATGCGATTGATGGTTAATGATTTAATTCTTGGTCATTTGTTAACTTAATTAATAAAATTTGACATTTCTCTTTTTAAATATTAGGTGGCTAGTAATTAATTAAATGTTTTCGACAGTGATACTAAGACTGAACCAACTTGATATTCTGTAATAATTTAATAAAGGAGTAGCTACCAGATATTTAGTTAGACGGGGTGTCACAGAGCGCCACCTGAGTGGGTCCCAACCCCGCACTTGTGGTAGCTTGTGTCACCCCCGGGGCACATGTCGTCACCTGAACCGGAGGTACCTCTATTTAAGGAGCCCCATCCCTTGGGGCTCTAGTTCTCTCGCAGCCATACTCCTTACTTAGGAGAATTCCTCCCCAGCGGAGTCGCCAAATGTAAGAGGGTACTTTAGATAAGATGGAGGCATAATCCCTTTGAAGTATAGTAATGATAAGTTAATTAGCTAAAACCTTGGATTAGTGATAGAACACACAAACACAAACTCAATGAAGATAAGACTTAGTTTAAACTCACAAATCTCTCGTGTATAATTCAGAAAAGTAGTAAAGAAACTTAGAAGTAACTTAGCTAGAGGGAGAGAGACGTAAGCAACCTAGATACACCTTGGTAGGAAGACAAACACACCAAACACTCTTAAGGATCTCTATCACGTATTAAAAGCTTCGTAAGAAATGATAATGGTGGGTGAATAAGACCTCTGGTTTGTAATAACTCTCTCTCTGTTGTGTATTCTCTCTAGCAATAACTTCTTAAACTCTCAAAAGATCATCCCTCCTCAAAGTTGGTTGGGGTCCTTAAATAGCCCCACACACCACCCCCGAGGCAACTCAGTCATTAAAGACTATGAAAGACATCCCTCATACTTTATGTCATAGCATTATATGCATGATGCACTAGTTGTCTCCACGTCATAAACATTAAATGCCAAGACATGCCTTTTGCCTAACCACTGTGTGTCAGGGGGCTTTTGTCCCTGACAGCCCCAAATACCACGGTGGTTTAATCAAGTGCAGGTCTGACATTATTTAGCAGGATAGTGACATCACCTACAATAGATGTGACATTAAGTAGAGGGTTATTTGGTTCACAACTCAACGCCCGATGGAACTCCAAGCTGCTTCGCCCGAGGTTCCATGGTCAGGGTTCTTCGGTGTTTTACCAGGTGTATCTAAGATGGTTGGGATGAGCCCCAATAGTACCTCACTTCTCAGTCCTCCAAGCCAAGTCCCTCTAAAGTTCCCGCGGTGAGGTCATTCGATAGAGTATGAAAGCTCTCCCAGGCCCTGCCAAGCCTGGCCTCTCGCGAGTACCATTTGACCTCACACTAAAACTCGTTATTATTTTCGTCACAACATTACAACCGTTATAGATTACAGTCAATATAAACAAAGATACAATATGGCTGACACAACAAGCTAAAGTATGAGTTACCACGCTGAGTTTCCATGCTTGAGCTGCCTCGGTTACTTAATCCCAAACACTGTTTGCTAATTGGGGAATTATCATTAATCTCAGGATTACTTTCAAGCCCCCTCTACACATATTTCCCCCTTAGAAAGGAATTTCATCCTCAAAATTTGGATATGCTTGACCCTAAAATCTTAGGATACTTACTCGCACGACATCCGAGCATACTCAAAATCAACTTGTGATAACATTTTGATGCCTCCATTATACACTAGCTAGTGGTACCATCTTGACTGAAGGCCTACTCATTATGGCCTAAGAATAGCGATGAGTTAACTCAAACCATTTCATACCGATATACTCTATCATTCTTAAGGTTTCACTTATACAATGAAATACAAAACTATCGCGAATCTGCTAACAATGCTTCAAAAAGACGAGCCTAGGTTCCACTAGCTCTGTCATCTCAATGCTTGAAAAAGGCCCTAATTCCCTAGGTGCTAATATCCCTTGTTGTCCAAATTACATACTTCCTTTAATGGAGAAAAGTACCCGCAATAATTTTTTACCACTCACGGCAATTTTTTAACTCTTCGATTCGTGATGACGTAATTCTTACGACGTTTCTAATCTATACGAAAATAACTTTGATTAACTCAATCCCTACCAACCGGATATAAATCGTGACTGGACCGCGAAACTTATTATCTTCCCACCCTTAACCAACCAAAGGGCGGACAACAAGGCCTCCCGCCTCAAGTCTCAAAAGACATCTTTCTAATAATAGCTGGTACGCGTTGTTACATGCCACTCTACCAACAGTATTTTTTCTCTCAACCACCTTAGCGTGTAGAATATGCATTTCTCTCCTTCTTCAACCTCCTAGTAACTTTTCTCGTTTACTCCTCGGTTCACGGGTAATACACCTTGCTCAACTACAACTACGTCTCCAATACCTTCTAATAACCCAACCAAAAGTGGGACACAATGATCTTATTTCGATCCACAATAATGTTGGCCAGCGCTTCGTGCCGACTCATTCTCTTCCTTCAATGAAATGTTGGGCACACTGTTCGATAGTGCAATTTACCCAAATTAATAATAATTTCTCCATCTCGGTCAGCCAATTACACAAATCCAAAGGAAATCTTGTCTTTCTCTCGATGTTGGTAACCCAATAATGAACTTTGTCCATCTGCCTACCCATTTGTCACGTGAATCACCAAGTATTTCAAAAAAAATTATTGATTGCCTCGAACCATCTAGAAAAAAATTTTATGTCTCACTCCACATTGATCCACATGTTCAACATCCCACGTCAAGTAGTACATTTTACTCCCTTTCTTGGGTTATACCAAAATCGTGATCCATGCATCTACTCCAAAATTACACACTTCCTTAGTCCAGCTCATCGGTGAAATCAACACCCTAAGTATGCACAAGCCACCTTCAAATCTTAGCTGAGTACAACTCTGCTCTGCTCCCTAAATTGTTCGATCATCCATTTTCCAGAAAGATCCCTCGCCTATATCTCTACAATCTTTCAACCCATTTCTTATGTGATAACTCTCCTTGTTGTCGACATATTCAGATTATCTTTCTCCTCGATGAGATTCAGTCCATATTACTTTTCTAATTTTTCTTTTAACTTACACATACACATAAATTCAACACATATATTTCCACATCCTCTCCTCACGGATGATACTAAAAATCCAACTAACTAGGGCACCCATACACCCTATATCCCGTGCATATCTGCATAATTATACCAAACGTATAATATTTATATCAAACTAGGCCTTACATAGTTGGCATGACTTTACAGTAAGGGCATACTCAATTACCCTACTAATCTCAACTTAATTATTCTTGAGATTGCCTCACCAATTTACTAGTGGTGCAAAAGTTCCATAATGCTTCCTACGCAACATTACCCAATTCCACTGGCCTTAAATCATTAAATAACTCTCAACTCACAGTTTTATCCACATACACATGCAATAACTAAAGTACTAAGTCCATGCCCTAATGACTACATATCTTTCAACTCTCTATGCTCACTAAGGTTCATGCATGGGATGTCTCGCAAGCGAAATCCAAATAAATAACCCTCTCGATACACTACTACCTAGCATTATTGGTAAAAAACACATAATTGGGGCACCCAAAATCGTGTCCCCATATGTATAAGTCTAATCTTCAACTCCCACATCCTTAAAAGAGTCATACAAAACTGCGCTCACATTATCACCAAGTCCCCGGCAATAAATCAATAACGAGCTCAATTACTCCGCTCAATGATAAATCTGATATCCCCTGAATCTCATCAGTAAATTCCATATGCATCGGGATCGAATATAGTGAGACAACTATAATCTCATAAATCTCCCTTACAATATAATATACATGCGAGCTCGACCGTCTTTCAGGACGACACATTGCAAAAATGACACATCTTGCCCTGGAACAACGAACACGATAGCCTTACTATAACCATCCACTATCGCTCAATCATCACTAACCTGCCATACCCAGGATAACATCATAATCGAACAACGTATCTCTCTAAAACGAGAAAATTCACCAAGTCATATCCTCTCATTGTTCACACATGCTCCCCTGTAGGTGGAATCAAAGAGAGCCCAGCTATTCAACGGTAAATATACATATACACTCAGTAGTGATACTAATGATAAACCCACTAAATCCATCTCACGTGTGAATCTAGTGCTAACCAAAATACGGTGATGCACCCGTGTCACGTAAAACTCACCCCATTTATTCGAGGATAAAAATAAATTATACCTTCAACTGCCAATGGCATTGGTTGTGCAACTGGTTCTTAGATGTACTACTCGCGTCTGAACTGTTCCACGAACTGTTGTAACTGTTTTCGCTACTGGACACCTTGCCCCTATGCCTTATCTCGCTTAAGACAAGATTGACGCATGTAGTCCTCCTCTCCATATATAAGATACCTGCCAGTGAAGACTCCCTATCGTTGGCCCCACTATCCATGTCGAGGTTTCCTTACTCGCTGGCCCTGGTACCCTCAACCCTGATGGTGACCCAAGTTATTCCCTTAGCTCTGCTAGCCCTGTGGAACACAGTTATAGCCCTAATGGACTTATTGGAACCCATATTCACTCGATCAGAATTCCCTCCATCTGAATCTCTTAAACGTGTCCCTTTACTGGTTATCCCCTATGTTGTGTCCCACCATCACCAATACGTTCATTCTTGCTATCTTTTCTAAACACTTTAATTATCTTAGCTCCTTTCACATGGAAGCATTGATATTTCCCTTATAAAAGTATGACATTGACAACATCACCATAAGTCATCCGAGTCGGATTTCTCCCTCAATGTCGGCGTATTCTACCTATGAGTCCATCATCAACTTAAGGACCCTTTTTCTAACCTATGACATTGACTATAAAATTTGCTAAACAAGCACCTTCTTCCTCATACTCGACCAATGTCCGGATATCTTATAATAAGTATAGAAATTTCCTTTGCATCTCTGTTCAAACAGCAGATGAAAGAATTTACGATCGAACTGCACCCCAAATTCCTCGATATTCATGGTATTTCTCCTCAAATGTGGTGATTAACTCTCGTCACTACAACACTGCTCCTATAAGTTTTAAAGATTGCTCGAAATTAAATCATAAGTGTCACTTCACTCCACCATTCGCAATCGCCTTTGGATGTTTTACTTCCCTTGGCTAGCTAACACACGTCCGTGTTTTCCCCAAACTCTAACGGATGGCCCTTCTAAAAAGCCCCTCTGAATATCTCCCATATCGACTCCACTGGGTCAGTCTGAAGTGGTTCCCCCATTTACTGTGGCGATACTTGGTAAACTATTGTGCCCTAGCGATCATTGCAACATTAACTGCCCGAGCAACAATAGTGGTGACCTATGCTCCAGTCACCGTCCCCTAAATACTCTGTGACTCCGACCGAACCTCTCCTCCTACAGTACTCCTAATGGCCTTTGTTGGTCATCCTATATTATTCGGTATACAAAGCCTAATAGAAATCATATATGATTCGCTTCAACCATATGCAATAGCATAAGAACATAAGTCATAATATGAATTAACATTCCTAAGCATAGGTCTCTACATCAAAGAAAAAACAATGCCCAAATGTAATAAGTCACACAGATACTAAGGACACTAGAAGTTAATGCTCTAATACCATCTGTGACACCCCGCCTATTAAAATAACAGGTGGCCAACCCTCTACTAAAATGAAATAAAGAGTCTCATATGGCTCATTCTTAGCATCACTGCCAAACTTTAATTAATTACTAACCACCAATTAATTTAACAACTTATGCCAAATTTTAATCATGAATTCATCATACCAGATAAAACCATTGGACATAAACCCATGCAGTAAACAATATAGTCAATCACAGCAGTAAAGAATCTAAATGCGGAAGTAGATTAAATAAAGTACCGAATAATGCAAAAGTAAAATAAAACAAAGTACCAAATAATCCATCGGTTACTAAAATCTAATACAATCATCTAAACTGAAATAAATAAGTCTGACAATGGGATAACATGTCCAACTAATAACAAAAGAGAGATCCTAATCTAGGATAGAAATAATGAAAGTGTTTATTCCAATCCTATAAACCGCCACACCAGTTGCAGCTACATAATCCCTGAGAAAGAATTATCCTTGGCATTCCTATGGCTGGACACCTAAAAAATTTTGAAAATATTTGACACGGGTCAGAGCCCAAAAACCTTTGAAAATATTTAGTAAGTGTATAAATTGCAATAATGAATACGTAAAGCAACTTTCCATATTCAAATTGGCAGCGCACTCGCATGAGATAATCCTCGTAGCTCATATAATGTGTGAATCTAACATATACTCTTAACCCTTCTCGTTATGCTACCCCATCTAACTAGTCTTGTCCCTAACATCAATGCTTTACTACCCTGACCCGAATATAGTGTCTACCCTTAGTTCTTTAATTAGATTTCACAACCGCTTAATTAATATCTAAATAAATTATCACTATTTCATATATAATTTTACTTCAGTTAATTCATTCCATAATCACATTTATAATTATTACTTTATTTCCAATAACTTTTAATAGTTCTTTAAACCTTAATACTTACTATTACCCTGTATATTTTTCCACATATAAATAAATGAAAATAATATATTACAACAAGAACACACATGTCGCGTATAGCTGCCATCCCTCAGAGTAATAACTCACTCGATGTGGTTCTCTACAATGCTATTACTATCCAGGGAATGCTCATATTATCCTGGTTACCAGAGGTCGTAATCTCACACCGACTTGGTAAAATTACAACCGTATTGAAGGCGATCATATCCCTTCGATAGTAAGTCATAACCATACCCACAATTACCTCAATGCGAATAAATCACACGAATATAAACATAGCACTATGACCTGGGGTTGATACTTAACCTGCTGAGATTTGCCAGGGGAGATCGCCCACATCGCGCAACCTCCACTGATAGCACTAGAGGGGTATGTTCCACATAAATATCATACACACAGATATCATTATATTTCATATACATGTATTGTCTCATTACACGTGTATATATAATCACATTAACTGACAAATCATTACCTATCACCTAAAGCACTAGTCTAATAACCCGAGTTTATCCATGACTCTTGTTTAATTAAATTCTTCCCTTAATTAAATAATTAACCTTACTTCTCATTACTGAATTCTAACGGACTTTACCAACCAGCCTTAAAATTCATAATCGGAAATCACTATATCCCGTTACATATCCTACGACCCGAGTATTTTATCTCCCAAATACCCTACGTATATAATTCGAGTCAATCCTCGTTTACCTGAAATTTCCCTTAATAAACATAATCTCTAGAAGAATTAAAAATCATTAACTTAACCTCAATTTCATCAACTATGAATTCATATTAAGTAAGGGAATATATCCACAAGATTTTGTAATCATCCAAAATATAATCATGCCTAACATAAAATCTATCCCTACCAACAAAAGATTTTGGTCTCATACACCCTTTCGTATGAAATTCATAACTAATTCAAAAAAAATCAGAAAAATACAAAACTGGTGGCCACGTGTTCATAACAAAAATATCTACAATTCCATGACATGTCCAAGTAGGGGAATCGCACCGGTTCGTCTAGGGGCGAACCGATTCGCCCTGGAATTCTGCAACGCGAACCTGTTATGATTTTATCATGAGTTTCTCCAAATTTCCACCCTAAAATAGATCCAAACTTTATCCCAAAGTTATAAAATGTCACCCCATCAATTATTAACATGAATACATATATTTGATTGTCTCCAATCATCAAAAAATAAATTAAATTGTGGGATTTTCATCATTCTTTGGCCACCATCAATTATATCCCAATTTCTAATAAAAATACCAATTTCATGATCAAGATAGTGTATTTCCAATCAAGATCAATATATCTAACATTTATTCATGATTTATCTAATCATTAATAATTTTCATGCAACAAGATCATAAGAACACGATCATATTTATCGTTCTAAAATCCCCTTTGTTTTTCATATAAATCACCCCTCCAAAAAAATTGGTTTATTTGTCTACCTCTTTTGATATAGATCATAATACTCAACAAAACATAAAGCAAGTTAACACACTTGCCTTTATATCAGGAGTAGATGAAGATTTTCTTCTTTTTAGGGTGGATCAAATCAAATTCCAATGATTGGCCTCCAATTAAGCCTCCTTCAATATCCCTTGTGTTTTTCTCCTTCTTTTCTCTCTAAAAGAACTCTAGGAGCTTTTTATGTGTAAAGTGGGTGCCTCCTAGCCCTAATCTCTTAATCCCAAATTTAGGTTGATGCTTTAACATAAAACGACTTGAATACCCCGAATGGGCTCCGATTAGTCAAAAATGCTTCCGATAACCAATCTTAACCCCCGTGTACTTGATTTTGACTATTTTGACCAATTTCGGATCAACCATGTACTCGAAATCACCATCCAAGTCACCAAACATCAATATTCTATCTCAATCTAAAAATAGCCAACCTGAATGCCCCGATTGAGACACCGTCAATTCCAGTCGTTATTACCCACTACAACATACTATCAAATAATACAAATTCATTTACTTATAACACAATTAAATATAATATGACATAAATATTAATACATTTCTCATTAATTAATAGATATTTAAATTCACTTTATTTCTCAAATTAATTAAATTACTGTGGCAGGTGTAATTTAGATATTCTAAAAAATACGGGGTGTTACACACGGTTCATGTATAAAACTCCTGAATACAAATGACTAATAGAATGACAGCTGAAATTAAGAACTACTGCTACACTAAGGATGATGAACTCAATTTCCAACTGCAACAACGCTGACTATTCAGGCATGTTGCTCTTTCACTACGATAATAGTCCCTAGGGGAAAATAGTTTTATAAATTAGAGTATGCACCCTATAGTTGCAAAAAATATCTTACAGTATCAAGTAGTATTAATTATGCGACTCATTTACGATAAATATGCCAACTTGTCGACATTCACATATAAGAAATTCCCACACCTCATCATAAGAGAAATACTATGTGAGCGTCCTAACCCAAGGAATAAGCAATATATTAATAGTTTCTATCATTAGACTAATTAAGTAAACATCACATAATATTACATAACAATGGGATGCAACTAATTACACATACATAATATAACCCATTATTAATTCATACTCATTAAGATACATGTGATCTCACATCATTACATAATAACTGGCCGGGCGGAAAAAGTGTGTTCGTGTGAGGACACAATCGTCGTGTGTTTCGCCGCCGCGATACAAAAGATATAAACCTAAGCTACTACTACACTTGACAAGCAAGCACAGTGGTAAGTCAGGTATCGTAAGAAATCCACAGGGAGTTATTGAATTTTAGATGTTAATTTTTAATTACTTCAAGAATAAAAGTGTAAAAGATGATAGGTTGGAAATGGTGACAAAAGAAAAGAATAAGTTAACGCTAAATTAAAGGAAAGCAAGGATCGGGATCGCATCCTACCACACGGATCGAAACAACTACTAACTAGAGTTGAGGCTCGAAAGCAATTTAATCGAGCATATCCAATTAAGCATAAACATCACATAATAAGGAATTTAAGCCAAAGTTGCGAGATTAAACATTTAATGGAAAATGGTCACACGCGGATTAAATTCGGATTGTCGCTATAAACACTAAAGTTGCGTGACAAATAAAGTTAAACGCATAACAATCCAACTTTAATACACGCGGTTTCAATTAAACGCGATTTTGCACAAAACCTAGTTTTCGGAGCTCGGGGCCCGAAAATGGCGGAAATAAAATCTCGACCCTATTTATCTAAGGGTGCATGGTGAGCTAAACTAAATTATGCTAATTAGACTAGGAAAGCAAGAATTAAAGCATGGAAACTAAATTACAAGACAAGAAAAGATGAAGAACAAACTATACTAATGGAGAGGAAGTGAATAGTTCAATCTTACAAAACCACATGGGTTGTCAATCCAAGAAGAAGAGAAAATGAACTCTCCAAACCAAACCCTAACTAAAACTATCTAAATCAGAATATGAGAGTCTCCTTTTATTACAACCAAAAACTAGCTTATATAGTAAGTTGGAATAAAAGAAAAGAAAGAAGATATCTGCAGGGGAAAAACAGGGGATCGATCGATCGACCCCTGTGGTCGATCGATCGACATTGTAATTCGTGGCAAAAATAATAAGTCTCGATCGATCGACCCTCAGGCTCGATCGATCGATCAAGTAGTGGCAACCTACAATTTCCCCTGCATTGGCATACAATCCATCGTCGCTCAAATCGCCGTAACTATGTCATACGAACTCGGAATCACGCACCGTTCATGGCCATGCGAAGCTAGCGAGGATAGCTACAACTTCCGTGTAGATGTCGGGCCAGGTGCCCAAACTGTGAAATGACCGGATTGCCCTTGCGCGTGCGATAGTGTACGGAAATCGAGCGAAATGCGTCCGAACTTCATACTAAGCATCCAAACACCTACAAAAGCTCAATTAACCCCTGCAAAATATGTTAACATAGAAATCCGAGGTTGACTGGTTAACGAGCATAAATATAGGGATTAAGATACCCGAGGGGGCTAATAACGCGTAGGTTAACGGGTGAAATACGCAATATTTGCGTCGTATCACACCCCCTAACTTACACATTGCTAGTCCCTAGCAATGAAATAGGATGCAACAAGAAGAACAAGTAAGCCAACACAGGAGAGAGTACAAAAGTATGGTATAAAAGCAATAAAAAGATAAGGCCACTTTCGCGGGAGATTCGATTGCATTTAGCGTATGCAATAAGTCGTTAAACCCCTAGGTTACCCTAGTGGACGAGTGTCGTCTCGTGAGGGTTTTCAGGGATGGAACCCACAAACATCATAAAGTTTCCTCAAAATATGCCCAATCAAGTAAGACAAACTCATCAGTGCGAACAAGATTTCAACATGTTATTAGCATAGCAAACGAATTCGCATGAGAAGTCCGTAGTTATTATCATTATCGAATGCACCTCATAGAACTGAAACCTTAAAATGTGGGAGGGGAGTGAGCACATGCAAAGTGTGATTTGGCAAAAACTTAAATAAACCGGATACTAAATATCAAAGCATGCATAAAAGTCAATCCTCACGGGCATT
This sequence comes from Sambucus nigra, assembly GCA_949130495.1. NCBI lineage: Eukaryota > Viridiplantae > Streptophyta > Magnoliopsida > Dipsacales > Adoxaceae > Sambucus > Sambucus nigra. The sequence goes on along the minus strand of OX422215.1, from coordinate 538,519,504 downwards.
ACACTCATCAAATGAATTCACTTGAAACAGGGAGGTAACACACAGGACATGCGAGCATAAGGAGTAAATGTAAATGGAAACTAGGCCGCACACATGTCACAAATGAAGAACGCTATATAGGAAATAAAAATTGCAATCTCAGTGAAAGGATACCGCACATATAAAAGAGGCGAAATGCATTTTCACAGATTATCAAAACTATTTAAACATTTGAATTATATCAACTTAAGATCACATAGGACTTGTATAGGGTTGTAATGTATGGCTAGGTTAAGGTACGAAATGAAAGGGATGTATATACGGATTCAAAGTGTTTGGGGATGAAACTCAGAATAATGTGAAAAAGTGGGCAATATCAAAAGTTGGACAAAGATGTCCAAACGAGCATTAGATATAACAATCGAGAGAGTAATCAAAGCTTATTGAAACACTACAAACAATATAAACAACTTTCTCTTTCTTTTTCTTTTTCTTTCTTTTTCTCACTTTTTCTCTTTTTGTTTTCTTTTGCTTTTTGCTTTCTCTTTTTCACTCTTTTTCTTTCTTTTTCTGTCACTTCTTACTCTTTTCATACTCAAATTGCAACCACACAACAATAATAACATTCAATTCCAAGCAACAATCCAAACAAGGGTATGTAAGGTAATATATATGGTATAAAACTCCAATTTGGAGTTGGATATGGGATTTTGGGTAATGAAAAGAAAGGCTAGTATTTAGGCACAAAGGGGTTGACTAGGGAACATATAAAAGGTGAGGTCAAGGTCATATGGGCGATAAAACAAAGAGGGCCTATGATCATTTCACAAAGCATATGCAATTCTCGAGTCAAAACAATATATGAAAATCATGCTCAAGTAACACATTTCAAGATGAACTCTATTAATGAACGGTCAATGAAAGAATAAAGAGATTACCAACGACTGTAACGTTTTCAAAGAGGAAATAATAGTGTATACACTCACAAATGAAGATAAGTCTCTAATCTCACTCGGTGTACGTATATACAATGTAACAAAAGCATACCGAGTTATAAAAATCTTAAACCAAATTAATATAACAAGAATGGTGCATGTGCTCACGGATTAAAGTTTAATTCATGAAGTTATTCATAATATCAATGATTTAGGGACTAAAATCTAATAACTTCTAAAATCGAGAACATGCTTCGTTGAATTGTCTATTTGATCGGGCAATTATTAAAATTTATCATCGGAAACAAGGCAAAATGCCTAACAAAGGAGAAAAAAGAAAGAAAATATTTTTAAAATTTTTCAAATTTTTAACAAAAACATGCTTTGTAACTAAATTGTAGTCAAATCCAAGGACTAAACAACAAAATGGATAGAATATCCTACACCCCCTAACTTGAATGTTGCATTGTCCCCAATGCGTCCATTAAAGAACACAACACAAAGCTAGGAAAAGAATGATATTACCCACATGTGGAGCGATCTCCGTAAGTAAAAGTCCGAATGAAGCTACAAAACAAGTTAGTACAAAGCATATGAAGAATATGTACCGATGTATTAAGTTAAGAGAATCTATGTCACAAGTCACAATAATATAGAGGGGCTGAAGTGCAAATACTAGATAAATTGATGGTGAACTTTTTGATTTTATAAAATGGAAGGTCACACATATCAAAATCCAATTAACAACCACAAACTACATTTTCATTTCTCATTTCATAAGTTCAATACAAAATCACTTAATACATTACAACTAGTGAAATAAAAGAAATACAAATAAAAATAAAAATAAAAATAAAAATAAAATAAAAAAAATACAATATACTATCCGATCCCAGAATACACAAAAATAACCCAGTACAACAACAGCCTAGTGGCCGGAACCACTAGGATCAGAGGGGTCCTGAAAATGAGGAGGCACTGGTGTGTCGGAATCACTGCGCTGCAGATAAAGATCTCTCATCATCCGTTGCATCATCCGATAATCCTGTCTGTGTTGTGCCCTCGCCTGCCTCTGCACGGCCCACTCCTGCCGCTGCTCGGCATAAAACTGCTCCTGCTGAGCCTGCTGCTGATCCAGGCGGGACTCCCAAGTCGCCCACCTGAGCTGGGTCTCCTCCCAGCGCTGGTCCTGCACGGCCTGAAATGCTGCAAAGCGGGCATCATCATCGGTGTGTGGCGCGTGAGAACCCTCACCCATCTCCATCTCCCTGATCTCATCCTCCTCGTCGTCAGGCACATCAGCCATCTCTGCCCTCTGTCTCTTACCCGACGGTTGTCCCCACTCGTGCTTTAGCATTTTCGAGATGTTGTCCTTAGAGAGAAGCCCGAGTGGGTCATGCCTACGGTCTGCGTCCATCTCCGGGCAACCGTGTGAAATACAAATCTTCGTGATGAGGGCAGGAAAAGGAAGGGAATATCTCCAGGCGATCTCCTTCGCAGTAGCGCACATCATGTCTAGAAAAATACTGGGCAAGCTGATACTGCCCAATCCATTAATCATCGTGTAGATCAATGCAGCATGCTTGTGACGAACCTCAGACCGGTTGTTCGTCACCATGATGGAATGAACATTGATGTAGTGCAATAATCGAGGCAAGTCCTCCATCGCAGCCGAGCGGAAAGCACCCTTCTTCCACGCCTCGCCCGGTGCAAGGGCCTCTATCAATGTCCCTCGACCGAAAATAGTCCCATCTAGAAAACTAACTGAATCCGCGGGGAGAGGAACATCCATAAAATCTACCAAATCTGATAAGCTGAAGGGAATCCTCACCCCACGAACCATGGCCTCATATGTAGTTGGCCCACTTTTGCCCTTTACCTCCACTAACGTCGCGTAGAACATTCGGACCAATTCCTCGTTGACACGCCCGTTAGTAGCAAGAAAGGGCTCCCACCCCTGACGGCGCAACAGAGACCGCGCCTCCCTCGGTATATCCTCAAGGACCCACGCAAAGTGAAAACCAAGCGGTCTCTCGGAGCTATGAAAGTGCGCACGGAACCAATCCCGCTCCTGCTCGGAGCGGAAACCATCAACGCCCCCGGCGGGCACACACCTAGTATAAGAGTATTTTTTTGGTGCCATTTCAACCTACAAAACACAAATTACACAATACAAAGCAAAGTGTAAGCACAATTTATGGTTAGTAGTGTAAAAGTTGAAATGGTGGTGCAAGTGCGCAAAACCGAGGTGAAAATATGCAACATTGCGATGAAAAATGTCGGAATGCGACAAGGCATGAAAATCACCCAAGTGTGCGTCAAAAATTGGATAGAAATCTGTTTTAGGCATTTTGACGAAAACTTGGAGTGCGCAATGTGCGTCAAGGTTTGAAAATACCGAATTGAACCAACTAAATCACCCCATTCATGAACAAACAACAATGTAGCAATATATACTTGTTCATGAGTGGATTTACAACAAGAAACATGAGAAAATACAGTTGGAACAAAACGAAATCAGGGGGTAAACAACACATTCAAACAATGTCAAAAAATGATTTAAACATGAAATTAGTGACATAATTCTAACAAAAACTACAAAATCATGTAAGAGTAATGAATATTATACCTTGGATGTGTAGTAATTGGAAGAAAAAGAGAGAAATGTGTGTGGGAAGAAAGCTAGGGCACGAACGGTTTGAGAGAGGAGAGGAGAGAATAAGAGAAAAGAGGGAAAAAAGTAGCAGGTCTCGGCTTTAACCTGCTCAATCGATCGATCGAGCCTGGCCTTCGATCGATCGATCAAGTAGGGTCAGGCACACTGCATTCCTTTTTTAAATGGGGGGGGGGGGGGGGGGGAATGCAATTCAGGGATAAATATGGGGTCTAAATATAATATAACTATATATATAGTATATATATATATATATACACATAAAAATATGAAATAAAAATAGAAAAATAAAAATAAAAATAAAATAAAAATAATCACACATAGGCATACATATACACACAAAAAGGCCTATGCTAAAAAAATAAAAATATGTACAATGAGCAACACACACGCATGGTCACGACAAAATGAAAAATAAAATAAAATAAAAAAATAAACAAGAAAAACAAATGCAAATGCGTGAGAATGCGCGTGTGAAAAACAAAGGAAAAATTGTTTTTGCGATTTTTTTTATTATTTTCTTAAGAAATGTGTGCCGGAATGCATAGTCTCCGCAAATTCAAGTCCGTTGAACCTACAGAAGAGTTAGAACCAAGCATACAAAAAGAAATAAAAATAGATTAACTAATTATACTAGGCTAAAATTAAGAAAAACAAAAATAAAGAAGTTAGTATATACAACCTACACTTAGGGTGTGCAATTAACTATATACCAAAAGTTTAAACTTTTGAGGATCCATCCAAAACACAATTTGAATTTGGCGGATCAACGGTGGACCCTCTCGAACATGCATGCCTCCCGGAAAATAGGAATTCCGTTTGAACAACGGAAGGCATGTGGGCGGTAAAAGAAATGAACCATCGCCAATTTGAAATTATGGGCGGACGATGGGGGATTTGGATAACAAGGGGGAAAGGTACACCTGAGGTCCGAGAAAAGTTAACTCATCTCCCAAAGATTTTTCAAACGGAATGGGAGATGGTGCACACGTCGGGATACCATCCATCGAAAACAAGTCCGGTAAAGAGTCCTCATCGGCAAAAAGTGTAGTTTTAAAAGTTTCTACCGACTCATAGGAATCAATCGGTAATTCTAATGGTTCGATCACGGAAAACGAATATGGTGATGAAACAAATTCAATCTCAATCGACTCATCGTAGGAAGGAAATTGAATTTCGGGGGAGAGAGATTCACACTCGATGAGAAATTATTTGAAAAATTGAGGTGAAACACAAGTTTCCACCTCCTCGTTGTTTTGTGCATAAGAATTCATCTCATCGCAAAGTGCACCAAGTCTCATTCCAGCATCATTTAGGCTTTCCAAACCTTGGGAGTAAAGAAGCAAAGTCTCTTCCAAAGTAGGCTTCCTCGGCTCAAGAGCCTCGGACTCCTCATTTGGTTGAAACTCGTCTTCCAAAGTAATGAAATGAGAATCGTCATTGGATTCGAATAATGAATCCAACTCAAGCTCCCAATAACGATTTTCATCCTGATAAATGTTTTCAAGTCTTTCATTTTCAAGAAAATCTTGAAAATGAAAAACTTGAAAACTATTCCCAAAGTAAGAATCATTAGAATGACCGCTATAACTATAAAAGTAGGACATGATTACCTCGTTGTTTGCAGATGGAGAATCTGATCAAGAAAGTGAGCAACCACGAATCAAAGTTTCTTAGCGCTCAAATATGCTATCCTGCAAAAAAGGTTAAAACAAAGAATACAAATACAAAAGGAAAAATACTACGAAATAATAAAACAATTACAATCTAAAACAAACTCCCCGGCAACGGCGCCATTTTGTGGCCGGCCGAAAAAAGTGTGTTCGTGTGAGGACACAATCGTCGTGTGTTTCGCCGCCGCGATACAAAAGATATAAACCTAAGCTACTACTATACTTGACAAGCAAGCACAGCGGTAAGTCAGGTATCGTAAGAAATCCACAGGGAGTTATTGAATTTTAGATGTTAATTTTTAATTACTTCAAGAATAAAAGTGTAAAAGATGATAGGTTGGAAATGGTGACAAAAGAAAAGAATAAGTTAACGCTAAATTAAAGGAAAGCGAGGATCGGGATCGCATCCTACCACACGGATCGAAACAACTACTAACTAGAGTTAAGGCTCGAAAGCAATTTAATCGAGCATATCCAATTAAGCATAAACATCACACAATAAGGAATTTAAGCCAAAGTTGCGAGATTAAACATTTAATGGAAAATGGTCACACGCAGATTAAATTCAGATTGTCGCTATAAACACTAAAGTTGAGTGACAAATAAAGTTAAACGCATAACAATCCAACTTTAATACACGCGGTTTCAATTAAACGCGATTTTGCACAAAACCTAGTTTTCGGAGCTCGGGGCCCGAAAATGGCGGAAATGAAATCCCGACCCTATTTATCTAAGGGTGCATGGTGAGTTAAACTAAATTATGCTAATTAGACTAGGAAGGCAAGAATTAAATCATGTAAACTAGTTAGAAAGCATGGAAACTAAATTACAAGGCAAGAAAAGATGAAGAACAAACTATATTAATGGAAAGGAAGTGAATAGTTCAATCTTACAAAACCACATGGGTTGTTAATCCAAGAAAAAGAGAAAATGAACTCTCCAAACCAAACCCTAAATAAAACTATCTAAGTCAGAATATGAGAGTCTCCTTTTATTACAACCAAAAACTAGCTTATATAGTAAGTTGGAATAAAAGAAAAGAAGAAAGAAAAGAAAGAAAATATCTGCAGGGGAAAAACAGGGGATCGATCGATCGACCCCTGTGGTCGATCGATCGACATTGTAATTCGTGGAAAAAATAATAAGGCTCGATCGATCGACCCTCAGGCTCGATCGATCGATCAAGCAGTGGCAGCCTGCAATTTCCCCTGCATTGGCATACAATCCATCGTCGCTCAAATTGCCGTAACTATGTCATATGGACTCGGAATCATGCACCGTTCACGGCCACGCGAAGCTAGAGAGGAGAGCTACAACTTCCGTGTAGATGTCGGGCCAGGTGCCCAAACTGTGAAATGACCGGATTGCCCTTGCGCGTGCGATAGTGTACGGAAATCGAGCGGAATGCGTCCGAACTTCATACTAAGCATCCAAACACCTACAAAAGCTCAATTAACCCCTGCAAAACATGTTAACATAGAAATCCGAGGTTGTCTGGTTAACGAGCATAAATATAGGGATTAAGATACCCGAGGGGGCTAATAACGCGTAGGTTAACGGGTGAAATACGCAATATTTGCGTCGTATCAATAACTTATCCCAAGGTCTTTTAATGAAATATGACCATCTCTCGACTATATCCCATATATGTAATACAGTCTCATACCAACCCCCACTCATGTCACCAGCACAAATAGATATACATAATTTCATATCATAATAAACAACGTAACATAGGGACTTTTAAATAAAGTTTCCATTATTATACTAACATCATATATAAATGTATATCTCATATCAACCAAACGAAGGCATCTACCTTTAGGGAACCTTCTCATGCTTCTATCGACAAATCCTTCAGAGTCTTTACCTAATGGATTTAAAATATACATACGTATAAGAATGGGGGATAATTACCTAGTAACACCATCAGCTAGTCCCATACCAAAACCTGCTCAATGGATCGAGTCGTTTGCTTCTCATATCAAGAGGCGGTGACCATCATAAACATATGATCCAAACATGTCACCACGCAGTAACATCATCATCTATCACGTCCAATGGATCAAGTCATTTTTACCTCATATCGAGAGGCGATGACCATCCTAAATGTGTTATCATAGCATATCGACCTCCACATAGTCCTTCTCATCAGATGGTAGTGTGACACACAGTCACAACCACTTAAATCAAATTCTCGGGCGATAAATTTCCCATGAATCCAAATGGTATGTTCAGATAAACAATATATATATATATATATATAGGGGGAAATAGTTTAGCTTAAGCTGAGTATTTATTTTATTTTCCACCTAGGCTAGTTTGGCGTATCCCTATACAAATCGTCACGTACCATCATGACAAAACGACTCCAGGATTGAAGATTTCTCTATATCCTGCAAAGGTATAAATCAACTGGTTTTTAAATTTATTTTGGGATGTTTTATTTTTATTAAAACTGAAACATGATTTTTTAAGTTTAACAATCGAGGCATTTTTTATTAAAAAAATTTAAGTTCGCTGACGTCGTTCAAACGACAAAACATTCTCATTCGAACGAGATGTTTAAGTCATTTGAAGCATCGTTTGACCTCTACATTTAATATACATCTAACGAGGGCATATTGTTTTGCATCGTTTGAAGGTCGTTTAAAGCTGGTTCAAATGAGATGGCCTGGTCATTCAAACAAACTTTGTTTTCATTTAAACAAATTTCCTTTCTTGTTCGAACGAGCCTTAATTTCGTTCGAACAGACCGTTGCCTCGAATTTTGTGCACAAGATATAAATATTTGTTTCGTTTCCAAATTTCATGTGACTTTTTCCAAAATAATTTCTACACATATGTTGCAAAGGTTCTCACCCCTTTTGGTTACCAAAATACTTTTGATTCATAAACACATCCCCAAATATATTTTGTGAATCAATTTTGAATCTAGTTGAGATATATTTTGTGAAGATATCATCTCTACGGCTGACTAAATGAACTCGAAAGGATCAGGGCTAAAGATTGAACAATGAAGGTTGATTGGTGGATACCTAGGGTGGAACGCCACCTATGAACTTCTCTGGATTGTGGAGTATTCTTTAGATATTCTACAAAGACTGGGCGTTATGCTTGTGAGTGACATCAAGTAGTAAGTCAACTGTCTTGTAAAATTTCTAAAGTGATTAAAGAGGTTTTGCCCTGAAAAGGAATTTTTCCTCAGTTGTTGTGTGATTGCATGTTTAATTTATTTAATTTATCACTTAGATGCATGTCTTAGGATAATAAGATAAAATCATATTTGTGTTTAGAAATTTAATTATATAAATCATTCCATTAAGATCGCAAAAATGAAGATGAAGATTTCTTTATGTGAGCATTTGATCGTTTTAGGTCGTAAAAAAGACCAATTTGACCAACACTTTGGCTAGTCTTAGGAAAGATCTTCAATATCTATTGGAGACTCATGAGAAACTTAAAGCCCGTGTATCCCAACTCGAGAGCAATCTCGAACGTGCCCAGGAGGCCAAGGTCACTTTAGAGGACACATCTAAGAAGGTAGGAAAGATGCTCCTCGATACCTCTTTACGTAACGTCAAGAGGCAAGGAATAGGTTATGACAGTGCACCCACTTTCCATGTTGCACTTGAGTTGATTCTCGATTTTTTTTTAGATCCTTATAGCCCTCGATCTAACCCACCTAGGAGAGATCGTCTTAGACATTTTGAGAAAGGTGGACCCAAGCCCGTGTATATTTGTTCCCATGGCAAACAAAGAGGTCACCTTAGAGAGTATGCTTTTATCTAGGGAGAGTGTCTTATAGGTATGTTCCTCGATTTTCTAGCATAAGAGTTCCTACACGAGTTCCCACACGCACTCCAAAACATGTTACTTCGCATGCTCTCGCACTTTACTTGAGAGATTTTGAGAGTTTTCGAGAGCAAGTAGAGCATTTAGCAAAGACTTCACAAAAATTTATAAAGGTTTTTCATAGGATGTCATCTCCTTTGGAGAACTCCTCCGGGTTTAATGATTGAGTTTGTGACTTGTTTCTAGAATAGGGTGGTTTTCATGCTCATATTTTACATCCTTATTGCTAGTGTGTACTACCACTGTACTTATATTTTTTATTTTGATATTTTTTTTAAAAAAATTCATAAAGAGTTTTGTTTTCTTGAAATTTTTTGAAAAATACAAAAAGATTTTTGGTTTTGAAGAAAAGGTTGAAAAAGGCAAAAAGATTTTATTTTGATAAAACTTTTGAAAAAGACAAAAGAGTTTTGTATTTTTTTTTTACACCTTATGTGGATGAACATTAAAGATGTCTGAGTCACTCATTCATTCCATATCCACATGACAATTTTGTAGTATTTTGAGACGTGACATCATTTCATATATGTGCTTTATAATGTGCGGAGTTATTAAGATGTGATTTGATGATAACTTTCTACATGCTTAACTCCTTGTCTCCTTTTAATAAACACGAGCATGAGCTTATTTGAGTATTGAACTTACCGGTCACATATCAATCATAGTATTTTCATCTCAATTTTTCTTTCAAAATGAACCAAATGTGAAAAGCGAGATAATAAAAAGTTGTGCGTGTAAGAACCATTGCTTAAATTTTAAAAAATCAGTTTTTCGAAAAAATTGTTATATATTAAGCAATGGAATCGGGTTGTGAAAGACAAAATCTTTGCGTGAAAAGCCACCATTTGCAATGAAAAGAGCCTAAAAATATTTGAGGCACATAAAAACAAAAGTGCCAAGCCATTTTCTTGAACATTGATGCTTCGCTTCAAATGAGTATTATTTTCTTCAAAATAATTGAGAGTATAATTGCTATATGTGAACTTTTGAGGGAGTTAAGTCCAATATCAATGGGTTTTCACATATTATAAAATCTCGAAAAAATGTTACATAGTTTTGGGCGTCGTTGGTGTGAAAATTACTTACAGTCTTGATTTGTTGATTAGGTTAACTCAATTTCACATGAGTTAACACCATTTTTATACTAAGGTAGCCTTTGAGATTTTTCGTTAGTGGTGTCTCAATCCTTCTTGCACATGTGTTATGTTTGTCTACATTGATTAACCTATGAAATACATTCACACCCCTGCATTACGTTTCCATAATTCGGGTGTTTTTGTGTTAATTCATGGTGTGTTGTTTTGTAAAAATTCTATACTAAAAAAAATTGAAATTTTTCAAAAATAGTTGGTGAATGTGAGCCTTTGAGATTATCATTGCATATGCGTTATTTATATCTTTTGTGATGATATCTTATTTATACATGATGCTTTGCAATTCATGATTATGTTTACTCCTTTGTCTATTTCGTAAAAAAAGGGGGAGAACGTATTAAGGGGGAAACTTGTTAATTTGATGATGAGTTTGAATTATGGGAGAGATTGCTTTATTTCTTATGAGTTTTGTTTTCTATTTGAAACTCAATGCATCGCGGGGTATTTTTCTTTGCTTCATTTGTGTAGGTATTTTATGCGAAAATCAAGACACACTGGATGAAGTCAAAAAATCAAAAGGAAGCTCAAGAAGAGAATGAAGACAAAGAATCTTATTAGGATATTTTATCATTTTTGGGGATATTTTATGTAATTTGGATTTCGATTAGGTTTGTATAGTTTCATACCGGAATAGCCAAAGGAGGAGATTTATAAGGCAAATAGTTTAGCTTAAACTGGGTATTTATTTTATTTGCCACTTAGGCTAGTTTGTTATATTCCGATATAAACCATCACGTACCATCACGACAAACCGACTCCAAGATTGAAGACTTCCCTACATCCCGTAAATGTATAAATCAACTAGTGTTTAAATTTATTCATGAAATTTATTTTGGGATGTTTTATTTTTGTTAAAACTGAAACAGGATTTTTTAAGTTTAAGACTCGAGGCATTTTATATTAAAAAAAATTTAAAGTTCGTTGACCTCGTTCAAATGAGAAGGCATTCTCGTTCGAACGAGATGTCTAAGATGTTCAAAGCATCGTTTGATCTATACATCTAATAAGGGCGTACTATTTTGCATCCTTGGAAGGTCGTTTGAAGTTGGTTTAAATGAGATGGCCTGGTCGTTCGAACGAACTCTATTTTCATTCAAACGAACTGTCTTTCTCGTTTCAACGAGCCTCATTTTTGTTCGATCGAACTTCCACCTCGAATTTTGTGCACAAGCTATAAAAATCTATTTCGTTTCCAAATTTTATGGGACTTTTTCCAAAACGATTTTTGCACATCTGTTGCAAAGGTTTTCACCCATTTTGTTTGCCAAAATACTTTTGATTCACAAATACATCCCCAAATATATTTTGTGAATCGATTTTGAATCTAGTTGATATATTTTTGTGGAAAGATCATCTCTATGACTAACTAAGTGAATCCGAAAGGATCACAATTGAAAACTGAAGGCTGAACGTTGATCGGTGGATACCAAGGGTGGACTGCCACTGGTGAACTGATCAGGATTGAGGAGTATCCTTTAGAGATTCTACGAAGACTGCATTATGCTTGTGGATGATATCAAGTAGTATTGTAGGTCGACTGTCTTGTAAAATTTCAAGGTCCCTGAAAAGGGATTTTTTTTTCTTAGTTATCATGTGATTGCATGTTTAATTTATCTGATTTTTCACTTAGATGCATGTCTTAAGATAATAAGATAATGTTGGATTTGTGTTTGGACATTTAATTATATAAATCATTCCATTAAGATCGCGAAAGCGCACTCTTAATATATATTAATACATGATAGCGCATATTCTCAAGCATACCCGAATTATCCCAATCCTCAAATGTCGGACTGTCCATTAAATTAAAAGATTATTGAATCTCACACCTAGATTATAGTCCTACTCCTAGTTTATCACATCTTTAAACTACGAGTATAAACCTCTCTATATATAGTTTATCTCATTATATATATATATATATATATATATATCGCAAACCTACAGGGCCTGAATCGATTCAGTTCCAGGACGAATCGATTCGGTTCGGGTTTAAGCAGAACTTCATCTTCTAAAATCATCTAAAATTTCTGAAAAGCGACCCCAACCTCCATTGTTAACACACCAAGATTTTATATCGGATTTAAAACGCCATTATTACTCAAATAGAGTACGAATTCATGATCTTAAATAGTCTCTAAGAAGATTAATGTCTTTAAAACATAAATAAGGTTCAATTATGCAAATCCCCAAATCAAAACTAATTTCATCTTTTACAATCAATAGAATCAAATTAACTTGAGATTTTAGATCTACACATCAAATTAGCATGTGGCTTTACAAAATACAAGTGATCCAATCCTATACAAGCATTGTAACAACAGTACCATAACCCAAACAATCTATTAAAGCTTTTCTTTCAAGTTCGCAAGTTGTAAGTCACATTACAAACCCATGAATCGTTCAATACATTAACCCAATTAAAACGAGCAACGACATGATCAAGATAACATGTTTAATTCCAAAACACGTTTCCAATCCCAAATCAAAATACATGACAAATAAATCATAAATCAGTTAGAGATTATACGGTAATAAAGTAAGAGATTTATTGCCTGAACGGTATGAACGAGTGATTCTTCTTCTTGATCCCTAGTTCTTCCTCTCCAAAGGTCTTCTCAAGTTCTCTCAAATGTCTTAGGTAGTTAGGGTTTGTGTTTTGTATGTAAAGTGTTCAACTAATGAGGGTTAACACCCTTAAAATAACTCTAAACCTGCAGGTCACAAAAATGTCTAGTTTTGGACCTCTAAATGTGCTAACCAAAAGAGTCCAACATTTACCCAAAGGTATACCTCCCCTTAGGCCCAATCCAAATCACCACAATCATATTTTGGGGTCTCTGTGTCACTCTAGAGTCCGATCCAAACGGTAATACCTCACAATAGACAGTAATGTATCACAACGTAAATAAAATTACACACTTAATCATCTTACGTTTTATTATATATAGTCAAATTTCATATAATTAATATTACCAATTAATTATTTATAACGCGTAGCACAAAAATCACATCACATGCAAAATTTAATTATCATGTAAACTATGCATTTTATTATTACCATATCACACAAGTAATTAATAATCTCATTTATTAATTCATTTTTTAATTAATAAATAATAATTTAAAAGTCATGAAAATGAGGGGCATTACAATGGCTTCTTTGGAGTGTGTGTGTGTGTGAGAGAGAGAGATTTTTGCATGGTCGTTATTTACAAAATTGCCCCTCTAAATATAAATTGACAAAATATCATCTTTTCTCCTCATATGCTACGTACAAGATCATTTTTCCGTTCAAAAAATTAACAATGTTAGTGTTAAGGGATACTTGAAGCCATTTTGAAAGTTGAGGGGATTAAGTTCGTTCGGGGGATGAAGTAAAAATATGAGTAAAGTTCACGAAGAAAACTGTAATTGATCCTATATTTTACGTAATCTAAAGATTTGAGAAATATGAAATTTAGTTGATTAATTTCTAAAGTGGACTGATGCCCCCAAAATAATGAAGGGAGTTTTGGAGAAAGGTCATCATAATTCTCAGGGTGTATAAAAATAGGACACTATATAATTTTATAAATTTAGTTCGTGTACTAAAACCACCATGAAAAATGGTGCCGCTGGTGCGGATCAAAAAAATGAACTCCTAACTTTAAAGGGACCACACAAACAAATGTTATTGTACAACAGGGACTAGATTTATAAACTTGAAAAGTATTGTGCTAAAAATTTAAATATAGAAAGAAACATGACATTTACCTTAATTCTCTAAATAATGAAATCCTTAAATTGAGAAGAGGAGCATTATTAAATTTGACAATAAAAATAGATATTTAACATAAGTGGAGAGAACTATTTAAATAAGGAAGGGCGTGATATTCGAATCAAGATATTTCTAGAATCTTGGTGGGTCAAAGAAGGGTGTGTCAAATTTAATAAAGCTTTATTTTGCTGAAGTCTATTGCCACTATAGTGCTTCAAAAATATGGCTAATTTAGCCCAATTCAACGTTACATATCTTTTACGAATGATTTTAGGCACGTAAATTTCATATATGTTTGGTTTACAACAATAATTTTGTTTTTTGTGTTTAAATACAATTCTGATAAGAATCTGCGTTTGATAATCTGTTTTTAAACACATAATTATAATATTTCTGTGTTATAATCAATTTTTTTAGAAAATAGATTTAGGGTGTTATATAACTTATGTTTTTATTTTTCAACTCAAAATTATTCATTCTTAATATTTTAATGCAGTTATACCTTAATATATAATATACATACATAATACATTAATATGTATGTAATTCATATAAATAAAAAATATATATGTACATGTATATAAAATTATGCATGCAATAATATAAAGTTAAATAATATTATCAATAGATACATGATACTTACATATAGTTTTATACTTGTATTATTAATGTATGGAATAATATAAAATATACATATAGTACATATGTATTAAAAAATATTATCAATTCATGTATATATATATATATATATATATATATATATATATATGATTGCCAATTTTATCAAATTTTCAAAAAAAAGTATTTAAAAATAAGTCTATCAAACGCACACCAATAAATATAAATACAAAAAACTGAATTTTAAAACTTTATTTAAAAACATCGTTTAAATCGAGTTTTCTGAGTAGCGAACCAAAGGGGCCTTACAAATTGACAAAATTTGTCCTATTTTTTAAAATAGCAAAAAAAAATCATTTTGAACTGATTATTTTTTTATGATCCTATTGAAATGTTTGAAAATCATAAAAAAAAAAATCAGTCAAAATATTTTTTTTAATAATTTAAAAAAATAATCATTATTTAAAATTCTCTAATTAAAACCTCACTTAATCATTTTCATATATATATATATAAAATACACATAAGGCATTATTTGCAGCATTGTGGATTATATAATTGATTAAAAGAACGAAGTGAATTGTTAGTTAAAGTTGCAATTGGAAGGAGTAGTGGGAAACAGCAGAAGAAAAACAGGGGTCTAAATCTACCGGTCCCTAAAACTAAAAGGCCCCCCATAATGACACGTGTCTCGACCAAAACTAAAGAACAATTTGGTCATACCACCTTTGTCCTGTCCGAATCCTTTCTCAATGGTCACGTAAAAATCTCTCACCCACTTTTGTTTGGGAGCGCCCGAAGAGCGAATGGCTATGCCTATGCTACAGTGTTAGCAAAAACAGAATACAAATTTACAATCACACAATGCATTATTTTCGTGATATACTCTCTCACGTTATATCTTTTAAACAAAGCGTTCACACTCCACAACCACATCAGATTTTGATCAACAACCCATATCTTCGAATCTCCCAAAATATTAAACCTTCGAAGATGAAGTTTTGTTGTAACACGCATATAGTCGTATATCAAAAGATTTCTCAAATATTTTTAATACATGTTTAGTTCAAGTCTTTTTATTTGTTCCAAAAAATTTCTCAGCTTGCTGCTGGCGCAAATTTTAAAAAAAAGGGAATATTGTTTAAATAGATGTTTTAGGAATTTTTTGAAACAAAATAAAAAGTTTTGCGTGTATTAAAAAATATTTGAGGGAGTTTTTAATATTTGATCCTTGCTCTGCGTAAGTCAATGAAATCGTGAGGAAAAACTCAAAAAATGTATGATATTTCGAAAAAACTAAAAATGTGCTTTTCAAGTTTGAAAGAAAACATTTTCTCTCGAACAAAATATTTTCAAAAATTAGTTTTCTAAAAATTATCTCCAGTATTATCTTAATCTGTATTCAAAAATGGAACCAAAAATACCTGAGTAACACAATTAATAAGAAGTAGTATTTTGCTCTTTTAAGAGTTGATTGCAAAAATGGAGGTAAAAAAAACTCTTCTTTCTTCTGCTTGGATTAGGGGTTAACCCACAAGATATATAATCAAGGGGTGGGTGGGTGACATGAGAGTTGATCATATCTTACGTATTAAACAACCAAAGCGTCATAGGCACATTATTGGTCATTGGAACCAAACTCAATATGACCTTAAAGATTTCCAAAAGGTGTTACTCGCAAGAAAGTTCATTAAACTAATAGCAAATCCAAGTCACGCCCTAGTCCAGCACATTTCTGTGAGAGCACTTTCACAGAGACGCGATCAATGAAGCATATCTATCTTGAAGCGAATTCCAAGTTTGCTTGGTCACGCACTGTTACAAGGTTTGCCTAATTTTACAAAAAATTACAAAATTCAAAATTTTATTGTTTCCAACTTAAGAACCAAGTAAATTCTAAATAGGAAATATACAATTTTGAACATAAGTTTTATATAATAATTGTAAGTGGTAAAATCATACTCTTGAAAATTCGATACAATCTAACTATGGACATAGAATATATATATATAACATACCTCACTTAACATACTTATGAACATACTCATTTAAAAAAAATAGTAAAAAAATACATTTTCAACTAAATTTGGTATACATAATCTACATAGTAAGGAGATTGTCTATAAAAATAAGGGTCAATTATTTAATAGTCCCTACTATAAATATATATTTTTTAAAAAGGACACATATTTTTAGTTTAACCCATTTAGTCCCTCAAGCACTCAATATTCTCTTATTTTTAGAGGTCCGCGCCAGCGGCACTCCCTTTCCAAAATATGTGGCAAAGGACTTTTTGAGGCAAAATAAAAAGGCTTGGACTAAATGAGTATTAAAAAATATTTGAGGGACTATTTGGTATATGTCCCTAAAAATAATAATTAAAAAATTTAACCTAAAGGTGGGTGAGATAATGGAAAAAATTTGAACATTTGAAAATGCACATATATATCCACTTTTTATTTCATTCACTTTCAAATTTAATATTTTGATGACTTTTTTAGATGATCTCCTTGCTATGTAGATTATATATACCAAATTTGGTTGGAAAATATATTTTTTTACTATTTTTATAAAATGGGTATGTTTATAGGTATGTTGTTAAAAGGTATGTTGGAGATCGTCTCTCTCTCTCTCTCTCTATATATATATATATATATATATATACACTTTGATATGAACTTTAAGGACTTAATAAGTATTAGTTTTCTTTTGTAAGAAAGATACCCAAATTCGATGTGTATTAAATTCTTAATTTTGTGAATTAAAATCTTATTTTCGTATATTATAAAATATATCACTATTAAATAATAATTGAAATGCCAAACTTATTTCAAGAATATATTTAATCGAAGCCTTTAAATATTCTTCATACCTTACACTTATCTTATTATATATGTATATGAATCATATCTAACAATCCCCCTCCAACATAATCAAATGTTATAAGTTTCCTCAAAAGGGATTTATTAATTAGTAATCACAATAAATGTAATGTTATCATGCAATTCACTGAGTTACTTGACTCGTAAAATAATCTCACTCAGTAATGAATCAAGGTGAAAAACATTAAATGCATAATTTTATTAATTGTTTTAGGATTAATGGCATAAGCAATCATAGTACTTAGGGTATTGATTGTCTTATATAGTCATTATTTTTCATGTATAGTCAGTATAAAGATGATTATTGCTAAATAATTATGTTTGTACTACTAATAACTCGTTTAAATCCATCTAAGACGAAATGAAAAGTTTATATTCTACAAGAAGTGCAAGGACATTGTCCGTCACAATTAATTATATCATATACCGCTATAAGTTGCTACAAATCATCAAAGGATTGAGAAGCTTACACCTACAAGAGATGAATCCGAATTTCAAGAAGGCTTCAACATTCAAGCCCAACGAGGATGAACTTGGTAAAATGTATTTAAGTTCTATTTGCATTTTACATTAAAAGTGTTGGGATATTTTTATAAAAGTTAAAATAATTTTTTTAATAATTTTAAATTATTTTTAGTTTTTTTTTAAATCATAAAAGGTTTGGATAAATGTTTCTGATCTCGTAAATAGTCTTAAGTTTTGAGGTTTCTAAGATATTTAAAAGACTGAAGTTTGCTGGGATACATGTAGGTTGTCGTTCGAACGACACCATACATGGTCCGAACGAGATCGTATCTCGCTCAAACGATAGTGTATGTCATTCGAAGGAGATATGTTTTAATCAGACACGTCACTGCCGTGATTTTTATTATAAATAAGGGTGTCGGGCTTCTGATTTTCGGGTGGAGAAACACTGGTTTTAAACAGAATACGTTTTTCAGTGTTTTGATTTATTCTCGAATAATTTTGGAGGGTTCAAGTTTTGTTTTTACAATTCACAAATCCCATTGCTTTTGTGTGAGTTGTTTTGTGGAACCCAAAGCATACTTTGTTGTAGTTCAACCTCTGTGGAGAAGGCATCTCCATATCTAATCGGTGGATACCGAGCGTAGTTATTTTGCATTTGGACGAGCTGAAGACGACGAACCAACACTTGGAGGGTATTTCGTTGTCTCTCATAGCTTTGAAGGGTTACCGAAAACACCGTGCATTATACTTGTGGGAGATTATCAGGTTGTATGTAAGTCAATGGTCTTGTAAACTTTTCAAAGTGTTGAAAAAAGGTTTTTACCCGAAAGGGTTTTTTTCCTGAATTTGTCATCTTTGTTTCACGTGCATGGTTTTAATGATTTATGACACTTAGATGCATTTTTAGGGGATGATCTAAAATTGAATTTGGTTTGATCAAATTTAGACACCTAATTAAATAAGTTTTCTAATAAATAGTTTAATTGGTATCACACAGCATTTTACAAATTGGTATCAGAGAAGGTTACGCTAATTTATCGCATATTCCTATTTTTCGCAAACTTGTGTGATATTGATTTTTCTTAAAATCGCAAGTTTTTCAAATGGATCACTTATATAATCGGGTGCCCATCTTTGACGGCGATAATTATGCCTATTGGAAAGCTCGCATGAAATTTGTTTTAAAAGCTATAGACGAGCGAGTTTGGTTGTTGGTTGAAAATGGTTGGACTCCTCCTAGCGTAACTATTGATAATGTCACCTCTTTAAAACCTGTGTCAAACTGGACTAAGGAGTATTATAAATTGTCTAACTTTAATTCATGTGGTTTGAGTGCTATTTCTGGAGCCGTCACTCCCAACAAATTCCACCGTATTATGATGTGCACCACATCTAAAAAGGCATGGGATGTTTTAAAATTGACACATGAAGGTACAACCGCTGTTAAAGAGTCTAAATTGCAAAATCTAGCCACCCAATTTAAGACCATTACTATGTTAGAGTTCGAGACTTTTGATGAGTTTTACGCACGTTTGTCAGACATTGTCAACACTTGTTTTAATTTGGGTGAGGTAATTGATAACACGTGGGTTGTGAAAAAGATTTTGAGATCTCTTCCAAAACGTTTTGTTCCAAAAGTCACTGTTTTAAACTCGATGGGAAATTTGAGCACACTTAAGTTAGAAGAGTTGGTAGGTGATCTTCAGACTTACGAGTTAGATATTTTTCCTCAAACTATCAAACCCAAAGATAAGGGGATTTCACTTAAGTCACAGTCGAGATCAAGTGAGGATGTTTTGAGGAAGAGGGATAAGAAAAAGAAAGTGAGTTTTTGTGAGTCCGAATCTGAGGACGAGTCTGATTTTGACATGGCTTTACTTGCAAAAATTTTTAAAAAGTTTCTCAAAATGTCTAAAGAAAATTCTTCCAATAAAAGGAGACCTTTTGAGAAAAATAAAAAGAAAGATGAGGCCAAAGAAAGTGATAAGGAGGATGAGATCAGGTGCTTTGAGTGTGAGTATAAAGGGCACATAGCTAACGAGTGTCTTACTCGGATAAGGAGAAAGGGAAAAGAAACTGTTATGCCCGCCACACTTAGTGATAGTGAGGTAGATGAGGAAGATGAGTCCAATAAAGGTTTAGAAAATGGGATGTGTGTAGATTTTTCGAGTCGTGTGAGCACACCCACTTTATCTCACGGTGATAGTGTTCACGAGAGCGACGGTGATGACTCGAGTATTTCTAGTGGAGATGAGAGTGAGTTTGAGAGTGGAGATGAAAGTGAGCTCCAATAAGCTTTTAGGGATTTGTACACCGAGACCTTGAAAATGAAGAAGTATAATAAAGATTTAGGTCATCGAGTTTTACATTTGGAGAAAGAAAAAGAAGTTTTTAGGAAGAAAAAGTGTGATTTGACCGACACGGTGTCTAGTCTGATGACACGTGTATCCCAACTCGAGAGTGATCTCGAACGTTCCCGGAAGGTCAAAGTCCCTTTAGAGAACGCATCTAAGAAAGTTGAAAAGATGATTCTCAATCCCGTTTTGGGTGGTGCTGAAAATTTAAGAAAAGGTCATGACGGTAAATCTACTTCTATTATTGCACCCGAGCCAGTTTCCATTTTGGTGACTCGACCCAACCCACCTAGGCGTCCCGTACTGTTAGGAGAGCACGTCCTACAGTTTTTGAGAAAGGAGTACCTAGGGCGGTTTATGTTTGCACCCATTGCAAAAAGAGAGGACACCTTAGGGTGTTTTGTTTTAAATTGGGTTATGTGTCAAGCTTCGCTTCTTCACATGTTCACACACATGCACCCACCCATGATACTTTGCTTGCACATAATGATAGAGAGTTTGCACATATTATAGAGCAATTAAAGTTTTTGTTCAATACTTCTCATGATTTGATGGAGTTGTTTCAAAAGATGTCACCGTCTTCTGAAAACTCCACCGCACCTACTGGTTGAGGTCTAGACATGTTTACTAGCATATGTTGATTAGCATGATGTTATCTTATACCTATTTCTAGTATGTACTATTTGTTTTATACTTTGTTAGGATTCTTGTTTTCTTTTCTTATTTTCGGTACTGTTTTAGCACTGTTTTGGATCTGTTTGCCCATTCCAAGACCTGTTTTCTCGAAATTTTCTCACTGAACAAAACTGCATGATATATTAATTAAACTGGGAAATTTTTCTTTTCTCGTTCTAACGGGAATCCTTCTCATGCGAAGCCTTCTCGCGAGATCCTCTGTCGTTCAAACGATAAGGAGTCTCGTTCGAACGACCTATGGAATTAATTCTCTGTTTGCAGTCCTCTGTTTCATCTAGTTATACTTATTTGGTATTGTTGGGTTGTTTCTGAACAGTGTTCGAAAAATACAAAAAGATTTTCGATTTAGAAAAATTTTAAAAATCCAAAAAGAGTTTTATTTTTTGTTTGCACCTTATATGAATGAACATTTAGGATGACCAAGTCACAACTTCAGGCCATATCCATGTGACTATTTGATAGTGTTTTTGAGATAATATGTTGTGTCATTCATGTGCTTTACAAAGTTTGGAGTTTTTGAGATGATAAAGTGTTACTACCTAAATGATTGACTCTATTTATCCTTTATTTCACACATGCACGGATTTGTTTAATTTTTGTGTTTATCTATCACATGTCGGTTGAGTGTTTCCATATCAATTATGTCTATACAACAAACCAGATGCAATAAAACTTGACAAAAAGTAGTGCATGATATAAACCGTTTGTGAGAATGTGTGATTTCATTTTTTTTTAAAAAGGGGGAAGGGCTATGAAATGTACTCATTTATCCGTTGCAATTAAGCCACAGTTTAAATGGACCTAAAAAGTGAGGAATTAAAAATTATTCGGAGTCCAATGAGGTTTAAAATAGCCAGATAAAAAATTGCAAGGCAATAAAAAGAAAATTGCGCCAAAAAATGGGCCAATAGGTTTTAGTTTCATCTCCTCATAAGAAAAATAAAATGAATTGAATTTTAATGAGGGAGTTTGGATGGAATTTTCAACGGTTTGCATGTCCTTGAAAGTCATGAAAAAGCATTATATAGTTTTGGACGTTATTGGTGTGGAAATCATTCATACTTTGATTTGTTGATATGATTAAGATGATGTCATATAAATTCAACAAATTCTAAACCCAAGGACTGTTTTTTATGTTCATTCGTTAGGAGTACACTTATGCATCTTGCATATATGATATGATTAAGCTGATTTTCCTATCGAATGTGTTCACACCCATTCATTCTGTTTCCACGATTTGGTTGTCTTAATGTGAATTCATGGTGTGTGATTTTTGTAACATCATTTTTGCTTTTTTGTATGAAAAAATTCAAAAATTCAAAAATAGTTTATTTGCCTTGTTTTTCGTGACACCCCGATTTGCTTTATGTGGTTTATTCTTTTCCTTGTCTATTTCAAAAAAATAAAAAGGGGGAGAATGAATTATGTTATTATGGGGGAGTTTATGTATGGGGGAGATTTGATTATGCTTTAATGTTTATGCTTTATATCATTTCAAACTCGATACGTCATGAGGTATTTGCTTTGTCTCATATGTCTAGGTACAATTGAAGATTTTTGGATTACACACCATGTTGAGAAAAGCTTGAAGTTTTGAAAAGTTGATTGTTGAAGCATCGTTTGAAAAGTTTGAAGACTTGACAGTTTATCTTTCCAAGTTTGAGTTTATGGGAGGGTAGATTTGTATAGGTCATATATTGATTGATAATTCGGATATTTTTATTTTGTACCGACATAGACATTGGGGGAGATTTGTAAGGACATTGTTCGCACATTTAATTATGTCATATACTACTCAAGTTACTACAAGTCGTCAAAGGATTGATAAGCTTATATCTACAAGAGACGAATCCGAATTTCAAGAAGGCTTCAACATTCAAGCCTAACAAGGATGAACTTGGTAAAATGTGTTTAAGTTCTATTTACATTTTACATTAAAAGTGTTGGGATATTTTTATAAAAGTTAAAATGATTTTTTAAATGATGTTAAATGGTTTTTAATTTTTTCAAAAATCATAAAAGGTTTGGATAAATGTTTCTGATCTCATTGTCTTAAATTTTAAGGTTTCCAAGATATTTAAAAGACTAAAGTTTGCTGGGATACATGTAGGTTGTCGTTCGAATAACACCGTACATGGTTCGAGCGAGATCGTATCTCGCTCAAACGACAACGTATGTCGTTCGAACGAGATGTGTTTAAGCTAACATGTCACTGCCTTGATTTTTATTATAAATAAGGGTGTCAGGCTTCTGATTTTCGGGTGGAGAAACAGTGATTTTAAACAGAATACGTTTTTGAGTGTTTTGATTTATTCTCCAATAATTTTGGAGGGTTCAATTTTTGTTTTTACAATTCACAAACTCCATGGATTTTATGTGAGTTGTTTTGCGAAAACCAAAGCATACTTTGTTGTAGTTCACCCTTTATTGATAAGGCATCTCCATATCTGATCGGTGGATATCGAGCGTAGTTATTCTGCGTGTGGACGTGCCGAAGACGACAAATCGACACCTGGAGGGTATTTCGCTATCTCTCGTAGCTTTGAAGGTTTGACGAAGACACCGCACGTTATACTTGTGGGTGATTATCAGGTTTTATGTAAGTCAATAGTCTTGTAAACTTTTCAAAGTGTTGAAAACAGATTTTTACCCGAAAGTGGTTTTTTCCTGAATTTGTCGTCTTTGTTTCATATGCATGGTTTTAATGATTTATGACACTTAGATGCATGTTTATGGGTTGATCTAAAATTGAATTTGGTTTAATCAAATTTATACACCTAATTAAATAAGTGTTCTAGTAAATAATTTAATTGGTATCACACAGCATTTTACAAGAACTCATAATTCGCTTGTCTTGTGTAAACAACTCTAAACACTAGATATTCTACTATATAGTATAAAAGAAACATATATAACATTAACTACTTAGTATTATGGAAAAATTAACTGCATTGATTCTCAATAAGACATAAATAACTAGATTTCTAAATAAATAATAACTTAATAACAAGAATACTAAATTTTAGTATACATCTTTAACACTATTATTATCAATTTTCTTCTAAATAATTGACATAAGATCTCATGCCGAGGTCACATGAGCCTATTTTAAGGTGTATCATCTAATATGCCCATTCATTTCCTTTGCCATCAATTACAGTGAATGATATAACAATTGGACATGAACGATGAAATGGTAAGGCGGGAGAAAATGCAACAAATTTAAGGAATTATGGAGAACGAAACCCAAGGTAAGTCTCAATTATTTTTTTAAAAACATGGTTTAAATGATGCAGATCGACCAAGAGTCACAACATAGCTTTCAATATAACAAAGTCAGTGTTGTTAAGGTTTAGCTTGTTTTTGGATAACGGTTTTTTATATGTGCAATGAGTTCAACTTTTTGTTGGAATGCACAGCATGAATGATTTTTTTCAATGTGTAGTGGATATAACTTATGTATTTTGTGCCTGTACATTCACTTTACCTCCAAAACGATCCTTACACAACCTACTTCATTTATTCTTGGTACCATTGCCCCTTCGCATGTTAAAACATTGAGTCTTTCATGCATAATCAAGTTCATCGTTTGATTCTCATATAGATGTCATAGGTGAGTGACTTGATCATATTTGGTTTGCCTTATCATTCGTCATCAACATATTCAACACATCTATGGTATTCTTTCACGGTTGTGATTGGTTGGCATTTAAGCTTTGCACACACGCACATTATTCAAAACATTTTTTTGACTTAAGTGCGTTGGGAAAAAAATCTTTTGAGAGTGCAAAGTTGTAATGTTAAGGGGATTTGCTTCATGAAATACATGGAATAATGTGCATTTCACCTATTGTCTGCATTCGTGTGCACAGAGGTTGTGTGCATCCATGCGCACATTATTTAATAAAAAGAATTGTCAAGTCCACGTGGCACATTCTTAGCCAATAAAATTTAGTCCCTGCACACAAAGCTAAAATGACTCTGTGCGCACGGCGGCCTACAATTTTATAGGTGCCTATAAATTCATTTTTTGGATCCAAAATTCACAAGTTGAAAATTTATTTGTATTCATAACTCATTTTTTAGAGATTTTCAGTAACTGTCTTGCAACTTCATTTTTCCTTTCAAAATTGAGAGAATTGACTAGATTCATACTTAATCTATGTTTATTGAGGGATTTTATGACTTAATTGCTTTACAAAACCATGAAATCTTAGATTTAACTTCAATCTATATCATAATTCATATCAAAATCAGGTCTAAAGCTATATTTTTTCATTTGAGCAATTCATTGGAGGAATTGCCTCAAGTTGTGATGGCTTGGAGGAGAATGGACTTACTAACCACTTTTATGGAGCTTCGAAGACGTTTATCATTTAATGGGGAGAAATGTTGATGTGCATAGATAAATACTTATAAAGGAGACAAGTGAGAGGTGTCTTCCTTTATCTTACAATATCATTCTTTACAAGTTTAATGAAAGATAGGCATGTATCTGAGGTTTTTTCCCCTATAGGGGGGGGGGGGGGGGTCTCGAAGATTTGGTGTCGTTTTATTGATTTGTGGATTATCTTATAGTTAATTTCATATCACACACTTATGTAAGTAGATCTAGGATTATTTAATAATTTGATATGTTAAATTGAACTTTAGGGTTATTCCATAATTTTCTATGTTGAATTCTTTAAGAGTTTTAATTTTTTATGTAATTCCATCCATTTAAATATGTTTTTTTATTTCTAGGGGGACTTATGCCCAGATTCAACAACACTTGCATCAGGAGCATCTGCCTCGAGACCAACCTGCTCGCTCAAAAAAGCAGAGTCAGTCAAATAACCACTACTAGATTCGATGGAAGTAACAAAAATATCTGCCCTTAGGGGGAAATTTGTAGTTACCTGTGAGGCTGTAAGAGTAGTTATTTCCTTTTGGGCAACTTACTTCGAATCAGGTGAAACTTCGAATGGATTTTCCAACAGATCGCTTTCATCAACACTATCGTGCGCACCACTTCGCACACCAACCTGAAAAAAAGGGGTACAAACAGGAGGTGAAGCAGGATTAGAAGAAGAAACCATTCTTCTCAACCTATGCCTCTGAATAAGAAGAGGCCGCTCTTCTTCTTCTTCTTCCTCTTTCTCCCCTTCCTCCTCATCCTCCTCATCATCGCCACCTTCACTAACAGATGCATATCTATCAGACTGCTCTTCCTCACTCACCTCACATGATTCTTCTAACACATGTTTGATGGGTTTAATCAACTTCCTCTTCTTTCTACCTTCGATAGCTGGGGGAGCATAGGAAAACCCACGACAAACCATCTGGACCGACATAAAATCCCTATCCTCCTCAGTAAAATTCTTCCAAGCCTGCCTGAGTTGGTCAAACATTAAGATAACTTGTTGGGTAATCTTGGGATCAGGAGTTTGGAATGGAGAGACTTGTTGGGTAACCTTAGGCTTCTTTGTTGGGGCTTTCCTAGTGGCCCTCACATCCGCTCTAGTTGAAGCAACATGGGAAGTATCACCCCCCCCCCCCTGGCCAAGCATGAAAGTACCTGGGGTAATGGCAACTGCCTTGATCGGAACAAAAGGTTAAGCATCTTTCTTCCTCTTTACTACTGTTTGATCTACAGTGCAACTGGAGGCAACTCAGAGGGAATAGAAATGATAGTGGTGCTGAGAGGGAACATTGAATTGAATGTAGTACAATTTCTCAAACCCAACTCTCTAGGAGGATACCTTTCAACCTCAGGATACCGAGGATCCTTGAGAATATTGATTTGGAAGCAATCAAGTTGGTTCTTCCAGAATACTGTAAGGTACATTGTTGACCTACCTCCTCGCACACCCTTACTTAGGATAATAGGGTTCGCGGGGTAATTTGCGCAAATATTAACAACACTTGAAGTAAGGAAATTGTTGCATGCAAATGAGAAGTTAGTGGGATTTTCTCGGGTGAAATGGCTTAACATAGGGTTTCCTCGATCATAGCCAAACTGCATGGCTACACGATGCGGACTGTAAATGGAGTTAAAAGAGTTTCATTCTGTATAAGAAGGAAAGTAAGAGGGAATCAACAACAATGGAACATCGCTCGCTGAAAATTTCCTTACCAAAGCTTCCTCGACATGGGTGATGAGACGTTCCTCATTTGCAAAGAACTGATTCGAAAAAAAACTGGCCTACCCCAACATAGGGTCGAGGGACAAACCTTTCAGCTTTGTTAATTAAAGACACAAGTGGTTTCTTGGAACTCTTATGATTCCAACAGCAAACTCGAGGGACTCTGATGGGCTGTCGGGGTATAATCTGGAAAGTGGGCTCATAAGAAGGTTGTTAATAGCACATGTTTCACATAATTGGAGACATCAAACCCACTGATGCTCCTAGCTGAGTCAACTTTTACTCGATCCATCCAAGTATATAGCGAACCGAGAGTAATAACAGCAAGGGGAAGTTTCACACCACTGGCCATGCGAATAACCATGTTGATTAGGTCCTTTCTTGGGAAATCGTGGGGCTTGCCTGGGAGAACGATCTTCGATATCACAACCCAAATGTAGCCCGCAAGTTCAATTTGGGAGTTAAAACCCTTTCCAGTTGATGGTTGCTCGAACATCTGTTTCCCGCGGGGGATCTATTTGACCACCTCGCGCGCCTTTATCATTGCTTTGTCCTCAATAAAATAAAAATACCTAATCACCTCTGAGTAGGTACACTTGTTGTATATTACCATACAGTCTTTCATAACCGCCTCCAACTCCGCCCGTAAAGATTTGTCTTTATTAGAAGCAGTCTCCTTGAAGAAGGTGTCGAAACATGTCACCTTCAAACCCAAAAGCTCACAAATATCCTCAAGGGTGATGGTAAACTCACCCCAAGAGGTCACAAAAGTGTGCGACCTATAACTCCAGCGAGATACAAGCCACTGGAGGGAGGAGTTGTTCTTTTCAAGGGTGAGATCACCCAACCAACTGGTATATGATAGACCAATCAGAGCTAGTTGCACAGGATACTTGGAGTGTATATAATCGGTCCAAGGATCCAAACCTTCACAGGTGCCGGAGGAGGACTCAAACTCCACCTTTGAAAATGGATAGTCACCACGCTCAATACGGAACCTAGTAACAGTGGAAGTGGGGATACACGCGAAGTCTTTAGCATCATCACTCTCTTCGATCAGCAACGTCGCCTGTTATAGTGGAACCAGTTCACCAGGGAAGTTTTTAGTCGTGGACCAAAAATGATCCAGCTCACCAAAGTATGGGGAAGACGATAATGTGCCCATTGGTTCTGACGTGCCTGAGTACGAAGGGAAGCACCCCTAGCAGATTGACTCCTTTTTAGGATGGGTGCCATGGGAAAAATTAAAAGGAGAAATAAGGGGAATAGATTAAAAGAATGGCAAGTAAAAGGCAAAGCATTGAATATCTTCTCTCATGAATACACTCTCACTTTGTAAACAAAAACCCAGGGGTGAAAGTTTGAGATGAAAGCATATCTTTTTTTATAAAGGCAACATAAACCCCAACATGAGGAAAATAGTAATGCTTTGGGAAGTGTAACGACGATCAAATCGGCATACGTGGCCAACACGCGCGTGTAGGGGCAGGATTCAAGGGTTGTAATGATGATGCTTCGAGAAACGACGCGCTGATAATCTCAAGTGAAGAAAGTGCGCTCACCCTGCTATCTCCACGTGTTACACACAGAAGCGTAAGCGACAACCCCATTAAATGAGACGTGTTTAGAGTCTTTTCAAACTTGGGGGAGATAAAGACCTTTGGGGGAAATTTAAATAAATCCCTTCATTTTCCCCAAGGTATCTAGCACACGCAATCATAAAGTCCCATTAAAGAAAAGGTGCTATCAAAAATATTACAAGGTATTTGAACAGATGAAGCAGTTCAAAAGACATGAATAGGATTGAAGGCCAACAAAGGGTTTCGTACAGATATTTCTTCATGCAATAAACAAATATCTCTACGAAGGGGAAAATGTAGGGGGACTCCCCACCAACGAATGATTTACTTAGCTAATTCTATGCTTAACGGACAAAGAAGGAAGATAAAGATTACCCGAGGGAGTTTCCTCGAAGATACTCTACAGACGTGACTCTAAGAATCTAGCTCGAAGATCGAAGTCACTTGAATGATGATAGTTTATAGTATGAAGAAGGATGTATTTTATCATGTACATTATCTTATGCTATATCACGAGCGAGGTTGTTCAATATCCACGAGGGACCATGTCTGGCAGGGCACGAGAGAGTTAATATGCTCTATCGAACAACCTCATCCTGGGAACCTCGTAGGGACATGGTTTGGAGGATTGGGAGTAAGGCATCATTGAGAATAAAAAAACCAACCCTCTTGCCACACTTATGAAAAACTTCATCCAGTATATGTGGTTGCTCTAGCTACCTACAGCCGAGCTACCGTAACTTCTACTCACTCGAGGGAACTTTCCCGAGGCACCTTAACCTCACAACATTAGTCTAATAGTAATTTTAACCAACAAACAGAAGACTAAACACTCTAACTACTTATCACCGAGCAACCTCAAACCAAACACCATTCATTTGACTGATACGATCACACACCTATTAGGGTCACTGTTTACCCATTTTCTGATGTCAGAACATCTGGCATTTAGGGAATCAAAATTGCAGCACTCAAGTGGGTTTGTCCTTAGGATGGCAGGCCTAGTCTACCAAATCTGACCTCTTATCTATTGTAAGATAAGACTCTGAGTTGCCACATTACGTCCCTCATTAATGCTCACCATGCTTCCAACTGGTTAAGCAGTTTCTCGCCAAATTATAAGATCCCATGCATTTAATGCAATATCTCTCATATTAATGAAAAGGGGTACTTGTGCATTTAATGTTGTTAGTCACATTGAATACCAGCAAGTTTACTCGGGTAACCTTGCCTCCATATAAACACACCAACTAAATAATTTACGGCCATGGAATTTTAAACCTATTACTACTACTCGATTTTCTTCATATACGAGAGCTCTTGTGAGGACATTCTTCGTACAGTCATTTAATACTCGTACCATTGAGCATTAACTGGAATTGAAGTTCCTGCCTTACCTTTATTGTGTCCAGAGTGATTGCTCTTTCTCCCTCCGACCAAGTTACCTGCTAGTCCCATCTATTTATTATACTTGTAGTGTGTGCACGGTGTAGAAACATCATTCAATACAAGTCTGAATATTGAATCTCATTATCCCTTTTCACTTGTATTCATTTTTATTATTAAATATTGTCTTGAGCATTAATCCCGATCTTGATAAAGGGTTACGCCCAACTTGATAATAATTGTATTCCAAGAACCCATATCTTATAATATTTAAAATCATATTCACACTTGCTCAATTTCAATTTAATCAATTAAATTGGTTTTATACTTATTTTCTCACATCTAGGATTCTATATTTTGAAATTAGGAAATAATTCACTAAATCGGTGTTAGATCATATTCACCTCCCCTCTAGGATATTAAAGTCGTTCACGTAGATCATAAGTCTCACCCTCAATTGATATCAAATTAGTTTCTTGTTTGCATTCACATGCTTGAGTTGATCTTTATTTTTAGAATTTTTGTGACTTTATGATATTTTGATTATAGATATTTTTAGGGGGTGATGTGTTTGCCATATTTGAATCCTTGATATCAATTGTGATACTTTCTGTTAATATATTTGCTTTTGCGGATCCAGTGCATAATCAATTTACGGATTTGTTTTTCCCTAATTTTCCTAACGTTAATTATTCTAAGCATTTTATCTCTAATAAAAGGACAAACTTTTGAATCCATTGGTAATAAAAGGAAAGAGAAACAAAAAGTCTATTGATGTTAATTTTAATGATTATAGTGAAGAAAAGTGCCAAATCATTATGTCAAGACAATGAAAAATTCATCTCAACTTCTCAAAATGAAAAAACTTAATATTAAATTAGCTACAAAATTCAAGCTTTTTGAAAAAGAAAATATTTATATGATCTTTGATGATACTATCCAACTTACCATTTAAAGGGTTACAGTCTTTGGAACTGAGAAGGGTGAGTTATTATAATTGAAATGTACCTTGAAAGATGAAAAAAACACGTTGAAGAAACAAATTTCAGATTTGAGAAAATTAAAAAGTCCTATTGATAATGTTTTTTGAAAAACTTAAGGTTATTGAACAAGAGAAAGGTGATTCTATTTAGAACTTGAGAAATTGAAGAAGGGATTTCTTTCTGGTGAAGCTTCTAATTGTGAACTTGAGAAGAGAATGACATTTTTGAAAGATGAACTTGTTTTGTCTAAATTTTTGAAAAATCAGTCATCTTGTTCTTATGAGAGCATATCTTGTAAAGTTCATCATTAGTACATAATTATAATGAGATTGATCAATTGCCTTTGAAGAAAAACGTCAAGAAATAAAATGTTAAAGAGAATGTTCAATAATAAAAAAAATGATTAGTATATTTCAAATGATCATTCACATTCACTATCTTTTACCTTTTGTCATGGAGAAGGTCATCTAAGGTCGTTTTGCTATAAACTGAAAAAGTCCCAACGAAAATAAAAAAGATTTTCCCAAGTATCATTTTAATGACGTGCGACATTAACATTATGTGTGTAGTTTTTATCACAAGCATAGATGCCTTAGGAATTTTTGCTTAAAGCATATGGTTTCATATATTGGCACTAGTTCTAATGATCTTGATGTATTAAGAACAAAAATCATGATGTTATGTTGAAGGTTAATACTCTGTGTTTGGAAAGTGAAAGAGACTTTGTGTCTAGAGATGCATTTAAGATAACAAAGTTTGCTAGAAATTATGTTAATGGTCAACCAATACCTTTGTTGTATGTCCCACCCCATTTACAAAGCAAGAATAATTTTTGGCGGAAGTCCACATGTTTAAAGGATATTTGAGAGGATGAATTTTGTTTCAAAGGGAAAGAATTTTGAGAATAATCCTTTTTGGAAGGATGAGAAAAGGCTTATTTTTACATGCTCTAGATATTAACCCAAGGGTAGTCATGTGGAATTTGTGAAGCCTATTCATAGATTTTAGAAACCCAAAATCTTTATGGTTCCGCTTGATCGGGATACACATCCCATCCTACTTAGATATGTAGTTTGAAGGTTGCCTAGGGTTATTTGTAGGTTGAGTTTTCCCAAACTAGGTGGTCTTAATTCTTTAGGGATACTTTTTGGGTGGGAGTTATCACTACTATATTGTGGATCTTCTCATACTATTGGCGAGATTTCTTTTTTATACCATTTTGATTTCATGCATTTTATGTGCTTTATGTTATCAATTGTATGTGTACATAGCATCTCTCATAAATATCCAAAAGTTTTTGTTTGTATTGTATCTTTTCTATTTGAGCTTCACATGTCTAAACATCAATTGATAATCTTTGTTAAGCATAATATAATTTGCTTAGTTTAATTTTATATGTTTATGATCTACATGTTTTCAAATAGCTTTAAAATACCATAAAAAAAATCAATTTTTGCATGTGTTTTGCGGATTTTATCTTGTATATTGACTACACCATACTATTACACTTGTTATGGTTTTTTTTCGACTTAATTTGATGATTTATCTGTGAGAGTGCAGTGCAGCGGAATGTTTCAAGTGATCTAAAATTAATATAATGGTATGACAATACAACCAATTTCAATTGATCCCAAATTTAGTTAAACCCTAAATCATGCATCCAAGTGATTGACAGCATAAAATCAAGAAGCATGCAAAGGAAATCAATTTCAGGAAAAAATCCCTGAAGGGAAAAATCTTTTATTTCACTAATAATTTGCAAATCACAACTTACAAGATTACAAGCGAAATCTGTAATGAATATTCTCAAATACCCACATAGGCCGCAACCTAACCCAATAATGGACTCCCGCAGCAAATCCACAAAAATCGCAGTTTTATTTTCAGCAAGGAACACCTGTAAGTACTCCCAATAACCGCAGTCGTAGTCAGCCAGCACCTCCCTCAAGAGCTACCAAGTCAGACGTAGATTTACCCTCTCTACAAGAGAAACTTCACCAAAATTATATTTTTGGGTTCCAAAATTATTCACTAAATATATTGGGATGTTTTGTGAATCAAAAACAAATGTTTAAACCTTAAAAGAAGAAGAAAAAAACTTCTGTATTTTACAGTTTTCGTGCATGGAAAAAACTCAGGTCTTCTTGAGAAAAAAGGACTCATTTAATCAGTTATTTATAAAAAAAAATATGAAGTCTCCTTCGCGTGACCTTCTAACGACAGTAAAAAATGAGAAACGGTGTGATGTCGTTAGATGAACCTTATCAAATGAGCTTCTCGCGAGCTTTCATGCGACATACAGTGTTGCTTGAAGTCCTCATTCGAGCGATAACTCCATGTCGTTTGAATGATCTTGGGATGTCGTTTGAACGACCGAAGAGAAAATAAGTTTTCTTTAAAACTCCACCTCTGGACTTTGAAAAAATTATTTTGACGAAAAATGACGACTCGGATGTTTAAAATCTTTTTAGAAAAATTATCCCAACACTTTAAATGAACCATTAAGGGATTTAAACACAACCTTCCCGAAATCTATCTCGCGGAGGCTTGTTTGATGAAGAATGTTTATATTTGGATCTGTCTTGATGCATGAATGATCTTTGAACTTTCTTTAATGGTTATAGCGGTATACGACATACTCTACGTAAATGGACTATGTAAAATATGTCCTTACAAATCTCCCCCTATGTCTATGCTGGTACAAACTAAAAACATGTGAATTATCAAATCAAATGTCCTATACAAATCTAATACCCTCCCATGAACCCAAAAATGAAAAGGTATCTTAAACTTTCTTCAACATCTTCAAATAGCCAACGTTTCTTTGTTATCATCAGGGTGTGCAAAATAATGATCTGTAACTTTTGCACCTACACATGTGAGACAAGAAACAAATACCTTCATGACATATCGAGTTTGAAATGAGATAAACATAAATAAAAACAAATATTAAATCTCAAATCTCTCCCATAATTCAAACTCCCCCATTAAATTATAATTCATTCCCCCATTTTTATTTGTCCGACAAACAAAGAAAATCAACTACGATCATCAAGGATAAAGTCAAGGCATCCACCAACTATTTTTCAATTTTTTCAAAAATGCAAAAATAATTTACAAAAAAAATCACACACCATGAATTTACACTAAGATAACCAAGTCGTGGAAACGGAATGAATGGTTGCGAACATATTCAATAGGTAAATCAACTCAAACATACATAATAAATGTGCACGATGAATATAGATACTCCTAACAAATGACCTTCACATTCATCATTAGGTATAAAAATTATTGAATTCAAATGACATTGACTTAATCAAATCAACAAATCAAAGTTTAAAATGATTTTCACACCAATAACGTCTAAAACTATATAACGCTTTTTCAAGCCTTTGTAAGGACGTGCAAACCCATTTATTTATTTTCAACCAAACTCCCTCAAATATATATTTCTTTTTCAAGTTCTTTTGAGGTTTCTATTTATTTTCTCAACTTAGAGAAATCATATTGTCCCCTTTTGGCACATGATTCTTTTTATTTCCTTAATTTTTTCTCGAACTCTTTTAAATAGTGGATTTCATGACGTGATTATTATTCAACTGCAGCCCTTTCCCGTGTTCACTCATAATTTTTTCATATTAAATAAATTCCTCACGGGCAACAGTTCTTACATGCACAACTTATATCGTTAAGTTTTATCGTATTTGGTTAGTTTTAATGACACGATTGAGATGGAAACACTTTGACCAATATGGGATAGGCAAGTACAACTATCAAACAAATCCATGCAAGTGTACATTATAGGAAATCATGAGTCAAATATGTAGAAAGTAATCTCAAATCTCATCTTAATGACTCCAAACATTATAAAGCACATGGATGAAATGATGTATCGTCTCAAAATACAATCGAATAGTCATATGGATATGGAATGATGTTGTGACTTGGTCATCCTAAATATCCATCCATAAATGGTGTAAATAAAATACAAAACTCTTTTTGACTTTTTCTAAAAAATTTATCAAAATAAAATCTTTTTGGCTTTTTCAATTTTTTTCTCAAAAAGATAGTAAATCTTTTTGTATTTTTTCAAAAAATTTCAAAAACAAAAATCTTGTTGGTTCGAAAAACATAATAAAAATGGAAAAACATAAATACAATGGTAGTACACATGTCATAATACTAGAAGAGATAAATCATTAAGCATAACTAGTATATGACAAACATTAAAATCGATCACCCAAAAGATCTAACATGGGGTGAATCACATGCAATCAAACGTGAGTCATGAACAAATAATCCAAAAGCCTCTAAATCTGATTTCCTAGCCTAAATAGAATTGTAATGATATGTGGGGGTTTTGGGAATCGAATTTACTTTATTATTAAACTTCCTAAGAGTATTTTAAAGTTTGTAAGATGACATTGCCTACCACAATGTGTGCAAGTGTAACTACGGTGGTGAATGTTACCCAAAGGTGGACCTCTCCTAAAGTTCCTAGGTGGCGCTCTCCTAAAATTCCTCAGAGGCTTTCTCATAAAGTTCCTAGGTGGATCTCTCCTAGTGCTCCTAGGTGGTTCTCTCCAAACGATCCTTGGTGGCTCTCTCTTAACTACCCTAGGAGTCTCTCTCACACATATGTCTTTGGCTCTGTAAATGGGTACAACACGATCATTGAAGCCTATACCACTCCTATCATCCTTGATTTGGATAGTGCCTAGCATCTTATCTAGATTTTTTGACCTAGACTCCAAATCAAACTTCTCCTTACTAGACTCTCTTAAACTCTTCTGAAACTCACCTATCCTCGACTCGAGTACTCGTCTAGAATCCTCAAATTCTAAAAGCTCCTTTTTCATAGCCTCTATCAACCCTCGAAGAGTATCTCTCTTACCCTCGACATATGCTAGCTTCTCTCTAAGCGTCTTCTCATATTCCCTAAGATCCTCAATCAACGCATCGGTATTATTATTATCTAAGGCGCATTCTTTCAACTTAGCTTCTAGTTTCAAGTTTGCCTTTTTTATCTTTACAGATTCCTCACACAAATTATTGTAGGCAACTTGAAACTCACTTAACTCTTCCTCTTCCTCTTCCTCTTCCTCTTCCTCTTCCTCTTCCTCTTCCTCTTCACTCACATCACCATCACTCTCATCACCCTCACTTTCATGGGTTTCACTTACATCATTAGACACAAGGGTGGGAAGCTCTCGCTTAGTAGCATAAAAAACTTCTTCTTTCGAATCACTATCACTAAGGATTGAAACATGAGATGTCGATTTATTAGCATTCTCCCTCATATTGATGGGACACTCATTTAACGTATGACCAAATCCCTCACAACCAAGACATCTCTTAGAGTTGTTTTTAACGTAGGATTTAAAACAAGAATTCATGTGAATTTTCCAATTAGACCTTTCAAAAAGTTGGCATCTAAAATCATCAATACCACTAAAAGTCATACTTAAGAAAAGTAGGTTCACAGGCACAAATTTGAAACAATAGGTAACTCAAAACAAAATCTACGAAAATCAGGATCACACGATATATTAGCGTAACCCTCTCTGATACCAATTTGAGAGTGTAGTGCAACGGAATGTTTCAAGCGATCTCAAATTAATATACTAGTATGACAATCCAACCTGTTTCAATTAATCCTAAATTTTAGTTAAACCCTAAACTATGCATCTAAGTGTTTGACAGCATAAAATCAAGAAGCATGCAAAGGAAACTAATTTCAGGAAAAAAATTCTCGAAGGTCAAAAACCTTTTTATTTCACTAATCATTTGCAAATTACAACTTACAAGATTACAAGCGAAATATGTAATGAATATCCACATATTCCCGCATAAGCCGCAACCTAAACTAGCAATGGACTCCCACAGCAAATCCACAAGAACCGGAGTTCTATCTTTAGCAAGGAACACCCACAAATACTCCCAATAACCACTGTTGTAGTCAGCCAGCACCTCCCTCAAGAGCTGCCAAGTCAGCCATAGATTTACCCTCTCTACAAGAGAAACTTCACCAAAATTGTATCTTGGGTTCCAAATTGATTCACTAAAGATATTGGGATGTTTTGTGAATCAAAAACAAATCTTTAAACCCAAAAAGAAGAAGACAAAAACTTATGCAATTTGTAATTTTCGTGTATGGGAAAAACTCAAGTATTCTTGAGAAAAAAGGACTTATTTAATCAGCTATTTATGAAAAATCTGAGTTGGCAACCTCGTTCGAATGACATATCAATGTCGTTTGAATGGCATTAAATATCGTTTGAATCCTACTTCGTGCGACTTTCTAAAGACAGTCAAAAATGAGAAACAGTGCGATGTCATTAGATGAACCTTTTCAAATGAACTTCTCGCGAGCCTTCACGCGACATACAGTGTCGCTTGAAGTCCTCGTTCGAATGACAACTCCCTGTCATTTTAACAACCTAGGGTTATTGTTTGAACTACAAAGAAAAAATAGTTTTTCTTTAAAACTCTGCCTCGGGACTTTGAAAAAATTATTTTGACAAAAAATGACGCCTCAGATGTTAAATTTTTTTTAGAAAAATTATCCCAACACTTTAAATGAACCATTTAGGGATTTAAACATAACCTCACCAAAATCTATCTCGCAGAGACTTGTCTGATGAAGAATGTTGATATTCGGATATGTCTTGATGCATGAATGATCTTTAAACTTTCTTCGACGGTTGTAATGGTATACGATTTACTCTAATGTAAACAGACTATATAAAATATGTCCTTACACGATGTGATTTATTTACGATTATCATTCTACATAATGCATGTAAGTCTTCATGATCCAGTCATATGAGTGAGGGTTCTTTTAAATCGAAGGAGTTGAATATCAGTCATTCATATGTGTTGATAAGGGATACCATTTGAATGATAAGGTATAACTTTAATTTAAGTATCTTTGGGTAGGTCTCATCTAAAGTGTGTTAAAACCCAATCAACAGTGAAATTTGATGTTGTGTAAAAGATAAATATCCAAGTGATTATAGATGAATAGGCATGATAAAAAAAAGTAAGGCAAAGCATTTCATAAGAAATTGCTATCGAGTTTTGTAATGAAAAAATTCCTTAAGAAAATGTGCATAATTGAGTAAAAAGTGAATGAAAACTTCTTTTAACTCCATAATATGATGGTATGTTTGCTTAGACTAGTTATCCCATTATTGCAATTGAATTTCATATCATTACACCAAATCTTATGCATGGTCACGGCCAGGGGGTCACGGCCCAGATTCGTGACCAGCTGGTCACGATCGAAAGTCATAACCACATCAAACTTTGTTGTGACCAAGTCCATGACCCAGTGTGGTCATGGATCCTCTTCAAGGTGGTCCCTACTGAATTCTATGATCACTCTGGGTCACGTACATAAGTCGTAACACATGCGTAACCATTCTAACGTCACAAATTCCCTCCAAGCTGGTCGCGAATGTGGTCACGGTCAAAGTCCGTGACCCCCAAAAAAAATACACGCTACCCTGGTCACGGCTTTGGGTCGTGACTATCCCAATTTAGGATTCACAACTTTGGTCGTGACGATGTTCTTGCTTCCAGGATGACGTGTTAAAATCCTAAAATCCTAACTCATAGCATGTGGTCACGGATCAGGGCCGTGACCAGTGTCTTTATATTAAAATCCTAAATCAGTTTTCATATTTCCTTCGAAAATTTCCAAACCCTTCAACTTTCCCTCTCTCCGATGATTTCAGCAATTTCCAAACCCTAACTTTTCAATATAAATCTCAAAGGTAACACTTAAACCCTAATTTTTTGTATAGAAATAAACACAACAGAAATGAGGTGGGTGAATGGGTATTTGTGCATTTATATATATGTGTGTATTTATGTGTGTATGTGTGTATTTCTATGTATATTTGTGTGTGTATGTGTATACACATATGTGTGTGTATTGTGTGTGTATGTGTGTATACTGTATATGTGTGTGTGTATTGTGTATGTATGTATGTATATTATGTGTGTGTATTGTGTATTGTGTATTGTGTGTGCGTGTGTGTGTAAGAGACAAATTTTTTTTAAAAAAATGAAAAAGTAGGTATATATAACTATTTGATTTAAAATTAAAATAAATACAAAAGTAGGTATACACATACATTGTATATATATATATATATTGTGTGTGTGTGTGTGTGTGTATTTTTGTGTGTGTATTGTGTATGGTTTGATATGCTATTTGGTTATTAGAATTTTATATGTGTATGGTTTGATATGCTATTATTTTTTAAGGATAATTATTAACATAATATTTGTACGTACTGTGTGTGTATACGGAGTGTTGTCATTTTCAAATCTTAGCACGAAAATAAAGTAACCATAATCATCTTCAATCTATCCACATAAGCATGGAACAAATCATACGGTTCAATTTTGTGTCTTATACGGTGAATTGTTGTTTGAATTTCACATCGGTGAGATCCAACATGCATGGGATTCCCTCTTACATAATAACAAATAAATTAAATAGCAAAGTATTCTTAGGTCCCTCGAAAATAAATTTTAAACACTAAAGGAATTTTGACAAATTTTAAATACTTAAGTCCACTAATTCTCTTCTTGTAGAAGTCCACGAAATGGACCTAATAGTAACTTTTCCTTAAATGTTTAAAAATTATCAACAAGGGGCCTAATTGTAAATGGCCCTAAATTAAAATTGCACTGGGTGAAGAGAAGGGTAGTGATTATTCAAACCTAAATCAAACTAACCTAACTAATTAATGATTCATTAGAAATATTATTTATAGGAATCATATTCACGCCCTCGTTCATTTTTCTCAAGAAAAATGAGTCACAGTGATGAGAAATGGCAATAAGAGTGAAAGGTTGCAATTGGACTATACTAGTACCTCTTTCATTAATGAGCCTCATTCAGAGGGTACTCTAGTTTATTGGTATGGGAATAGGAATATCGAACAATATAACTACCTTGTAAACCGTGGAGTTCATCTCCAGCAAGAGTACTTTTTCAATCGTATTCTGTTTTCCCTAAAAGAATGTTGGATGAAGTTGTATAATATATATTTCGCGTATATAATCCCGATAGAGCACTGACCTGGCTTACGCTGTTAGAGAAGGAAGAAAAAATAATTTACCTATTTTGGATAGAATTAACCCATTATTAATGAAGGCCGTGATGTCTTACGACGTATACACGTCAAACTCAATCTTGCCAATAGGCTGAAGAGGATGAGATTT
Source organism: Sambucus nigra (assembly GCA_949130495.1). Classification (NCBI taxonomy): domain Eukaryota; kingdom Viridiplantae; phylum Streptophyta; class Magnoliopsida; order Dipsacales; family Adoxaceae; genus Sambucus; species Sambucus nigra. Next base: position 538,479,139 of record OX422215.1, on the reverse strand, counting down.
CGAGTTCATGCCGCTGACATCTATGCAGTCATTAGATATGCTTCCTCCTAATTGGACACATACAAAAATCCATAAGTTTTTAAAAATAAATCCCGACTGTATGGAGTTCAGACACATTGAACTTTTATTAAAGTCTTACGATGAAAAGGTAGATTATAATATATCGTCAAAAAAAATTATTTTGTTTGTTATAATTTTATATTGAACTTTGAAATTATGCATCTATTATAGATACACATTGAACTTTTATTATTTTTGTACATAATGGCGAGCGTTAATGGACACAATGCTCCAACCGGCGAGATGACACCACCCCAAGGAGAATTCACATCACCAAGGAGGAGCTGACAATTAGAACCTCGTAGATAAAGCTACTAAAGATGACATCTACGAGAAACTCAACAAATGATTTTCATTTTCCATAAACTCAAAAAATAAGGTTCTTTCTTGGTTGCTGAACAACTCAAAACATATCGGAGAAACCTTAGGCAGAAGCATTTCCCTAAGGAAGCATTGAGTTTCGACATTTCGGCACTCAAAGACAAAGTCTCTTCGAACATTGAGATGACAGTCGATCAATGCAATGATTTTCTGGAAAATGAGGCGAAGGAATATAAAATGCTGCAAAGGGAGGAAAACAAGCAGAATAGGGATAAAAAAATTGATGTCCACCGACTTGGCTCTAAATCTTATGAATATTTGAAGAACGAGTGGTCGAGCAAGACAAAATGTGGCAAAGATGTTGAATCGGGCCAACTTATACATGCATGCAAGATGAAACAAAGATAATAAATTCCCTCCTCACTTGGCTAAGACTCTAGAATTAATAGAGTCTATGAGTAGTCAGACAGCTTCAAGACTGTTCAATGACCTTGACAATGATGCCCTCGCACAGACCTTGGGGAAGGACCACAGAGGGAGGATGAGAGTTTTAGGATCGCATATGTCAAAAACAAATTTCAAACACACTGCACCTCCCGTGGACGAGCTTTCTTCTGTTAATAAGAGTTTCTTGTCCAATAATGAATGTCATTCTAGGAACGAAGGGGATATAATGGGGCTTCGAAATGAATTGGGAGGTGTGAATGAGAAACTTTCACAAATTGTTTCCCTTTTATTCGGTCGTATTCCCTTGCAGCCCCCAATGCATCCCGATTTCCCTTTACCTCCTCAAAATTTTCCTCCTTCTCCATTCCCCTCATGGACGTCGATTCCTCCTTCAACATTCCCCTTCTCAGTGCCTCAGCACGTCACATGTCTTGGATCATCGTCAACAACCCACGGTGAATATATTGACAAATATTATATGAAGGACCTAAGCGGTTAAAATATCATTGGGGTGTGCACGCTCATCTCCAATCAAGTAGGAACTTTAGCACATAGTCGGCCTTTGCAGGAGGGTGAGTGTCAGATCATAGTTGATAAAATATATAGTGGTTTCGAAGATGTGCTTGTGCACGTTAATCGTGAAGAAGGGAATGGGTTGAATAATTATTTAACCTCTTTTATCGTTTGATGAAGATGTGCTAATATTTTTCTTATCAATATAAATAGACAAATTTATATAATTTTAGTTTTAAGTGGTTGTGTAGTAGCGTTGATTGGTGTGTTCTTGCATTTAAGTTATTGCATAGTTTGATTGATTGGTGCGTTGCTGATGCAATATTAGTGCATTACTTTGATTTACACTATATTAATGCATAGCTTGTTTGACTGGTGCGTTGTTGACACTATATTAGTGCTTTACTTTGACACTATATTAGTGCTTTACTATTCAAAATGATATTTATGTAACATGATATTTATTTTATCATGTTAACACGGGATTACAATTTGAAGATTATTAAATGGATTTTCCACAATACAAAGAGTGGGTGGGGGAGACTGACCGAATAACTAATAGTTATGTTAAAGGCATTCACGAATTTATTAGCTACGCTTTTAAGAACCTTAAAAGTGAGAAGATTCCGCATTCGTGCACGCATTATATGAACGGAGAATATAAATCTTTATGAGATGTTGAGTTACATTTAATAAAGTGAGGAATTTGTGAAGATTATAACAAATGGACATACCATGGTGAAAACATGTACCTTATGTTTCCGAAGAATTACCAATAACCGACTGCGTAACTAAACACCAACGAGTGGAAGTGGTTAATGATTCTCCAACACATCGTCCATTGACCGACCTAATTGATGATGCTTAGGAAGTCCATCACGACCAAAATCACCAACATATGGAGACAAATAATGCGCACAATGAACAATTTGATACTGTGTAAGGACACAAATTTCCAATTGAGTCCTTTGTAGCTTTGGATCAATTCTGGACAAAAACATTTGAGCCATAGGATAGTGTTCTTGTGTATCCTTTAAGCCTATGATAAGTTTGTATTGAAGACGTTGCGGCCTACTTATCAAGAGAACATCATTGCCGAGTTTCAATGCCACGTTTCACGTCATCAACATCATATTTCAAGATTCCAAAGGTATGAATGCTTTTATATATTTGTAGGAGACTTGGAATAATTTTTATTGGGTGTAATGTTTATTTAAAATAAAAATTTTGGGCTTATAATTGAAAAATGAACATTCTGGGATTTCATTTGAAATTTTCGTTCGAATGAGAATTTCATTCGAACGAGTTTGCCAACAACTTTTTCCATTTGGCCAATGGAACATCGTTAGATAGTCGTTCAAACGAGACTTTGTTCGAACGAAAATCTCGTTTGAACGAGATTTTTGGCGGGAAAATATTTTGGAAGTTTTTCTCCATGATCCCACTCTTTTGTTCCCACTAACTCTTCCAAATTTATTAAGTGCGGGAACTTATTTTGAAAATTCAACTTTTGATAACTTCTAAACACTTTTTGAGAGAAAATTTGGAGAGAAAATTTCATAACATCAAAAGTTCATAGTTTTGTGTTTTTGTGAATCCATGAAATAATTCCTACCAAAAACACATACATCCAACTGTTTTAGTTTTTATCCAAGCTCCTGCAATTATATTATTTTCTTGGAGTTTTAGGCACCGGGTTCACTTTTCTACCCAAGAAGGAAAGAGTTTTGTGTTTGCTTCTACATCCCTCAAAGAAGAAGAAGCTTATGTTTTGTTGCGGCATTCTCACATGGTGAAAGGCACCATGTGTGGTTGATGGTTGGTTGGTTTCAATTGGTGGACTCTAAAGTTCCGGTGGACTCCGAGATCATTCGCTAGGCGGAGGTTGAAGTTTGAAGGAGCGCGTCAAGGCTTGAAGGGAGTCGAGTCGGTTGTGTAAGTCCTCTTGTCGAGTCTTTGTAAAATTCATACCGTACTTAGTGAATTTGTTAGGCCAGGGTCATCTGAGGTTTTCTCCCGATTTGGATTTTTTTCTCGTACATCGCCGTGTTGTGGGATTGTGAATTTATTTTATCTTTTGCAAAAAATCACCTAGAACGCATGCTTAGGATAAAAAGATAAAATTGGGTTTAATTCGGATTCTTGATTAAAATGGTGCATGTTTAATTATTTAGGTAAATTTTGTTTCGGTTAATTTAATTCAAGTTGGCACTAAATTAATTGGTTAATAGCCTTATCTAATTTGTTTAAACTTGATAATTGAATTAATTTGGTTTGAGTGAATTTAAAGTGTGTGTGAGTTTACTTTAATTCACTTTGTTGTGTTTAATTTTAATTTGTTTTAAGAAATTAAAATTTGTCACTTGTGGGTTGTGTTGAACTATCTCTATTCTACATTTAAAAGGAAATTAATATTTTAAAATTTAAAATTGGGGGTCCTTGCACTTTTCATACTGAACTACCAGGAGATCGAGAATATATACGGTTGAAAGCTGATGCAGCTAGACCGACCGTTGTATAAAGATTGCAATGAAGATCACTCAGTATTGTATGCAATGATTGGTTTGAATTATTAACAGAGTCATTTTGGTTTGTTTGGGAACCGCGTAACCGGAATTCTTAAGAGGGTTAAAGAAATTCTCCCAAAAGAGAAAAAGTTACCAGACAATTATCCTACAAATCTATTCATGAATATATTTGCATGCAAGAAAGTATGATTGCATATTGTACCACAATGAGCACAGAGAGAATGATGAATGTCCAGTATGAGGTGAGCCTAGATATGTCATTTGTGAGAAGGGAAAGGACAAACCTGTAAACTATCAAAAGTGCTCGCAAGTCGCACAAAAGGTTTTGAAGTATTTTCCACTTGGGCCACGGTTAAAATGATTTTTTGATATACCGTGGATAGCAGAGGCCATGACATGTCATGATCTATGTGAGGTGGGTGGGTATATAATGCGTCATCCACTTGATTCACTCATCTGGAAAATTTTAAATGCACGACACCATGAATTCACAAAAGAACCGCGCACGAGACCAATGTAACCCACAGGAACTGGCCGCTTAGTCACGGGACCCCCAATTTGAGAGCACGAACAAAACTTGTAAAATATATAGACTTAGGCTTGAAAGCATGCCATCAAAGGGTGAAAACATAAAACAGTCCCGTAAGAGACACGAACACATCTCTCAGGACTAATGTAACCCCTAAGAACCGACCGCGTAATCACAGGACCCCCGATTTGAGAGCACGAATAAAATTTGCAAAACATCTAGACTTAGGATTAAAAACATGCCGTCAAAGGGTGAAAACATAAAATAGTCACAAAATGGACCCGTAAGAGGCACAAAGACCTCGCACGGGACCAATGTAACCCACAGGAACCGACCGCCTAGTCACAGGACCCTCAATTTGAGAGCATTGCCAAAATTTGCAAACTATTAAACTTAGGCTTAAAAACATGTTGTCAAAGAGTGAAAACATAAAACAGTCATAAAACGGCCACGAATACCTCGCACGGGACCAATGTAATCCGTAGGAACCAACTGCATAGTCATGGGACCCTCGATTCAAGAGCACGACCAAAATTTGCAAAATATATAAACTTAGCCTTAAAAACATGCCCTCAATGGGTGAAAACGTATAACAATCACAAAACGGCCCGCATGAGGCACGAATATCTCGCACGAGACCAAAGTAACCACAGGAGCCGACCGCGAAATCACGATGCCCCCGGTTTGAGATCACAACCAAAATTTACAAACTGTTAGACTTAGGCTTAAAAATATGCCATCAAAGGGTGAAAATATAAAACATCCACAAAAGAGGCACGAACACCTCGTACGGGACCAATGTAACACGCAGAAACCGACCACATAGTCACAGGACCCTCGGTACGAGAGCACGACCAAAATTTTCAAATTGTTAGACTTAGGCTTAAAAATATGCCGTCAAAGGGTGAAAACCTAAAACAGCCACAAAATGCCACATAAGTGGTACGAACACCTCACATTGGACCAATGTAACCCGGACGAACCGATCGCGTAGTCACGGGACCCCCGGTTTGAGAGCACGACCAAAATTTGTAAACTGTTAGACTTAGGCTTAAAAACATGTTGTCAAAGGGTGAAAATATAAAATAGACACAAACCAGCCCCGAAGAGGCATGAACATCTAGCACGGGATCAATGTAACCAGCAGGAATCGACCGCATAGTCACAGGACTCTCGGTTTGAGAGCATAACTAAAATTTTCAAACTGTTAGATTTAGATTCAAAAACATGTCGTCAACGAGTGAAAATGTAAAACAGTCACAAAATAGCCCCGTAAGAGGCACGAATACCTCTCACGAAACCAATGTAACCCACGGGAACCGATCGCGTAGTCACGGAACCCCCTGGTTGAGAGCACGACCAAAATTTGCGAAATATCTAGACTTAGGCATAAAAACATTACGTCAAAGGGTGAAAACATAAAACATCCACAAAATGGAACACCTTGTACAGGACCAATGTAACCCGCAGAAATCGGCCGCGTAGTCACGGAACTCCCGATTTGAATGCACGACCAAAATTTTTAAACTATTAGACTTAGGCTTAAAAACATGTCATCAACGTAAAATAGTAAAAAAAAATAGCCCCGTAAGAGGCACGAACGCCTCACACAGGACCAATGTAACCCGCAGGAACCGACCGCGTAGTCACGAAAGCACCAGTTTAACACCAAATCCAAAATTTGTAAACTGTTATGCTTAGACTTAATATCATGCTGTCAATGGGTAAAAACATATAACAGCCAAAAATGTCCTCGTAAGAGGCACAAACACCTCGTACGGGACCAATGTAACCCACAGGAACTGACCGCGTAGTCACGGAACCCCCGGGTTAAGAGCACGACCAAAATTTACAAAATGTCTAGACTTAGGCTTAAAAACATGCCATCAAAGGGTGAGAACATAAAATAGCCACAAAACGGCCCCATGAGAGGTATGGACACCTCGCACGGGATCAATGTAACCCGTAGGAACCGACCGTATAGTTACAGGATCCCCGATTTGAGAGCACGGTCAAAATGTGCAAAATATCGACTTAGGCTTAAAAACATGTCGTCAAAGGGTGAAAATATAGAATAGCCACAAAATAGCCCCGTAAGAGGCACGAACACCTTGCACGGGACCAATGTAACACTTAGAAACTGACCGCGTAGTCACAAGCCCCCCGATTTTAGAGCACGACCAAAATTAGCAAACTATTAGACTTAGGCTTAAAAACATGTTGTCAATGGGTGAAAATGTAAAACAGCAACAAAATGGTCCCGTAAGAGGCACGAACACCTTGCACAGGACCAATGTAATCCAGAAGATTCGATCGCATCATGGGACCCCTAGTTTGAGAGCACGATCAAAATTTGCAAAATATCTAGACATAGGCTAAAAAGCATGTCGTCAAAGGGTGTAAATGCAAAACAGCCACAAAATGGCACCGTGAAAGGTGCACGAACACCTCGCCTGGGACTAATTAATCCCCAGGAACTGACCGCGTAGTCACAGAAGCCCCGGTTTGACTGCACAACCAAAATTCGCAAACTGTTAGACTTAGGCTAAAAAATATACCGTTAAAGGGTGAAAACGTAAAACAGCCACAAAAACCCCATAATAGGCACGAACACCCCGTACGGGACCAACATAACTAGCATAAATCGACCACATAGTCATGGGGCCCCCAATTTGAGAGCACGACAAAAATTTGAAAAATATCTAGACTTAGACTTAAAAACATATCGTCAAAGGGTGAAAACATAAAATAACCACAAAACAGCCCCATAAGAGGCACGAACACATCGCATGGGACTAATGTAACCCATAGGAACCGACCGCGTAATCACAGAATCCCGGGTTTGAGAGCACGGCCAAAATTTACAAAATATCTAGACTTAGGATTAAAAACATACCGTCAAAGGGTAAAAACATAAAACATTCACAAAGAAACCCCTTAAGAGGCATGAAGACCTCGCACGGGAGCAATATAACCCGTAGGAATCGATCGCCTAGACACGGGACCCCTGGTTGGAGAGCACTATCCAAATTTACAAACTATTAGAGTTAGGCTTAAAAACATGCCGTCAAAGGGTGAATACATAAAATAATCACAAAACGGCCCCATAAGAGGCACGAACACATCGCATCGGACCAATTGCGTAGTCACGGAACCCCCGATTTCAGAGAACGACCAAAACTTGCAAAATATCTAGACTTAGACTTAACAACATGCCATCAAAGGGTGAAAATGTAAAACATCCACGAAACGGCCCCATAAGAGGCACGAACACATCGCACAGGACCAATGTAACCTGCAGAAACCGATCGCATAGTCACGAAACCCCCGGTTTGAGAGCACGACCAAAATTTGCAAAACATCTAGACTTAAGATTAAAAACTTGATGTCAAAGGGTGAAAACGTAAAACAATCACAAAGCGATCCCGTAAGACTCATAAACACCTCGTACGGGACCAATGTAATCCGTAGAAATCAACTGTGTAGTCACAGGACCCTCAATTTGAGAGCACGACCAAAATTTTCAAACTGTTAGACTTAGGCTTAAAAATATATCGTCAAATGGTGAAAACATAAAACAGCCATAAAATGGCCCCGTAAGTGGTACGAACACCTCACACGAGACCAATGTAACCCAGAGGAACCGAACGCCTAGTCACGGGACCCCCAGTTTGAGAACAAGACCAAAATTGACAAACTATTAGACTTAGGCTTAAAAATATGTCATCAAAGGGTGAAAATGTAAAATAACCACAAAATGACCCGTATGAGGTACGAACACCTCACACGGGACCAATGTAACTCGCAGGAATCGACCGCATAGTCACGAGACCCCGATTTGAGAGCACGATCAAAATTTGTAAACTATTAGACTTAGGGTTAAAAACATGTCGTCAAATGGTGAAAAACTAAAATAGCCACAAAATGAGGCATGAACTCCTCACACGGGAGCAATGTAACCCAAAAAAGTTGACGGCGTAGTCACATGACCCCCGACTTGAGAGCACGATCAAAATTTACAAATTGTTAAACATATGCTTAAAAACATGCAGTCAAATGGTGAAAATGTAAAATAGAAACAAAATGGCCCCGTAAGTGGTACTTACACCTGGCACGGGACCAATATAACCAGCAGGAACCGATCTCGTAGTCACGGGACCCTCGGTTCGAGAGCATGACCAAAATTTGCAAATTGTTAGACATAGGCTTAAAAACATATCATCAAAGGGCGAAAATATAAAACAACAACAAAACAGTCCCGTAAGAGGCACGAACACCTCGCATTGGACCAATATAACCGCAGGAATCGACTGGGTAGTCACGGGAATCATGGTTTGAGAGCACGACCAAAATTTGTAAAATGTTAGACTTAGTCTTAAAAAAAGTCGTCAAAGGGTAAAAACGTAAAATAGCCACAATATAGCCCCGTAAGAGGCACGAAGACCTTACATGAGACCAATGTAACTCGTAGAAACCAACCGCATAGTCACAAAACCCCAGGTTTGAGAGAACAACCAAAATTTGCAAAATATCTAGACTTAGGCTTAAAACCATGTCGTCAATGGGTTAAAACACAAAACGGCCACAAAATAGACCCAAAAGAGGCGCGAACACCTCGCACGGGATCAACGTAACTTGGAGAAATCGATCACGTAGTCACGGGATCCCCGATTTGACAGCATGACCAAAATGTACAAAATATCCAGACTTAGGCTTAAAAATATAGCGTCAAAGGATGAAAACATAAAACAGCCACAAAACGGTCCCGTAAGAGGCATGAACACCTCGTACGGGACCAATGTAACTCGCAGAAACCGACAGCATAGTCACGGGACCCTCGATTTGAGAGCACAACCAAACTTTGCAAACTATTAGACTTAGACTTAAAAGCATGTCGTCAACGTAAAATAGTAACAAAACGGCCCCATAAGAGGCACGAACACCTCACATGGGACCAATGTAACCCGAGGGAATGAATCGTGTAGTCACGGGACTCTCGGTTTGAGAGTATGACCAAAATTTGAAAATTATTAGACTTAGGCTTAAAAACATGCCGTCAAAGGGTGAAAACATAAAACAACCATAAAACGGCCCTGTAATAGGCACGAACACCTCGCACGGGACTAATATAACCCGGAAGAACCGATCGCGTAGTCACGAAACCCCCGATTTGAGAGAAGGATCAAAATTTGCAAAATATTTAGACTTAGGCTTTTAAATATGCCGTCAAATGGTGAAAACATAAAACAACCACAAAATGGTCCCAAAAGAGACACGAACACCTCGCACGGGATCAATGTATCCTGTAAGAACCGATTGCACGATCAAAATTGTGCAAAATATCTAGACTTAGGCTTAAAAACATGCCATCAAAGGGTGAAAATGTAAAACAGCCACAAAACGACCCCGTAAGAGGCACGAACACCTCGCACGGGACCAATGTTACCCGCGACCGCAAAGTCACGGGACCCTAGTTTGAGAGCACGACCAAAATTTACAAATTGTTCGACTTAGGATTAAAAACATGTCGTCAAATGGTGAAGATAAAAAACAGCTACAAAATGGCCCCATAAGAGGAACGAACACTTCGCACTGGACCAATACAACCGATAGGAACCAACTACGTAGTCACGGGACCCTCAATTTGAAAACATGACCATAATTTACAAAATATCTAGACTAAGGCTTAAAAACATGTTGTCAAAGGGTGGAAATGTAAAAAGCCACAAAATGGCCCAGTAAGAAGTTCAAACACCTCGCACGGGACCAATGTAACCCGTAAGAATCGACTGCGTAATCACAGGACCGAGCACGACCAGAATTTGTGAACTCTTAGACTTGGGCTTAAAAAGATGCTGTCAAAGGGTGAAAATGTAAAACAGTAACAAAATTGCCCCTTCTAAACACCTCGCACGGGACCAATGTAACCCACAGCAATCGACTGCATAGTCACCGAACCCCCGATTTGACAGTAAAATCAAAATTTTCAAACTATTAGACTTAGGCTTAAAAAATATCGTAAAGGGTGAAAATATAAAACAACCACAAAATGGCCCCATAAGAGGCACGAACACCTCGCACAGAACAAATGTAACCCGCAAAAACCGACCGCGTAGTAACGGGACCCCAGTTTGAGAGCAAGACCAAAATTTGTAAAGTATCTAGATTTAGGCTTAAAAACTTTTCGTCAAAGGGTGAAAATGTAAAACAGCCACAAAACGGCCTCATAAGAGGCACGAACCCCTCGCACGGGACCAATGTATCCTGTAGGAATCAACCGCGTAGTAATAAGAGCCTCAATTTGAGAGAACAAACAAACTTTACACAATATCTAGACTTAGGCTTAAATACATGCCGTCAAAGGGAGAAAATAAAAAAATATCCATAAAACGGTCTCGTAAGAGGCACGAACACCTCGCATAGGACTAATGTAACCCGCAGTAAACAACCGTGTAGTCACGGGACTTCCGATTTGAGAGCACGACCAAAATTTATAAATTGTTAGACTTTGTCTTAAAAACATGTCGTCTAAGGTTGAAAACGTAAAACAGACACAAAATGGCCCCGTAAGAGGTACGAACATCTCGTACGGGACTAATGTAGCCCGCAAGAATCGATCACGTTATCACGGGACCCCCCATTTGAGAGCACGACCAAAATTTCAAAAAATATCTAAATTTAGACTTAAAAACATGTCGTCAAAGGGTGAAAACATAAAACAACCAAAAAATGGCCCAGTAAGAGGCACGAACACCTCGCACAGGACCAATATAACCCACAAGAACCGATCGCGAAGTAACGGGACCCCCGATTTGAGATCACGACCAAAATATATAAACTATTAGACTTAGTCTTAAAAATGTGTTGTAAAAGGGTAAAAATGTAAAAAAATCACAAAACGGCCCCGTAAGAGGCACGAAAACCTCTCACAGGACTACTGTAACCTGTAGCAATAGACCGCGTAGTCACGGGGCCCCAGGTTTGAGAGCACAACCAAAATTTACATACTATTAGACTTAGGCTTAAAATCATGTCGTTAAAGGGTGAGAACGTAAAATAGCCAAAAAAATGGCCCCGTAAGAGGCACGAACACCTCGCACAGGACCAATGTAACCCGCAGGAACCGACCGCATAGTCACGGGACTCCAATTTGAGTACCCGACCAAAATTTGCAAAATAAATAGACTTAGGATTAAAAATATGATGTCAAAGGTGAAAATGTAAAACAGCCACAAAATGGCCCCGAAAGAGGCACGACCACCTCGTACAGGATCAATGTAACCAACAGGAACCGACCGAGTAGTCACGGGACCCCCGATTTAAGAGCACGACCAAAATGTGCAAAATATCTGGACTTAAGATTAAAACATGTCGTCAAAGGGTGAAAATGTGAAGCAAACACAAAACGGTCCCGTAAATGCACGAACATATCGCACGGTACTAATGTTACCCACAGGAATTGATCACGTAGTCACAGGACTCCCAGTTTGAGAACACGAGCAAAATTTGCAAATTGTTAGAGTTAGGCTTAAAAACATGTCGTCAAAGGTGAAAACGTAAAATAGTCAAAAAAGGTCCCGTAAGAGGCACGAACACCTCGCATGGGACCAATGTAACCCATAGGAACTGATCGAGTAGTTACGGGACCCCCGATTTAGAGCAGCACGACCAAAATTTGCAAATTGTTAGACTTAGGCTCAAAGGGTGAAAACGTAAAACAATCACAAAACGGCCCAATAAGAGGCACGAACACCTCGCAAATGACCAATGTAACCCGTAGGAACCAACCGTATAGTCATGGAACCCCCGGTTTGAGAGAATGACCAAAATTTACAAAATGTTTTATTTAGGCTTAAAACATGCCATCAAAGGGTGAAAATATAAAAAACCACAAAAAGGATCCGTAGGATGTATGAACACCTCGCACGGGACTAATGTAACCCACAAGAATCGACTGCTAGTCACGGGACCCCCGATTTGAGAGCACTACAAAATTTGCATGATATCTAGACTTCGACTTAAAAGCATGTTGTCAAAGGGTGAAAATGTAAAACAGCTACAAAATGGCACCATAAGAGGCACGAATACTTCGTATGGGACCAATATAACCCGTGGGAACCGATCGCGCAGTCACAAAACCCCCGATTCAAAAGCATAATTGAAATTTGCAAACTATTAGACATAGGCTTAAAAATATTTCGTCAAATGGTGAAAATGTAAAACAGACACAAAACTACCTCGAAGAGGCACGAACACTTGGCACGGGACCAACGTAACCTGCAGAAACCGTCCACGTAGTCACGGGACCCCCGATTTGAGACCACAGAAAAAATTAATATAATATCTAGACTTAGGCTTAAAAATATGCCGTCAAAAGGTGAAAATGTAAAACAGACACAAAATGAAACCATAAAAGGCACGAACACCTCGCATGGGACAAATGTAACAAGCAGGAAAGGATCGCATAGTCATCAAACCCCCGATTTGAGAGCACGACCAAAATTTGTAAGATATCTAGACTTAGTCTTAAAAACATGTCATCAAAGGGTGAAAACATAAAATCACAACAAAACGGCTCTATAAGAGGCACGAACACCTCGTACGGGACCAATGTAACCCGCAGGAACCGACTGCAAAGTCATGCGACCCCCGATTTGAGAGCACAACGAAATTTTGCAAACTGTTAGACTTAGGCTTAAAAGCATGTTGTCAAAGGGAGAAAATATAAAACAGCCACAAAATTGCCCCATAAGAGGCACGAACACCTCGTACGAGACCAATGTAACCCACAAGAACCGATCGAGTAGTTACGGGACCCTCGATTTAGAGCACGACCAAAATTTATAAACTGTTAAACTTAGGCTTAAAAGCATGCTGTCAAAGGGTGAAAATGTAAAAGAGCCACAAAACGACCCCGTAAGAGGCACGAACACCTCGCACAAGACCAATGTAACCCGCTGGAAGCGATCGCGTAATCACAGGACCCCCAATTTAAGAGCACGACCAAAATTTGTAAAATATTAGACTTAGGCTTAAAAACATGTTGTCAAAGGGTGAACACATAAAACAGCTATAAAATAGCCCCATAAGAGGCACGAACACCTTGTACGGTACTAATGTAACCCGCAGAAACCGACTGCGTAGTTATGGGACCCTCGATTATAAAGCATGAGCAAATTTTGTTAAATATCTATACCTAGGCTTGAAAACATGTCGTCAAAGGGTGAAAACATAAAACTGCCATAAAACGGCCCCATATGAGGCACGAACACCTCGCACAAAACCAATATAATTCGTAAAAATTGATCGAGTTATCACGGGACTCTAGGTTTGAGAGCACTATCAAAATTTGTAAATTATTAGACTTAGGCTTAAAAACATGCCGTCAAAGGGTGAAAATGTAAAATAGCCACAAAACGTCCATGAAAACCTCTCATGGGACCAATGTAAATCGCAGGAACCAACTGCGTAGTCATGGGACCCCCGGTTTGAGAGCACGATCAAAATTTGTAAAATATCTAGACTTAGGCTTAAAAACATGTCGTCAAAGGGGGAAAATGTAAGATAACCACAAAACGGACCCATAAGAGTCACGAACACCTCGCATGGGACCAACGTAACCCCAAGAACTGACCGTGTAGTAACGGGACCCCTGGTTTAAGGTCACGACCAAAATTTACAAATTGTTATACTTTTACAGGACAAATATAAACCGTGGGAACCGACTGCATAGTCACCCAAGGGGCCAATGTAATCCAAGGGTCACTCGCAGCAACTGACCAATTAGACCATCGGTTCAAGGACAAAATGCTATTTTTATTATTATTAAAAATAGCACGGATTTGGACTGTGCCTATTTTTTATTTTGAAATAAAATAGGTCAGGAATTTGGACTATGACCATTTTATTTTTAAAATAAAATTGGTCACGGATTTGGGTTGTGACCATGTTTTGTGGGCACAAAATAGTAGGTCGCGAATTTGGTCTGTGACCAAGTCCGTGACCATCCTGGGCTGTGACCAATGGTGGTGGTCAGGGATTTAGGTTGTGATGACAAAAAATGGTCAGCCCGAATTAGTCACGGGCCAAATTCGCTAACCACCACTAATGGTCATGGATTTGGGTCGTGATCATGCGCATTATTTGGAGTAGTGTATGGAACACTTGTTGGTTCATTTGTTATATTTACCCATACATGTTATTATATTCAGGGACGAAGTGACTCGAGGCCCAATTGGGGTTGTAGCACCCACAGCTTTATATATATATTCTTATACAAAATTTAGGTGTAAAAAATTATTTGTATACTAAGTTGGGGCATATCTTTAAATAAAGAAAACCTTTTACCCCTTAAAACTAACAAACTAAGCCAAAATATATGGCCCTCTTTCACACAACCCAACAAACCCTTCTTCTATCCATCCATTGCTCTTCCTCTCCGTCCAGCAGCTCCTCCGTCCACTGCTCCACTACACCAAAGCTGGCGATTGGTCACAGCCAAAATCCCTGACCAAAACTGTGGATCACAGACTTGGGCCGTGATCATTTCGGGCATGACCAATTTCGTGGGGCGCAGCCCAAGTCCGAGACCAAAAAATGGTCACGTCTTAGGGGGTCACGACAGATGGTCGCGAACTTGGGCCATGACCCATGCCGTGACGGGTCGCGGCCCTCATCCGTGACCCACAACCGTGACAAATTGGTCGCGGCCAAAGTCCGCGACCCACGATCGTGACAAAAAAAAAACATTGGTCGCGGCCCTCATCCATGACCCACAACCGTGACAAATTGGTCGCGGCCAAAATTCGCGACCCACAACCGTGACAAAAAAAATTTAAAAAAAATGGTTGCGGCCCAAGTCCGTGACCCACAACCGTGACAAATTGGTCGCGGACTTAGGCCGCGACCCACAACCGTGACGAAAAAAGGAAAAAAAAAAGGTCGCGGACTTTGGCCGCGACCATTTTTATGCACGACGGAAAAAATAAAAATGATCATGGACAAAGTCCATGACCATATTTAACTATAATTTTGAAAAAAATGTATTTTTTTTTGTCCAATCCTAAAATTGGGGGTCCTGTGAGTGCACGGTCTGTTGCTACATGTATTGTTGGACGCGTACGAGGTGTTACAAATATTTATTATTGGAAAAAAAAAATCACAAATTGCAAATCGAGAACATTGTTAATAAACAAATATATATACAAACTTAAAAATATTACACGTCTTAATAATTCACAGACCAAAAAAAATTGGGCAGAGTTTCCTCTATTTTCTTGACATTCCAAAATCTGTAAATGTAAAACCTGCTTATTATAAAGCCCGTATGGCCATAAAATTCAACAAACAAATTATAAAACCTCGCACGGCCATAAAATAAACAATAAAACCCCGCATGGCTATAACACATAAAAAACATAATCCTGAATGTCCACAACATATAAACAATCTTCATGTTGTAAACCATTACCTCCTTCATTTGTTCTACGTGCAAAAATCCTACAAATGATAAGATACAAAAAAAATATCAGTAACCAAGTAGTTTTACAAAAAATTTAATCAAGCTGAAAATTTGCATATATGAGTTAAAATTATCAACATATCAAGGTTTTTATGCCTAAGTCTAGAAATATACAAATTAATATCGTATTCTCAAACCGAGAGTCCCGCGGCTGTGTGGCCAGTTCCTACGAGTTACATTGGTCCCGTGGGAGGTGTTGGTGCCACTCACGGGGCCGTTCAGGGGTCGTTTTGGGTTTTCACCCTCTAACGCCATATTTTTAAGCCTAAGTCTAGAAATATGCAAATTATCATCGTATTCTCAAATCGGGAGACCCGCGGCTATGTGGTCAGTTCTTATGAGTTACATTGGTCCCGTGGGAGGTGTTGGTACCTCCCACGGGGCCGTTCAGGGGTTATTTTGGGTTTTCACTCTCTAACGCCATGTTTTTAAGCCTAAGTCTAAAAATATCCAAATTATCATCGTATTCTCAAACTGGGAGTCCCGCGGCTGCGTGGTCAGTTTCTACGAGTTACATTGGTCCCGTGAGAGGTGTTGGTGCCACCCACGAGGCCGTTCGGGGATTATTTAAGGTTTTCACCCTTTAACGCCATGTTTTTAAGCCTAAGTCTAAAACTATACAAATTATCATCGTATTCTCAAACCGGGAGTCCCGCGGCTGCGTGGTCAGTTCCTACGAGTTACATTAGTCCCGTGGGAGGTGTTGGTGCCTCCCACGGGGCCGTTCGGAGGATGTTTCGGGTTTTCCCCCACTAACGCCATGTTTTGCCTAAGTCTAGAAATATGTAAATTACCGTCGTAGTCTAGAAATATGAAAATATACTTGTTTTCTTATAATATTGTACGAAAAAAGTTCATGAGGTGCTGAAATGCATCTTCAAAAACCCTATGTAAAAGGCTCCCATAAAAAGGGTTCCTAGACTTCTGCATTATATTGAATAGAGATGATTCTTTTAAATGCTTGAGAAGCTTTGTCTCTTAATTGATTATTTTGAATTTATTTCTCATGAATTTTTCCCACAAACCATTGTCAAATTTCAACTTCCACTATAATTTCATGCTAGTTGCTGATAGAATATCTTTTACACTTCTAATATTTTGGCCTCCTTCCTTAAAAGGAAAATATGATTTTTCCCACTTTAACCAATGGTAGTGTTTGTCTTTGGAATAACCTCTCGAAAAGAATTTGCTGAACAGAAAATTTGTTCTCCTTAAAATAGTTATAGGAGTGCTAAGAACTGATAACATATGGATGGGGATAGATGATAACACATGATTTATGAGAGTAACTTTGCCTCCTGGTTAAATAAGTTTGGAAGACCATCCAAAAATATTGTTTTCGATGTTATCCAGCAGCTCAGTAAAGTGAGATATCTTTTTTCTACCTTTAGCTAAAGGACAACTCAAGCATTTTATGGGGAAATTTTTATGTGACTGGCCTATAAGGTTGCATATGCCTTTGGTTGTACTAAACCTTGTATTTTTATCCATATAAAAGAGATTTTAGTTATATTCACTAACTTACCAGAGAATGATTCATATTCAGCTAATACTTTAAAAAGAGCTTTAATAGACCTCTGGCCTCCATTACTAAAAATGATTAAGTGTGAAGTGTCAGGCCTTGACATACCTATTTAGCCATAGTGGTGACAGATAATCGTTCCTCTAATAGTGGGAGATACGGAATTGGCAACAAAATCCATCTGGCTCAGACTTCCAAATTTCTATTTTTCCCGATTTAGTTCTTAATTTTTCACTTTAATGACTTTGAACTAGTGGCATGCTCATTTAGGACATGCCAATTTTCAGTTTTTATGCATGTTGTTTCTCTTTATAATAAAGCTCGTTTGGATCATGGGTTGCATTGTGTGTTTTGTCCTATACATAATGGTTTCATGTAAGAATGCTCTGCGTAACCGTAGGAAACATATCTATTATGCATTTGAGCGGTTACCCAATGTGAAATTTTGGGTAAAATATCTTATAGAAGTTTTAAGTTATTTCTTTAGTTCAATCATTGTTCATGGTTCTATAGACAACATTAGAGTTAGTTGAATGTCATTTGCGAGGCTTTAACTTTATATCTCACACACAAATTTAGGAACCAAGGTTGTCCATAGAACCATGAACAGAGAAGGATAACATAGAATTAAAGGTCTTATAAGGTCTTTACTAACAAAGATACCTGTTGAAATAAGACTAATCATGGCCCAATAATAAGGGCTTTCAAGCATTTCCTCGAAACATCTCCCCTAATGTAGCTTCGTTTTCTTGAGAAACAGAAGAGAGCTCGGCCAAAATTTCATCTACTTTTTCAGGAACTGACTCACTCATAGCTTCACCTCTAAGGCGGCATAAGCAAGATATGGCAGTGTCCCTCATATCCTGAATATTGTCTTTTCCTTGAAAAACATGTAGTAGAATCCATTTAGGTGAAGCGGGTAACAACCACATCCCAATTCCCATAATCACTACTATAGGGATACTAGCTCCATACATATAATGCCAACCAGTAATCGCATCAACCAAATGGCTACCAACTGTATAACCTACATGTGAAACATTCCAAATATAACAAAATATTATAAATTAATAGTAATAGGGTTCGGTCCTCAACACGCAAAAGAAATAAGATTCGGTACAGTGTGTGGTCCCTTGTCCTTGTTGTATAACTATGTATGTATGTTAATGACTGTCTGGAATGGTTATACTGTGTATGTATGTATATTAAAGCCAAAATCATATTGGATTGCACCCTAGTTTTTCCTAACTCAGATCCAAATCTCCACCCCCACCCCCTAAAAAAATATTCTAAGTAACACATCCCAAAAGTAGGAAAGAAACCATTCTGGATCAATTCTTGCTTCGTAGACTGTTCATCAAAATTCAAGCTACTATTAGAACTCTCAGAGAAAATTTGTGCATATATATGCAGTATATATACTGCTCTGCATATATATGCATATATATACCAGTATAGGGAGGACGAATTCTCCAGATGAGTCCACTTAAGCCCAAACTGCTCTGGTATGAATAGAAATTGGATTTTTCTTTAGCATATTACTAGTTTATCTCGTCGTGGGAACATATCTACACCGCTCCAACAATACTTATCGCTCTTGTTGCCCCACCCATTGATGATCATATTAACTTGGATGTTGATAATTCAAATGAAGGTGATGATGTTTTAAATGAAGAGGGCACTAAGGCCACACAGTCTAATGATTACCTTTTCAATGGGATTTAGGATTATATTTTACTATGTTTTGGTGACTTATAATGGTGTATTTTTATTGTTAGTTACTGAGGACACTTTGGTCTTCTATATCTCTTGTGGATTTCCAATTACATTTTGGAGTTTGTATTTTGGACATATTGGATTAGATGTGTATATATATATATATATATATATATATATATATATATGTTTCTTGTTCTTACTCTACTCTCTAATGTATGTTGATTTAGATCATTTGTGGATTATTGTTAAATCATTTATGTTGATCTATATCATTTTTTATTAGATATTTTACCATGCTCATCTCATGCAATACCCCATGTGCTCCATGTTTTTATCAGTAGTTATGACATTTCAGATTATATCTTGCATCTCTGTCTCTTTTGTGTTGAGATTGTTGTGATTCTTTTCTTACCATGTTATATATGTTGTACATGTCATCTATGTTGACTTTTTACCTTGTTTTGACTATTCTGGGTTGAAAAGGGGGTAAAAAATATAAGATAAAGGGTGACATTTATTGATTGGGGAGAAACCATTTGGGAAACACTTCTTAGTATACATTATAAAGGTGGGGGAATTATTTTAAATTAAGGGGCAGTATTGTTATTGTGTTCATATATATATATATATATATATATAAAAATTAGGGGGAGTTTATTGTTCATATTTCCCATGCTCATTAATATTGATATTTGTTTATGGATCGTTACCGACCAGGAGAATGTCTTCTCATATTATCTTACATGCGTGATCTTTTGGTGTTTTCATATATTTTGTATGCATTGACATAATTGATACAGACGCGACCCAGATTCAGGCTTGATTTGTTGTTTGTGTCAATATTTTGGACTTATATGATGTTATCGTTTTCATATACTCTATATCGGCTTATGTGAAGTTGTACGGTTATCTGGATTTAGTTAATTTTGTAGAATACACTTCTAAACTAAATATAAATTGTCCAAATGTAGATATATTCCAATTTTAAATATTCTTTACTAATTTCTAAGTGAGCACGCACAATTATCATGTAAGTCAGAGGCAAACACCAAATTAAACTAAAGTTATGATTTATGCCAAATTGTATCTTTTTAACCTACACATGCATCTAGGTGATTTTGCGAGATAAAATAAACAATCACAACCACAACACGCCGATGTACGAGGAAAATCCTAATGGTAAAAACCTTGGACGGTTGGGCCTAAACAAATCCACTACAAATACGGTTTTACAAAGAGACTCAAAATACTTATAGACTTGACTCACTAAGACTTGTTGATGGCGTCTCCTCTACCTCCGTTTGTAGTACGCAAAGCTCTAACACGTTTTACAACACATCTCGTGTCTCGATATCCACCGAAACCCAAAATCGTCTCCAATCAAAAAGCATGCAGAGTTCCACCGCATACATTCATGATGAAAGCAATGTAGATTGTATGGTGTTTTTATTCTTTAATTTGATCAATCAAAATGATATGTGTTGGAGAGAATTTTCCAAAAGAATATGATAACTATTTTTCTTCAAAGTGCAAGTCATTTTTTCAACAGTTATTTCCGTCCATATTAAAGAGAGAAGATAAGTGGTGGACTAAAACAGTTCCTGAAAAATAACTGCCGAATATTTTAAAAAAATTCAAAACTGGAGCAGGTCGTTCGAACGCTTCTAACGATATTTCAGAACGTTTTGCAAAGGAAGTCGTTGGAAGTTCGTTTGAACAGGTTTGTTTGAATGACATTTCTAACGAAACTTCTAACGAGATTTCAGAAGGTTTTACGAAGAAGTTCGTTAGTAAAATTGTTCAGACAGGTTCATTCAAACCAGGTCGTTCGAACGACCTGGGCAGATTTTCGACGAAATTTTATATTTTAAAATGACTAAATTGAATTGAAAATATTGAACAAAATCATTTTAATTAAAATTAAGTTTGTCTCCAAAACATAAGAGTAATCAAGTCATATACCTTTTAGGAAAAGAGCATTCGGAATTGATTTGATGAGGTGAGTAAGACCGGATGCCTAAATTCTTCACTGTTGTAGTTGAACGACACACAATGATCCAAAATGTTTTGTCGAACGAAATTTAGCCAATACTACGAATGACCCAATTGGAAATTAGTCCTTACAAATCTCCCCCTTTGGCTATTCTGGGATAAAATATAATATATAAAATAAAAACTGACAGTGAATTTGCTAAGCCAAGTCGTCAAGCCGATCCTAAGGCCCATCCCAAAAACCTAAAAAAAGGGACAGACATACTCGACTGACTACTAAGATGCATTGTTTAAAGTAGGCGATATATTTGCAATAAAATCCCTACACACATGAAACAACAAAGACATAAAACGCATGGGGAAATAGAGAGATTAAGAAACATAAAATTTTAGGCTTTCCCTTTTTGTCCGGAAAAGACAAAGGGATAGAACAAAACCTGCAATGTTAATGAATATATCAAGAATTAAAGAGGAACAATGAAACGGCAAATAGACGCACGATAAAATTCATAACATAAATAGGTAAAGGAAATCATCCATACAAGCAATATAGCATAAGGAGAAATGAGCAATGATTAACATTAAAGCGTGAAATCCAAGATGTTCTATTATATAGGCACCAATATCCAAACAAAGGAAATGAGAAAGGAAAATACAACTATTTGGTACAGATGAGGAGAATAAATGACGAAAATAAAGTCCGCTCTCTCACAAGTACATAAGCAAAATAGAACAAGAAATAAATAACATCAAGGAGCTGGAGCATCATGTGAAGTGTCATGGGGAACGGATCCGGTACCGGAAGAGCCCGCACCACGACACATCTCAATATGGAGAATCTTCGCAAGCTGCTCAATGAGATTAGAGTCTCTTCGAGCTTGTGCCTCATCTCGACATGATTGTGCCTCCTCATGACGAGGTTGAGCTTCCTCGGCTCTCTCATGGTCCCTCCTCATAGTGATTAAAATCTCCTACAAAAGAGCCCTATCTTGGAGATGTTCCTCCTGAAGCTCCTCAACCTGTGAATGAACAAACTTAATATCCTTCTACTAAAAAGGTGGGTGAGAACGAGAAGAAGAAGGTATAAGTGGAGTTGGATTGGATGACGTGGCAGAATGAGATGACGCGGATTGAGAAGGAGTGGGATGAGGGATATCACGAGGAAGGTGACCGCGGGAGAAACCAACAGAGGAGATATTAATTTTTTAAAAATGAGTCATCGTCCGAGGGAAGGACTGGATAACCAACCTTAAGGCAATGTCTAGTAATAACGATGGAAAAAGGTAAGGCGTGTCAAATGGGACCCATGGGATTGACCTTAACGGCCTTAAGAACACTCAAGATGAAGTGTGGAAGGTCAATAGCGGATTTAATGCTAATGGCAAACATTAAGTCCACGTAGGCCCTTGTAATTTGAGTGGCGTTGACACGAGGAAGGAGGCAGGCACAAACAATCCAATTAAGGATCATAAAATCTAGATGTAGATGTTTATGATAAATGGTGATAGTACCGGCCTCAAAAATTCGACACATGGTATTCATGATGAGGCGTTACTGAGGACGAGAGTCACTAGGCCAAGGAAAAGTGGGATTGTTGACACGAGGCAAACCTATAAGACGCACAATGGATTCGGGTGTAATAGTGATTTCCTTATCGCAGGCAACTGAGAAAAGTCTAGCCTCTAGATCACGCATCCCAAAAAATTATTCCCTAATGAGGTCGGGATAAATAGGGCCGGTAAGGTTGAAAAGGGGATCCCAGCCTAAGTTAGTAATCCAAGTGGAGACTATAGTGCCAGAGAGGGAGGAGAGATTGACTATTTTTTTATGGACATATGCACGAGTAGCAAATCCGTGTGTGTGGTACAAGGTGTGATTCTCAAGGGTTCACCAGCGTAGTCGAAGGTTTAGAATTGTTGCATCTTCATCTAAGGACGATGATCATTCCTCATCGGATAAACCAATTTGACGATTGCGTCTACCCCGGGCCATAGGGACTAAGAGACATATAAACTACAACCTACCCGATAAAAGTCCAACAAACCACCAAACACCAATAACACAACCAAAACCAACAAAATCCCAAACTCCATTAGCAGCAAGATATATATATATAGAGAGAGAGAGAGACTGCAGAGAGAAAAAAAATTAAGTGTAATGCCATGAAATTATTGACAAAAATTTAAACTATGATAAAATGATAATATAATTTCATGATACTAACACTTAACTGGGGACAAAAAAAATTATACGATGAAAATATTTATAGAGTATAGCCCCAATACAATAGAGTGTGAGTATATGAAATGGGTAGTAAAAAAAGTTTGAAGCTTTGACTAGAACCCAAATCATGTAACTCTCAACCCTAAGGAAATGAAATGGAAGAAAGAAAAAATATACCTGAAATGATATAACTCAAATCGTGTAGAAATGGAGAGATATAAATAGCTGGTGATGTAGGAAATGATATAATGGAGGAAAGTGAGTAAATGGGTATAGAGTTTTGAGGAAATGGAGAATAAGGGATAGTGGGGAAATAGGGTTAGGGAGAATAGGAAAGTTGGAAATGTGGGAAGAAGGGAAGAAATCGTGGAAGTGGAAGATTTAAGAGAGAGAAAGAAGTAGGGAGTTAACAAAAACGAAGTGGGAAAAATCACTACACCAAAAACACAAATTTGGCACACCCTGATATTAAAAATCTGGCACAGTTTAAAACTGTGCCAAATTTTGGCACGGTTTAATAACAATCTGGCACACTTTAAAATAGTGCCAAAATTTGGCACTGTTTTAAAGTGTGCCAAAATTGAGTACACTTACTAAAATATAAAAGACCTAAAAAAAACATTAGACAAGATTTCTTTTCATTCCCTCTCAATCCCGTCTCTCTTTCATCTCATTGGCACTCTCGCCTCTCTCTCTCTCTCTCTCTCTCTCTCTCTCTCTCTCTCTCTCCGGCCAACTCTCTCTCTCTATATCTCCGACCAGCTTCATTATCTCTCCGGCCAGCTCTTTCTCTCTCTTTCCGGATAGATCTTTCTTCCATACTCTCTCTCGTCGGTAAAAAACCTCCACCGGTAAAAAACCTCCGATCGATTTTGGCCATTAAGACTTCAATCGACCAAAGGTAGCAGCTCAATCGTGTTTGGCCACTGAGAAAAGCTCCGAATCAAGGTAAACTCTGACCAAATCTTTGAAATGTAGTTTTGATATTTTAAACAAATATATGTAACAAGTTACTTTAGCTTTATTCCGATTATTGTGAATTCTTGATTATCATTTTCTGTTATATTGATGAGCAAATGAGATGGGTTTTCGATTTTATATTGAGATTTTGTGATCTGGGCATTTTAGGAACACCTAATTTGGGATATTTTGGTTTAAATTGCTTGATGGGTATATAACTTAATATACAATTTTTATTTTTGATGTAAGATTGAGATTTTGTGATCTGTGTTGTTAGAGAAAGTTTTTTTTTAATGGAAATGTTTGTTGTTGAGATTTTGTATGCGTGTATAATTTTGTGATCAGTGTTGGCTTCCTCGCTGGCATATTGTGCGAGTTTTTGCCCTTGTGGCCCTTCTTATTGGTGCTATTCAAAACTTTATTAGCTATGGTTGGGTATGGCTCAGCTTTACCGATCGAGATCCTGTTTTGCCATTATGGGTTGTGAGTCTCTCTTTCCTTTTCTCATTATTTTTGTTAGATTATAAGATTATTTCATGTTTTGGGTATGTCTTGAATAATTTTCATGTTTATATTATAAGCTTATTTCATTGTGGGATGTGAGATCCTATTTTTCCCAACGTGTTTCTCTCTAGTGGTAAAAAAGAGTTAAGAAATCATCACTCTTTAATTCAATCCATTTTCAGCTTTTTGTGATTTGTGGAAACTTCAACTTTGAGTGACCAGACTTGAGCTTTAAAATCATTGCATAGTCATTCGTATAGGTGACCATATATGGATCAATTGATTGAACCTTCTCATTATTAATGGGAATTAATGTCACAAATTGAGTCATGATGCATTCTGAATGAAGATTATTAATGGTTTATATTGTTACAGGAAAATATTTTCTCTATAACGGAAGTTGTATATTTTTCTCATATTTTGGATACATAACTTTCATTCTAGTGTCCTCCGCACAATTCCCACATTTTAAGTCATGATGCATTCCGATTGAAGATAATTAATGCTTTATATTGTGACAATTTAACAGAAGTATTGTAATTTAACAGTTGTTGAACGTTTTGCTATTCCGAGATTCATTTACTCCTACATCCCTACTTCATTCATACACCTTTTGACAGTTATGCTTGGCTCTATTTTTTTTGTCTTGGTTGATATGTATTGTATGGTTGCATTAGTTGGATTTTTGTCCCAATAATGGTGAAGGTGAGCAAGGTATTTGCGAATTGCCCAGGCGTCGGTTTTAACTTTTTGGTGACTTTTTAGGCATTTGGGACAATTTTGCGCATTCATTTGGTTTTCAATCGCTTGGTCAAGGATATTCCTTGATGGAACTGGGTAAAATCAATCAAGTAAGAGTTGATCACTACAACATTTGTTTTTTTATTCTATAGTAGGTCCTATTATGGGTTGATTAAAAGAAACGATGAATAACTGTCATCTAAAAAGGCAAGAAAGCCCTCACTTGAGAAATCTAATGGTTGATGGTTAAAAAAGTAGTTTTTTCATTTGAAACAGTTGGTATCATTTATACACTGTAATAATATTTAACAATCAATGATAGAATTAATGAATCTTATTTACATTAACGAAATACTAAAAGACATTTTATGGAAAATACGACTTAAGAATGCATTGTACTCTCCGTAAAATCCCTATATTGGTTCACTGTCATAAATAATAAGACATTAAGAGTATTTGTACTAAAAATACGATTTCTTATTTTTGTAGCTTTATGAAAGTTGAAAACTTTGGTTCCCATTCATATTCGGTATATTGTGTACTCCTTTTTGAATTTGATGTTTGTTATTATGCTTTTCAACTTCTAATTATAAGTTTTGGAAAACAGCTAGTATTCCAGATTGCTAGTGGTGGTCTTACAATGAAAGGTGGTGGTCAGCTAGTATTCCAGATCGCTAGTGAGGTTTTCGTCTGATGACTGGAAAAGAAATGTGGAAACCATAGTGTAATGGTCACCCTACGCAAGTGAAGATGAACTTCTTCAACAGGTAATGTTTTGCTTTTTTAACTCTCAATGGAAGTTCTTGGATCATAATTGATGTCAAATTGCACTAGATTTAATGACCATTTTATCATTTTACTAGTGAAGTTAGCCTTTTTCAAGACTTACTTTAGTGGGTGAAGTGAGGACGACTATTGCGTATTTATTAAAATAGTTCTTCGAATTCATGAATGATGTGACTAGGGCCAAGTAAAACTTCTCTATAGGCATATAACATATATCATGTTCAGGGAGAGTGTGATTGAAGTAACACACTGGCTTCTTCTCTCATTATTCCGATTGAAATGATACCCTTGATAGGTTTCCCCAATCTTCTTTAATGTGGATGGAATCACCTTGCAATAATATCACAAACCTTGGCCCGTACCTATCTTACAAACAACTATATAGCTGTTATACATACTGCTTATATATATATAACAGCTATATAGTTGTTATAGCTGTTATATATATGGAGCTATATATATATATATATATATATATATATATATATATATATATATATCACTACACCAAAAGACTTATTTTGTAATGGATTTATTTTTCTATTTGTAACGGATTTTATTCATTAAAAATTTGTAATGGTTAAGAAATGTTACAAATCAAGTATAACCGTTGGAATATATGAATAATAGTTGGAATATATCATTAAAAAGGAACAAAAAACTAAAAAAAAGTCGGGTGGGATTTATTCCCCCCAATCCCCAAACCTTTCCCCCCAATACCTGTCCCACTCCCTCTCTGTCTCTCTTCACCGACCTATGTCCCCGGTGCTGATGGCATCCAAGATCCTTGACAAGGAGCCTAATCACGTTATGGTTGACGATTGTGATCTCGATTCCAGCGTTGTGGTGGTGTGAGACTTGCACGGGCAGATGCATGATGTTTTATTTCTTTTAAGGGATGTTGGTTTTCGGCGGAAGATAGGTTCTTTATGTTTAATGGTGATTATGTTGATAGAGGTTCTTGGGGCCTTGAGACCTTCCTTCTCTTGTTGGCTTGGAAGGTATAATATTTTAATTAAATTATCATCTTCTACTTAAAAAAATCGAAATAAGATGGAACTGTGATAACAGCTTTGCTGATGTATGGCCTTCTACTTACGCCTTTGATGGATTTTTATCCGCTCTATCTCCATTTCAGGTATTTAAATACTAATTTGAAATGTTGTTGCCGTTGAGAGATTAATTCATTCTTGTGTAATTACCATAAGCTTGGTGTTCAACGTTGCAGCTTTTGCATAGTAATAATCGTCAGTTTATGACATCACAAGCTGATGAAGAGGCTCATCAGTTATTATATTTGCAATAACACTTGGGCAACATAATATCATTGTTGTCTGACTCCATTGAAGAAGGGGAGGGCGAACATTCTATGGTTAGTCAAAATCAATGTTGAACAAACATTTATATCCACCTCATAAATTTTGATAGGTTCTAAAGAAATGGCACTCATGACTTATTGAAAATAATGATAAATAAAAGGAAATGTCACATTTCAAAAAACTATTCTTTCATTCCATTTTCACATCATTTATCTAATGCATTTCCATTTTTTCTCATTAAACATCTCTATTGATTTTAAGGTTGGGGGTATCATAGAAATAATTTTCTGTCATTCTACTGTCTAGAGCTCATGTTTTCTTACTATTGCCAAGAAAATTGCATCTAATGTAAAAATCTGCATATGATTTCTAACTTGCAAGTTAAAGCATATAGACTCTTTCTTAATCTTTTGAAATATTTGGCAATAGGGACATGTTGTATACAGTAAGAGAGTTCACAAATACTAAATTTAAATGCGGTAAATCCTTATAGCTTCGTGCTGATTTAGAATACGTACCATTTCGGATCTGGACAACCAAGTTTCTATAGTCTTAGTTTTTTTCTAACATACTATCATAATTGTCTTCATGTATCAACATTGTTTAACACTTTTCATCCATTCAGTTTTTTTCTTGTAAACAACTGCATTTTGTACAACTAATAACAGAGTAACAGTCATGACTCTACTGGTTAGGGGAACAAAATAAAAGCTCTTATCAGGAAAGGGAAAAGAATGGGGGGGGGGGGGAGGAAGCTTCCATAAACAAGAGACTTCAGAAGAAAAATAGTATAGTTCCAACTACACCATCCAAATGAAAACGACCCAAAATGAAGTCTGTTAGCGAAAGTGATGTGTTTTATTTCACTTGTATGAACTTAAAGAGACTGTGTTGTTTTCAGTGTATGTGCTTTGATCATGATTTTATTTATCTGGGGTTCTTGTTTAAGTTTTTTATTTTTTTAATGCCTTGTTTGTTGGTTCTGTAAGCTTGTATATTTTGCATTGCTCCAGTAACGATGGTAACTGATACTAGCATCCTTTACTAGTGCATTATATTTCTCCAAATTTGATAAGTAAACCTTTCCTTTTATTTGACTAGTTATTGTAACATTTTCTAAGGTGTACATCGCTTTAGAACACATAGATGGGGGAAAGTAGGTTATGTTGGAATAATTGGATATTGGGGTACTAATTCCATATATTGGTTTCAAGAAAATATAGTTGTTAAGTTAATATAGTTTGATTTGACTTTGTTATTAGTATGATATTTTATAATGATATACATTTATAAGTAGAGAAAGATAAATGGCATTTGTTATGTTATCTATTAATCATATTGATGTATTTTCTGCATAAGATATTGTTAATGGTTTTGTCATACTTTTGGCATCTGCAGAAGACACGACACTTGATATTCTTGATGCTTCAAACGAGCTTACTATTTTCCTGGCCAAGGAAGTCATCGATGATGTGTTAGCCCTACTGAATTTAGACGAAATCAGAAGCAGATTGCTCCCAAATTGCAGTGGGTGTGAGACTATGAATATGGGTTGGTCACTCATTGCTACACGCTACACTGGTGAGAGGATATTGTGGTGTTGGGGAGGTGGAATAGGTTTTACATTTACTGCTTTTTTCGTTCTAATTTTTAGAAATAATATTTAATGGATGATTTAATTTCCCCCTGTTGTCTCACTTTTCTTAACTCGCTAAGTTGAATTCAAATGGTTGCACATTAGTCCTTACAAAAACAAAGAAAAGAAATGTTAAATTTCTAAAGACATTGTAGATATGGATATTCTAACCAAAAGTATGATAATTCTTTTAAGTATATCTTCTAGTTTGTTTTTCAAGTGTTCCTTCAATTTTCTAAAATAAATTGTCGCTTGTTATTCCGTTTGAATTGCTTTTTTTTGTGGAATAATTCTTAACATCTCATCATTTCAATTGGGATAGAATTACTTAGCTTCATGACTTATTATTATTATTATTATTATTATTATTATTATTATTATTATTATTATTATTATTATTATATGAGCTAATAATTAAGAAAATTCTAACAATGACATTCCCCCAGCTTTGACATCTTAACTTTCTTCTTGTACAGAACTTATGACTCCTAGGGTTCTAATATCTTGATTGTAAATTTGTCCATTTATGAGATGTTAAATACCAAC
Organism: Sambucus nigra; assembly: GCA_949130495.1. Taxonomy (NCBI): domain Eukaryota; kingdom Viridiplantae; phylum Streptophyta; class Magnoliopsida; order Dipsacales; family Adoxaceae; genus Sambucus; species Sambucus nigra. Next base: position 538,449,272 of record OX422215.1, on the reverse strand, counting down.
TCTGCTCAAACTCGCCACTATGTAATATAATTTACAAGATTTCAAACAACCAGTATGAAACTGGTGTTTTTTTTAGGACCGTTTGACTTACACAACCTGTTCGGCACTAGCAAGAGACATGTCGATGTGCAATTTTGGACCTCAGATTTGCTTCTAAGTTCCAGTTGTTTATGCTTTATAGTTTTTATTGTATATTTTATACTATAGATATAATTAATGTTAATGATTATATATTTAGGCCTCGGTCCAGGTGTGATTGGTCTTGAAAAGGTGTACCCAAGCTCGGCCTTATTTTTATCAACCTAAAAAAGAAAAATTAAAGTTTGATATATAGGACTACATAATTAGACCATACCCAATGAATTAGTAGCATGGACCATTCGGGCGGAGAGTCCTCAACCAGTCGGCCAATATGTCCACCCCTATTTTCCCTATTGCATCTCCTACAAAAAGTGCAGATGGATTTCCATTTGATCACTTCTTCAGAGTCTCATTTTGCATCTTGTTGTTTCTTGTCTTAGGAGTCATCCTCCTTACACTTCAATGGATACGGCTATACAAGTTCAAGTTCAAATGGCTCGAGGCCTAAGGCGTTCCTGTCAAGTTGTTCCGCATACAAGTTCAAATGGCTCACACTATAAGTTGATTCCAATTAACAAGTTCTAATCCGAATGAGGTGAGGGTTTACTTTTAGTGTTTTACTTTATTATTTTGATCTCTCTTATCTATTTCTCTAATTCTATTTATTTTCTATAGAAACTAAATAGGTTTTGTAGGCATGTTTTTTTGTTGATGTTATTATGTACCTACATACTTTATTGTCTGAACAGTAAAATAGAATATAGAGAAATATCGCGTAGTCTCGGGTCTCCCCATTTGAGAATATGACGATAATTTCAAAATACGTAGATTAGGCTTAAAAACAAGTCGTTTGAAGGTTAAAACCCAAACCAGCCCCCAAACATCCCCGTAGGAGGCACGAACACCTCGCACGGGATCAATGTAACTTGTAGGAATTGACCGCGTAGTCCCGGGTCTCCCGGTTTGAGAATATGATGATAATTTGCAAAAATCAACACTTAGACTTAAAAACAAGCCATTAAAGGGTTAAAACCCAAACCAGCCCCCAAACGTCCCCGTAGGAGGCACGAACACCTCGCACGGGACCAATGTAACTTGTAGGAACTGACCGCGTAGTTCTGGGTCTCTCGGTTTGAGAATATGACGATAATTTGTAAAAATTAACACTTAGACTTAAAAACAGACCGTTAAAGGGTGAAAACCTAAACTAGCTCCCAAACGGACCCATAAGAGGCACGAACACCTCGCACGGGACCAATGTAACTTGTAGGAACTGATAAGGTAGTCTCGGGTCTTCAGTTTGTGAATATGATGATAATTTGCAAAAATAAACACTTAGACTTAAAAACAAGCCTTTAAAGGGTGAAAACCCAAACCAGCCCCCAAACGACCCCGTAAGAGGCACGAACACCTCGCACAGGACCAATATAACTTGTACAAACTGATCGCGTAGTCCCGGGTCTCCCGATTTGAGAATATGAAGATAATTTACAAAAATCAACACTTATAGACTTAAAAACAAGCCGTTAAAGGGTGAAAATCCAAACCAGGCCCTAAACGCCGTACAAGGCACGAACACCTCGCATGTAACTTGTAGGAACTTACCGTGTAGTCCCGGGTCTCCCGATTTGAGAATATGACGATAGTTTGCAAAAATCACACTTAGACCTAAAAATAAGCCGTTAAAGGGTGAAAATCGAAACCAACCCCCAAATGACCCCATAAGAAGCACGAACACCTCACACTGGACCAATGTAACTTGTAGGAACTGACCGCATAGTCCCGGGTCTCCCGATTTGTGAATATGATGATAATTTGCAAAAATCAACACTTAAACTTAAAAATAAGTCGTTAAAGGGTGAAAACCCAAACCAACCCCCAAACGACCCCGTAAGAGGCACGAACACCTCGTACGGGACCAATGTAACTTGTAGGAACTGATTGCGTAGTCCCGGGTCTCTCGGTTTGAGAATATGACAATAATTTACAAAAAATCAACACTTAGACTTAAAAACAAGCCGTTAAAGGTTGAAAACCCAAACCACCCCGTAGGAGGCACGGACACCTCGCACGGGACCAATGTAACTTATTGGAACTGACCGTGTAGTCTCGGGTCTCCCAGTTTGAGAATATGATGATAATTTGCAAAAATCACACTTAGACTTAAAAACAAACCATTAAAGGGCGAAAACCCAAACCAACCCCCAAACGACCCCGTAGGAGGCACGAACACCTCGCAAGGGACCAATGTAACTTGTAGGAACTGACCGCGTAGTCCCAGGTCTCCCAATTTGATAATGTGATGATAATTGCAAAAATCAGACTTAGACTTAAAAATAAGCCATTAAAGGGTGAAAACCCAAACCAGCCCCCAAATGACCCCGTAGGAGGCACGAACACCTCGCACGGGACCAATGCAACTTGTAGGAACTGATCGCATAGTCCCGGGTCTCCCGGTTTGTGAATATGATGATAATTTGCAAAAATCAACACTTAAACTTAAAAACAAGCGGTTAAAGGGTGAAAATCAAAACTAGCCCCCAAATGACCCCGTAGGTGGCACGAACACCTCGCACAGGACCAATGTAACTTGTAGGAACTGACCGCATAGTCCCGAGTCTCCCGATTTGTGAATATGATGATAATTTGCAAAAATCAACACTTAGACTCAAAAATAAATCGTTAAAGGGTTAAAACCCAAACCAGCCCCCAAAGGACCCCCTAAGAGGCACGAACACCTCGCACGGGACAAATGTAACTTTTAGGAACTCACCGCATAGTCCCAAGTCTCCCGATTTGAGAATATGATGATAATTTGCAAAAATCAACATTTAAACATAAAAACAAGCAGTTAAAGGGTGGAAATCCAAACCAACCCCCAAACGACCCCGTAAGAGGCACGAACACCTCTCACGGGACCAATGTAACTTGTAGGAAATGACCGCGTAGTCCCGGGTCTCCCGGTTTGAGAATATGACGATAATTTGCAAAAATTAACACTTAGACTTAAAAGCAAGTCGTTAAAGGGTGAAAACCCAAACCACCTCGTAGGAGGCACGAACACCTCGCACGGGACCAATGTAACTTGTTGGAACTGATCGCGTAGTCCCGGGTCTCCCGGTTTGAGAATATGACGATAATTTGCAAAAATCACACTTAGACTTAAAAACAAGTTGTTAAAGGGTGAAAACCCAAACCAACCCCCAAACGACCCCGTAAGAGGCACGAACACCTCGTACGGGACCAATGTAACTTGTAAGAACTTATCACATAGTCCCGGATCTCCCGGTTTGAGAATATGACGATAATTTGTAAAAATCAACACTTAAACTTAAAAATAAGTCGTTAAAGGTTGAAAACCTAAACCAACCCCCAAACAAACCCGTAAGAGGCACGAACACCTCGCACGGGACCAATGTAACTTGTAGGAACTGACCACGTAGTCCTGGGTCTCCCAATTTGTGAATATGACGATAATTTGCAAAAATCAACACTTAAACTTAAAAACAAGCCGTTAAAGGGTGAAAACCCAAACCTGCCCCAAACGACCCCGTAGGAGGCACGAACATCTCGCACGGGACCAATGTAACTTGTAGGAACTGACCGCATAGTCTCGGGTCTCCCGGTTTGAGAATATGACGATAATTTCCACTCCTATATGTAATTTTTTAGTTTGAATAAAAAAAAATTTGTAAATTATTGGGTTACTAATATCGTATCTTTTTTGTATTCTATTTTTTTTGCAGGATAACAGTTCATCGTTGGCATTTATTCACGCGGAACACACAGATAACTCAATGGTTTACAACAAGGGGTTTATTCATGATTTCATTTTTTTGTGTTATGGCCGTACGGGCTTTTGTAAGTTAATTGTTATATTTTGTGGCCGTGTGAGCTTTATGTTAGGCAGGTTTTGTATTAGCAGGTTTTGGAATATCCAGAAAATAGAGGAAACTCTGCCCAATTTTTTTTTAGCCTGTGAACAATTAAAGACTTGTAATAATTTGAAGTTTGTATGTACACTAGTTTATCAACAACGTGCAATATTTTTAATTTATGAATTTTTGTACTTTCAAATAATTAATTTTTTTTTCTTTTTATATAAAAATTTGGCATAGTTCAAAACCGTGGCAAAAGTGTATCATATTTTGGCACGGTTTTGAACTGTGCCAAATTTTTTTAAACTGTGCTGAATCTGGCACAGTTAAACACTGTGCCAAAAGTGTGCCAGAAATATCAAATTCTGGCTCGATTTAAAAGTGTGCCAGAAGTGTTCCTGTTTGGCCAAATCTGGCACACTTTTGAGCCATGCCAGAAAAAAATGGCCATTTTGGAACACCTGATTCTGGCACAGTTCAAAACCGTACCAGATTTGATCTGTCATAGTTTTAAACCATGCCAGATTCCTATTTTTGGTGTAGTGAATATGGAGAAAACTGCCCAAATAAAACGCAGGTCGTTCGAACGAAGATAAAAATCTCGTTCGAACGACTATGTTCGAATGAAAATCAGGATATATCCAACGAGAATGCAGAAAGGAAATAATGAAAAGACATTGGAAATATCGTTCAAACGACTTCGTTCGAACGACATTCGAATGAATATCGAACGATAAAGCAGAAGATTTGGGGCAAAAGTCATCAGAAAACTCGTTCGAACGACAATTCTTACGAAAAAATAGACTTTTGAAAACTTCCAAAAACACAAAAACAAATGTAAAAATACATAGTATAAGGCCTGAATAGGTTATAAACTCATTAGAAAAGAATTTTCAATTATCCTAGGTAGCGAAGACATTTCTAAACCATGTGAGCGAGAATGTAGGGGTTTGAACAATGTGAGTGAGAGCATTATATAAGACAACACACAAGTGAAAAATTCCAAACAATATATTAACATAATATACACTCACATATGCCTTGTGATAATAAAAGAAATACGGTTGAACACTATCCACAAAAACAAAATGCATGGAATATTTATGATTCTCATGTCAATAGTGTCATAAAAAGAAAAGCAATATAGATTAATTGTGCAAAACCATTGATCTTCAACCTATGTCTCCCATCAATATCAAGTATGCTCTTGAATTCTTTCTTTTTAAAAGAGAAAATATGCTTTCATCAATATTAAACATTGGCCTTCGCTAACTTTTTGAAGCCACAATTTTTATAGGCTTTTTCTTTTTGCAAATGGAGGCTATTCACGCAAAAACATTTTGTTTTTCACAGCCTGTGTCCATTGTTAAACACAACTTAACTGGATGAATATTATTTTCATTTTTCCCAATCCGAGAAATGGTTTTACATGCACAAGATCGATTGCTTATAAAATGAGGTGACAAAATTGATAAGACAACACCACACTTCACCTAGCGTATGTCAAGTGGCGTAGATATCCACACGATTTCATGAAAAGTGTGTGCAGAAAAGCAATATTATGAGGCAATCATAGAGAAATATATCATAAACAAGCATCAATGCGCACAAGTGAGACGAAGTCCAGATTAGCAACTCGTCCAAAGCCACGTGGACATAGAATGAGATAGAGATGTGAAAACATCATACACACTACCTATATGGACAAATGTTTTATAAAGGCCTTTCTACTACAAACAAAATGAGTTTTTTTATAGAGTATATGTACCAAAAATAATCTAGTTCATAGGTAAAGAGATAGACATGAGGCTCAATCTAAACTAGATGGACGACTCTAAACTCAATCAATGGACCAAACCCCAATGGAATTCCTAAGGTTTTCAAACCTAAGGGCATCTAGAGGTTTTGTAAATATGTCGGCCAACTGATGATCGGTGCCTACAAAGCGCAATGAAATGACTTTTTCTTCAATTAATTCTCGAATAAAGTGTTCTCGAATCCTAATGTGCTTTGTTCTAGAATGTTGGATAGGATTACGAGAAATGTGAATTACACTCGTATTATCACAATAAATAGTCATAGTGCCTTGTGGAATACCATAATCCTCCAACATCTACTTCATCCAAATGAGTTGAGTGCAATAACTCTCGGTGGCTATGTATTCAGCCTCCGCCGTAGACAAAGAAGTGGAATTTTTCTTCTTGCTCATCCGTGAGACAAGTGCACTACCAAAATGGAAACAACCGCCAAATGTACTTTTGCATCCATCAACATCTCATGCCCAATCGGCATCCGAATATGCTGATAAATAATCATTGGTGTCAAAGGAGTACCAAATCCCAAAAGACAGGGTCCCACTAATATATTTGATAATACGTCTAATGGCAAGTAAATGAGACTCTTTTGGGGCGGCTTGATATCAGTCACAAACTCCTACAGTAAAGTAAATATCTGGACGACTAGCGATTAAGTAGAGTAAACTGCATAGCATACTCCTAAAAAGAGTGTGCTCTAAATCCTTTCCTTCGGTGTCCTTACTAAGGTTGACCGATGAACTCTAGATTAAATTTCTTCACAAGGTCTTTTGCATACTTAGTTTAGGATAAAAATATCCCGCTATCGATTTGACACACTTGAAAACTTAAAAAGAAAGTAAACTCACCGACCATACTCATCTCAAATTCATCTTGCACTTCTTTTGAAAAGAGTTGAGTATGTTTATCACATGTAGATCCAAAAACTATGTTGTCGACATACACTTGGGCAACTAGGATCGCATTCTTATCTCGATGAACAAATCATGCCATATCTACTCCCCCTCTTAAAAAGCCGCGAGAAAGGAGATAAGAAGTGAGTCTCTCATACCAAGCACGAATTGCTTGCTTCAACCCATAAAGAGCTTTCAAAAAGAAGATGTGATTAGGATACTTAGGGTACTCAAATCCTTTAGGTTGTTAATTATAGACTTCCTCCTAAAGAATGTCATTTAAAAATGCACTTTTGACATCCATTTGATACAGTTTGAACTTAAGGTGACATGTTATGTCTAGAAGAAGACGAACCGACTTTAACCTAGCAACTGGAGCAAAAGTCTCATCAAAGTCAACACCTTATATTTGGGTATATCCTTTAGAAACTAACCTAGATTTATTATGAACACTGACACCATTTTCATCCATTTTATTTTTAAAAATCCATTTAGTACCAATGATATTAGTATCACTAGGCCGAGGAACTAATTCTCAAACATCATTTTTCTTAAATTGAAACAATTCTTCTTGCATGGAATTAATTCAATATTCATCTTTTAGAGCTTCTTTGAAATTTTTAGGTTCGATTTTAGAGGTATAACACAAATAAGTTATCTCACTTTTTAATCGTGCCCTAGTCTTGACACCTAATTCGGGATTTCCAATTATTTTGGAGGGGTCGTGACGTTTACGAACCTATGGAGATGGACCATTTGTCTCAATTGTGGAGTTTACTAAGTCATTTTGAGCCTCAATGGTTTCAACACCGGGAGGTTCATCACACTCACAAGAGGAATCTTCCGTATCACTAACGAATGTGGCGGGAGCATCATATTTTATGACTACATTTATAGATTTCGTGACTTTAGAACTCACTAATTTGTAAACTCTAAAAGCTCTACTATTATGAGAATACCCTAGGAAAATACCTTCATCACTCCTCGAGTCAAATTTTCCTAGGAGCTCTCTATCTCCAAGGATGTAACAAGGACTCTCAAAAATTCTAAAATAGGCTAGATTGGGTTTCTTACCGGTCCACAATTCATATGGAGTTTTATTACTGTTAGGACGCAAGTATACCCTATTCACGATGTGAGAAGCGGTGCTAACTGCTTCCGCCCAAAACCTACGAGGCATTTTCCTACCCCGGAGCATAGATCTTGCCATTTCTTAGATCGTTCAATTTTTTCTCTCAACTATACCGTTTTGTTACGGAGTTTGAACGACCAAAAATTCATGTTTAATTCAAATTTCATCACAAATGGCATTCACACTGGATTCCTTAAATTTAGTTCCATTATCATTCCTAAACCGATTTATGGTGACACCACATTGATTTTTAAGGGCTTCACATTTTAACCATTAGAAATTAAACAGAATCATATTTTTCTCTTAGAAATCCTACAATAGAGTATCTTAAAAAATCCTCTAGCATCACTAAGATATATCTCTTTCCTCCTATACTCTCGGTATGAGTGGGACCCATGAGGTCCATGTGTATCAATTCTAAGACACAAGAGGTAGTTATTATGTTCAAATTCTTATGTGGGATCTTAATTTGCTTTCCTAATTGACAAGGCCCGCAAATAGAGGAGGTTGGTTTTCCTAAGGATGGTAAGCCTCAAACTAAGCCTTTTCTCACTAGACGATAAAGATCTGTAAAGTTTACATGACCTAGATGTTGATTCCAAAGATTGGCAGATGAGGTCTTCGCACTATTGCAGACGAAAGAAGACTTTGGAATGCTTCCATAACAATTATCACTAGTCCTCACACCTTGTAAAATAACCTCACCTGATTTATTATAAACAGTGCACTCCGATTGGCTAAACTTAACATCAAGGGTTTCGTTACACAATTGGATAATGCTTATCAAATTAGCTTTGAGTCCATCAACATAAAGAAGATTTTCTAGTTTTGGAAAACCAGAAACTTCAATGGTGCCTCTTCCCATTATTCGAAATTTACTTCCATCGCCAAAGGTGACTTTACCATCTTATAGTTTTCAAGAGTGGTAAAAAGAGATTTATCACTTGTAATATGTGTGAACATCCACTGTCAAAATACCATTGGGAGGTATTTTGAGCCTTAAGTGCGACATGGACAACAAAAGCTTTATTGGTCTTATCTTTCTTAACCCAAACTTGAGTTGTGTTCTTTCCTTTGTTGACTCTAGTCTTTTGGTTGGGATAATTTTCTTGGGCCGTAGAGAACCTAAAAAACTCTTCCATTAAATCTTTGGATGTATTGACTAGATACTCAACTTGATTCTTAAGGCTAGCTAAGGAGCTATAGTGTGGCCTAGAAGTTGTGAAATAAGGATTCTGCCCAAGCTTGTAACAAAAATCTCTAAGGTGACCCCTTTTGTGGCAATAAGTACACACATAGGGTTGATTTGGAGTCACTTTTGTAGATTGCTTAGGTGGACTTCTTTTAGGTAGATTAGGTTTGGGAGGTTTTGTTTTGGTAACAAACTTAGCTACGGGTTCGAATTTAACATTATATGACTCACCAGCTTCATATCCTATACCCTTTCTTTCTTGGTAACCTTTCTCCTTATATCCTAAAACTGGACCTAAAAATCACTTTCCCATTCTTCCTGAATTATCTTCAAGTGTGACTTTGACTTCTTGAGAGGACTCGAGATCTTTCTCAAGATTGAAAACTTTTGCTTCAAATGTTTTTCTAATTTCCAAGGATTCATGAAGATCTTTGTTAACACGAGATAGAGAGTTAGTCAAATCACATTTTTCTTTACCTACCAAGATAAGGTTCTCAGAAAGAGAAATCTTAACCGCCTCGAGTTGACTAACTAAAGCCTCCTTATCCTTTAGGATTTTTAACTCCTTTTCTAAAGTTAACACCTTAAAAGTTAATACTTTATTTACCGTTTGGATACTTATAGACTCGGTGTATAACTCAGAATAGGCGGATTGTAATTCACTTTCATCTACATCACTCTTACTTACTTCTTCATCACTACTTTCTGAGTGAATGGTTACAACCTCAAGATCATGCTCGGAATTGTCAACATTAGGATCTGACTCACTTGAATCTTTAGCATGACTTGCCATAAAGGCAGTGAAATTATTTTTAGAAGGGACAGAATTATCGAAATCCTCAGACTCAATCTCATTATCGCTAACAGTAGCATTATAAACGGCTTTCTCTTTAAGTTTAATGGGGCACACATACGCTCTATGACCGTGTCCCTTACACTTAAAACATCTCTCTGAATCATCCTTTTTAAAGTTATCTCTTTTAGAGTTATCATTTTTAAACTTCTTTTGATCCTAATTGTTAAAACTCCTACTTGCCTTATTTTTTTTTTCAAATTTAGGTTTTTCATATTTTGAGCTTTGCTTTTTAAACTTGAGAAACTTTTTAAATTTTTTAGCAAATAAGGCCATATCATCAATATCCATATAGGACTCTTCAGATTCAAACAATTCTTCTTTCTTAGCTTTTAAGGCTACTCCCTTATCTTTTGTTTTGATATCTTTAGGAAACATGTCTAATTCATATGTTTAGAGATCGCCTACAAGCTCTTAGAGTTTTAAAAAAATTAACTTTCCTAAAGAATTAAGTACCGTGACTTTCGAAATGAAACACCTAGGGAGAGATCTCAAGGAACTTTATTATCGAATAGTATATTTAGAGATTTAATCTTTAGTCGTATATCAATTATATAAGTGAGCACCACCTTCATGTGTTTTTTAAAAAAGTATTTAGTCTCATAACCACCCATAATGGCTTTTAACCACCTCTTTTCATAACTTTTAAAGAAAAAAACATGTCCCATGATTGTTAAAATATAATAAACAACCCAAAAAATACTTGGGATGGGAGCCAGAAAAAACTCTTTACAAGTGGGGTTGTATACTTGTGTTCCCTAGTTTATTAGTAGAAAGAGATGTCATAAAAGGGGGGGAAATTAAAAATAGAGGATGGGTCCAAAGATAACTGAAGAGACAAATATTGGCTGCCAAAATAAGTTGTTGTTGCTAAAACCATTAACTCTATTATCCAAATATTTGAATACTTGATTGATGAATCCTCTTGAATATGTAAAATTTCTATTTTGGATAGTATTGTTAATGAAAAATATTGCAAGACCATAATTGTTATCCCCTTTTACCATTGTAGGGATGAAAATAGATTGATTTGTCCTTTTACTAAGCATGGTACATACTCTTTGAAATCATGGCATTCTTTCTTAACTACACTGAATCCCCCCTCCCCCTAAGGTTTGTTCATCGCACCCAATATATCACCCCATAACCTCAACATTCAGATCAATAATATTAGTATAATTGAAGATTTTATTATTGAAAGTTTTGACAAAAGGAATCAGTTTGGATGTCCAAAATCTACTAGTTAAATATCTGTCACTTGTTGGGAGATGGGAACAAAGCAGTGTTTGGAGCGATTGAGACATAGCCTGCATGCCACCATGGCAAAGAATGGTGTGCAAGGTTTGATGGAATTCTTGCCTTTAACGGAGGGCCTTAGTTATCATATCGATAACTATAATCTAAATAGCCCGATCAACAAGCATTGGTCCCCCCACCACCATCAATTGTGATGTAATATACCTTCTTGCTAATGGGCATGGGTCAATTACTTTTGTGGGCAATATGTTAGCATTTATGGTATTTAATTGAGTTAACAAAATTAGATTTTGGTCACATCTTTCGATATGGTTCGAAGTGGTAACGTGTTCTCCTCCGCGAGGAGTATAACGTGATATACTCACATATGTAAAAACATAAATTAATGAATGAGAAATTATAGCTAAATGTACCCAGTTGGAATATGAAATTTGATTGAGATGTTATGTTAAAGCTCTTGTCCCACATAGGTAGAATGTGAAAAATGGGTGTAGTATACCATAACCCATTTTGGTTTAAAAGCTTGGTGCCCTTGGAGTATCCCAACTCTTTGAAGTAGGGAGGATCTATATGGTCTTAGATTGGCTTCCAAGACTATAAGTGCACGCCGTCATCGCCGTTGGTCAAAGTGTTAACATCTTGGGGTAATTTTATTGAGCTTTTAATTTATTTCTGAGTCCAATTTTTTGGTTAATTTTATGAATTTCCTGGCCCAATTTTTAACTCCGTTTTTTAACAAGTGACTATTGAGATATTTTATTTTTAACGGTTTTATCATAACAGTTGTGACTGTTGGGATATTTTCCAACTATTTTTAACCATCACTTATATATTAAGTGGTTTCGTCATTCATTTTTTACATGGTTTTAAGACATATTTTATGTCTTAAGTCAGTCTCGTTTTTAGTCCATACAAAAAGAGAGTTTTTTATTATTAGTTCTCCAGTGACTTGCAATCTGGAGTGCTTGTATCCTGTGAGACGATTGCCATTAAATCCGTGGAGTACCAGTGCAGGACAAATATCATCTTAGGAATTTTCTATAGCTAAGAAATCATTTTGAATAACATGACATTCCCTTGGCACCATTCTTAAGAGTACTGCTGAAACCCGAGATTTAGGATCGATGACTACAGTCAAAGCAACCACAACCTATTCTTATGGAAATCATATGTGTAGCAGCACAACATTGACAAGAATTCTCCATCAAATCGCTTGTGGTTGTAGAAGCTCTCAATAAATAGAGTGAAATATAAGATTAGATAGATCACCCAATAATATAAGAAATCAAAATTGTATCAATCTCATGCAATAATATTTCCTTCAAGTTCATTTAAAGTGATTGATTGGCTCATTGGCTAGTAAAGAAAGACTTGTAACAATTTAGAGGTGAATTGATGGAATATTCCTCGTCCAAGTCTTAAATATTTATTAAAAGCAAAATTTCTCCCTAGTAGGGTTGGCTAAAGTTGAGTTGTTATCTTTGCAACCCTTGGAGGACCTCTAAAAAAGTCATTCTACCAAAAAATAAGAAAAACAAAATTTAAAAATATAAAAGTTGTTAAGTTATATAAATAATATTGAATAAATACGAAATTAAAAAAAAAACAATATCACTCAACAAACTATTTCAACATGTTTAGAAACTTCTGATAATAAGTTTGGCCATGAGGTCTTCATTCTAAGATTTGTTCACAATAGTACATAATTCCTCAGTTTTTATAGTTTTTCTTTAGAAAAGAAACATAGATATGGATGTGATTTTAAAGAGGTGAAAGAACTTATTTAGTGTAAAAAAATTGAGAAAGGAGGGAGGTGAGATAGAAAGTTAAAATGTTAGGCTCATATCACCTCCATGTAATATCAAAATATTTCGAAAGGATGATGACAAATCTAAGGCCAAAAAAGGGGACTAAATTGAGACCAGGGCATGATTTAAGGACCTTTTTGTATTTTACTCAAATATATATATATATCAATTTTTGCAATATTAATTTAAAGAGCTAATTTGTTAAATAAATAGAAGACAATTATTAGTTCCCTGATGCATTATGGTTATTTAGAACACTATAACAAATTAATGACCCTTATTCTTTTGTTTCAACTTATTATGTCCATTTTTAACATAAATGTATTTAATAAGAAGATGAGTTGATAATATTACTTGTAACAAATTTAACATGCATTGAACTCCAAACTATTCAACCCGAAAAAAAGGTAGAATGGAAGAGAAAATTATAAGACCATAAATTTTACTATATAATATAAAATATTAATGTTATATCTCTTTTTCACCTCGCATATTTATTTTTACTCAACTTCACTTATCACGAGCTTCATTAATTCTTTGTAATTAAGTTTAACCTCTGTAATTTTCATTTTTGATGGTTTGCTCCCAAAATGACTTTTAGCCATGAAAAAAGTGTAGCAAAAAAATTTATAAAATATTGGGTGCCACAATCAATATCACAGAATTATTGGAAACCAAACTTCAAATAACCCTAAATTTAAAATTATCAACTATTAAGACAACATTAGGTTTACTTTATTTTTAAATAAAAGGTATAGGGTTTTTTAGAATATTTTCGTTCTTAATATTAATTAATAGAATTTATTACTAGCACCCAATTTTTTCTAAATTTTCCCATATTCCATTATTGTGAGTGTAGAAATTGTCCTCTCTCTCTCTCTCTCTCTCTCTCTATCTATATATATATATATATATATATATATATATATATATATATAAACACCCGCCCTTTCCCACACCACTCATGGCTTCCCTTGACATTTTTTTCCACCACACAACCCATGGTGTGCCTCAACTCTCCTTTTGAGAACCAGGTTATGAATAACTATAAATAAATAAAATATAATAATTACTCTTGTGCTAAGAAATATTTATAATATGGTAATAGAAGATAATTTTAAATAATGTGATGATATCTACACAAAATTACTAATGCAAGAATGAGAAAAGAGTATTTATAAGCTTGTTAAACTTAGGGATGAAAAAACAAAAAAAAATTATTAAAATTTAGCGTATTAAGAATGATGATTTGATATTCTTAGTCAATGACGAAGAGATTAAAATAAGATAGAAAATGTATTTCACGAGTTTATTAAAGGAAATAATTAAAGAAAATTTTATGCGGATGAAGTTAGGGAGACTAGAGAAAATGCACTTTTTTGTAGATTTAAGCCATCAAAGGATAGGATTTATTTACAAATATGAAAACAAGGAGGGCTTTCTGACCAAGTGATATTTACATTAAGTTTTGAAAAAGTTTAGCGAGGAAATAATGTCTTGGATAGCAAAATTATTAAATTATATTATAATGACTAAAAGGATGTTCGATGAATGGAGACATAATTTTATGATACCTATTTATAAAAATAATGTTGAGGATATATGAAGTTGCCCAAATTATCGTTGTATTAAGTTAATAAGTCGTATAATAAAGCTCTGGGATAGAATGACATAAATTAGATTATTATTGGAAACATTTTTATCTTATAATAAATTTGGATTTATGTCTCGGAGGTTAACAATGGAAGTTGTGAGGAGATAAGTAGAAATGTATAGATAGAAAAATAAGGATCTTCGTATCGTTTTTATAGATATGGACAATGTGTATTATTGAATACCTAAAGATATAATATGGTTAGGTTTAAATAAAAGGTAGTTATTAATAGACATATTGATGTGATCAAGTATATGTATAATGGGTTCATGACTGTAGTATAAATAATAATATGAGAAAGTAATAAATTTTCGGAGACTATAAGTTTACATCAAGGTGCATCCCTATGTCCATATTTATTACCCATGTACTGGGTGAACTGAATGGACCAATATTAGATGAGATGTCACGGTGTATGTTATTTGTAGAAGAGCATATATATGCTCATGTTCCTCCGGCTTGTAAGGATTTATTATTTTGTTTCCAAAATCCATTTTGAATCTTAGTCCAAAAGGTGTCCGTAAAACTTGGCATTCATGATTTAAGACTGGACTTGACCAAAGTTTTATCACGGTAGTTTTCTAGAGTAAGACAGATATCGGGACTTTTAGGGTGAAGGTAAAAGTGACTTAGAGACCTTAAATTTTAACTCATTGGTTCAATATTCTCTTAAATTCAAAAATATTTTAATTTGACTTTATAGTTTTCGAGGTTGCCAAATACATGATGCAATATATTCTTCTTACTTAAAAATTTTAAAATGAATCTTTTGTATTTAAAATTTACTTGGCCATTGGTTAGACAAAAAAATTGAGTTTTATGAAATTTTGCAAAATCGGTAAAATTCGGTTATAGGCGCGACCTTGCTCGTTAGTCCTTCGCATCAGCAAAGCAGCTACTCGCATCAGCGAAGCCTTATCTTCAATGGTTGATATATGTGTAGTACTTCGAATGACATCTCTAGTTTATAGTGGAACCTTGTTCACTGAGTATTTATTGACCTCTTACATCTGAAAAATTTGTCAATTAGCAAATGACCCACAAACATGTTGGGATTTTTATATTTTTTGATATATTTGCATAAGATCTCCTTAGAGATTGTACCAACAATCAATGTTATACAAATAAAACAGATTATTTTTAACCTTTGATGATAAATACTTGAGTTTTATCATCCACTTGACTCTTACTCTTGGATATATAACCTAAGAGTTGTCAATTTTTCCATTAGAGAGAAGACAAGAAGAGAATTACATTGAGAGAAAATATTTCTACTTTTAAGAGAAAAAATATAATTCTTCCTTTGTGTTCTTATAGATTTTTAATTCATTATTGAATTTAGATAATAAGATTCCACTCAAAATAGTTTAGAGAAAACTATTTTCAAAATTATGTTGTTCTTTAGTAGGGTCTTCTTTCAAGCTTGAAAATATTTTAAGAGATTTTTGAGTTTGCCTAAATATTTTATGCACCATCAATCAATACGATATCCTCATACATTCTAGGTGTTATCCCTTGGGTTCTCTTGGTTCTGATTTACTAAGAGCAGATTTCATCTTCAACTTTAAAAGAAGATTTTTCAAAAGGTTCAAATGCGGCATTATTAATAAGGTATGTAACCGAGATGTGGCCAGTGGTCGGAGAGAAATATGTGTTTGATCTTGATACTATAAGGTGGAAAACGTTAGTTGTGAAGGTTGGGTGTCATTGATTCTAAGAGAGGATCAAGTTTGTAAGTTATTTCCCCCTTCTTGTAATATTTTACATATACTAGTGCAAGGTGTGAGTTTGGCCCGAGATTTTCTTTCTGTAAAGGGTTTTTCCTCGTATAAGTCATCATCTCAAGTGTATGATCTACTATTTTGTATTTTAGTTTCTTTATATACTTAATGAACACATATTAACAAAATAATCAATTCAATAATTATATCTTTATTAGTTAGACGTTAGGAATAACATTTGCTTGAATTTGTCTTAAAGGAAAATATTTCTTTTTAATTAGAAATAATATTAATTGGGTAGCTATAATCGAGAGTCGCACTCTCAAATGATATTATTTTAGTGGATGAAACTAATGCTTGATGTAATGATATATAAGTGTGAAGAGAAACCTTAAAAATAAGAGTAAGTAAGACCAAAATAAAATATACAGAGAGGGCATTTTTAGTAATAACATGCGAACAAATAGGGATGTAATGAAGCAGGATTGTCGAGATATATCTAAAAGTGATTGGCTCCGTCCGTTATTTAGGCTTAATCATCCAAAGATATACATAAGTGATGTTACCTATAGAGATTGCACTAAACAGAACAGAATGGGGAAATTTGATTTTGTAGTGTGAAACCCTAAACCCTCCGCGACAACATCACGAGACATGGATAACTTGTAATTTTTTATTCCCATCCAAACAAAGTGTTTCACTAGTTGATCGATTATATCCAAGCTATCATTTTTCTGGGATGGCCCTTAACAAATGCTAAGTGTGCAGATGCACAAAGCCTAATTTCCCAAATGGTATATTTGCTATTAATATAGGTGCCAAAAAAATTGCTTGTATTTATAAGTGTCCCAAAAATATTAATGCTAATATTTTTAAGGGCCAAAAAGAACCACATTTTTTCACAAAAGAAACCCACTATGAAATGATTTGTAAGCTTCTTGTGATATTCGTGATTTTAAAGATGCTACTATTTTTCCCCAAAGTTTTGGAAATTTAAAAAAGTATTTCGTCTTACTTTTATTACACTATTATTTTGGGTTATCATGATATGTATTATTGCGATATTTTTTGTTCGCGTTATTAGAGATAAAGAAAGGACTCATATAGTTCATTTTGTATAGGTCCTTTTATTCTCGGAACCGGCCTTACAATCTTCAATTTATGGTCGAACTTCATATGAGAATTGATGTTCAATAAATCAGTTTTATTTTTTATATTTGGTATTTGATAAATCCAAATCTTTCAACATTTAGTAGTGCAAACACCTAGAACATAAGAACTTAAGGAAATACAAAACAATAAATGATTACCAAACCTCGATAGTCTGAAATCGTTCAGTCCAGTAGATCTTTATCACGGCGATTTGTCTTCGTCTTCAATAACCTTTAATTACAACTCAAACAACGACTCACAATTACAAATTTAATTTTTGTTCATGACTAATTCCAAAACCAAAAATAAGATTATCATAAAATTTCGTCCTTACAACTATTTGTACAAATTTATTTTGGTTATTCTCTTTGACTTTATTTAAGTTTTATGGACTACTGGTTCACTATATCTTGTATATTTTTATCTTCAATAAAAGTGTGCTTCCAATAAAACTAAATAGTTAAAAACTTGATAGGGAGTTTTTAATCACAAAATAAACTTGAAATTATATTATGTCATTGGGAAGTGCATTAAACACCTTGAATTTATGAGGTTTTATGATGTTGTATTTCAAAATAACCCATTAATTGTAACAAAGACCCAAATTTGAAAACTTTAGATTGATGTCTTTGAGTGACACATAAGTTTCACCCACATAATTTAAGGAGATTTTTAAATTAAAAGTACTTACTTTTATCATATATACAAAATCTTTATGATATATTTCAATTTATCCCTACTTTTTTGAACTTAAATACATCATTAATAATGTTTATTAGACTTTAATACTAAATCCTCATTTTTATTAGCTTTGTCGCAATTCTGTTAATGTGCATTAGAGTTAACATTCAAGTTAAAAATGATATAGCTAAAATATAGAAGTATACAATTTTATAAAATAATAAAAGTAAAAAAAATCAACCCCCAATTGGTGGTCATTTCAACGCCGAAATCCCAACTCCTAAAAAGCCCTCCCCATTTTGGGAAATTGAATTTTCCTTATTTGGTTTACCTAATTTGGTGTAAGTTGTGTTGGATTTTCCATGGTCTAGCAGTGATGTTTGTTTAGTGATGGTCTATCGGGGGAGGGGGGAACGGGTGTGCGCTTTGGCGGCTCAAAATGGGGATGGATTTCTCAGAGATGGGATTTTGGCACTAAAATGACCACGGAGTGGGGGTTGTTTTTTTATTATTATTTTATAAAATTGTATAGTTCAATTTCTCAGTTATATCATTTTTATTTTGAACATTAACCCTAATATACATTATCGAAATTGCGGCAAAGCTATCAAAAATGAGGATTTAGTATTAATATCTAATAAACAACATTAATGGTGTATTTAAATTTCAAAAAAGTGAGGATAAATTGAAAAATATCCTAAAGATTTTGAATATATGTCAAAAGAAATTATTTTTAATATAAAAATCTCCTTATATTATGTGGGTGAAAAGTCATGCATCACCCAAAAACATCAATCAAAAGTTTACAAAATTAGGTCTTTGTTATAATTAGTGGGTTATTTTCACATACAACATCATAAAACCTCATAAGTTCAAGGTGTTAAATGCACTTCCCAATGAAATAATATAATTTCAAAGCTTATTTCGCGATTAAAAACTTCCTATATAATGCTCCTCGGCCCCTTAAAACTATCCTCAAGTGTTTTAACTATTTTATTTCATTGGAAGAACGCTTTTATTGAATATAAAAATATACAAGCTATAGTGGACCAGTAGTCCATAAAACAAAAATAAAGTCGAAGAAAATAACCAAAATAAATTTGTACAAATAGTTGTAAGGACGAAATTATATGCTCATCTTATTTTTGGTTTTGGAATTATTGGTTTTGGAATTAGTCCAGAAAAAAATTAAGGTTGTAATTATGTGTCGTCGTTTGAGTTGTAATTAAAGATTATTGAAGACGAAGACAAAGCACCATGACAAATATCTACTAAGTAGAACAATTTCAGACTATCGAGGTTTGGTAATCATTAAATTTTTGTATTTGCTTAAGTCTATTTTTTAAGTAAGTAATAACAGGACAAAGTCATTTTTATAAAAAGGAAAAGACTTAATTTTTAAGAGGTATGGAAAATTAGGATTGTCGTTCGAATGATATGTCCCTCATGAGAAGTCTACTTTGCACTACATATTTTTATATGTTTCCAGAAGTGCTCATTTGAAGATGATGTTTCATGATGAACTCTTGTGAGAAAATAACTTCAAACAATTATTTTGTAATACTTCCAGAACCCCTCGTAAGAAACCTACTTCGCATGACGTCCTTATACGAAGTTCTTGTTATAACAAGGACTCCTCATTTTGAACGAAGGAGGATTATTTTCTTAAGAAATGTGTTTTTTTAAACCCACCAACACGTAATGTGTGTAAAGAGTTATGAAGTATGAGTGCTGATAGAAGCATCCCTATTATAAAATCCTAATTGGTTTTAAGAGAGATTTTTGTGAGAGTGTGTTCTTGTCTTCCATGCTTTCAAAATAAACTTTCAGATTACAAATCCTTAAAGGTTGTCTATCTGAAAAATATTTTATAATGAATTTTGTGGTTTTGATAGTACATATTTTATGTGTGGGAAAATCGCACCAGACAGAGATGGGTGGTGTGGGGACCTAAATTATTAGTTAGGACTAATTGGGACTTGCCAACCAAGCCCAACGGTATGAGAGGCATGCTCAGTCGAACTACTCAAAGAAGTCAGCATAAGTATTTGTCATGTGGATAAACACAAACACTTATCATGTTCATATTGACAAGATCAAGTTTGTATCTCTTATCCCGGACGAGATATTCAAGAGTCACCACACGAGCCAATAACAAGTTGGGAGAGCTCCCTAAAAAACTCAACCACTACGGTCTTGCACAAATATAAATACATCCAACACCCTAGGGCCAAGGTGTAACACCCCGTCCACCCGGGGAGAGCGAACCAGCGCTACTATCGATAAAACTAACCAAATCCACAATATAACAAGGTATAGAGCATCTAAAAAAGATCCCACAATATAAAAGATAATCCACTAATCTCAAATCTCTTCAAATTAAATACAATCAAAAGTCTCTTGAAATAATACAACTATCTATCTCAAAATAAGTAAGTCGCCAATGCTCTATACAACCAAAATAAATACAATCCTTCTCATGTACTCTCGAATATTCTTCCCAAAATAATCCACGCTAAAATCCATCTCCAAAAAATCTGAAGCACCCAAAAATTCGAGCTAACCTGTCACTAAAAAAAATATGGGGAAGTACACAATACGACAGGAAAGATGCTCAACAAATATTAGCGGTGAAAAAAATGTAATAATACGAATACGAATATTCAAATCAAATGTTAATCACACAAGCAATTATATCATTGTAACTTCTCAATAACACATTAACCGGGTCACCAAGCCTCACCACCGTACTGCGCCTACGCCATTTTTTAGCATATCCGGAAAAAGGAATATTGGCGAGAGCCCAACTTCAGTGCCATATTAAAATCTCATGACAACATGCTCAACACCAAATATAATACCACATGAATCGAAATTAGATTCCAACAATAATTTTCAGATTCCAATGACTTTATCAATTCAAATATGAGTCAATAATCATAGGAAAACAAAGGGAATAAGTCTCGCGAGATTAAGGAGCATATTGTGTAAAACCCCACACCTCAAAATCATCACATAATTCAGCCTCAAAATTTAATCACACCATCACGTTCCTCTCGCAAAAATAATCAAATCTCGTTCTAGCCCAAACTCGAGAAAACACCAAATAAGCCTTCTAATCTAAGGTTGAAATCTTGAATAAGTTTGGGGCTATGGTTTGTATATGAAAGGGAGTAATTTTGAAGAGGTCTTCTGGTTGAAAAGTTTGAGAAAGAGTGATTTGAAAAGCCAAGCCACGAATTTGTTGATATATAAAGGATTAAGAGTTTGGTTAAGAAAAGAGTTATAATCATATACAAACACTAAAAATTTATTCCGGAAGATCGGACCGTTGGAATTGGATGAAATTTTACAGAGAACTAGCTCAAGACGAGAGGAAGCTACAAAAAAAAATTCAGCTCGATCGTACCGTTCAATATTTTTAAATATTTTTTTTTGTTAGAGAGTTTTATATTTTGAGGACTCTTCTATATAATAAAAATTCAATTAAAACTCAATTTTAATTCCGATTTCGAAACCGTTTGAAATTGTCGCCTTTAAAAATAATAACCAACATATTTGAGCAATAAAAATAATTTTATCTCAAAATTTATTTTTCCTCTTTATTTTGAAAAGATCCCAAAAATTAGGTTGTTACACTTCCCCACTAACAATGGAATTTCGCCCTCGAAATTCGTCCAATACCTAACTCTCAAAAATCAAGCCAACAATCTCCAAAAATAATCTCGTCACCAAAAAAAAATTCCTCACATCTAATCTAGATGCCTGACGCGAAATGATTTTCTAAAAATTTATATCTCCAAAAATACGCGCCACAAAAACGCAACAGACCCAAAACCCAAGACCCGAGGGTGGTCGTATACCTAAGCTCTGATACCATTCTGTAACACCCCGTACGCCCGGGGAGAGCGAACGGAGCGCTAATGTCGATAAAACTAAACTAAATCCATAATATTTTGATGTATAGAGCATTTAGAGATTTACTGTTTTCGAGATAGTTAGATTGTTGTAATTATTTCGAGAGAATTGTTGTATTTAATTTAAAGATGAGATTAGTGGTTTATTTTCTATTATGGGATTTAGATGCTCTATACCTTGTTATATTGTGGATTTAGTTTAGTTTTATCGACAGTAGCGCTCCGTTCTCTCTCCCCGGACGGGCGGGGTGTTACACAAGGGGGGTGTAATTTTGAATCCTTGAGAGAACTTAATGAAATACAGCGACCTCTTCGTGGATGTAGGCAATTTTTTGAACCACGTATATTCTTATATTATGAGATTGGCATGTTATATTCACTTTTTTATTGTTTTAAGGAATCTTTTTGATTGTGTTTAAATTTCACTCACAATTGGCGTCATCTATGGGAATGATTTTCCTTTCTACGAAAGCAATCTTCATAAAGAACAACTACGGTGTCTCACCAACCAAATAGTGCACCTCGACTCGAAGATGTGTGAGTTGATTTGGTTCCACTGAGGTTCAGGTCAAAGGTCTGCCAAGATGGAAACCCAAGTTTCCAACCAGAACGATAGCTTTCAAAGGAAAGCCACTGGCAACCTAGGTCTACACAGATGTCATGCATAGTTGACGCCTACAAAGCAATACTTCAACGGCATTAGGAGGTAGATCGCCTCTAAATTGAAGAGAATTATCGCCTACAACTGCAACTAGGAGAGAAGGAGAGAGAACTCTGCCAGAACAAAATGTGCTGACCTCGAACTCTAAGCCCTCAGGCGAGCAAGACTCGGAGCTGAGGAAGGAGAACCAAGAGCGATCAATAGCATTAAAGGCATGGAAGTTATCAAGGCGAGCACCATAGGGATGACGGGAGTTACAGAGATGACATAAGGAGTTTGGTTTGAAGTGAAATGGACCAACACCCCGCTCATAGGGGGGTCAGGTCAACCAAGGAGCTAGCAAGGAGATACATCATCACCCAAATGAAGTTTCCCTTATCAAAAGCAATCGAAGAGGAAGAACACCCTAAGAAGTTTATAACCCCCATGTTCAAGTTCTACAATGGAAAGACTGATCCTATTGACCATGTTTGGCAGTATAGGAAGGCTATGATTTTGTGAAGTCATAACGACTCACTGATGTGTCGTATTTTTCCTTCTAGCTTGGGCGAAGTTATCCAGAAATGGTGCAAAAAGCTGACCCACGGGTCTATTAAGAGTTTCAAAGTTCTCACAGAATCCTTTATTGCTCGTTTCATCACTAGAAGCTCTCATCCCAAAAGAATGGTCTTGTTGCTGACGTTGAAAACTAAGCCACATGAGTCCCTACGTGAATATGCCAAATGTTACATAAAGTCTTCAATAAGGTAGAAGCTTTCTAGGAGAAAGTTTTCATAGCATCCTTCAAAATAGGTCTACATACTATACCAATGTTGTATCAATCCCTTACCAAGAAGGAAGATGAAACTATTGATGATCTCATGTCACACAATGATAAATATGCTAAGGTGGAGGATATGGTCCACATAAATTAATCTAAGACTGATCACGCCAAGGCAAACGAAGGGAGCGATAAGGAGAACACCCCCAAAAAGGGAATAAGAAGAAGAATGGTGACAAGAATGGGGGCAGAACTGGTTCCTCTAAAGCCTTTCAAGCTGTTAATACGGTTTTTAAAGAGTCGATCTACAAGATTGGCAGTTCGTCAAGTGGCCAAAAAAGATGGGAGGTGATCCTACTAAAAGTAACAACGCGCTCCAATCCGCATTCCAGAAAGAAGGCGATCATAGGATCGAAAACTATAAGGCGCTCAAAGCTCATCTGGAGGAATTAGCCCAAGCTAGGCATCTGAATGAGTTTATTAAGAAGAAGTCTGAATAAGTTGTAGCCAATGGAGACCAGAAACTAGATAATGTCCTAGATGATAACATGGGGCATGAGTTCATCGTCATATACGGAGCATTCGACCTTAAGCAAATCCAAGGAAATATCGTTCGAATGGAACTCAAGAAAGTTACAGATGTGATGGAATCTTTTCAGATTGATCCCGCTAAAAGCCAGGTTGGCAACTACCGGAGACCAAAGGACGTTGACTATAACAAGCATACCGTCTTCACAGAGGAGGACTTGGTTAGGGTACGAACCCTATACCACGACACACTAGTAATCACTCTCAGAATCGCGAATTGGGATGTCAACAACCTACTAGTGGACCAGGGGAGATCTTTACAGGTGATGTACTTGGAGCTCTTCCACAAACTCAAGCATAAGATGTCAGACCTCAAGGAGGCAACCGTTCCTCTGACCGAATTTATGGGGAAAATGATTATGCCATTAGGGAAGATGGTCCTGCCAGTAAGAGTAGGGAATATTTTTAAACTCTTAGAGTTTTTTGTGATTGACATTGAGTCTCATTACCACGCCATATTAGGCAGGGGTGGCTTCATGCCATAAGGGTTGTCCCTTCCACTTACCATCAGAAGCTCAAGTGCATCACGGACAGAGGGATAATGGAGATCAAAGGTGATAAAGCAGTTGCTTGGAGGTGCTTTATATCCATCATTAAGCCAAAGTAGGAAAAAAAGAAAGTACGACATGACCAAATATCAACTACGACACGACCAACCAGGGGTGGAATAAATCAGGATCCACCACCACTGAAAAGGTTATCTAAGACTTAGAAGAGGTTATTTTTTATAAATCCAATCCAAAGGGAAAGTTTTTGATCGAGACAAGCATGACGAACCTTAAAAGGGAGGATTTGATTGCCTCCCTAAAAGAGAGCTCAGATGTGTTCGCATGTGAATCATATGATATGATGGGGATCGATCCTACAGTTGCCTATCATCGACTCTATGTGGATCCAACTTTCAAGTCTATCATACAGAAATCTCACCGAATAGACCCAAAAAAGGCAAAGATATTGGAGAAGGAAGTAGGGAAACTTCTATAGGTAAGGTCAATCAGAGAAGTTCAATTCCTAAAGTGACTCTCAAATCCCATCGTGGTCCAAAAGATCAATGGGGGCTGGAGAGTCTACATAGATTTCACTGATCTCAACAAGGCCTGTCCCAAGGATAGTTTTCCCTTACCAAAGATAGACCAGCTGGCTGACGCCACAGCAGCTCATGAGTGGATGAGTTTCCTGAATGCTTACTCGAGGCATCATCAGATCCCTTTATTTGGCCACAACCAAGTTAAGACTTCATTCATAACGCCACTTGGTCTGTATTTCTATAAGGTCATGTTGCTTAGCCTCAAGAATGTGGGAGATACATATCAGAGGTTAGTCACTAAGATGTTCCAACACCATATGGGAGAGACCAGGGAGGTTTACATCAGTGATATGCTCGTTAAAAGCAAGAACAAGAGCAAACATCTCTAAGACCTGACCAACACCTTTAAAATCCTCATACGCTACTGAATCCAGCAAGTGTTCATTTGGGGTCCAGTCAGGAAAATTTCTAGGATATTTGGTCATCAAAAGGGGGATGGATGCTAACCCGGATCAGATAGAAGCTATCGGTAGGTTCCAACAGCTAAATATATTACGTGAGGTATAAAAGCTCACTGGAATGCTCGCAACACTCAACCGCTTTATTTCAAAGACATATGAGTGCTTCCAACCATTTCTCCAGCTGCTCAGGAAGGAGAAGGGCCTCACTTAGAATGACGAGTTCTCTAAGGCCCTAAAGGATATAAAATCTTACCTCATCAAACCTCCACTATTAGAAATACTCGATCAGGGGGATCATCTTTACCTTTATCTCATTGTGTCAATCCATGGAGTTATCTCAGCCCTAATCTGCGAAAGAAAGGCAAAGCAGTTTCTTATTTACTATGTTAGCAAGACACTCTTGGACACTGAGCAACGCTACTTGACTATCGAGAAACTGATTTACATATTGGTGATCGCTTCACGAAAGCTGAAGCATCATTTTAAAGCCCATTCTATCACTGTGATTACTTTATTCCCCCTTAAAGTTGTCCTTCACAAGGCTGACCTTTCTGAACACATGTCACCTTTCTGAACACATGTCAAAGTGGTCGATATAATAAAGAGGTTCGATATTCATTTTTAACCAGGGTTAGCAATTAAGGGGCAGGTTTTGGCCAACCTCATCACAGAGTTATCTAGATAAGTCCCCATCGACCAGCAACTGGTCGATCAATCGGAGATGCACAAACAGGCCCAAGGCAAAAGTTGGACTTTGTATGTTGATGGTGCCTCCAATTTAAATGGGGCAGGCATGGGCATTGTGGTTGTAACTATAGATAACGCTATGATTGAGAAAGGGATTAGACTGGGATTTGATGCCTCCAACAATGAGGCTGACTATAAGGCGCTTATTATTGGACTTTGCAAAGTGCATTTTCTCGGGGCTAGAAGACTCAACGTTTATTGTGACTCCAAATTGGTGTCCAATAAAATCAGTGGGAATTTTAATTTCAGGGATAATAGGATGGTGGCCTATTGCGTAGTTGTATGCGAGCTTGTTACAAAATTTAAGAAAGTTCACATTCAACAGTTCCCCCAGGGGAACAACAGTCATGTCGATGCTCTAAAAGCACTAAGCTCAGTTGTGGACTCGGATCTTAGGAGAACCGTCAAAGTGGAATTCCTCACCAAGCCCGATATTGACAAGATAGTAAAACCCAAGCACATCCTCTTCATCGACAAAGGTCCACTTCGATGGCCAACATCATTACATACTTACAAAATGAGACATTGTCGACCGATAAGAAATTGGCCCATTAACTCAGGGTGAAAGCTACACTTTTATTTTAGATTCTAGGAGAAAACTTTGCACGAGATCCTTCACAGGCGCCTACCTCCAGTGCTTACATCCAAAAGATGTCGAACAAGTTTTTTATGAACTTCATGAATGAATATATGGAAGTTATGAGGGAGGAAGGTCCTTGTATTTTCGAGCAATCAAAAAAGGCTACTGGTGGCCATATATGCAGAAAGATGCAAGCGTTTATGTTTAGAAATGCGAGAAGTGCCAGAAGTTTTCTCCTATGGTCCATCAACTAGCTAATTATATGAGGACTTTGACTAGCCCATGGCTATTTGTATAATGGGGGTCGGATATCGTGGGACCACTACTTATAGCACCTGAGAATCGCAAGTAATTATTGGTCGGCACAGACTATTTCACTAAGTGGGTAGAGGCAGAACCACTTGCCAATATCACAGATGCTGACATGATAAGGTTTATCTGGAGAAACATTATAATAAGCATTGGGGTACCGAGAGCCATCATAACTAACAATGGCACATAATTTGAGAGGGTTCCTTTCCATAATTTCTGTATGGTCATAGAATCAAGCACAACTTCATCTTTATAGCATACCCTCAAAGTAACGGTTAAGCAGAAGCCTTCAGCAAAACGATGCTCGATGGCCATAAAAAGAGGCTAGAAAGAGCACAAGGTGCTTAGGTGGATGAGTTTCCTCATGTTTTTTGGGCGATCGTACCACACCCAGGAGACCAATCGGGGAAACGCCCTTCGCACTTACCTATGGAATGGAAGATATCATACCACTTGAGGCTGGCCTACCGACCATGAGAATGAAGATAGTCGGCTAAGGACTGAACGATGATGCCCTTCGCATCGACAAACGAAAAGAGTAAGCCATGATTAAGCTGTCCTCATATCAGTAATAATTAGCGAAGCAGTAAAATAAGGGGATCAATCCGAGAAAATTCCAAGTGGGAGATTAGTTCCTAAAAAAAGTCCTCGGCAGCACCGTAAAACCATCGAATGGAAAGTTGGGGCCCAACTAGAAGGTACCATTCAAAGTGATCAGAGATGATCTATAGGGAGCCTATCACTTAGAATAATAGAGGGCAGAGAGATAATAAGGGCATGGAATGCGATCAACCTCAAGTAATGCTACTTTTAGCCTTTTATTTCTCAAGTACATTAGTTTATGCAAATTTTCATTTCAAACTTATGTTGCTCGCAGTTTGTTATTTTTGTTATAAATAAACCCTTTTCTACATATTTTGCTCATATCTCTTAGTCATTCAGTTGATTTACATTATTTTCTAAGTAACAGCCATAATTGGCATTTAATCTTTGTAATATGTCGATTAGACTTTAACTTAATTAGAATGGAAATTTTGTTAATTACAATTAACACTAAAGTCCTTAGGTCCTTGTCAAAACCAACACAGATGACCTCATGACTTGCCCAGACAAGATAAAATCTCTATCGTGGATCCCTAAGAAATAAACCAACTTTGGTTGGTCGACTAAAATCCTGAACGGGTGGATCACCCATAGACCAGGTGCATTTTTGTCTTTGTCTTTTCTAGGCCTAAGGGAGTATGACGACACGACCTAGAAGGTAAGAAAGACGGAATAACACATGAAAGGAATAATGGATTGGAAAAATGCATAAAAATTAGTATTAACTTAATAAATTCGGTACTGCCCAATTATAAATAATTACCAATTACATAATAATTACAAAAATAAAAAAGATCAACAACAGTTTATGGTCGACGAGCCAAAAATTATTATATTTTCTTCCTTAAACCATCGTCAGGGTTAGGCCTATATTCCTCATCACCATCATGACCTTATAGGTAGCTCTTGATAATTTGAAAGGGGAATGGCGTCTAAAGGGATCCCAATCTCATCACACCCAAAAGGAGATCGACTGTACGCAGGGCAGTCAACTTGGTATATATGATAAAGCTGAGAGTCCTAGGGTTCACAAACAACCTTAAGGGCATTCAGCTAGCCGTGCTTATAGGAAACGTCTTGAGCTTCCTACAACCTCACTGGGGTGTCTTGCCAACCTTATCGTAACCTGTCGACCAAGCCGCTCGGGGACCCATCCTGAATAAATATCGAAGCCTTTTGTTATCGTAGCTTACCCCCATCACCATGGAATTACTCCTTTGAACTCTCCCTTTGACTTCAGAAAGTTTCTTCTTCATGTCATCATTTTATGACTGAACTAGAGCGCCGACCTCACCTACGTCCCTGGATTCATCCAATTGGGCCTTCAAGTCATCTATATCTTTTTGCATGGAAGCACTCACATCTTCCAAGTCTTTGAGGTCGTCATTCATCTTGGTGACCAGGTTTGACTAGTTCTTGTAGGCCTCAGTCCTCTCTTTTAAAGCCTTATAGGAAGACAGAAATGCTCAGAGATCCTGAACGTTATCATCTCACCCGAGCGCGTTGTTTAAGTTGATGAAAGAATGGATTTCCTTGGCAACGGGCTACAACATCAAGACAGAACAAGTAATAGTTCATCAGAAAATGCATAAATTAGCACACTCAAGCTAATGGAAATACTATTTTCATTAAAAAAAATAAGGGTTAGGTAAATCCATAACAATCCAAGGAAAGAAAAAGAGTACAATGCATGAGCAAAAGAAAACTAGAACTATGGGCTTCACTTCTTCACCTGCTCTTCTATCTCAGCCTCTTTCCCATTGGGTGCCATATCATTTTCCTTAGTCACCACCTCCTTCTCCTGGTTGACAGAACGATTGGTGTAAGGCTCTCCGTTATCTACAGGGGGAGGACCTGGCTATTGCAGAGAAAATAACTCGAATTCAGCGGTGACCCCGACTTTAGCTAAGGCCTGGTCCCAGCCTTTCTTAAAGCTCATCTTTCGAACGTAGGCAATTTGAACCCTGGCATTAGCGTACGCCTCTCCCTAGCCTTGTTTGAAGCTAGCATACTTATCAAGAAGAATCTGAGCTACCTCCATAGTTAATTGAGAATTCTCATTTGAGAGGCGAGTGTTTTCTACCTTCAGCAGATTGTTCTCGATCTTAAGTAAGGTTATGGTCTCGATGGTGATCTTTTTCTCTTTATAATGGGCCTCCTTATCCTGGATCATATCCTTCTCAGACTTTCAGAGGGATCAGTCAGTTCATCATTTAATTTGGACTAGTCGATGCAATCATATAGAAGACTAGTAAACTATGCCACAAACTACAAAATAAGAAAAAGAATTAGTGTTAGAAAATATGATAAATAGCACTCAAGCAGACCAGATACAACAAATAAGCAAAAGACCCTTACCAGGGATAGAGTTTGGGGTGTTCGGAGAGAAAGATGGTCAGTTCCCAACATCTTCAGTCACTCGCGATCACCTGTGAGTAATTCCCCCCTCAGTAAGCCTGGGGAAAGGTTTGGATTGTGGGGCATAGACTGGGCCTTAAAGATATTGGGGAGAAAATGCGAAACATTGTTCTCCGTCAAAGAGGCCATAAGGGCCTTCTTCTTCTCTTCCTCTTTTTCCTCCTCTTTTTTCTTCTTCTTTTCCTATTCCTTCTTCTTTGCGACCACTCTTGGCTCACCAGACTTGAAGGATTCACCCTCTGCCTTCTTTTGGGACTTGGCCCTGGAAGAGAGAAGAACATCATAATGGTCATCATCAATAATCAAAAGGACTCTATTCTTGGTATGATCGATTGAATCTTTCTCCTCTAAGTGGATTGACCCAACATCCAACGGTTCAAAAGAAGAAAAAATTTCCTCGTCGGGAAGAGAAAGATTTGGTATGCCATCTATCAAGCGAGCAGTAAAGTTACCGATAGTATTAATGTACTCAAGAAAAAAGGATACCGACTTGGGATTCTCACCATCAAGAAACTACTCTCTCACCCTTTAAGCTTTTAGCTGATCGGTAATGTTGATATTTTGAAGGGAGGCCCTTGTTTTTCTTATGAGATGTTCAAAGAGAAAATAAAGAGAAATTAACAAACAGCCAATTATAAACAAAATATAAGTGATTAAAAGAACAAGTGTTAACCTATGTGATCATCCCCCTAGCCAGGGCATAGAAACCCTGTGTATTCTTCGGCCTCAGGTAGCGGTGGATGTTGCCAATTTTTGGCAATGAACCCCTGATCCCAATAAACTTTTTTGGAATCAGGGAGATTTATGACCAACGCCCTCTCAGGTTTCCTCGCCTTCAAGTAGAGGAGGCCATTAGAAGTATGAGACCGGGTGTAACAATACATGATCTCTAGGATGCCCAGGTTGGTCCCATAAAGCTCGTTTATACGGTTAACCCCATTGACTATTCGCCAAGTATTGGGGACACACGGAGTAGGAACCACCCTAAAGAATTCAAAAAACTCCAAAAACAAATAATTTGGGGAAAATATCAACCCCTTTTGGACCACAGCCAAGGTGTGAATCTATTTTCCCCTTCAATGTCTCTAACATCTTTAGGCATGGGCGCACAGTCGATGTCCACCCAAGAAGGAATGGACTAGGACTTTCTGAGTTCATCAACATTTTTTCCATAGATGGTCAACATTTTTAGAAGAATAAATTATCACTACTGAAGACAAATAGAAGAAGAAGGCTACAAAAGTAAAAGATGAGGGTAGAGACTTATAAAGGTGAAGTAGTGCTAAGATGAAATCTCTGGAGTTTTGATAGCAGAAAACTGCAAGCAAAGTGACGGATTGGTGTTGACGCAACACAGTTTGAAACCTTATGCACAATCATAAGGCACGATAACCAAGAAGATTTCAGTGCTTCACTTCTTACTCAGACAAGCGTACCCCTGGATCTCGTGCATAATTATAAGTTTACCCTGTCGATTTAAATTCATAAGATGGATCAAAATCGTTTGGTCCCGAAGCAATGATGAAACCTACTGGCCCAACAAACCTTAGCCCAGAGGTTTTAGGGGCAATTGTGGGGACCTAAATTATTAGTTAGGACCAATTGAGACTGGTTAATCAAGCCTAGCAGTATGAGAGGCACGGTTGGCCCAACTACTCAAAGAATTCAGGATAAGTATTTATCACGTGGATAAACACAAACACTTATCACATTCATATTGATAAGCTCAAGTTGGTTACCTACAATCACAGATGAGATATTAAGGAGTCACCACATGATCCAATAACAATCTAGGAGAGTTTCCTAAACAACTCAACCACTACGGTATTACACCATTATAAATACATCCCACACCCCAGGGTCAAGGGAGATGTAATTTCAAAACCATGAGAGAACTTAATAAAATATAGAGGCCTCTCCGTGGACGTAGGCAATTTGTCAAACCACGTATATTCTTGTGTTGTATGATTCGCATCTTATATTCACTCTTTTATTTCTTTCTGGATTCCTTTTAATTGTGATTAAAGTTCACTCACATTTGGATACCGAGATCTATGGGTTGTGCAAGATGAATTTGGTGTGGAGTGTATGATTTCTAATATGAGTAGATGCATTAGAGTATAACTCGTGGGCTAAGACTTTGTGGAAGGAAGTCGTTGTCTTATAAGTAAGTCAGGTTCGTCTCTCTATGTCCAGTAAACTTTATCTTGTACTAGTGAAATTATTGAGTTGGGTGTGATAGTAGTTTTCCTACGAGGATTTTCACTATAAATATGGTTGCATGCTCTTTACTTTCCACATTTATTAATTATATCATGTATGATAATTGGACTAGTAATTTTATAAGCTATAATATTAAAATTAGTTCAATAAAAATAGGAATTGATTTTTAGACAAGAAATTAATTCATCTAACTTAGATCCCGACGCACATACTTTTCTAAACTAGCACCAAAGTGGATTCTTACGATGAATTTATGGGTATGTCAATAGAGGTTCAGTCATTCATGCGTCCACCTATATTTGATGGTAGAAATTCCGCATACTAGAAGGTGCGTATGCTCTTTTCCTTGAGTGCCAAGACTAACGTGTTTGGTTAACCGTTATTAGGGTAAAAAATCCCACGATAAAGTAATAGGATGTTGTTATCCTTAATCCCTAGGAAACTTATTCTGAGGATTAGAATAGGTTATCCAACTTTAACTGTAGGTTTTTTAACGTAATTTCATATGGTGTCAACTATGAAGAGTTCTTTCGGATCTCAAAGTGTACCATGTCCAAGGACGCATGGTATATTATTCAAGTCACTCATGAGGATATCGACATCATATATATATATTGAAGCTCCAACACCTTACCACTCGGTTTGATTTGTTGAAGATGCCTGATTATGAGACCTTCGATAAGTTTTATGCAAAACTCTATGATATTGTGAAATCTTAATCTAATTTGGATGAGAAATTTCAGACCTTAGGGTCGTTGCCATCAAGATTCATTCATCGTAGGAGGTATTGATAGCATGAAGGTAGAGGATATCATAGGGTTGGTCCAAACTTTTTGGTTGAAAAATTATTTGTTGCTCAATAAAGAAAAGGGCCTCCCGCTGAAGGCATTAAAGAGTGTTCCCTCCATCTCGAAAGATGATTACGATGAGGATGAGATTGAGATTGAGATTGACTTTTTAACCAAATAATCTAAATAAATTCTCAATTTCAATCCCTAAAAGTTAGATCTAACAAGAAGATAGTTAAGAACACTAAAGCCAAAAGGGTAGAGAAATATTTTGGTAGACGTAACCATAAGTCTCGGAGTGATAAGAAGTTGGAAGAATACTTTAGAATATTCTATGAATTCCATAGTTTTGGTAATATGGAACGCGAATATCCTTCTAGGCTAAGGAAGAAAGATAATGATTAGAAATTTATGACTTCCACCCTTAGCAGTAATGATTCGGACCTAACTAATGAGTTTCCCATTGAACATAACTTTACTGTGTTTATCTTCGTTAAGGATAATTCTAGTCCTCTTACCTCCCTTGTTAAATATAAGGTTTATTAAGATGGTTTTGAGTATGAACACAATAACTACTTAGCAAAAGGGGAAGAGTTTTGTGTTGATGAGAGAAAAGAATAACTTCGAGAGAATTATTTCAGGTTTCATGAGTTGTCCCTTGGAGTGGAGAAGATGAATGATAAGATTAATAAAAAGCTTAAGAAGTATGAGATTGATCTAAGTGTCGTGAAGGAGAATACGGCACCCATAGGAAAGTTGAAAACCCAATAAGCTACTCATAAAGAACTTGAGAGAGGGGGATAAAGATATTGAGCTCTTGCATAAAAAGTTCACTTCCTTGAAGACGGCACTCCTTGAGTCATCACGTGTGATATGACCAAAGTGCACCCTTGTAGTCTGAGCAACAACATCGTCCTAGCTTATGGCCGAGTCATCAGAAGAGCCCACTGGTTAGCAATAAGGTCATCTCTGATGGGGTCGGCCTCATCAACACTAACCTTGGCTGAGCAGCAGTCGAGATCAGTAACAGCTTTATGGGTTCAACTTGATTCTGTCTCATACTCTGCGTAGGCCGATAGCACAAATGAGCCCAGTTACCCAACCTCGACTAGTCTATCCGGTCGAGGTTATACTTATGGTTGGAGGATCAGTGGTCCTGTCGGAGTCATCAACCTCATACCTAGCTAGGAAGAGGTTCCAATGGATGATGTCATCAGTCTGAGCATATGCAAGTACAAAGAAGACTGAAACACATGGACAAACTCGTTATAACTGGATTATTCCCTCATGTAAGGGAATATTTGGTCATTATGATCTGTATGTGGCATAGACAAGTGTCCACGTGAGATTGTCTACATCATCCTACACACGCTCATTGCATGCTTGGGGGGAACACTACACCCCCTAAGCACTATATATACCATTTATCCTCTCCCTTGAAGGGGATCTCTTATTACACACCCTGGCGACTGTCAAAATATACAGTAGAGAGAGAGTATGTGAGTATTATATCACAAGGCCATTAGTGCCCTTCTTTAATAGTGAAGATAACTCACATGCACAGTGTACGTAGGCCTAGATAGGATGAACCACTTACATTGATGTCTTTCTCCTCATTTCATTATACATTTATATTTCTTATGTGTTGCCATTATTATTCCTGTTCGAGCTCTCCAACACCTTGATCTGGTGGTGCTATTTCCAGCATCATCAGTTTGGCATCGTCTGTGGGAATGAGAAGCTTCATATCTTCCTTTTTATAGCTTGACCCCACCAGAATCTCTGGTGCTGAACCATTCCTCCCCCTTTGTGTGCAGTTGTTTCGCCATTAAAAGAGGTCCTGTAAGGTCCAAAAGCTTCCACGTCTTCTAAATCACAGATCAGTTCTCATGGAAACACATGGCACCTAAATTTCCACCACCTTCTCCACCAGCTGGTGGTGGGGGACCTAGTTCCAGTCATGCACCGCCTCTGTCCGAGATGGATAAGGTGGCAGCAGCCTTAAAATCCCTGGTGGCCAGCCAACAAGTCATGCAAGAAATATAATAAGGAAGCCACTGGGAATCTCATCGGAGATGATCACTCCGGCAGCTGCATAAGAACAACACCAGGAGGCCAGGGGACCACCCCAGGCACCACACAAAGATCTTCCCCTCCCCAGCGGTGGAGGGACATTGCTGACCCTAGGCGTTTATGCCTGGGGAGGCAAGGACACCCTTTCCCTGAGGACCAGTATGACTTAGGGGGGTCTTCAGTAAGATTCCATAATAACTTTCCCTTATGGAGGCATGGACAGCCATAGAAGTGGAGGCCTCCATAAGGGAAAGTTATTATGGAATCTTACTGAAGACCCCCCTAAGTCAATGTCCAAATCGCTTGCAATAGCTGGGAAATTTATCAATGCGGAAGAGGCAATGGATACTAAGTATGAGTATGATAAAGGAAGTGGCAGTGAAAGAAAGTTTCAGAAAAAGAATAAAGATGGGATGAAAAGGTCGACAGAAGATAAGTTTGCAGACTACACTCCGTTGACTGTAAGCTGTGAGCACATCTTAAATGAGATAAAGAGTGATCTGTGTTTAAAGTGGCCTGAAAAATTAAGAGCCCATCCCCATAAGAGGAACAAGAACTTGTGGTGTGAATTCCACCAGACCACGGCCACTTAACTGACAAATGCTTTGCTCTGAAGGACGAGATTGAGAAAATGTTAAAGGATGGAAAATTGAAAAATTATGTGGAAAAAGGCGCTTACAAGGGTGGCTGAGTCGACCCTATAAAGAGGAGGAATGATAAATGCCGAGAATATGGCATGGATAGACGAGATGATCCTTCAGACGAGGACAGTGATGATCCAGATCTTCCACCAAAACATAACAATGTCCCAGTGAAGAGGCTTAACATGTTCTCATTTCGGGTAGGAATGATTTGTGGTGGCCTAGCTGGAGGAGGCTCGGAAGTGGATGATCGTAAAGCCCATGTGGTTGAGGCAAAGGAAACAACAAAGGCCGAGGTTATCTACTTGGTCTCCATTGATGTGAAAATAGAGAGAAGGAAGAAATTAGACATGGACACCCTCGTAGTCGGCTTTTTAATACTAAACTTTAAGGGTATCTCAGCTCCACATGACGACCCTCTCATCATCACAACCAGGGTGCATGGATGTGAAGTGCCGAGGATCTTAATTGATGGGGGAAGCTCGGCAGATGTTATGTTCTGGCCATGTTTCAACGGATTGGGACTTAGCCGGGCCAAGCTCGTACCATACCATCATCCCCTCATAGGATTCATTGGGGATAAAGTTCATCCCTTGGGAATGTACGAGATGGATGTAAGAATGGGGGGAAATTTGCCCCAGTGGCTAACCAGAAAAATAAACTTTTTTATTATGGACGAGAATGTCTTTTCAGCTTATAATCTATATTGGGACGAGTAGTCCTCAAGGAATTTGAGGTCGTGCCATCAACAGTTCACAATATGATAAAATTACCTACTCCTTATGGAGTACGAGAAGTTCAGGGTGACCAAGCATCGGCGCGAGAATGCTACTTTAATTTGGCTGAGGAGAGAGAAGCACTCAAGAAGACAACCACCACTTATAACATTGACACCCTTGATCCTAGAGACGAGACGAAGCTCGAGAAAGGCGAAGCCATGGAGGAGGTAGAATCCATCGTCCTTAATGAGGATGAGCCGAAAAAACCATCCAGATCAGCAAAGCCTTAAAGCTAAAGATCAAAGACGAGATGATCAAATTGTTGAGAAAAAGACAGAGCGTCTTCGTTTGGAGTCATGCAGACATGCCATGCATTGATCCTCAGATAATGTGTCACAAGCTCAACGTGGTAAGAGATGCAAAGCCAGTCAAATAAAGGAGGAGGATTTACTCTCGGGAGAAATATGATGTTATAAGGGAAGAGGTTAAAAAGATTGAAGAGGCTGAGTTCATTAATGAGGTCATACATCCTGAATGTTTATCCAATGCAGTGATTGTGTCCAAGGCCAATGAAAGTGGAGGATATGTGTAGACTTCACTGACCTGAACATATCTTGCCTCAAGGACATCTTCCCTCTCCCTCGAATTGATCAGATAGTAGATGCTACAACAGGTCGCGAGTTGATGAGCTTCATGGATGCCTACCCTTGTTATAACCAAATCTTTATGGACCCAATCGACTCAGAGAAAACAGCATTCATCACAGACAAGGGAACATACTGTTACAAGGTTATACCATTCGGCCTGAAGAACGTTGGGTCCACGTATCAACGTATGGTAAATAAGATGGTCGAAGATCAGATTGGAAAGTCCATGGAGGTTTATGTTAATGACATGCTGACAAAGAGTCTGAAGAAAGACACTCATGTGGTCGACCTTGAAAGAATCTTCGATACGATGGACGAGTACAAAATGAAGCTTAACCCAGCTAAATGCATTTTTGGTGTCAGAGCTGGAAAGCTCTTGGGTTTTATTTTCAATCAAAGAGGTATAGAGGTTAATCCAGAGAAGATAAAATATTTGCTAGAGATGAAGACCCACAAGACCATCAAAGATATTCAGAGGCTTACTAGACGAGTGGCTGCCCTAAACAGGTTTATCTCCAGAGCCACAGATAAGTGTCTTCCATTTTTTTAAATTCTTAAAAAATCTTTCAAATGGAGTGAGGAGTCTGACAAGGCGTTTAGAGATCTAAAGTCCTACCTTATCTCTCCCTTACTTCTATCACAGCCAATCCAAGGTGAAAAATTATATGTGTACCTAGCCATATCAGAGTCGGCTATTAGCGTTGCTATTGTGAGAGAAGAGGATAAGGTACAGAAGCCAGTGTATTTCAATAGCAAAGCACTCCAAGGGTCTAAGCAGAGGTATCCTAGGATGGAGAAGTAAGCTTATGCTCTAATTCACGCTTCTAGAAAGATGAAATTGTACTTCCAGGCTCACTCAATGGTCGTCCTCACTGACTCCCCACTTAGACAGGTCATCCACAAACCTAAGAAATTAGGGAGACTAATGGCTTGGGCAATTAAGCTAGGAGAGTTTGACATTATCTACCAGCCTAGGGTGGTAATCAATGGATAGGCATTGGCGGACTTCGTGGTCGAGATCACTTGGGATGAGGCCGAGGCTGAAAATAAGAATTTTGAGAAGGCAGACAGTTTGCAAGGAAGATCTTTCGGCCCAGCCTTGGAAGAGGCTGAGACAAGCACAGCAAGAGGGAAAGTGTCTAAAAATGAAGAGGGGGGATATCTTTTCAAACAAGGATCCCTGTCAGAGGCAAACATCTCGGAGGACGATGTTGTATGGAACCTCTTTGTCGATGGGTCCTCTTGCAAGAATGGAAATGATGATGGATTGATAATGTCATCACCAGACGGCACAAACATTAAGTATGCTCTGAGGTTTAACTTTAAGGCCTCCAATAATGAGTCTGAATATAAATCTCTGATCGTAGGTCTCTCCTTGGCCCGAGCTCTTAGTGTCGGCCAATTCCTAGTACATAGAGATTCAAGACTAGTGGTAAATCAGATCTTAAGAGTATATGAGGCCAAGGATGAGAAAATGGCTAAATATCTGGGAAGAGTAAGATCGATGTTGAAAAGTTTCAACGAGGTAAAGCTGAAGAGAATAACTCGGCTAGACAACGATCGAGTCGATACACTTGCGAGACTAGCCTCAGCAACAAGAACTGACATCACAAGAACAGTACCAGTAGAAATCTCACTTCGACCGACCATTGAAGAAAAAGATGGTGCATCTGAATCTTATCTGAATGTGAATATGGGAACCTCATGGATGGATCCTCTCATTAGATACATTCAATAAGGGGAGTTTCCATCATCAAAAGCCGAGAGAAGAAAATTTAGGTACAAAACTGCAAAGCTCTCTGTCATAGGGGACATTTTATACAAAAAAGGGTTTTTTCTTCCTTTAATCAGATGTGTTCATCCATCTGAGGTACCATATATCCTTCAAGACGTGCACGAAGGTTCTTGCTATAGTCATACTGGGGGAAGGTCATTGGCTAAGAGGATTGTTACTCAGAGGTATGGGTGGCCATCCCTGGCTAAAGATGTCGCAGCGTATGTTAAAAGATACGATAAGTGTCAAAGGTTTGCTACCATCCCTCACCAACCTCATCAAACTCTGCCCTTTATCACGTCCCCTTGGCCATTTGCGAGATGGGGGATCAACCTAGTAGGACTCTTACCTAGGGCAGTGAACAACTATCGGTACCTGATTGTAGCGATAGACTATTTTTCTAAGTGGGTAGAGGCTGAGCCGATGATCACTATTATAGAATAGAAGACCTTTCGGTTCATATGGAAAAACATCATCGGTAGGTATGGTCTTCCAAATACCTTAATCTCAGATAAGGGGACTTAATTTAAGAATGTATGTTTGGAGAAATATTGTGAAAGGGACGGGATCAAACAATTATTCTCCACCCCTAGCTGACCCATGAAAATGGGAAACCCGAGGTTACAAATCGAATAATTCTTAATAGGATCAAGAAAAAGCTAGAAGAGGCAAAGGGAAGATGGACTGAAGAAGTTTACGTTGTACTATGGGCTTACAGGACGATAGTCAAAACTTCTACAGGGGAAACCCCATTCATGTTGGCTTATGGTTCAGAGGTTGTCATCCCTACCGAGATTGGTCTTCCTACACATAGAATTCAGATGTATGACCCTCAAGGAAATGCGAGAGAAAGAAGACTTGATCTTGATCTCATCGAGGAAAGAAGAGAAGATGCTGAGGTGAGGCAAGCAGCCTACCAGCAGAGGGCTGCAAAATTTTATAATCAAAGGTTTAAAGAGAGGCTGATAGTTGTGGGAGACCTAGTTCTCAATAATACATGGCAAAAAACTAACAAGCTCCATCCAAATTGGCATAGCCCTTATAGGGTTATCGATGAAGTCGTACCAGGCACTTATCGGCTGGAGAACCTTGAAGGAAAGCCTTACTCAAACCCCTGGAATGATGATCATCTGAAGAAGTATTACCAATGAGCTTATAAATTTGTGCATCCATTCTATTGTAATACATGTATCAGACTCAAGAGAATGAATATCAGTGAGAATACTAATTGTTCCCTCATATTGTTATTTGTCTATTCGGATATTTATTGTGTTAGTTTATCCTAAGCTACTAAACATCATTAATTTGGTGAGTTATGAGATGAAACATCATTAATTTGGTGATCTCAGACCCTAAACATCATTAATTTGGTGAATTATGAGACTAAACACCATTTAATTGGTGATCTAAGACTCTAAACATCATTAATTTGGTGAGTTCTGAGATGAAACATCATTTAATTGGTGATCTCAGACCCTAAACATCATTAATTTGGTGAGTTATGAGATGAAACATCATTAATTTGGTGATCTCAGACCTGAAACATCATTGATTTGGTGAATTATGAGACTAAACACCATTTAATTAGAGATCTCAGACCCTAAACATCATTAATTTGGTGATCTCAGACCCTAAACATCATTAGTTGGTGAATTGTGAGACTAAACATCAAATTATTTGGTGATCTCAAACCCTCAACATCATTAATTTGGTGAATTATGAGATGAAACACCATTTATTTGGTGATCTCAGGACCTCAGCATCATTAATTTGGTGAATTATGAGATGAAGCACCATTCAATTAGTGATCTCAGACCCTCAACTTCATTAAGTTACTGAATTATGAGACTAAACACCATTTAATTGGTGATCTCAGGCCCTAAACATACATCTTTGTTGGTTGTCTCAGACCCTAAACGAAATATCATGATAGAAAAGCAATAGAAATAAGGTATAATGGGATTCCATTTCATTCATGATAGATGAGGTTATGAAAGTTTACATCCAAAAACCCAAAATATTACAACCACAGTTCGTAGAAGGAAGAGTTACAAATAGCTTCACAGAATAAAAACAAAGCAAAAATAGGACCTCGGGGCTGAATTTATCCTTCGGTTGGAGTCGACCCATCACCAGTTGGGGCTGTCTTATCAAGTCCAGTGTCGATGACTTTGACCCCATCCTCAGGGTTGGCAATGTCTCCAGTATCAATGGCATCCAAAGGGCTTATCTCTGCGGGAGCAGCGCCATCATCCTCCACCTCCTTTAGAGCTTTGGAAAGATAAGGGTCAGTAAAGACAATACCAATAAAGTCATCTGGAGATAAGCTTCCAGACTCTCCGTGCTTGAGGGCAGCCCATCATCCAGCAGCTTTGATGCCCCTCTAGAGATATTCAAAGCTAAAATATACAAACTCGTCGAAAGTTTTATAGTTGGCAATGATCTTCTCCTCGGCGTTGGCCAATGCAGTTTTAACGACCTCATTAATCTTAGCCTGAATTCTCTGATCTTTGGCCTTCAGAGCCTTAGAATGCTCCTCATTCAGATGGTTAATCTGGTCGTATTTCTCCTTCAAGTTCTTCTCGACCTTCTCAAGGTCGGCATTCACCCTAGCCTCCACTTTCTCCGCATCCTTACCCTTTTGTATCAAGGGCATCCTTTTTAAGGTCCAGTCAGCCTAGTAAGGGAACGTCTAAAGACTGAAGAAAACATTTATCTTCCGCAGTCATGATCCCATCGATAGCATCAGTGGACTACAAATTGTGGTTGATCATACTATCACTGATCTTTAGCTGAGACAAACGAGCAGCTAAAGCATCATCGATGGAGATGGGGATACCATAATTTGTATTTTGAG
Organism: Sambucus nigra; assembly: GCA_949130495.1. NCBI lineage: Eukaryota > Viridiplantae > Streptophyta > Magnoliopsida > Dipsacales > Adoxaceae > Sambucus > Sambucus nigra. Next base: position 538,407,360 of record OX422215.1, on the reverse strand, counting down.
TTTTCGGTGGCCTGGTTGAAAAAGGGTCCGCAAGATCTTTCCTCTTCTTAGTAGAAGCATCGACCTTGGATGTGACGACACCCTTTTTCATTTGACCTGACTGAGGGACAGTTTTTTCGCCTCTTTTATCGATGAGCTTGGAAAGATTGGGGGCCGACATCTCCCAAAGGTCATTTGAGATACCGTCTAATCGCTCTATAAAAGGAGAAGTCTCGGAGTTAGCAGCTCATATAGATAAAAGTACGAGACATAACTTGGTAATAAAATTTTGAAACTTATGAAGCTCTTCCAAAGGACCACCCCCTAAACATGTCTAAGAAAGATAATAGGGGGTCATCAGATGCTCATACTTGACGAGATGACCATTCTCGCCTTAGGTACAAAGGTCTTTAATTACTTTGGTGTTGTCAGTACTTAACCCAGGTTCAGCCTTAGCCGATAAAGAGGCTTTGGCCCATCTCAGAGGTGTCCTCATTTCAGAGGCTCCACACGCCTGGTTTGGACCAAATTCCCAAGCACCTGACACAAAGAAGTATTGGGGTTTCCAGTTATGGTTTAAAGTCTGAGTGACTAAGAGAATCTTCTTTTCAGATTTTTTGGCTACAAAGTGGTAGTAGCCTGGATGGTTCTTAGCAGACGAAGGATTATAACAACCTATAAAGACTCTGACTGGAAGGTCGGTATGATGAATAGCCTTCCAAAGGACGATAGCTCCTATCATGACCCTTTACACATTGGGAGATAGTTGGGAAGGGGAAAGATTTATGTATGAAATGATGGCTCGGATGGTGTGATGAATGGGTAGGTGAAAACCCAATTTGAACATCTGCTCATAAACGCAGGTCTCACCCTCCCGACCGTCAAAAGCCCTCTCATATTTTAGAAGCTTCCTCAAGGAGATTGAAGAAGGAATTCCATACAAATGTCTGAAGACTAAAAGGTCGTACTCAAAAATTGAGCTTTCGTGCTCGGCATCTATAGAGGTGTTGACTTCACTATCCTCACCATCGCCTTCTACAACAAACTCAGCCTGAGCATCAGGGGGTATACCACCAGTAAACATCTCTGCGAACTCAGCCCCTGTGGCAGCTGATAAAGGAATAGCATCAATGGGTGGAGGAAAGGTAATGCTAGGCCCTAAAATTTCTTCAGAGGCAGAGTGTTGTGAGGGACCAATGTCCTTAGAAGATGAGGCGCGAGAACAAACTTCCTCTTCCTCAGACCCTCCATTTAATTTAGGGTAATAGTCTATAGCCTCTTGAAAAGAGCCAACACTCTCGGCCGGCTCAGATGTGGACATGGGGTCTACAGCAAACGACTCCGACATAGGGTTACAGACCTTAACAGGCTCGGGCTGTAAGACAGCTAAAGGAGGTGGAAATATAGGTCGAAGAGTAAAATCCTCAGCCTCATGAGCCTCGGCTTGGGCTAACTCTATTTGTCGGATTGTTTCGAAACACTTCTCTCTTAAGGTTGGAAACTCCTTTGCAGGTTTATACAGACGCTGTAACATCTGAGTTACGATACTACACTTCTAATGAAAGACAAACAGGTAAACAACTCCTAACACCTAAGTAAAAGGAACAAAGCCTGGAATTCAAAAGGGTTTTTATGAAAGAACACCAAGAACAGTGATGAAGCTACACACCGAAGATGATGATCGGAGTGTCACCGGAGAACCAGAAATGGGAAATTTTAACATAAATCAACCTTGGAACAACCAAATGAGGCCTAAGGGTCACCAAACAACCACTGGCCTAACCTTAAAACCACCAAACAGTGGTGGAAAGGATCACCGAAAAGAGTAAAAAATGCCGAAAAAACCAAATAAAAGACTGACAAGCCAACAATGGAGAAATCAAGGGTAAAGAACAGTACCTGAGTGAGGCTACATGCAGAGAATGACAGAAGGAAGACAGGAGGCAACTATGATTTACAAGTGGTGAAGATGGAATGCGACGAAACCTATGGAGGTTTTCGTTTTGCAGAAGGAGAGTAAAAGCGGGAAAGCAAAGTGAGGAGAGAGAAAAAAAATTAGGGCTTTTAAATATCAAAGCAATAATTGCGTGCGAAGTCCAAGGCACCTCATCATTTCTCCTTGAAACCCTAAATATGCAGCCACATCATGCATAACCTTGGGGCAGCTGCCAGCTAGTTTAAAGAATGGCATGTGTCCCAATGACAATCCCCATGCCATAAAATACTTGGAAGTGTCCATTCGTCAGCCGAGCATATGTACCCCTCAGCCACCTACTCACATAGAAGGCTAAGGGCTAGGGGTGATTGATATGACCAGAGTGCACCCTCGTACTCTGAGCAACAACGTCATCCTAGCTCATGTCTAAGTCGTCAGAAGAGCCCACTGGTCAGCAATAAGGTCGTCCCTGATGGGTTCGGCCTCATCAGCACCAACCTCGGATGAGAAGTAGTCGAGATCAGCAATAGCTTTATGGGTTCAACTTGATTCTGCCTCATACTCTATGTAGGCCGCTAGCACAAATGAGCCTAGTTACCCAACCTCAACTGGTCTATCCGACCGAGGTTATACTTGTGGTTGGAGGATCAGTGGTCCTGTCAGAGTCATCAACCTCATACCCAGCTAGGCCAAGGATCCAATGGATAATGTCACCAGTTCGAGCATATGCAAGTACAAAGAAGCCTGGAACACGTGGACAAAATCGTTATAACTAGATTATTCCCTCATGTGAGGGAATATTTGGTCATTATGATCTGCATATGGCACAGCCAGGTGTCCACATGATATTGGCTAGATCATCTTACGCATGCTCATTGCATGCTTGGGGGGAACACTACACCCCCTAAGCACTATATATACCATTTATCCTCTCCCTTAAAAGGGATCGCTTATTAAAAACCCTAGTGGAATCTCTGTCAAAATATACAGTAGAGAGAGAGTGTGTGAGTATTGTATCACAAGGCCATTAGTGCCTTTCTTTTATAGTGAAGATAACTCACCTGCACAATGGACGTAGTCCTAGATAGGCTGAACCACTTACATTGATGTCTTTCTCCTCATCTCATTATACATTTATATTGCTTATGTGTTGCCATTATTATTCCTGTTTGAGCTCTCCAACACCTTGATCTGGTGGTGCTATTCACAGCATCATCAACGTGCGCGTAAGGTGATAGAGTCACAAAAATAAAAGCTTGGGAAAGACTTAAGGGAGTCTAATAAGGTGAAATTTAACCTGGAATTACATTTTAACAAGTTAGGGAAGATGCTCATCGCACTATCCCAATCCTCGATGGATAAAATGGGTATTGACTATAATAGGACACAAGCATCTAAGATGAAGAAAGAGATCATGTTTGTCAAAGGGTCAACTAATACACCTTCACACCATCTCCACGAGTAGCTTCCAAGCTAAAAAAAATTGTATCCACGGTCGTATTTTTACACCTATTGAAAAAGCAAGTGTCACCTTCGAGATTATTACCACCGGCTAGAGCAAAGTCGGTATGTTCCTTCACACTTGAATAGGTACTTTTACGAGCTATAAGAATGTGTAGATTACATGGTTCAAACATACCAAATGCTTATAAGAGAATTTAAGAGAATTGTCTCCTACATTCCTATGGACCAAGGCAAGAATAAGAATAGGAGAAAGATGAGGAAGAAGAAGGTAGTTAGCGAGGTAGATGAGGATTCTAATACCTGTTTGTCTCATCATTCTGAGTGACTTATTCGCACTACCTCTAGGATAGAATCCGTTGTTTATACCTCATCATTTGTACTACTTCCTAAAGTGTGTTATAGTTTTAACTTTATTTTTATTTATAAATTAATTGAAAATATAAAAGGACTTTTTTAAGAAAAAAAATTGAGATAACAAAAGGATTTTATATTTTGTGGTTTATGAGGTTTCTTTAATGCTCGATGATAGAGTATGTGGGAACAACATTGTGTGATATGTTTACATTAGGTTTTAGAATTTTGGACGATGGTGTGAGCTTATAATTTACTTCACTCAATATTTATCTTTGAATTTATCCTAAGAAATACTTCTACTAATCAATGCATAGTCTTTTACATATTTCACACACATGTACATGAGTTGTTGAAAAATATGTTACTAAGGCCGTTTATAAAAATAAACTATTTAAGTAACTCCGATCTGTTTATTTAGGAAACTCTTTTCGTAAAAACCAAACTATTTGAACACAAGATGTGTTTAACAAATCAGTATGTACGAGATCTATTCAAGATTTGAATAACAGGTTTATAAAGTAATTTAAAAAACTTAAACTCAGCACAACCAAGAATGAGATGAGGAGATGTATAAAGATTATGTTCACGATGTTTTTTACGTGGTAAAACCTCACCAATTGAGGAAACATCCATGACTCCCTCTACGGAGTAAAATGAAAAATCCACTAAAACAAATTTATGAGTTACAAACTATATAACTAACCTGCAAACAACTCAGACCTATATAAGTTTAGGAATGTACCCTCTGGTGTCCTTATAACTTCTCTACAGTTCTGATTGTAGATGTAGTTCTCCCAGTTTGTTAACTTCTGATTTGTTCCAGCACTTTACGTCGACTCTTTATACACAAGATCTTATTACCAACACTTTTCGTGTTGTAGGGTGAAAGTGTTTGTGGAGGTGCTCTCTAACACATGCATGCACACACACACACTTATTAAGTACAAACAGTCCTAACAAATTACAGTAACACTATATGCTGTGATCTTTTCTTTTTCTTTCTTCTTACAAAACTTTGAACCTTATTTGACCTTTAAATCATTACCAGAATCCACGGATACCTTGTTAGGAAGACAGACAAGGTCTTAATCAATCTCAGAATTTAGAAAAGTTTTTCGAGATTGAAAACCTCCAAGTGAGATTCCAAACTAGGTCAAAGGTTTAGTTTTACAAGAACTAGAAACAGAAAGCATTTATTATTGATTTCAAAGTAAGCAAATGTTTTATAGAAAATAATCAACAATATATTTCTCAAGATGAGAAATAAAGAATGAAACTAAGTGTAATGTAACATGAATAACTCAGATCTGAAATTTCTATGAAATCAGAAAGTAGATCTAAGTAATAGTTTAAGTTGAAAACAAGATCTAACGAACAAGAGGTTACAGCAACAATTACAAACTCAACTCAAACTCTCAAACACTCAAGAACACTCAGGGTAGTGTTTTGGATATGAAGGAGTTTTGAAGAAGTGTTTGAGTTTGGATGGAAGAGGCTTTGACGAAAAGGGTTAGGGTTTCTAACTCTCTCTCTTCTCTCTATTTTCTCTCTTCTCTCTCTATTTCTCAGAAAAATAAAAATGGCAAAAGTCTTCGAAGTCTGAGAATAGGGTTCCTTTTATAGGGTGAAGAGAAGGTTCGAGAGACTGGATCAAAACCAAGGGCCACGATTAAGTTAAGTTAAATTGACTTAGATCGAAGGGTTCTAAGAACGCGGTGATTAAACGATACCTCATTGGTTTAAAAAGTTGTACTGGGATTCACCAAGACAACATGCAGATCATCGATAACCAATGATCCAAGGGCTAAAAACATACGCATTTATAACTCAGTAAAGAAACACAATCTCAGCCAATCAGATGAAGACAGATGTTGGTCAATAAAAGGATATGAAACGCGCGTCCTAGAGAAATTAAAACCACACCCTAAGGTTTACTCCACTTTCGGATTCTACCCAAGGTAACATTAGTCCAATATACCCAACAAATTATATTTACAGATTGACCACAGTAACTTTTAAATCAAGTTTTAATTAAGAAAACCTTATATAAAAAATGTTTATAAAATCCCAAAAAATTATTAAAATTCAAACTTAGGGATTTAAACACACTCAACATATATACACACATTATTATGCAGTATGATATGCAATAAATAAATTCTACTGTGTGTGAGTGTTGGCAATTTGTTCTTGATCACTACAAGATAGAGAGATGAAGTAGCAAACCAATTTCTGAGGTTCTTGGGTTTCTAGGGAGGACATAATTTTGTCACAATTTCCAAACTAGATGAGCACTTATACAATATAGACTCAAGTGAGTCAAAAGCATAAGGGCTTCAATCTCCCCCTTTGGAAATATGAGACAAAATCTCCTTTGAGTCATCTAGGACTCGTAGGGCAACATAAAATAAGAGAAAATTATTCCAATCAAAATTCTATCTACCCAATACCTAGAAATCAAAAAGTACATAACTCGACTAAGTACATTTGAATACCCTATTACAACTGTTGAGAGTAACTGTACAATAAGAACCTGTAATAAATCACTAAGATCAAGCTGTTTAGCATATGTAAGAAATTAATCGACTCAAATTTCTCCCCCATTTTATCTCAAATGGATAAAGGGAAAAACTTGGATAAACAGCAAAGTTATTAGTCAGCATAAACCATACCAATAGATTTACGTAATGAAATGAATCTATTATAATCTAGAGGTTTGGTAAACATATCTGCGAGTTGTAGATCAGTAGGAAGATAATTGATTTCTAATTCCTTAGATTCAACCAATTCGCGTATAAAATGATGTTTTATTTTAAAATGCTTTGTTCGCGAGTGTTGAACAGGGTTTTTAGAAATATTAATCGCACTTTGATTATCATAATAGAGATGCAATTGGTTTTCTTGGATACCATAATCACTTAGCATTTGTTTAAGAAACATTAATTGAGCACAACAGCTGCCAGCGGCTATGTATTCAGATTCAGCTGTTGAAAGTGATGTGCAGTTTTGTTTTTTACTACTCTATCCTACCAAGTTATTACTTATATAATAACATGCTCCTGATGTGCTTTTACTATCATAAGTACACCCAGCCCAGTCAGCATCAGTGTACCCAATTATAGTGCTTGGTGTGTCATTAGTGTACCAAAGTCCTAAATTTAGAGTGCCTTTTACATATTTAATGATACGTTTAACAGCATTCAAGTGTCTCTCTTTAGGGTTACTTTGATATCGAGCACATACACACACAGCATACATAATATCCGGATGCGAGGCGGTAAGATATAGTAAGGTGCCTATCATACTACAATACAGAGTAGGATCTACAGATTTTCCATTTTCATCTTTAAAAAGTTTTAGCGTAGTACTCATGGGCGTTTTAGCATCTTTAGCACTCTCGAGGCCAAATTTCTTTACTATCTCTAAAGCTTACTTGGATTGCGATACAAATAATCCTTCTGAATTTTGTTTGACTTGGAGGCCTAAGAAGAATTGTAGCTCCCCCATAAGGGACATTTGAAATTCCTTATGCATAGTTTCAGAGAAGGATTTGACTTCTGAGGGAGAAGTTGATCCAAATATAATATCGTCAACATAAACTTGAGCAATAGTGATGTGTTTGTCAAAATGTTTGACAAAAAGAGTTTGGTCATTTCCGCCTCTTTTGAAACCTTTATCTAAAAGAAAACTAGAAAGACGCTCATACCAAGCTCTAGGAGCTTGTTTAAGGCCATACAAAGCCTTTTTCAGACGAAATACATGATTTGGATGTTTAGGGTCAATGAACCCTTTAGGTTGTTCTACATAGGTTTCTTCAGCCAGTATTCCATTAAGGAACGTAGATTTGCCATCCATTTGGTACAGTGTAAAATGCATGTGGCAAGCTATAGCAAAAAGCAGACGAACAGATTCTAAACGAGTGACAGGAGCAAAGGTATTGTTAAAATCAATTCCTTCTATTTGAGAGTATCCTTGAGCAACTAATCTAGCTTTATTTCTAATTATTATCCCATTCTCATCAGTCTTATTTTTGAAAATCCAACGTGTGCCAACAACCCTTTTGTGATCAGGACGTGGAACAAGATACCAAACATCATGAATGACAAATTGTAAAAGTTCTTCCTGCATAGCAGAAATCCAGTGAGAGTCATTCAATGCCTCATTTACATTCTTTGGTTCCACAAGGGAAACAAAACATGCATAATGTGCATAGTTTCTTAGTTGGGATCTTGTACGCACTGGCTCACTAGGGTTACCAACTACGTTATTTATGGGATGATCTTTAGAAACCCAGTTAGGTACTTCAGGTGTCTCAATAGGTAAAGAATTATCCATTTCAGAGGAGTCATTTTCTAAAATATTTGTAGACTCTTCCTCAATAGTAGATTCACCAGTCTTTCTTTCTACAGTAGTGTCACTAACAATTACATTTATGGATTCCATCAAGGTTTTAGTGCGAAGATTATACACTCGATAAGCTCTACTGTTAGGCGAATATCCTAGAAGTATGGCTTTATCTCCCCGGCTCTCAAAATTGGATAAGTGTTCCCTATCTTTGCATACATAACAAGTACTGCCAAAGGTTCTAAGATATTTGAGATTAGGCTTTTTATTGTACCAAAGTTCGTAAGGGGTTTGTTTGGAATTCTTTCTAAGATAGACCCTATTTATAATGTGACACGCAGTACGAATAGATTCTACCCAAAAATAATTAGGTAAATTCTTGGAATGTAACATAACACGTGCCATCTCTTGAAGGGTTCGATTCTTTCTCTCCGCAATACCATTCTGTTGAGGGGTCTTAGGAGCACTGAACTCGTGTTTATAACCATTATAGTCATAATATTATATAATACCAGTGTCTTTGAATTCACTACCTCTATCAACACGAATTCTATTCACTTGAGTATCCTTCTCATTTTCAATCCTAAGAAGAATTTTTAGGAAGGTTTGAAATATTTCAGACTTTTATTTTAAGAAGGCTACCCAGGTAAATCTAGTGAAGGCATCAACCATAACAAGGATGTAACTGTGTCCACAGAGACTAACAGTTTGGGAGGGACCCATTAGGTCCATATGGATGAGTTCTAATGGATTAGAGGTAAGAATATCTTTGACTTTCTTATGAGGTGCCTTAACAATTTTACCTTCCTGGCAGGAACCACATATAAGATTGGGTATAAGTTTGATTTTAGGAACTCCTCAAACTATTTCCTGAGAAGTCAGTCTACTAAGGTTATCGTAATTTATATGACCCGTTCTGTTATGCCATATCTCATTGTCATCCATTCTAGCAACATTACAGATTTCAGAATTGTTCATGATAGTGTAGCAATTGTCAAGAGTTCTGAATCCAGTAATTATGCATTCACCTTTTTCATTTAAAATTTTGCAATTGTTCTTTGAAAAGGTAACAGTATGATCTGAGTCACGAAATTGCGATATGCTAAGTAGATTTTCCTTAAGACCTTTGACTAGAAGAACATCTTGAAAAATAGGAAGCCCATCTTCTTGGAGAGTTCATTTGCCTATGATTTGAGATGAAACTCCATCACCAAAAATGACTTTACCACCAGCAAAGCTGGTTTTGTTTAAAAGTTTAGTTTCATCACCAGTCATATGCTTAGAACATCCAGAGTCTAAATACCAACCGGATGATGTGTGTTCAGCTTTTAAAGCAGTAACAACAACATTACACTTCATCTGAGGTAATAGATCATCTTTTCTAACCCAAATTACCTTAGTTTTCATCTTGCGCTTATTAGCTCTCAATTGAAAAAATTTGCGAGCTTTGGATTTTTGTTGAAAAATGTTTTGCGCATGATTTTGAATTTTGTGAAAGACTTGAGCATTTGGTTTAGGGAAGTGCTTAGGGTTGCTTCTAGGAAATGTTCTTTTAGGTTTGGTCTTTCTCTTTCTATAATTAGAGTTTCTATCTGGCTGTCTAGGAAGTATATAATTGTTGCGATTCCTCCTATAATACTTAAAGTTCTGATAGATATGAGGATTATAGACAGGTTTAACTAGTCTCCTGGCATAGCAACTATCAAAAGAGTGACCATATATGTCGGAGTAGGAGCAATAAAGATTGCTCAAAATTGGGGTTTCCTTAGGAAAGTCTCTAAACAAAGGTTTTGAAGAGTTTTGAGGCTGAACTCTATTCCTAGGTGTGAAAATCTTGAATACAGACTCACTCTTCCTAATAGAGGGGCAGACGTATTTTGCCTTAGGTGAACTTTCATGTTTAGAGCAACTTGATTCCCCAATGTTAAAATTTGATTTTTTGAATCAAACTCAGTTTTTAGAGAATGAAAGTCTGGGCATTTTCAATAGGTCTTTTGCCTCCTGACACAAACTTGATAGGTTCAAAAGATTTTGTTTGTGTTTTCAAATTGGGGCAAAACCCTATTCCAGTTCGATCATCAGAATTGATTTTTGATTCAGCAACAAATTCAATAAAACATTTTGAATTATTTTCAAATTTTGTAAATTTTTTGAAAACAGTTGCTGTCTTTTCTTTAGTTTGCTCCAATTCTAACAATGTCCCTTTGTATTTTTTCTCCAGAGTTTCATTTGTTTCTTTTAAATTTCTGAGTTTTTAATCAAACATTTTGATTTCGCTTTTATGAGTCAAACATTGGGTAGTATACTCTTCAGCATTTAGTTTAACCATTAGGCTTAGATCTTCTAACTTCTTAGTGAGATCTTTCACAATCTTTTCTAGTCTAGTGCTTTTCTTGAGAGTTTTAGCATAAAGTGTGTGAATGTCAGGGAGGTCTTCATTGTCCAAGTCACTAAGTGTGGTGTGTGGAGTGACCCCTAAAGATTCATTTGTTAAACTCACACACCCATTGACATCGTCATTATCGCTATCCCTTTGACTCACACACCCCGAAGTAGAACATGCAACATTCTCAGTAATCAAAGCATCTAAACCAGTATAAACATGATTCTCAATAGCAGGAGTAGAGTTACTAGAGACATTTTCATACACAGGCATAGGCACATCATCATTATATATGATCTTGGCAAAGAAAGACATGCAAGGGTCAAAAACAACAGATGACTCAGGTTCCTCCTTTTCAGAGTCACTTGAATCATCCCATGTTTTGCAAATGTTAGCTCTAGTGTTTTTGTTTTTTGAGTGTTCAAGTTAACTCTACAGTCTTGTGCAATGTTCCCCAGTTTACCACATCTATAGCATTCAGTCTTCTTAAGGTCTCTATTAGGTCTAATATGAGAGTCCTTGTGATTTTTGTCATGGTTTTTCTCATGAGGTCTGTGATTAGAGGGAGTTGGATAATTTGAATTGCCTTGTTTATTTGCCACTTTGTTTCTAAACTTAATGATTTTCTTAAACTGTTTTGTAATTAAGGCAATCTGATTGTCCAAACTCTCTATATTGCATTCCTCATCAGAATCATAAGTGGGGAATATAAGCTCAGGCTTAGTTAACTTAGAAGAGAAGCTCAGATTGGAACTAGTCTGTTTCCTATGGGTTTGTGTCAATTATTTCTTAAATTCTAGTTCCATTTCCACAGTTCTTAGTTTACTACTGAGTAACTCAGGAGTGAGATTTTGATCACACATTTCCTCAATAGCATATCTTTTGTTATCAAATTTCTGTGGCAATGATCTTAGAATTTTAGATACAATTTCATGTCTGTCATAAGTCACCCCATTAGCATGCAGTTTGGTCACAATATCAGTCAGGTTCATATAGAAGTCATCAAATGACTCAGTCTCAGACATAATTAAGGAGTTATACTGCTGAATAAGCATTTGAGTTTTAGCAGCCTTAACTCTAGTGTCTCCTTCATGAGCAGTAACCAAGGTGTCCCAAGCTTCCTTAGAAGTGGTACGGGATGAAATTCTTTTGAACTCATGTTCATTTATGGACATAAATATGGCATTCTTTCCTTTGTTATTATTTTGAGAAACTTGTTTCTCTTCTTGAGTGAACTCACTTAATGCTTTCTTAACCCTCTCATTACTTCCTTCGGTGGCTGGTTTAGTAGGAAAAGTGTAACCATTTTCAACAATGTCCCAGACATCATCTCCCAGAGTTCCTTGAATGAAAGCAATCATCCTTACTTTCCAGTAAGCAAAATTGGTTCCATCAAATATTGGAGGTCTGGTCAAGTTACCAAATCTTTCATTTTTTCCGTCCATGTTTGATTTTCAGAAAAAAATTTCAGAAACACAGGATCTCTTTTGAAAGCAGTTTACCAAGCTCTGATACCAATTGAAAAATATGTTACTAAGGTCGTTTATAAAAATAAACTATTTAAGTAACTCCGATCTGTTTTTTTTAGGAAACTCTTTTCGTAAAAACCAAACTATTTGAACACAAGATGTGTTTAACAAATCAGTATGTACGAGATCTATTCAAGATTTGAATAACAGGTTTATAAAGTAATTTAAAAAACTTAAACTCAGCACAACCAAGAAGGATATGAGGAGATGTAGAAAGATTATGTTCACGATGTTTTTTACGTGGTAAAACCTCACCAATTGAGGAAACATCCACGACTCCCTTTACAGAGTAAAATGAAAAATCCACTAAAATAAATTTATGAGTTACAAACTATATAACTAACCTGCAAACAACTCAGACCTATATAAATTTAGGAATGTACCCTCTGGTGTCCTTATAACTTCTCTGCAGTTCTGATTGTAGATGTAGTTCTCCCAGTTTGTTAACTTCTGATTTTTTCCAGCACTTTACGTCGACTCTTTGTTCACAAGATCTTATTACCAACACTTTTCGTGTTGTAGGGTGAAAGTGTTTGTGGAGGTGATCTCTAACACATGCATGCACACACACACACTTATTAAGTACAAACAGTCCTAACAAATTACAGTAACACTATATGCTGTGATCTTTTCTGCCTTTCTTCTTACAAAATTTTGAACCTTATTTGACCTTTAAATCATTCCCAGAATCCACGGATACCTTGCTAGGAAGACAGACAAGGTCTTAATCAATATCATAATTTAGAAAAGTTTTTCGAGATTGAAAACCTCCAAGTGAGATTCCAAACTAGGTCAAAGGTTTAGTTTTACAAGAACTAGAAACAGAAAGCATTTATTGTTGATTTCAAAGTAAGCAAACGTTTTACAAAAAATAATAAACAATATATTTCTCAAGATGAGAAATAAAGAATGAAACTAAGTGTAATGTAACATGAATAACTCAGATCTGAAATTTCTATGAAATCAGAAAGTAGATCTAAGTAATAGTTTAAGTTGAAAACAAGATCTAACGAACAAGAGGTTACAGCAACAATTAAAAACTCAACTCAAACTCTCAAACACTCAAGAACACTCAGGGTAGTGTTTTGGATATGAAGGAGTTTTGAAGAAGTGTTTGAGTTTGGATGGAAGAGGCTTTGACGAACAGGGTTAGGGTTTCTAACTCTTTCTCTTCTCTCTGTTTTCTCTCTTCTCTCTCTATTTCTCAGAAAAATGAAAATGGCAAAAGTCTTCGAAGTCTGAGAATAGGGATCCTTTTATAGGGTGAAGAGAAGGTTCGAGAGACTGGATCAAAACCAAAGGGCCAGGATTAAGTCAAGTTAAATTGACTTAGATCGAAGGGTTCTAAGAACGCGGTGCTTAAATGATACCTCATTGGTTTAAAAAGTTGTACTGGGATTCACCAAGACAACATGCAGATCGTCGATAACCAATGATCCAAGGGCTAAAAACATACGCGTTTATAACTCAGTAAAGAAACACAATCTCAGCCAATCAGATGAAGACAGATGTTGGTCAATAAAAGGATTTGAAACGCGCTTCCTAAAGAAATTAAAACCACACCCTAAGGTTTACTCCGCTTTCGGATTCTACCCAAGGTAACATTAGGCCAATATACCCAACAAATTATATTTACAGATTGACCACAGAAACTTTTAAATCAAGTTTTATTTAAGAACACCTTATTTAAAAAATGTTTATAAAATCCTAAAAAATTATTAAAATTCAAACTTAGGGATTTAAACACACTCAACATATATACACACATTATTATGCAGTATGATATGCAATAAATAAATTCTACTGTGTGTGAGTGTTGGCAATTTGTTCTTGATCACTACAAGATAGAGAGATGAAGTAGCAAACCAATTTCTGAGGTTCTTCGGTTTCTAGGGAGGACATAATTTTGTCACAATTTCCAAACTAGATGAGCACTTATACAATATAGACTCAAGTGAGTCAAAGGCATAAGGGCTTCAATCTCCCCCTTTGGAAATATGAGACAAAATCTCCTTGGAGTCATCTAGGACTCGTAGGGCAACATAAAATAAGAGAAACTTATTCCTATCAAAATTCTATCTACCCAATACATAGAAATCAAAAGGTACATAACTCAACTAAGTACATTTGAATACCCTATTACAACTGTTGAGAGTAACTGTACAGTAAGAACCTGTAATAAATCACTAAGATCAAGTTGTTTAGCATATGTAAGAAATTAATAGACTTAAATTTCTCCCCCATTTTGTCTCAAATGGATAAAGGGAAAAACTTGGATAAACAACAAAGTTATTAGTCAGCATAAACCATACCAATAGATTTACGTAATGAAATGAATCTATTATAATCTAGAGGTTTGGTAAACATATCTGCGAGTTGTAGATCAGTAGGAAGATAATTGATTTCTAATTCCTTAGATTCAACCAATTCGCGTATAAAATGATGTTTTATTTTAATATGCTTTGTTCGCGAGTGTTGAACAGGGTTTTTAGAAATATTAATCGCACTTTGATTATCACAATAGAGATGCAATTGGTTTTCTTGAATACCATAATCACTTTGCATTTGTTTAAGCCACATTAATTTAGCACAACAGCTGCCAGCTGCTATGTATTCAGATTCAGCTGTTGAGAGTGATGTGCAGTTTTGTTTTTTACTACTCCATCCTACCAAGTTATTACTTATATAATAACATGCTCCTGGTGTGCTTTTACTATCATCAGTACACCCAGTCCAGTCAGCATCAGTGTACCCAATTATAGTGCTTGGTGTGTCATTAGTGTACCAAAGTCCTAAATTTAGAGTGCCTTTTACATATTTAATGATACGTTTAACAGCATTCAAGTGGCTCTCTTTAGGGTTACTTTGATATCGAGCACATACACACACAGCATACATAATATCAGGACGTGAGGCGGTAAGATATAGTAAGGTGCCTATCATACTACGATACAGAGTAGGATCAACAAATTTTCCATTTTCATCTTTAAAAAGTTTTAGCGTAGTACTCATGGGCGTTTTAGCATCTTTAGCACTCTCGAGGCCAAATTTCTTTACTATCTCTAAAGCGTACTTGGATTGCGATACAAATAATCCTTCTGAATTTTGTTTGACTTGGAGGCCTAAGAAGAATTGTAGCTCCCCCATAAGGGACATTTGAAATTCCTTATGCATAGTTTCAGAGAACGATTTGACTTCTGAGGGAGAAGTTGATCCAAATATAATATCGTCAACATAAACTTGATCAATAGTGATGTGTTTGTCAAAATGTTTGACAAAAAGAGTTTGGTCATTTCCGCCTCTTTTCAAACCTTTATCTAAAAGAAAACTGGAAAGACGCTCATACCAAGATCTAGGAGCTTATTTAAGGCCATACAAAGCCTTTTCAGACGAAATACATGATTTGGATGTTTAGGGTCAATGAACCCTTTAGGTTGTTCTACATAGGTTTCTTCATCCAGTATTCCATTAAGGAACGCAGATTTGACATCCATTTGGTACAGTGTAAAATGCATGTGGCAAGCTATAGCAAAAAGCAGACGAACAGATTCTAAATGAGTGACAGGAGCAAAGGTCTCATTAAAATAAATTCCTTCTATTTGAGAGTATCCTTGAGCAACTAATCTAGCTTTATTTCTAATTATTATCCCATTTTCATCAGTCTTATTTTTGAAAATCCAACGTGTGCCAACAACCTTTTTGTGATCAGGACGAGGAACAAGATACCAAACATCATGAATGACAAATTGTAAAAGTTCTTCCTGCATAGCAGAAATCCAGTGAGAGTCATTCAATGCCTCATTTACATTCTTTGGTTCCACAAGGGAAACAAAACATGCATAATGTGCATAGTTTCTTAGTTGGGATCTTGTACGCACTGGCTCACTAGGGTTACCAACTACGTTATTTATGGGATGATCTTTAGAAACCCACTTAGGTACTTTAGATGTCTCAATAGGTAAAGAATTATCCATTTCAGAGGAGTCATTTTCTAAAATATTTGTAGACTCTTCCTCAATAGTAGATTCACCAGTCTTTCTTTTTACAGTAGTGTCACTAACAATTAAATTTATGGATTCCATCAAGGTTTTAGTGCGAATATTATACACTCGATAAGCTCTACTGTTAGGCGAATATCCTAGAAATATGGCTTTATCTCCCCGGCTCTCAAATTTGGATAAGTGTTCCTTATCTTTGCATACATAACAAGTACTGCCAAAGGTTCTAAGATATTTGAGATTAGGCTTTTTATTGTAGCAAAGTTCGTAAGGTGTTTGTTTGGAATTCTTTCTAAGATAGACACTATTTATAATGTGACACGCAGTACGAATAGATTCTACCCAAAAATAATTAAGTAAATTCTTGGCATGTAACATAACACGTGCCATCTCTTGAAGGGTTCGATTATTTCTCTCCGCAATACCATTCTGTTGAGGGGTCTTAGGAGCACTGAACTCGTGTTTATAACCATTATAGTCACAATATTCTATGATACCAGTGTCTTTGAATTCACAACCTCTATCACTACGAATTCTATTCACTTGAGTATCCTTCTCATTTTCAATCCTAAGAAGAATTTTTAGGAAGGTTTGAAATGTTATAAGTTTGATTTTAGGAACTCCTCAAACTATTTCTTGAGAAGTCAGTCTACTAAGGTTATCGTAATTTATATGACCCATTATGTTATGCCATATCTCATTGTCATCTATTCTGGCAACATTACAGATTTCAGAATTGTTCATGACAGTGTAGCAATTGTCAGGAGTTCTGAATCCAGTAATTATGCATTCACCTTTTTTATTTAAAATTTTGCAATTGTTCTTTGAAAAGGTAACAGTATGATCTGAGTCACAAAATTGCAATATGCTAAGTAGATTTGCCTTAAGACCTTTGACTAGAAGAACATCTTGAAGAATAGGAAGCCCATCTTCTTGGAGAGTTCCTTTGCCTATGATTTGAGATGAAACTCCATCACCAAAAATGACTTTACCACCAGCAAAGCTGGTTTTGTTTAAAAGTTTAGTTTCATCACCAGTCATATGCTTAGAACATCCAGAGTCTAAATGCCATCCGGATGATGTGTGTTCAGCTTTTAAAGCGGTAACAACAACATTACACTTCATCTGAGGTAATATATCATCTTTTCTAACCCAAATTGCCTTAGTTTACATCTTGCGATTATTAGCTCTCAATTGATAAAATTTACGAATTTTGGATTTTTGCTGAAAAATGTTTTGCGCATGATTTTGAATTTTGTGAAAGACTTGAGCATTTGGTTTAGGGAAGTGCTTAGGGTTCCTTCTAGGAAATATTCTTTTAGGTTTGGTCTTTCTCTTTCTATAATTAGAGTTTCTATCTGGCTGTCTAGGAAGTATATAATTGTTTCGGTTCCTCCTAGAATAGTTAAAGTTCTGATAGATATGAGGATTATAGATAGGTTTAACTAGTCTCCTAGCATAGCAACTATCAAAAGAGTGACCATATATATCGCAGTAGGAGCAATAAAGATTGCTCAAAATTGGGGTTTCCTTAGGAAAGTCTCTAAACAAAGGTTTTGAAGAGTTTTGAGGCTGAACTCTATTCCTAGGTGTGACAGTCTTGAATACAGACTCACTCTTCCTAATAGAGGGGCAGACGTATTTTGCCTTAGGTAAACTTTCATGTTTAGAGCAACTTGATTCCCCAATGTTAAAATTTTGATTTTTTGAATCAAAGTCTGTTTTTAGAGAATGAAAGTCTGGGCATTTTCAATAGGTCTTTTGCCTCCTGACACAAACTTGATAGGTTCAAAAGATTTTGTTTGTGTTTTCAAATTGGGGCAAAACCCTATTCTAGTTCGATCATCAGAATTGATTTTTGATTCAGCAACAAATTCAATAAAACATTTTGAATTATTTTCAAATTTTGTAAATTTTTTGAAAACAGTTGCTGTCTTTTCTTTAGTTTGCTCCAATTCTAACAATGTCCCTTTGTATTTTTTCTCCAGAGTTTCATTTGTTTCTTTTAAATTTCTGAGTTTTTAATCAAACATTTTGATTTCGCTTTTATGAGTCAAACATTGGGTAGTATACTCTTCAGCATTTAGTTTAACCATTAGGCTTAGATCTTCTAACTTCTTAGTGAGATCTTTCACAATCTTTTCTAGTCTAGTGCTTTTCTTGAGAGTTTTAGCATAAAGTGTGTGAATGTCAGGGAGGTCTTCATTGTCCAAGTCACTAAGTGTGGTGTGTGGAGTGACCCCTAAAGATTCATTTGTTAAACTCACACACCCATTGACATCGTCATTATCGCTATCTCTTTGACTCACACACCCCGAAGTAGAACATGCAACATTCTCAGTAATCAAAGCATCTAAACCAGTATAAACATGATTCTCAATAGCAGGAGTAGAGTTACTAGAAACATTTTCATACACAGGCATAGGCACATCATCATTATATATGATCTTGGCAAAGAAAGACATGCAAGGATCAAAAACATCAGATGACTCAGGTTCCTCCTTTTCAGAGTCACTTGAATCATCCCATGTTTTGCAAATGTTAGCTCTAGTGTTTTTGTTTTGAGTGTTCAAGTTAACTCTACAGTCTTGTGCAATGTTCCCCAGTTTACCACATCTATAGCATTCAGTCTTCTTAAGGTCTCTATTAGGTCTAATATGAGAGTCCTTGTGATTTTTGTCATGGTTTTTCTCATGCGGTCTGTGATTAGAGGGAGTTGGATAATTTGAATTGCCTTGTTTATTTGCCACTTTGTTTCTAAACTTAATGATTTTCTTAAACTGTTTTGTAATTAAGGCAATCTGATTGTCCAAACTCTCTATATTGCATTCCTCATCAGAATCATAAGTGGGGAATATAAGCTCAGGCTTAGTTAACTTAGAAGAGAAGCTCAGATTGGATCTAGTCTGTTTCCTATGGGTTTGTGTCAATTGTTTCTTAAATTCTAGTTCCATTTCCACAGTTCTTAGTTTACTACTGAGTAACTCAGGAGTGAGATTTTGATCACACATTTCCTCAATAGCATATATTTTGTTATCAAATTTCTGTGGCAATGATCTTAGAATTTTAGATACAATTTCATGTCTGTCATAAGTCACCCCATTAGCATGCAGTTTGGTCACAATATCAGTCAGGTTCATATAGAAGTCATCAAATGACTCAGTCTCAGACATAATTAAGGAGTTATACTGCTGAATAAGCATTTGAGTTTTAGCAGCCTTAACTCTAGTGTCTCCTTCATGAGCAGTAACCAAGGTGTCCCAAGCTTCCTTAGAAGTGGTACGGGATGAGATTCTTTTGAACTCATGTTCATTTATGGACATAAATATGGCATTCTTTCCTTTGTTATTATTTTGAGAAACTTGTTTCTCTTCTTGAGTGAACTCACTTAATGCTTTCTTAACCCTCTCATTACTTCCTTCGGTGGCTGGTTTAGTAGGAAAAGTGTAACCATTTTCAACAATGTCCCAGACATCATCTCCCAGAGTTCCTTGAATGAAAGCAATCATCCTTACTTTCCAGTAAGCAAAATTGGTTCCATCAAGGATTGGAGGTCTGGTCAAGTTACCAAATCTTTCATTTTTTTCGTCCATGTTTGATTTTCAGAAAAAAATTTCAGAAACACAGGATCTCTTTTGAAAGCAGTTTACCAAGCTCTGATACCAATTGAAAAATATGTTACTAAGGCCGTTTATAAAAATAAACTATTTAAGTAACTCCGATCTGTTTATTTAGGAAACTCTTTTCGTAAAAACCAAACTATTTGAACACAAGATGTGTTTAACAAATCAGTATGTACGAGATCTATTCAAGATTTGAATAACAGGTTTATAAAGTAATTTAAAAAACTTAAACTCAGCACAACCAAGAATGATATGAGGAGATGTAGAAAGATTATGTTCACGATGTTTTAAACGTGGTAAAACCTCACCAATTGAGGAAACATCCACGACTCCCTCTACGGAGTAAAATGAAAAATCCACTAAAATAAATTTATGAGTTACAAACTATATAACTAACCTGCAAACAACTCAGACCTATATAAGTTTAGGAATGTACCCTCTGGTGTCCTTATAACTTCTCTGCAGTTCTGATTGTAGATGTAGTTCTCCCAGTTTGTTAACTTCTGATTTGTTCCAGCACTTTACGTCGACTCTTTGTTCACAAGATCTTATTACCAACACTTTTCGTGTTGTAGGGTGAAAGTGTTTGTGGAGGTGCTCTCTAACACATGCATGCACACACACACACTTATTAAGTACAAACAGTCCTAACAAATTACAGTAACACTATATGCTGTGATCTTTTCTGTCTTTCTTCTTACAAAATTTTGAACCTTATTTGACCTTTAAATCATTCCCAGAATCCACGGATACCTTGCTAGGAAGACAGACAAGGTCTTAATCAATCTCATAATTTAGAAAAGTTTTTCGAGATTGAAAACCTCCAAGTGAGATTCCAAACTAGGTCAAAGGTTTAGTTTTACAAGAACTAGAAACAGAAAGCATTTATTGTTGATTTCAAAGTAAGCAAACGTTTTATAGAAAATAATCAACAATATATTTCTCAAGATGAGAAATAAAGAATGAAACTAAGTGTAATGTAACATGAATAACTCAGATCTGAAATTTCTATGAAATCAGAAAGTAGATCTAAGTAATAGTTTAAGTTGAAAACAAGATCTAACGAACAAGAGGTTACAGCAACAATTACAAACTCAACTCAAACTCTCAAACACTCAAGAACACTCAGGGTAGTGTTTTGGATATGAAGGAGTTTTGAAGAAGTGTTTGAGTTTGGATGGAAGAGGCTTTGACGAACAGGGTTAGGGTTTCTAACTCTCTCTCTTCTCTCTATTTTCTCTCTTCTCTCTCTATTTCTCAGAAAAATGAAAATGGCAAAAGTCTTCGAAGTCTGAGAATAGGGTTCCTTTTATAGGGTGAAGATAAGGTTCGAGAGACTGGATCAAAACCAAGGGCCAGGATTAAGTCAAGTTAAATTGACTTAGATCGAAGGGTTCTAAGAACGCGGTGCTTAAACGATTCCTGATTGGTTTAAAAAGTTGTACTGGGATTCACCAAGACAACATGCAGATCGTCGATAACCAATGATCCAAGGGCTAAAAACATACGCGTTTATAACTCAGTAAAGAAACACAATCTCAGCCAATCAGATGAAGACAGATGTTGGTCAATAAAAGGATATGAAACGCGCATCCTAAAGAAATTAAAACCACACCCTAAGGTTTACTCCGCTTTCGGATTCTACCCAAGGTAACATTAGGCCAATATACCCAACAAATTATATTTACAGATTGACCACAAAAACTTTTAAATCAAGTTTTAATTAAGAAAACCTTATTTAAAAAATGTTTATAAAATCCCAAAAAATTATTAAAATTCAAACTTAGGGATTTAAACACACTCAACATATATACACACATTATTATGCAGTATGATATGCAATAAATAAATTCTACTGTGTGTGAGTGTTGGCAATTTGTTCTTGATCACTACAAGATAGAGAGATGAAGTAGCAAACCAATTTCTGAGGTTCTTTGATTTCTAGGGAGGACATAATTTTGTCCCAATTTCCAAACTAGATGAGCACTTATACAATATAGAGTCAAGTGAGTCAAAAGCATAAGGGTTTTAGTTGTAATAGGGTGTATCATTGATTGTGATCAGATAAACTTTCCATTCTAAGCATTTTCACTCAATCAGATCATATTTTTTTCGCTAGATACTTTAGATGTGCTAATAAAAACCGTTACATGTGGGGAATCTTAATAAAAAAATGATGTGGGAAGCAATGGTTAGAGCTAACAAATAGGGATTCTTAATTGAATTTGTGCAAATGAGAGAAATAAAAATATAATATTTATGCAAGGGAATACTCTCATAAAAAAATTAAAAAATTTCTAAATGGAACATATTTGAGGGAGATATAAGTCGAATATCAATAGGTTTGCACATTCTCGTCTAGTATGTAATTTTTATTTTTGGCCCGGATTGTTTAACGCACATGATTAGCTTTAGATCATTATCGACGTGAACCCAAAATAACTCAATTTTTCCTTATATTATCGACTCATGTCATAGATTGATTTCTAGGTTGAGCTTGGGGTTAGTGTGAATTTTTCATAAGATTCACTGTTTTTCGAGGTCCTAATACCATTCACATTTCCCTTAGGTTACATGCATGGGGTTTACCTGTTTAACAACATTTGGGGAATAAAACCACTTGTGTTTCTGGATATTTTTTTATTTTTATGTTATAGGGGTGTGTTTAGTTTTCATGTTTCGTGTTTTCTCTTAGGAGAGAATTTTTCCTTTTTGTTCAAACGAGTCCCTCTCTAGTTTAAACTAGATCTCGTTTGAATGAAAACCTATATGGTTCAAACAAGAGTTAGGTTTAAAATACTACTTCATTTACAGTGCGTTAGTTCACTTTACACCCATTTAAAAACCTCTCATCATTGTTGATTCACTAAGATTCTACCCCTCATATTCTCTCACTCATTTTTTATTGGAACTTGGATTCTTGGGGTTTGGACCATCTAGATTCAGATTCCACCATCAAACTCTGGTTTTAGGGTTTAATTGGAGGGGGTTTTCACCTCAGTTTAGCCATTCATATAGTGTTGCGCGCGCGCACACACACACACCCATATATATATACACACATACGTGTGCGTGATGTTTAGGACTTTTTACAAATACATATGGCATCTTTAAGGTATTTATACATATTACTATGTTTGAAATCCTATTTTTTAATTTTTTTTTTCTATATATGTATATATGTGTGGTATAAATTTTAAAATTGAAAAAAAAAAAAATATATATATATATATATAAATTAAAATAAAAAATATGTATGTTTTTTTCTTAGGTAACATAGTTACCTATTTTGGTTTGTCATTTTATTGTTGTTGGGAAGTTAATTATGGTTCGATTTCTTTTATCTCGGAGGTTGGGTTTTTTTTATTCGATTTTGGTGGTTGGGTTAATGTTGGTGGGGGTTTTTGGTTGTTGGCTTGGTTAGCTTGATTTAGTTGATCCCTTAGGCTTCTAGATCGTTCCTTAAAGTCACCTCCCGTAGGTATCGTTGGTTTTTTCTTCTATCATGGGAAAGAAATCCAAAGAGGTTCTCACTCCTCCGTATTCGTGTTATAACCCACTCTCATTGAAGACACATGAGAAATACCAGTGGTATATTAACACGTGGTTTTATCGGATGCAGTGTAATCATTGAGACTAGTGTCCATGTCTGATGTAGAGGACACTCTATTGCCAGATTGGTTTGATTGTATGGGGTATAAGCGTATCATTTCCATGAGCTAACCTTATTATGTTGACATGTTTAGGGAATTTTATTTTATGATCGGGTCGATGGGGAGTTATTGGTCTCTACTATTTAGGTCATACCGATTTTAGTTTCCCCCAACATCATTATGGGTCTATTCAAGATTCCTAGGGTTTTCTTCTTATAGTACCCTAAGGACCTGACCACCTCACTCTTTCATATGAAGTGTACTTTGCTACCCACTTCACCTATGTTGGTTTGGACAACAGGTAGCCACCTCAGAATTATCATTTTTACTCCGACTATTGTATCCTTAACAAGATTGTTAGCTTCAATATCCATCCCATTACTCATCATAATACCTATATAGCTCATATCATATTCGTTTCCTTTATGCCATTGGAGCCCGACAGTTTATTTGTCTCCCCTTTATCATTTGGAGACACATATCCATCTTCTGCAATGATGAAGATAAAAGGTTGTGGGTGTCCCTTACATGTGGGATATTTTTTATCACCGTTATGGTCACTGTCGATGTACCTCTTATTCTCGACAAGTGCACCCTGGATTCTCTATCTAGTATAAATTATTCCATAGTTCATAGATTTGATTCCCATTTGATAGATGATGCTCATGTTTATCCCCCTGGTGTAGCCGAGGATGATGACACCATAGGGCATGAGACTTATTAAGTTCCTTCAGCTCATACCTTAGTCTCTAGTACCTCATCCTCGCACCTAGTAGCCAACAATAGCAATAGCATAAGGACATGTCTCTCTCATCATAATTTTCAGTTTGTGGAAAACTTTAAAGGAGCAACTAACACAGCACGTAGATAGGAGATTCAACGAGTGTGGTCACTAAGTCCGTAATGCAACAGGCTAGAAGCACCGCCCAGATGCAGAAGGAATTTATGATTATGGTGGAGCAATAATAATTGAGATCAGATCGGGAGGAGTAGTGGGGAGAGTAATGGTACCAATAGATGAGTCCCATAGAGCGGAGCGGAGGAGTGGGCACTTTGGGAGTTGGCGGATTTAGCGGTGGTGGTGGTGGTAATGGCATACAAAGAGATGGTGGAGATGATGATGGAGAAGCATATATTATTGATTCCTTGAGGATATTTTATGTTTTTTATATACTTGATGATATATATATAAAGAGAGAGGGGGGAAGAGAGATTTGGATAATATTTTTTTTTCACTTGCTATGATATCATTACATTTAGTTCAACATTTTGGCTCTATTATGGCCCATTGGATTATAATGATTATATTTATTGATATTTGTTAGTTTAGATAATGTTGACTTTTACTAGTGATGTTGAGATATGGACTATTGCACTCATGAATCCCATAATATCTCCTCTGTTTTTGTCTCAGATAAATAAGGGAGAATTCAACAAATAAAATATCATAAATCAATCAATTCAAGCAAGGTAGTGTAACAATGAAGAACATGCTCGAATGACATAAGTGGTATATCACATGAGAATACAAACATAATAACCATTAAGGGGGTAGTTAGCATGCATTGCAATTTTAAATACTCACTCATTAATTATCTCAAATATCTTATGTACATCATGAGTTATGTTTTCGTGGAGACTTACAGAGACTCGTGATGTTGATTTTTGGAAAGTGGATCATAAAGTCATACAAAAGTACCGAATCACCCACGTAGGGATTTGGGGATAAGTATATCTTGATGTATACTATTTTTGAACCTTTATTTTCTTTAACCTAATCTATTTTTTATTTTGTCCTATAATAGAAAGAGGGGGACTTGTAAGGACAGGATTTTACACTCCTCTTTCTTTTGGTTTTGACTTTATTCCAGAACAAAAGTCAAGGTTGTAATTTCCAATCGCCTTTTGAGTTGTAATTGAAGATCATTAAAAACAAAGACAAATCACTGTGATAAAGAGTTAACGGACCGAACAATTTTAGACTATTATAGGTTTGTAATCATCAACATTTTGTATTTCCTTAAGTTTATTTTCAAACTAAGGAATGACGGGAGAAAACCAATTATATAATTAGGAAAAAAATAATTTTTTAAACTATTTTCATAAGGGTTTAGGAAAATTAGGACTGTCGTATGAGCGACAGGTCCCTCTTAAGAAGTCTATTTTGCACAAGAGCCTTTTTATGTTTCCAGAATTGCTCATTCGGGGATGATTTCTCACGAGAAATTTTCATGAGAAAACAACTATTCAAATGAGGACTTAGGGATACTTCCAGAACCACTCGTAAGAAACCTCGCACGAAGACCTCATTCGAACAAGGGCTCCCCTTGTTCTAACCAAGGCAGCTTTTTCTTGAAAAAGGAATTTTGTTAACCCTCTAACACCTTAAGGATATAAAGATTTATGAAGCGCGAATTG
Source organism: Sambucus nigra (assembly GCA_949130495.1). Lineage (NCBI taxonomy): Eukaryota > Viridiplantae > Streptophyta > Magnoliopsida > Dipsacales > Adoxaceae > Sambucus > Sambucus nigra. The sequence continues at coordinate 538,381,679 of OX422215.1, read as the reverse complement.
GTTTTTTAAGAGCTTTTTGTGAGAGTGTGTTCCACTCTTCCACGCTTTCGAAAAAATATTTTGGTTTGCAAATCCTTAAAGGTATTCTATCTGAAGAAGATTTAAGCACGAGCAATCATGTGGATTGGATAGCACATGCTTAACGTGTGGGCAGATCGCATCAGTTAGAGATCGGCAGATTGCGAGGCCTGTAAGTTGTGAAAGTTGGGTCTAGCGTAGAGAAGTTCATTACTCTTACGGATAGAAGCACTGGGCGGAATTTATGGGTTGAGACTTTATGAAAAAAAATTATTGTCTTGTAATTAAATCGGGTATTTCTATCTATAAGTCTTGTAAAACTTTATTCGGGTTTAGTGAAATTATTGAGATGCGTGCAATGGTTGCATTTTTCCTCCGTATTTTCACTCTAAATCATGTTCTTGTCGTTGCATGTTCTTCATTTTTCGTATTTATTAATTGCATCACCCGCGTGATAATTGGTCTTATTAATTTTATTTGGTAAAATTAAAATTGATTCAATTAAAACAGAAAATTTTTTTTAGATGCGTAATTAATGAAACTGACTTAGATCCCTAGGCATATACTTTTTGGAAGAAAGAATATAATTTAAGTTGCCACTCTTGAACCATCGTTGCCTGCCCAAAAGTTGGCTCTCACACATGCAATCAGCCAAATCATGCTAATTAGAACATACATGAAGCTCAATTACTTATCATGGAGGAATGGGGGATTCCCTTGCAACAAATTGAGATTGAACCCCATAACGAAGCATTTTTCATATTTCCTCTTCAGCTATCTCTTATCCTTCCAAAAATTGTCCTTTTTCCTTCCAAGTATTCCGAGCCAAGAATAAATCATCCAAAGAGCCCTCATTTTTTTACATTCCCTTTGCTTTAACAAACTAGCAAACTTGAAATTTACTAGTTGGATATTATTATTCATGCAGTGAGTCATTCGATGAGCGCCCCACCAAAAAGTTTAAAACCCATGTATGGCAGCAATTCATTCATTTTTGCAACAAAGAAAAATATTTGTTCTTTCATCTATATAGAATTTGTTCGCTAAGGATAGGTAGGACAAGCACAACTGTCTTTGACGTGCACCATTTTTTAATATCTCGTGGTCGTCGAATTGGAGTTTCATCATTTCCTTTTACTCGGCAATGCATCACATATATCGCAGTGGGCGAGAAAAGATGTAAATTATATTTTATTAATTTTGAATTTAACATGTTAATTAGTTTACTTGTCTTAATTTTTTGTTGAATCTTAATTATTAGTGTTAAATAATTTTAAAAATGCACGTCACGTGTAATAAAAAATCAATTTTGATCATATTATTTATGACATGTGTGGGCCATATTGAGATGCGCAATCAAAAACTTTAGATTGGTGGAGATTGTTAGAGGTGGTTACGACTCGAGAATATAGGTGGTTTAGGATTAAAGACTTGTTATTACTGGTTGGAAGCATCTTTAGGAGGTGTGCACAATGGAAGATAGAGGGGGGGGGGGGGGGGAGAAGGGGGGCCTGGTCCCCTGCAAAAGTTTCCAAAATTTTTAGAATAGCTGTTAAAATATGGGTTGTTAGTTGGTAGGCCCCCATAAAAGCTCCAAACTTTTTAAACCAAAACAGAAAACGTGACTGGTAGTTCGGTGGGTTAAACATGCTGCCTTATTTTCAGTTTTTAACTATACAAAAGGATAAAAGTGACCTTTTCATGTTAGGTTAAAAACCAAACAAATTCGAATGGTTCAGAATAGCACTAAATACATACAACAAAAGAAAGCGAAGGGAAGAAGACACTGACGGCTGAAGAAAAAATTCTTTGTAGAGGTATTTTTTTTTCTTTTCATTTTTCTTTCAGATTGCGCTTTTAAGATTCATTTTTTTTTCATTATTTCTTTTAATAAAAGGAAAAGAGTAAAAATAAAAACTAAATGACAATTTTTGTAAATGCTTAGTGTTTCATAAAGTACTTTGAAATAGTATTGTTAATAAAAAAATAAATTTGTTGAGTTTTTTAAGAGTTTTATTTTTGTTTGGAAACAAATATTTTTCTGATTAATTTTTAACTAAAAGATGATTTTTGTAAATGCTTAGAATATGATTGGATTAAAATTTTATTGAAAAAATCTTTACAAACAAGTTAAATTATTGTTCTTGGTGTATTAATTTTTTGACCTCTCATTATGGTCAAGAGAACAACTATTGATGCATTTTTCAAGAAAAATGATGTTGAAAATTAGATGTTAGTGCACCGACTTCTACCGAACAACCCGCCTCTAATGTTGAAGCTTCACAACCAGAACATCGACCCTCCAAGATTTCCAAAATCAGCTCCATTGAAAAAGATCCAGATTTTTTCGAACGTGATCCGGGATTACGCCAACAAATATGGGAGTATCCATATAATCAGCGTAATGAACTCTGACGAGCTTACATTAAATCCGGTCCGTATCAACATCTTCTTTCACAATACCCATTTAATGAAGATAAACACCCTCGCCGATTTCAAGCTTCTTGGTTCAAAATATTTCCAAATTGGTTGGAATATTCTCCAAGTACCGATGGGATTTATTGTCTTCATTGCTTTCTTTTTACCAAACCATCGGGTCACCCTGGGTCTAGTGCATTCATGGTGGAGGGATTTTGTTCATAGAAGAAAGTTAATTGTGGTGTCAATTGTACTCTTTTAACTCATGTTAATAAAGATCCAAATTCGTTGCACAAGAATGCGGTGAAGTGTTGTCATGATCTCATTAACCAATCGCAACATATTGAGAAGATTATTGAAAAACAATCTTTTGAAATTGTGAAAAACAATAGATTGAAATTGAAGACTTCAATAGATGCAGTTAAATGGCTCACATTTCAAGCCTGTGCTTTTAGAGGTCATGATGAACGTCCAGAGTCGATAAATAGGGGAAATTTTATTAAATTGATAAAACTTTTGGTATCCTATAGCGAGGAGGTTGTTGCAGTGGTCTTAGATAGAGCTCCTCAAAATGCTATATACATTTCTCATGCAATTCAAAAGGAAATTTTACAAATCTATGAAAGGAAAATTCGAGAGGTCATTCGGGAAGAAATTAATGATGTTAAATTTTGTATTATTGTGGACGAGTCCCGAGATGAAGCAAAAAGGGAGCAAATGGCCATTGTTCTCAGATTTGTCGATAAAGATGGATTTATACGGGAGTGATTTTTTGATTTGATTCATGTAGCTGATACCATGTCATTGACTTTGAAGAAAGAAATATCACTTGTCATTTCTAATAATAATCTTAGTATACAGAATATGCGAGGACAAGGATATGATGGTGCTAGTAATATGCGTGGAGAATGGAATGGGTTGCATGCCCTTTTTTTAAATGAGTGCCCTTTTGCATACTATATTCATTGTCTTGCTCATCATTTGCAATTAGCACTTGTGGAGGCTTCGCGAGAGGTTTTTCCCGTTCATCAATTTTTTATTTATTTTCCCCTCATTGTTAATGCAGTTGGTTCCCCTTGTAAATGGAATGATCAATTGAAAAATTCTCAAGCAGAAGAAATTACAAAAAAACTTACCATTGAAGAAATTGAGTCCGGTAAAGATTTAAATCAAATTGGCACTTTAAAACGGGCCAGAGATACCCGATGGAGCTCTAATTTGGGATCTCTTCGTAGCTTGATATTAATGTTTGATGCAACTTGTTTAGTCTTAAAAAATATATTGCTGATGGAACAAGTTATGTTCAACGTGGAGATGCAGATGGAGTTTATGATTTGATGACTTCTTTTGAATTCATATTTACCTTACATCTCATGAGAGAGATCATGGGGATTAGTGATGATCTTTGCCAAGCCTTATAATGTAAATCCCAAGATATGGTGAATGCAATGCATTTGGTATCAACAACAAAATATCTTATGCAAAAGTTGAGAGAAGATGGGTGGGATCCTTTATTTGATAAAGTGAAATCATTTTGTGAAAAGCGTAAGATAGAAATTCCTAATATGAGTGCTCGTTATAGTGGTGGTTGGGGTAGATCTCGAGAAAGGGACATTATAATTGAGCATCATTTTCGGTTTGAAGTGTTTACTGCTGCAATAAACTCTCAAATACAAGAATTGAATCATAGATTTAAAGAAGATGTGATGGAGTTGCTTATTCTGAGCATGGCACTTGATCCTTATGATTCTTACAAGTCATTAAACATTGATGATATTTGCAAACTTGCAAAAAAATTCTATCCTAATGACTTCGAAGAACAAGAGCATTTGTGTTTGAGGTCTCAACTGGAGCATTATGAGATTGACATTCGTAGAAATACTGAGCTGCAAAGGGTGTCCACAATTTCTGAGTTATGCCAAGTTTTGACAAAAATAAGAAAAGCAACAATTTATCCCCTTGTTGATAGGTTGATTATCCTAGTGTTAACTCTACCCGTTTCAACCACAATAATAGAACGTGCATTTTCGGCCATGAGTCTCGTTAAGACTAATTTACGAAACAAGATGGAGGTGACTTTCTTGCAAATTATTTGATTACATATATCGAGAAAGAAATTGCTCGAGATTTTGAAGTTGATGACATTATAGATGAATTTTATGAAATGAAGGAACGTCGATCACAATTTGCGATGCCAAAAATTCCTATGTAGTCAGGGTCATTTTTTTATAATTATCCGTGTCAATGGTGTCTATGTTAATAAAGATTTACGTAATGAATTCTTGGGATTATTTATCCTTTGCTTTACTTATTCATATTTATATTTTTTTTAGTTAATGCTTTGTCCCCCCAATATGAACTTTCTAGATCCGCCACTGGGTGTGCACAAATTTCATTATACCTGATCGGACAAGCAAATTGTCAAGCTTACTCGAGAGATGGTGAGAAACCACCCACACATTCCATTTTCATATGGGGAGATAGTAATCATCACCCTATACATGATGATGTTCACTAAGATACCAGTTGGGATGGGTTACATTGTTATATTTAGTGATACCAAAAAAACCATTTAGAGTGCACATAGTAGTTGATAAGTATTGAAAGGGAGCACTTGCATGACAAAAGGTTTGTATAAATAAACTATTTCACTCCTTTCTTTAATTATGATGTTCCAACACCCAACCCCGGGGACAACAAAAACGATAGTCAAAGTACACATATATACGAGCATTTGTTCCATCTGGTTAGTCGAATGTTCTTCACGACTGGTAATAGTAACATTCGAGTGGGGTGGCTCATTTTTTATAGGGACATTGATCAGTGGTAGCATTTATCTATAAAGGTGTGGACATTTCCATCTACACGGATGCTTACACAGGTAAAAAACTTCATGTGGATCCTAATACGACCATTTAATATTCATTGTTCTTTGTTTTAACTATTTTCGTACATCTAATTAAAAATAGGGACTTTTACGGTCTAGTCCTTGGACTAATAATTTTGGATAAAAAAACAGGCCCAACAAATTTTAAACGATTAGGTCCAACATATAAATAGCTCGAAATTAAAACAAACACGCACTATTCAGAAATCGAAGCGCTAAAAATTCTCTTCGATCAAAACCCTAACTCTCTTCGATCAAAAATGTAACTCTCTTCGATTAAAACCCTAACTCTCTTCGATCAAACCCTAATCGTTGAAGTTATACCGAGCATTTTACATTCTAAATCAAATTCTTCCAAACACCACTAACAAGTATGTATACATTCTCTAATCACATGTTTCTCCTTGTGTATTTTGTGTTCTCATATGTATAAATTTGTAGACACATGGACTGATTGATATGAAAAAATACATTTGTTTCACTCATTTTAATTGCAAAACACACTTTTTGCATGTTAGATATATGTATTTCATCATTGTACGTTTCCTCCTGTATACATCATTTATCGAGAATTTATCAAGGACTAGGAATATATACATGATTGGAATATGTACATGTACAAGCCCTGTTTTATTGCGTGTACTATGTGTATTTTGCGTGTACTATCAAAAAGTACAAGCAAAATACACAGAGTACACGCACATTTAAATTGAATTTCTCAATTCAATATGCGTGTACTTTTATGTTTTATACGTGTACTCTATAAAATATATATTTCAAATCCATATTTGATTAATCCTATGTTATTTTGGTCCGCGCCAGCGGCATTTGAATGATATTCCATGAGTTTGTAAGAAGTATTATTATTGTGTGAATATTTAGGAGTGTTTTTGGTCCGCGCCAGCGGCATGTGAATGATATTTTATTAGTTTGTAATAAGTATTATTGCGTGTACTTTTTCATTTTTTCGTGTACTTTGTTGAAAGTATACGCAAAAAATTCATAAAGTACACGCACATTGAAATTCAATTTGTTCAATCCAATATGCGTGTACTAATGTGTATTATGAGTGTACTATTTTGTATTGTTGTGTTATTGTTTAGGAATCATACTCAACAACAAAACTGTGCTTGCACGTTCGAAGATCTTAACAATACAAAACCTTTCACATTGACAGTCAATAGTACTAATGATAACGAAATTCATTTTCTCCTTTGCATCAATAATAGAGCTAAAAGGTTACTTGGTTTCTACTACTACTTTGAAGACATTTACTGCACTTTTGATGTGCAACAGCTTCAAGTAACTCGATCAAAAGCGAAGAATTTAGCTAAACGAATTGAGCAGTATTGCTTAAGGGGTTTTGATAATGTTGAAGCTTTTAGCATGCAGCTATTGTATCACGTCTTTACTGAATATGTTAGGAATAGAGAATCTTGGTTTTTGACTTGTCGAACAACATATGTTAGGTATTACCGTGAAACTGATGATATATATTATCCCCTTTAGCATGTATTTTGTTGAGACTTGTTTAAATTGTTTGTGAGAATATTGCATGTACGTTTGTTAAATACGCTTGTATTTTATTATTTTAGTCTATGTTTTATTCTAATTCGCATGTATTTTATTTTTTGTACATATCATTATAGGCTAGTAATTTAAATTTTGTTTATAGATCAATATAATGTGGATAAAAATGAAGGCAAGAAGAGGAAAGAAATAAAAAAAAGAGCAGTTCTGATGATAGTTCTTCATCCAGTTCCAGTTCTAGTTCTAGTGTGGTATTGAAATCTAAACGTCCTGCAAACAAGAATGACCAATATCAATCAAATATTTTTAGCTTTCTCCATGATTTGCATCAGATTAAAGAGAAAATAAACAACAGGCATATTGAACTTCTTAAGAAGACTCCATTTTGGGATCTTTTCAATGCCTACTACAGTGAGAAAGTAGTAGAAGTGGACCACAAGAAGACGGATAAAAATATTTTATAAATTATCCAACTGTACAATACGAAAACCAAAAGTTTTCGTATGAAGAGTAGGATTGCAATAATGCCAATAGATATAAGTGAAATATTTGGCATACCACTGCTTGAGGGTTTAAAATCAATAAAACTGAAAAAGCGACCGAATACTGCTGAAAAACCTGGAGTACAAGCACGATACTTCGCAAAAAGAATAAGAAAGTCATAAATATTGAATGGTTTGAAGAAATCAATTAATTGGAGACTGATGAAGGCATTGTCGATTTTGTAAAAATTGTGTGTCTCCAATTCTTGAACACGTTATTTTTCTCCAACTCAAACTTCGCCCTTGCAGAATTTTAGTTGAAATACATCGCCAATATTGAGGAAATGAATAAGTATGATTGGGCATCTACTGTGCATGAGTTTCTCATACATTTACTTGACAAATCAGCAAGTTCAAAACCTAACACGGTTACTGGATGTGTCATTTTCCTTCTGGTGAGCAAAAAAACATCCTGATATTTCAAAATTTACATACCAATACTCACGTGTACTTAATAAAAATCACGTGTATTTTGAAAATACACGCGATAAAAAGTGTATTTTGAAAATACACGTGATATTTTCACGTGTATTTTCAAAATACACGTGAAAATATCACGTGTATTTTGAAAGTACACTGGTTGTATTTACAAAACATAGTACACGTGTACTTTGTAAAATACAAGTGTACTTTGTAAAATACAAGTGTACTTTATAAAGTAGAAGTGATGTTTCCAAAATACACGTGATATAAGACGTGTTCTTTGTAAAATACACAACCCAATTTTCACTTGTACTTTCAAAATACACGTGATAATTTAACGTGTATTTTGAAAATACACGTCTTATATCACGTATATTTTTAAACTTCACTTCTACTTTATAAAGTATACTTGTATTTTACAAAGTACACGTGTACTATGTTTTGTAAATACATCCAGTGTACTTTCAAAATACACTTGTTATATTTTTTGTCAATATTATAAATGTACTTTAGAGAGTACATGTGAACTTATATTGACAAAGTACGTGTGAACTTTGTAAAAATCATGTTGTACTTTCAAAATACAATTGTAAAATTTGCAAAGTACACGTTTAATTTTCCGTGTATTTTGAACAAATCACTTGTACTTTCAATTATGAATACCTAGGTAATACAATTATTAATATCATTTTATTTTTTGTATGATCTCAGTATTGGGCATGTGAGAAATTTGAAATTATTTCTCCTGTTGAAGAATTTAAAGATAAGGCGCCAAAATTCCTGAGGTGGAAATTGTCTTCTTTGAGACAATGGTGTGTGAAGAATGACATCGCAACAGCAACTTTGAAGCAGGCTATAAATAAACTAGCTTGTAAGGACAGTTCTGTACAAAAGGAATCTCAGTTTGAAGGGTCAAGTTACAGTTTGAACATTTCTACAGAAAGTCCTCTACATGCTGATTCATCATCAGAAAAAGTTATTGAAGATATTAATGACAATGAGTTTTCACATGGTTGGAATATTCCCCTTAAAAATATTGTGACTCCAAAGAAAAAGAAGGGATAAGTGTGACACCCCGCCTAATAAAATACCGGGTGATCAGTCATATACCAAATTAAAATAGGAATCCCAGTTGGTACATCCTTAGCATCACTGTCGAAAACTTTTTAAAACTTACTAACCACCTAGTATTCCAAAAGCAGGTGCCAAATTTTAACTTTTTAATTAAACAAACCAGTACATGCGGAATTAAATATAAACCATTCACGCAACTGACTTAAATCAACTGAACAAAAATAAAATGACATGCCGAATAAACCATCGGCCACCAAAGTAAATAGTCCAATACAAACATCCAACACCTGAATAAAATAAATCAGAAAACTGTACTAAGAAGTCTGGGCGACAAGCCCTAAATAAAACTGATAAATGATTCCTACTCTAGGAATAAATGAATGATGCGTCTAATCCAAACTCCTGCTAGCATCCACATATGCCGCAGCTCCGTGTCCTTGGAATAGAATATCAATCCTGGTGTCCCTGTGGCTGGACACCTAAAAGGTTTTGAAAATAGTTTTATAGCAAGGGTTAGAACCCAAAACATTTTGAAAATATTTAGCAGGTGAATTAACTGCAGTAATTTAAAATGCATGAATTCTCTTCATATTTAAGTTAGTGTCGCACTCCCTTGTGGACATTCTCACCCCTCCACTAATGTGCACACCTAACGGTTACCTTAACCCCACCTAGTTGTACTACCCCGTCCAACTAGTCCTAGTATAACCTCCCCTTGCCATACTACTCTAACCCGAGTATAATTATTCATGAATTATAAGTAATCTCACTAATTAATTCCTTCTTAATTAATAGCAAATAACCATGACACAAGTTATATAAAGTAAATACATCACACACTGTATTATTACGCACATAAAATATTTACTACAATATTATATGTATCTTTACTAAAACATCCACACATATATCATGCGTATATCCATCCTTCCGAGTATACCCTCACCGGATGATTCCCTCTAAAGTGTCATCTCACTAGGTGTGCTCACATAACCTAGTTACCCAAGTTGAATTCGCTCACCAACCTGGCCCAAAACATAAACGAAGTGGAAGCGGTCATATTTCTTCCCTGAAATTGAGATAAGCCCCTCACCCATATACCGGACGCTATGACCTGAGGATATACTCACCCTACTCCTCAAGCTATGGGATTCACCCACATCGTGCAACCTCCCTTGATAGCACTAAAGTATATAATTAAATAAATATCTGTAATACCCCGTACTTTTGTGGATATTTATTTATGGGATTAATTAAATTAAATGGGAATTAACTGAGAATTAATCCAGATAAAATACTAACGAGATGTGAGTTGGTATTTGATTATAATGTGTATATATGGCAGTATATGAATATTGAAAATATTAAAATTATTGCGAGACTGAAATACGGCAATTTGGGAAATTTTGTTGGGACGCGCGTGACAGTCGGGTCAGGAGGGTAATTATTTAAATTAAAAAGTGAATTTTATTTTTATCAGCCGTATGGTCATTTTGAGTGCGTCAACGAGTCCGTAAGGGTCGAAATAGTCAGAAAACACTAGCCGGGGGTTTATTTTGGCTCCCGGGGCAATTTTTGGGCCATACCGGCAACTTAAAAGGGTATTTTGGTAATTTTGAAATTTTAGGATAATTAACCAACGAATTTTGGGAGTTAAATATTAGGATATTTAGTGACCCACTAATCCATTACCATCACTTAACCAACTAAAGGGCAACGGGAGTTTTAGGAGAGGTTAGGAGAAGTTCCCAAAAGAGAAACACAACCTCCATCTTCAACCTTCAACCTTGGGAGAAAAGGAGAGAGCAACCTTCATCAATTCAACACCAAATTCAGAGAAAAATCCAAGGCAAGTGGTTTAATTACATTAATTTCAAGCGAATGTTTCTTCCATGCTTAGACATTTATGAAAATTGCATTGTTTTGGGAGATTGATAAAAACCCATGAATTTGAGGATTAAAACTATAAACCATGTTAGGAATTGCATGTAGACATATTCTGGATGAATTATGAATCCAAAATATAACCCTTGATGATCTAAAAACGGATTTAAGAAGAGAATTATTATTGTTCTTGAAAGAAATAGAAAACTAGGGTTCTTGATGAAGTTTTGATCCAAATAAAGCCCTTGGTTGATGATTTATTGGTTTTAGCACGTTAACAATGTTGTAGGATGGTTGTATGATGATATTATAATGTTAGATTAGAGTTTCATGCATTATAATGGAATTTTGGGGCGAAACTTGGACTGCAAAACAAAGAAGTCCGTAGCATAATTGGTGCGCTCGATCGATCGACATTCATAGGTCGATCGATCGATCACCATCGATCGATCGAACATACAAGGTCGATCGATCGACCTTCCCAGAATGGGTAAAATTTTCCCTAGTTAAATTTTAATGATGTTAACCCTTAGAAAATTATTATTGGAGACTTTATGAGTATCCTTAGACTTAAGGAAGACCAGTAGGTATGGTTATAAAATTTGGACCTTAATTAGAATTCAATTTGGGGAATTATTCTAAATTCTAATGAAATTCGATGAGTGAGATAATATTAGGGTTAAAAGAGTAAATTTGAATAATTTGATGAAATGAGGTTTGGGGAAGAAGTAAGGACCTTAAGAATAATGATGTTATATGTGGGAATAATAAGAGACTTAGTAATCCCTTTGATATAGGTTTTAAGTACAAGAAACTATGACGTGAGATGTGTCGACAGTCTACATTATATATTATCGGAAGACTTAAAATGTATAAAATTGGAATGATGGTATAAGGATGTAGAATATACCTTTATTAAGAATGAGAAGTATACCACTAATAAATTATGGTAATTACTAAGATGTGTGCATGCTTAGTATATGTATATGATTTTATGTGTATGACATACCTACCATACTTGCTATCACGGGAGGTTTACGTTCGCTTAGGGCCATCTAATCTTTGTGTGCCCGGATTTAGATTGGTACCTAGAGGACATAGTTCAGAGAATGACTTATTTGTGAGTTAATAAGTCAGTTGACTATGGAGCGTAGGTATGTACGTGACCCATGGATATGTTGAATTATGTTCGCCTCCATTTTTGTGTGTTGTGCTTATTCTAACAATTCCTGAGAGATTCGGAATTTGTAATCCTTATGTACGTGATGTACCGGGATGGATAGCAGAGTACGTGTGCACCACAGCTTAGCCTCGGGGTGCTTGTATTGTATATTTATGATGTGAATAATATACGGTTAAATAAAAAAAAGGAATTGTTATGTTTAATTGCGAGTATAATTGTAGTAACGTCTTGATAAAGATAAAAAGGGAAAACCTGCTGTGAACTGTTTTGCTAATAATTGAGAATCCGAGTTTAAGTAAAGCCTCCTAGTTAATTGATAACGTTGGGAATTTATATTGTGAATCAAGTAGAAAGGTTATAACTTATGATGGTTTAGTTAGATATGAATACCACTTAGATGGGTATTGTACGTTAGGAGTACACAATTAGTCGAGAGGTGAGTATTTCATGTGAGAGCACGTCCTAACATGTATTTTGCATTCATTGTTTTAATGTTATTAAAGCACTTGTTGTTTTTAAAATACTCTCCACTTTCGGGTTCTGACCCGTTTGCTTTCAAATCTATTTTTTTGTAAAAACCTTTTAGGTGCCCAGCCACAAGGACACCATGCATAGTATTTCCATTCAGGTGACGAGCTGTAGCTGTTGTGGAAGTTACAGGGCCTTGATAATAGACGCCTCTTTTTCTAGTCTTGACTCCATATTCAGTTTCATCATTTGTAGGGCATGTCGCCCATTTCTATTTAGAGACATTTCACATTTCAGTTATTCAGATTTTAGCATGTAATTAATTGAGGGTACACTGTTCTATTTATTTCAGTTGTGGGATTGTTGTGAGGAGTATTTCCTCCAGACTTATTATTATTTGTTGGTTATTCTATTGCTTCTTTATGGTGAATGGTTATGTTATTCTTTCATAATTCTTTTATTGCATGTTAATCAGATTTAATTTAAAATTTTACAACTTACTTTTTAAATACTACGTGGTCAGTAATCATTAAATGTTTTCGACAGTGATGCTATTAACTGAACCAACTTGGCATTTTGAATTAATTTAATAAAGGAGTAGCTACCCGGTATTTAATTAGTCGGGGTGTCACAGGTGGTATCAGAGCATCAGGTTCTAGTGTCCTTTAGGATCTGTGCGGCCTATTATGCTTCCAGCGTAATTTTCTTTGATATAGAGCCCTATGTTTCGGATTGTTGATTCCTTTAGTAAAATTTTTTTCTCCTGCTATGATGTATATGATAGATAATCGTATTGGGATCGGATGTATTCGTGTGCCGAACAATGTAATACGTCAGGCGAAGACAGTTGGGTGAACAGCAGGAGGCAAATATATATTGAGGTTAATTGATTTATTTAAAGAAGGATGACCGTAGTTGAAGTCATCGATATTATGGCTCGGAAGTCCTGGATGATATAGAAGGCTAAGGTGCGACTTGAGACTTCCGGGTACCGCTATAGTAGGAATGGGGTCAAATTAGACACATCCAACAAGGTTGGAATGGGAGAGAAAGAGTTTGGTGTAACATTGAAGAGAATCAGCAGTAGCAATACTCGAAAGGCGAAGACGGCATGTGCTAGCCAAACGAACGCAATGTATCCAAAGGCTTGGACATATGTCAGGATATGACCAATCGAGAGTGAAAATTTGAGGAAAATTTTTCTTGTCTCGTGAGAGCGGAGTTTCAATGGGGAGAAACAATCACCACACTTATAAGTGGAATGTGACGTCGAGATAAGGCGTACACGAATGGTTTGACCATAAGTTCCTTGATCAGATGTTTAGGATGAAAACCGAATGTCGTTCTGAACTCACACGAGAGGTCCGGACAGAGGTCACTTTGTGAGAAGAAATAAAATTATTTAGTGAACCCTACACCGGGTGAAGTAGGTGAAACGGAGAAGGGGATATTAAAGGGAGAATTTACATAGAAGAATTGCTAGTCCTTCTGGCAGAATTCTGCTTGGACGGTTAAAGCAAATGATATTGTCGCATAGTGTTAATTTGGAGGTAAACATCCCCGGGTGGGGAGATACAAGAATCGAAGGCTTTATATAAGGTAAGACTGGGGAAAACAGTGTTGGAGAAACACCACAAGGAGGAAGACCCAATGGAGAAACCGTTAAAATAATTCGATAGCGGAATTACTACCGAGCGATGGTAATTTCAGTAAGAAAGGTGGAAAAATAGTAGTGTGTTCCTTAGGTACATCAAGCTAAGGGAACAATGGAGATAGTCTTCAGAGCTGAGACTACCAACGTCCGAGGAAAGGACCACTTTAACATGATTAGTGTGACAGAAGATAAGTGGAGTATGTGTAGAGGTATTTTTATTGGGAGTGAAAACCGTGCGTCATAAATCTTCCTGATACAAGAGTAGGGATCAAGGTATTGTGCCTGGCGAGGGCAACAGTTATTGAAATATCCGGTTTGGGACAGACTTGTGTGGTAAGTCCAGGAACCACTTGAGCAGCCGGGACGATTATTAGGATATAAGTATGAGTTATATCCTCAGATGAGGATGCATGTTATTTGTAGCATGAGTGAGTTACTACATTTGTTACAATAATATTTTCACTTGAGAGTCGAGTTTAGTGAGTATAACAGTAAGTTTATTATATATAAGAACATTTTCCCTGATAGTGTGGGGGTTACTTTTATTGTCATCCGTGGAGGATGAATGGGTATATTAATAGCGATTTATGCTTTATTGAAATTACTCATTTTAGTGTTGTGTTATACGAGTATGATATGATCTTAATTATTGTTTTATATATATGATTATACCGATAGTGTGCTGGTATTGCAAGTTTATTGGGATTACTACATCGGGGTAGCATGTTTTGTTCTGGCGAGGCCCCATCTGTTAGAGGGTCGGGCTCGCAATTGTACTTCCGTGCATATATATATATATATATATATATATATATATATATATATATATATATATATATATATATATGTTGTGATTTCAAAGTATAATGGTCTCGGATATTTAATCCCAGTATGCGTAGGGATTTCATTATTATGAGTCGTATGTAATTGATTTACTAGTCAACAAAGAGTTAGTTGGTTTTTATAATTAATGATAGAGAGGTCGTAACAAAAAGAGTGCATTGTTTTATCACCCGTTAGAGATTTGGAAGTTTATACTCATAGTTGTGTGTCTGGGGACGGGAATTTGAGGGTCTCAAATATCTCGCATGTTGTATATGAAATGTGATTTCCATCACTGTAAAGAGAAAAGTGTCTTTCAGAAGGAGTTCTTTGTTTATGTATAATTGCGAACTGAGATGAAACTTTGTTGTTAAAAGACGAGAGTGTAGGGGTACATATTATGGACAGGGCTTAACGGATTCCGATGACCAACAATGTTAGGTAGTAGTGTATCGGGGGGGTTCCTTGTTTGGATTTCGCTTTGCGAGACACCCCACGCATGAAACTTAGCGTAAGGTTGGTAGTAAGGAAATGTGTGTCCCTTCGTTCATGATTTGGATACCTCTATCGTTATGGGAGTACGTAGTTATAACGGGAAGTTACAAGGAGTAAATTATGATGTACGGACATTAGAGCCAGTTGTTAGTAAATTACGATATAAGTACTAATATTGTTGGTTTTGTCACGGCTTGTTGAAGGACGCATTGAGGATAAGGAGTATTTAGGATTTCTAATTCAGAAGCGATTGAGAACGCCCAAGTGGTATAGATCCGTTGTATTTACAGTGACAATAAAGAGTTTGGGATTTGTATGAAGCGTATATAATGTTTAAAAAAACCATATGGTTGGGTTATAAGGGGCTTAGACATCTTGATTTGCTAAAGTGTAAGTCAAAGGAAGAGGGAACATAGACGGGTGAGATTATTACTTATGAGATTAAACGTCATAAGAAAAGGTGTAAGTGAATATCATGTGTAGTCAGTGAAGCACGTTCAAATTTGGAGGAAAGGAAGTAGAAAGCCATTTAATAAAAGGATATCTCTTGAGAAGGCGAATAAATTATTATGAGCAATTTGGAGTAGAGTTCCGAGCAATCGAATGTTGAGGGTGACTCAAGAGTAAATAGAGTGAGAATGTTAATAAGGTATAAGGAGTCCGGATTTTCACAAAGAGGTGAGAAAGTGTAAAGGTCCAAACTTTTGGTATTCATCGGGAGAATAAGATCATTAAGTATCATTTAACGGGGAAAATTTTATGTGAATATCGACATTGAAAGAGGTATAGTAAGTAGTAGAAAAGTTGGGGTTAGATGATCAACCAAATAATTTTGTATCAAGACGATGATTCCAAGAATGGGAGGGTCAAGTTGGATAATTTTCTTGAGAGGTAGCCAACTTATTGATAAGTAATGAGTTCCTTCGATTATGTGGGACATGTTGTCCAGAAGGAGAGAAATTGTTATATACTTGGGGTGATTTACACTATTAGATAGTGAACACGCCGGTACATGGTTCGATACAGTACTATTCAGAACTAAGAGGAGATCCCCGAAATTCACCTTTAACGTGGGGTAACAAGAAGTAGTGGAAATAACAATTCACACTGAGGGTTGTATCACATATAACCCAAGGTGCAGGCGCAAGGTGACTAACGACTGATGGATTGTATGAAAGAAATTTTGGATTCATTACGATATTTTCAATTCCAAATCGGGTAAAACTAGTGAGGTATATTGTAGTCATGAGGAGGAGATATTACCTAATGGTAGAGTTGGGGGGAAAAGCACCCGTATCTATTTATGGTGGACAAGGTGCTTACAAAGGTTTGTGTGACACCAACAGGCTGAAGTGGTTTTCCCTTGTGTAAAAGTCACAACGTTGGGATATTTTAAGGAATGGACAAACGTAGTCAGATGTGTTATTGATTCATCCCAGGATGGGAGTTTGGAGTTTTGATAAACGCGGGAGTTAGTAGTGAGGTGCGGACTCACAATACTAATAAAAAAATAATAATGCGGCTAATGATGTATAGGCTATTTTTATTCGAATGTTGTTTATTAAGAGCGCAACGTGAGGTACATTTATTGAAGTGTATTCTGATAAGGTATCAAGTATGTTAAACAAGCTTATTGTGAAGCGAGGGTTTTAGTGATTTGGGCTTTTCTTTATAATTGTTTTGAATACTGGAGGATACCTAATTTTTCAAGGTGTGCCTTACTTATCTGAATTTCGGGACGAAATTCTGTTATTAGGGGGGAAGTATGTAATACCCCGTACTTTTATGGATATTTATTTATGGGATTAATTAAATTAAATGGGAATTAATTGAGAATTAATCCGGATAAAATACTAACGAGATGTGAGTTGGTATTTGATTATAATGTGTATATATGGCAGTATATGAATATTAAAAATATTAAAATTGTCGCGAGACTGAAATACGGCAATTTGGGAAATTTTGTTGGGGCGCGCGTGACAGTCGGGTCAGGAGGGTAATTATTTAAATTAAAAAGAGAATTTTATTTTTATCAACCGTATGGTCATTTTGAGTACGCCAACGAGTCCGGAAGGGTCGAAATAGTCAGAAAACACTAGCCGGGGGTTTAGTTTGGTTCCCGGGGCATTTTTGGGCCATACCGGCAACTTAAAAGGGTATTTTGGTAATTTTGAAATTTTAGGATAATTAACCAACGAATTTTGGGAGTTAAATATTAGGATACTTAGTGACCCACTAAGACATTACCAGCACTTAACCAACTAAAGGGCAACGGGAGTTTTAGGAGAGGTTAGGAGAAGTTCCCAAAAGAGAAACACAACCTCCATCTTCAACCTTCAACCTTGGGAGAAAAGGAGATAGCAACCTTCATCAATTCAACACCAAATTCAGAGAAAAATCCAAGGCAAGTGGTTTAATTACGTTAATTTCAAGCGAATGTTTCTTCCATGCTTAGACATTTATGAAAATTGCATTGTTTTGGGAGATTGATAAAAATCCATGAATTTGAGTATTAAAACTATAAACCATGTTAGGAATTGCATGTAGACATATTCTGGACGAATTATGAATCCAAAATATAACCCTTGAAGATCTAAAAACGGATTTAAGAAGAGAATTATTATTGTTCTTGAAAGAAATAGAAAACTAGGGTTCTTGATGAAGTTTTGATCCAAATAAAGCCCTTGGTTGATGATTTATTGGTTTTAGCACGTTAACAATGTTGTAGGATGGTTGTATGATGATATTATAACGTTAGATTAGAGTTTCATGCATTATAATGGAATTTTGGGGTGAAACTTGGACTGCAAAACAAAGCAGTCCGTAGCATAACTGGTGCGCTCGATCGATCGACATTCATAGGTCGATCGATCGATCACCATCGATCGATCGAACATATAAGGTCGATCGATCGACCTTCCCAGAATGGGTAAAAATTTCCCTAGTTAAATTTTAATGATGTTAACCCTTAGAAAATTATTATTAGAGACTTTATGAATATCCTTAGACTTAAGGAAGACCAGTAGGTATGGTTATAAAATTTGGACCTTAATTAGAATTCAATTTGGGGAATTATTCTAAATTCTAATGAAATTCGATGAGTGAGATAATATTAGGGTTAAAAGAGTAAATTTGAATAATTTGATGAAATGAGGTTTGGGGCAGAAGTAAGGACCTTAAGAATAATGATGTTATATGTGGGAATAATAGAAGACTTAGTAATCCCTTTGAGATAGGTTTTAAGTACAAGAAACTATGACGTGAGATGTGTCGACGGTCTACATTATATATTATCGGAAGACTTAAAATGTATAAAATTGGAATGATGGTAAAAGGATGTAGAATATACCTTTATTGAGAATGAGAAGTATACCACTAATAAATTATGGTAATTACTAAGATGTATGCATGCTTAGTATATGTATATGATTTTTATGTGTATGACATACCTATTATACTTGCTATCACGGGCGGTTTACGTTCGCTTAGGGCCATCTAATCTTTGTATGCTCGGATTTAGATTGGTACCTAGAGGACATAGTTCAGAGAATGACTTATTTGTGAGTTAATAAGTCAGCTGACTATGGAGCGTAGGTATGTACGTGACCCATGGATATGTTGAATTATGTTCGCCTCCATTTTTGTGTGTTGTGCTTATTCTAACAATTCCTAAGAGATTCGGAATTTGTAATCCTTATGTACGTGATGTACCGGGATGGATAGCAGAGTACGTGTGCACCACAGCTTAGCCTCGGGGTGCTTGTATTGTATATTTATGATGTGAATAATATACGGTTAAATAAAAAAAAAGGAATTGTTATGTTTAATTGCGAGTATAATTGTAGTAACGTCTTGATAAAGATAAAAAGGGAAAACCTGTTGTAAACTGTTTTGCTAATAATTGAGAATCCGAGTTTAAGTAAAGCCTCCTAGTTAATTGATAACGTTGGGAATTTATATTGTGAATCAAGTAGAAAGGTTACCTTCCCAGAATGGGTAAAATTTTCCCTAGTTAAATTTTAATGATGTTAACCCTTAGAAAATTATTATTGGAGACTTTATGAATATCCTTATACTTAAGGAAGACCAGTAGGTATGGTTATAAAATTTGGACCTTAATTAGAATTCAATTTGGGGAATTATTCTAAATTCTAATGAAATTCGATGAGTGAGATAATATTAGGGTTAAAAGAGTAAATTTGAATAATTTGATGAAATGAGGTTTGGGGCAGAAGTACGGACCTTAAGAATAATGATGTTATATGTGGGAATAATAGGAGACTTAGTAATCCCTTTGAGATAGGTTTTAAGTACAAGAAACTATGACGTGAGATGTGTCGACAGTCTACATTATATATTATCGGAAGACTTAAAATGTATAAAATTGGAATGATGGTATAAGGATGTAGAATATACCTTTATTAAGAATGAGAATTATACCATTAATAAATTATGGTAATTACTAAGATGTGTGCATGCTTAGTATATGTATATGATTTTATGTGTATGACATACCTACCAGACTTGCTATCACGGGAGGTTTACGTTCGCTTAGGGCCATCTAATCTTTGTGTGCTCGGATTTAGATTGGTACCTAAAGGACATAGTTCAGAGAATGACTTATTTGTGAGTTAATAAGTCAGCTGACTATGGAGCGTAGGTATGTACGTGACCCATGGATATGTTGAATTATGTTCGCCTCCATTTTTGTGTGTTGTGCTTATTCTAACAATTCCTGAGAGATTCGGAATTTGTAATCCTTATGTACGTGATGTACCGGGATGGATAGCAGAGTACGTGTGCACCACAGCTTAGCCTCGGGGTGCTTGTATTTTATATTTATGATGTGAATAATATACGGTTAAATAAAAAAAAGGAATTGTTATGTTTAATTGCGAGTATAATTGTAGTAACGTCTTGATAAAGATAAAAAGGGAAAACCTGTTGTGAACTGTTTTGCTAATAATTGAGAATCCGAGTTTAATTAAAGCCTCCTAGTTAATTGATAACGTTGGGAATTTATATTGTGAATCAAGTAGAAAGGTTATAACTTATGACGGTTTAGTTAGATATGAATACCACTTAGATGGGTACTGTACGTTAGGAGTGCACAATTAGTCGAGAGGTGAGTATTTCATGTGAGAGCACGTCCTAACATGTATTTTGCATTCATTGTTTTAATGTTATTAAAGCACTTGCTATTTTTAAAATACTCTCCACTTTCGGGTTCTGACCCGTTTGCTTTCAAATCTATTTTTTTGTAAAAACCTTTTAGGTGCCCAGCCACAAGGACACCATGCATAGTATTTCCATTCAGGTGACGAGCTGTAGCTGTTGTGGAAGTTACAGGGCCTTGATAATAGACGCCTCCTTTTCTAGTCTTGACTCCATATTCAGTTTCATCATTTGTAGGGCATGTCGCCCATTTCTATTTAGAGACATTTCACATTTCAGTTATTCAGATTTTGGCATGTAATTAATTGAGGTACACTGTTCTATTTATTTCAGTTGTGGGATTGTTGTGAGGAGTATTTCCTCCAGACTTATTATTATTTGTTGGTTATTCTATTGCTTCTTTATGGTGAATGGTTATGTTATTCTTTCATAATTCTTTTATTGCATGTTAATGAGATTTAATTTAAAATTTTACAACTTACTTTTTAAATACTACGTGGTCAGTAATCATTAAATGTTTTCGACAGTGATGCTATTAGCTGAACCAACTTGGCATTTTGAATTAATTTAATAAAGGAGTAGCTACCCAGTATTTAATTAGTCGGGGTGTCACAATATCTATCCACTGATATTTAATAGCATACACAATATATACACATATATATATATATACTATCACTACACCGTATATATATATATATAATAAATCCTGGCTTCACCGTGTACTCACAACCCGTAACACTAGTCTGAAATTTCCTGAGTCTCTGGCCTGACTCAACTAAATAGTTTCCCACTTATTAAATTATCATTATCCCGAGTCTATGGTCCAACTCTAATTTCATTAATTCACGCATTAATTAATATAATATTTTCCCCGAGTCTATGATCCGACTCTCATTTAATTAATTTATACATTAATTAATTAATACCAATCCGAGTCTATGGTCCGATCACATTAATTAATTTATACCAATCCGAGTCTGTGGTCCGACTCTCAGTTAATTAATTTACACATTAATTAATTTATACCCATCCGAGTTTGTAGTCCGAATCTTATTTAATTCATTTACACATTAATTAATTTACACTCATCCGAGTCTGTGATCCGACTCTCATTTAATTAACTTACACATTAATTAATTTATTACCTTCCCGAGCCTACAACCCGACTCTAATCTAATTAATTACACATTAATTAATTAAATACTTTCCCGAGTCTACAGTCGGACTCTAATTTAATTAATTTCACATTAATTAATTTAATACTTTCCCGAGTCTACAGTCCAACTCTAATTTAATTAATAACACATTAATTAATTTAATACTTGGTGTCGCCCAACCATTATACCCGGACTCGCTCACTTGGCCCGTAACTTAATATTTCCCGAGTTTATATTTTTCCCCATAACTAATTTCATTTCACCTCAATTCCTTTAATAATGTAGTGTCACCCAACTACAATACCCGAATATTTTTTCTCGGCCCAAAATCAATACTTATGAATTACTTTCCAAATTCGTTCATCTCATGACATACAATTTTCACCCTCTTAAACCCAATTATATCACCCTATAATTATTAAGGAATATATACCACATATGAATTTATCACTACATAGCAAGTGGGGGGGAAATCTAAACTAAAATTTCCCTTTAACATAAAACTGGCGAAACTGTCAAAATCCTGGGACCATCGATCGATCGATCCCCCCCTGGGTCGATCGATCGATCCCCCCCTGGGTCGATCGATCGATCGAACAGGTGATCGTCTTCTCCGGCTTGTTGTTTCGGCCATTAATGAACCTTAAAGCTTTTGTTTCTTCCCTAAACCTTTAACCAAATCACAACCAGCATATTTTCCACACAAGAAAAGATTCTAAACACCCTAGAGACCTTAATCCATCAATAAATTTATACAAAACCCCAAGTATATCCGATTTGGGCACCCGTGTCTCGTTCTACCAAATTCGACTCCACTATATTCAGTCCATTTAATCACTAATACATATTGTAATCCACTCTATAATTTAATCTTAACAGTCCCAAATCATGACCTAAGATCCTTTGAGTAATTAAATCTAACAATTACTCTAATTTCAGAAAACCCAATTTTAATTATGGTTACACACCCAAAATATATTTTCATATACACACACTATGATATGAATTAATTATCATCAATTTAGGAATCATAACAGTTAACCACTTGCCTGGAATTGTTCGTAGAGTCTGATCCGTTGGTGTAGTCCCTTAATTTGGCTCCAATAATTCCCAATTGGCTCTTGATTTGCTTTTTCCCAATTTCTCTCTCAAGCCCTAGGTTTAGAATTAGTGTTTACTACCGTTTAACACTTCCCCAAATTAGGTTAAAACCCTTAATCCCGTTTTTGGCCACATGGGCCTAATTTAAATAGCCCAAATCACCCCGTGTGGGCCCGGCTATGCCCAAAAATGCTCTGAGACCCAATTACTACCCTCGGGTACTTTTTTCTAACTATCTCGACCCATCCGGACTCGATCGCGCACTCAGAATTGCCATCCGAAATACTTTTTGACATTTTCAAATTTCGACCTCAAAATGCGACACACGAGATTTCGAACAATTAAATTAAAAGTCGCCAATTATAAATAATTCGGCTCACTCAAATAAATTCTCCAACTCATGAATTTAAGTTTCTCTAATTTAAATATTTTTATATCTCCCAAGATAATTAAATATTTAATCCTCAAAATTACGGGGTGTTACATACTTCCCCCCTTACAAAGGAAATTCATCCTCGAAATTAAGATAAGCCTAGTGTTCCAAGCTTCAAATATTACTCTCTAGTCATGCGTCTCTAAGCCCGCTATATCTATCTCTACCGCTTCTATTTATAAGTTACACAAATATGCATTTTAATTAACCAGGGCGCCCATACACCATGTACCCCTGCTTATCCGCACAAAAATTGCCTTAGTTAACCCGGGTGCCCATACACCCTATCCCCATGCTTTACCACACGAAAAATTTACCCGACTATGTTAGTCGTAACCTGTAAGATGACTTCCAACCCGTAGTCATATCCCACACACACACACACACACACACACACATATATATATATATATATATATATATATATATATATATATATATATATATATATATATATATATTGTCCGGGGTACCCAATTCATGTACTAACGACCAAACATCTCCCCACTTCCAACGTTGCGCTAAGTTTCACGCGTGGGACGTCTCGCAAGGCGAAATCCAAACAAGGGACCCCCCCAAATTCTTGTCTCTTAACACAAAAGTATATACGCCTACCCTTAGGCTACCAAAGATAACGTAAAATACCGCGCCCTACTATCACTAGTCCTTGCGCAAAATAAACCCCGAGCTATCTCTCCCTGCTCATAGATAAATTAAATCACACTGATTCCCTTCAATAAACATCCCTACCTACCGGGTTCCGGAGCATCTTCTCCCTGCCCGAATGCACCCATGACTTGCTGTAGTGGTTGTACATCCAGGACCTCGTCCTGTAGTTGACTCATGCCTCGCTAAGGACAATCTATCTTCATGTGCCCCGCTTCCCCACAAACGAAACACCTCTGATAAAATTCACCCTGCCACTGATCCCTTCCTTGCTGGCCATCCTGTTGATAGTCTCCAGCTCTAAATCGTTTGGCATGGTTTCCCTACCGAAAATCCTGCCCCTGATCTCCCACTGTCTGCTGCTGGGATACCCCACTGGTACTATTCCCTCCTGCTTTATCCGATTGGCTGGCTTCCACTCCCTTCCTGCTTTCTTTCACGTGGAAGCGATATTTCTGGTAGTGCGGGAGTGCTACATTAATTACATCAATATAAGCTACTAATGCGGGATTACCAATTAAATGTTGTCTGATTCTCCAGACTAACCCATACATAAATCTTGCTTTGTTTCTCTCTTCATCGCTTACCTCATCCGGTACAAAATTTTCCAACTGAGTAAATTCTTCCTCGTAGTCGGCCACTGAACGGTACCCCTGAGTCACCTCTCTAAATTTTCTCCCCATTTCGGTCTCAACCGCTGGAGGTAAATACTTGCGGTCGAACCGCACCCAAAACTCTGTAGTAGCTCGTGTATCCCTTTCCTCAACTGTGGTGATCGACTCCCACCACTGTAGCGTTTCTCCCACTGAACTAAAAGTGGCTAGCATTTGCTTCTGCACTTCATTGCAATCTACCATGCGTAGGTGACGCTGGATATCTCTCTTCCACTGGCATGCTAGCACTATATCTGAACCTCCTCGAATCTCTGATGGATGCCTTTTTTGAAAAACCTCTCGTATTTGCTGCCACCCCGACGGTCCCGGGTGGTCCTGAACATCTGGTGCCACTGACATTTGTGGCTGATCTTGTGGCAAGTACCTTGCCATTGTGATCATCGTCGCTTCAACTGCTTGCGCCACCAATTCAGTTACCTGCGCTGCCGAAATCATCTCTGGCAGTTGCTGCGGTAACTCTTGCTCCTGATGAGCCTCCCTAGTCTCAACTCCCCTGCTTCCCTAGCTGCTCCCTCTCCTGGGCGGCATCTGGAATGAGAATCGAATCATATGAGTTCACTCTCAAATATAAATTTGGCAGAAGAACGTATATGTGCATACGTATGAGAAAACAATAATCCTATAATAGGGCTCTATATCAAAGATTGCTAAGCTGAAACGTGAAAAGCTGCGCAGATCCTAAGGACACTAGAACCTGATGCTCTGATACCATCTGTGACACCCCGCCTAATAAAATACCGGGTGATCAGTCCTATACCAAATTAAAACAGGAATCCAAGTTGGTTCATCCTTAGCATCACTGTCGAAAACTTTTTAAAACTTACTAATCACCTAGTATTCCAAAAGTTGGTGCCAAATTTTAACTTTTTAATTAAACAAACCAGTACATGCGGAATTAAATATAAACCATTCACACAACTGACTTAAATCAACTGAACAAAAATAAAATGACATGCCGAATAAACCATCGGCCACTAAAGTAAATAGTCTAATACAAACATACAACACCTGAATAAAATAAATTTGAAAACTCTACTGAGAAGTCTGGGCCATATATAAAACTGAAACTGATAAATGATTCCTACTCTAGGAATAAATGAGCGATGCGTCTAATCCAAACTCCTACTAGCATCCACATATACCGCAGCTCCGTGTCCCTAGAATACAATATCAATCCTGGCATCCTTGTGGCTGGACACCTAAAAGGTTTTGAAAATAGTTTTATAGCAAGGGTTAGAACCCAAAACATTTTGAAAATATTTAGCAAGTGAATTAACTGTAGTAATTTAAATTGCATGAATGCGCTTCATATTTAAGTTAGTGTCGCACTCCCTTGTGGACATTCTCACCCCTCCACTAATGTGCACACCTAACGGTTACCTTAACCCCACCTAGTTGTACTACCCCGTCCAACTAGTCCTGGTATAACCTCCCCTTGCCATACTACTCTAACCCGAGTATAATTATTCATGAATTATAAGTTATCTCACTAATTAACTTAATTAATTCCTTCTTAATTAATAGCATATAACCGCGACACAAGTTATATAAAGCAAATGCATCACACACTATATTATTAACCACATATAATATTTACTGCCATATTATACGTATATTTACTAAAACATCCACACATATATCATGTGTATATCCATCCTTCCGAGTATACCCTCACCGGATGATTCCCTCTAAAGTGCCATCTCACTAGGTGTGCTCACATAACCTAGTTACCCAAGTTGAATTCGCTCACCAACCTGGCCCAAAACATAAACAAAGTGGAGGCGGTCATATTCCTTCCCTGAAAGTGAGATAAGCCCCTCACCCATATACCGGACGCTATGACCTGGGGATATACTCACCCTACTCCTCAAGCTAGGGGATTCACCCACATCGCGCAACCTTCCTTGATAGCACTAGAGTATATAATTAAATAAATATCTAACCACTGATATTTAATAGCACACACAATATATACATATATATATATATATATATATATATATATATATATATATATATACTATCACTACACCGTACATATATATATAAAATAAACCCGGCTTCACCGTGTACTCACCGTAACACTAGCCTGAAATTTCCTGAGTCTCTGGCCTGACTCAACTAAATAGATTTTTCCACTTATTAAATTATCATTATCCCGAGTCTATGGTCTGACTCTAATTTAATTAATTCACACATTAATTAATATAATATTTTCCCCGAGTCTATGATCCGACTCTCATTTAATTAATTTACACATTAATTAATTAATATCAATCTGAGTCTATGGTCCGACTCTCAGTTAATTAATTTACACAGTAATTAATTTATACCAATCTGAATCTGTGATTCGACTCTCAGTTAATTAATTTACACATTAATTAATTTATACCCATCCGAGTCTGTGGTCCGACTCTCATTTAATTAATTTACACATTAATTAATTTATACCCATCCGAGTCTGTGGTCCGACTCTCATTTAATTAACTTACACATTAATTAATTTATTACCTTCTCGAGCCTACAGCCCGACTCTAATCTAATTAATTACACATTAATTTATTAAATACTTTCCCGAGTCTACAGTCCGACTCTAATTTAATTAATTTCACATTAATTAATTTAATACTTTCCCGAGTCTACAGTCCGACTCTAATTTAATTAATTTCACATTAATTAATTTAATACTTTCCCGAGTCTACAGTCCGACTCTAATTTAATTAATTGCACATTAATTAATTTAATACTTGGTTTCGCCCAACCATTATACCCGGACTCGCTCACTTGGCCCGTAACTTAATATTTTCCAAGTTTATATTTTTCCCCATAACTAATTTCATTTCACCTCAATTCCTTTAATAATGTAGTGTCACCCAACTACAATACCCGAATATTTTTCCTCGGCCCAAAACCAATACTTATGAATTACTTCCCAAATTCGTTCATCTCATGACATACAATTTTCACCCCCCTAAACTCAATTATATCACCCCTATAATTGTTAAGGAATATATACCACATATGAATTTATCACTACATAGCAAATGGGGGGAAAATCTAAACTAAAATTTCCCTTTATACATAAAACTGGTGAAACTGTCAAAATCCTGGGACCATCGATCGATCGATCGATCGAACAAGTGATCGTCTTCTCCGGCTTGCTGTTTCAGCCATTAACGAACCTTCAAGCATTTGTTTCTTCCCTAAACCTTTACCCAAATCACAACCAATATATTTTCCACACAAGAAAAGGTTCTAAACACCCTAGAGACCTTAATCCATCAATAAATTTGTACAAAACCCCAAGTATATCCGATTTGGGTTTTTCACTCGGGTCTTGTTCTACCAAATCCGACTCCACCATATTCAGTCCATTTAATCACTAATACATATTGTAATCCACTCTACAATTTAATCTTAACAGTCCCAAATTATGACCTAAGATTCTTTGAGTAATTAAATCTAACCATTACTCTAATTTCAGAAAACCCAATTTTAATTATGGTTACACACCCAAAACAAATTTTCATATACACACACTATGATATGAATTGATTATCATCAATTTAGGAATCACAACAGTTAACCACTTGCCTGGAATTATTCGTAGAGTCTGATCCATTGGTGTAGTCCCTTAATTTGGTTCCAATAATCCCCAATTGGCTCTTTATTTGCTTTTCCCCAATTTCCCTCTCAAGTATTAGGTTTAGAATTAGTGTTTACTGCCGGTTAACACTTCCCCAAATTAGGTTAAAACCCTTAATCCCATTTTTGGCCACATGGGCCTAATTAAAATAGCCCAAATCATCCCGTGTGGGACAGGCTATGCCCAAAAATACCCCGAGACCCGATTACTACCCCCGGGTACTCTTTTCTGACTATCTCGACCGCGCACTCAGAATTGCCATCCAAATTACTTTTTGACGTTTCCAAATTTTGACCTCAAAATGCGACGCACGAGATTTCGAACAATTAAACTTAAAAGTCGCCAATTATAAATAATTCGGCTCACTCAAATAAATTCTCCAACTCGTGAAATTAAGTTTCTCCCATTTAAATATTTGTATATCTCCCAAGATAATTAAATATTTAATCCTCAAAATTACGAGGTGTTACAAAAAGATCAACCAAAGGTTAATTTGGAGGAACAAATTGCTATTTTGAAAAGGGAATTGTTGGAAAAAAAATAACCAACTATCTAAAGCAGCTGAAGACTTTAATGGTGCACTTGAGAAGGTGACCTCTTTAGAGGTGGAGAGTGTCATTTTGAATGTACAGTTGTAGATAGATCGTGATTCACTTTTTGAATCCCATGAGGAAATGAAGAAGTTAAAGGTGGAGAATTCCAACCTTTTGAAGGAAAAGGATTTACTAAATAAGTTGGACGTGAAAAATGCCCAACTAGTTGAGTTAAATAATTCTATAAAAGAAAAGCTTGATCAAGTCACAATGAGTGACTCAGATAGAATTAAAGAATTGGATGAATCATTGAAAAAACAGGCAGAATTAACGCGAATTTTGGAACAAAAAAATGGATATCTGTCTTTGAGTAATGAAGATCTCAAAAAAAGTATGATGATACATTGCAAAAATGGAAAGATGCTGACATAGTAAAGATGACATTGAGGCAGAATCTTGAAGAGTCAGAATTGAAAAGAACTCAACAGGTACTTTTGATTATAAATAATGCAAAGAACACGCAGTTTTCCTAAAGTACATGCATATTTCATTAAGTACACGCAGTTTTATTTCATAGTATTTTTAATGCAGTTTTATTTGATATTAGAAATAATGCAGAGTACATGCATTATTTGATTAAAAATAATGCAGTTTTATTCAAGTATTGCTTATAATGTAACATTCGTTTTGTATAACAGGAAAACAATAATTAAATCCTTAATGACGAAATTTCGGAGTTGAAGAAAATGCTTGATGAATCAGCATTGAAAAAAACTGATCAGGTATCTATAAAGTACAATAGATATATAGTACACGCATTTACTTTCTAAAGTAAACGCAAATTATGTTGAAAGTACAGGTGTATATTATAAATTTTATAAAGTACGCGTATTTTATAATACATGCGTGTATATTATATAATACACGCATGTATTTATAAAATACACGCGTTTACTTTATAAAATACACGCAAGAGAAAATGAATCATCGTTTCAAAATATGCTTACAATCCAACATTCCTTGTTAAATATATCAGGCAAACACTAATAAACAACTCATGGACAAAATTTTGAGTTTGAAGATTGAACTAGCCTCAAAGACAGCTCAGGGCACCCCCAAAATATCCAAAACAAAAGGGCCTCTTACTAGAGGACAGAAGAAAAGAAAAGTTGACAACGAAATCGAGAAGTATGAACCAATTAAGGAACAAAAAGAGTCAAAGCTGAGAAAAGGCCCTCTAACAATAGTTCAACAAATGAAAGAAACTCACTTCAAGCTTGAAGCAATCAAAGTATACAAATATATCGATGAAGCTTCAAAGAAAAAGATTGAAGAGTTTATTCAAAAGGCTGAGCCAGGGTAAAGTGTATTGTTTTATGATTTATCACTTCGCTAATTTATATTTTTTTGGTGCAAAAGAATAAGGTTATTATTATTATACAATTCTTATTGCTTATATAAAATGCAGGGAATTTATTTTCCAAGGGCCGGTTTCGTATGTCCCATGGGAAGAATTTGTTGAAGCCCTCAAGAATCAAGAAATTTCAAGCCAAGTATGTAGTCCAAATATTAGACATTCATTAAATTTTAACATTATTATTTTCTCACCATTTTATATTGTGTGAAACAGATAATACTTGCCTTTAGGGAAGTATTGAGGTTAAAATTGTCAGAGGAAGGGCTTTCCCACTCACACACTTTTTCTGATTATTGTTGGGTAAGTACAATTAAACCGAAATCTTTGTGAAACAAAATTTCAGTTTTTTTTATTAACACAATGTCTATAATTTTTATTCAGATAGAAGCTTGTAGCACAAATGAAGTCAATAAGAAGGGGGAGTTATACAGAGATTTATTTGAATACTTAGGCACTTGTAATAATTTGTTCATTGTACTAAGACATAGCGTAGGACATTTCACATTACTTGTGATATACAAAAAAGAAAATAAAGTGGTCCACATGGATTCCCTTCGACCGAACGACAAGAAAAAAAATACAATATTCTTCGATGATGCGAAAAAATTGGTTAGTGCCTAAAATTAATTAGTAATGTTACCTGTACTTATATTATACACGTGTACTTTATCATATATTGTGTGTACTTTATATTAGTTGCACATAATCACCCAGATTATCAAAGTACACGCATCATATTTTAAAATACACGTGAAATGAACCGATACGAATTACGTGTACTTTAATATTATACGTGTACTTTTAACTCTTTAAGCAAAGTACACGAATTATATTTTAAAATACACGTGAAATAAAAAAATAAAATATGCGCGTACTTTAATATAATGCGTGTTTTTTTCACTCTTTAATCTTCATATACTCTTTTATTTGTATACACTAAATATTTGTCTTCTTAACAGTTTTCTGTCTTCCAAAAAATATTGTGCCTATTGAAGACTGAAGCAGAAACAATGAAAAATAATGGTTTCAAAATTCAGAGAAAGTTTGATGAAGGTACATCAAATGAGTTTACATTGGATGATGATCCATTGGCAGAGCAAGAAAAAAGGACAGTAGATTTCTTGCTGGAAAGTGATCTCAAATTTGACCTAATAAGAGATCATGAATGCCCTAAGCAATATAATGGGTAAGAAAAACTTCATTTCTAAAAATTACTAATTTTTATATTTTCAAAAAATTTCGTTCACATCATACTAATTTGTATATTCATTTTATTTTAATTTCAGGGTTGACTGTGGGGTGTTCTGCATATACTATATTGAACAAATTAGCAGAAACAAGGAACTGCAAAAATTATTTCAAGACCCTGACATGCTAAAACACAGAGCATATGTACTCAGGGAAATTTTTCTATCAAAATATTTCTTCCCCCGAAAGGAGAAAAAACTTCTATAAATTGTAATTCAAATATAAACCATATTTGTAATTTATTTTGTGTTATATTGGTTATTGTTTACAATATTTATTACACCAAAATGATTTATTTCTGCTGGCACGGGCCACAATTCACGTAAGGTTTAGACAAAAATGCACCTGAATGTTATGAAACAATGTACACGCATTTTTCACGAAAACTACAAGTGATAATTACTAAGTACACACATGAATTCTTCAAAGTATACGCAGTTTGCCTAAAGTACACGCACTGGTTAATATAATAATTTTTTATTTTTAATTGAAAACTACTTTAAATATTTATTCAGAAGGACACAATAACCAAAATCAATTTATTAAGCTCAACTACATACTTTCCAACTACTTCTGGTCAAGAAATAAATAGCTTTAATTTTTCCTATAAAAGAGTAATATTTGTTCCTTTCCTAACCATTACATCTAGGGTAAAGATAACATAATGACTATTCCAGCAGAAAAGTTGCGAGATACTCTTGAGATAGATGAAAGAAATAAAACAAAAATAAGGCAAATTGAGGAAAATATTTCCTCATATGAAACTGCCTTTGAGCAGTTTCAAACATGCGTGAGGGAAGGCTATTCTGGACTTCCATCCAAACTCATAGATTTATTTGATGTGGATGAGGACCCTCCTCAAACACATGAAGACCTCATGTCTTTCTATAGACAAGAAGTTCCCTTGAAAATAGTCAAGCTGAAGGAGAAGAAGGCTCACCGTGAAGGCCTTGTAGCTGTCATAGAAGAAGAAATTCGAGTATGGTCGAATTTAATTGACTCTCTTCCTGACACCATAGACGCCTTTAACAAATTTTCCTAATAGAAACCTTCTTTAGTTTTTTCAGCTTTTCTTATGTGAAAAAATTGTACTTTATTTTTCTGTTTTAATAAAAAAATTACTTCTTTCATGCATGTATTCTCACTTATATCATACACCAAATATAGTAAAGTACACATGAACCTTTATAAAAATGGTCACGTGTATTGTAAAAAATATAAACATTAATATCATTTATTTTAAATCATTATATGTCAAAATATGAGTGTATTGTCAAAAAATGTCAAAATATGAGTGTATTGTCAAAAAATGTCAAAATATGATTCTATCTATTATAAATTATAATACACACAAGTTTTTATAAAGCACATGCATAAGGTATTGTCCCAAACCAATATATAAATGCGTGTACTTTATATATTACACGTGTACTTTATAAAGTACACGCATAATCTATAAAGTACACGCTTATTGAAATACTTGTATAATAATGTCCCTGGCGCGGACCATAATACACATAGGAATTTAAGAATATGAGTAACTCAAGTGTCTTTTATAAAGTACAAGCACATTGTAATGTTCAAAACCATTTTCCAAATAGTACATGCATTTATATACGTCTACTTGATAAAATTACATGCAGAATACATAAAGTACACGTATATTGAATTAGATTTTTATCATATCAATATGCGTGTACACGTATATTTAAATGCGTGTACACGTATATTTAAATGCGTGTACTTCATAAAGTACACGCACATTTCATCAAGTAGACGCATATTATATTTATATTATGCATGTACTTCATGCGTGTACATCATAAAGTACACACATGCTTTTATACAGTACACGCACATTGAACTGACCAAATTCATTTTTAAATGCGTGTGCTTTATGTATTCTACGTGTACTTCATAAAGTACACGCATATTTCATCAAGTACACGCATTTAAAAATGGATTTGGACATCAAAATGTGCATGTACTTTACATATATATAAATATAAAGTACATGTGAATATCATGAAAAATGATCACGTGTATTTTATGAAAAATACGTGTACAGCTACACAAAAAACAAACTAAAAAATGAGACTAAAAACTAAAATTACATTCATTTATGTGAAACAAATGGTTTATTAATTAATTTATTCAATCAAATGGTTAAAATGAATGAATTCAACAATTTTAAAAGACCTCAAATGGGTTTCTTACAAGTAGACATGTAATGACCCGTTTTACAACACCTCGAGCAAGTAACTTCCCTTACTGTATTATGTGTGTACTTTAGCTTGTATTATGCGTGTACTTTAGTTTGTATTCAACATAACAACATCATCATCAAAGTACACGCATAAAAATAAAAAGTACACGTGAAATTAACAAAAACACTCATGTGTACTTGACATGTACTATGCGTGTACTTTAGTTTGTATTACACATAATAAGACATATCATCAAAATACACGCAGAAAAATAAAAAGTACAGGTGAACTAAAACAAAGACATTCAAAGGTACTTTATATTTTATGGTAAATCAAAAGTACAATTGTATTTTGATGATCTGGAATGGAACAAACAAAATGTCAAAGCAATACACAAAATAAAATATTTAGAATTAATTTACCATTGTTCTCATTCCTTGCAGTAGCTGACAATATTGTTCCACGGTAACGGCTCTTCAAAAAGGCACCATCAAGAAATAAAACAGGTCTGCAGTATTGAAATCCATAAATACATCCTCTAAACATTACAAATATTCTCTTAAATTTTTTACTCTCATGTTCCACGTCAAGGATGCAATGCGACCCAGGATTATACAGCAATAGAAGGTCACGATAATTATTCATTAATGCATAAGAAACCTTTTCATCACCATGTATATCAACAGCAGCCATCTCTTTCGCACGCCATGCATGTTGATAAGCTATATCAAGACCATAATTCTTCTTCATATCTCTAACTACATCAATTGGTCTCAGTAGCGGGTTATCTCCAAGATCATCAGCTACCAATGTTAAAACCAACTTGGAGGCTATCATTTTGGCTGACGGACTACGAAAGACACCTCTACATATATGCTCATTATTCAAACTTCGTATGTAAAAGTATCCATTTATTGTAGATAATGAGGCATTAATTCTCCACATGCAATTCTCAGTAGTCTTTTTAGAGCATTCAATCGTCACTCGAGTTTTATCATTCTTCAAATACACATACTTGAACCCAACCTCAACGGCATACTTTCGCAATTTATCCCAAAATTCCACTACACCTCCTTCCAAACACTGCTACTCATGACTTATATATGTCTTCCAATCATTCGAAAGATAGACTTTCGACTTACTTGGCTCCACACCTCCAAGATAAAAGTCATTTTCAATGCAACTATTAAAATCATTTGCAGTGCCTGATGATAAAGACTCTAACTTCTGTGTATTTGTATCACCATTGTCAACCCTCTCAGAACTTGTATTAGTGCAGTCAACCCCTTCAAAAATTCGATTAGAGCATTCAACCCGTTCACGACATGTATTACTTGGCAATGGTAATGAATCAATGACATATATCCAAATGAAATTAGCTTTCACGATCGATTGGGACCGCAACATACAACAAACATCGTTGTCAAAAACCAACATGAACCGACAATCATCACCAAATGAATACCTCAATGAAAAACTCTCACTTCTCAAATTGGTAAACCTAATACACAACTCATTGCATATGAAATCTAATGAGCTATCTTCAAATATTTCAATACAAGTCATATTATCCAAATAACAACACCTTGCTATTACACTACTTACCATAATATCCTGTAGTAAAACAGAGACGAAAAACATTTACTTCAAGGTCAACAATTCTAAAAATGTGTGCAATAATTTAACGCATGAAATATCAAAATATTTATTTATAATTAATATAAAATTACAGTCACTATTTAAAATCTTATACATGAAGCAATAAAGCAGACGCATATTTTCAAAAAAATAATCACGTCTACTTTATAAACACTGCATGTACTATGATAACTGATATCAAACTGGTTATTTCCGCTGGCGCGGAGCTATATCAATAAGTGATTCAATACCAAATCAAAATCAAGTACTCTTAAAATTAGAATGAAACATCAATAATATTCATTCAGCACATTCAACTAACAATTACAAATATTGATAAATATAACTTATATATGAAAAATCCAAACATAAATGCATAAAAAACACAATTAAAACATATACATATAAAAAGCTATTCAATCACATGAATGAATATTACAATGAGTCTCTTGAATCAAAACAAAAGACATTGACCTATTGTAATCGATCAAAAATAGAAAAACCAACTGTTGATAAAGATAAACTTACAAATGATAGCGTCAAGTGATACAGGTAGAATCGATTAAAAACACTGTAATCGATTATTGGACAGACGAAAAAAGCATAAGATTGATGTTATTTTCGATTTCGGAGAATAGTCGTTAGTTGCAGAGAAACCTCCAATAGCCGATTAGGTTTATGATTTTTTTTAGATTGGCAGTATTTATATGTTGAACTTAATCGTTTAAAATTTGTTTCACCGATTTTTTTGTCCAAAATTGTTAGTCCAATGACTAGACCATAAAAACCTATTAAAAATATTGTCTTATTGCACGATTTTAACGGTTTGCTTCAGTGTAATGATGAATGATGACGTGGAGGAACATGATGATAACATGAGGCCTCATCTACTTGTATGGACTAGAGATCCAAGGTTGCATGTGGTGAATGAATCTACCACAATGTTTTTCTTTTGGCATGCAATAGATAGAGTTGAGTACAACATTTATCATCCAACATCAGCCTTTGCATGACAATCATTGGTCACTATGCAACAATACTTAGGTGACCCAAGCGTTATTCTCTCCGCTCCCGACGTGGCTTGACGGTACATTGGAGTCTGTCTCTAGCACCACCCTTCAATTTCTGGACAGCTTCATCTATACAACACAGAGCAACATGACCAGATAACGGGTCATCAAGGGCTTGGTTAGCCAAATGTTTCACATTACATTTTGTACAAGTCCCCATGACATCCACTGAAGATGATTGGGCAAAATGGCCAAAACTTCTGAGTTGAGAAATAACTAAAACCTATTTTGCAGCATGACTTGGATTCCCACAAGCTTGCAAACTGGATTAATTGCATACAGTCAATGGCCTAGAGATGGCTAAAAAATAATATTCAGGTCTACCCCTAGTCAAATAAAAAGAGGCTGGGTGTTCGCCTGTTTGGCATCAAGAAACCAAGCTGAGGGCTTGGGTGTACCAAAAGGTCAACATCCAACTTGAGCGTCATACTCTTATGAAAAGCTCCAATGGCTATCAACAAAAATATATAAAATTCTTTATATATTTTATATAGAGCATCTCGGGGATACGGCGAGAACTTGTGGGGACTCTACATCAGATTGTTTGGCCACCAACAGTGGTGGCCACCGTTAGCAGCGGCGGGGCTGCTAGAGCTGGCCACAAGGGGGCCCGGGCCAGTGGGGGGAGGGTGACAACCACAGCTCACATCTGATTCGTCGGGTGGTTGAGGGCCTCCACATGGTTGGAGTTCCTTGGCAACATACGTTTTCCGTTGACGTAGCTCTGATACCACTTTAATGTAAACATGAAATCTATACAAAATCTTTACTTTAACTCTCATTAAAATTGAATGAATACAATACTAGCCAAATTCCTTATTTAGAGAGAAATAAACAAAGACATGTAAATCTAAAAAATAACTGAGATCGTAGATAAATAAGGAACTAATTATTAAATCTAATAGACTAAGGATAACTACACGATAATACAAAAATAATGAAAATAAAAACAGACAAGTCTCTCTCTCTCCTCCTCCAGCCGGGGAGGGTTTACCCTAAGATCTACATCAGCAACTGCGAGCTGTTTTTTTCTCAAAAAATATTTATGTCAGTGTTCCTACAAGAATATTAAAAACTTTTTTGGACTTTCCATTTAACATAGAAACAAGAGACTTTTAACGATATTTTAGGAACCTCTTAAGATCACATAATCTTACAACCCATATGATGAAAAAGCACAATTAAGACATTATATCCTCAAAATAAATAATAATTTAGGATTTTAAAGGAAAACAAATGATTAAAATTCTCTGTTTTTTATTCACCACACATCTCAACACTAAAAATCTGTTTGATTGGCATGAAATTGTTTTCCATGAAAAATAGTAATTTAAGTTGTTTTTTTTAATGTTGCAATGCTTGATTTCAAATCCATTCTATAAAAATAATGATCATAAATACAAAAAGTTTTCCATAGTTTTATCATTTTTCATGAAAAACATTTCTTACCCAAATTCTAAAGAATTGATTTCCATGAAAAACTCCAAAAATAAGACCTCTCACTCCTTTTTTTTTCCACTCATTTTTCAACTTCGTGGAAAACTAAACTAATTTTCAGTCATTTTCCAACTTTGTTATCAAACACACCCTAACATTTCTTGGTCTAAACTACTGTAATCAACAAATCAAATTCAGAAAGATAAATACAACATATACATGCAATTTTGTATCTTGCACTCTTCAAAATGCTTAACTAGATTAGATGCCAATACATGTTAGAAATAGCAGCATTGTATCAGGAACATAGGTACAATTCTCACAACCCCGATTTGAGCGTCAAACCATGCTACATGCTTTACATATATAAAATGCACTTGGGGCGGGGCAACAATGAGTGGGTATAATCATGTTTCCGTAACAAACATCTACATAAAAAGATCTCTCACACGAGTGCACAACACAGCAAAATATGCAAGAGGAAACCAACACATCTGATACTCTTGGCCAGAATCTGCGCAACTGCTACTGTCGGCACTCATACAGCAACACTAAGACCACCAATGCATTACCACAACTGTACCTTTTTTTTCCCTGTTTTCCAATAAATGAATATAATTTATCAAACATAAGGGCAAAATCACTATACACGATATAGAGAAGATGAACAGGATAATCAGAAACAAAAAAATAATATATATATATATATATATATTCATGGTCTCCAACATACCTCATTAAACATACCTATGAACATAACTATTTTTTAAAAATAGTAAAACAATTAATTTTGAGTTTATTTTTTTTATATGGATTCGTGATATTTTAGCATGCCCCTGTAAAAATATTCAGCTCAAAATAATATGTTTTGTTATTTTTAAAAAATAAGTAAAAAAGCTGACAGTTTTAAAGAGTAAAAACTGTCAGATTTTTTACCTACTTTTTTAAAAATAACAAAAAATGTTATTTTTAATTGATGTTTTTTATAGGGGCACATTGAAATATCATGAACCCATATAAAATATATCATCTCAAAATTATTATTTTTACTATTTTAAAAATGAGTATTTTCATAGATATGTTGCTAGGAGGTATGTTGGAGAACCTGACTATATATATATATATATATATATATATATATATATATA
Source organism: Sambucus nigra (assembly GCA_949130495.1). Classification (NCBI taxonomy): domain Eukaryota; kingdom Viridiplantae; phylum Streptophyta; class Magnoliopsida; order Dipsacales; family Adoxaceae; genus Sambucus; species Sambucus nigra. The sequence continues at coordinate 538,342,728 of OX422215.1, read as the reverse complement.
TATATAAACAAGAAAGCTAACAAATGACTACAAATCATCACACCAATCCGATGCAAACCAATTACATCATTTTTGTTGAATGCCAACCACTTGCAAGCCTCATTTGGTTTGAGAAGAAAAGAGAAATGGTGAAAAGCATTTGTACTATTTTGAGATGGAATTGTTTGTATAAAATTAAAAATACATGTACACGCTATAATTATATTATTTTGAACAAATTATGAACAAAATTTAACTACAAATAGATGAAAATACTTTACACCATTTTACTTTAACAAATGGAGCCTCAGTTACAAAATAAGTGAAACTATAGCCTCTCTTTTTCTCTCTCTCCAAGCTGGGACTCTGGCAATAGTTAGGAAGGAGTATGTAATGTCCTTATACAAGTTTGAAAGTAGGCTGTTGCTGTATATGACCTCCTTCCTGACCATATTACAAGTTAGCAATTGTAAATTCATAGAACATCGAGTATGAAGCAATATTCAATTAAGTTCCTGTAAAATTTAAGCGCCCATTTGATCCGAGGGAAAAAAAAATCCCCCTCGGTGAAGGTGAAATATTTCCACCTGGATAGAAGCAAAAGTATTTCATACCAGACTAAACATGACATAAAAGTAAATTACTTTTCAAACCTTTAACTAGGAAATCCATAGAAAGACAATATCCAAGCATGAAGCCCATGCAGAAAGACAGTGAAACTTGTGGCTCTTACCATATTAAAATACCTGAAAGTTCCCCTTGTTGAAAAGAAAGTCGAGCATTCTTACCAAAACTACAGGAACAACCTGCACAGAACTTTAAAAACACTGACATGGGTAAAATTAAATTCAAAACAGGAGATATGTAGAGGAGCCTATGAAATCCTTCTCACCAATTCAAACTTCATATCAATTTGTAAACTGGGAAAGCTTGCAATTCAACTAACCATTCATGTCTCACTGAAAGCAAGTGGACTAGTTGAATGACTTTTATGCTTAAATAATAGTTCTAAGGAGGCATTTGCACATATGACATAGGTAGCGTGCTGAGAAGCAAGGATACAGATACGTGTATCGTATCTGATACAATATTGACACGAGGATACGGCAAAACTATAAAAAGTAGGATACGATCCAGCCGGGATACGGTAATAATAATATACAACATATATTTTTATATGCATGTACTATACAAATTTAACAATTTTACTAACAACATTACTGCTGATATCAGAAATTAGTATTTAGCCGATCTTACTTAGGATTTACTAATAAGCTAATCATCCAGCAATTAAGAGACGAACTGAACAAAAACTCGACTGAAATGAAGACACAGAGAGAAAACCCGAATTTAACGTGTTTGGCCCCAGCCACCCTACATCCACGGATAATTCAATCTTCACTAAATCAAAAAGAATACTCCACGTAAGCACGATTACAAATTCACTCACTCTGATCTCACTCGGACAGCATAACTGTATTGGATTCAATATTACTTGCCATTAAAGAGCTCATAGCCTCTATTTGTAGGCGGGTGAGATGAGAGAGGTGAGAGTGAGATGAGATCACACTTGACATGAACGAGAAGGAATGATCACAAGTCAGTTAGGGATAACTTCATTTCTTCTCTTTATTTTGCATAACTGCTTTGTGCTGACTTCTCCTGAATGAACCCGAGCTCTTTTAGTAACACATGGCACTTTGTCTGATCTCTACGTGTTCTGGTATACAATCAACACAAATTTTCCATTTTTCGACCAGTAAAATTAAAACACATTCTCCAATTTCCGATCAGCTTTCAAACCATCACTACAGTAGAGTCAGGTCAGAAATTTAACCTCCTCAATGAACTTGGCCTCCATGAGCTTGTCGACCACAACTTCGATTGCTGCATCTATCTCTGGAGCAATCGTTCGTCTGTTCTGTTTCACTAACTTAACATCCTGCTATACGCTGAGCTCATGACATGACACTTTTAGATCAATGCCTAGCATGTCCTTGTGGCTCCACGCAAACATATTGCCTTCTTGCCTAAGGAAGTCTGTCAGTTCTTTTGTGTGTTTTGGCTCTAGAGCCGATCTGAACTGTCCCGAGCGTTCCATCTTCAGAATGATTGATTCAACATCTTCAACAGACTCACCATTTTTAAGTTTCTCCGCGTCACGAGGATCAAGAGTATCAATCTGGTAAGTGTTAGTTTTTCACACGTGGGCTTCTCTATTTTTGGCTGAAGTAAAATAAAATTCTCTCACTACTGCTTGGTCGCCTAGAACTCCACTAATGCCGAAGTTAGTTGGGAATTTCATCACTTGGTGAACTGTGGAGGTCGTAGCTTTGAATTTCTTGAGCCCGATTCGTCTTAGAATAATATTGTACGAAATAATACATTCTGATAAAGGACTAACAAGCTGATCTTCTGAGTGTTGCCAAGTTCCTACAGTAACTTCCAATTCAATAATTCCCACGGGATACACCTTTTCTCCCGAGAATTCAATTAAGGGATGGTGAAATGTCTGTAACTTCTTTTCTGACAGTAAATTTTTGAAGCAGTCGTAAAAAAGGACATCGGCTGAACTGCCAGGATTTTCTACACTGCACAGTGCGCTCATGTACCAGCAAGCTTACTACAGAAAGATCATCTCAAGGGTAAAGGAGGCCTTTAAGAAATCGGCAATGAGACAATCCCAGTTTACCTTACTAGGTCATATTTTCATGGACTCGGCCAAATTGACCTCCGCTCAGCTTCGGCATGTACATGCCTTCACCTCATTGACGTTATATTATCTTTAGGCTGGTGCATCGTCTCCTCTGGCCACACCCCCCAACAATGAAATTAACACCAAAAGAAATCATATTGACGATACTTTCGGCTCTTTGGGTTTCTTGGGGAGTTCACAATCTTTTTTGTCATCTGACTTGTCATTATCTCGGCCACATTTTCCCCCTCGATCATCATCTCTGCAAGGGGACGCGGATCGACGCCTACCTCTGACTGGTACCCTCTGATCTCGAGCCCGGCCAGACTTGTCCACATACTTTTTCAGCATGAGTGCATCAATCTCATCATTTAAGGTTAAGCATTTGTCGTTTGTGTAGTCGTGATCTTAATGGAACTCACACACCCTCCCCCACCCCCACCTCCGCCCTTTTGTTGCGCCCACCTGTCAATGACATGAGTTTTGATGGTCATCTCAGTTCCTCTGTCTCGAATTTAAGACAGCATAGGATGAACTCCCATTGTAAGTGGAGTGTATTAGTCAAACTTTCTAACGTGCTTCTCTTGAGCACGTTCTATGAGTTTGTCTTTCCTGTTCAATTTTGTTCCAGCTTCGACCTTAGCTTGGCCACTTTGATTAGTCACACCATTGCCTCTTCGGCGTTCATAATTGAGATCTGCAATTGTTGTTGGAGGTTCTTTTGCTAAATCCCAATATAACTTTCCTGGTTGCAACTTGCAACACACTCATGGGTTGTTTTGTCCTCCCTCTACCTACCTGACACTTAATAGGTGGGCTACCCGTTTGGCAGTCTTCGTGCCAAAGCTAACGTTGCTTACAAACAGGTCAATCTAGTTCCCTAGAGGTCCTAGTTTGGCCTATTGGTAGCACGGTGCACCATACGTGTGCAGGGCCTGTCAAAGTCCTGGAAGAGCTCGGCAACACAGAGAATTTGGAATTGAATACAGATCGACTATATCAAGTCGTTGCTCCACATGGTGCATAGGATTTGTCATGCCATCGTACTCGGAAGTTATGACTGGAGGCTTCAACTTTGGTAAAGTCGGATAGCTTGTGACAGCTGGGACAAAAGCTGATCCCTCCACATGCACCTTCGAAATTATTGATAAAAAAAATTATATAGATTTGTCGGTCGAAATTGAGAAAATCTCAGGAAACCCCTCTGTAACGGTATATTGTTTTTTATATCAAATCTCAAAGTTTATGCTCCAGTCTCTGAATTGATTTATTCCAAGGCTCAGTTCGACCTCGGTTCTCACTAGATACTTTCTTCCAGTCTGATTTGGCCTTAGCCAATTCCTTATGGCTTCGATCCGATCTGGCCAAGGAGGAGTCCCTCTTCGGTACATACCGTAGGAATTCCTTTCGATTCCCCCACCCACGTTGGCCCCTTGAGCCTTGAGGTTAGGACCCAAAATATCAAAAGCCCTTCCCCTGCTTAGCCTTTTGAAATGAACCAAGCCTGGGTGGTTGTATAGTGTAGCTTGCTCATTTCGTGGTACAAAATGTCCGGGCTAATAGGACGCGTCTTGTCCAATCGATCCACGTGGCGATCAGTGCCTCTTTTCACCAGATCCTAGGTCGAGACGACGCGGAGTCTTCACCATTCTTTCTTTGAATTCATACCACCTTACCTTGCGCCTCCATATGCTCCTGCATCGCCTGTTGGGTTTTTACCCGATTTTGCAAAACACACTGCAATTCTGACATACTAACCGGTGGAAAATCATCTCACCCAGCAATATTGCTAGGATTTAGATCGAATGATATGATTCCCAGCATAATCGAAACAACCCTAAATGGGCTTAAATGAAAAATATTCAATTCGAAAAGAGAAAAACAGAAAGATCAAAGCAACAGCAAATTAATCTATTGAATTTACAAATATAACTAAGAGGCAATCACTTAATCTATAGCTATAACTTACAAGCACCGGCTCAAATCACAAATTGGAGAAAAACGACATGGCTATATCGTTTTCCACAAACAACACCAAATTGTTGATGTTAGAAATTAGTATTTAGTCGATCTTAGTTATGATTTACTAATAAGCTAACGATCAAGCAATTAAGAGATGAACTGAACCCAAATCGAACCCAAAATCACTGAAATGAAGAGAATAAGAGAGAGAACACCCGGATTTAATGTGGTTCGGCCCCAATTGGATGCCTATATCCACAAACAATACAATATTCACTAAATCAACAAGAATACTCCATGGGAGCGCGATTACAAACTCTCTCACACTCTAAATCTCACTCGAAAAGTGTAACACCATTAGATCCAATATTACCTTAAATGGAAAGTAATCAGACAAGAAGACTCACTCGAAAAAAAGTTGTTGCTCCAAATGGACAAAAATTTGTACCAACAATCAGATAAGGAGTCCCTTTATTCAATAGAAGCATCTGCCCAAAAATGGCATGGGTAACCTCCAAAATGATCAAACCCTAGGCCAAAGGCCAGCTTTCAATTGAAGAAACCGTAGGAGGAAAAAGAGGAGTCCACGTCCTCTAAAGGCCCACAACAGGGTTGACTGGAAAAAAAATGGTGGAATCACTTTGCTAAACAAATATTTGGAAAGTGTTTAACTAAATGATTTAGGCCCAACATAATTTTCAACAAATTTTTGGGGCCAAAGTAACATTTTCTAGCATTGTTGAACATAGGGGAGGTCCAATTCCATCAATCCTAATAGACAAATCATTCCTTATGACGTCGACTAGAGGTGAACGAACCTTTGGCAAATCCTGGCAAAACAACTTTGGAAGCCTAAAACCGTCGACAACATTAAGCGACTTCGTCGGTCTTGCACAAGACACCCCCATCCTCCAACAGCCAAAAAGCCTTGGATTTGAGATATCCACAAAAGCACTGGCCTCGATCTGGTACAGTCGGCTTACCGCTATCCTTGAATTTAACAGCCGACCATCGTCGGTAACCCGCAAGCCCCCATGGAGCTCCGATATTCTTCATCCGTATTCTTGTATCAGCCAGTAATGGTATCTGATGGTGAGTGGGATTGCTATAATCAGAAGAGGGAAGAAACTCTTTGACCGGACGGGCACCAAAGAAGGTGCAACAAGATGAAGAAAGCCTTAGGATTTGAGGCTCTAATACCAACTTGTAATTACAAATATGACATACATAGTATTGGAAAGATGTGATTTCTACGTTACAAGAGAGGCCTATACATAGGCTTAGCAAAACTTAGTTACTAAGTAACCTATTGACAAAATGACAAATAATCCTATAAGATAAGTTATTACAACATTACAACTTACATGAATGAGAAAGAATGATCACTAGTTATCGCACGTGTGTGAGGATATCTCCATATTCTCTCTTTATCCTGCATAACTGCTTCTGATCACGTGGTGTTGCTATTTGACAGCATATCTGGTTAGTTGAGTTTGCCTCGGCTAAGGCCGAGGCCGAGCTCTTCCCGGGTTACCCCCGCTATCTACCTAGCAAGATGTTTCCCTCAAAAATAGATGAATCCGAGCTCTTTTACTGACACGTGGCACTCTGTCTGATCTCCATATGCTGGTATATTTAGATTAGAGTACAACAATTACTAAAAAAGAATTGAAGTCTATATAATTAAATAAAAATTAATATAACAATTCGTATTCAACACGTTCAAATGTTGTTGGAGTACATGCAAAGTGGCAAATTTGTTGAGTATACACGAGTTGTTTTAGTTTATGACTTTTTATTCTATTATGTAATGGGGCAGACGACTAATTTTGATTTAGTTTATAGGAAAAAAAAAATTATATTAAACAAGTTTCGTTACAAAATGACTTTATTTAAAGCTGCAAAATGCCCGCACTTTCTCCCAAGTATCCCACCATACTATCTCGGGTATCCAAGACATCTGAAAATAAAAAATATCAGGATATGTGGATATGTAGAGGATACGTGTGATTTCTTTTGTATATTTTGGATAAGCCTCAAATATGTATCAGACAGGTATCTGTGTATCTGAGTATTCAATACGTATCCAACAGGGGTATGGAACCCTAACAAAGTATTTGTGCTTCATAAGTCGTGCGCTAAGGAAGGAGGAGGGATTCAGTCCGTATTTTAAAAGTAAGATTAAAAGAAAAACGTCCAAATTTAAATTATTGTATAAAGGGGGGACCTTCACCAAAAAACTTAATTTTCTATTCCATAAAAAATGAATAACATATATGCTTAGCAAAACATGAAGTCCTTCATAAGAATGGGCGGGTCATAACTACATCAGAATTCAACCTCCTAATGATGTTGCCTAAGATATTCTCTCTTTATATATAATACTATCTTCCTCTAGCTCCAAAACTAATGGAACCTAAAAAATCAAAACAATACGCTTCCATGTCCTCTGAGTCTGACGCCATCGAACAAGTAGAAATTTCACATCCTCCCTCTTTGACCCCACAAATTGCAAGGGTGAGCACGCGATGCCCTCATATCGTCAAAAAACCAGCTGGAAATTCAAACAATATATAATGAACTCGATTCATTTTGTACACATGTACAGAAAGGTAATGAACTGTTAATGTCCATCTCTTCATAATTTCCAAGTGTAGGGCCAGTATACTTATTTTTCCTTGGGAAGGGGTATAAACCAAAGAAACACAATATTTACAATTTTGCTCTTAATCTCTGGTGCCACTGAAACCTTGGCGGCTGATGGCCTCACTTGCGACCCGTACCAAACGTACGAGTTCCTCTACATCTTGGAAACTGAAGTCGATCACTCTCTTTAGAGAAACAATACCCTCCTTATTCTGAGCCTCTTCCAGTATTATATTAGCAGCTGCAAAAGCATTCTGAGATTTCCTAGAAGCTTCCATTGCAGAGTTTACATCGCTAGTCTGCAAAACAATCACGTGATAAAACTTTTATCAATTTCGATCATCCACAAAGAAGCATAATTACTGCTATTGATATTATTATTATTATTATTATTATTATTACTATTATTGATAAGCTCGAAGGATCATAATTATGATGGGCAGAAGATGCTCATAAGCCATGAAAGCCAAGTCTCTGATTTTCTTGAGGACAGCCAACTCTTCAGCCACCCAAAAAAAGTTATAGTCATCTCCATGAACAAACGTAATCCAACAACGATCAGGCTGTAGACTACATTATCAGATATTCAATGTTTAAGTAATAAAAAGTTCCTTTTAACCTATCATGATCCACCTGGTGTTACCAACACATCACTTATTTGTGATCAATTTTTAGTGACTGGTGATATTGAGAATTGAGAGATGATATACTGTTTTTGTGTATTTGATTATTATTCCACTGAGTTCAAAATAATAGTAGTATCATAGCCCAGTTCACTCATGGTGTGTGCTTGAAGGTGTGCTAGGGTACGAGTTAGGGCTAGTACTCGGAACAACTTTTGATCAACAGGGTTCATCGTCAATGAACATTCCAAAGCAAGCTGACAGGTCAAGTTATCTGAGGAAATAGTTACTCTTTGACTCGGGTGAGATCCAACCTCCTACTTCCGTTTATCATCCGGTTGCTTGCTGCCCTCACATATGGGTTCGTCGGAAACTATTATACCCAGAACGTTTTCTGCTCAAGAAGGTAACTCCGTGGTATATGTTTTTCTACTACGAAAGGCAATTACCGGTGACCGGATTCAAGCGAAGTACACAAAGCGAAGATGATAATAGTAAGGACAGAGTGCAAGGTAGTGTTGTAGAGAGGGCCGCCTGTGATTGTGACAGACCCAAAACAGCGGAGAAAGACAGCCGCCGCAGATGGTGAGATTCCAGCATCGGTAAAAACTTCGGCTCACCCCACTAACATTTTTTACAGTGACATGACTCAAGTAGTCTTGTCGCCTCCCACCATAGCGATGAGAAGTCGGCAGAAGTTGGCGATGAGATTACAGCTTGCGGCAAAATTAGTGGCAAGGTAGAGGTTTCGGGAGTCCATTTGATACATCGCAGACCAACCATTTGTGCGGTAATCCTCAATCCAAACAATGTTTTTAGTAAAGCAAATGATGGTTAACTAGACTATGGTGCTGGGCTTGGTAAGAAAATTAAAGGGAGAGCTTGGTGCAAGATGGATTCAAAGGGAGCGGGGCTCAAGAGTGCTTTTAACCCCCAGTTGGACCAGAAATGGATTTTCTCAGGGTGGAGAATTTGGGGTTTACACCAAACTTGAAATTCAATAACAATTTATTTTGGGGTCAAGAAAAACTGTGGAAATATATTGTTTGGAAATCAAAGAGAGCAAAGTTCTCAAATTATTTATTTTTATGTAATGGGCTCCTTCAAATTTTCCCAAAAGCTGGTGGGAGAGCTTTTACAAAGGCGGGAGAATTATGATCATGGCTCGAAGTCGAGGGGTGGCTATTTCCAGATTTTGGTCAGAAGATAACTTTTGAACTTTTTAATCATTTCTATTTTTAAATACCATGTATCAGTTAGGTTAAACACGCACCAATGGATTTTGGGTAAAGACTAATTATAATTGAAAACAGTAGGAAAGTCTAAATATGAGAATTATGGACGTATGAAAACAAATTTAAAAATAGATTTATTTTTGTACAAGTATTATTTTGGAGACATGTTTAAGGAGTAGATATTGTGTAAGATTATTATTACGAGTCGGGAGTAGTTTGGGATTTCTACCTTGTTTCTTTTTATCTTTCTCTCTTACTAAAATTATTAGATTTATGACTTGGCCCCTCTTGTAATCATTTTTATATGATGAATGGAATGTAAATATCATTTCGCGGTGTTCACATCAGAATTATTCGTACATATGGCACCATCGAAGATTGCGACTAGAAAAATGCAGTCGTGTTAACGGTGTATTACCCATGTCTATTGTTTCTTCATATTGGTAGTAGCATAACCCAAAACTCATTTTTTCTTACTATTGATCTTTATTAATTAAGTGGTCCCTCCTGTGAAAGCTGACGGTTATTTACGATTCATGTCATTGGCTGAACGTTCCTTAGAGGCAAACAGTAAACCGATCCCGAGTCTTGATCCATATTTAAAAATAAAAATAAAACAATGGGCTTTATTAATAGATATTATAATGCCAAAATCCACTAATATATATATATATATATATATATATATATATATATATATATATATATGTATATATATATATGCCAAAACACATGTCCAACTGATAATCAAAACAGGTGTGCATACATACGGTAGATATTGACTTACAAAGTCGAGCAGACGAACAAAGTTGGGACGGTTTCGAGCAACAATAACATTAGTTCCAGTATGAGAATCCATGCCCTTAGATAAAGCAGCCTTATCCAATGTTGCTTGATTATTTAAGTTATCAACATCAGATGCAGAAGATGATGGAGATTCACCTAAGGAAATTATATGAAACAGATTATGACATCTAGAAATGTGATATCAAAAAAATATTCTCATTAAAAAACACGGTTATCATAAGAAAATGTAATAAAGAAGGGTGTAGTCTGGTAAAAGTTCATTTAGCCGCTTAAAGGGGGGGGAAGAGGAGCTAATATCATGGAAAATCCAAAAAGAAAACAGCAAATAAGAACCTAGACTATCTAATTTAATGTTACATACATCAGGTTCCACTCTTCCTAAATATATATGATCAAAAGAGCGAAATGGGAACAATTAGCAGCTAACTATTTGTTATAAACTTATGGTTATCATCTCTTTTTTGACAAGTAAATTTATGATCATCATCAAACATACAAGAAACTCAATGCAATCCACAGTGACACCTGTTTTGATAATTTCACTCCATTTTAAAATGTACCAACCACTACAATTACACGATCGACTAATATATATATATATATAGAGAGAGAGAGAGAGGGATGCTCCCAGGAGAAAATTAATTAAGGTAGTTAGCACCTTCTACTAACAATTCTAATTTTTTACTCACTCTGTCCCAAATTAATAATACTGCTTCCCTTTTTGGGCCGTAACTAACGAGCCAAATTCCATGATAGTAAACAAATTTTAATCTTGGCCATAGATTGTGGGAATCCTTAAAAACCATTGTTTTATATAGCGATTATTATTTTGGGATGGAGGTAGAATGTTTTTTAACACAAACAAACTATGGCATTGATTAAAATGAAAAAGGTACAGACAAATGTGGACAAGCTGTTCCACTTGGAATTACCAATAACCAAACCTTGAATCTGTACAAAAAAAGCTGCACGAAACCCTCAAGGGATCTATACCTCCCTATACAAAAAGCCCAACTCTAAAATACAGCTTAACAAATACACATTCCAGTTCATGTTCCAAAAAAAACAGAAAACAGAATTTCAGCAAGATATAGAACAAACTAGCCCAAGTAATTGGCATATATATGATCTCCAACTCAAAAAGGTAAGGTTCTGGAAGAAACAAAGGGAGGATTTTTTTTTGTGTGGGTGGGTGGGGGGGGTGGGGGGTGCGGGCCTAGGGTGTAGCCCAGGTAAAATAAAAATCCTTGTCAGTTCTCTAAAGCCAGGGTGGAACAAAATAAATTGCCTTGGCCCAGCCCATTACACTAAACTAAAGCCCAAAAGTTGGAACAACATATGTTTAACCAAAATGCATAAAGCATTTCATACATGCATATATTATAGATAGATTTCCAACTACTATATATCTCGAAATTTATAATAATTTATTATCAAGTTTAATAATATATTGTTAAGCTGTTTTGGCACACAGCCAACAAGCATAAAAGTTAACATTCAATGACTTTCATAGAAAAATACTCTGAATTATTAAAGTGTTTTAAATTGTTCAATATTAAAAAAATTAACAGTGGTAGATTATATTTAAAAGTAATATATAATAACTCATATCATTATTAAAATTTAAGACTTAGTTACTATAATAACTATTAAATTTTTAATAACTTACACAACATCAAAAATTAACAATGGTTGTTATAATTATAAGTAATATATAATAACTAAAGTCACAATTAAGAATTGGGACCTTAGTTGCTAAAATTAATATTCAACTTTAAATAGACTACAAAATTGCTATAACTAATTTGTTGTATTTATAAGCAATATTTCATCACTAAACTTTATGACAAGTTGACACTTTGTTACTTTAATATCTAACTTCAATTAAACTATTCATATTATCATTTATTCATTCATAAGAAAGTGTAAAATTAAATACGTTTTTCTTTTCAAGCCAATTTGAACCTTTCTAAGAATATGCACAAAAAAAAACATTTTTTTTCAAATTGTGAATCTGGACACTCTAAACAAAACAAAAAGTCCCGAGGCCTCCATATGTGACAATCTCGTCTACCGGTGCAATGCTTCTTGACAAAACTCTCTTATAGAGGCAAGAAATTTGATGTCAACTTCTCTTCACGACACCACTTGCGGATACAAAATTTTCTCGATACAAATCGTGTAAAACTCTACTGGGAGCAATTGTATTGCTCTGTGCAAGTCGTCGCAACCAAATCGTTGCTTGAATGTTGAAACAATACTGATGGCAAGTGATTTTCCCTCTTCTTAGGGCAACTAATTAATATGTTACACGTTAATTGAGTTCATCGTTCTCCTGTTTGCTGGATCTCTTGCTTCCTTTTTCATATGCTAAAACGTTAGAATGCAAGTTCCAGATCGCTCAAATGACCTCCGATTTGGAACGTGTGATCCAGATCACAGTTCGATATGTATAGTGCAATTTCTGGTAACTTTGACACTAACACCACACCTCCTAACCCACCCTATTCCAGCTCTCATAACTCCTCTCTTCTCTCCTAATCTCCAACTCCGCATTTGACTGACTCATCTCTCTCCTCCAACTCCCTTCTTGGTTGGTTGATTTGAAGGTGTATATTGATTTAATCAATCGATCTTGAATTTCTTTCTCATTATGGTAAATATCATTATATTCCCACTTTTTCTATTTCGGAACCTCTTTAGTGGTTGTCAGAATTGTAGACTATACAAGCAATTTTCACCATCTGGTTTGTATCCCCTAATATATGAATGAATTTTTATACTGATTATATGAATGAATGTCATACTAATTTTATTATTGTGAATTCAATGTGATACTAATTCCAAAAAAAAAAGGTATCAAATCAGACAATAACTTGCTACTTCTAATTTTGTATTGTTAAGGTTTAAATTTGGGAATTTTCAATTTTGTGATGCATTTTTGGATTCGAGCAAATAGCCGGGTATTTTCTATTTTATTAAACTTTTAGATTAATATTTGTGTATATATGTTACTTATAGTTTAGAGTTACGACTTACATGTGTTATATATGTCGATGTCCTGTGTTGCTGATTGTTTTGTTTATTTAATTTTTCTTATTAAGTAATAATTATAATGGCACATAATCAACCCCCACCCAAGAGAGGAAAAATTATTTTTTCATTCTTTAAATTGAGAGAAGATGAAAATGCATCGAAAGGGGACAACTTCGATAGATGTTTTTGTAATCAATGCATATTAAATTCGAATACGTATTAAAATTCTGTTATTGCATTATTTTTTCTTTCTTCGCTTAAATTCTTTTCTTATGACGCTTTCACTAAATTACTTTGTCATTATATACCACATAGAACAAACAAAGAATAGAGATCCTTGTGCTAAAATCCAGTCCAGTAATTAATGACTAAGAAATAGTCTCATAACGTTATATCACATTCTCTCCACCCCCAATTTTTTTCTCTTCCTTTTTTGAAAGGTACATTAATTCACAAGAGTCCAAAAACAGGGGGCAGCCCTTTAAAGACTCTATACATACAAAAAAAAGACTTGATACTATCAAAAGATAAGTGATATTTATCAAAACTAGATACGTGGAAAGATTCTTCCAATTACATCCTAGTGAAAAAAGAAAAAAAGAAATATGCCAATGAATATAATGTGATGCTGCATAGACAGTTCATATTTTTGGCTGATAAGTTCCTAATTTTCTAATCTCGAAGGAGATTGTTGGTTTTATAAGGATCTGATAGGCATATTTAAAGAATAAACAAAAAAAAAGTTCAGAGAAAAGGGATTAATTTGTCAAATCCATCAATGGTCATGCTTCCTCTTGTCCTTTCAGTGACTTTTCCTTGCCATAGTTGGAAGGGCAGCATTGTGGATTACCTCATTGAATAGTTATAGTTAACCATAGATAATTTTCTACACTCTTTCACGCGAAATATCGAATTCCAACAAATTTCCTCTTCCCTTCTTGGGCAATGGGGTCCAATGGTTACTCCTCGCGTCACTAAAGATAAACATAGCTTTTTATAGGATAAATATAAATACTGGAAGAAGATTAAAAAAAGAAAGATTTGCGTATTCCAAACATGCCATCACTTTGACTGTACCTTGAGGAACCATTTGAATACTTGATTGCAAATCATGAAGATCTCTATTGGTACTGGAACTTTTGCAGTAAACAACCCTCATGTACGCCACCTCCATGCATTTATAGGCCAAAGAAGCAGCAACCATTTCTTGGCGTTTCTCGTATTCATGTGCACAGGTCCTGCAAGTTCCATAATTTTCAGGAGAATGCCTAATAAACAGAAGTTGAAGCTTCAAACCTAACTCTAAGGCTCTGTTTGACTTGCGGTAAAATATTTTTATCCAAATGAAGAGTACAATGGTGAAAAGTATTTTCAGCTACTCATAGCTAGATTTTGTTCAAATGACAAAAACATACAGTTTACACATATTTACAAAACAAAAACTATACTTATATACGTTGTTCACTTATATATATATATATATATATAGGGAAAGGTTCAAAAGCGAACATTGAGTGAACATTAAGGAAAAACACCAAAACCCATTTATTTTAATTCCTATGTTGAAATTGGTACGCGCCAACGGCACCCGAGACCATTCCGGCCAGCCCCCAACCCAGCCTACCCCACCACCACCACCACCACCACCCCACCACCATGGCAGCCAGGGGCAGCAGGTATGGCAGCCCTGGCAGCAGGTATGGCAGCCCTTATGGGGGTGGGGGGTGGGTAGGTGGGGATGGGGGTGGGGGTGCTGGCCGGAATGGTCTCGGGTGCCGCTGGCGCGGACCAATTTCAACATAGGAGTTAAAATAAATGGGTTTTGGGTGTTTTTTCTTAATGTTCATTAAAATGTTCACTCTTAATGTTCGCTTTTGAACCTCTCCCTATATATATATATATATATATTTTCTTGTCTCTGATAAAATAACTTAAATAGGTGAAGATAAATTTCACCATTTTACCTTTCACCACTGAAAAATGTCACTTCAAACCAAAAGGGGATCAAAGTCATCAAAACCAAAACGAAATCATGTATGATCATTTGATTACCATTTCATATAGTAAGGAAAAAGGTGGAAATATAAAAAATAGTAGTGATGGTAAATACTGAGGCAAGTAGAAAATACTCTGAAGCTTCAGATTATGTAAATTAATTATACTAGATAACATAAAACTGAAAGCAATTTTAGTAAGAAAACAAAAGGTAGGTTCCTCTCTGCAATAGAAAATCTACACCACAAGCATAAGATACGACTTGGGTCACACATTTTCTAAGGTACAATTTCCAGCACCATTACTAATAATTATCTAATATGACAATAATTGTTATATTAGTTTGTTACCCTCCGGAATATAGATTGAAGAGAATTAGTAAGCTTTAATAGGAGATTTCAAAGGTAATCAATATCTTGATTGTGTAAGATTTAACTAATTTACAAGCAACAATATAATTGAATTCAAAGGTTAAGTGATGCCATCCCCGCCCCACCAAAATGGAGGTATCAAGAAATTTTAACATCTATTTACCCATCAACGTACAAATTAAGAGGGGAAAAAAAGGATATCTCACAGACAGTTCTATCGGCATTACTTACCACATAAACATATCACCACAAAAGGAACGATAGATACCACAGTAGGTAGGTAGATAGATTACAAATTAAGAGGGGAAAAAAAAGATATCTCACAGACAGTTCTATCGGCATTAACGAACGAACGAACGATGGATGGATGGATGGATAGATAGATAGATACCACAAAACGAACGAACGAACGATAGGTAGATAGATTACAAATTAAGAGGGGAAAAAAAGGATATCTCACAGACAGTTCTATCGGCATTAACGAACGAACGAACGAACGATAGATAGATAGATAGATAGATAGATAGATACCACAAAACGAACGAACGAACGAACGATAGGTAGATATATTACAAATTAAGAGGGGAAAAAAAGGATATCTCACACAGTTCTATCGGCATTAACGAACGAACGAACGAACGATCGATCGATCGATGGATGGACGGACGGACGGACAGACAGATACTCCCTAAGACATTAAGTACTTACTCGTAAAGTTTGGCAGCACTCCTATAGATTTGCATTTGAGCCATTTCCCCATGCTTGTTACTTCCACTGTGGCATGATTCTTGAAGCGAAGCACCATGAAGAAACTTCAAGGCAGCTTGAAAATATGCCTCATTACATTCAAACTCAAATCCAGTGTTCTACAAAAGATGGTAAAATAACACAAAAACAGTATGTCAAGCTTTAAAAGAAACTACAAAAAATAAGATGAAGCTATACTGATAGTTAGGACAATGCTATGGTACAACAAGATAACATCATTTAGAGAAAGAGGGGGGGGGGGGGGGGGCACCCCACCCCACCCCACTCAAAAAAAAAAAAACAGACGCATTTTTATGAAATTAGATATACACCCCAAAAATATTGCTAAACTCAGAAGTATCACTTTTCAAGGGTCTTTTATGACACTTTGTGAGCTTTAACACGCTTTGGGTGTGGATCCCACAAAAGTCGAAAGTAGGGGTAAATGTCACTAAGTCCCTAAAGAAAGTGATTTAAGAATTATATAAAAGAACCTTCAGACGATCAGCACAATCTTTAAGTTCTTCAGCTTCTTTCAAGAAACTATTAGCAGTTTGACCGGATGCATCCCTTTTCACAGGACTTGAGCCACAGAGATCCTTAACCACACACCGTTTAGGGGCAGTATTACCCACACTATTGTTGGCTCCATTCTGGAAGATAACAGTTCCAGGCTGTTTTAACACCTTCGACACATCCCCATCACCAGAAGCATCAACTGGATGTTCATCAAAAGCACTAAATTTCATGGTCCCGGGCATCGGTTGGCGTGAGCTAACATGCGACTTTCCACTCCTTGACTCTACTTGAGTCGAGTCCTTTTTCTTGGCAATGTCACCCTCAAAATCCTTAATTGGCTTCTGTTGTACGGTACCCTTCCCATCTGCACTACTGCATAGATCAGCTGACTTCGCTTTCACCCCATTATGATCACTGGATTTTGTCAGGTTCTCTCTCCTACTGTCACTTGCCCACTTTTTAGAACCCTTCTTTCCAACAATCTTATCATCCTTGATAGATTTAATGCTACACTGAGAAAAATGGTGTTTCGCACCAATTACTTCTTCATGGTGCGGTGCAAGTTTTTGGTGGTCAATCTGTGGGTCATCCCTTGGGATTTTCTTTGGGTTCAATTCCTGCTCACGCAGTGGATCAGGGATCTTCACCGTTACTCTTTGGAAAATGTTGCCAGAACTGTCCTTGTCCTTGGACTGCGAAGAGGAGACCTTTCCAGATTTACGCTGTAATGTCACAGTGTTACGATAGGGTATTCTAGTCGTTCTATCCTCACCGTTAACCAAACGGTTAATTTCAAATTCAGTAGAAGGTTTAATGCTTGATTTGGCTTTGCCACCAAATTTGTGCCTAGCATCACTGTCACAAAAATCTAACACGGGCCCATAAGACTCAGGATGAAGTACACCAGGGGCTTCTCCCTTCCTTGTTGTCCCAGATCGATTGCTCTTAAAATTACCTTTAAAGTCCAAGGATTTTGTTGGGCTTCCAATTGCAGTAACATCAAAATTTTTAGCATCATCTTTTGCTGAAATGCCTTCCCGTCTTGTTGGTGAGAGTTTGTCTAGATTGGACGTTCTCATGGGAGATGAAGAAACAGATTCTATCGGAGAGCCTTTTACTTCTTGGAAGCTAGCTCTTTTACGAGAATCCGAAACCTTGGAAGAGCTTGAAGTGGCTGCTATTGAAAACTGTTCAGATCCCAAATCCTTTTTCAGTGAATCTACATCTCTCATGGTTAGCTTTTCTCTATGCTTCCTCGGCTGCTGATCCTTCTTGACACTCCTGTCGACTGGATTATCTCTACTACCCGACAAAAATATCTTGGTTACTGTGTTTCCATTATTGGATCTATCACCCCTAATTGCACGGGACGACTCCTTGGTCATAAGTGGGACCCAAGAATTCTTTTGCTTCTTTGATTCACCTTCACTCTTCTGCTCCTTCAAAGAGTCATTGCTGTGCGGGGGGTGATTTCCACTACTTCTCAACGTCTCCCAACAATTCTGACTGTCCTGCCAATCCTTCAATTTTCTCTTTTTGGCATATATCCCCCTGTCATCGCCAGTTTTCAAATCCAGGGACCCACTATCCATCACAACCCGAGTAACGTCTTGCTGTTTCTTTACAGATATTAGTAACCTGTCCATTTGCTCCAGCTTTGCATCATTGGAATAATAATGTTCACTTTGTTTCTGCATATCCTTCCCGGGTGCCCTAGTTGGCAAACCAGTACTTGGACTGAGACTCAACCTACCAAGGGCCTCATGTTCAGAGGTCCAATACTTAACACTATCAAGTGCAGCTTCAGACCTGACCTTCTTTGTAGCATCATATGCATGCTGGTCAGGCTCCCTCTTGCTTTTCAGACTTTTTTGCTTAAAAGCACCTGCAAATATAATATATCAAGAAAACTAATTTCATAATTTCACATATACATATGACAAGCATGAGAAAAATGTCAATAGCTCAGGGGGAGTTCGCATTTTGCCTTACCTCCGTTTAGAAGCTTTTCTTTCTGTTTATCACCATACTTTTCGACAGAAAAGTTGCATGAATTACTCGGATGCTGGCCATTGGATTTGTTCATCATGGTTGTCTCCAAAAGAGTCTGGTTCATATCGTTTAAGCTTCTGCTTTTCACCACCTCCTGTCGGGAGTTCTCTGTCGAGTTTGAAGTCTGAACTGGACCACAGTTGATAGATGTGTAAGAAATTTGTTTTGATTTGTGTTTCTTCTTCCCTTGGCTAAGCATTGGGTCAGAACTGAGATATCGGTGCTTCTGGTTAAAATGTTGGACATCAGCTGAAGTTCCTTGAGGTGCAGTTCTATCAGTGTGACTTTGAAGGTTATTTTGACTCTCGGGAGGCGGAAGTTGGTATAACGCTTGGAGAGCTTTTGTTGTCTCCTCCTCGCTGAAATCACAGCGATTCATTCCAGGCCTAAACATTAATGAGAAATAAAATGCTCAGCATTTGGAGAGAGAGTCTGCATATATGGTGAGTACTGTATGTGCATGTGTGAGTTATACAAAGAGAGAAAGTGATATGACATATCATATATATCTATACCATATGCTGCAACAGTTTTTTAATTGCCTTAGAGCAAACCAAGAACGGTGAAGATTGTTTAAACAAATGGTGGAGATCTTTTCTCGCGTCTCTCTCTACAACACGCTTCCCCCAATGCTCCTCTCTTTCCTTTGAATGCCTCACTCTTAAAGGATCTATCTCACCTGCTTCTCCCACAGAACCTCCTCTCACACCAAAATCTCATTCTGTTCTCTCTAACTTTAGCAAGTTTCAAGACCTCACTCTCATGCCCCTACACTACCGACACCATCCACCACCAAGAGCCAACATTTAGTTCTTTCTCTCCATTGCCAGCCACATACATCAGTGCCACTGTCAAATAAAGGTAATTAATTCCTTCTGTTTTTGCAAGTATTTACTCAAGACCTTGCTGTATTTGTTTGATTATTTAGTTTTTCTTTTTTGTGGTTTCCTTGTTAAGAGTTTTCAGGGTCTAACCATTTCACTATTTTGGATTTTGAAATTTCAGGAAGGTGATGGTGGTGTGCACAGAATAAGATGATAGTGATAATTAGTTTTTATTTTTATTTTTATCTTTTTGGGGGGGAGGGCTTGTGATTTTCTCACGGAGATGCTGGCCAGGGGCCAAAGAGATGGTAGGAGTGGGGGTAGTGAGCTTGTGTGGGTCTGTGCATGTGTGGGTTTTCAAAAGAGACTTTATATGGTTTTTATTCTTAATTAGAAGTGCCTTCAAGAATTATTTTTATTCACGCCATAGAAAATTGGGTGCGTGGATAAATCCCGTTAGGTCTGACCTTCGATGAGTAAATCCATCACTTTGCATAAGGTGGTTGTGGAAGGATCGTGGTTTTTGTGGGTATTAGTTTTAGAGAAAATGTGAAGAATCACTTGCGTATGTCGTAATTGTTAAAATGCCTCCAAGAGTCAAATTGTTTTTTGAGATAATGAATTAGCAACCTTTGTAGTACATTCATAGTTTGTTTTTTAATGCCTCACCTCCAATGTTGGCATTCCCCTAGCTTCATAGTAAAATTAGAACCACATATGCTTATTTTTGCATAGTTTTTACTTTCATTTGAGTTGCAAACATTCTGTTAAAAAATCTTGAAAGCTAGGTGCAATAGATATTCACTTTAAGATGAGAAAAGACAGTACGTTCTTATTCCCAAACCCGTTTATAAGTTCCAGTTGTTTGGGAAGTGATAGTAAGGTAGTGAAGAACTAAGGGGTAATGAAGGGTGCCAACATTTGTTCTGAGATTGTCACCCTCTCTCTCTCTCGCACGCGCGCGCACGCATACCCAAACCTTCGTCACTAAGAATTCTTAGGGCGGGTGATGATTCTTATGAATGTGCTCGATATTTGTTGGGTTAAATGCTTTTTCGTAATTTGTGACCAATAACTAACAATATGGGATCATATTTCAGTAACTCTTCTGTTATTTTTTAGAATGCCATTTTATTCGATACGGATTCATTGTATTTTTATTATTTTTGTTAATTTAGTGGAATATTGTAAAAGGCATTGCTTAATTTATTGTAACGTGCCCATGATCTTAATTGTTAGATTTAAGTACAGGACCAACCACTTTTTGTAAAGTTGCCAAAATGATGTGTGAAGTTGTTACCAAAATTACTTGTCTTTTGTATATATTTCTTTACAGTTGAGATTGAGTAGCTGTAATATAATGTATAAATTACTTATTAGTGTGGTAAGGATATAAAACTACTTCAAATAATAGAATTGTAGAAGAATTACTATTTTTATTTATTCTTTAATTTTCAACTGTTGGAACCCTTTGAATCTGGACAACAGTATCTTATTTGAGGGTAGTTAAAGCAATTATTTTTAACTACTCAATTCATTAAGTTCCCCATTTACTCACGGTAGTTCGGTAGACACGAAACATACCATAAGCACAAGTTAGTTCGAAACAAATTATCAGCATCGGCACAGGCATACCGCTAGAATATATATGTATGTGTGTGTGTGTGTGTGTATATATATATATATATATATATATATATATATATATATATATATATATATATATATATATAGAGAGAGAGAGAGAGAGAGAGAGGAAATAAACACATTAGTAAATATCAGATGTCTGAATGCCCAATGTTCGATTTCATTAGTTTACTCGGTAAACAATCTAGTTTATCGTGACAATATATAAGTTTTTGTGAATTCTTCTTAGATTAGTAATGCCACATATCAAGTTCGAGCTTAGGAAAGGAATTGGCATAGATTCAAACTCTAGACCTGAATAATGCGGAACTATATGTGAAATTACTAGTTTGGGGATTCCAGAAAAACACAAATACTCAAACAAAACGAGCACTAAAAATGCTCCAGAAAGAAACTTACAGCCAGTTTAGCATGCTACATAACCAATTATCAGGCAATTGATCTGGCTTTGTACCATAGGGCAGAAGACGCCACTTCTGACAACGGTCACAACAGACCCAATCTTCTTCTATATATACAGGAGCCACGAACGGCAAATCCTTTCCTGAAGAGACCCCCCCTTTGGTGGAGGAAGGGCCATCATTTGGAACCCCTTTTTGTTTAACAGCCTCAAGATTATAGTCCTTTGCCATATCACCCGAAGGCCTCTCCAATGAATTCATTTGGTCACTCGTTTGTTCAGATCTTCTGTCAAGTACGTCTTCATAGTTAGCGCCGACCTTGTGAGCATCCTTTTGTGCACTCTTACCATTACTTTGACTTCCCTTTGACTTCTTTTTGCCATCAAATGATGGTGTCTTTGAACTGCGAGGCATTTTAGTATTGTCATGTTCGCGTAAAGTAACTTTTGGACCAACTATATGTTTATGATTATCCATGACACTGGCATTGAACTCCTTCTGAAAAGTAGAAATATCAGAGTTAACACTTAACGGGACGTGAATTTTGTTACCCTTACTCTTGCCACCTTCCCTGATATTAACTAAAACATCCTTATGAGAAGAACTTACTCCATGATTCCTAATCTTCTCCATTGAACTACTACTGGCATCTTGCTGATCAAACTTACCACCATCTCGACCATGCATAGACTCCAATGACTCATCCTTCACCAGACCAGTGGATAATCCCCCTTTCATCCAATGTTTATTAACTTCCCTTTTTTTAACTGGGACATCCTTCTCAGCCTCAGAGTAAGCTACAGGTGCCCTAATGCCACCTTTCGAAGAATAATCAGTTTCGCATATTGAGTTGGGCAGACGCTTGGGTTTCAAGTCAGTAGAGAAGCACTGCTTGCTTTCAAGGGTCTCAGCTTCCATACCTTTCTTCAAAGGGGAGGTTGTGTTATCCTCAAAATTCATACCATTCCCGTGCTTTAATTCATCCAAAATTTCACCCCTGACTGCTAATTTTGTTTTCTTCTGTTTCGACACTTTCCTATCCCCCATGTTGGGAGCTGAATCATCTTCTAACATGGAAGAATGCTGGTGTCTACCAGTGAGAGGAAGAGCAGGTCTAGTGTCTAGCGCAACATTCTCCTTTCTCGGCATGCAGAGCAAACTTTCGGAGAGAGGCGATATCAACAGGCCCCCAGGTACTGGAAAAAGGGTCATGCCCTGTTCCACGTCATTAGATATATGATTCTACATTTATAATATTCCAATTTAAAAATTTACATGGGGGCGAAG
This sequence comes from Sambucus nigra, assembly GCA_949130495.1. Taxonomy (NCBI): domain Eukaryota; kingdom Viridiplantae; phylum Streptophyta; class Magnoliopsida; order Dipsacales; family Adoxaceae; genus Sambucus; species Sambucus nigra. Next base: position 538,319,902 of record OX422215.1, on the reverse strand, counting down.
AGGGAGCTTACCCGAAGAATGTTGGCGGGAGATTCATATGGGGTCTTTTGAGATTCAAATGGCATCCCAGCACTTACCTCGGGGCTGTTCCCTGTTGACGAAGATGGAGAAATAAGACCAAGACCACTGTAGATTGCCGCATTTTTACGAGTGTTGGCCGAACCCACTTTAATTCGAACCTTTAGTGTTCTCTGGTCAGTTGGATTAACAGATTTACACGAAGAAGGTTCTTGTTTTAAAGGAATCTTTTCAGCAACTTGAGCAGGCAGCAACCTTGAATCTTTTTTGGCAGAAGCATCAGCAGACACATCCTTTGGATTATGCATAGTGCTGGAACTAGTCCCAAGCTTCAGTGATAGGGGTACATCCAAGGTTGCAGTAGAATTCTGCACGGCTCCCTATATGGTAACACAACCCACAATCCTCAAGTCAAAATAGAATTACCCGAGCTAACAAAAGGTCATCAAGCATTTTTCTTCCTACCAAATAATCCAAAAAACAATGGACTTTTCCCATATACCTCGGAGTGAAAATTGTTAGGAGACCTCTGTGTGCTGTAATTCTGAGCTCTCTGAGGAGTCTTTGGGGGAGGAGACCGCTGATATGTGGGTAAAAATGAACCATACCCACCAAATTTTGCCCCTGCCACATATATACAAATTTCACGGCATCATTTTACGGATAAAAACAAAAGCACTACACATCTCTTTTTGGTCCACAAATTCCATTGTATTGGCTTACCCAAATTCTCTGCACCGCCTTCAAAATCTTTCTGAAAATGGCCCAACACATTTTGAAGCTTCTCATCCTTCATAATCAGAAAACCAGAGCATTACTATAGTTTGTGATAAAACATGACAGCAAAAGAATAAAGGAAGTGAACTAAAACAAACGTGTGGAGGACACTACAACAAAGGCATACATCAACAATCAAATGTCCATTAGAGTAAGATAAAATCACCCAAATTGAGGCATAGCCGCAAAAACCATTCTATTAATCCTTTTACATACTATTGTGTTTATTTTTCTTAGTTTCGTATACCCTGTATGTGTCCATCAAAGATGTGTATATACTAACTCATATCCAAGGATTACTTAGAAACACAACTTCAAAATGCCTATTGTTTTCATTCACACTTCCACTTATCATCATCAAACACTTACTCAAAAACACCAACTACACACATAGTATTATTAAACATTGCCTTGTTTCACAAACACAGATTAAACCATTTGAATTTGATGTATAGTAAGAACAAAAGACAAGTCTTACAATGTAAGAAAGAGCAATATCAGGGTCAACGATTGCATCATTCTTGTAACCACAAGCCTCTCCTTCTTCAAACTCGGGCACTCCCATTTGAGACCACATACCTTAACCCTAACCCTAGCGGCTAGGCTCAAAACCCTACCCTAAACTAATAACCGCCTATCCTAAAGTCCAGCATAACAGTCCAAATGAAAATAAAAACACTTTTAACCCACAAAAATACTCACAAAACCCACCAAAACCCAGAAAGGGATTCTTCTAAAACAAACTTAATCGAACACAATTGCAAACCCTTATTAAAACCACTTGATCATCTACATATGTGAATATATAGATGTATTTCTCTGCGATGATTAATCTACTCGCAATGGCTTACAATCGGAAGAGAATATTTGAGAATCAAGTTTAATTTCAAACGGAATGGATTTGGCGTTAAATGTGTATATGTAACACCAAAGAAAGAGAATGGGGGAGAGAGAGAGAGAGGAGGAGAGAGCTGTGTTTATGTCTTTTTTGTGTGTATTCCCTATTCTAGGCCAAATACAGGATTTCAGGAATCAAAAATTGTTTTTAATTTGTTTATCCTTCAAAACTCCTTTTTACGGCGCCTAATTTAAATATCTTTTCAGGACAATGCACTAAAAAAATTATTTACTATACATATTTTTGTGCGTTATTATGTAGGGGTGTGCACTGAAATCGAAAATTCGATAAATCGAACCAAATTGAATCAAACCAATGGCAATGGTTTGGTTCGGTTCGAATTTTTGAATTAATGGTTTGGTTTCAGTTTTTAAATAAATGATGTTTCGGTTCCCGGTTTACCCAACAAAAAAAAACAATCCAATCCGAAAATCGATCCAAACCGGACCCATCATGTTATATTGTAGAATAGAGAAGAATATGTGGCTTGTGGAACTCAAGTCCTTTGTTTGAAAATTTGATGAGAAGTTTGTTGCTTATTCTATGGTTGTATACTTGTATTAATGAAAATTTGTGGAACTCAAGTCATTGCAGAATAGATAAGAATACATGGTTGTATAGTTGTTTATTCTATGGTCTTTTCATGGGAGGTATGTGTAAATATTTTTAAATTAAGGAATATACCTATAATTATAACAGACCAGAAGGGTGGTTTATGTAATTTACCAGAAGGGTGGTTTATGTAATTTACCAGTATACATAAATATATAATGGCAATATGATCATTTTATTGTAGTTTATATCCGGTATGCCTTATAGTTTTTGCTTATCCATATAATCTATAAATAGATTATAGTTGGTTGGATTGCTTATAGTCTGCAATCTAATTATGCTAAGAGAACGATGGAATGAAATAACATACATAATTATTTTTACATCATAAAAAGTGATTAGAACCGAGAACCGATCCGAACCAACCCAAGAACCGTCGGTTCGATTTGGTTCGGTTCCAAGAATAATCGGTTCCGGTTCCAAAATCCTGGAATCGAACCAACCTGATTCTGGTTATGATTTAGTAGTGAAACCGAACCAATCCGAACCGTGTGCACCCCTATTATTATGTAAAATAGTAATCTAATTGTCACACAATACCTTCTAAAATAAATTATCAGATGGCAAATCTATATTATCTATATAAATATTATAAAACGCACAACAAAACTTTTAATTGGAACTCCTTTCGAGCATCCATGTGGCACCACATTTTTTTCATTTTTTAACTATCAGTTAACTTTTAGAAGTTTAACACTTTTAGGTTTCCAAAAAATAAACCCTTTCGCATGTCTCTCTTTCTCATCTAAATGCAGCTCCTGAATCTTTTACTAACATCTCTCTCTTCCGGCTTTACTCGGCCCTCATTATTTTAATCTTAATCATCTCTCTATCCTCTCCTCCATTCTCTGCCATGTCCCTTCAGTGTCTATTTCTCTCTTCTTATTCCACCATCAATGTGTCTTTTTCCTTTCTTTGCCCCATTACAAAAGATGAAAGATCTAACAATCGAATTTGTTTGTCCATGTAGCAACAAGAATCCCCCATGAGGAACGCTTGCTCAAAATCACCTCTTATAGATGAATAAACATAAATCCTTTCCTTTTTTTATACATAAACACATTTTGTAAATTTTATTGTGTTGGATATTTATGATTGAATTGTGGTTGAATTTTTACAGTCGTAGCAGTGGATAATGGAATAAGAGCTTTACTATTTTTGGGTTTAGATGAGGAGAATAGCTATGTTGGCTTAGTTGTAAGTGTGTTTAATATGTTTAACTTTATTTACAGTTATTTAACCATTTTATTGAATATTTTACCAAACGAAGATTTGGGTTCAATATTTTTATCAACATTTTCTCAAAGTAAATTAAATATCCATATCTATATATCCTCATTTTATTCTTCCACTTTGTGTCCCGACTTAATTTATCTTTTTCCCATTCGTGTCCACAAAGCGGAGGATAAGATTTTTATATCGATACTCTATTAATCTCTTTTTAATCATCTTGAGAAAAGAGGAAACAATAAATAGCAGCAAGATATATCTTATGGGTTTAATGCCGAACAAGTAAAAGAGGTTTCTAAAGATTGTGGTTGTTTTTAACAACATGAGATGGTGGAATGGTTGTCTTTGAAATGTAAGTTTAAATGAGTTAGTTTCTTGATGTTGTCAAGTATGATATCTACACCACTAATATAATATTTATGAGAAGATTACTAAAATGACAATTTTCATTGATATATTTAGGGTTTAGATATTTCTTCACTTTTAGGATTTTGAATATTTCTATTATTATTTGTAAAAGATTATCCCATATGACCTTACAGATTACTACAAGTTTTTCATAATTAGAATTTACTTTTGATCACATTTTTTTGTATAACACGTCTATAAATTTAGGATCCTCACTAGATTTGCACACATATTTCGTCTCCCATTCTATAATGATTCAATCTTATTGTAAGTCAATTTTCTCATATCATATTTCTTCTATTTTATTACCTTTTTAAGAAAAAATCAACCTTGATTTATAATTAATCATTTTTATTTTAGATTTTTATTATAATCACAAACTCTTCATTGTCGCATGTATATTTTTTCTATTTAACACTCATTTTATTTCACATTTTTAAATTGTCCGTGCATTGCGAGGAGTTAAAATATAGTTATAACTATTGAACTACCATTTGGGTGTCCACGTAAGATGACTATAATTAACACGCTTCTCTATGTGACTTCATACCCTCTTAAATATTTGTCCCTCTCCACTCAGTGCTTCATGTGGACTTTTTTTATATGTCACTCTTTCTTCCCAAGCTTTTATGTCTTTCTTTCGTCCTTTTCACTTTCCTCTTTCTCTCCCATACATCTCTTCATTTTTTTTGTGCAGTCCATTTGGTTTCCAATGATAATAAATTACATCTCTTTCTCTTATTTTCATTCACTTTGTTCTCTATAGGGATGAATCTAGTTCAGTGGGATGGATATCGATTTGATATCCTATGAAAAATAAGCAATAAATGCGGAGATCCATTGACTTATTAGACTAATATCACCCGTTTCTCTTTCTATAGCCGTTACATAGATACATTTATGATAGCGAGCTTCGTTATTGAGTGCAAGGAAGACGAAGAAATCGCGGTTGGAAATAGCTGAATAACTTAATTAACGGATATGTGATTATGTTTGTCTTTGTGAGATGGCCCAAATATTATTTAAGTTTATATTTTTTTATAGAGTTTTTATTATGTTAATCTATTTCCATGTGTTTCATTCTTGATGTGCATGAACAAATTTTGGATCCCAACGATTTTTTTGAGTATATGAGAACGATCATGGACTTTCGGAGGAAGAGATAACTTCATCTCACCTATATGATTTTGATAAGCAATAGTGTAATACCCCGTTATTTTTTGTATTTATTAATTAATAAAAAACAATTGTTTTAGAATAAAATAGGATTCAATTTGTAGTCGTATAAAGTAAATGATGCATCATTATGTTAAATTAAATTTATGTAATGAATTTATGAAATTTAAATCATTGTGTTAAATTAAATTTATGTCAAGAATTTAGAAATTTATAGAAGAATTTTTTTATCTTCAATGATATTTGAGTTAATTCTAATTATGAATTAGCATTAAATGGTAAAGGGGGGGTTAAATTATTAAATATCAAGAGTGGATTATCAGATGTTAAAAGTGGTTGTGTATTAAAGGTTAGTGGGCTTAGGCCTTTTCGTGTAGGGTTGAATTTGGCATTTATGTTTAATGGAGGTGTTAGGTCAATGATGGTGTGTGACATTTATTAGGTGTAAGGTTACTGAATAACAGTTAAAAGGAAGGGGAAGAAACACACGAGGGAGAGAGAGAGAGAGAGAGAGTTGAATTGGTTAGGAAACAAATAAGAGAAAGGGATAGCCCTTGCCCCTTTGTGTCAAGCAACATTGGGAATTAATAAGACTTGTTTCTTTCCTCTCTCCCCTGGTATAACATTGAAGATGAGCTATTTAATAAGGGAACATGCATTGACTTTAACGAAAGCAGGGAACAATGGTGGAAAGGGGGAATAAAAAGAATGAAAAAAGGGCAACATTTGTTCCTTCTTTGGGAACTGGTAAGCGGAGAAAACAAGACGATTATTACGAGAGAGGGAGAGAGAATAAAGTCGTGGATGACGAATTGCAAAAATTACAATCAACCCTTATTCCATATTGTCTCAAAAGTTTGCCAAATCACCCACCACATTTTCAGCTTACACCCCAAATACTTTTTATATTTTTAAGCCAGACCCTAAGGCTTTTTTAGAGACATTTCAAGGGAAATTTTTCAAAGTTGTATTCAAGGAGTTTGAGGGGGCGTTTCGAGGCAAGTGACTTTCTACTCTTCTTCTTTTACATGCGTAATTATTAAATTCACCTAAATTATAGTTGTTAAAAATTAATTAGTAACCCCTGGAGAATTGTGTATTCTATATTTTATTATGAATAGATAAATTTAAATAAGTCGAATATACTTGAAATTTCTTATTGAGCATTATTACTTTGTGAAAATTATTTATAGAACCCAAAGCATTAAAAATAATTGATATTTAGGGTTTGGACCCCATTTTGTTCCCTTGTATGATTTGACGATTGAGATTTGATATTATATTATACGGAATTCAATTTAGATTTATTAAATTCTAAAATTTCGCATGCTTAGTATGATTTTACCTTGTGCTTTAAAAATAGTGTTTTTGACACGCATGCTTCAATTTGATGACATTTGTCATGAGGACCTTATCTATGCTATGTGAACCAAAATGATATTATTATAATTGATATGGGATGCTTGATATGTATCGATGTCCCCTTAAGATGAAATAATATTTTCTAAAATAATTACATGTCCCCTATTTGTGTAAGAACACAAAATCAGCCCCTTTATGAGATCATGTTATTGATGATATACATTTTGTTATGCATATGATAGAAGGAGTATGAAAAATTATTGGTTGTTGATTTGATTATTGAATAGAAGTGTTAAATTGGTTGAAAAACCGCATACGTAGCTATTTAAATTATTGTCTTAATCTCGCATAATAAACCTTAATTAAATTATTTTAACAACTACCTTATCTAAACGAAAGAGTATCGAGAGGTTTCTTTTCTTGGATTTCACTTTGATGAGACGTCCCACACACGGGATTTAGAGAAGTGTAGTTGCGACGACTAAGATCCTTAAACAAATTAATATACTCTTACTTAAATGCCTTATTTTACGAAAAGTTATATGTAATGATATTGATTCCTTATCTCCCTATATGATGGACTAAAATGAATAATGATATTAAATGACATGACTCGATGGTGGGGTAATTGGGTTTTGAGTAGACTGATCGGAGTGAATAAAGATGTGGTAAAAATGTTAATGTTAAATTAACATGAATTAGTGGGCACCATATATATATATATATATTCACGGCCATGCGAATACCAGGTGGCATCAGGGTGTGAAACGTGATATTGTGTTTAATGTGATATATTATTTTCGGCACCGCGTGACCGGTGATCGAGGTATAAATAATTATTTAAAATTTACATACCACATGCTTTTTAGATGGTCGAGATGAAGGGGTGCATGTCGATTACGTGGCATTTAAATAATTAAAATGAATAATTAACTAATTGAGGTGAATAATCTTAATACTTCGTGAGGTTACGTTTATGGGTTGGCTCGTTCATTCAAATTATAAATTATGAATATACTCATATAATTGCTTTTGGGTTACATAGCTAAGTTACTTGCTATGATTACGCGGGTCTTAGACACTCGGACAAGACATCTTTTATAGCTCATTGTTCTAGCGGGCATTGTCATACATCTCTCTTACCAAAATATTAGCTTCAGAGACACTACGGGTCTCTACTTTATTTAGTTATCCTTTTTCTTTTACTTTTGAGTTTTAATTTATTTTGGAGACTTCCTAGTTTGTACGTTGAGACTTGATTGGCTCGTATTGATTTAAAGGTTCTTTTAGATTCATATTGAGGTGTTATTGTTAAGATATTTATGTAGACCTTTCATGGACCATGGTTATTTTATTATGGATTTATATTGAGGACTTTCATATCGCTTCCACATTATTTGTAATATTATTTCATTTGATCTCACCATGCTGAGAATGATATTTAATTGGTTTAAATATTCCTTATATTTTTATACCTAGACTTAATCAATGTAAATGTTTAATTACACTAGGTATTACAATCAGTATCAGAGCACGGTCTTAAGCCTCGAGGGTTATAGGTTATCTTAGACTTCTGTGTAACATTCTTTGATATGTTCCTTTCCTTGTACTCTTATTTACAATTCGTTACTAGTAGGGAGTCCATCGTAAATTGTAGATGCCACCTCATAGGAAGGTTCGTTAGGCTAGAGAGCCATTAGTACAGACTGAACCCTGCGAGCCTCGCACCACAAGCGCCTTTTATGTCGGGTATTCTAGCCCTCGATGTCCACGGGTTATACCACTTCGGTGCACAAAAGTTATCAAAGTTGATTTTCCAAGCTGTTTAGGCAGGATTCGCAGCAGCACAATAGGAGATGCCTCCCATAGCACCACAACAGGCAGTGCGGGCCATATTGGGATGGGAGAAGGCACGAAATGCCTTCATGAACAACAACCCACCGATGTTTACAAGTTCTACCGACCCCATCGTGTCGTAGAAGTGGTGCCAAGACATGGAGAGGCATTTGAGGTTACTGATCTTTATTAAGGTACAAAAGTAGGTGTTGTAACTTTTATCTTGGTATAGGATGCCCTCGAGTGGTGGGATAGTGTGACTACAAAGGAGGATAGGGATATGTTGACCTACGATGAGTTTATGACCCATTTTGATGATAATTACTTTCCACCATCAGTCAGAGAGCATAACTTATACTAAATCAGGGAACGTGCACGATAATTAAGTGCAAGCGAAAATTTACTATGTTATTCTATTTTCTTGAGATGAAATTAACACCGAGGAAAATGAGATGAGAAAGTTTATGAGGTGGCTTATGTGGACCATCAGCCGGGTTATCATGGGGAACCTGACCTCTACCACATATACTCAGGTGGTAAATGTCACATTGATGCATTATCAGGACCTCAGAGTTCATAAGAGGAAGTTAGAGAAAGTGGGGCAATACATTGAGCACATGGAAGAATATAACACAAGTGGAAACAATTGGGATGAGCCAGGGCAGCAGGGGCAGGGGTAGTGGAGACACTTTATACCTGATTAGGAAAGGCAATAGCAACAGCCCCAAGGGCACCATCAACCGAGGCAGGGCTAATAGCATCCAGAGCACCAGCATCAGCACAAGCAACGGAGGGCACCTGCAAACCTATTTGATGGTGTATGCTTAAAATATAGAGGTAAGGGATAAAGGTCCCGAGATTATTCGAGTGTAAAGATACAGGGATAACATCATCATGTTTAGTAGGTTCAAGGACAGAACCAACATGGCTAAGGCTACTATGGGTAGCGCTAAGGGCAGGGCCAATAGGGCTTTAAACCCCAACAGCAGTAGCAACAGCCATCCTGACCTCCGTAGCTCCCATCATCAAGGCCACAAATGGTAGTTATGTTACCCACTCCATCGATTGCACACCTGTAACCCCAACTTCAGTATAAGAAAGTTTATTAAATAACACAACCCCAGCAGGAGGACCAAAGGCAGGTCTAGGCGGTGGATGGTACGTTTTATATTTTCGGCTATTTAGTTAGAGTTTTGTTAACCACCGGTGCTACCCACATATTGATATCACATAAATTTATGGAGATTTCTGGATCACTTCCTAGACGGTTTGCTAGAGCCTTATCGATCGCTACTCAGTTGGAAATATCAACTCGTATCTTGGAGACATATGATAATATATATAGAGATTTACATCGATAAACTATGTTTTAAGGATAATTTGTTAATTTTAGATGCCCACTTTTATGATGTGATATTGGGAGTGGATTTACTAGTTAGTTATAGAACTCATATGGATTATAGTGGTTGAGCTATTATTTTTACTATCATGGGGCAGGAGATGTATGTTGTGGTTATGTCTAGGCCAGGGGGTGGTGCGCTTACACACTTATATTTTATTGACGAGGAAGTGTTAGAGGGAACTACCATTTCACTAGATTCGATTCCAATTATCAGAGACTTTCCCGATATATTTGAGGAGATGTAGGGTTGCCACCAGTCTGAGAGATTAATTTTGTGATTGATTTGGCTCTAGGTGCAATAACGATTGCCAAGGCACCATATCGTATGGCTCATATGGAAATGAGGGAGTTGAGATAGAAAATTAAGGAGCTGTTATAATAAGGGTTCATTTGGCGTAGTATATGTCAATGTGGGGAGCCCCAGTTCTTTTTGTGAAAAAATGAGATGGTTCACTATAGTTATGTGTTGACTACCTCCAGTTGAACACGGTGAAAGTGAGGAATAAGTATCTTTTATCGAGGATTGATGATCTCTTTGATCAACTTTCGGGTACTTCGTTATGCTCGAAGATTTATTTGAGTTTGGGATACCGCCAGTTGAGGGCAGTTGAGGAGGATGTGTCAAAGACTGCCTTTTCAACTCGTTATGTTTCCTACAAGTTTAAAGTCATGTCGTTTAGAGTGACCAATGCCCCCGCCTTATTCATGGATTTGATGACCGGGTATTTCAATATTATTTGGATCAGTTTATCACCGTCTTCATTGAATGACATCTTAATTTATTCATGGACCAATGAGGAGCATATTGAGCATTTAATATTTGCACTTCATACATTACGGGAGCTTAAGTTGTATGCGAAGTTCCAAAAATGTGAGTTTTGGCAACGAGAGGTATATTTTTGGGGACATGTAGTTTCGAAGTCAAGATTATCATTAGACCCAAATAAGGTGTGGGCTATTTTGGATTGGGGACAACCCATGACACCTATGGATATTCTATCCTTTTAGGAATGGCCAGGTATTATCGGAGGTTTATCCGATGATTTTTTTAAATTATGGGACCGTTGACTAAGTTGACTCAGAAGGGGATTCAATTTGTATGGACTGAGGGATGTCAACATGCCTTTGACTCTCTTAATAAGAAGTTAACTTCATCTCCAGTTTTGGCTCTACCTTAGAGCGGGGTTGAATATTTGGTTTACATCGATACTTCTTTGCAAGAATTAAGTGGAGCGTTAATGCAGAAGGATCGTCCCATTTCTTATGCATTTTGAAAGTTAAAATTCCATGATGGTAACTATCTGACTCATGACTTGGAGCTAGCGGATATAGTGTTAGCACTACACATTTGAAGGCACTATTTACAGGGTAAGAAGTTGTAATACCCCGTATTTTTGTGATATTTATTTATGGGATTAATTTAATTAAATGCGTATTAATTGGAAATTAATCCGGATTAAAATACTAGCGAGATGCGAGTTGGTATTTGAATATAATGTGCATATATGATTATACATGATTATTGAAGTATGAAATTTGTCGTGAGATTGAAATACGACAAGTTGGAAAATTTTATTGAGACGCGTGTGACAGTCGCGTCAGGGAAATATTTATTTTAATTAAAAAGTGAATTTTAGTTCTATTAACCGTATGGTCGTTTTGAGTGCGCCAACGCGTCCGGAAGGGTCGAAATAGTCAGAAAACACTAGCCGGGGGTTAAGTTTGGGTCCCGGGGCATTATTGGACCATACCGGTAACTTATAAGGGCATTTTGATAATTTCGGAAATTGGGTAATTAAAACCCACGAAAATTAGAGTTAAAAATCTGACTTAGTATTAACCCACTAAGCCATTTCCAACCCCAATTTAGTAAGTGGGCTACGGGAGAAGTTATAACTTGGCAAAACCAATCCCACCTCCATTAACACCTTGAGAAGAAAGCTTGGAGAGAGAGAGAGGATGAATTTTGCATAGGAGAGAGAGAACCATTCATCAGATTCGTCATCAAATCCAGAGTTACCCTTAAGGCAAGTGGTTTAATTCCAATTGATTTCAGAGAATGCTTCATCCATGTGTAGGAATTTATAAAAATCTTATTGTTCTTGGGAGTTTGATAATAACCCATTAATTTGGAATTAAAAACTTGTATTGTGATGAGGATTTGCATGTAGAACTATATGTAGGTGAATAATCTGATGTTAATACGTTTTGGATGAAACAAAAACGGATTGTATTAGGCACATTGATGATTTATAAGTTTTAGGGTTCATGTTCTTGAGATTTGAAAAATAAATGTTGGAGATTTGATAATTTGATGCAGTTTAGGGTGATTTGAACCCATATAAATGTTGTAATATGGTTGAAACATGTTTAGGAAGGATTAGATACCTTAAAACATTGTTGGGATGACATTTAGAGGAGATTAGAGGTGTAGAGAAATTGGAAAAACGAGTAAAGAAATTTCTGGGCTTGAATCTGGCCACTCGTTAGAAGACCTACCCAGGTCGTTCGAACGAGCTTCTAACGAGTTGACAGTTTGGGTTCTATCGAGAGGGATGTTCGTTTGAAGACTTTCGTTCGAATGAGATCTTGTTAGAAGGCCCAGTTCGTTCGAACGAACTCTCGTTCGAACAGCCTCGTTCGAACGAGACTTCGAACGAGTTGACAGTTTAGGCTTTTTAGCTTGTTTTGATCCCGAGTGTCTCGTAACCTTGTGTATTCGTAGAGATAACCTTCCCTTGATGAGTAATTGTTACATTTGGGATGTTTGGGACCGAATGAGGAGTCAAACCTAGAAGTGTAGTTTGAACCTAAGGGAAAATATGAAGTAGGACGGGAGTGTATATTACGTTGCGAGAACTATTGACGGCCTAATTTATTATATTAACCGGGAACATATGAATTGTGTATTATTATATGTCGGTACGAGAATGAGAAGTGTACCACCAATATATTATGGTGATTACTAAGATGTATGAATACTTAGTATATGTATTGATTTTATGTGTATGACATACCTACCATACTTGCTATCACGGGAGGTTTACATTCGCTTAGGGCCTTCTAATCCTTGTGTTGCCCGGATTTAGATTGGTCACCTCGATGAACATAGGTCAGAGAAGGACTTATTGGGATGTTAATAAGTCTGCTGATCGTGGGAGCGCAGGTATGTGCGTGACCCATGTGATGTGACTGTGTTCGCCTCCATTATTTGTGATGTTGTTATCTGAGAACGATTCCTGAGAGATTCGAAATACGTGATCCTTATGTACGTGATGTACCGGGATGGATAGCAGAGTATGTGTGCACCGCAACTTAGTATCGGGGGGCTTGTATTGTATATTTATGATGTGAATAATATACACTTAATTAATGGGAACTTTCATGTTAATATTTTGAATAATATTATGGTAATGATTTGAGAAAACAAAACGGGTTAACTGATAGTGATTGGTATTTCTAACGGAGAATCTGAGAGTAAGTAAAACCCTCTATTTAATTGATAACGTTAGAATGTAATATGGGAATCGAGTAGTAAGGGGTAGAACTTATTACGGTTTGGTTAGATATGGATGTCTTATAGATGGGTACGGTACGTTAGGAGTGCACATGTAGTCGAGAGGTGAGAATTTCATGTGAGTGCACGTCCTAACATGTATTTTGCATTTAATGTTTTAATGTTATTAAAACACTTGCTGTTTTTAAAATGATTTCCACTTTCGGGCTCTAACCCATTTGCTTTCAAATCTATTTTTGTAAAAACCATTTTAGGTGTCCAGCCACAAGGACACCATGCTTAGGATTCTCATTCAGGTGACGAGCTGTAGCCGTTTGTGGAAGTTACAGGACTTTGCTTGTAGACGCTTCTTCTATATTGACTCTCTAGTCAGCATTTATCAGTTGTAGGGCATGTCGCCCATTTCTTTTAGAGACTTTTCATTTATTTCAGTTATTCAGACTTCTGGCATGTAATTATTCAGGATTCAGACTTGTAGTATTTTCTTTCAGTTGTGGTATTGTTGTGAGGAGTTTTTCCTCTGAATTTATATTTATGTTGTTGGTTATTCATTACCTCATTATAGTGAATGGTTGTTATTCTTTTATTATTCTTTTACTGCATGTTAATCAGACTTAACTTAAAATTTGGCACTTACTTTTTAAATACTAGGTGGTTAGTAATTATTAAAATGTTTCGTCAGTGATGCTATTAACTGAACCAACTTGGTATTTTGAATTAATTTAATAAAGGAGTAGCTACCCGGTGTTTAATTAGTCGGGGCGTCACAGGTGGTATCAGAGCATCAGGTTCTAGTGTCCTTTAGGATCTGAACGGCTTATTATGTTTCCGCTGAGCTTTCTTTGATGTAGAGCCCTATATTTTAGGACTGTTGTATTCTCTTGTTTATGCTGCGTTCTTCAGTTATATTAAGTTTATAACTGCGAACTTATAAACTTCATTCTTATTTCAGATGCCTCTACGACGTGCACAAAGTATTCCCAGGGATGCAACGCCAGAACCACAGCCCGCACCAGTTCAGGGCACGATGAATGCCGCCGAGGTTGCAGCCATTGTGGCCCAGGCGGTAAATGCCGCACTAGCAGTAGTTCAGCAGGCACCACCTCAGGTGCCGCTAGCCGCGCTAGTTCAGGCTCATGCATTCCCGTCTGCTTGGGAACGTGTACGTGATGCTTTTCAGAAAGCACACCCTCCGGAGTTCGCAGGTAGCTCCGATGTGGTAGTTTCGAGTCAGTGGAGGAAGGACATACAGCGACACTTGAGGATGTACGAGTGCACTGAGGTTCAGAAGCAGATACTAGCTACCTTTAAGCTAGTAGGGTCTGCACTGCAGTGGTGGGAGTCTATTACCACCGTAGAGGAGAGGGACACTCTCACTATTCAGGAGTTCTGGGTGCGGTTCGATCGCAAATACTTTCCGTCAGCTGTTCATACGGAAATGAGGAGTAAGTTGATGAGCCTCAAGCAGGAGGGTAAGACTGTGGCCGAGTATGAGGCCGAATTCATCGATCTTCTGAACATTGTTCCGGATGAGATATCGATGGAGGAGAAGAAGATACAGAAATTTACGGATGGGTTGACATGGAGGATTCGTCAGCACTTGTTAGGGAACCTCTCGTTAGCCACTTATTCTGATGTGGTTAACGCTGCATTGCTCCATTGCCAGGATCACCGCTTTCACATGACTGAGGGCAAGCGATCGGGAGAGTCTAGCCATCAGGGCAGGACTGGAGGAAATGGCGCCAGTGGGGCACAATCTGTTCAGGGGCAGAGGCGGGGTGATCAGGGTACCCAGCAGGGAGATCACAAGAGGTTCAGGTCAGGAAATTTTAGGCACGGACAAGGAGGTTTCCGGCAGGGCCATCAGGGTCCGAACGGCCATCAGCACCAGCAGGGTCAGAATGGTCAACAGCAGTTTCAGCAGGGTCAGTGGAGGAACGGTAACGGCCACCAGGGCCGGGGGCAGCAGGGACAGAGAGGGGGGAACTTCCCGGGGAAGTGTTTCGTTTATGGCAAGACTGGTCATAAACGCCAGGACTGTCCTGATAGGGGCAGGGCCCCGCAGCAGCAGCAGGGTGCTCGACATGAGCCACAAAGGCCACTTTTTCCACCAGCCCTCCCAGCTCCAGCCCAGGTGCCAGCTCTTCCAGCCATTCCAGCAGTTCCTGTGCAGCAGGGACAACTACAGTATGGACGTGTCTATAACATCCACCAGGCAGCAGCTCCACAGGCACCACCCGCTATTGAGGGTATGTTTCCTATCCATGGTACTATGGGTCGGGTTTTGTTTGATACGGGGGAAACACATTGCTTTATAGATACACATTTTGCGAAAGCCTTAGGGTTGTTAGCCACAGCAGAGAGCACATTGACGTGTGTAGACTCACCATTGGGGAGTGGGTCACTTATTTTCTTTATATGTCGGGGAGTAGGGGTAGAGATTGGTAGTCTGGTATTACCTGCAGATATGTTAGTATTAGAGATGACCGAGTATGATGCCATTATTGGTATGGATTGGCTTGTTGCGTACCGAGCCATGATTGACTGTTTCAGTAGGAGTATTATCTTTGCCATTTCCGGGCAAGAGATGTTCGTAGTGGCAATGCCTCGCCCAGAGGGATGATCGTCCACTCATTTGTACTATATAGAGGAGGAGACCTCTAAGGAGGTGGTGATACCACTTGATTCGATTTCGGTTGTTAGAGAGTTTGCCGATGTATTTCAGGATATACCTGGATTACCCCCAGTCGAGATATAGACTTTGTCATTGACTTATTACCAGATACGAGACCTATAGCACGCGCACCGTACCGTATGGCTCCAGCTGAGATGAGGGAGTTACGGGATCAGATTGAGCAGTTGTTGGGTCAGGGGTTTATACGGAGGAGTACTTCGCCGTGGGGTGCCCCTGTGTTGTTCGTGAATAAGAGAGACGGTTCACTGAGATTGTGTGTGGACTACCGAGAGTTGAATAAGGTCACGATACGGAATAAGTATCCGTTGCCTCGAATCAATGACTTATTCGACCAGTTGAGAGGAGCTTCTTTCTTCTCAAAGATTGATTTGAGATCGGGATACCATCAGTTGCGTATCAGGGAAGAGGATGTCTCGAAGACTGCGTTCTTATCGAGATATGGATCTTACGAGTTTCGGGTTATGCCTTTTGGTTTGACCAACGCTCCAGCAGTGTTTATGGACTTGATGAATAGAGTGTTCAGGGATTTTCTAGATCAGTTTGTCATTGTCTTCATCGATGATATTATGGTTTACTCCCAGACAGAGGAGGAGCACGCCGAGCATTTGAGGCAAGTTTTGCAGACATTACGTCAGAACGAGTTGTATGCAAAATATGAGAAATGCGGGTTTTGGCTGAAAGAGGTCCAGTTTTTGGGACATATTATTTCCGACCGGGGGATATCTGTTGATCCGGGGAAGGTATCCGCGGTGAGGGAGTGGGGACAGCCCACGACACCGATAGAGATTCGTAGTTTCTTGGGCCTAGCAGGATACTACAGGAGGTTTATTCGGGGATTCTTGAAGATAGCAGGTCCTTTGACACATCTGACTCGTAAGAATGTGCCATTCATCTGGAGTGATGCCTGTCAGCTGGCATTCGATGAATTGAAGGATAAGTTGACCTCAACACCTGTGTTAGCATTGCTGAGATCGGGAGTTGAGTATTTAGTTTACACCGATGCGTCCTTGCAAGGACTTGGAGGTGTATTGCAGCAAGAGAGTCAGGCCATTGCTTATGCATCCCGTAAGCTAAAGCCTCACGAGAAGAACTACCCCACTCATGACTTGGAGTTGGCGGCAGTTGTATTTGCCCTTCGTATTTGGAGATATTACCTTTTGGGGGAAAAGTTTCGATTGTTCACGGACCACAAGTCCTACAGTACCTATTCACGCAGAAGGAGTTGAATATGCGGCAGCGAAGGTGGCTTGAGTTTGTGAAGGACTATCAGTTTGATATCCAGGATCACCCGAGGAAGGCTAACGTGGTAGCAGACGCGTTGAGCCGTAGGCCAGCAGATGAAGTGGCAGGGGTGTGGAAGGCAAAGTGGAAGGAATTGGGACACCAGGATGCAGTGGCCCGATCATTCATGTCGGTAATGACTGTTACACCGCAGATTGTCACGAGAGTGGTAAAGACACAAGCAGATGACCCGTTCTGTCAGGAGCTGATAGTTCGATTACTAGCAGAGGGAGATGAATCCTATACCGTTAGCTCAGACGGAGGATTACGCTTCAATGGGAGATTGGTAGTTTCGGAAGGGGAGGAATTGCGGCACGAGGTGATGGCCAAGTCGCACGGCTCGCGGTACATCCCGGTGGGGACAAAATGTACCAAGATATGAGACGTCAGTATTGGTGGAGCGGGATGAAGAGAGATATTGCCGAGGTTGTTTCTAAATGCGCCACTTGTCAGTTAGTAAAAGTGGATCATCAGAGACCGACAGGACTGCTACAGCCGTTGGAGGTCCCGATGTGGATGTGGGAGAGCATATCCATGGACTTTATCACGGGATTGCCTGCGTCACAGAGAGGTCACGACTCCATTTGGGTAATTGTGGACAAGTTGACCAAAGTCACTCATTTTCTACCTGTAAGGACAGACTACACTGCGGGACAGTATGCCCAGCTCTTTATTGCAGAGATAGTGAGACTTCACGGTGTGCCCCTAAATATCGTGTCTGACCGAGACAAGATATTTGTTTCACGATTTTGGGAGAGTTTTCAGGAGGCCATGGGCACGAAATTGCGGTTGAGTACGGCGTATCACCCGCAGATCGACGGGCAAATGGAGCGTACAAACCAAATGTTGGAGGACATGCTACGTATGAGTATCATTGATTTTGGGGGTGGATGGGAGCAGTATCTTCCACTGGTAGAGTTTTCTTACAACAACTCTTATCAGTTCACCATTGACATGGCTCCATTTGAGGCGTTGTACGGTAGACCTTGTCGTTACCCAGCATGTTGGTTGGAGGTAGGGGACAACAAACTACTTGGACCGGAGGTGATTCAGGATACTTCGGCAAGGATAGAATTGATTCGGAGTCGCATTCGAGTAGCTCAGGACAGGCAAAAGAGCTATGCTGATGCGAAGAGGTTCTTCAGAGAGTTCCAAGTGGGGGACCAGGTTTTGCTCAGAGTATCTCCTATGAAGGGGATTATGCGTTTCGGGAAGAAAGGGAAGTTGACACCGAGATATGTGGGACCATTTCCTATTATTGAGCGGATTGGACCGGTTGCGTATAGGCTTGGGTTACCGGAGCATTTGCATCGGATTCACGATGTGTTTCATATTTCCTCGCTAAGGAAATATCTTAAAGACGATTTGGCTCATTCTCACATTACTTTGGAGGACATCGATCTCCAGCCTGACAGCTCCTACGAGGAGGGGCCAATTGTTATTTTGGACCGAAGTGAGCGGAAACTGCGGTCAAAGATAGTCCCGTTAGTGCGTGTTCAGTGGCGACATCATAATGTTGAGGAGTCCACATGGGAGCACGAGGATGAGATGCGCGAACATTATCCAGAGTTGTTCTTACCAGGTACTTTCTAGTTCCGAATTTCGGGACTAAATTCAGTTATTAGGGGGGAAGTATGTAATACCCCGTATTTTTGTGATATTTATTTATGGGATTAATTTAATTAAATGCGTATTAATTGGAAATTAATCCGGATTAAAATACTAGCGAGATGCGAGTTGGTATTTGAATATAATGTGCATATATGATTATACATGAATATTGAAGTATGAAATTTGTCGTGAGATTGAAATACGACAAGTTGGAAAATTTTATTGAGACGCGTGTGACAGTCGCGTCGGGGAAATATTTATTTTAATTAAAAAGTGAATTTTAGTTCTATTAATCGTATGGTCATTTTGAGTGCGCCAACGCATCCGGAAGGGTCGAAATAGTCAGAAAACACTAGCCGGGGGTTAAGTTTGGGTCCCGGGGCATTATTGGACCATACCGGTAACTTATAAGGGCATTTTGGTAATTTCGAAAATTGGGTAATTAAAACCCACGAAAATTAGAGTTAAAAATCTGACTTAGTATTAACCCACTAAGCCATTTCCAACCCCAATTTAGGAAGTGGGCTACGGGAGAAGTTATAACTTGGCAAAACCAACCCCACCTCCATTAACACCTTGAGAAGAAAGCTTGGAGAGAGAGAGAGGAGGAATTTTGCAGAGGAGAGAGAGAACCATTCATCAGATTCGTCATCAAATCCAGAGTTACCCTTAAGGCAAGTGGTTTAATTCCAATTGATTTCAGAGAATGCTTCATCCATGTGTAGGAATTTATAAAAATCTTATTGTTCTTGGGAGTTTGATAATAACCCATTAATTTGGAATTAGAAACTTGTATTGTGATGAGGATTTGCATGTAGAACTATATGTAGGTGAATAATATGATGTTAATACGTTTTGGATGAAACAAAAACGGATTTAATTAGGCACATTGATGATTTATTAGTTTTAGGGTTCATGTTCTTGAGATTTGAAAAATAAATGTTGGAGATTTGATAATTTGATGCAGTTTAGGGTGATTTGAACCCATATAAATGTTGTAATACGGTTGAAACATGTTTAGGAAGGATTAGATACCTTAAAACATTGTTGGGATTACATTTAGAGGAGATTAGAGGTGTAGAGAAATTGGAAAAACGAGTAAAGAAATTTTTGGGCTTGAATCTGGCCACTCGTTAGAAGACCTACCCAGGTCGTTCGAACGAGCTCGTTCGAACGAGCTTCTAACGAGTTGACAGTTTGGGTTCTATCGAGAGGGATGTTCATTCGAAGACTTTCGTTCGAACGAGATCTCGTTAGAAGGCCCAGTTCGTTCGAACGAACTCTCGTTCGAACAGCCTCGTTCGAACGAGACTTCGAACGAGTTGACAGTTTAGGCTTTTTAGCCTGTTTTGATCCCGAGTGTCTCGTAACCTTGTGTATTCGTAGAGATAACCTTCCCTTGATGAGTAATTGTTACATTTGGGATGTTTGGGACAGAATGAGGAGTCAAACCTAGAAGTGTAGTTTGAACCTAAGGGATAAATGAAGTAGGACGGGAGTGTATATTACATTGCGAGAACTATTGACGGCCTAATTTATTATATTAACCGGGAACATATGAATTGTGTATTATTATATGTCGGTACGAGAATGAGAAGTGTACCACCAATATATTATGGTGATTACTAAGATGTGTGAATACTTAGTATATGTATTGATTTTATGTGTATGACATACCTACCATACTTGCTATCACGGGAGGTTTACGTTCGCTTAGGGCCTTCTAATCCTTGTGTTGCCCGGATTTAGATTGGTTACCTTGATGAACATAGGTCAGAGAAGGACTTATTGGGATGTTAATAAGTCTTCTGATCGTGGGAGCGCAGGTATGTGCGTGACCCATGTGATGTGACTGTGTTCGCCTCCATTATTTGTGATGTTGTTATCTGAGAACGATTCCTGAGAGATTCGAAATACGTGATCCTTATGTACGTGATGTACCGGGATGGATAGCAGAGTATGTGTGCACCGCAGCTTAGTATCGGGGGGCTTGTATTGTATATTTATGATGTGAATAATATACACTTAATTAATGGGAACTTTCATGTTAATATTGTGAATAATATTATGGTAATGATTTGAGAAAACAAAACGGGTTAACTGATAGTGATTGGTATTTCTAACGGAGAATCTGAGAGTAAGTAAAACCCTCTATTTAATTGATAACGTTAGAATGTAATATGGGAATCGAGTAGTAAGGGGTAGAACTTATTACGGTTTGGTTAGATATGGATGTCTTATAGATGGGTACGGTACGTTAGGAGTGCACATGTAGTCGAGAGGTGAGAATTTCATGTGAGTGCACGTCCTAACATGTATTTTGCATTTAATGTTTTAATGTTATTAAAACACTTGCTGTTTTTAAAATGATTTCCACTTTCGGGCTCTGACCCATTTGCTTTCAAATCTATTTTTGTAAAAACCATTTTAGGTGCCCAACCACAAGGACACCATGCTTAGGATTCTCATTCAGGTGACGAGCTGTAGCCGTTTGTGGAAGTTACAAGACTTTGCTTGTAGACGCTTCTTCTATATTGACTCTCTAGTCAGCATTTATCAGTTGTAGGGCATGTCGCCCATTTCTTTTAAAGACTTTTCATTTATTTCAGTTATTCAGACTTCTGGCATGTAATTATTCAGGATTCAGACTTGTAGTATTTTCTTTCAGTTGTGGGATTGTTATGAGGAGTTTTTCCTCCGGATTTATATTTATGATGTTGGTTATTCATTACCTCATTATAGTGAATGGTTGTTATTCTTTTATTATTCTTTTACTGCATGTTAATCAGACTTAACTTAAAATTTGGCACTTACTTTTTAAATACTAGGTGGTTAGTAATTATTAAAATGTTTCGTCAGTGATGCTATTAACTGAACCAACTTGGCATTTTGAATTAATTTAATAAAGGAGTAGCTACCCGGTGTTTAATTAGTCGGGGTGTCACAGAAGTTCAGGCTCATTAACGATCATAAGAGCCTTCATTATTTGTTCGCACATAAGGACTTGAACTTGCAACAACGACGATGGTTCGAGTTTATCAAGGACTACCAGTTTATAATTTAGTATCGCCAAGGGAAGGCCAATATGGTGGCAGATGCCTTAAGTCAACGGTCTAGTGGAAATTTGTCTTCCCTTCAGTTGATCGATGTAGGTTAAATTAAGATAATTGGCAAGTTAGTCGACGCATTTATAGGGATGATCATTATAACACTCGACACCCTTATACGGGTGATCCAAGGGCAGTCGGATGATATGTTTTGTAAAGAGAGAGTGGTAGAACTTTTATCCATTGGTATACCCCTTTACATTATTGGATCAGATGGTGGATTACAGTGTAAGTAAAGATTAGTTGTGCTTTCAGACGATGGGTTGCATAGGGTCGTCATGCTGAAGGTCCATGGATTGAAGTTTTGGGTACGTGCCAATGGGGATAAGATGTATCAATATGTGAGGAAACAGTATTGGGGGTCTAGAATAAAGCGAGATATTGCTACACTATGTCCCAATGTAACACTTACCAAATAGTGAAAGTGAGTCATCAGCGATTGTTAGGAAAACTTCTACCCTTAACCATTCCCGAGTGGAAGTGGGACACATTTCGATGGACTTCATCGTCGGGTTGCCTTTAATGCCAAGGCTATATGATTCTATATGGGTTATAGTGGAACGCTTGACAAAGGTTACACATTTCTTGCCCATTTGCATGAATTTCACATTGGAACATTATGCACGTTTGTATGTGGCGGAGATTATACGATTGTACGGGGTATCATTATCGATCATCTTAGATAAATATTTGAATTTTTTATCCTACTGTTGGGGAGGTTTTCAAGAGGTTATAGGGACCAGGTTTCACTTGAGTACGTCTTACCACCTTCAAATCAATGGACTGATAAAACGGGTGAATCAAACTTTAGAGAAAATGCTTCGGGCATGCACAATGGACTTTAATAAAAATTGGGAGGTACACTTACCTTTGGTTGAGTTCGCCTACAATAATAACTATCAGAAATCGATTCGTATGGAACTGTATGAGGTATTGTATGGGTGACCGTGTAGGTCATTGGTATATTAGTTGGACGTAGGTGAGAGTAGTTTGTTGGCACCTAAGTTCGTTCAAGAGATTTTAGAGAATATCAGGATGATTCGTGAGCGAATCAAGATAGCACAGAGTACACAGAAAAGTTATGTGGACTTGCGTAGGGAGGACATGGAGTTTTAGGTCAGCGACCATGTTCTCCTTAAAGTGGCACCTATGAAGGAAGTAATGCACTTTGAGAAGAATAAGAAGTTGGACCCAATGTTTGTTAGACCGTTTATGATCACGGATCATGTAGGCACCTTCTCTTATCGTTTAGAGCTTCTAGATCGCCTAGCTCGAGTGCATAGTATGTTTCACGTATCGATGATTCGTAGAGTCTTATAGGGTAAGGCCACATACCAACACATTTATGTTAGAAATCGATGTTTCATTCATCGAGGAGCCAACCCGTATCTTAGACCGTAAAGTTCAGAATTTGAGAACTAAGGAGATGCTATTGGTCCATGTTCAGTGGGTGTAAGAGAAAGATTTTATAATTGCTCATAGCTTAGGCTTTTTGATATTTTAGTGAATCCCGTTACAAACTGGAGTTACAAACTGAACATTACATCGGCATTGCCTCCACGATCATTCGAAGATATGTTAGTGATCGAGCACCGTTTCTGAATTTATCACCGACACTCTATGAAGGTATGTGGCTTGTGGTTTTGATTTCTCATATCAATTATATTCAGGGATGTTTATTTTAATAATCGATGCTTTTATAAAGTAGATTTTTAAAGATTTTTTTTG
Source organism: Sambucus nigra (assembly GCA_949130495.1). Classification (NCBI taxonomy): domain Eukaryota; kingdom Viridiplantae; phylum Streptophyta; class Magnoliopsida; order Dipsacales; family Adoxaceae; genus Sambucus; species Sambucus nigra. The sequence continues at coordinate 538,296,244 of OX422215.1, read as the reverse complement.
TAATGTCGTTCGAACGAGATTAAGATCTCGTTATAACGAAATTGGATTTTCATTAGTGTAATACCCCGTATTTTTATGGCTTTTAAAATTGGGGATTTATTAAATTTAATTGAGTTATTAATTTAATATTAATCCGAAATTTTATTTTAAATATTTACTGGCGTGACGAGAGTTAGTAATTATTGGGAATTTATTGAATATTACTACATGAGTAAAGTAATATATGAGATTGATCTTATTAATATTGTCACGGGTGAATGATATGACAATTTTAGAAATTAAGTCGGGACGCGCCTGTGTCGTGTCGGGACTAAAATTATTATTATAAAAATGAATAAATTATAAGTCACCCGTATGGTCATTTTGAGTACGCTAACGTGTCCTGAAGGGTCGAGATAGTCGAAAAAGTGTACCGAGGGTTTAGTTTTGGTCTTGAGGCGTTTTTAGGCCTAACTGACATCCCGGGAGGGTATTATAGTCATTTTGTATTTTTGGATAATTAAACCCACAAATTTTCTTAAGTTATATCAGCTATTAGAGGTTAGCTTTTAGGGTTAACAATCAGAGAAACTTAGAACGACCATTAGAGAAAAAAGGTAGAGAGCTTTTCAAGCATTGACCACAAACTGTAGCACCTTTTTCAAGATTAACACCGTCGGGGCATAGATCATAAGACGAGGAACGCAGCCATATCCTTATCACCAACAAATCAGACCTTCGGATCCCAGGCAAGTATCTATCTTGCTATTTTCCTAGTTAATATTTCTCCCAGGTTAGAATAAGGTTGATGAATATTTGTTTTTAGGAAGAAATTGATGATTTAGGGAATTTAAATCACGTGCTTTAGAGGAAATAAGTGTATTCTGGAAATCTCAACATATGTAGAGGATTACCCACGAATTTGTATCGATTTAGAAGTGAGAAATTTGGAAAAAGAATTAGATGATTTGAAATTAATGAAAAACTAGGGTTCTTGATCATTATAATGAATTATCCCTTTAATTCGATACCTTTGATGAATTTGTACATGCTTCACGTAGGAGATTATGTATATAGGTATATGTAACTAGTAGAAAACTTGTTTGGGAGTTTGAGGATCATTAATGGAGTTTTGGAGGAAATTATTGGATGAAACCCGTAAGTCGAATTTGCAGTTTTCTGGGCAAGAACTGCTTGATCGATCGATCGATCGACCCCATTCCTCGATCAATCAATCCCTCATGGAAAACAACATGTTTTTCCCCTTTTCGTTTAATCCGGATAAAATGCGTAGGAACCCTCGAATATTTTTTAAAGAGCATAATGGGGCATGAAGAGGAGCAGTAGGGTCTAAGTAGAATACCGTTGAATGAAATATTATATGGGATGAAATCGAGGGTTAACGGGGGGTTTACTTCATATTAAAAATTGTTCGCACGTTAGCTACGGAATTGAGATGTTTATAAATGACTTAGACCAATAAGTTAGAGAGGGTGAACCAACTGAAATAATCTTTAGTGAAAGAGAATACTTCGAGAGACGGGAAGCAAGTATGAAATGCTTATAATTGAGAATAAACGAGACGAACCCTTTATGCGAGATGATCGGGCAAAATTTATACTAAGTACGGTTAATAATAATTATTATGGATCGTGGGCGAACCTAATTGGGAAATGAGAATATTTATATATATAACTGAGTGCATGTGTATATATTTATATTATGCTTATGTATAATCATACTTGCGCTACTTGCTATCATGGAGGTTGTCGTGCCGGGACAGTCTTATCTCGATGGGACCTTTATGGGGGATATTGACTTGTATCCTAGAACATAGGATTCCTTGGTACAGGCTATCTGAGAATAATAGTCATATGGTACTAAGAGACGTGAGGGGTATGTGCTGACCTCTTAGTGACTTGGAACTATGCTTCGCCTCCATTTTGTATATTGTGCTAATACAGTTCGAGAGTGATTTCGAACTAGTATTTTCCTTAGTACGAGTGATACGGGGACTTGATAGCAGAGTATGCCAGCACTATAGATTTTATGTGGGGTGCCGATAGTATATATTATATGGGTGATTAGTATATATATGTATACATATGGAATTATTCTACTGTGCGTATAAGTAGTTAAGTAGTGAATTAATGCTCCAAAGTTTATAATAAGTATTCAGGAACTTTATAACGGTACTGAGATGTATTTAGTAACGTAAGAAATTATGAAGAGATTAATCTCTAAACTAAATATCATAGCCTTGTGACTTTTCGAAATAAAATCATTGAAAGATAAGTTAGATGGACTTATAAGATATTTAGTCGTACGGTAGGCGTGCACACTAGATGAGAGGTGAGAATTCTCAAGAGAGTGTCACGCACTAACATGGTGGTTATATTTCCCGGTAAGCATTTTAAATACTTGTTAAATTATTTTTAAAACTGTTTTACACCCGGGCTCTGATCCGTTTTCTGTCATTTTCTCTCTCTTGTATATATATATGTATATATTATAGGTGCCCAGCCACAGGGGCGTCATGCATAGGTTCTTTGAATTGGACGTACTGCAGCTTATGTGGAGGTTGCGGGCCCTTGCTTTAGACGACCTCTTCATTGATTCAGTACCTATTTTAGTTCTTCATAGTTAGGGCATGTGTCGGCCGATTTTCTATTCCATTTGGATTTGTCAGAGATTTATGTTTATTTATATTTCTAGTATTCAGTACTCTTTAAGAGTTAACTATTGTCAGGTTGATTTCATTTATGGTTCTTAAACTTGGTTTGGTTTATCTAGATGGTTTAAATTCTTGTGTGTTAATTGCCATCCTTAGCATTTATGTGATTCTTAAATTGTTAGTTATTGAAAAAGGTTTTCATATTGGAATTTAATAAAATGAAAATAAGACTTTAAATTATTTTGACACTTAGCTTAATTATTTAGGGTGTTTAAATTGAAAATAATTATTTTGCGACAGTGATGCTAAGAATGAACCAACCGTTCACCTTGATTTTAATTTAATAAAGGACTGATCACTCGGTATTTAATTAGGCAGGGTGTCATAATTAGAAACTGCTTCGAACCAGCTTCGAACGAGAATCCTCTGCCTAACAGGTCCATTCTTATTTGAAGGTTGTTAGAAGTGTGCTTGAATGAAAATGAGTTGTCATTCGAACGAGATAATATTTCGTTTGAACGAAACTGGTGTTTTTATTTGAATGAGATTCCATTTTCATTCGAACGAGACTACCACCTTGAAATTCGTGTTTTTACTATAAAAAATTATCTTGTTCATAATTTCTCAAGACTTTTGGCGAAAATTATTTTCCAATACATGGTCCAAAAGTATTCATCTTTTAGTTTTCAAAATAAGTTTTTATTTTCCAAGTTATACATCCCTCAATTTGATTTGTTGAGTTTATGAAACCCTAGTTTCCATATATACATCAAGCCCTTGTAAATATCTGTTGTACGATTGACTTGTATGGAGTTGCGACTTTACGACTAAAGAAGATAGGATTCTATAATCCTTTGACTGATCAGTGGATACCGAGGGAAGAAATGAGAAAAGAGACGCAGAAAGAGATGTTGAAGTTCATGCAGGCTTCCTCGCAATCAGCTGGCGAGGTGGCTTTAGTTTATGACGATTTCCGAACACCCTATCCTCAAGCGTAAAATGATGAGCCTTACCCAAAGGACTATATTCCCCCTATCTTTGAAAAATATACAAGGAAAGGTGGGAACCCGAAGGAGCACATTAAGCGTTTTGTTGAACACTTGGGAGCACATTGCAATGATAAGAAGCTTAGATTAAGGGAGTTTTCCAAATCCCTAACCGATAAGGCATACACCTGGTACTCCCATTTGACTCCCAACAGTGTTTCTACATGGAAGGAGATGAATGTATTGTTTGTCCAAAAGTTCTTTTTGGCAAAAGATGAGTTCACCTTGACCCAACTCGGCAGGGAGAAGCAAAGACCGGGGGAAGAGGTGGTGGCCTACGTTCGAAGGTTCAGGGAAAGGTCCCTCGATGTAAGGGAAGAAGCCAATGAGTCCAAGTTATTGCAGATTTGTGCTGAGGGACTGCTTCCTGAATACATCTGCCATCTTATCAACGAGATGCACGAGGGGACTTTTGTAGCATTCCTTAAAGCGGCGAGAAACATCTCTTTGGTGATGCGACCCAACCCGGTGGTAGCACCCATGATGTTTCGGCAGCCGATGCAACCCGCGAGGGGAAGGTCTCAGCCCCCACGGGTAGGATACGCCGAGGGGGAAGATAGGGGCAGAGCACCAAAGAGGGATAACAAGAGGAAATTCGGAAGAGACAGGGAGGATCCACCACCATTGCCATGCACGATAGAAGAGGCTGTGAGTTGTTATAACGCGATGATGCAAGGGGGAATAATTTATGAACCAAAAGGCATTCTGATGGAAGAACCCGACGCTGCAACGAAGGCGAATCCTAAATATTGTCAGATTCATCGGAAGATCCAGCATCCAACGGATAGCTGTTTTACACTAAAAAGAATCATTGATAAGTACATGAAGGCGGGAACGTTGCAGATCGCCCCACAAAACGTTAACAATAACCCACTACCAGCGCATGGGGCCAATCTTGTGGTAGCCTATGATGAAGAGGCAGAAAGAGGAGAAGGAGAGGAGTACGAGGAAGCCTTAGAAATTTTCACCAGGGGAATGGCTAACGTCGTGTTAGCTTATGATGAAGCAAGTGCCAAAGATGTGGAGGATGTATTTGACGCCGAAAGCGAAGAGGTAGACCCGACCTTAGAATATTGGGCAGTTTTAAAATCCCCGAAGTTCACTTGGTTCTTCGAACAATTGGGGATTCTAAAAGAAAGTATGTTAGAGATAACCCAGGCGATACTTGATATTTCAAAAAAGAACGCGGTCCCTTCGCTGAGATGGAAGGGACCCATGGCCAGGCTGGTGAGAAATTTCTGTCAGAGGTAACCTTCAGCGATGCAGATAGGGCTGTAAGGTTCCCTCACAACAGGACATTGTATGTGACCGCCAGGGTTAACGGAGTTAGCTTCATAAGGACTCTTATGGATGGGGGAGCTTCCATCAATATCATGCCAATTAACTCCTTTCACGTAGCCAATATCCCATAAGGAAGGTTGGTCCCCATGCCTTTGGTAATTTCGGGGTACGATAACCAATCTTCAAAGTCCATCGGGTACGTTAACGTTGGGATTGTAATGGGAAATTTGAGTTTCCATATCAAGTTCCACGTAATAGAGAGTGCGACTTCCTATCATCTACTTATAGTAAGGGTGTGGATGCACAACCAATGACTAGTTCCCTCTACATACCACTAATGTGCTAAAGCGAATATTAAGGGAACAGAGGTGACCATTAGGGCTACAAAGAGGCCCTTCACGGTTGAAGAGGCTCACTTAGTGGATGCAGCGTTTTACACGGAGTTAGAGGAAGATGTCCGAGTATTGACAAGAAGAATAGAGGGAGCATGGGTTCTCTCGATCAAAGAAAGGATGGGCCCTCTAAACGAGCAGAAGAAGGAGGTTACGAGCGGCTTAAGGGAAACAACCGAAGAAACTCAGCAGGTGGCCCTTCGGCCTCAAGGCATCTCGAAGCAGCTTAAAGGCAGGATGAGGCCCAGAATGGACCCGATAGAGCATGAGGTTCAACGGCAGAGTTTGCTGAGCCGGTTCTCAGGAGAAGCTTCTAGGGTGAAGAAGAGAAAAGCGACCACCACTACCAGCAGGCAATGCAAGAAAGTCGTTACCAAGGAAGGAAAGGTGGTGTACCGATTATAACGGTGTGAGCGGGCGGTCGAGGAAGTTGATGACGAGGTTGACCCGATATACGAGTGCTTTCTGGTAGATCAATTGGGACAATGTATGGTGATAGACAATTCCAAGATACAGGAACTTGTGGAGGAAGTTACCGAGGAACCAGATTACATGACGGATCAACCAAAGCCCCAGGCACAAGAGTTGGACCAGTTGAACCTGGTAAAAGAAGGAGAGGATCCAAGACTCATCTTCATCTCGAAGGATCTCAGCAATAAAAAATGAAAGGCCCTGGTCGAATTGGTTTGGGAGTTTATAAATGTCTTCGCGTGGAAATACACGGAAATTGAAGGGCTGGATGAGGAAGTAAGATGCCACATGTTGAACGTAATGCCTTCAGCCATTCCAGTGAAACAGGAAACAAGAACGTATAAGCCCGAGCTGGACCTAAAGATTAAAGAAGGGGTCCAGCGCCTGCTAACGGAAGGGTTCATCGTACCGATACAATACCCACTTTGGCTATCCAGTATTGTCCCAGTAGGAAAAAAGGACAAAAACCAGATAAGGATTTGCATGGACTTCGGAGATGTGAATAGAGCTTGTCCTAAAGATGAGTTTCCTATACCCTCCGTCGATAGCCTGATAGACGCGACGACTAGGCATGAGATGTATAGCTTCATGGATGGGTATGGGGGGTATAATCAGATCAAGATGGACCCTTCGGACGCAGAGAAAATGGCATTCAAAACACCGTTGGGTAACTTCATGTATAGGGTGATGCCGTTCGGCCTCAAGAACGCTGGGGAGACTTACCAGAGAAGGATGATGGCCATTTTTCATGACTTCTTCCACAAATTTGTATAATTCTACGTGGATGACTTTGTCATCAAATCGAAGGAGGAGGGGTCCCACATGAGCGATTTGAGGAAGGTGTTTTCTCGTTGTAGAAGGTATAAGTTGAAAATGAACCCATTGAAGTGTGTTTTCGGAGTGAAGAGTGGGAAATTCTTAGGCTTTGTGGTTGATCAACAAGGGGTGCAAATGGACCAGGACAAACAACGAGCGATCTTGGAAATGCCAAGTCCTAGAACGCCAAGGGAGCTGAAGAGCTTCCTCGATAAAGTCTCTTACCTTAGGAGATTTGTGCTTGGGTTGGCTGAAGTAACACACCCGCTGATGCGGCTATTGCGAAAGGGCACGAAGTTCAGGTGTGAAGAGGTTCATCAGGAGTATTTCGCTGGGTTGAAGAATTTGTTGGTTTTACCACGAACCATGGTCCCCCCACGAGCAGAAACACTGTTGTAGTTATATCTCACATCTACCACGAGGTCCGTCGGATCTTTGTTGGCACAGGAAATTAATGGGCAAGAACGACCAGTCTACTACCTCAGTAGAATCGTGCATGGGCCAAAGATTAGATATAACAACTTAGAAAGGCATTGTTTAGCCTTAGTCTTTATAGCACAAAAACTTAGGCATTATATGCTGTCTTGTACAATTCATATTGTAACTAAATGCGATCCTATTAAGTATTTATTGGCAAGAACTATATTGATTGGCAGGGCAGCTTGGTGGTTCCTCATCCTCTCGGAATACGACTTAAAATGTGTAGTCCCTCGCGCAATCAAGAGCCAGGCGTATGCCGATCTATTGGCAATTTTCCCATCAGGAACGTTTGAACCACCTAAAGAAGACATCCCAGGAGATGACCTACAAGCCAATTATCTAGATGTAACTGAGGAGGAGTGGACGATGCAGTTCGATGGATCTTCGGCAAAAAAAAAGGAGGAGCAGGGGTTATTCTTTCAAAAGGAATGGAAGAGATCTGGCTTTCCTACAAGTTAGATTTCCCTTGTTCCAATAATGAAGCAGAGTACGAGGCGTTAGTGCTGGGGCTGCTGGAGGCTCTTCGAAGGGAAATTCGTTCACTCTGCATTAGGGGTGATTCGAACTTGGTGATTCAGCAAGTAAACGGAGAATATGCGTTGAAGCATATGAATCTGGCACCATACAGAACGATCATCCAGAGACTCCTCAGCCAGTTCCATCAAACTAAAATCAAGAGACATCCCAGAATGATGAATCTCCATCCGGATGCGTATGTAACTATTGCCCAAAAAATGGTCATGAGAAACGATACAACTATCGTCATGATCCATCGAAGAACAACTCCTTAGGTGGTACAATCAATTCTACCGATGGAGGAGGATGCAGACTGGAGGGGAGAGGTTAGGAAACAACTGGAGTCTGGCGAAGGGGCAATGGGGCTAAGGGAGTTGGCCCAATATTTTACAAACCAGGGAAATCTCTACTTCAGAAATGCAGGGGGTGGTTATCAAGATGCATTCGACCGAGAAGAAGCGGAGCAAAGATTAAAGAAAACACACGAGAAGCACTGCGAAACAACTGAAGTACCTCTTTATAGAAGAATTCAAAGAGAGGGATATTTCTGGCCTAGAATGAAGCAGGACGCTGCGGAGCTACAACGGAGGTGCGATAAGTGTCATCTTTTCTTCAAAGTAGCTGAATATCATTTCGTTGAAACTCAGGTCGACTGGAGGCAACCCTATATTGACCTTATTAAGGATGGAGTTGTCCCAACAGAGAAAATTTATGTGATGGGACTAAAGCGAAGGGCCCCAAGGTTCTATATCTAAGAGGGGCAGCTCTATCAAAGGGAATACTTCAATAGGCCATTGCGTTGCATCACGAAGGAAGAAGCAGCTGAAGTCCTCAAACAAGCGCACGATCCAGCTCATATAGGAGGGGCTAAGTTATATGATCAACTGATGACGTTAGGGTATTATTGGCCAACGATGAAGAAAGACTCTGCTGAGTTCGTTCGAAAATGAAAAGCTTGCCAACTACATGGAAACATGATCCACGCCTCATCGGTGGACTTACACTCTCTGGCAACGCCTTACCCTTTTCACACTTGGGCGTTTGACCCGGTGGGGGCAATACATCCTTTTTCGAGGGGAAAGATATGGATACTAGTTGCAACGGAGTGCTTCACAAAGTGGGCCGAGGCAATACCACTCAGAAGGGCAACGGCTGGGGTGGTGAGCAACTTCATTAGAGAATACATTATTTGTCATTTTTGGATCCCGAAGGTTATTCTCTCAGATAACGGGACGCCCTTCGTCAATTCAGTAGTAACAATGCTCACAGATAAGTACTCCATTATCCACCATACCTCAACGGTGGCATACCCAAAGGGAAACGGTTATGCCGAAGCGACTAACAAAACATTGGTTAATATTTTGGACAAGGTGATGGAGGACTTCCCAGGATCGTGGGACGACAAGATACCAGCTGTGCTATGGGCCTATCGAATAACCAAGAGGAAACCCACGGGGTACACTCCGTTTTCGCTTGTCTATGGGGCGGAGGCAATCCTTCCAGTGGAATTAGAAGTTCCCTCAGCTCGATATGCCTTGCGAAGCAGCATGCTCCCTCATGGTAGACACGTACAGTTGGAAGCGTTAGATGAGCACAGAGGTAATGCGATGCAACACTTTGAAATGTACACGAAATAACTTTCCAGGGCATATAATAACTTGGTAAGACCCAGGAAGTTCGTGGAGGGAGACCTCATTTTGAAAGCAGCAGCGAAGCACATCAGGGGGCTTCCTCTACCGAAGTTTGCAGCCAATTGGGAGGGACCTTTTGTTGTAAAGGATGCTCATGACTCAGGCTATTGCTTAATTTCTAGAATGGAGGAAGACAAGCCATTTAAAATTAACAATAAATGGCTAAAGGTTTACCATGTATAGATAATTAAGTTTGAATCATGATTGTAAATAGCTGTTATTATGAATATACAAGTTTCAGTTATGATTTGAGCATAGTGAAAGAGTTGCAAAAATATAGAAACTTGTAATATACAAAAGCAGTTGCAACATACAGAAGAAGTGGAAAATAACATTTTTCATTCATTGGTAAACGATGAAGCATTACAAAATTGGGAACTACTGCCCAAGAGTTACATGGAAAGAAATAAGAGGAAGGTATATAAAAATGATGACTAGCCTAAGAGGAACCATAGGTCTGAAGATGAGAAAAAATCACCGGGAAGGCCCAAATAAGCTGTAGTACAAGATTGTTGGGCATTAATGGAAACCTCCAACCTCGTTTGAACTTGTGCACGTTGGATGAGGAGTCTTTCTCATTTTAGCTTGTCCAGACGCAAAGCCTCTTCGGCATCATTTACCTCCCTATCAACTGCTTCTAGAAGGGGTACTATTTCGGCCAACTTGGCTTCCTCAGCCCGTTGGTCCTGCTGATGCTTTTACAATAGTTCCCTCTGCTTGATCAGTTGCTGGCTCTTCAAAGTCTTTAAGTACGATATAAGCCAGTTAAAACGAAAACCATCACGACCCAACTCCTTCAAATAACTAAGAAATTGGTTAAGGAGTGGTCTGGTAACGGTCGCAGTGGGAGTACTAGCAATTTCTACAACCACAGTAGCCATGCCTTGCAGCCTATAACTCATGACAGAGATGTTGGAACGTAAGCAATCCACCGAAAAGGTTTCAGGATGGTGATTCACAAGTTGCTCGATTGCCAATCGATGGGTGGCAGACATTTGGGGAAAACACTGAAGCACCATTAAACAGAATGCATGAGTAGCCAAATCTAGCAGAGGAAGCTCGCACCCAGATTCACTCTCCGCTGCAGCACCGATCGTGGAACCTTCGTCTGCATGGCCAGAATCTTTCGAGACGACAGGTTCCCAATGAGGCGAGCCAATAGGTGAAAGAGTGGGTAGGGAAGGCTCTCATGCAACCTGAGATAAGAAAAGTAATGAGTTTATGGAAAATTCTTAACAAGTGTTTTCATTGTTAAGTCACCGTTATAGGTGGAGTTTATGAAAAACCTTAACAAGCATTTTCGTTATTAAGTCACCTTTATAGGTGGAGTTTATGAAAAATCTTAACAAGTGTTTTCATTGTTAAGTCACCGTTATAGGTGGAGTTTATGAAAAATCTTAACAAGCGTTTTCGTTGTTAAGTCACCGTTATAGGTGCAGTTTATGAAAAACCTTAACAAGCGTTTTCGTTGTTAAGTCACCGTTATAGGCGGAGTTCATGAAAAATCTTAACAAGCGTTTCCATTGTTAAGTCACCGTTATAGGTGGAGTTTATGAAAAATCTTAACAAGCATTTTCATTGTTAAGTCACCGTTATAGGTGGAGTTCATGAAAAATCTTAACAAGTGTTTTCATTGTTAAGTCACCGTTATAGGTGGATTTCATGAAAAATCTTAACAAATGTTTTAATGGTTAAATCACCGATATAGGTGGAGTTTATGAAAGTTCAAAAATGCAGAGAATTATAAAATACCCCAGTCACGACAGGAGCCAGAACGGGAGTAACTGTGGTAGCAATAGGGACAGGAACTGTTGGGGGCGGGCTCGTTACCTCAGAAGCCACAACGGAATCCCTGGTTACAGAATCCTCAACGGTAGGCAAAACTCCCCCACCAACATAGGGGACCAAGGCCAGTATGGGTTATTCACTGGGAGAAGATGATGGGCTCCCAAATGAGGCCTCAACAGGGGTGGATGCAGAAAAACCACCATGGGGGGCAGAAGCACCAACCTTGGTCTTATATGCATACAGACCTTCGAGAGAAGGTGAAGCAAGATTGGGAGAAAGCTGCAACATGAAACTCACTGTTAAACGATGAAAGAGGAGTAAGCACATAAAAAGGGAGAAGTAACTCTAAATGTCACTTACCTCAGTTATGATACGGAAAAGAGGAATATCGGTCAAGGATCTCGCTAGCAGCGTGGGAAGACAAATGTTCGCTAACAATGACGACACTTCAACCAAAGGCATCCCAAAATCTCAAGGTTTAGCATGACAAATAGATAAAGTGGGTGAGACTGAAAGGACGCTATACCAAACAAATTATAGAGGAAGTTATACCTCGGGCTCCTTTTCTTCATCCAGAATGATGGGTGGAAGAAGCTCAGGTGCAGAAGATAAACCAGAAGGGATAAAGAGAGTTGCCTCTGGTTGCGAAGAGACGCCCACAGAGTTAATAGCATCATCACCCATGGAAACATCTCTTGCACGTTGAGAGGCTGAACGGCGGGAATAGGTAAGCCCAGTCATGGGCGAACGGAGATAAATCACACCGGGTGGCGAAGCACCGAAACTCCCCCCCACGAAAGGGCTAACGGGGGGAGGGGGCTAGGGGGATTGTCACTTTCTTCTTCAACCTCCTGCACCAAAGTTACCAAAATGCATAAGCAAGTGTACTTTTTTTTAGGCAAATGGGAAATGATAATAGAACAACTATACATACCTCAGATCTGACAGGCTAGGGGGTATGAGATAATTTCACCTCAGGAGTTTGTCTCCTCTGGGACTTGGTACCCAGAGTTTTCTTCCTCGTTCCTGATGCACCAGGGCCACTACCCCGAAGAACCTTTGAAGTCTTTCTCCTCTTAACCGTAGGCTCGGTGGGATCAACTTGGATCGTGGGGAAGGTTCCCGGTGGAGGAACAACTGGAACACGCCGTTGGAACTCAGCGTTTGTGCGTGCCACCTTAGCTTGAACTTTCCTTCTCAACTCCTCAGCTCTCTCCGCAGGCATAGGAGAAGGAACGAAGGCAATGGGGACTGCCTCCTTGGGAGCTTGAGATTTAGTCTGGGACTTGGACTTGGAAGAAGTCCCGTTCTTTGCCTTCTGCCCTGAAGGTTCATCGGTAGCAGCTTTGGTCGAAGGGGCAGCTTTCTTAGAGGCGGCAACACCTTTGGGTTTTGGTGTAGCAGCGGGGATCATGGAACAAAGTGAAGGAAGCTCAGTGGGATTTACCTTGGGAGTTTTACTCAGAGGGAACTCAACCCCAAGGACGGAGTTACCCTTTAAACCCAGCTCCAACGCCGAAAAGGAAAGAACTAGAGGGTACACTGGATCCCCCTCGATGAACTGTGCAATATCAGCCAATTGATTCGACCAGTATCGTGTAGCGAACAGGGAGGACACATCCCCTTGCCTTCTATTGCTAGGAATGGTTACTTGCCCAGCCATTGCAGAACTTATTTCCCACGCAGCGGTAGATGAAAACAGGGAGCAAGCCTCACTAAAAGAAACCTTGGGGTTTGATGATTGAAAGACTGGGCGAGGAGCCCCCTGATCAAAACCAAATTGACGACTGCATCGATTGGGGTTGTAGTGCTCGCTAGTATATCCCCACTCGGTATAGGAGGGTAGATACCCGGGGGAGAATAGAACAACCACGGCCAACGAGGGATCTTCAATATCTGCGCCTACCCCCACTAGCCTGGCCTCATGTTGGAAAAAGTCACAGTTGTGAACAAAGATATCCTCTTCGTAGGGTCTCATAACAAAGTCCTCAAAACGATCAATCAGAGGGATCAACTCCTTTCGACTCAGTTTCTTATGATAAACGTAGGAGCGTGGGGTCAGAATTCTTTCCCCAGAAGGAGGACGATTGATCTTGGTCGCTACGGGAGGGAAACGAACATAGAGGAAGCTCGTCAGAAGGACATAGTTGGCAAAATTTGCCAAGTTATAACGACCAAGTGATCGTTCCATGTCTAAGAGGGTCCTGTCGAGCCATGTGTAGAGAGATCCCAGGGCGATTGCAGCTAGGGGAAGCTTGGTACCTCAGGCCAAACGAAGGGATATATTGATAAGGTCCCTTCGAGGCTGATCATTAGGTTTTCTCGATAGAAGGAAACGGGAAAGAATGACAAGGATATAAGCAGGAAGTTCCAGCGATGTACCTTGACCAGGGGCACCTGCAGAAGAACTACCTTCGGCAGAATCCTTGAAGAAATAATTGATAAGTGGGGAGAAAGTGACCTTGTTCGATGAACCGGTGCAACTTCGGCATATTCGATCCAGCTCCAAACGATCAGCAATCTCATGGGCATCTAGGGCCTTATCAATATAAGGCTCGTGGCTTGTTGCTTCAAGGCCTAGGAGCTCACACACATCTTCCAACGTCACCGTGAACTCACCCCACGCAGCGATGAAGGTGTGGGTTGTAACGTTCCAGCGAGACACCAGAACGGGAAGGGCAACGTTATTCTTGGAGAGAGTGAACTTGCCAAACCACTTGGCCCGTTGCAGCCCAATCTTGGTGAGCATTTCAGCATAAGAGCTCTGCATGTGGGAGTTCCACGCAGCAAAATGAGCAGGAGAACCCCCGGGCGCTTCAAACTCAATATGAGACCACGGGAAGTCCTCTCGCTCCAAACGAAATCGAAGAGTCCCCTCGGAAGGAAGAAAACCCCATTCAGTAGAAGCTTCGTCTTCATCACCCAACAATAGATGATTAAACTTAGAAGAAAAATGGACCCTCTTACACGCACTAGCAAAATCATCACCTTCTCCAAAAATAGGTGATCGGCGATAAAACCTTAGTTGTTCCTGGCGGGCAGCATCCAGGGTGGTGGCAATGATAGAGGCAGCAGGCGGAACACCGGTGGTAGACACGGTGGGGTTGCTTGAGGACGCCATGGTAAATAATGATAAAGTAACAGAAAAAGCTTTGAGTAATAAGGGTTTGAGAACGAGAATGGAGGAACACGATCACAAGTGGTGATAAAGAAGGCAACAGAAGAAAGAAGTTAGGAAATAGCAATAACAATGGAGTTTTAGCAATGGAGTTCTCACAGACTTTCTCTCTCTAAAGTGAAATGGAAGCTTGAGGAAGACGAAGCCAAAGTAAGAGAAAAGAAAGGTCAAGTGTTGGGATATGCACGTTTGAAATTTCCAACTTCGGCGTTTAGATTTCCCCACCCTCGCACGTGCGCGGCCGCCTATAATCATTTCACATGAACACGCGGAACTTTGGGAAGTACTTTGGCAGTTGAAAATACAGTGCCACGTCATTAATAAAGTGACACATAGAGAACAGAAAGCGTTGCCTTCTTCAACAAGTTTAAGTTTTGGCCAAAATATTTTTTTAGGCATATCCATTGAACTTCTAACGAAGGAGATCCACCAACGGTTCAACAAAGCTACGACGTCCCCTCGCCACATGTCTCATCATTTTTCGAAAATAGCGAAGCACCACGGGGGAGAATTTCATTTACTAGGAGTCCAAACGATTATTTGAGAAGGATAGTAGGCCTTTCGAGAGAGTTTCAAATATTAAAGCTAGAACGGTTGAGGCTCAGCATTGGGAAAAAGTGGAGATGTCCCTTCGCCCAAGCACCAATGACTATGGCGCTTTGGCTCAGGTACATCGGGGAGAATTTTACTTTTTCGATAGAGATTATGACCCTGCGGTTCTAACGAAGGAAAGAAGGCCAGAGAAGGATCATCGGTTTGAGACGTTTCGTGCAGACATTTTTTGTTCCAACAAATCTCTCCACGAGGGGGCAAATGTAGAATGGTATTGAAGGTAATCTTGAGATTAGGGACAATTCCCTAATTGGCAATAATGTTTGAAATTAAGCAACCGAGGCAGCTCAAGCGTGACAGCTCAAGGGTGGCAACTCAGTGAGGCAGCTTGGCGCAGCAGTTCATATTTTAGCTTGTTGTATTAGTCATATTGTATTTCTATTTATGTTGACTATAAGCTATAACGGTTGTAATAACGTAACGAGAATGATAAATGAGTTTGTGTGAGGTCAAACGGTACTTACGAGAGACTAGGCTTGGCAGGGCCTGGGAGAGCTTTCATGCTCTATCGAATGACCTCACCATGGGAACTTTTGGAGGGACTTGGTTTGGAGGATTGAGAAGTGAGGCACCGTTGGGGATTGTCCTAACCATATTAGATACACCTGGTACAACACCGAAGGACCTTGATCGTGGAACCTCGGGCGGAGAAACTTCGAGTTCCATCGGGCATTGGGTTATGAACCAAACAGCCCTCTACTAATGTCACATCTACTGTAGGTGATGTCACTAGCCAGCTAAATAATGTCAGACATGCACTTGAGTAAACCACCGTGGTATTTGGGGTTGTCAGGCAGTTGGTGAGCTACCTCTGCGACAACAGCCCCTGACACACAATGGTCAGGCAAAAGGCATGTCTTGGCATTTAATGTTTATGATATGGAGACAACTAGTGCATCAGGCATTTAATGTTGTGACATAAAGTATAAGGGATGTCTTTCACAGTCATAAATGACTGAGTTGCCTCGGGGATGGTGTGGGAGGCTATTTAAGGACCCCAACCACCTTTGAGGAGGGCATGTTCCTTTTGAGAGTCAAGAAGTTATTGCAAGAGAGAGTTATTACAAACCAGAGGGTTTCACCCACCCACCATGGTCATTTTCATTACGAAGCTTTTAATACGTGACATAGATTCTTGAGGGTGTTTGGTGTGTTTCTACCTGCCTACCAAGGTGTATCTAGGGTGCTTACTTCTCTCTCCCTCTAGCTGAGTTACTTCTAAAACTCCATTACTATTTTTCTGAGATATACACGAGAGACTTGTGAGTTTAAACCGAGCTTCGTCTTCATTAGGCTAGTGTTGGCATGTTTTATCACTAATCCAAAGTCTTGGGTTAATTAGCTTATCATAACCATACTCAAAAGGGGTTACGCCTCCATTTATAATCTAAAGTACCCTCTTACAGAATGTGTGTGAACAAATTCATTAGGTAATAAAACTCAATCAAGCATATGTGCACGATGCATACGTGTACTCCGGTCGAATGAACAACAAAATCATCCTTACGTGTAAAATTGTTGAATTTAGATGATAAATCAACAAATCAAAGTCTAAGTGATTTTCACACCAATAATGTCCAAAACTTTTTAGTGCCGTTTCGAGAACTTTTCAAAGGGCGTGCAAACCCATTGATTACTTTCCAAACAAACTCCCTCGTATTTAATAATGCAATTTTTTTAAATCTATTGAGGTACTAAATTCTCAACTTAGAGAAAACATATTGGCCCAAATTTTGGCATATATTATCTTTTTATTGCCTTACTTTTTGTGCGATCTCTTTTTCAAATGGTGGCTTTCACGCAGAGTCAATTTTACACTGTCGTAGCCCTTTCCCGTATCGCTCATCATTTTTTTAAATTTAAACAAATTTCTCACGGGCATTGGTTCTTACATGCACTACTTTTATTACTCTCGTATTATTACAATTGGTTCATTTTAAGGGCAAGATTGAGATGAAAACACTCGACCAACATGTGATAAGACAAGCATAATAATCAAACAAATTTGTGTATGTGTGCATTGAAGGAAATAATGAGTCAAACATGTAGGAAGTATCAACTAATAACATCTCAATGACTCCTAACATTATAAAGCATATGGATGACATGATATATTGTCTCAAAACACTATCAAATTGTCACATGGATAAATGCAATGAAATTGTGACTTGGTCATCCTAAATGTACATTCATATAATGTGTAAAGAAAATATAAAACTCTTTTTGGATTTTTTTTTTCAATTTTTCAAAAAAAAATGAAAATCTTTTTGTATTTTTCAAAAACGAAAATCTTTTTGGTTTTTTGAAAAATACATGACAAATGTAGTACAACCAGCAATAGGCATAATATCGACATGAAAGTCATCCTATGCAAGTAAACAGTAATCAGGAAAAATCAATAATCTTAATAGGTGTGATTAAACGAATAATGCAGTATAAACAATTAAACATAAATACTAAAAGTGACTGCATGTGAACTGTCAGAAGCAACCCAATATTACCAAATAATGTAACCAAAGAATATAGGGTACTGCAAATTGAATGGTCAGAGTCAACACGGTCGCTCAAACGAGACTGCTTGTCATTCAAACGACATGGCATCTCGCGAGAAGACTTCGACGAGACCAAAAATCGCTCGAACGAAAACCTATCTCGTTTGAACGAGAAAACCAATTTCCACATATTCCCTGAATGTTAAACATAGTTTCCATATGAAAAAAAATTCCAGAAAAAATACCTGGAAGGTTCTAACAGATCCAAAATAGTGCTAAAACAGTAGTTAAAACTCATAAAATAATGAAAACTACAACATGTTGAGTCATAACACTAGTAAGAGTACATCATGGAGCAAAACTAGCGAATGACAAATACAAACACAATCAACCAAAGTATCTCACACGGGATGAATCACGTGTAAGCAAACGAGAGTCGTGAACAATTAGATCATAAGCTTATAAATTCGATTTTCTCGCCCAAATTGATGTGTAACGAGGTGTGGGGGTTTGAGGAATCGAATTTACTTTTATATTAAACTTCCTAGGTCCTTTTAAAAGCTTGTAACAAAAATGCCTAAGATGGCCTTGCTTACCGCAATGTGTGCAAGTGTAAATCGGGCGGTGAATGCTACCTAAAGGTGGTCCTCTCCTTAAATTCTTAGGTGGCTCTCTCCTCAAATTCCTAGGTGACTCTCGCACGATGTTTCTAGGTGGATCTCACTGGACAACCCTAGGTGTCTCTCACTTAACAACCCTAGGTGCCTCTCTCCTAACAACTTTAAGATGCTCTCTCACACGTGTGGGGTTGGCTTTGGGGATGGGTGCGACACTCTCATCGAAGCCTATACCACCCGTATCCTCTTTAATTTGGACAGTCCCTAAAATTTTATCTAACTTTTTTGACCGAGACTCCAAATCAATTTTTACCTTGCTTGATTCTCTCACACTTTTCCCAAGCTCACCTAGCCTCGACTCGAGTAAACGTCTAGAATCCTCAAACTTTAAAAGTTCATTTTTCATAGTCTCTATCAACCCTCTAAGACTATCTCTCTTACCCTCGACATATCCTAACTTCTCTTTCAAAATTTTCTCCCGTTCCCTAAGTACTTCAACTAAAACATCGTTATCATTTTTTAAGGTACTCTCTTTAAATTAAGCTTTCAGTTTCAAATTTTATTTTTTTATTTTCAAAGCTTCAACATGAATGTTGATACCAAATTTAGTCTGCTTACATGGCTCAATTGAGTGAAGACACGTGGCAATCTGCATGGCAACAACAAACACTTCCGAACAACACCTTGACTCCGAGGAACCATACTGCAACGAGGAACTCTGCTTCCCCGATCAACTCAGACGCTCCGACCAACAAGAACTTTACGAGGAACTTAGGCGGTCCGTGCAGCTTAGGCGGTCCGAGCTGCACCTCGGACAAAGCATTAATAGCCAGATAACCAAGAGATTGACTGCGCATTAAATGCTTATTATTATCATACAGATGTATACGCTTAAGGGGCATTGAATGTATTACCCTTTCACATTACAGCCTTAGGGCTATAAATACATTGTATTATCCTCATTGTAGAAGGAGGGGAATTTCTGGAGAAAACTTATAATCGAGAATTCCCAAACAGTCAGCAATAACAGAAACAGTGGACGTAGGCCATTCTTATAAGGCTGAACCACTTTAAAATTTATTTGTCTCATTTTATTTATCTGTGATTAAATAATTAGATATAATCTAATTTTTGACATCAACAGATTGGCACCGTCTGTGGGAAGCGACTGGTAATATCGTTTTTCGTCAAAAACAATTCATCACAAATGGCTGATATTCCAAAACCCAGCAATCGAAACACTGGAAGCCCTCCAAATCCATCTGCTCCGCCCAATATTCCAGATCTGGCTGGAATAATGACAAATCTGGCCCAGGGCCAAACAGTCATGCAAGAAACTATGTGACAACTCATACAAACCCTCCATGGCGGTGCACCAACCCATTCAGGACCGTGAAGTATTCAAAGAAATACCCGTTTACCTTCTTTGCATACTAGGCGTACCGATTCATATCGTACTGAGGAGTCTGAAGATTTTTCTTATCAACCTGGACGAACTTCGTCGGTACGAGCCACAGATACTGAACAACGTATCACTCTCTCTCCAGAAAGGACTAGTGCACTAGAAAGATTAAGCAGAGTATCTCCTTTTGATCGATTAGGTCCTAGGAGGATCAAAAGTCCTCCTAGAACCGCATCGAGGAGTTTTCGACGACCATCAGACCTAAGGGAAGGATCTGCCCAGTCGCGACCAGCAGCTCATCAAGATAGATCCCAGGAAGCCACATCAACGCGATCAGTTGCTCGAACCAACAGGCCCGAGGAAGGAAACGATGCGTGGAAAGGCTCTATTCAGAGGCTGGAGGATAGATTAGGGGAAACGGCTAAAGCCAAGAACCCTCTACAATGAACTTTTGTTCAAGGAACACCTTTTGTCCAGGCCATTGTAGATTTTCCAACACCATCAATGTTCAAAGCACCTGTTGTGACCCCCAAATATGATGGAAAGACCGACCCTGTCCTTCATATAGAACAATACCAAGTTGCGGCCGACATCTATGCTATTCCAGATGAGATGAGATGTAGAGCATTCTCGGGAACTCTTACCGGATCTGCTCAAATATGGTATAATAATCTTCCTCGGGGTAAGATCTCAACTTTTTTTTTAACTGGCCGAGTTATTCATTGGGAATTTCTGTTTTAGGGCAAAGCCAGTTAAATGAGTAGCGCATTTGTTAAGTGTTAGACAAAAAGCTGGTGAAAGTACCAGAGATTATATAACTCGTTTTAATAACGAGAAACTCGAAGTCATTGATTATGAGGAAAAGACAGCGATTACCGCCTTGATGAGTGGACTACTGCCCAACAAGTTGTACTACACTTTGGCCAAAGATCCACCTAGAACCATGTCAGAGAGAAAAGCTTACCTATGTGAGGCTCAAGCTTGCTCATATATTCAACGAATAAATCTAGCTGAGGAGGATCGCCCGAGAAAGGTAAACAAAGAGAAATTGGTCATTGGTTTCTCAAAGAACGACCTCGCAGGTGTTCTATATCCTCATGATGGCCCATTGGTGATCAAAATGAGGATGAAGGAGGTAATGATTTCAAGAGTACTGGTAGACAATGGTAGCTCGGCAGACATCATGTTCTACTCGTGCTTCGACAGTTTAAATTTAAAGCTATCTCAACTGGAGCCTTATCATAGACCCCTCCTCGGTTTTGCTGGCGAGAAAGTATTTCCACTTGGGACGATCAAATTAGATATATTCATTGGTACGTGGCCTGCTTGTCTAACAGAAAGAATACGCTTCTTCGTTATGGATAAGAATATTCAATCAGCATACAATATCATCATGGGAAGAGTAGGATTGAAGAAGTTCGAAGCTGTACCATCTACGGTACATCAATGCCTGAAACTTCCAATAAATTTTGGAGTAGGAGTTGTGAAAGGTGATCAGAAAGTAGCTCGGGAATGCTATTATTCATCCACCGAGCAAGAGGAAATGGAGGAATCAAGGAAAAGGACCACCACCTATCAAGTGGATGAAGGTGCAGATATTGAAACATTGGATCCTAGAGATGAGTCGCAACTCATGAAGGGTCAAGTGGTGGAAGCTACTGAAAACATCATTCTGGACGACGAGCACCCTGAACGAACTACTCAAGTAGGTTCGTCGTTGGAAGCCTCACTAAAACAAGAATTGATAACTTTCCTAAGAAGCAGAAAGCAAACTTTTGCGTGGAGTCATGAGGATATGCCCGGGATAGATCCAAATTTCTTATGTCATGAACTTAATGTGAATAAGGAGATCAAGCCTGTGAAGCAGAGAAGAAGAGTATTCAGTCCCGAGAAGAATCAAGCTATACAGGAGGAAGTCGAGAGGCTCCAGAAAGCTTGCTTTATTGAAGATGTTAAATATCCAGACTGGTTAGCAAATGTGGTGATGGTGAAAAAGAAGAACAACAAATGGAGGATTTGTGTAGACTTCACCGACCTCAACAAAGCATGCCCAAAGGATCACTTTTCGCTGCCCCGAATTGATCAACTAATGGATGCTACCTCGGGACACAAGTTGTTGAGCTTCATGGATGCTTATTCTGGTTACAATCAGATTAAAATGAAACCTGAAGATAGGGAGAGTACTTCTTTCATTACCCCTAGGGGAACTTATTGTTATATTGTTATGCCTTTTGGTTTGAAAAATGCAGGTGCAACATATCAGAGGCTGATGAACAAAGTGTTTGCAGAACAAATCAGTTGCAATATGGAAGTCTATGTTGACGATATGCTGACAAAGAACAAGAAAGCTGCTGATCATCTAGTTGACTTAGGCCAGACCTTTGATCAACTAGATAAATATCAAATGAAGTTGAACCCGACGAAGTGAATATTTGGAGTACGAGAAGGCATGTTTCTCGGGTACATTGTCAATCAACGAGGTATTGAAGCTAACCCTGAAAAGATCAAAGCTCTGTTAGGGCTGCGATCCCCAATAACGAAGAAAGAGGTACAAAGTCTTACAGGACGAGTAGCAACACTCAACAGATTTGTATCGCGAGCAACTGATCGACGTCTCCCATTCTTCAAGACGCTCCGAAAGTCTTTTGAGTGGAATGATGAATGTGAGAAGGCTTTCCATGACTTGAAGAAATATTTGGGAGCACCTCCACTGTTATCCAGGCCAGTGATGGGAGAAAAATTATACTTGTATCTGGCAGTGTCCGAGAATGCAGTTAGTTCGACATTAATAAGAATAGAGAATGGAGTACAAAAACCAATCTACTACACAAGTAAGGCCTTTCGAGGAGCATAGATCAGATATCCAAGGCTGGAAAAATTGGCACTAGCATTGATCGAGGCAAGTTGAAAAATGAAGCCATACTTCCAGGATCATACTATAGTAGTATATACTGATATGCCATTGAGGCAAGCCCTTCATAAGCCAGAAAAATCAGGAAGATTGATGTGCTGGGAAATTGAAATTGGTGAATATGATATAGTTTATGAACCCAGATCATCGCTAAAAGGGCAAGCGGTAACTGATTTTATAGCAGAGTTCACCTATCCTGATACCCCCGAGGAGCAAAAGTTGCTCACTGATCAACGTGTGGATGTTACAGGATCATCAAATGCAAGTCCAGACCAACTTAGCTTGGTAAAAGGGCAAGTAGATGTCACAAAATCATCAAATTCAAGCCCAGACCAGCTTAGGTTGGTAAAAGGGCAAGAAAAGATGATCGATGAACAGCAAGAAATATCTGGAGATGGTGAAAGGAAGCAACAAATTTTCCACCGAGGAACTCTGTCAGATCAGAAATTTAAAGACGAGTTACCTATATGGAGTCTATATGTGGATGGTTCATCTTGCACTATAGGATGTGGCGCAGGGATAGTTTTGAACAGTCCAAACGAGGTCGACATGGAATACGCCCTATGTTTCCAATTCAAAGCTTCAAATAATGAGGCTGAATATGAAGCCATTATTGCAGGTCTTAGTTTGCCAAAAACCATGGGGGCAGAACAAGTTATTATCTTTAGTGACTCGTAATTGGTCATAAATCAAATAATGGGAGTATATGCAGCCAAAGGAGAATTAATGATCAGATATCATGCAAAGGCAAAGGAATTGGTGTCGGAATTTGCTGCTATTCAGCTGGTCAGAATACCAAGAATAGAGAATGCAAGAGCAGACGCCTTAGCTCGATTAGCATCAGCTACTCGTACCGAGTTACGAAGAACAATCCCAATTGAAGTTTTAGCTGGTCGGAGTATAGATGAAGATCTGACGATAAACTTTAATACCCTCTATTTAGGGTCATCATAGATGGATCCCATCAGGGCATATATTGAGAAAGGGGCATTACCAACTGTATAACTTGCAGCCAAGAAACTGAAGTTTAAGGCTGCTCGTTATGTACTCACTAATGGTATTCTATACAGACGAGGAATTATAGAAGGTTTACAAAGATGTGTGCATCCCACCGAGGTGAAAGATTTGATTGAAGAGGTCCATGAAGGGTCCTGTGGAGCCCATGTAGCAGGTCAGACACTTTTGCAAAGAATGATGACTCAAGGATACTACTGGCCGATGATGAGAGCTGATTGTATAGCCTATGCCAAAAAATGTGACAAGTGTCAGTGCTTCTCCTCCATCTGAAGAACTCCTCAAGCATTATTGACACTCATTACTTCCCCTTGGCCATTTTCCATATGGGGAATAGATTTGGTCGGGCCACTGCCGACGACAAGGGGAAGATTTAAGTATCTCATGGTCGCTGTGGATTATTTTACTAAATGGGTTGAGGTTGAGACTCTCATTGATATGACGTACGATAAGGTGTACCAATTTATTTGGAAGAACATCATTTGTCGATATGGTCTTCCTCATGCCTTTATCACAGACCATGGAACACAATTTGACAACGAGGAGTTCGCTGCCTATTGTCATCAGTCAAATATCTTGAAGATCAACTCGGCACCAGGCCATCCTCAAAGAAATGGACAAACTGAAGTGACAAATACAACGCTGCTGAATGGTTTGAAAAAAAGATTGAATGACGCGGAAGTAAACTGGATCAACGAGCTACAATCAGTGCTATGGGCTTATCGAACTACTCCCCGAGCAGCAACAGGGGAATCTCCATATATGCTGGCATTTGGAAGTGAAGTTGTTATACCCGCCGAATTGGTTCTCCCAACACACAGAATACTGAATTTCAATTCCCCTGTCAGCGATTTAATGAGAAGGTTATACTTGGACATGCTCGAAGAGGTTAGGGAAGAAGCAGCCATTAGAAATGCTGCTTACGAGTAACAAACAACTTTGTTCTACAACAAGAGAGTGAAGAAGTGCGACTTGAAAGAAGGAGACTATGTGCTAAAGAAGGTAATTCAAAAGCACAACAAACTGGAAGCAAACTGGCATGGACCCTACCGAGTTAAGGAAGTTGTTCGACCAGGGACATACAAAATAGAAACTTTAGAGGGGGAGGAGTTTAAGAATGCATGGAATGCAGAACACCTGCGCAAATATTATCAGTAATGTAAACTCTCATGTAATGCAGTTTCATCAGTATGAATAAAGTGACAATGTTCTGCCCAGTTCTTTCCTTTTATTGGATATTTTTTGCGGAATACTAGTGCTACACACTACTCAGCAAAACTCGGACTACTCAAATCTATTCCTAAAAATGCCAACTTGGTTGGTTAGGAAGTAAATTTATTCCCTAAAACGCCAACTAAGGTTGGTCGGGAAGTAAATCTATTCCCGAAAACGCCAACTAAGGTTGGTCGGGAAGTAAATCTATTCCTAAAAATGCCAATTAAGTTTGGTTAGGAAGTAAATCTATTCCTAAAAATGCCAACTAAGGTTTGTTAGGAAGAAAAACTATTCCAAAAAGTGCCAAAGATTGGTCGGTAAGAAAAATCCACTAACTATGGTTGATCGGGTATAAAAACCCACTAACTGTAGTTGGTCGAGAAGAAAAATTTACCGACCTTGGTTGGTCGGAAACATTTTATGAGTACGAGAAAGTGATAGAGCAAAACTTTTTATACTCGTGACTTTTTAAATTATTACCAAGTTGGTCGATAAACAAAGTATCATCAATTTTGGTTAGTCGTCAAATGATTACCACGAATTCAAGATAGTCGACAATAAGTTTTAACAAACTCCAGTGGATCGACAAATAACACAATGTTGTTATCTTTTTAACAAATATACATGCACAGATGTAAAGTGTTTTATGATTACAAGACAATGGCAGTCAAGATTTGTAAATAAAATTATTTCATTAAATGTAGAACAAAATACATAAAGAATGAAATACAAATTTATTACATTAAGATTCCTATTCTATTGGTTTCTTCCCCTCTGCTTTTGAAACAGGTTCCTCACCAACAGGTGGATCATTTAAATCATGAAGGGAATTTATGAAGTTAGGATCTTTAAGCATCCTGATATTCATCACAGATGGTGGATCTAGTAGGTGCTCGTGACAAGATATCTCAATATTGGAATGGAGATTGTAATCGCCAAGGTATTTGGAAATCAGACACCGAGGGATGGCCCGAGCAGGGATCCAACTCATATCAAGCTTGAATGGTGGCACTGGTAGGTCGAGCAGCCCAGGATTATGGTAATCCCAGAGATAATGACCTTGTTCCAGTTGCAGCACACCTAAGGCATTCAACCATCCCTGTTTGTAACCCTCATTATTTGCATTTTGGATACGATCATCCAAATGGTAGAGAGCCTCGTTGTAGCCAGCCATCCAGAATTCTCTGGGCTGCTTGTGGAATTGATATGTCAATCTTTCCAGTTGCTCGTGGAGATTTTTTATAAAGAGTTCTTTATTCTCCAAGATAAATTTCTGCGCAGAAAGCTGCTCGTCCAGTCCCCTGATCTTCTTAGACATCTCAGCCAATGCCTGGTTCTTTGCCATCAGTTGGAAGGCATAGTTCTCTAGAGCAGATTGAGTTCTTTGTTCCTTGACAAAAATTCGAGCAGCTCTTGCTCGTCCCCGAGGAGCTCTTGCTCGTCCTCGAGTAGATATAGAAGGGTCAGACCTCTTCAAGGTTTCTAACTCATCCCTCAGGTTGGCATTTTCGACCTCCAAGAAAGAGAATCCCTCGTCGATCACTGGGATCAAAGCGTTTGAGGTGGAAGCTGCAGACTTCAACTGAGACACCTCTCTTTGCAGGTTATTATTTTCTTGCTCTAACAACTCAGCTATCTGTCTGTGCTCTTCGACCTCAGCCTTCAAAGTTCTCTCCCTCACATCGTAAGCAGCAAACCGTTTATCGTATCCCTTATCAGCACTGATTTGCTGATACTTCTTCTCGTACCCCTCGTGCAAAAGGGTAGTAGATTCCTTATATTATTGCTGAAGTTCTTCAAGAGTGCCTTGGAGATCTTCAATCATATCATAGTATGCTACGTTGTTAGCCACTACACGGTCGAGCAGGCACTTCAAATACTGATAGGCTTCAATTGCTTGCTCTGAAGCACCTTGACCGAGGATGTCAATGATTTGAGCTGCACTCATGTCTGTATGACCAGCTTTGAAATACTCATTGTATTGCCTTGACAGTTTTGAATCATGAGCAGATAATAATTCCATCCTGGCCAGAAACGAGTAAAGGAAGAAAAAACAATAATCAATAAGAGTACAAACAGAGCATGAAGAAGAGAATCAACAGCATGCATAAGCAAAAGTTCAAATTTTATTACATCATAAAGGAGAAGTAGAAAGTTCAGAGTTATATTTGACAAGAAA
This sequence comes from Sambucus nigra, assembly GCA_949130495.1. NCBI lineage: Eukaryota > Viridiplantae > Streptophyta > Magnoliopsida > Dipsacales > Adoxaceae > Sambucus > Sambucus nigra. The sequence continues at coordinate 538,269,490 of OX422215.1, read as the reverse complement.
AAATAAAATAGAGAGAAATCCGAACAACTCTACACCTTTTCCTTGTCTCCCAAAACTTTCTCGGGAGGTTGGGACGAGGAGGTAGGTTGCTCGGATGGAACAGAGGGTTGCTCGGGAAGTGCTGGAGGTTGCTCGGATGAAGTAACGGGTAGCTGAAGTTCCTCGCTAGTGGTCTGGATAGCTGGGGGATGAGAAATTTGATCTCCCATCACCATGGAAGATTCCTCAGAGGTAGCTTCGTCCTCTTCTTCTTCTTCAGGAGTTGGAGGGGGGCCAGGGATGTGTCGCTGAAATAGTTCAGAATTTTCCTCAACTTTTATCTCTTGTAGAGCATCGACCCATCCATCTCTAAAGTATTTGAGGCTGCCATATTCCACTTGCGACATCATGGCAGCCAAACCTTTATTCCACCCTTTATCCCAGCCGACGCTGAAAGATTTTTTGACAGCCAATTTCCTCTTTGTCTTCTCCGAGGAAAGCTTCTCGGAAAGAAGATCATCAGCAACTTTTAATTTATTCTCAACTTCCTCCTTCTGACGACTTACTTCCCGAAGTTGACCCAACTCCTCCTCAGCAGCCTTGAGCTTATTTTCAAGCTCCCCAGCATTTTTGAGCTTCCCTTCGAGCTCTTTATTCTTCTCCTCCAAATCATTTATTTTTTTCTCAAACCCTTTGGAGACCTCAATAACCTGAGCTTTCTCCTGCTCGGACGAGATAAGCCTCTTCTCCCAAATCGCCTTATCATCATCATATTTCTGACGAGAATCTTTCAGAGACTGCGCCAGGCCCATCAAAGCTTCCTCTACACCAGACGAGGAGCTTGAAGCTTTAATAGCTTCATCTTTCTTCAGAATTGTATTAAAACAACTCACCAACCGTGAAAAGAAAACGAAAGCAAGTCAGTGTACAGATACAAAAAGGAAAAAAAGAAAATTTAAGACTATAGGACTTACAGAAGCAATATGACGAGCTGCTAATGTGGTAACCGTGTTCCGAGAAAGGTTTTCTTCAATACCTTGGATCTCGGGAATGATCCAAGTCTTCACCGAGTTCATAGCAGAGGTCGGGGGAACAAAAGTGGGAACACCACTAGTCGGGGGCTGAGAGATGGATTCAGCCAAATTGATAGAGGAGCTTTTCTTCAGCCTCCTCAGAGGAGCATCAACTTTCTCGACTAACGATGTAGTCTTAGTCGGAGAAATTACAATCACCTCGCTTGGAGAAGCAACCTTGCTCGGGGCCACTGGGGGCTTCTCGACAACCTTCACAGGAGCAGCCGAAGGAGGTGCATCAATTTTCTTTGTCCCCTCTCCTGGGACATCAAGCTTACTTCTCTTTGCCTCTCCAGCACCAAAGGCAGATTTCTCAAAAAGGGTAGGAGGTTTTCTTTTCTTCATCCTTTCACTCAAAGGAATACGTGACTCAGGTGAAGAGCTTGTAGAGGCTGGTATTGGTTCCGCTTTGCTTATCACCGGACGAGCAGTAAAAGAGGAGGTGTAACTCTTGTACTGCAGAAAATATGAAGTCGACCTAATATGCTCGTCGGCAACAGTCTGATGCAAACTCCAGATAAGTTTTAAATGCCTTATATTAACGTCTGCCTCTTTTGGAGATTTTCTTTTGCTGTCAACTGCAAATAAATCAAAATTAAAATATCAGTGGCCCATTTTATCAAACACAAAGGAAGCATAATTTTGAAAATAAAATAAAAACAACCTATCCCATTGCCACAGGGAGGACATCTGGGACCCTGGTAAACATCATCTCCAGTTAATGGAGGGTGTTGCCAATTTTTCATAACAACCCCGTGCTCAAAGTAGTCCTTATTGGCATCTGGGAGATTGACCACTCAAGCTCTATTTAAAAACCTAGTTTTTATATAAAAAGTATTATCGCCCACAGCCCATCTATAACAAAACATAATTTCAGGAATTCCTATACGAGTTCCATGAATTTGATTTAATCTATAAACACCGTTAACTATTCTCCACGTATTGGGGGCTATTCTTACAGGAACCACGTCAAAGTATTGACAGAATTCCAGACATAGAGGGTTTGGGGAAAAAGAAAAGCCACACTCAGCAACAAAGTGACTGGGGAACCAATGTCCCTCAGCCAAACGAAAATAGTCTGAAGGCTCAGAAAGCTCTTCCAAAATAACCCATGAGGGAATAGAGAAATCAGAGCGAAACTTATCAATCGATTCTACAGGATAAACCATGATGAAAGAAGGAAATCAAAGAGAAAGAAGAAAATCTTACAGGAAAGGGATGAGTCTGTTGACAACAAATGATGAAAGAGATGAACGCACAGGAGAGAGAGACGATGGAAAACTCAATGAGATAAATTTGAAAAAGTAGAAGACGATGGGATTTTCTGTAACGTTTAAATATTTTGCCTTGGGAAAGGGTAAAAGTAATGATTACAAAAAGAGACGGTTACGTTACCGGCGGCTAAAAAGATAAAAAGGATGCGGGAATCGAAGCGGTTAGAAAAATTCAAAAAAGACCGATTCTACGAATTTGGAAGGAGAAATAAATATAAAAGAAAATACTCCTAAATTTTAGGATGACCATTTAAAACTGCCATATTTCGAGAAAGAATGTTCCACACTCCTCAAATTTCGAACTATGAAACATTGGGGGATTCTGTTGATACCAAATTTAGTCTGCTGACATGGCTCAATTGAGTGAAGACACGTGGCAATCTTCGTGGCAACAACAAACACTTCCGAACAACACCTTGACTCCGAGGAACCATACTGCAACGAGGAACTCTGCTTCCCCGATCAACTCAGACGCTCTGACCAACAAGAACTTTACGAGAAACTTTTGAGTACCGAGGAACTTAGGCGGTCCGAGCTGCACCTCGGACAAAGCATTAATAGCCGGATAACCAACAGATTGACTGCGCATTAAATGCTTATTATTATCATACAGATGTATACGCTTAAGGGGCATTGAATGTATTACCCTTTCACATTACAGCCTTAGGGCTATAACTACATTGTATTATCCTCATTGTAGAAGGAGGGGAATTTCTGGAGAAAACTTGTAATCGAGAATTCCCAAACAGTCAGTAATAACAGAAACAGTGGACGTAGGCCATTCTTATAAGGCTGAACCACTTTAAAATTTATTTGTCTCATTTTATTTATCTGTGATTAAATAATTTGATATAATCTAATTTTTTACATCAATAATGAAGTTCATTGAAAGCAGTTTACAAGTTACGCTTATCTACACTTCCATCCTCACTCTCATTACCCTCGCTATCATCACTAATGACACGGGTGAGAAGCTCTCGCCTAGAAGCATAAAAAACTTCTTCTTCCAAATCACTATCATTAAGGGTAAAAACACGAGATGTCATTTTTTGCAATTGCTTCCTCAAATTTGTGGGACACTCATCTATCATGTGACCAACGCCCACACATCCCGAACACCTCTCAGAATCGTTTTCAACGAAAGATAAAAAACAAGAGTTTGTGTGAATTTTCCAATTAGACTTTTCAAAAAGTTGACATCGAAAATCATCAAAACCACCAAAAGCCATTTTTTTTAAGAAAAACAGGATCAAACACAATAACTTAGTGCAACGGGTTCTGATACCAATTTAAGAGTGCTATAGCGAAATAAATGCGACTTCTCAAATAAATTCAATTTTAATTAGCCCAAATTTTAGTTAAACCCTAACACATACAACTAGGTGATTTGATAACATAAAATCAGTAAGCATGCAAAAGAAACCGATATCAGGAAAAAATACCCGAAGGGAAAAATCTTTTACTTCACTATAATTAGTAAATCACAACTTACAACGGATTACAATGAACTAGATTTTCGACACACGAATACCCGCAGGCGTCGGTCGGTGTCGTCAATAATAGATCCACGTGTGACACCCCGCCTAATTAAATACCGGGCGATCACTCCTTTATTAAATTAAAATCAAGGTGAACAGTTGGTTCATTCTTAGCATCACTGTCGTAAAATAAATCTTTTCCAATTTAAACACCCTAATTAATTAAGCTAAGTGTCAAAACATTTAAACCTTTATTCTCATTTTATTAAATCCGGTTATAAAACCTTAAACCATTAACGTCTAAAGAGTCATACAATAAGTAGAAGAATAAAATGAACATTCAAGAGTTTACCCAACAATAGTAAATCCCAACATTTAAAATACTAAGGAAAACATCCTGACATTTATAATCCCGAAATAAAGATACTGAAATTAAAAGAATTACAATCTCTGACAATACCAACTAATTAATAGAAAGAGGGCGACACATGCCCCTGCTGGATAAAACTGAACTAGGAGTAGAATCAAATGGATGAAGTCGTCTAAATAACCGGCCTGCAACTCCCACCTAAGCTGCAGCTCATTCTTGCCAAAGAACCCTATGCAAGACGTCCCTGTGGATGGGCACCTGTAAGATACATATATATATATATATACAAGAGAGAAAGAGAAAAGGAAACGGGTCAGATCCCGATAGTGTATATGATTTAAAAATTCATTTAGCAAGTATTTAAATTGATTACAGGCCAATGCAACAACATATTAGTGCGACACTCTCTTGAGAAATTCTCACCTCTCTTCTAATGTGCACACCTATCGCACTAACCTTCCCAATGGTCTATCTCGTCATATACCGCAGTATCTTTCCCCAATGATTTAACTTATCTTAGGTTATTCGCAGGATTTACAACTGAACAACACAAGTATTTAAAACGTAAGATTTCAATTTGTAATCAAAGTTCTCCTTTTTACTTTATTAATCAATAAAGTTTTCCAGTATCATATTATACTTTCTCAAAACAAGTATTTATAATTTGAGTCATCAACCCTGTCCTACATATCAAATCACAGTAGGCAGTTCCAGATTTCAGAATTTCATATATATATTAACTACTCGTATAATATATATATCATAACGGCACCCCACATAAAAACTATGGTGCGAGCATACTCTGCTATCCAATCCCCGTATCAATCACACTAAAGGGAATACAAGTTCGGAATCACTCTCGAACTGTACAAATACATACACAAATAATATTGAGGCGAAGCATAGATTCCAAGTCCAAGAGGTCAGTACATACCCTCACGTCTCTTAGGACCGTCCGACTATCGATCCGATAGCCCGTACCTAGGATTTCTATCTTCTAGGGTACGAGTCAATATCCCCCATAAGGCAACACAGGATAAGATCGTCCCAGCGCGGTAACCTCCGGAATAGCAAGTAGCGCGGGCATGATTTTCACAAGTATATAATATATGCATACACAATCATATAAATATACTACTTTTATTATATCAATTTAGGTTTATCTCATAACCCATATTCACAATATTTATCATTATTTTCCCATTATTAGTTATCACGTATAATGGTTCGTTTCTCACTTTAATTCGAAGAGTTTCTCCAACTTACTACGTAGCCCTCATGGACTCTATCCTTTCAAAGGTACAATTCAGTAGGTATTCATTTATGTTCCAACGTAACCCTCTTACGTGTCTCTCCCCTTTAATATATACATACATTGTCCCTTATGTAAAATATCCCAAAAATATGGATTTCGCCTTACATTAAAGGTCTCTCATTCATTAATGAATCTTACTGGTTATCATTATCTCCCAAATTTTCTTAACAAGGATGTCTAAGGAGTTTTCTTCATTTCGAATCAATTCAACAATTTTAAAAGGGGAAACTTTAGTCTGCCAGGAGGGGTCTATCGATCGAGGTCTGGGTCTCGATCGATCGAACCTTCGATCGATCGAAGCTCTGGGCTCGATCGATCGATCAAACAGGTATTTCGGAAATCTGCAGATTTGCAGTTACGGGTTTCATCTTCTAACCTTCACCAAATCCATATTTTTCAATCCCAATCGTCCAAAAATTCATACTACTAACATTATATCATCATACCAGATATTTCTAACGTAAAGCATGTAGATTTCTACCACTAAACATGGATTAACAGCCCAAGAATTGTTATAATTATCAAGAACCCTAGAGATCTCTTAAACATGGTTCTAATAAGAATTTTCCAGAATTTCCTTCTTGTAAACATCATAATTTAGTGATTTACTCCTCTACATGACAAAGGGTTTCCATAATATCATTTAAGTCATCACTACATGCAATTTCCTATCTCAAATTGGATTTTTTTTCTTCCATACAACTCATCCTAATCATTCCTACACTAATATGAGTGATGCACCAACGAAAATAAGCAAGATAAACACTTGCCTGGGATTTTCGACGTTCTGGTTTGGTGCCAAATTTGGTGTGGTTGCGTTCCCCGTCTCGCGATCTACGCGTTGGTGGTGGAGGCGGTGCAAACGGATGGATTTCGGGCCTTGGATTGCTTCGGGAGTTCTCTCCTTCCCTCTCCTATGTCCGTCACTTGTCTTTAGTTGTTCTAACCCTAGAAGACAACCTTAGACATCTTATATAACCCTTGAAATTTCGTGGGTTGAATTACCCAAAAATGCAAAATGACTAAAATGCCCTCCCGGGGTACTAATTAAGCCTAAAATAACCCCGAGACTCAAACTAAACCCCCGGGTACACTTTTCTGACTATCTCAACCCTTCCGAACGCGTTGACGCACTCAAAATGACCATACAAACAACTTATGAAATATTCACTTTTATAAATCAACATTTAGTTCGACACGACACAGGCGCGTCCCGACTTAAATTTCCATAATTGTCATTTTATTCACACGTGACAATATTATAAAAATAAATCTCATATATTACTATACTCATCCAGTAATATTCAACAAATAGAACATTTCAAATAATTACTAACTCTCGTCACGCTAGTAAACATTTAAAACAACATTTCGGATTAAAATTAACTTAATTATCTCAATTAAATTTAATTAACCCCTAAATTTAAAAGCCATGAAAATACGGGGTATTACACCACGCGCAGCGAACCTACAAGAACTGCAGTCCTATCTTTAGCCCAGGAATACTGCAACACTCTCTATGAACCTCCGTCCAAATCAGCAATGAATCTTCACGCAATAATATCCTCAATGATACGCAACCATATGATGTAGATTTACCCTCTCTATAAGAGCAAGATCAGTAAGATCGTAATTGGGGTTCTAAAATAATTCACTAAAGGATTGGGATGTTTTGTGAATTGTAAAAACAAAGGATTAAACCTCTAAAGTGAGAAGACAAATTCGTATCGCTGTTTGCAAAAAATGTATACTATTTTTGCACAGGTCTTCTTACGAAAATGGAATGATTTAACACACTTTATTTAAAAAATTTGAGTCGGCGCGTCGTTTGAATGAGATATGATGTCGTTCGAACCAGATCCCACGTCGTTTGAACCAGAAAATTTGCAAAAAATAAATTAATTTTTTATTTCAAAAATTCTTCTTTTAACGCGTTGTTTTTCATCAAAATGAATTTTCTAAGATTAAAAGAAGAATTTTTGAAATAAAAAATAAATTAATTTTTTATTTAAAAAATTCTTCTTTTAATCTTAGAAAATTCATTTTGATGAAAAACAACGCGTTAACACTTAAAAAAAATATTTTAGAAAAATATTCAAACCTCTTTTTAAAAATTATCCCAACACTTTTAAGTTAACCGTAAAGGGAATTAAATACTTTCTCACCGAAATTAACCTTGCAGAGGTTTGAATGTTGAAGAAGCTTGATATTTGGATCCGTCTCGATGCGTGTATGATCTTGAACAATCTTCGACGGTTGTACCGGTATACGACATACTTAATTGATAACGAACATTTATAAAATCATGTCCTTACATCAAGAATGTTTTTGATTTCATGATTCGCTAGCTCTGCTTTCCCACTCGTTTGAGGTTGATAATTTGTTCCGACCTTGTGAACAACTCCATACTTTCTCATAAGCTTTTGAAACGGCTTATTGCAAAAATGCTTACCGTTATCACTAATTATTGCCTTCGCAGCATTGAAGTGAAAGAGTATGTGTTCTTGTAAGAACTTAATCACCACTTTATTGTCATTCATTTTGGTAGCTATGGCCTCTACCCATTTGGACACGTAATCTACCGCAACGAGGATGTATAGGAAGCCCAAGGACGGAGGGAAAGGGCCCACGAAGTCAATACCCCAACAATCAAATATCTCGATGATGAGTATATGGATTAATGTAATCATGTTACGTCGGGTAATAGCTCCCATCCTTTAACGCCTATCGCAGGATTTACAGTAGGTGTTCACATCCTGAAAGATTATGGGCCAATAAAGTACGCTTTGAAGAATATTAGCGGTTATCTTATTCGTGGAAAAGTGTCCTCCACACGCTTTTGTATGACGGAAATAGATGATGCTATGAGTCTCGTCATCCGATACACAACGTCGAATGATTTGGTCCGCATAATAATTAAATAAAAGTAGATTATCATCGAAAAACTCGCATGACTAAGTAATGAACCTCTTATTTTCTTGCGGTGTCCAATCGAGAGGGACGACTCTTGTGATAAGATAGTTAACTATGTCCACAAACCAGGGAAGAGAAGAGGTGGAAAAAAGTTACTCATTCGAGAAATATTCGTCTATGGGTATGGGTTCACTAGTCGCGTCGGACGAGAGCCAGAACAAATGATCTACAATGACGTTTTCTACCCCTTTTTATCTTTAATTGAGAGATTAAACTCTTGTAGGAGTAGGATCCGCCTTATGAGGCGCGTCTTAGCATATTTCTTAGCAAGGAGATATTTCAGCATCGCGCGGTCGGTAAAGCATGTGATGAGTGAACCGACGAGGTATGAGCGAAATTTGTCAAGACAAACACTACCGTTAATAATTCTTTTTCCGTGGTGGAGTAATTGAGTTGCGATCCGATTAAAGTTCGGCTAGAGTAATAGATGACATGAGCTTTGTTATCCTTTCTTTGGCCCAAAACAACCCCTACATCGTAATCACTTGCACCACATAAAAGCTCGAATGGTAGGGACCAATCCATAGCTTGCATGATGGGAGCGAAAACAAGCATGCTTTTCAATTTATCAAAAGCAACTTGACATGCTTTGTTCCACTCAAAGGGGGAATTCTTCATGAGGAGGTTACTCAAGGGCCTATCGATGGCACTAAAATCCTTAACAAACCTTCTATAAGACCCCGTATGGCCCAAGAAGGAACGCACATCCTTTAGTGTTTTAGGTTGGGGTAGTTCAGCTATGACATCTATTTTGGCCCTATCCACTTCGATTCCCTTGGACGACATTATGTGTCCAAGAACTATTCCTTCAGTTACCATGAAATGGAAAATTTACCAATTAAACACTAAGTTCTTTTCCACACACCGGGATGGTACTTTATCAATATTCGTAAGATAAAGGTCAAAAGAAGGGCTAAAAATGCTAAAATCATCAATAAATACCTCAATGCCTCTCTCAACCATGTCGCTAAAGAGACTAAGCATGCACCTTTGAAAGTTCGGGTGCATTACACAATCCAAATGACATACGTTTGTAAGCAAACGTGCCAAAGGGACATGTGAAAGTCGTCTCCTCTTGATCAAGAACGTCTACCTCTATTTGGTTATATCTGGAATAACCATTTAGGAAGCAATAATATGAGTGTCCCGCTACACACTCTAGCATTTGATTGATGAATTGTAAGGGGAAATGATATTTTCTTGTGCCCTCATTGATTTTCGGTAATCAATGCAAATGCGTCACCCGATGGTGGTACATTGCGGAATTAACTCACCCTTGGAATTCTCGACCACAGTAATTCTGACTTCTTCGGGACGAATTGGATGAGACTCACCCATTTGCTATCCAAGATCGGGTAGATGATTCCGACGTCCAACAACTTAATAATTTCGGCTCGAATGACTTCTTTTATTTTGGGGTTCAGTCTTCGTTGCATTTCTCGAGGTGGATTTTATGGGTACAAATCAAGGGACTTATACCTTTCAAATCTGCTATGCTCTAACCAAAAGCACTTTGGTGCTTCCTCAAAATTTCTAACAACTTACCCTTTTAATCTTTATCTAGGCTAGAGGAGACAATAACAAGAAATGTCTCATCCTCTCCTAAATAAGCACATTTTACGTGAGATGATAGTTTCTTTAATTCGAGGGTGGAAAATTTTTCTTCGGAGGGGATCATGGATGACTCCCTCGGGCGTAGCTCCTCAAATCTTAAAATCCAGTTAATATCTCTCAAGTCCTTAATTGAAGTTTCCTCGTTTAATAGCGCTTTTAAATCCTTTACCTCTCTCTAAAACTCAGTGTGCATACCCTCGCTCTCGTCACTTCTCACCAAGAATGTTTCTAAGGCGTCCCCACTAATGGTTCTCTTAATATGCTCCTCTACTATCTCCTCTATGAGATCGACAGCATGAATTTCATCTTCTTCACCCACTTAGTTAGCGATATTGAAGATGTTTGTCTCGAGGGTCATGTTCCTAAAAGTGAGTTGCATTTGCCCATTGTGTGTATTGATTAAAGCGTTAGCCGTGGCTAAGCATGGGCGACCTAGAATAACAAGAACATGGTTTCTAAAGTGGATGGAAGGCTTCATGTCCCAAATGATACAGTCTACCGGGAAGTAGAATGTGTCCACTTGGACTATCACGTCCTTAACAAGTATCTTCAATGTGCGATCTGCTAGTTGGAGAGTGATTCGTGGGGGCTTAAGGTCACCTTAATCAAGCTGCATATATATGGAGTAGGGAAGAATCTTGACACTCGCCCCTAAATCAAGCAAAGCTTTTTCTATTCGATTTTCTCCAATAATGCACGAAATCGTGGGTACAGTTGAATCTTTAAACTTTGATGGGAGGTCGTTAAGTAGAATGGAGCTCACATTTTATGCTAGAAAGACATTATTTTTCACCTTTATCCTTCTTTTCATCGTCAGTAAATCTTTAATGACTTTGGCATAGGCGGGAATTTGTTGGATGGCATCGAGAAAAGGCAAATTTAGCTTTACTTACTTAAGGACGTCTAGCACATCTGCACGGGAGGCTCCCTTTTGGGGTGGAGCCAATCGTTGAGGGAATGGTGAGACGACGGGCGGTTTCACTATGATTTTCGGCTCGCTAGTGTCATCATTGTCACTCTCATTAAAGTGGGCATCTTCGACCTCTTTTATGTCCGGTGAAACCTCATTGTCTTTAGGTGTGTCATGTGGGTGAGGTGATAAATCAACGACTCAGCCACTGCGTAGAGTGGTGACGACTTGACATTGCTCTTGGCGATCATGGGAGGTAGAGCTAACATTAGCTTGCCCTTGGGCGTGAAACTTTCCCTTCTTTTGGATATTTAAAGCGTTTCGCAACCTAGAGATACTAGTGTTGATCTCAGTGAACATTCGCTCATGCTTAGCTTTGGTTGCATTTTGAGATTGAATTAATTGATTTAAACTATCCTCAAGAGTCCTTCACGGTGGGGTAATGTATGGTACGGGAGGTCGTGCTTGCATATGTATTTTCATCTATGGAGCGTGTTGAAAATGTGTAGGTGGAGGAGGGGCAACGTGCGAATTAGGATTCAAGGCAGCCTAACGTAGCCCATAGCTAAAACCAAGATGGTTCCTCCACGAAGGGTTATACGAGTTCCCATATGGGGCATTTAAATTTCCCTTAATTCCCCCAATCACTTCCACTTGCTTGTTAAGCATGACTTTATAGGCGGGTACCATTGGACATTCCTTTATTGAATGGCTCGCCTCACAAGTATGACACACCTTCTCTTTCACGGCTTGGGTGGATCCGATAGTTCTCTCGAGTCGGATCCACGTACATCCTCTATTTCCTTAGCAAGTTGATTAAACTTATAATTCCTCTCAGCTTGTCCAAATCGTAAATTTCAGACACGGAAGGAGTAGTGGACGTCTGTCGGACCCGGTTTTGGGCATTTAGGTCAGATGTGTTCCATATTTGAGTAGTCTCGACAACATACTTAAGATGAGCACCAACATCGTTAGCATTTAGCACCCTAAACGGTATTTCACACATAGTTTGAGCGAGTTGCTTAGACGCTATAGTTAGCCCATGATGGAAGAAAGAGATAATATGATGCCATTCAAATCCATTATGTGGGTAAGCGCTAACTAATTCTTGGAATCGTTCCTAACACCGATCAAATGACTCATTATCTAGTTGTCGAAAAACTTGGATTTGAGCCTTGATGGAGTTGGTTCTATGTTGGGGAAAGAACTTCAAAAGAAACTTGGATTGCATCTCCTTCCAAGATGTAATTGACTTCGGCGATAAAGACCATATCCAAGTCTTAGCTTTATCCTTTAAGGAAAAAGGAAAATGTTTTAGGCGAATGACGTCTTGCGTGAAAGCTTGATCACTAAACGTGTCATGGGCCTCTTCGAATTCACGGATGTGGACGTATGGTTTCTCCGAATCCATGCCATGAAAAGTGGGGAGAATATTATCATCCCATTACGAAAGTTAAACTATCCTGCATTGTATGGAAGTAGAATTCACCCAGGAGTGACAGTTTGCTCGGGATATAAGAATTCTTTCATGGGATAATACGGTAGGTCTTCCTCACCCGTACCAAAAATAGCCTTATCAGACATGTCTATCTCTTCCAGTGACTCGAAATCCTCACTCGATGTCTTAAAAGTGTGACTCGATGTGTGACTTGCGATAAAGTTAGGCGATGTAGGATCTAGAACCCAAAACTGCTGTACATTAGGAGTGTATGAGCGATTGGGATCGTACTCAACTATTGGATTCTCGTGAATGTGTGTGGGAGTAGATTGAGGGGTTGTTTGCGGATTTTGTATGAAAGGGCTATGAGAGAAGTTGTAATTTTTTCTTTTCAATTTTTTGAATTTTTTAAGATTTTTTATTTTATGATTTTTTTTGCTTTTTAAATTTTGGAATCAATTTTGAGATCAAATCGACCTAACCTAACAGTCTGCCTACTTCCCCGGCAACGACGCTAAAAACTTGACACGACTCAAAATATGTCTCTAGTGCGTTCTTATATCGGTTCAAGTGCAAACCGATCGCGTAAGTAATAACCCGGTAAGGTGGGGTTGATTCCTCGGGGAAATAGGACGATCTCTTGTGATGACGTAGGAAAGGTAACTAACCCTAAACTGACTCTAAGAAAGAAATGAAAAGGTGATTAATTTGGAAATTGATTTCTACTAACTAGATGCAAACTCAATTATCCTATTAACTAAACTATGTAAGCACAATTAAAACTACTAAAATTGATTAAATATGAATGATGAAGATAGGTTGGAATACAATCCCCTAAACCCTAATATGTTTATTAAAAATAAAATTGGCTTACGAATTAGATTAATTAATTAAACCCGATCTTTATAAATCTCAAGCATTACATATATGAGGGTACTACTCGCATCATACGTAATCAAAAGTAAGAATAAAGCGGTGTCGAAATAGCTGACACGCGCGTCGCATTCTTAAACACCCTGGTTACCTAGGACAAATGAGGTTAAATGACCTACGAAGGTTGTGATCACTACACAACATGATTCAATCATTATTTAATTCGTAGCACTAATTTTCTATTCGTGCAAACTACATCGGGTTGGGTTCATGAATCCCAACCCTGAGAAATCGAGCCTAGCATGGTGCAATTATCTACAATTATGTTTTATAATGTGCAGGAAATCAAAACCATGGTGAAATTAAGCTCAGATGAAATAGAGTATATATGAACTATTGGAAACAAATAAACCCTGCACTAATTAATGAGTTCAAACAACAAAGAAGAAGAAGAAACAAACTATACTAAAGAAAGCTGAATTGAGAATGGAAAATTTGTAACTTTGAGCTCCTAGGGTTCTTAACTTTTTTTTCTCTCTCTAAAACTATGCTAAAATAAACTTCTTACCAACTCCCCTGAAGTCCGGTAATCCGTTGGAATAAAAAGACTACATGTTTACAAGATTTTCAACCGTACACAACTCTAATTTTGGAAGAAAATAATTCTAAATCTCGTCAGCCAAATCGATCCGGGGCATATACATCGGTTCAATTCTCCTATTACAATAAGTTTCTTCACCACCAGACCGATTCGGTTTTATCTCTATCGATTCGATTCCATCTTCACAAAAAGTTTATCCAGCTTCCGAATTGGTTCTTTTTATCCTCAATGGGTTCGTTTTGGTCTTTTTCCCTTCCTTGTGTTTTTTCTCTTAACTTTGAAGCTTCGTAACTAGTGCTTCGGGACTCGGATTCGGATGCCGTTTCTTTCTATTCACTCATAGACTTTAGATCTTCCAATCTTCATAGGCGTCTCATCCGAATTATAGATGCAAATTACTCTTTTACCCTTTGAGTTTTCTTCTTTTCTCTTATTTCTTTCTTTCGATTTCTTTCTTTCTTCACAAGCACTTAATGCCTGCAAAATCTATGAGAAATACACGAAACTTGGCGTACTCATTAGAAAATATCTGTAGCAATTATATGAGGTAAATCAACTCAAATTACATCGTACGGAATTTTAAAAGACTCTAAATTACAGGGATAAATACGAAGAATTTATGCCTAATCAAAACCTATAGGGGTATGCTTTCGCATAAATATCATTCACAAGGATTACATATATATATATATATATATATATATATATATAATATCACATTAACCGTATACATATATTTAATAAAAGTTTGACTAACCCGTGCCTAACACTCGTAGCACTAGCCCAAAATACCGAAGTCTATATCCCGACTTGTAATTTAATCAATCACACATTAATTATTTTGTTATTTAAGTAGTGTCACCCAACTACAATATTTAGACTCACTCATTAGGTCCGTATCTTCACCCCTTGGAATTTGTTACACAAATTCCCACTATTAAGTTTAACAACCCTCATTAAATTTAGTAATCGATAATTTATTATATATATTTATAATAAATTAAACTGGTTGTCCCGTGCCTTACTCCTGTAGCACTAGCCTGAAAATATCCGATTTAATAAACTCACCTCAATTAATTTTATCTAAGTTGTGTCACTCAACCATAATGTCCAGACTCACTCTCTTGGCCCGTAATTTTACCGACTATGATTTATTACGCCAAGCCCCGTTAATGAATTTAACCCTCTCTTTATTTTAACGTTCCTTGATACCCATCTCTCAATATCCCAAGTATTAACCACAAGTTTATGTTCTCTATCATTAAATTCCCTTAGTCCAAAAATATATTCCAAGCCAAATAAATTAACAGAACTAATTGCAAAGGGTTTTGCAACGTCGCTCGAACGAGACCAAAACCCATTTCATATAATAACCCACTCCCCCAAACGAATTTCTTTATCACACCCACTATGATATGAATCAAAATTATTGCAATTAAATTGAAAGAAAGTTTAACCACTTTCCTGAATAAATTCACAGGGTTTGATTTCCTTTGATGTAGATGAAGACTTGACGAATAACGATTTGGCTCCCCAAAGCTATCCTAATTTCTCCCTCTTTTCTCCTATACAAAACCAGGGTTTTCTTATGGAGTTGTGTAGGGGTGATAAACGGACGGATACGGATCAGATACCATGTTTTCCATATCCGTATCCGCTATCTAGATGCACTATCCATATCCGTATCCGTATCCACCGGATAGTTAAAACAACTATCAGTATCCGTATCCGTATCCGCTCGGATACCTCGGATTCGGATAATATCCGTATCCGTTTACATTATTTAGCCATCGCAAAAAATAACTATTAAAAAAACAACAATAAACAGTCCATGTAGTAAATGAATTTTAGGGACAGTTTTTTTTATTATACATATATTTTATAACATTAGTTTGATTATACATATATTTTATATTTTATATTCCAGTATACTGTAAACAATCAAATAAAAAGAGGTATGATGGTGGAATCAAATAAAAGATGTTTAAACAATATAAAATATACTCTATATTTTATATTGTTTAAACATGAACTGAGGCAGTAAATGATTCGCTTAAACATGAACTGAGGTATAAATGGATCGATGAACATGAATCACTGAACACATCTTCTGTGGTGGGGTGAACAAAAGATATGAACAAATGGAAAACAAAAGATGTGGGAAGCAGCGCCGTATACCAACTCTATGTATACCAAGATCCAACAAAAAAAACAATACCTGTTGGCTGTTGGATAGGGGAAGCAACTGGCAGCTCTGCGTGTTGGCTGCGTGAGAGAGGTTGCGTGTTAGCTATTGGATAGTGGAAGCATCTGGCTACCACTGCGTGAGAGAGGAAGGGTTTCAGCCGCGAACGACGGGAGAGAGGAAGGGTTTCGGCGGGAGAGAGGAAGGGTTTGGGTTGGCTGCCGCTGCGTGTTGTTGTGTTTTTGGTTGGTGAGCAACTTGCGTTTTTAGTTTATTAGGTTAGTTAGATTTTAAGGTTTTCATAATTAAACTTATACCCCCAACTGTTATTTTAAGTGTTAGTTCACACCTAAAATATTATATAACTAGTATTTTAAACTAATGTTAGACGGATACGGATATTCGGTAAAATGGATACTCCGCATTGGATACGGATTATCCGTGTCGGATACTAGTACTATCCGTATCCGTATCCATTTTCCTGGATATTTTTATAGAGTATCCATATTCGAATCCGTTTCCATTTTCTCGGATAAATATCCACAAATTCGAATTCGGATATCGGATGGATGCGTATTTTCGAATATCCGTTTACAGCCCTAGAGTTGTGTCTGCCACAAACTCCCTAATGTAGTTTTTATATTTTTAATCCCGATATTAATCCTATGGGCCAAGCCTAATTGACCCGAACACCCCCGTGTGTGCCCGATTATGCCTAAAAATGCTCGAGACCCAATTACTACCCCGAGTATCAACTTATTCGGAGTCAACCATGCACTTAAAATCGTCATCTGAGTTACTTTACAAAAAATTTCAACCTTAAATCCTCCAGATAATTTAAATCCTATATCACCAAATTTATTAAATTTTATATCCTCATAAATACGGGGTGTTACAGGCAAGGGAAAAGTTGCACACAAAGACACTCTTAGCGATAGTGATGCCGAGTCAATAGATTCGGGGATGAATCACCACATGAACCTAATATTTGTGTGTTCGTGGTAAGTCACGCTTGTACTTTTAGGTTCTCCCACGCCGATGAGGACATTTCTAAATGTGATGGCCTTGGTGATGTTTCGAATAATTCCGTAGAGAGTGAGGGTGAGGAAGATAATTTGAGTGAGGGAGAAGGTAGACTCCAAAAAGCCTTTCGTGACCTTTACATCAAGACTTTAAAAGCAACAAATCTTAACAAATATATGTTTTATGTGGTGCATGGTTTAGAATAGGAGGTGAATGTTTTGAAAAAGTTTGAGGCATCGGTGAGCAACTCGAGAATGTGAAAGTTTCCTTGTGTGAGAAGTTGATTGTTATAGGTAGAGGGAAGATCAATTTGACCAATAACATTGCTAGTCTTACGAGAGATATTCAATCTCTATTGAATACTCTTGAGAAACTTGAATCCCGTGTATCCTAACTCGAAATTGTTCTCGAACGTTCCCAAGTGGTCAAAGTCACTTTAGAGGACACATTTAAGAAAGTTGGAAAGATGCTCCTCGATCCCGTATAAGGTAACATTAAGAGGCAAGGAATAGGTTATGAGGGTGCATCCACTTCCAAAGTCTCACCCAAATTAATTTTTGAGTTTGTGATGAATCCTTATGGGACTCGACCTAACCCACCAAGGAGATCTAACCAACTAGGGAGAGCTTGTCCTAGACATTTTGAGCAAGGTAGACCTAAGCCCGTTTATGTTTGTTCCCATTGAAAATAAAGAGTTCACTATCAGGAATTTTGTTTTAAGCTAGGGAAAGTTTCTCATACGCGTGTTCCCCAGTCTGCTCCCATACCGGTTCCTACATATGTTCCCGCATGCACTCCCACACATGTTGATTCACATGCTCCCACACATAACCATGGAAATTTTGAGAGCAAGTAGAGTATTTAGTCAAGACTTCATAATACTTGATGGAGGAATTTCATAGGATGTGTTTTCCTTTTGAGAACTCCTACATTCCTAATAACTAAGGTCAAGACTTTTTTAAAATAGGGTGATTATCATGTTCATATCTATGTCCTTATTGATTTATTGTATTTATATTGTATCCATACGTTTCCTTTTTGAAATATTTTGAAAAATTCCCAAAAGATTTTGTTTTATGAAAAGTATGAAGAATCCAAAAAAGATTTTCAATTTTTAAGAAAAAAATGAAAAATTAAAAAATATTTTTTTGATAAATTTTTTGAAAAAGACAAAGATTTTTGTATTTTCGTTTTTAACCGTATATGGATGTACATTTAAGATATTCAAAACACTCATTCATTCCATCCATTCAAAACACTCATTCATTCCATCCATTCACGTGACTTTTTCACTGTGTTTTTAGACATGACTTTATTTCGTTAGTGTGCTTAATAATGTGTGGATAATATTTTATTGATCATTGATATTTACTTTCTCAATATTAGACTTGTTATCACCTTTGTTGCACACGTGCAAGGACCTTTTGAACATTATACTTGCTTATCATGTGTAGAATATGTGTTTTCATCTCAATCATGCTTAATAATAAATCAAATGTAAAAAGAGATAAGTTGTGCTTGTAAAAACCGTTGCCCGAATTTCTTTTGTCGAAAAATATTGATATATGTTAAGTAGTGGAAAGGGGCTATGAAATAGCAAAATTCTCTTTGCGTTAAAAGTCAGCATTTGCAAAAAGAGCCTTAAAGGATTAACAACACACAAAAATATATGTGCCAAGGTCATTCAATTTTATTCATTGATGCTTCTTTACATGTGAGCATTATGATATCTTCAAATATTTGAGAGTGAATTCTAATATATGTGAAATTTTAGGGGTGTTATAAAGTAAAAAGATCAATGGGTTTCCACACTCTTGAAAATCATTAAATAGTTTGACATTATTGTTTTGAGAATCATTAAAATTCATGGCATATTTCATAAGTCGAGTTAATTTCAATTAAGTTCAATAGTTTACACCTAAGGTATAATTTGAGTTCTTTCTTAATAATTGTCTCATGACTTCGTGCACCTATGTTATGAATGCTTATATTGATTTGGCTATGGAAAATATTTACATACTTTCGTTCCTTGTTCACAATTTAGGTATTTTAGTGTTATTCCATGGTGACTGTGTGTTTTTGTACCTATATGTACTTTTTATACCATATAGTTGAAATTTTTTGAAAAATTTCAAAAATAGTTGGTATGCCTCTTGGATTATTATTGCATGTGTTGTATCAATTATCTTTGTGATGATATATTTTGCTTCTTCGTGTGATGCTTATTATTCATGATTAAATTCTAACCGTTTGTCTATTATAGATAAAAAAATAAGGAGAAGAAATTAAGGGGAGTTTTATACTTATTTTAAAACTAGCACGCATCACGATTTTTCTTGTTTCATGTGTATAAGTCTCTTCCACTTTAATGAGAATATTTGGGCCTACACAAGATGAAGACAAAGTTGACCAAGAGGATAACAAGTTCAGTTTAAGACAAATTTTCAAATATCGTTCCATTTTTTGGGTTTAGGAGGACATTATGATACATTGTCTTAGGGGTTTTATTGTAATTTTATTTTCGAATTTTGTTTTGTAACGGAATAGCCAAAGGGAGAGATTTGTAAGAGCAAGATTTTATAATCGCTCATAGCTTAGGCTTTTTAATTTGGTGTATCCTGTTACAAATTGGAAGCATTGCCTCCATGATCATTCGAAGATATGTTAGTGACCGAGCACAATTTTCGAATTTTTCACTGACACTATATGGAGGTATATAACTTTTGATTTTGATTTCTCATATAAATTATATTATGGGATGTTTGTTATTTATAATTGAGGCTTTTTATAAAATATATTTTAAATTTTTTTTTTTGTAATGTCATTCGAACGAGGTTAAGATCTCGTTAGAACGAAACTGTCTTTTCGTTCGAATCATCTTCGAATGAGAATCCTCTGCCTAACAGGTCCATTCTCGTTTGAAGGTTGTTAGAAGTCCGTTCGAACGAAAATGAGTTATCGTTTGAACGAGACCATATCTTATTAGAACGAAACTGGTGTTTTTGTTTGAATGAGATGATATTTTCATTCGGACGAAACCATCACCTCGAAATTGGTGTTTTTGCTATAAAAACCTGTTTTGTTCAGAATTTCTCAATGCTTTTGGCAAAAACGATTTTCCACTATTTGATCCAAAAATATTCATCTTTTATTTTTCAAAATATTTGTTGTTTTTCAAATCATACATCCCTCTATATGATTTGTTGAGTTTATAAAATCGTAGTTTCCATATTAACATATAATCCTTGTAGAGATATGCTCTTCAGCTGACTTGTGTGGAGTTCCTACCTTGCGACTGAAGAAGATAAGATCTGCAATCCCGTGGATGATTGGTAGATACATAAGGAAGACCGCTTCCTATGAGTGGTGTTGGACCACATCACATTCTATAGAAGATTTGAAGACTCTGCGCATCATGGTTAGTGGAACTAAGTAGTCTGTAAGTCGTATAGAGTCTGTCAAACTTTTTATAGTACTGAATATTAGGTTTTTATCAAAAGGAATTTTTCCTAATATTGTTTTCGTATTTGGTTTGCTTGTGTGATTAGAGAAATAATTTGGACAATTTATTTCTTGCACACCTAATAGCTAATCAAGATAAAATTTGAGTAAAAATTGTATTTGTGTATGAGGAACCTAATATACGAAATATCCATACAAGCCCGCATTCTCAGTTGTTCACCATAGTGAGAATGAGTCTGCTTGGGAGTGAGAGGATGCGATGTGACAAAAGTACCCGCGTTTATTCTAATACATGTATGCATTAGTTTCTATGAATTCCGAGGATAGAATTCTTATTGTTATAGGGGAAGAATGTAGTGCCCCGTTATGTTTTTAGTACTTATTAATTAATAAAAAATAAATCTTTAAGAATAAAATAGGATTCAATTAGTAGCAATTTAAAGTAAATGATGGATCATTATGTTAAATTAAATTAATGTGATGAATTTATGAAATTTAAATCATTGTGTTAAATTAAATTTATGAGATGAATTTATGAAATTTATAAAAGGAATTTTTTTAATCTTCAATAATATTTGAGTTAACTCTAATTACTAATTAGTTTTAAATGGTAAAAAGGCGCTTAATTATTAAATGTTAAGGGTTGATTATCAAATATAAAAGGTGGTCATGTATTAAAGGTTAATGGGATTCGGCCTTTTCGGGTGTATGGTTGAATTTGGCATTTATGCTAAAGGGAGGTGCTAGTTTAATGAGGGTCTGTGACATTTATTTGGTTTGAGGTTATTGAATATCAGTTAAAAGGAAAGGAAAAACGGTGCACAAAAGAGAGAGAAAGTTGAACTGGACAGGAAATGAGGGAGAGAAAGGGACAACCCTTGCCTCTTTACGAGAGTCAGCCTTGGGAATTGAGAAAACTTATTTTTTTCCTCTCTCTTTTAGTACAACATTGAATACGAGTTATTTAATAAGGTAGCATGTGCCTTATATTTCCACTGACTTGAAAGTTTGTCAAACCACCCACTATATTTCCAGTTTACACCCCAAGTACTTTTTATATTTCTAAGCCAAACCCAAAGTTTTTTTAGTGGCATTTTAAGGGAAAATTTTCAAAGTCATATTCAAGGAGTTTGGGGGGCACGTTTCGAGGCAACGATCTTTTACTCTTATCCTTTTATATGCTTGGTTATTAAATTCTCCTAAATTTATTTAGTTGTTAAAAATTAATTAGTAACCCAAATGAAGTTGCATATTCCAAATTTTATTATGAATAGGTATATTTATATAAGTTTAATATAATCAAAATTTCTTATTGAGTACTATTAATTGGTGATTTTTTTAATAGATCCCAAATCATAAAAATAATTGATATTTAGGGCTTGGATCCCATTTTGTTCCTTTGTAGGATTTGACGATTGAGATTTGATATTATCCTATACGGAATTTAATTTAGAGTTAATAAATTCTAAAATTTTGCATGTTTAGTAGGATTTTACATTGCGCTTTAAAAATAGTGATTTTGATACGCATGCCTCAATTTGATGAAATTTATCATGAGAACCTTATGTATTCTATGTAAACCAAAATAATAATATCGTAATTGACATAGGACACTTGATATGTATTGATCGACCCCTTAAGATGAAATACTTTTTTTTAAATAATTAATTTCCTCTCTTTGTGAAAGAACACGACATGAGCCCTAGCATGAGAGATCGTTATTAATGATATACATTTTGATATGCAAACGATATAAGAAGTATGGAAAACTATTGATTGTTGGTTTTATTATTGAATAGTAGTGTTGAATTGGTTGGAAAACTTCATACGTAGTTATTTAAATTCTTGTCTTACTCTAGCATAATAAACTTTAATTAAAATTATCTTAAAAGCTACCTTATCTAAATGGAAGTGTATTAAGGGGTTCTTTGTTTGTATTTCACTTCGGTGGAACGTCCCACGGACGGGGTTTATAAAAGGATAGTTATGACGACTACGATCCTTAAACAAATTAATATACTCTTACTTAAATGCTTTATTTTATGAAATGTTATATATAACGATACTGATTCTTTATCTCCCTATGTGATGGAATAAAATGAATAATGATTCTAAATGACATGACCCAATAGTGGGGTAATTGGGGTTTGAGTAGATTTCTCGCGGTGAATAAAGATGCAGTAAAAATGTTAATGTTAAATGAACACGTGGAATGGAAATGAATGGGTGGGCACCATAGATGGACCTCGACATTATGATATGTATATTCACGGCCATGCGAATACCAGGTGGCATCAGGGCGTGAAACGTAATGCTACGTTTAATGTGATATTTTATTTTTGGCGCCACATGACGGGCATTCAAGGTTTATGTGCTTGTTTAAAATTTATGTACAACATGTTTTTGAGATGGCCAAGATGAAGGGGCGCATATCGGTTACATGGTATTTAAATAATAAGAATGAATAATTAAATAATATATGTGAGTAATCTTAATGCTTTGTAAGGTTACGGTTATGGGTTGGGCAGTTCATTAAAATTATAAATTGTGGCTTTATCATCTACTCATATAGCTACTTTTAAATTACATAGTTAAGTTACTCGCTAGGGTTTTGACCCATCTCTTTACGTGGATGTTAGGCATTAGAACAGGACCTCCTGTATAGCTCCTCATTCCAGCGGGATTGCCATTCATCTCTCTTACTAGGATATCAGTTTCAGAGACACTATGGGTCTTTACTTTATTTAGTTATCCTTTTTTTTTTTCATTTTTTAGCCTTAGTTTATTCTCGGGACTTCCTAGTTTGTATGTTGAGACTTGACTGACCTGTATTGATTTAGAGGTTCTTTTAGATTCATGTTGAGATATTATTTTTGAGACATTTATGTAGACCTTTCATGGACTATGGATATTTTATTATGGGCTTACATTGATGACTTTAATATCTCTTTCACATTATTTGTAATATTGTTTCATTTGATCTTCCCATGAAGAGAATGATATTTAATGGATTTAAATATTTCGTATAGTTTTATATCTAAACTTGATCAACCTAAATATTTAATTACACGGGGCATTATAAATAGTAATACCCATATCCAACTTAAATACCCATGGGATAAGTATAAAAGAAAAACAAGCAAGAAATGCGATAATGAATTGCGAAATGTTCGACAAAATGTATAAGAGTAGGTTTAGTTATAAACCTAATTCCCTCCACTGCTACCATAAGTTTAAAACAATACTTAGATGTATATGGGTGCAAATGGTTTTTTTCTTCTTTTTTCCAATTGATCATTTCATGTTTTGTTATCTACATTAATGCAGAGAATATGTTTGATGAAATTATCAAAGACATATTGAAAGCATTAAAGGTTTGGGAACCTAGGTTTTTGATACAACTCATTGTCCAAGTCTGATAGCATTTCAAGATGGATTATACAGAATATATTCTAAGTGGGGTAATGTTATGGTTGTAGCTGTTTTGATGTATATGTTTATGATGACCTCTGAAATTAATTGTTCACTAGACTGTAGACTTTTGTTATGAAGTAACTTCATAATGTTGATTTAGGAGCAACTTACTCTAACAAGAAAAAATACATCACCATTGATTTAACTATATAATCAATAACAGAAGGAAAATATCCATTTGGATTTTCTGTTCAACTCTTTTTATTTTGTCTTGATTTGATGGTGCTCACTATTATTATATTTTTTGAAAATGCGTGCTAATAGGGAAGACGGTCTGAATAATAAAAAGTCTGTTTTTATTTTTTTTAAATTAAATATAAAACTTTAAAAAGATTAAACCCAATAAAACTTGTTCATCAAATTAAACCGTTTGTTGTGAAAAATCGATTTACCTTGTTTTCTGCTTTCAACGTAAAGCTTGCATCTAGGTGATAAGCAGATAAAATGAGTAAAACAATAGCACAACACGTACGAGGAAAATTCATAATAGGAAAAACCTCAAACGGGCCAGCCACGTAATTCATTATGATACAGAATTACATAAGTTGACAAATGACTTACTTAACGGCTCGATCTCCATAAACCTTGAAGCATCTTTAATTTTCAACCACTCCTTCGCAGAGACAACGTAGGAATCCACCCACAAAAATGACATAACGCGCGTGTCCAGACATGCCTCGGATCCACCGATCCAGGCTCAACCACCCTTTACGGATTGGATCACGAAATACGCCGCTTCTTCACCGCAATGTCACAATTACGAACAAATTTGTGTAAACAAAAAAATGGAGTCCAATGCAATGAAATAATTCTCACAATAATGTGGAGAATAAACTTAGTTCCCAAAACAGGATCTTTAACGAATATATAAGATGAATCTTGGATCATAAATTACTTGGGTGAAAACTAGGGTTTTGGAGAGCTTTTTGGATGAGTTTGGAAACTCAAAATATAAGAATTTCTCTCTTTTAAAATTGTTTCCCCGAAGTCTTTGTTATAGTTAGAAATCATTTTAGAAGGATAAGGATCAAAGAGTTGTGTAAAAAATAAACTTTTAGAAAAAAATCGTCGCCTCGTTAGATATCTCGTTGGATATCACTCTAACGAGGTATCTGTTCTCGCTAAAACAACATATAATGAGATATCTAACGAGAAAACAATAAAGGAAAATTTTGGGTCATTAGATATGTCATTGGATCTCGTTCTAACGAGGTAATTGTTCTCGTTAGAATAACTTCTAATAAGATATCTAATGAGAAAATAATTAAGGCTAATTTTGACTCGTCTGAAGTTTCGTTAGATCTTGTATCTAACGAGGTGCTATAAAATCATTTTAAAAATATTTAAAAATAATTTTATAAAAACCTAACACCGAATAATAAAATCTCCAAGGCTCAAAGTATATACATAATCATACAAGAGAGATCTTCAAAATGTGAAAATGGAAACGAGCACGAAACACAGCATGATGATATAATCTCTGAAGCTTTTCCACTGCAACTTCATTAAAACACATCAAAGGCTTGAAGGAAAAACAACAACCCTAACCTATGACATAATGTTTTGTCCGAAATTTAGCCAATACATACAAATTAATTCAATTGGAAATTTGTCCTTACAAATCTTCCACTTTGGCTATTTCGTGACAAAACTAAAATAAAAAACTATGGGCCGTCAAGCTCTCTGATAAACTAAATCCCAACCCCAAAAGGAAAAAAGTATAGACATTCGATAGACACATATACGCTGAGTAGTTTTGCTCGTTTAAAACCTTTGTCGTATGATGTAAACCTGCACATTTAAACACACCTTTAAATGCAAAGAGAATATAACAAGCATAAATTCACATAAGAATAAAATTCTCCCTATGTCTATCAGTCTCAACCTTGGTAAGACATCTCCCCCTAAGATAAAATTATCCTAATCATGAATGGAAAGATATCATTTTTCCTCTTTTTATTCAGGAATAAACAAATCAAGAAAGCATAAAACTACTTATCCCCCACAAACCAAATCTCCCACTAAATGTGTGAACCTATGATACCAAGAGAAATAGAGAGGAATGAATAAAATCATATAATGGTGTGAAGTGTAACAAGCACAATGTGACAACACAAGCACATATAATCCAAATAATGATCAAGCAATATCATTATCAGTGCAAAAAGATACCAATATGAATAATCAATGAAGAACGATACTAATTTAAAATTTAAAATTTTAATGCACACAATGAGGAATACCAATATGATCATAGAGCATGCTAAATATAATCGAAAGACAAAGCATATGACAAACATGGACTAAATTCACACACAAAGACACAAAACAAAATGATACCTTATATATCAATATGCAAAAGATATACCAAAGATTACCTAGTACACTTATACATACATTATAAACGATCACTAGAACTCAACACTAAACACATAAGCTTTATACACTAGCATAGTATCGATGTATCTAAACATGTGAATGGAATGAATGGGTGTGAACTAGATACAAATAAATTATTACCCAAATACTCAAATATGTTCAAGGAGTTCTATTTGACCGCAAAACTTTATCAAACTAAGATTTAGCCTCAAGTGACAAAATAAAGTGAACTATATGAACAAAAAAGCACAATGCACAAAAGCTTAGAATATTGATGACTCTATAAATCAATGGCGTCATGACAAAATAAGCATAACTAGAATTCATTATGCAAACCCGTTGATATTCAACTATAAAAACCTAAAATATATATATATATATATATATATATATATCATATTTTCTTTTCTCTCGATACTTTTGAAGCTATCACTTTTGAAAATCATACAAACTAAACATGTTGGCGTTGGCAATTTTTCTGTTTTTATTGCCCTTAATCTTTTAATTAGGATCTTGCCAACGGTGGCTTTCGTGCAAAGGAGATTTTCTCCTTTCGTAGCCCTTTCTCGTGCACCCTCATATTTTTATTTAATAAAATCAAATATTCTCACGGACAATGGTTCTTACATGCACAAATCCCTCATAGTCACAAAATACGTAGATGACGAGATTGATTAAAGAACATCTCACATAGCTCAAATATACATGTTAAGTTAAAATTCAAAGAGCTCATGCATGTGTGTGCCGAGGCATATACAACGAGAATCCATTAAGCGAATCAAGTTCGAAACAACTCCAAGTAAGCATGTTTAAGAACAATCTAAGTATTAACAATTATAACCAAATGTCCTAGTCACATGGATATAACATAATGAATTGGATTCATATACGCCAATATGACACACAAATTGTGTAAAACTAAAAACACAAAAGCAAAAAATCATTTTGAGTTTTATACAAAAAATTAAAAAATAATAATTTGAAAACAAACTAACTTAAAAGATAAACTAAATGTTTTTGTATTTTTCAATATGACTCAATAAATGAAAAATCAAAATACAAAAGACTCAAACAATATACAACCAGCAAACATATATATCATAAAGTACAAAATCTAGTGTATGCAAACATGCAAACAAACGTCCATAAGATATTGCATTGGAAAAGTCATGTGCAAGCATGTGAGAATCAATTAATCTAACATTCAGTGCCTCCAAAATGGATTTCCAAACCTATGCCTAACACTTCAAGCTTCGGGAATCAAGGGAATATTATACTTCAACTTCCTAGGTTGTTTTCTTATATCTTAGCAAAAACTCCTAAGTTGACTTTTCCTACCGCAGTTTATGCACGTGTTGATGCGATGCGGAATGAGACCTTTGGGTTTACCTTTTCTAATACCCTGGTATGTGGTTGACCTTATAAAACAAATAATGATCTTGGCTTTAGCAACGAAAGCATTAGTATCATGAAATCTAGTATCATCACCACCAACACTACTCGAGTCTCTTAGATTATCTTTTAACATCAAAATCCTAAACTCAAGCAAAGAATTAAACTCTTCAAGTATTAGGGACTCCTTCTTTAAATCTTTAATCATTCGTAGAAAGTTATCTCGCTCCTCCTAAATGAAAGCGAACATATCCCTAAGAGTCTTTTCACGTGCCCTCATATCATTAATCAATTTATCACTATCTTCAGGGGCACGTACACTAACACTAAAAAATTTTGAGTCTTGTAATTCTTTATCTAAATTCGGACTCTATCCTCACTCACATTCTTGGACACTTTTAAACTTCTAAAAATATGGTATATGTCCACAAGCTTCACACATAGGATACCTCTCTTGGTTTGAATATGTTGCAAAAATTCAATTGAAGCTTTAATACAAGATTTTTGTTTTTCAAGAATTTTAATTCTTTTTGTAAACTTCAAATCCAAAAGAGTTAATTTTTCAGCACGGTTATGAAGCTCATTAAACTCCTCTCGAATATCAAAGTTTTCATCACTAAACAATCAGACAACTTATCAATATGGGAATCCCTCGAGAAAAAAACACATAAAACTAACACCAGAGAGAAGGATAAATAGACTAGAATAACAAACATAAGATAATGATCTACACGATAATTTGGTGCAACCCACTTTAATACCAATTTAAAAATGCATGCTAACAGGGAAGACAGTTTAAATAATAAAAAGTCTATTTTTATTTTTTCTAAATTAAATATAAAACTATAAACAAATTAAAATCAATAAAACTTGTTCACCCAATTAAACCATTTGTTGTGAAAAATCGATTTACCCAATTTTATATTTTTAACCTAAAACATGCATTTAGGTAAAAAATAGATAAAATAAGTAAAACTATCACACAACATATTGATGTATGAGGAAAACCTACAACGGTAGAAACTTAGAATGGCCTAGCCACACAATTTACTATGATACGAAATTACACAAGTTGACAGATGACTTACTCAACGACTCGATCCCCACAAGGCTTAACGTGTCTTCAATCTTCAACTGCTCTTCCACAACGACAACGCAAGAATCCATTCACGCAAGTGCCATAATGTTTGAGTCCACACACACCTCAGTATCCACCGATCCAGACTCAGAAACCATCTACAGATTGGAACACAGAATCCATCGCTTCTTTACCGTAATACCATAATAACAGAGTCCCCTCGTGTGTAAACAATAAATACGGGATTCACCATAATGAAATAATTCTCACAAAGTTGTGGAAAATAAACTTGGTGCTCAAGACAGGATCTTTAAAGAATATATAAGATGATCTTGGATCCTAAACTAATTGGGTGAAAACTAGGGTTTTTGTGAGCTTTTTGGATGAGTTTGGGAACTCAAAATATAAGAATTTATCTACTTTAAAACTGTTGCCCGAAGTCATTTTTATAGTAGATATTAGTTTCGAATGATAAGGATCAAAGAGTTGTGCAAAAAATAAATTTAAGAGAAATATTGTCGCCTTGTTAGATATATCATTAGATATCGCTCTAATGAGGTACCTATTCTCGTTAGAACAACATGTAATGAGATATTTAATGGGAAAGTAGCAAAGGAATAAACTGGGTCATTATATATCTCATTGGATCTCATTCTAACGAGGTACTTGTTCTCGTTAGAATAACTTCTAATGAGATATCTAATGAGAAAACAACAAAGGCAAATTTTGACTCATTTGAAGTTTCATTTGATCCTGTATCTAATGAGATGATTTAAAATCACTTTAAAACAATTTGATAAAATCCTTATACCCAATAATAAATATACAAGGCTCAAAATATATATACAATCATACCTGGGAGATCCTCGAAGTGTGAAGATGGAAACGATTACGAACACGACATGATGATATAAACTCTGAAGCTTTTTCACTATGCCTTCATCCAAACATGTCAAAGGCTTTATGGAAAAATACCAACCCTAACTTATGACTCAAAATGTATTGTTCGAAATTAAGCCAATATATAGAAATTGACTCAATTGAAAATTTATCCTTACAAATGTCCCCCCTTTTCTACTTCGTGACAAAATCAAAATTAAAACCATGGGCCATCAAGCTCTCTAAAAAACTCAATCCAAACCCCAAAAGGAAATTTGTGTTTTTCTTTAGTTATATACTTATACAGTTGAGATATTTAGTGTAGAGTTATTTGGAATCTATTAGTTATATCAATCGAGATGAATAAAACTTAATCATGGGACCATTGGTCTTGGGCTTAGAGCATGAGATATCTAGGATCGTCTGGATTGGGATAAAATTAAAAATAACTAAAACATGAGAGGAAGATACATAGTGCTATTGTAATCCAAATTCAATCATAATCTTATTCTACTTTGATTTGTTGTTAACATTGTTGTTGACTTTACTTTTCAGAACCTAGAATATTTCGACTTGCATCTCATCACTTGTTGCCTATTTTAGGATGTAGGTGTCGGGTATGCTTACCCATTCTCTTTGCTACTTACATTATGTTTGGTCGGATATATGTAATAGTTTATTTTCAGATGTTGGGATTATGCTAAGACAATTTTACTGTTTTATGTTAAACATTGGTTATATCAATGATGGTATCTGTTGGGCTTCCACTTGATTATTGTTTTAGTCATTTACTTTACGCACTTTGTTTTATTACCAGTTACTTAGAATGGTACTTAATTATACTGACTCCTATATTATTAATTTTAGATATTATCAACCTATTACTAGATTTTACGGGGTGTCACATATTGACACATGGTTATGATATCAATTCGATAAAGGTGAGGTTGGTATCTCATGTGTGAGAGCTGGGGGGACGACATGAGATGTAAATAAGTCATATTTTATACTATTCAGTAAAGTAAGCTATTTCTTGCAAAATGTGTGTTTTTAAATCGCGATATTTTTCTTTAAATGTTTTTTGGGTTCCTAAGT
Source organism: Sambucus nigra (assembly GCA_949130495.1). Taxonomy (NCBI): domain Eukaryota; kingdom Viridiplantae; phylum Streptophyta; class Magnoliopsida; order Dipsacales; family Adoxaceae; genus Sambucus; species Sambucus nigra. Next base: position 538,238,625 of record OX422215.1, on the reverse strand, counting down.
TGGAGTGGTGTGAATGGGCACGTACATGTACAGTTTTGATCATTCAGCTTATATATTCTCAGAGGTAGTGTGTTTATTCATTTTTTTTGGCTCTATAGTTCTTTATTTAGAGATTTTACTGTGGTCACTTGATCCATTCCAAAGTTATTTATATTTTCATTTTAGTTTAGGGTCAGTTGAGACTTTATTATTATGGAGAATTAAGAAGTTATTCAATTCAATTATATGAGATTCGTATGTATTATCTTGTTTTATTTTCATCTTATATATACAATCATGGATGGTTTTAGTTTTCATGATTATTGTTTATTCTCATAATGGTATAAATTGGATGACATTGCCTATCTCCGGCCTATGATCTAGCCATCTAACACGTGAAAAATAGTTCGCATTATAGTATGATCTCTTATGATGAGTTTAAGTAGCTATAATATGTTAATTTATGTTATAAATCGTTTTATACCATCTTAGGGGCTTATTGGAGGTTGGGAAAACCTCCTATGGTTTCTAGGATTTAAAATATCGATAATAGTGAGTTTTTGGGTGGATTTTATAGAACTATGCCATTTTGGGGGTGACTCGATTGATATGGCCATTTGGTGACCGATCAGTCGTAGTTTTAAGAGGTCCATTCGATTGGGTGCCCTTGAGGATGATTGATCGGGTTTTTAGGAAGGCCGATTGATCTTGTCTTAGGGAGGCCGATCGATTGGTACTGGTCAGTGAGAATGGCCAGATTTTTTTATAGAGTTTTATATAATGTTAATCTTATTGCTTATGTAACTTCCATAAGATATTTATATAAGACTTATGAGATAAACTCTTATATATAAAAATTTAGATATATTCCATGGATTCAAGTTTATCTCGGGGGACGATTGGCTTGACTTATACAGTTAGGGTTGTAGGTTGTAATCTTGTGTATATATCATATATTGTATGCTTTGTGTGCTATGATAGCGCACATGACAATTTGTGTGAGTAGACTTGTGAGGACCTATCAATGGGGATTCGATGGGGCTATTTGAGGGGCTGGGTACTACACTATTGGCAAATGACACAAACTTCATACAATTTTAATATGCTAATCCTAAGTGCTATGGGTCAACCATCTCGCGTGAGGGAGATATATGAGGCTAGATCACTCGTGTAGAATTGTATGTGGTTATACATTTGGTGTATTGTCATAGCGATTTCCCCTTTGTGCATGTTTCAATCCATTAGGAGTGAGAGCTCCGACGAACCAATTTGATAGTGGCACGAGAAGTCCCTGAATGATAGGTCATTCTTGTTGTGTTTACATTATGTAACCAACTGTGTGATGAGCTTAATACTTATTTATGTAGTTTATAGTATGTTAGATAGCCAGTGATGGGCATATCCTATGTAGAGATTAATGAGTATGGTAATTAGGTTAGTGATGGACACAACCTAATTAGGATTTGATTAATATTGTAGATAATACAATTAGGGGATAGGTCGTGCGGATATTGTATAACATAGTGCCCATCGATGAGTAAAGCTTAAGTGGGAACTATGTAGGACTGCAGTTTATCCATATTAAGGGGCTTAATCTCTTTTAATATTTTATAGTATAGGGATACCGTGAGTATGTATTGTGATTAATATGTTAATTATCAATGGTGATATTATATTATTGTATGAGATAGGGGTTACATAGGTTACAAATAGTCATGGGACTTAGGTTTTACATTGTTGGTTATGCCTAGTGTAGTATTAACACGTATGGCTAGGATTCCCTTATATATAAATGATGTGAGATACCTCGGGAGTTAATGCTGGTTGTGACAACAGTAGATGTAAATGAGTTGCATTTAATACTATTTTGGATGAGATGGATGTTTCCAATAAATATGGGCTCTGGTCCATTACTTTCTCAAAAAACCCACTCCAGGTATCTGGTAGTTGTGGAAGAAATATTTAGCTGATCGATTCTAGAGTCGTCATATCTAATTATTTGTAGAGAAGATTTTAGAATTATTTATTTCTACACTTATCTTTTTAGTTAGGATTTGTACATTCTAGTTATTCAGTATATTGGGGGTTATAATGTAGTTAATTTATTCGTGGGATTATTTATTTGGGACTCTATCCCGTGCCCGAGATTTTATCTCTTCTCGTGTAAATTTATATTATGGATGGATATTGAAATTGAAAGCCTTTGTGAATGTCGAATTGTAGTTTTTATGGCTTAAAATTTATATGGTGAATTTTGATGTCGTTCGAACGAGGAAGATCGAACGAAATTCTAACTACTGAGAAATGGACGATTTTCCTCGCTCTCAAATCTCGTTGGAAAGCCATATTCGAACGAAGTACACAGTCGTTCGAACGAAGAGAATTTCCCGTTTGAACAAGGTACTTCCCACGTCCCATTTACCCTATAAATTGGCCTCGTTTATACCTCGTTAGAATATAGAGGGATCTCGTTCGAATGAATCGTTGGAACGACACGAGCTGAATTTAAAAATATACACATATTTAATGTGCTTTCAACACATGGGTCATTCGATCTATGAGGTGTCAATCTATGGTGCATCATATTAATAAAAACGTATTTGACATGAAGAAACCATTGGATAAAAGCATCTCTTAGGGTATTGTGGGTCATTTAAGAGAGAGAAGATGGTGGGTTCTTCCACCCATTTTTGTATCATCCACAACCTCTCTCTCTAGCTTTAAGGCTTTTTATTCCTTCCAAAATCAAATTCCACCATTGTTACACCATCTTTACATCTTGTTCCACCATTTCTAAGCTTCATTCTTCCATTACAAGCTTTGTTAAGGGTAGAAGGTGGTTGAGCCGACAAGTAAGAGCACTCAAGAGGGTTTTTGAAGAACTTTTGGAGTCTAGAGCTTCTCTTCATCTTCCTCATTATTCTCTTCTTCAAACCTTAAGGTATGGCTTTTCTCTCTCTAAGTTTTCAAGGTTTCAAGCCATGAATATATGTAGGATGCATGCTCGATATGATTTAATGTTAAAAATGAAGATATTTTCTAGTATGTCTAAGTCTTGAAAAAATGGAGTTTTAAAGAAAAAAAACTAAATGGGTTTCGATAAATAAATACCATTTTTACATTGGAATATGAAAAGTAAGCATACAGAATGTAAACCATTGTTAATATCTTCTTTGTATTCATATTTGAGGATTTCTAGGCCTGAAATCCTCCCCTAACGTGTGTAGAAAAATATAGTATGTTGGTAGGAGACATCTAGACTTGATAAATGATGTTTAAAATATGTTTCATGAGAAAACAATAAAGATTAAAAAAACAGCCCAAAATGAATTGTTGTTAAGAATGAAGAAAAATAATATTTGAGACTACACGTGATAATAGGGAAAAGTATTTGGACATTTTGTTAAAATAGTCTTCCAATGACTGAATATATTTTAGGTGGTAAAACATAAAATGGTGAAGCATGATTTTTGAACATAAAATTGTAAAAGTATGGTTTTGAATAGAAATGTTGACTCTTAGTGTCATAATGAACTAAGTACGTTTTTCACAAAGTTATGACGAATAAAGGGTAAAATGGCAATATTGATAAAATTGAGGGTCCTAGTGATCCGACTTCCTCGTTAGATCTTATCGATCGTTTTTATGAAAATCGGATAAACTAGACAAAATGGCATGTTGACAAGATAAAATGGTGATATGAGTCGTAGAAATGATAAAATGGTAAAACGAAGGAATAATTATTAAAACACATTAATATGGACTCCGATGACACCAAAAATAATTAAGAAAGTTCCGGAGCCCTGGGTAAAAGACCCAAAATCACAGGCCAGAGTATATAGTAGCATAGCCGGCGGTGTGGAGCCCGTTAAAGTATGGGCATATTTGGAAGATTCCAAGAAAAGATAATGGAAATGAAATGAATATGGTCATGCTCGAGAATGTAAATAAGACAACCAAGTGAAGTGGGATAAAAAGGAGTTAAGGAATAAAATATGATTAAATAATCTCTAGACCTGGTAAAGGGGCGAATGAAATTGCTAAGTGTGAGTATGAGCACATCGCTCGGACGCATTGTATGGTAGTTGCATTAATACTAGCTAAATTGTTAAATGTTTCAGAATTGTTAAAATACATGTTATATGTGTAGTATTTTTGTAGAAAAAGTATAGCTTAGTTTTACCCACCCTGTTGAGCGTTCGCCCACCTCTACTTTTTATGTGAAACCCCCCACCCCCACCCCAAGTACATCATGTAGGGACATCGGGAAGGGTGCCGGTAGGGCCCCAATGGGCAGTCAACGTCGTTAGAGGCTCTGTTACTTTCTTAACATTTTCTTTTAAAAATATAGGAATTCGAGACATTTAAGCCTTTTATTCGGGTCTTTGGCCATATGACATAATTATACCGGTATAAATATGATTTATTTATTGTTTAATTATAATTGCGAATTAAATCGAATTTTAGTAAATAAACCTTGTAAATTTACTTAATTACTTAAAGTGGTCACTTCTTTTCTCAAATTAAAACTGGTAATTTGGTCCTTACTAAATGGTGCAATTAAGGATTTTTCTTAAATAATAAAAACTGGACTTTCCCCCTCCCCCTTTAACTCCTTGATTCGGTATGGGTTGATCCAACGGTGACCCGATATGGGTCGGGGAGTTACAAATGGTATCAGAGTAATAGAATCTTCGGGGTGTGACGGGGTGTTTATACTTTCTTATTACATTTCCTTATATGTTTCCGCATAGCTACCGCTTTAACTACTGTTTAAGTAAATTATTTTCTTCGTCGCTTTCAATTCGTATCATTGTGTATTGAACTCTCCTTTATTATGTTGATGCCTCCACATCATGATGTGGCTAGTGGGTCAGGTTATAGCGAGCTTAGACGTATGGAGCAAGTCGTGCGCCAGCTTGTGGACTCCCTCTCACAATAATAGAGGGCCAACCGTAGTGGAACGTTCTAGAGTACTACCTCCGCCTCCATCCTAGTGGAGTTCAAGAGGTTACACCCACCCACTTTTATTTGGGCAGCTAGCCTTGATGCTGTTGAGGAGTGGCTTAATAAAGTCACTCGAGTCGTGGAGATTCTTGACATGCCAGCTGGGCACAAAATCAAGATAGCTATATTCCATCTTACAGAGCTGGTATAATGCCGGTGGAGCACCTACTCCGCTAGTACGATAGAGGCCATAGATTAGGGTAGCTTCAGAGTTACCTTCCTTAATTGGGACTTTCCCCAGGAATTTAAGGATGCTAAGAAGGACGAGTTGATTCATCCGATACAAGGGAAGACTTTCGTGAATGACTACATGGTCAAAATTGAAAGCATGTGTATATGTGAAAGCTGTACAAGGAGATGAGCCCGAGAAGACGATGTTGTTTATTGAAGGCCTCAATCTAGGTATTTGACAGATTTTGGCAGTTATGGATCTGCCAAACTTCAGGATGACTGTGAATAAGGCTATCAGATTGGAGTTAGATGCTGAGGATTACAAGGCCATCAGAAGAAAAGAGGGAGCCCAGTAACTCCTAGAGCGAGGGTTATAAGAAGTCCAAGAGTGGGGCTCGAGGTTCATTTACGAAGCTAAAGGCCTTCATAAAGGTTAGTTCTTCATTTGCCCAGTGTACCAGCGATAAGGGTCGTATAGGCCCCACTGACAGGACTTGTTTTACTTGTGGGTACCCTAATCATTTCAAGAGAGATTGTCCATAGAGAGCTTCAAGTAAGGGTAGTTAGCAGACTGTCAATTATGTGTCGGTCAAAGTTCTAGTTACACTGGTCCCACCCAATAGTAATAGTAACAACAGTTTTTATCGAGCTATCATCTCACGAGGCATAGTGTAGGCACTTCATATCCGAGTCAGGGGTAGAGTAGTCGCGGGCTAAGTCAGGTGCCCGACTAATAGAATAGCAGGTTCAACCTCGGATGAGCCTACGTCATATCACAAGTTGCTACAACTTTTGATGATCAATTCGTGATTAAAAATGTGATTATTTTGTTTAGTACATGGGTTAAGGCACTTTTTGATTCAGGCGCATCGCATTCATTTATTTCGAGTTCCATAGCATTCAGTTTGGGACTAGAGGTAGAGCAATTTCATCCTCCTATCTTCATAGGACTTTCAGTTGGCGATATAATAGTTCTCTCTAAGGTCTGTCGTAGTTGCTTGGTTATGGATTGAGACTATGTTTTAGAGTATGACTTGATTCTGATGGATATTTATGGGTTCGAAGTGATCCTCAGTATGGATTGACTATCATGTTTTGACGCTACCATCGAATGCCATCGACACAATGTCTCAATATCCCTTCCAGATGTGGTTCGCTATTATTTTAGTAGTGAGTAAGCCGTTGATTATCCTTTTAAGTTCTCTATTGTGCGTGAGCAGAAATGATACTTTGGATGATTGAGCAGTATGGCAACTCATGATGAGCCGGATAGTATGTTATTAAACTCTCAGTGGTGTGGAAGTTTCCTGATGTGTTTTCAGATGATTTTTCTAGTTTATGTTCACACTGGGAGGTGGATTTTGCTATAGAGGTGCATTAAGGCATCTCACCTATCTCCATACCACCTCATAGGATGACACCAGCAAAATTGCAAGAGCTAAGGATTTAATTGGAAGAGTTAACTAGTAAGGGCTCCATTCATCCTAGTGTGTCCCCTTGGGTATCCCCAGTCCCATTTGCTAAGAAAAAGGACAACACTCTCCGTTTGTACATTGATTACAAGCAATTAAATAGGGTAACAATGAAGAATAAATACACTATGCCCTATATTTACGATTTGCTTGACTAATTACGTGGAGTGGGTAGATTTTTAAAGATTAACCTCCTGTCCAGATACCATCAGTTGCACATCAGAGAGGAGGATATTCCTAAGACAACATTTCAAACTCGGTATGGGCACTATGAGTTTCTAATGATGCTTTTGATTTGACTAATGCCCCAACGATGTCTATGGATTTGATGAACCACATTTATCGCCCCTAATTTGATCAGTTTATAATGGTCTTTGTGGATGACATATTGATATATTCACCATCAGATGTAGACCACGAGGAGCACCTTTGAACGACGTTACAAGTGGCCAGGAAGAACTAGTTGTATGCTAAATTTAGCAAGTGTGAATTTTGGATGGAGGAGGTCAAGTTTCTTGGCCATATGGTTTTCGACGAGGGAATTTTCGTCAACCCTTCTAAGTCAGAGGACATTTTGGGATGGGATAAGCCTAGGAAAGTCGCAAAAGCACGTAGTTTCTTAGGTTTGGTCAATTACTACCACAGATTTGGGTAAAACTTCTCGAGGGTCATGTTTCCCCTCACCACGTTGACTCGAAAGGATGTGAACTTTGAGTGGTTCGAGAATCGTGAGTCAGACTTTTAAGATCTGAAGGTTAGGATGACTTCTACGCCCGTTCTTGTCATCCCAGAGTGTGGTAGGGGTTCAACCATGCATTATAATGCTTCCGGGTCAAGGTTTGATGCATTACTTATGTAGAATGGTTAGGTAATCGATTATACATCCCTTTAGCTGAAGGTGTATGAGAGGAACTACCCCACCCATGATTTAGAGTTGCCTATTTTGATATTTTCACATAACAGATTGAGGTATTCCCTGTACGGGTAACGATTTGAAGTGTTTTCTGATTACAAGAGCCTCTAGTACATTTTTACACACCGGGATCTTAATCTCCGCCAGAGACGATTGATGGAGGATTACGACTTCTCATTAGAGTATCATCCCAGCAAGACCAATTTGGTAGTCTATACTCTTAGTAAAAAGTCTAGCCTCACCTTAGCAGCGATAAAGTGTAATCCGATAAAGATGTTCAATGAGCTTCAGAAGTTTGATCTTCATGTCCACTGGCATTACGACATGGCTTACCTTTAAGGTGTGGTGGCTAGGCCACTTATTTAATAAAAAGTTCTAGACACCCAGTCACGTGATATTGAGTTTGCACAATATCATGATCGTATTAAGAATGGTGAAGTGTTCAACACTCTTACCGTGGACAAGGTGGCAGGGTGCGACATAAGGTTTGGTTGATTGTTCCGTTGATTGATGAGCCTCAATATGAGGTGATGGTAGAGGCCCATTACTCGCGCTTCAGGATACATACCGGTGCTACGAAAATGTATAAGGACCTGTTGTAAGGACAAAATTTCCAATTGAGTCCGTTGTATGTTTATTTGACTTATTTCTGGAACAAAACACGTGTGAGTCATAGGTTGTATTTTTATTATCACGATCACTCATAGACTATGATGTATTGAAGTTCATTGAAGACTTTATGACAAAGCTTCAAAGGTTTCATACCGATTTTATGGTGCATATTTCGTCTTCAAGTCAAATTGCATACTGAGATCACTCAGGTATGAATGCTTAATTTTAATGGGACTCGTAATTTATTTTAAATTTATTTACGGATGTTATTTTATTAAAGAAATGTTTTAAAGAGTTTTATAAGGATTACACTTTGTTTTGTTCTGAGATAAGGATGGATTAGAGTTGTATAAAATGCAAACTCTAAATGCTTCTCGTTCAAACGACATGACAATCTCGTTCGAGCGATAGGCTATCTCGTTCGAATGATGCGCGGCCTCAAGAAAATTATTTAATGAGCATTTTACTCAAAATTTTGTAAGTGTGTATTCTAGAAAAATAGTATACGAACAGTACATTTTTTGCACAAAGTTTTTTAAGGTTTTCTAAGCCTAAAACATCCTTAGAGTTTCAAGGATTCGAGTTGATGATACCAAAAATGGCACCACCAGGTCACAGATATAAGGAGGTCAAACATGTATATTACAATGAAAGTAAACACATAATATAACAGTAGAGAAATAGGTGAGGCGAAGAGGATGAACATTTGAATTTAAGTGGTTCGACCGGAGCCTACATCTGAAATCCACTAACAAATATGGCACTAATGGCCTGGGTTACAACACTCAAGTTTTCTCTCTCTTCTGGATACAAATGAGCAGAGTTTTAACTAGGTTTTGAATTAAGCGATCCCTTACAATGAAGAAGATGAGATGTATTTATAGTTCTTTGGGGGTGTATTTCACCCCCAAACATGCAACAAACATGTACAAAATATCCCCAGCCAATAAGAAGAAGCCAGCTGTTTTCGCCACATGTGAGTCATAAATATCAAATATTCCCTCACGTGAGAAAATGATCTGGGTATAATGGTTTCAGCTCACGTGTGCCACACATCCATGCCCATATCTCCACGCGTCTCCCAATGCACGTTCTCTGTCGTCAATATGACCTCGACCGAGGATAGATTCACAAACCTGTAAACCGTTGAAGAGTTGACAACCATGATATTGATTCATCTCGGCCTGTCCTTATCGGACTGGGAAAAGCCGAAGATGAGGATACCAATTCACTAGGAACGATGCAGGTAGCTCATATTTGGACAGTATCAAAGGCCGACGGCGATGCATCTAATTCAATGTTGGCCAAGTCGTATCAGGCCGAGTCATAATTTCTCACTTCTAAATAATTGGTGAGGGTCGGCTATGGCCGAGGTTGCATGTTATAGACGATACGATACTTGGTATATCAATCACCCCTAGCCCCTAGTCTCTGACATATAGATGAGGCTGAGGGTTAATGATATCGTGTCTTCCGGTGACTGTTGATGACTATTGGGAGGACACATAGCAGCCATTAGGTGAGTGGCTGCTATTTGTGACAAGTGTCATAGTTCTCGTAGGACTGTATCCAATCGAGGCATAGATGACTGCTTAAACGCTTAGGGTTTCGTGCTTGACATGATGAGGCATATGGGAAACTGTGCACCGCTTTATAAAATATTCACAAATCATTACTAGTAATTAAATGGTTTTTTCAAAACCATTTTCTCTTTCCTTGCTTCATATCTTCTGCACGCCTTTCTCTCTAGAACCAGAGTTCTTGCCTCCTATCTTTGTGCTTCTAAGCATCCCTCCAAGCCACTATTGCTTCCTCGTTCTTCCGTTCCTCCAGGTAACCCTTTTCTGCCATTTCTTTCAAGCTTTATTTTAGTTTTCCAGCTTGTTACAAGGTTTTTAGTTTTTTCGGCGAGCTTATTTAACACTCCAGTGACTGTATTGGGTGGTTAGGGCTCCTTTACAAGTATCACATGGTGGTATTGGGTAGGTATAGGCTCTTTGGGGACCATAATCATTAGTTGTGGACTCGTTTGTGCCTTATTTGGCCTTTCAATTAACTCTGGTGATTTTTTCAATCATTTTTTTCAGCGTACACTCAAGCTTTTCTTGAGTGTTCTTTGGACAAAATGATTTATTCCCCATTTTGATTCTTAAGTCAAAGTCTTAAGTTATTTGCCTTTTAGAAATTTTACTGAAAACTGCTCAAGTCTTACCTCGTCTTTTAGATGCTACAAAGGCTTTAGAGGTTAGCTGAATAATTTCCATCACTTAGGGAAAAGTGATTTCAGAAGATTCGTAGGGTAGAAGAAGAGTACGTGGAAAAGCGTAGAGACGATCCCATTTTCCCTATCCCTCTGAAAACCATATATCCCCCTCCCTCTGAGGTTGACAAGGTCAAGATAACTGGATCGTCTTCTCCACCGGTCGATAGGAGGGAATCATTCGAGGAGGCCATGAGGGTGCCCCTATCTTATGTCATTGACCCTGAGGTGGCTGAGACCTCAGCTCGCGCCATGTCATAAATCAAGCCAAGTCGTGTGACCGAGATGACTCTTCTCTCCAAATCAGAGACGAGGATGCTTTTAATGGGTCATCAGTCTAGGTCTTCACAGATTTTGTCGAGCCGATCATAAACGTTGCCCTTTCGTGATTCGCCGTCCCTTTAAGTGCCATGACAGGTGATGAATTTTAAGAGAGGTTTCTAGATAGACTCCCGCCACCTGAGGCGAAGGTAGTGAATGAGGCCGAGGCAGGATATGAACATGAAAATGATGAAGGCAGTAGCTCTGAGGAAGAGGTCCTTGTTGACTATACTTTCGTCGAGCGGTTTCCCTCATCAGTTAAAGAATCTGACCCCCTACCTTAGAGACATATTTGTGGCATTAAGTCTGACATAATCATGCGCATACTAGTCGAGGACGAGAGGGCCTACGACAGTCGAGAAGGAGAGATCGCAGTTTATGAGCAAATGTTCAAACTCAGCTTCAGGTTACCCTTTTACCCTGCCGTACAAGTTATTTTTTCTAAATTGGATCTAGCTCCGGCCCAACTAGCACCCAACTCTTGGCGGGTTATCCTCGGCTACATAACACTGTAGCTGAACAAATACATGGACGACCCCTCCACAGAGATCTTCAAAGCCTGAGAAGAGTGCGACTGTGTGATAATTGATTAAATTCGCAAATATCTAATTTGGCTCACTTATTTAATTAGAGTCTATTAATTCAGCCCCTAAACATGCATCTATGGTACGTGTGACAAACCATAAACAAATAACGCATGCGACACAACAAATATGCTGAGACACAGATTTTAGGAAAAAACCCCTTTCGGGTAAAACCTTTATTTCACTATGAATCTATAAATCGCAACTTACAATTACATAGAGAAATCTACAATGGATCAATGCGCAGCCAACCCACAAAGACTCGCAGTCTTAAACTCAGTAAGAGAATACCCGCAGCACCCTCCAAGGACTCGCAGTCCTATCTTCAGTAAAGAATCTTCACGTAGCAAGATCCTTAATGACACGCAGCCATATGGTGTAGAGACGCACTCCACAAAAGATGAACAAAGGCAAAGATGTGTTCTTGAACACCAAAATAATTCACTAAAGCAAAATGGGAGTTTTGTGAATTGTAAATTAAAAAGGGAATTAAACCCTTAAAAGAAGAAGCCTAAAGATTACTGCTTTGGCAGTGTTTCTGTTCTGGAAAACGTATGGACTTCTTAATGAAAACGTTACCACTTAATGAGTATTTATACAAAAATGCATAACCTCGAAATTCGAGCTCGTTCGAACGAGAATCATATGTCGCTCGAACGAAGTACGCATGTCGTTCAAACGACATCGCGTGACTTCCAATCTCGTTCAAACGAGATGCTGATCTCGCGCGAACGACCTGGGCGTCAAAATCGAGGTCCGCTTCAAAACTTAGAAAAAATACTCATTCTCAATATTTGACGAAAAAGTCCGCTTGAACACTTAGAAAATATTTTGTAAAAATCTCCCAAAAGCTCTAAGTGAAAAGTTAAGGTATTTAAAACATAACCTTACCGAAGTAAACTTTGCGGAGTCTTTAATGATGAAGAACTTGAGTAATTCGGATCCGTCTTTGATGTATATGTCTCTTGAATGCTCTTCGACGGTGTAGCGGTATATGACATAACAAATTGATAACGGACCTATGCAAATATGTCCTTACAAATCTCCCCCTATGTCTATGCCGGTACATACATAAAAAATCCGAATTATCAAAAACCAAAATGCCTATACAAATCTACCCTTCCATGAATAAATTTGCAAGAACTCAAAACTGTTCTTCAATCATCCTCGTCAAATCTCAAATCTTTTCTCATCAGGGTGTGCAACATCATGATCTTCAATCTTTGTACCTACACACATGAGATAAAGCAAAAACCTTCGTGACGCATCGAGTTTGAAATGATATAAGAATAAAGCATTAATAATCAAATCTCCCCAAAACTCCCCATAACATGATAATTCTTTCCCCCCCTTTTTATGATGTCCCAAAATAGACAGATAAGAAGAAAAAATCAAAACATGGAGTGTCACGATAAAAATGCATAGCAAACAAGAATCAAGCTACGCGCATGCAAAGGAATATCTCACAAATTTCACAAACTATTTTTGATTTTTCAAATTTTTCATACAAAAATAAAATACTAAAAATCACACCATGGATTTAAACTCAAACAACCAAGTCATGGAAATGGAATGTATGAGTGTGAACACATTCGATAGGTAAATAAACTCAATCAATCATATGTGCATGATGCATATGTGTACCCTAACGAATGAACATCAAACATATCCTTAGGTGTAAAAATTTGTTGAATTTAGATGAAATCGTCTTATGCAAATCAACAAATCAAAGTCAAAATGATTTCCACACCAATAACGTCCAAAACTATTTTAACGCATTTTCAAGAATTTCAAGGACGTGCAAACCCGTTTTAATTCTCTAACCAAACTCCCTCATATATATATTTTCTTTTAGAGGTGATCTAAATTCTCAAACTTTGGAGAATTGGTGCAAAAACCTAAATGGCCCATAATTGGCATGAACTTCTTTTATTGCCTTTAAATTTTTTGGGCTCTTTTAACCTCTTTGGACCCCGGATAATAAATTCCTCCATTTTTTAGGTCCAATTTTAACGGTGGCTTAGTATTCGCAAAGGCAAAATGAACCTTTCGTAGCCCTTCCCCGTTTTCAAACAAAGCACACAAACTCACAAAACGGTTCTTATATGCACAATTTTCTTATCAAAATTTTATCGCGCTTGGTACGTTTTAAGGACATGATTGAAGTGAAAACACCCAACCAACATGTGATAAGACAAGCACAATAATCAAACAAATCCGTGCACGTGTGCAATAAAGGAAACATGAGTCAAACATGTAGGAAGTAACACTTAATTACATCTTAATGACTCCAATCATTATAAAGCACAAGGTTGAATTGACCTATTGTCTCAAAACTCTATCAAATAGTCACATGAAAATAATGGAATGATGTTGTGACTTGGTCATCCTAAGTCTCCATCCATAAACGGTGCAAACAAAATACAAAAATCTTTTTGGATTTTTCTAAAAATTTTATCAAAATAAAATCTTTTTGTATTTTTCAAAATATTTCCAAAAAAAAATAAATATACAAAAATGATACATACTAGCAATAGGCAAACAATATCATCATGAAAATCATCCTATGCTAGTAAACAAGTCAAACCTCAATCATTAGGGACGAAGGGGTTTTCTAAAGGTGGTGACAACTTATGAAAAACCTCCATCAATTCTTGTGAAGTTTTGACAAAAAACTTAACTTGCTCACCTGAATGTGCAAACTCTCTCATGTAGTCTTCGGGAGCATGTAAAGAATCATGTGTGGGAGCATGTGTATCAGAAACACGTGTAGAAGCAAAACGTGACACATATCCCAACTTAAAGCAAAATTCCCTAAGGTGACCTCTCCTTTTGCAATGTGAACAAATATAAATAGGCCTAGGAACATCTCTCTAAAAAACTCTAGGACGCACTTTCCTAATAGGAGTGGGACGCCTAGGTGGGTGAGGGTGAGACTCATAAAAATCTATCACTAAAGTGGGAATCGGCTCGGGTGCTAATTGGGAAATAGAAGCACCGTCATGACTTATTCCTAACTTCTCACCTTTACCCTTTAGAACCACCTTTTCAACCTTCTTGGGTGCGTTCTCAAAAATGACTTTGACCTCCCTGGCACATTCGAGATCACTCTCGAGTTGGGATACACGTGTCGTCAGACTAGACAACGTGTCGGTCAAATCACACTTATCCTTGAAAAAATAGGATCACGCGATAAATTAGCGTAACCTACTCTGATACTAATTTGACGACGTGAGAAGTCAAATTGTATCAAAAAATAAATCCTTGAAAAAACAGGATCACGCGATAAATTAGCGTAACCTGCTCTGATACCAATTTGATAAGAGTGCGACTGTGTGATAATTGATTAAATTCGCAAATATCTAATTTGGCTCTCTTATTTAATTAGAGTCTATTAATTCAGCCCTAAACATGCATCTATGGTGCGTGTGACAAACCATAAACATATAACGCATGCGACACAATAAATATGCTGAGACACAGATTTCAGGAAAAAACCCCTTTCGGGTAAAACCTTTATTTCACTATGAATCTATAAATCGCAACTTACAATTACATAGAGAAATCTGCAATGGATCAACGCGCAGCCAACCCACAAAGACTCGCAGTCTTGAACTCAGTAAGAGAATACCCGCAACACCCTCCAAGGACTCGCAGTCCTATCTTCAGTAAAGAATCTTCACGTAGCAAGATCCTTAATGACACGCAGCCATATGGTGTAGAGACGCACTCCACAAAAGATGAACAAAGGCAAAGATGTGTTCTTGAACACCAAAATAATTCACTAAAGCAAAATGGGAGTTTTGTGAATTGTAAATCAAAAAGGGAATTAAACCCTTAAAAGAAGAAGCCTAAAGATTACTGCTTTGGCAGTGTTTCTGTTCTGGAAAACGTATGGACTTCTTAATGAAAACGTTACCACTTAATGAGTATTTATACAAAAATGCACAGCCTCGAAATTCGAGCTCGTTCGAACGAGAAGCATATGTCGCTCGAACGAAGTACGCATGTCGTTCAAATGACATCGCACGACTTCCAATATCGTTCGAACGAGATGCTGATCTCGCGCGAACGACCTGGGCGTCAAAATCGAGGTCCGATTCAAAACTTAGAAAAAATACTCATTCGCAATATTTGACGAAAAAGTCCGCTCCAACACTTAGAAAATATTTTGTAAAAATCTCCCAAAGCTCTAAGTGAAAAGTTAAGGTATTTAAAATATAACCTTACCAAAGTAAACTTTGCGGAGTCTTGAATGATGAAGAACTCGAGTAATTCGGATACCTCTTTGATGTAGATGTCTCTTGAATGCTCTTCGATCGTGTAGCGGTATATGACATAACAAATTGATAACGGACCTATGAAAATATGTCCTTACAAAGCCTGCTACCACACATCGTATTTAAAGACCCAGGTAGGTTATTATCATTTGGGGGCAAGGAAGCCTGACAAGAAGATAATACAAGTCACCCAAACCTCCAACCATTTTTGGAAATTGATTTTTTTTATATTTCTGAAGCTTAGGAGTTCTCGACCGATGCCGATATATCAAAGGACGAGCCAAGAGTTCCTTGTATCTGGGCGAACCCTTCAAGTTGGGCCAAACTGTACCTGACCTGAGCATAGGAAATCGGGAGAGGGTTACGTACTTGCTGAGTTTTTGGAAGGAAGGTCTTCTTCCCAAGTTTAAAGACACAACGACTCCTGCTCTTTTAGAGAAGGACGACCTATAAGTTGACCCCTTGGTCGAGCCGTGTGAGTGATCTTTATTTTTGATATTATCTTTCAAGTGTTCTGTCGGCTTTGAATTTATTGTTACTGATCATTTCTTCTTCTAAACAACAAACCCTCCACCACACATTTTAGACGATCTCTAGAATATGACTGCCCCAAGTTTAAAGAACATTCTTAAGAAGGGGGAGACTGCTGCTGGTGGGTCAGCCCAACCTGAGGTCGGCCAAAAAGGAAAGGCACCCCCTCCCCTAGCTGACACCCATCTGGATAGTCAGACAAGGCCGAGGATAATTCCACCATCCACTCATTCGTAAATTGTTCCTTCGTCCTCGGCCCCCAACTCATCGTCTAGTGAGACCTTTGATCATTACTGGGCGACTGACATCGCTCAACTGAGGGTTATTCCTGGTACGATCTTACCATCATCATCAAAGGTGTAATACCCCATATTTTTATGGCTTTTTAAATTTAGGGATTTATTAAATTTAATTAAGATAAATTAAATTAATTTAATTTTAATCCTGAAAGTTGTTTTAAATATTTACTAGCGTGACGAGAGTTAGTAATTATTGAAAGTTTGTGTATTCGTTAGATATTACTTATTGGGTAAAGTAATATGTAGAATTGATTTTTGTTTAAAATTGTCACGAGTAAATAAAATGGCAACTATGGAAATTTAAGTCGGGACGCGCCTGTGTCGTGTCAGGACTAAATTATTATTATATAAAGTGAATAAATTATAAGTTGCCCATATGATCATTTTGAGTGCGCCAATGTGTTCGAAAGGGTCGAGATAGTCAGAAAAGTATACCCGGGGGTTTAGTTTGGGTCTCGGGGCATTTTTAAGCCTATTTGACATCCCGGGAGGGTATTATAGACATCTTGCATTTTTGGGTAATTATACCCACGAATTTAATTAGGTTATATCATCCATTTGGAGTTGTCTCTTAGGGTTAGCAAACATAAATCAAAGAACGCCCATTAGAGAAGGAGTTGGAGAGCTTTCCAAGCAATCCAAGGCCAGGAACTCACCCGTTTGCATCGCCACCACCACCAAAACTTAGATCGCACGACGAGGAACGTAACCATACCATTTCATCCATGAAATCAAAACTTTGAATTTCAGGCAAGTATCTATCTTGCTTTATTTTGGTTAATGCCTCACCCATGTTAGTTTAGGATTACCAAGATCATGTTTTATGAAAGAAATTGTGAATTCAGAGACTTAAATCGCATGTTTAGAGAGATTCAATATATTCTGGATATACCCATCACATGTAGAGGATTACCCACGAATTACTATGAGTTTAGAAACAAGAAATCTGGAAGATAATTAGAGGAATGGATAATTCTTTCAAAATTAGGGTTCTTGAAGATTATGTCAATTTTACCCCATTAATTCGATATCGTTGATGTTTTTATACATGTTTCACGTTGGAAATCTTGTATATATGTATATAGAACTTGTAGTATCGTTATTTGAGAATTTTAGACTTGTTAATGACGTTTTTGGAGAAATTGGAAGATGAAAACCCGTAGGTTTAATTTGCAGTTTCTGGGCAAGAACTGCTTGATCGATCGATCGACCCAAGAGCATCGATCGATCGACTATCGATCGATCGACCCCCTGCCATCGATCGATCGACTACTCCTGGAAAACTACATATTTTTCGTCCGTTGATTTAATCCGATTAAGATGTAGGGGAACCCTTGATTGTTGTTATTGGAGTGTAATGGGATATGGAGAAGACCAGTAGGGCCTAGGTAGACCCCGTTGAGTAGCATTTTAGTATAAACTGGGATTTTGGGTTAACAAGGAATTATTCACGTGTATAAGAAATTATGCGTATATTTAATAAAAAGATCGAGACTCGTAAGGGAGTTAGACCAGAACGTAAGTGAGTGAATGAGTACTGAAATTATACTTAGAATACTTCGAGAGAGGAGAAGTGAGTATGAAGTGAATAATAAATGAGAATACAAATAACGAGTCCGTTATACGAAATAATCGAGTAAAATGTGTAATAACGGATAATTATAATTATGGGTCATGAGCGCACCTAAATTTAGCAATGTGGATGTGTGTATATATATATGACTGTGTGATTGTCCATATATTATATCTGTATAAAAATCATACTCGGGCTACTTGCTATCACGGGGGTATTCGCGCCGGGACGGTCTTATCTCGATTGGACCTTTATGGGGGATATTGACTCGTACCCTAGAACATAGGATTCCTTGGTACAGGCTATCTGATTGATAGTTAGACGGTCCTAAGAGACATGAGGGTATGTGCTGACCTCTTTGTGACTTGGAACTCTGCTTTGCCTCCATTTGTATGTGTTTTATGTTAATGCAGTTCGAGAGTGATTCCGAACTAGCATTTACCTACATATGTGTGATACATGGACTTGATAGCAGAGTATGCCAGCACCGTAGTTTTTATGTGGGGTGCCGTTAGTATATATATTATATGGCAGACTAATATATATATATATATATATATATATATATATATATATATATATATATATATATATGTATATTTATATGGGAACTTTCTACTGTGCGTATAAGTAGTTAAGTAATAAATAAATGTTGCAACTTTCTTAATGGGTTCGGGAACTTCATAACGGTACCGATTTGTTCTAAATGGTGTAAGAAATATTGAAGAGATCAATTTTCTAAACTAAATATTATCACCCTTTTAATTCGCGAGATAAAACTTCATGGAGAATAAGTGAGATAGACTTTTGAGGTTTAGTAGTACGGTAGATGTGCACATTAGATGAGAGGTGAGAATTCTCAAGAGAGTGTCGCATACTAGCATAGTTGTTGCATTAGCAGGTAAGCATTTTAAATACTTGCTAAACTATTTTTAAAATAGTTTTACAATCGGGCTCTGACCCGTTTTCTGTTATCTCTTATCTCTTATATATATATATGTATATATTACAGGTGCCCAGCCACAGGGGCGTCATACATAGGTTCTTTGGATTGGATGTGCTGTAGCTTATGTGGGAGTTGCAGGTCTTTGTTGTAGATGACCTCTTCATTGATTCGGTTCTTGTTATAGTTCTTCATAGTTAGGGCATGTGTCGCCCATTTCCCATTCAGTATAGATTGGTCAGAGATGTATGTTCATTTATTTTCAGTATTCGGTACTCTTTGAGTATTAACTCTTGTCAGGATGATTTCATTTGTAGTTTAAATTTGGTTTGGTTAATCTAGATGGATTAATTCTTTTGTGTTGATTGCTATCCGTAGTACTTATGTGATTCTTAAACCGTTGGTTATTTAAAAGGTTTTCAAATTGGAATTTAATAAAAATGGAAATAAAGTTTTAAATTGTTTTGACACTTAGCTTAATTATTTAGGGTGTTTAAATTGGGAAATTTTATTTTGCGACAATGATGCTAAGAATGAACCAACTGTTCACCTTGATTTTAATTTAATAAAGGATTGATCGCGTGGTATTTTATTAGGCGGGGTGTCACAAGTGGTATCAGAGCATCAGGTTCAAGTGTCCTTAGCATCTGTGCGGATTATTAAGCTTCTATCATTACTTTGTTTGATATAGAGCCCTATGTTTAGGATTGTTGTTTTCTATGGTGAGATTCCGTTCTCCTACTATAACGTATATACCTTAGTGAATCTTAATTGCGTTCGGACGTGTTCGAACAATTAAATATGGGAGGCAAGGGCCGTTGGGCGGACAATTGGAGGCAAGTCTTAGTTGAGGTTGTAAAGTATATTCGAAAATGATGACCGTAGTCGAGGTCACCCCCATTATGGCACGAGAAGCCAGGACTGTAAAGGTGATTAGGGCGTGACCCATGATTCCCAAATGCTGCTATAGTAGAAAGAGGTGCGTGAGTAGACTCACTCAATGTGGTGTGACTGAGGAAAAAAAAAGTCAGACAAAGCATTGTAGAGAACTGTCAGTGGAAATTCTAGAAATGCAAAAATTGTGTGTGTTAGCCCAAGGAGGTAAAGTATCTAAAGGCTTGGACATAGGACGGAGTGTGGCTAACTGAAAGTGAAAATTTGGAGACAAATTTTCTTGGCTTGTCGGAACAAGGTTATCATGGTGGGAGTTAGCCACTACTTTTAGAAGTAGAATGCTATGCCTATAGGAGAATCTTAGGTACAGTTTGACGACAAGTTCCTTTATCAGATGTTCAGGATAAGAAGTGAATGTTGTTCTGAACTCATCACAGGAGGACCTGACAGAGGTCCATTTGTGAATACGAGTCTAAACCGTTAGCGAATCTTATATCGGAAGATGTAGATACAAATGGAGGAAAGAACTCCAAGTGGGAGTTCGACTCGTAATAATAGTTGATAACACTTGAAAAGGGAATTCTGCTGGATGATCGATTCAGGGGTTGACAAGATCTTACTTTGTCAATGAAGATGATAATGCTTCTTGGTGTGGGAAGCTAAAAGAATCAAAGAATTTAGTCAAGAATAAGACGGGATACAACGGTGGTAGTGTATCACCACAAGGGGGTGTGGATACACATCAGGGGATCCATTTAAATGATTCAGATAGCTAAATTCTTACCAAGCGATGGTAGATTTAGTAAGGACTAGTGTAATCAGTAACATGTTCTTTGGGGCCTATAAGGCTAAGGGAATAACGGGGGTAGCCATCAGAAATCGAGCTTACCAAAGTCCGAGAGAATGACAATCCTAACATAGTTAGTATGACAGGCGATGAGTGGATTATTTGTTGAGGTATTTTGTGGAGAGTGAAATCACACGCGCAAATATTTTTTTTCTGAAACAATTATAGGGTACAAGAGTACAGTGCCTAGTAAAGGAGAACGATTAAAGTAGTGTTGTTCTGGTTTGGACAGGCGTGTTACGTCCGAAAACCGTTTGTACAGTCAAGGCGTTTGGCAAGGTAGAAGTATGAGTTTTATCCTCGGAGGATGAGGCGTGTTTTATGTGACACGAGCGAGTCAATATATTTTGTTCATTGCTAGATTAACATGTGAGACAAGTTTAATGCGTATAACTATAAACATTATTATTATGTGAATATTTTCCTTAGTGTAGCGGGATTATCTTTAGTGCTATCTGAGGAGGATGGGTGTGTGTGTTAATAGTGTTATATGCTTTATTGAGGTTACTCATTTTAGTAGTGTGATATACGAGTATGATATTATCTTGGTTATAACTTTATAGTAATGGTTAGTACTATAGTGGGTAGTATTTGCAAGGCTATCGAAATGGTTGCATAGGTGCAGCATGTTTTGTTCTGGCGAGGCCTCACCTGCGAGAGGGTCGGACTCGCACTTATATTGGCTATTTTAGAGACTTCGGAGGGGATAGTAGGCTCGAGATATTCGATTCTGGTGTGTGTAGGTACTTTTCTTGTTATGATTCAGTATATATTGGGTTTACTGTTGAGCAAAAAGATTTAACTCAGTATTATGTTTAGCGCTTAGGACTTGGTGATAGAAAGAGTGCATTGTTATATCTATCCTTTAGAGATGTGGGAGGTAAGATTTATACCCCTCTGATTGGGGAAAGGGATTTAGAGAATCCCGATTATATGTATCCGTTGTTTATGGAATGCAATTACCACCAATACTGTACGATAGTGCAATTGGCGAAATGTTATTTGTTAAGTGTAATTTCGGGAGGATATGTAACTTTTCTGTCAAAAGACGGAGTAAAAGGGTACATGTTATGGACGGAGGGCCTAACAGATTTCGATAACCGATAATGCTAGGTAGTAGTGTATCGGGGGGGTTCCTTATTTGGATTTCGCTTTGCGAGACATCCCACGCATGAAACCTAGCGCAAGGTTGGAAATAGGGAGATGTTTGGTTGTTAGTCCACGAGTTGAGTACCTCGGCCGTAATTGGAGCAGATAATTATATCTGTAAGTTGGTAGTTGAATTATGATTTAAGGCCAGTGGAGCCGATTGCGTGGTAAGAAAGCATTGAAAGTTTTGTTTTACCACCACGAGTTGAGGGGTGGAACGATGATAAGGAGGATTTAGAATTTCGATTTCTCTGGTGAGTGAGAGTACCCAAGTGTTGCAATCACGTTGTGAGCACTAGGAAAATAAAGAATTGGTTGTTAGGTGTGAAACGTATGTGATGCTTACGCTAGTATGCACAGTTTATAGGGTGTGTAGACATCCTGGTTAGTTGATGTTAAAAATCGTCCGAGTTGAAGGGACGTGGGAATAGACGTGTGGAATATATGTTTGTGGGACTAACATAACGAAGTAAAAGTGGTAGAGTGGATTAAACACCGTGTGAAAGATGATAAATCCATATATACGTGTGCAATCAGATTAGCACACCGAATCTGGTTGGAAGGCCGTGGGAAGCCGTTTACAAAGGGGTATTCCTTAAGAAGGGTAGAATTTAACTATATGGAGAACACTAGGGATGTAGTTGTAATTAGTCAAATGTTGGAGCGAGTTGTGCATACAAAGAGTGATAATGTTAGTATGGTATAAAAGAACTAGAAGTGCGCATCATGGAGAAAAGTGCACGGGTCGAAACTTTCGATATACACCAAGGAAGGAAGGGGAGTATTAAGTGTCACTTAATGTGTGTCATTTCACGAAAAGTCGATGTTGAGCGGCACATAGTGAGTAGTTTCTGCATGCACCACTCATAGATAGAGATCGGTTGGAATAAGGGGATCAACTAGAACATTTTGTGGTTATCAATAATTCCTGTAACGGAAGAGGGCGGTAAAGTCGGTAAAGTCCTTAGATGGGCTGCCATCTTCAAGGTAAGATCAAGGGTTCATTCGAACATATGGGTGTGCCTTTACTCACTTGTTATAAAACCCTGTTGTTCTTTGCTGGTAGGTAGCTTGCCTAACCTCAGCGTCTTCTCTTTTCTCTTCTTCAAGATGTAGGTCAAGCCTCCTCTCAATAATGTTCTTTTCTGGGTCATAGGTTTGAATCCTATGAGTAGGTAGACCTATATCTGTCGGCACTACTACCTCTGAATCGTAAGCTAGCATAAATGGAGTTTCCCCAATAGGAGTCCTCTCCGTTATTCTATATGCCTAGGGGACAACATATACTTCTTTGACCCACCTGCCTTTGGCATCTTCTAACCTCTTCTTGATCCTTTCAAGGATCGTCCTATTTGTTACTTCTGTCTGCCCATTAGCCTAGGTCGGCCAGGATTATAGAAGAACTGTTTGATGCCTACTCCCTCATAGTATTTTTTTGGGAGACATTCTTGAACTGTGTTCCATTATCAGAGATCAGACTATTGGATAGACCGTACCTATAGATGATGTTTTTCTAGATAAACTGGAAGGTTTCCTTCTCTGTAATTATTATCATCGACTAGACCTCTACCCATTTTGAGAAATAATCGATCTCCACGATTAAGTAGCGATAATTGTTCACAGCTCTAGGAAGTGGTCCAACTAGGTCGATCCCCCAAACAATGTAGGGCCAAGGAGATGTGATGGAGATAAGATTTTGATGAGGTTGGTGAGGTATTGTAGCAAACCTCTAGCTCTTATCATACTTCTTTACATAAGCACTTGCGTTATTGGCCAACGTCGGCCACTAATAACCCTGCATAATGATCCTCTTAGCCAACAATCTTCCTTCGATGTGGCTTATACACGACCCTTCATGCGCATCTTTTAAAACATACTCCACCTTAGATGGATGAACACATCTGACGAGAGGAAGCAGGAACCATTTCTTGTATAGAATGTCTCTTACGAGGGAGAACTTAACAGTTTTGTACCTAAGTTTTTTCTTCTCGATCTTGGACTCAGGTAGTTTCCCATCTCTAATATAACAGACTATATGATCCATCCAATAGGCTCCCGTACTCACATTTAAATAAAATTCCATGATGTTATCTTCTCCTTCGATCGTCGATCGATGAAGAACTTCTACCGGGAGTGTCCGTCTGATTTCAGTTCTGGTGGTCGAAGCTAACCTTGCAAGGTGTAGGTTCGGCCATTATCTAACCAGGGTATCCTCTTTAATTTTACTTCGGCAAAATGTTTCAACAATGTCTTAACCTTTCCCAGATACCTTACCATTCTGTCACCCTTAGCCTCGTATGCCATTAAGATTTGATTGACAAACAACTTGGAATCGCTATGAACAAGGAGTTGGCTTACATTCAGTACCCGGGAAAGGGAGAGACCTACTAGGAGAGACTCATACTTAGATTCATTATTGGAAGCTTTGAAGTTAAATCTCAATGCGTACTCAATATCGGTCCCATCTGGGGCCGATATTATTAATCATGCCCCACGTTCATTCTCACATGAAGACCTAGGGGTGTTCATGGTTCGGTTTAGGTCGATTTTTTGGATTTTTAAGGACCGAATCGATTAAACCGGTCCTAGAAAAAAATAGACCAAGACCGAACCGATTGTGTCGGTCACCCGACCCTAGTCGATACGGTTTTTATAGGGTCGGTCCATCTTACTTGTCGGTCCCAGTATTATTAAATTAATCATTTAAAAAGTGAGATAAATATTTAAAGCATGACAGAAAAATAAAAAAACTCACTGATATAAAAAATAAAAAACAAATGTGAGATAGATATTTCTTATGAGTAACAGATGTATGTATTATGGATATTGAATACCTGAGTAAAAAAATAAATATAAGAAACTAAAAATGACTAGTACCTCTGTACTGCTTGTGTTGTTTCTAAGAATAACAAATCCGAGAAACTAACGACACAAACGTTTGTGTTGTATTTGTAATATTACCTCTGTTTGTGTTGTTTCTCACGACCCAAATGGTAGGAAGGGACAAGAGAAGCAATACAAATCTTAGAAGAGCAGCGAACCAAATGGTAGGAAGGAACAAGAGAACAAGAGCAGCGGCGCAAAGAGTACCTCACGGCACGGACACAGTGGCAGCGGCAGCGACGATAAGAGTGTCTCACAGCAACAGCGGTGCAGACGCAGAGGGCAACAATGGTGGGTTTATTTCTCAGAAGGGGGAGCGAGTGTTGTGAGTGAGAGAGATAATGGTGGAATAATGATAATAAGGCCAATAATGTGTTCGTGTTCGTCTCAAATAGATCATTAGGGTTCTTTTCTTTTCTTTTATAAGACGTGCGTACCCCCAACATGTTTCTTTGAGAATTTTTTTTATATATAAATATAACTAAAACATATATATATTAATAGTAACCGGTTCGGTCCAGTCCAGACTGGGTATTTAATAAGGGGAACCGAGGATTGGACCAATTAGACCGGTCTATAAAAAAAAACTTGGATCGGACCGATTAAAAATAAAAATTAAAAAAAAATGGTCGGTTCGGTTCGATCCGCCGGTCCATTCGGGTTTTTGAACACCCCTATGAAGACCCACCAACTAAGAGGCTCCACGCGGTACCATTTGATGAAAAATTACCCTATGCAAGGGCTCTATTTTTGAAAAGATACTTTTCCTCCTCATTCTCAGATACTTTGTTTTTTGCTGAACTCATCTCGGCTTCGACTGGGAGAGGACATACTCTACTTTCTTGCTCACAAACGGTGGCATCATCTTCAGTGTCGGCCTCGTCCCAAGTGAACTCGGCCACAAAGTCAGCTAGTGCTTACCCTTTAATAACTATTTTCGGCTGGTAGATGACATCGAACTCCCCCAACTCGATTGCCCTTCTAAAGAGTCATGACCCTTTCTCTATACTTGATAATCTCAGACTAGGTGTCAAGACTCGTGATAAACTTGAGAATGTGGTTAGCTACTTTTACTATACCTCCTTAACAGAGCCCAAAATCCTGAAGAAAGCACTCAATGACGAGCATTGGATATTCTCTATGTAAGATGAGTTGCTTCAGCTTCACAAGAATGATGTCTGAGAGTTAGTCCCTGACCTAGTAAAACTAATGTGATTGCTACCAAGTGGATTTATAAGAATAAGATGGATGAAAATGGTACCATAATTCATAATAAATCTCGATTGGTCGCTCAAGACTACACATAAATTGAGGATGTATACTTTGAAGAGACATTTGTTCCTGTTGCTAAGCTTGGTCTGTTTACTTACTACTTGCTATAGCATGTCATCTACACTTCAAGTTATATCAAATGGAGGAAGTTTACATGGAAAAATCAAAGGGGTTAGAAGAACCAAAGCACCAAGAACATGTCTTTTATCTTAAGAATATGGTTTGAATCAAGCACCTCGTGCTTGGTACAAGAGGCTCACTTCTTATCTCTTAGCTCATGACTTTAAGAGAGGAAGAGTGGATAAGACGTTATTTATAAGGAGGGAGAGAGTGATGCTATATCGGTTGCCCAAGTCTATATAGACGACATAGTATTTGGATCCACGTGCTCCCGACATACTCACACCTTTGAGGAGGAGATGAAGAGCGAGTTTGAGATGAGCATGGTTGGTTACGCTCTTATTATCCCTCTGGGTGAATCAAATAGAGGATGGGATATTCATATCTTAATCTAAATATGCTAAGGACCTGGTTAAGAAATTTGATTTAGACTCTGCTAAGTACTCACTCACCCATATGAGTACATTGACTAAGCTTAGCATAGACAGTATAGGCAAGGAAGAATAGCAAACCCTTTATAGGAGCATAATAGGGAGTCTACTCTACTTGACCATTAATCGTACTGACATTGCATTTAGTGTTGGAGTTTGTGCGCGATACTAAAGGTCCCCGAAAGAGTCTCACTTTCTCTCACTTAAACGTCTTTCCTACGGTATTTTCTATTCCTCTGATACTGGTGACCATTTGTCCGCCTATTCGTATGCCAATTGGGTCGGGGATGTTCATGGTTGTACGAGCATCTCAGGTGGGTGTTTTTACTTTGGGAGTGCTCTTATATCTTGGTTGAGCAAGAAGAAAAACTCCACATCATTGTCCACATCAGAGGCCAAGTATATAACCGTTGGGGGTTGTTGCTTACAACCCTTGTGGATGAAGTAAATGTTGGAAGATAATGGGATTTCCAAAGGCACAATGACTGTTTCGTGTGATAATACGAGTGCAATCTATATTTTCAATAATTCGGTCTAATATTTCTGCACGAAGCACATTAGGATGCGTTAGCATTTCATTCGTGATCTCATTGAGTAGAAGGTCGTGTCCTTGAGCTTTGTGAGCACTGAACGTCAATTAGCTAATATTTTCACAAAACCTTTAGATGCACTTATATTCGAGAACCTTAGGAAGTTCTTTGGGTATTTATTCCATTGATTGATTTCAAGTACTTTGTCTACTATAGGGTGATTATTATGTTCATGTCTTTTATACCTATAGCTAGATTGTATTTCTATGTTTTTATATGCTTTTAATTTTTATATATTTTGAAAAATGCAAAAAGATTTTCGATTTTTAAGAAAAAGTTTGAAAAATTCCAAAAAGATTTTATTTTAAATAAATTTTTTAAAAAAGACAAAAAGATTTTTTTATTTTCATATTTCACCATATATGGATGTATAGTTAAGATATTCAGATCACCACTTCATTTCATCCATTCATGTGACTTTTTCATGGTGTTTTGAGACATGGCTTAATTTCTTTAGTGTGCTTAATAATGTGTGGATAATATTTCGCTGATCATTGATGATTACTTTCTTCATGATATACTCCTTATCACCTTTATTCCACATGTGCACTAACTTTTTTAACATTGTGATTACTTATCATATGTCGAATACAGTGTTCTGATCTCAATCATGCTTAATAACGAACAAGTGTAAAAAGAGATAAGTTATGCTTATAAGAACCATTGCCCGAATTTTGTTTCTTAGAAAAGATTGTTATATATTAAGAAATGGAAAGGGTCTATGAAAGAGAAAATTTCTCTTTGCATTAAAAGTCACCATTTGCAAAAAGAGCCTAAAAGATTAGCGGCACACAAAAACAGAAGTACCAGTGCCCTCATTTGCTTTCCGTTGATGCATCGCTACATATAAGCATTATGATATCTTCAATATTGAAAGTGAATTCATAAACATGAGAGATTTTGAGGGTATTATAAATTAGAACATCAATGGGTTTGCATAATGGACTCTCTTGAAAATCAATAAATAGTTTGGCATTATTGATTTCAAAATCATTTGAATTCATAGCATGTTGCATAAGTCGAGTCAATTTCATTTAAGTTTAACACTTATGTAAGAACAATTTTTCTAGGATTATTCATAACATAGGCCATTTTGAATTTTTGGCTAGTTTGGCATATCCCGTTACAAATCGTCACGCACCATCAAGATGAACTGAACTCAAGCATCTCCAAGTTTGAAGACTTCCCGTCATCTCGTAAAGGTATATAGTTGTTTAGAGTTTAAATTAATTTATAGAATTCATTTTTGGGATGTTTATTTTTATCAAGAACGAACAAGAGTTTTTTATTGTGAAAAGAAAAATATCTTGGTTTTTAAATCTCGTTCATAAGAGATCGACATCTCGTTCAAATGAGATTACCACTTCATTAAAAGGGTCGTTCAAAATGTTTTTCAAATGAGTTTTGATCGAGGGCTTACTGTCTAAGTTTTTTTTTATATCGTTAGAAGCGTGACTTTTCTTGTTCAAATGAGATGATAATCTCATTAGAATGATAGTGTGATTTTGTTCAAACTCTGCCGCCGCCTCAAAATTTGTGTACGTCTTATAAATACTTATTTCGTGTTCTATTTTCTGAGACTTTTGCCAAATCTTCTTATACATATCTTTTGCGAAAGTTCTTCATTGTTTTGTTTTCTAAAACACTTTTTGATTCACAATATACATCCTAAAAATTATTTTTGTGAATCTATTTAAACCCTAGAAAGTTTTGTACCCTTGAATATACCTTTGTGGAGAAGGCATCTCCATGGTTGACTTCTGATACCCGAGGGAACTCACTGTTGATAGTGAAGGCTGATAGGTGGATACCGAGCGTGAAAGTATATGTGTGGACTACTTTGGATTGAGTAGTATTCTTTAGAGATTTATGAAAATTAGCGCGTGATACTTGTGACGGTTATCAAGTAGTATTATAATTTTACTATCTTATAATATTTTTAAAGTATTGAAAAAAGGTTTTACCCGAAAGTTTTTTTTTTCCTCTTAAACTTTGCCTTTTGTTGAATGCTTGGTTTGATTTATTTATTTTATCACATAGATGCATGTTTAAGATAGAAAGATAAAATTCAGTTAAGATAAAATTGGAATCTTTGCCCATTCTTACTGAGCATATTTATTTTCGCATTTACAAATTGGTATCAGAGCAGGTTGCACTAAGTTATTGTGTGTGATCCTTGTTTAGTTATTTTTGGGTGTTTTATTTTTCTCTCGATTGATTCACGTAGTTTTGACGACTTAAATCGTTTCAATTTGAAGTTTGCTAAAAGAATTAAAATTCTTGAAAAATAAAATCCTCGTTTTAAATCTTCTTCGGATATTTTATAAACGGTTCAAAATCAAAGGGATTTCTTTCGTGAGTAAATTATGGACATGGACCGAGATTTTAAAATTTTAGAATTTTCCAAGAAAGAGAGTAATGTTAGAGTCCAGTTTTTAGAGAGAGAATTAGAGGACTTTAAAAATTCTAGGATTAATGTTTGTGCCATTGAGGATAGTGTTTTGATTAATGATTTTAAGGGACTAGAGAATACTCTTAGGGATAATTTTTCTTTCATTGAGGGGGAGTGAGATAACCTTCCAGGAATGATTTAACATATTTAGAAGGAGTCCCTAAAATTGGAAGAGTCAAAGTATTTGCTTGAGTAAAAAATTTTGAAGTTAAAAGATGATTTAAAAGACTCGAGTAGTTTGAGTAGTGATGGTACATATTCACATATTTTCGGTTCTTCTAATATTAAAGCAAAGACCATTGTATGTTTTAGAGGTTCAAACAAATCCAAAGACATTAGAAAAGGTCAATCCATAGGTAGCATTCCTTGTGTTTACACATATTCAAATTGTGGAAGGAAAGGTTACATTAGGCGTTTTTGTTATGATCTTAGAAGAAGTCCTAGGAAGTTGATGTCTAGTGTTCCCTGGGTTCCTAAACTCGACGTGTTATGTATACACCTATTTGGGTTAGTAAATCCCTCTTGGAGGAGATAGATGTTAGACTTATTGATTCTCGCATGCTTGCACATGATTCTTCTCTTGCTATATCTTATAGATAATTGCTTGCATGATTTTGTTTGTCGTACTCTAGTTGTGGTTTATGATATATGTTTTACTAGTGATATGACATGTGTACATTTTGTATTACAATTTTCTTTTGTTGAGTCATATTTGAAAAATACAAAAAGATTTTATTTTGATAAATTTTTTTAAAAAATACAAAAAGATTTTTGGTTTTTGTGTATTTTAGTTTTACATATTTGGTATGGCATATTGGTGTATTTGAATCCAATTCACTCCACAATTTTCATGTGGCTAGGACATTTGGTTATGACTTTAGATATTTATATTGATCTTAACCATGTTTATGGAGTTGTTTCGAACTTGACTTGCTTTACGGATTCGACTTTGTATGTGCCTCCTCATACACATGCACGAGCTTATTGGATTTTGACTTCAATATGTACATTTGAGCTTGGTGAGATGTTCTCCCATCAACTTTGTCATTTACATGTTTATGTGACTATGGGGGATTTGTGCATAGAAGAACCGTTGTCCGTGAGAGATTTTTTTTAGTATTGAAAAAATATGAGTGAACATAGGAAAGGGCTGTGAAAGACAGATCGACTTTGCATGAAAACCACCGTTTAAAAGAGATCAAGAAAAAATAAAGGCAATAAAAATAGATTAAATTGACAAAAGGGGCCAAAATAGTTTAGTTTGTCTGATCATTCAATAGTAATCACTTCAAAAGAAAAGAACATAAAATATGATTATATTTATCTTTTGAGGGAGTTTAGTTGAAGATCAACGGGTTTGCACAATAAATCCTAGTTCTGCTTATTTTTTCATGACGTTATTGATCTATAGAATTATCAATAATATAGGCTTGTGTGCATTGTACTTGTTTTGTTCATTGAAATTCAACTTTATTTGTCACTTGAGGCTAAAACTTAGTTTGATAAAGTTTTACGGTTAATTAGAACTTCTTGAACATATTTGAGTGTTTGGGTTATAATTCATTTGTATCCAGTTCACGCCCATTGATTCCATTACACATGTTTAAACACATCGATACTATGTTAGTGTGTAAAGGTTATGTGTTTTGTGTCATGTTATGTTATGTGGCCATTTATACCTATATGTGGGTGCCATATTTTCTTTGATATATTTTGCGTATATTATATATGGTATTATATGTTGTAATTGTGAAATTTGCTTTTTTAGATAAAATTAAAATTTTCAAAACGATTTGGTGTTGATGGACTTTAAGATTATCATTACACATGCTTAATTTATATATATTTGTGATGATATCTTATCTTGTACGTGATGCTTCGTATTTCATGCTTATATTTCTACTTCTTTTTCTATTTTGGAAACAAAGGGAGAGAGGGAATTAAAAAGTGAGTTTTGATGAGTTTGATTTATGGGGGAGAATGTATTTATGAGTTTTACTTTATTTCAAGATCGATACGTCATGAGGTATATGTTTTGTCTCATATGTGTACGTACTTAAAGCGGAATTCAAGACATACGAATAGAGAAAAAGTTTACCAAAGGGAATAATAACAAGTTTGAAGACAATGAGACTTATGCCATTCTGTTATAGGGTTATGAAGTGTGCTAGAATTTTTGTCAAAGGAGATTTTTTTATTTTAATTTGGTGTTTGGTTATGTTTGTTTGTTTTGTACCGGGATAGCCAAAGTGGGACATTTGTAAGAACAATTTTTCTAGGATTGTTCATCGCGTAAGCCATTTTTTATTTTAGGCTAGTTTGGCGTATCCCGTTACAAATCGCCACGCATCGTCAAGATGAACCGAACTCAATCACCTCCAAGTTTGAAGACTTCTCGACATCCCGTAACGGTATAAAGCTATTTAGAGTTTAAATTAATTTACAAAATTTATTTTTTGAATTTTTATTTTTATCAAGAACGAACATGAGTTTTTTATTGCATAAAGAAAAATATTCTGGTTTTTAAATCTCATTCAAATGATATGGACATCTTGTTCAAACGATATTTCCATTTCGTTAGAAGGGTGGTTCAAAATATTTTTTAAACGAGCTTTGATCGAGGTCTTAATGTCTAAGTTTTTATATGTCGTTAGAATCGAGACTTTTCTCGTTCAAATGAGATGATAATCTCGTTAGAACGACAATGTGATTTTGTTCGAACGACGTCTCCGCCTCAAAATTTGTGAACGTCCTATAAATACCTATTTCATGTTTAGTTTTTTTGAGACTTTTGCCAAAACTATTTCTTCATATATTTTGTGAAAGTTCTTCATTGTTTGGTGTTCTAAAACACTTTTTAATTCGCAATATACATCCTGAAAATAGTTTTTATGAATATATTTAAACCCTAGAAAGTTTTGTATCCTTAAATACACCTTTATGGAGAAGGCATCTTCATGGCTGAATTGTGATATTCGAGGGGACTCACTGCTGACAACGGAGGTTAATCGGTGGATACTGAGCGTGGAAGGCTGCGTGTGGACTGCTCTGGAGTGAGTAGTATTCTGTAGAGATTTACGAAGATCAACGTGTTATACTTGTGACGGTTATCAAGTAGTAGTGTAAGTCGTATGTCTTGTAATATTTCTTAAGTGCTGAAAAAAAGTTTTACCCTAAAGGGTTTTTTTCTTAAAACTTTGCCTTTGTTGAGTGGTTGTTTTGATTTATCAGTTTTATCACATAGATGCTTGTTTAGGATAAAAATATAAAATTAAATTAAGATAAAATTGGAATCTTTGTTCATTCTTGATGATCATATGTTTTCTGCGCTTACAACTTATACACTTAAGGTTGACATTGAGTTCTTTCTTAGAAGTATCTCATGACTTCGTGCACCTATATTATGAATGCCTTTGTTGATTTTCCTGTGGAGAATATTCGTTTAATAACATTCCGATTTCACGATTTGGATATTTTAATGTTATTCCACGGTGTGTTTTATATATACTTTTTGTATTTTTAAAGTCGAAAAAATGGGAATTTTTTTTTAAAAATTCCAAATTTCATACCAAAGTTCCTTCTTTGGTGTATTTCATTATGCTATTCGAAATTTCATCGCACGTGCTTTAGTGATTATCTTTTATGATGGTTTATTTTCTTCTTCGAGTGATGTTAACGTTTTCTGTAGACACCGCATTATAGTCCTCCCCTAAATCTCTCCTTAGGTCCTTACCACCTCCCCAATCCACTACAAACCCTATGTCATACTCCGAGTACTTATCTAGAGGCCATCGGGTGCTCTCGAGCCCCGTTTGACTCCGATCAACTTCATCGTCAAAGAAAAAGCTTAATGAATCTTTGAAGGCCTTGAATTCCCTTTCCAACGGTCCGCCCCATGCACGAGTCAACATAATGATTCGGACGAGCGAACCATTTTACTATTGAAAATCGATCTAGTGGCTACCAAGCGCTATCGGGCCCCGATTTTCCCCAATTAACTCCACCTTCAGAGTGAAATCTCAATGAATTTTTTAAGGTCTCTGAATCCCCTTTCCAACGGTTAGCCCAGTGAATGGCATAACGATTCAAACAAGTGATCTATTTTCCCTCGAAAACTGATCTGGAAGCTATCGGGCACTCCCAGCTCCATTTGACCAAAGTGGCGATTCAGACTTATGGTTCGAACGAACGAACAATCGTCTTCTGACAATCTTTGATCCAAAGGACTAACGGGCACTTTCGAACCCCGTTTGACCCAAATTCAACTCCCGAGCCCGAGAGCGGCCTAAGGAATCTTTAAAGAATCTGAATGACCTTTCTAACAGTATGTCTAGTGCATGGTTTGGACTTAAGCATTGCGTTTTACAACCATTTTTCCAAAAACTCTGCACAAAACTGCCAATTAGCAAGTCCATTTCCGTACATATCGACAGTGTGTCTTGGGCTACCTTTCGATTGGCAGGGCAAGGACTATGTCGATAGACAGTACCCCTACCCTATATAGGGAGAGCATGGGCTCACATCGAAAGGCACCCGAGATCCATCAATATCAGTGATCTCAGTAACATTCTTCTACAATCAGCTTTCCATATGTGAAATTCCATTCCACCTTTCATTCTCATCATTCTCATACCTAATTTAGCAAAAATATCCTTATCTTTCATCCTACATTCATCCCAACTTGCAAGAAATCTCATCAAGGATCAAAGGCAAGCTTCAAGTCTTCAAAGAAGGTCCAAACATCATTCTCTCTTTAAATTTCTTTATTTTCTCATTAGTTATATAAATTCTCAATTTAGCTTTTATTTTAAATCATACACATTAATATCTCATCCTTTTTAGTTATATTGCACATAATTTATTTTCTATAAAAAAACAAAACAAATAAAAAGAGGATTACACCTATAAATTTCGAAGGGATTCTTCATCACATTTTCTCAAAACTAAAAATATATTTTCTACACACACACACATATAATAAACTCACATTTAAATCTATGGGATAACCCCCACCTTATGCCGCATGCGAACTACGTGAACTTTTATGCCTTTATAGGCGTCTTGGGATAAAACTCGAGACTCGAGTCCTATGTTCATATTTGTATCATTTTCCTATTTTATCCATATAGTATTTATATATATGATACTTGTGATTCATACTTGCATCTTATCTAACATATATTATCGTTTCATCATAACGATCAATATCTCGATAAGCATACACATTATATTTTTATAATTATTATTTTGGAAACATTCTTATGGATGACCTCGCTCCATTGTTTTCATGATGAGTGCCGAGTGATTCCAATCTCCACTTATATATATACGCACACACACTTCATGGAGAAATTAAGGAAAATAGTAACATAAGCCCATGAGAGATCAAAAGAGCGATATGGATGCCTAACATCTTTCCATTCCGTAACTTAACCCTAAACCTTTGAACTATTGGTTTCACAAGCATCAGTTTGTCTTTGATACCGCTCTCTTGAGGCGACGACATGTTCTTTTTCCTGTTTTATGAAAAATACGTTAGTGACTCTATTTCTTTACATCACCCCCAAAACAACAACGACCGAAGCACCCCATGATGTAGCAAGGGGTGCAGGACCTTTATTTCTCCCTTTTTTCCCCCGAAAGCACTGAGGAGGGGAATATCTCGGGATGGACACAGTGGCGACTCCACTGGGGAGTAACTTGTCTTAAGAGGGCAAGACTCCGTTTGCATATGTTATCATTTTCTACTTGTGTGCGTATGCACCTACCTATATGTTCCCTTTTTCCCTCCCCTATTATTTCTTGTATATATCCACCTCATGTTTATTTCACCTCTCACTCACTTTTCACTGCACGCACTTGTAAATAATATCCATGTTCACCTCACACTACTTACATTTGTATATATGTTCACTTATATCCACATATTGCACACACCATTTAGAATGTCCATGCTCAGGTGTCACTAGCACACACCTCCACTTATCACACTTATATATATCCATTCTCACTCACACACCACTTATAGATGATCCATGCTTAGTTTCACTGCCACACACTCACTTATAGATATTCATACATCACTCACTCTCACATATCCATGTTTAGTATGGAATTTATATGTGGATGGGTCTTCGTGTGCGACATGAAGTGAAGCTGTTATTATACTCAATATCCCTGACAGGATTGATATTGAGTACGCACTTAGGTTCCAGTTCCAGGCTTCAAATAATGAAGCATTAATTATGGGATTAAATTTGGCTCAAACACTAAACTTCGAACAAGTTGTGACACATAGTGATTCTCAATTGGTGGTCAATCAGATCTTAAGTTTGTATGAAACCAAAGGTGAATTGATGACAAGGTACCTTGTCAAAGCTACGAAGGTTATATCTAAATTGCTCGCTATTTGGATGAGAAGAATTCCAAAGATTGGAGAATTCCCAAGCTGATGCACTTGCTCGGCTTGCATCAACAATCGGGATAAAACTTCGAAGAAAAATCCCCATTGAGATTCTAGTTGGTCGGAGTATTGATGAGGATTTGATGATTAATTTCATTATACTAGATATGGGACCTTCCTGGATGGATCCCATCAGATCTTACATTGAAGAAGGAATTTTGCCAGTAGATGTGGCGGATGCCAAAAATCTTAAGGTAGCAAGGTACGTGTTAGATAAAGGAGTTCTGTACCGAAGGGGGTTAACAGTTACTTTGTAGCGCTGCGTTCACCTAGGGGAGGTTAGAGATCTAATGGAAGAAGTTCATGAGGGATTTTGTGGAGCTCATGTGGCAGGAAGGTCATTACTACAACAAATGAATACTCAAGGGTATCACTGGCCAACCATGAGGAAAAATTGTACAACTTTAGCAAAGAAGTGTGACAAAAGCCAAAATTTCTCCAATATTCGCAAAACTCCACGTGCAGCTTTAACTAGCATTACTTCACCTTGGCCATTTGATATTTGGGGGATATACTTGGTCGGGCCATTGCCAGCCACCCGAGGAATATTTAAGTACTTGGTCGTAGATGTTGATTATTTCTCCAAATGGGTTGAAGTAGAACCATTGGTGGATATGCCCTATGAGATGGTGTACCAGTTCATTTGGAAAAACATCATTTGTAGATATAGTTTGCTATATTCCTTCATTACTGACCATGGTACCCAGTTCAATAATGAGGAGTTTGCAGCATACTGTGCCCAATCCAAGATCCAGAAGTTACATTCTGCTTCAGGTCAACCTCAAAGCAATGGGTAAACCGAGGTAACAAACAGAACCTTGCTCAATGGGTTGAAGAAGAGACTTAATGAGGCAAAGGGAAACTGGATAAATGAATTGCACTCAGTCTTATGGGCCTACCGAATAACTCTTAGGGCTGCAATAGGGGAAAAACCATATATGCTAGCATTTGGGACAAAAGTAGTGATACCGACTGACATAGGTCTGCCAACTCATAGAGTATTAAATTTTGATTCTCCCGTTAGTGATTTAATATAAAGGCTATACCTTGACATGTTAGAAGAGGTGCGAGAAGATGCAACCTTGAGGAATGTTGCCTATCAATAACAAATATCACGCGTTTATAACAAGAGGGTGAAGTCGACCAACTTAAAAGAGGAGGACTATGTACTTAAAAAAGTAATTCAGAAGACCAATAAGCTTGAAGCCAATTAGCACGGGCCTTACCGTGTCTCAGTAGTTGTTCGACCAGGAACTTATCGAATTAAAACTTTTGAGGGGGAAGAATTAAAAAATCCATGGTATGCCGAGCATCTTAGGAAGTACTACCAGTAATGTAGCAAGCAACATCTTTTGTTATCAATTTTCTTCAGTATTAATAAAAAGTTGGTTGTTTCCTTTTATTTTTATTTTTTTGGGGGAATATTGGTGATATGCATCCCCCAATACTTAGTCGGAGAATTCCATAATTAGTCGGCCCTCGTGGAAAAAGACGATACTTGATCGAGCAAAACACAAACCCAAGTCAAAATAGGATTTTAAGTCCTCAGTACTTAGTCACCTCAGTACTTGGTCAAGACAAATCAGGGATAAACTCTATATAAAAATCAACAAGTTTTATCCAAACAGAGCAAAATGGAGGAAGAACATGGTGAAGATTCCTAAATAGGAATGTAGACAGATATTCCACATACGCTTGGTCACCACTAGTAACTAATGCTAAACCTAAAAATTTATGTGCAATTAGTAGAACCTATGGCAATACCACGGGTGACTTGTGCTAAACTTGAATTTTCATTTAGGTGCACTAGTGGAACCTATGGCCACATCAATGGTAACTGGAATTAAACTTAGAAATCTAAGTATATCGGTAGAACCTAAGGTAATCTCATTGGTAACTGATATTAAATTTAGGCAAATGCCTAAGTGTATCAGTATAACTAATGAAATGACAAAGTCATTCAGGCATCCATAAATTAACAAGATAAGTTAATAAATTGCATTTAATTTATATTAATGATGATTACATTTAAATATTGTGTACAAACAAAATACATGAATAAACTGTTCTCAAGATTATCCTACTGGATGCTTTCCTTTGGCTTTAGAGGAGCTTGAAGATGGTTCCATACCTGCTGGCGGATCATCTAATGTGTATGGTGAGTTGATAAAGTTAAAATCATGAATCATTCTCCTATTATTGCTGCTCGGAGTATTCAACAAATAAGGAGGCCGAACTATTTCAAGCTCATCGTGCAGGTCATAATCCCCTAAATATTTGGAGATCAAGCATTGAGGAATGATTTCTACAAGGATCCAGCTAATGTCAAGATTGAAGGGACATTTGTCACAGTCCAAGAATTCAGGATCATCCCAGTACCATACCTTACTGTCCTGCTCAACCTTCATAATTGTTAGACAATTAGTCTAACCTCATTTATAGCTTTCACGTTGAGCCTGACTAAAATAATCATCAAATTTCCCAAGGGATTCATTGTACCCTTCCATCTAAACTTCTCTGGGTTTCTTGTGAAAATGGAAGGTTAATATTCAACCTGGCATTTCAGTTTCTTCAGCATTCCATTCTTAATTTGTAATTGAGAAGACTGGGTGGAAAGTTGCTCGTCCTGCATTTGAATCTTTTGAGATATCTCAGCAATGGTTAAGTTCCTGGATTTTATCTGTGCAACGTGATTGGCAAGTGTTTATTGAGTTCTGGCCTCATCAGTTATAAGTCAACTAGATTTAGATCTTGGTTAGGAAGTAAAAAAAGTTTTGGATTTCTTCAAGACTTCCAGTTCCTCCATTAACCTATCATTCTCAGTTTCCAAGAGTGATACTCCTTCATCAACAACAAAAGTTTTAGAAGGGGCCTTCGAGTAGTCTAATTCACTCATTAACTTGTTATTTTATTCCTTCAATAACTTGGCAATGACTCTAGCCTCCTCAACCTCACATTTGAGCAGGAATTCCTTCTTCATAAAGACAGAAAGATGTTTCTCTAATTTATCCTCGAAACCCCGAGCTCTACTTAAGGCCTTGCACTTGGCCTCATAATCAGCATGAAGAAGAGACTTAGATTCATTATGATCCTCTTGAATATCTTCAATCATTTAAAAGTAAGTCACATTATTGTCCACAACCGGATAAAAAAAAACTTGAGATAAATGTACGCATCTCTAGCTTGATCAGTGGCATCAGCCTTAAACAAATTTGATAAATCTTCCTCGGACAAAGTCATATGACCAGCCTTGAATAAACTATTGCAGCGCTTGAGTAGATCTGAATCATTGGAAGATAGTTGTTCCGTTTTGTCCATGAACTAGAAAAATAAAGAGATATCCAAGCAACAACAAGAAAAGGAATATATGACAGCAACCAAGAAATGACAAACAGTATGGAGAAAAAAGTTCTTTTATTGATATAAAAGGAAATTACAAGTACAATAGAAAAGAAATGAAAGAAAAGATAAAAATACAAAAACCAATTGTCGAGAAAATATATACCTTATCTCTGTCAGTTTCACTCCAGATTGGTTGGTAGAAGGGATGGTTGGAGTGACTTGCTCGGTGGATGGGAGGACTGTCTCAACAACATTCTTAGGTTGGTCGCCTGAAGACTCAACCACCAGAGATGACTCCCCAGAGCCAACATCATCTTCAACTTCATCGTCCATATTGTGTGTGTGGGGGGGGGGGGGGGGGAGAGCTAAGCTCATGCCTTTGGAAGAGCCCAAAGTCTTCTGTTGTGCCAACCTCCTTCAGAGCAACGGACCAACAGTCCTTAAAAAGTTTCTTCTTTGCATAGTCAATTTGAGCAGTGGTAGAAGTGATAGCTTTATCCCAGCCTTTAATGAAGGAATTCTCTCTGGCCTTATTTCTTTTTACCTTCTCAGTAGTTAGGCTCTTTGACAGCTCAACCACCTGCTTATGAGCTTCAGTAGCCTCATCTTCAGCCTTCTGTCGAGCTTTCTCAGCAGCTTTTATTTTGTTCTCCCAAGTTTTCTTTTCAGTTGTCAATACTTGTTAGGATTCAAGCAAGGAATTTTTGAGACCAGTAACGGCCTCCTCAACATCGATCGAAGAAGAATGAAGAGCGTCATTCTTCTCCCAAGAAATGCAAAGAAGAAAGGAAAAATTAGTACAAAAGGTCAAAGACAAAGTACAAAGTATGAAAAAGCAAAAGAATAATTCTCACCATAGCAAGGCTTTGAGCAACCCTCTCAGAAATTCAAAGCCAGGGCATAGAAGAAACAGCACCCCTGTGATCTGGAAGGGTACTAGACTTAATAAATTTCCTGGCTAAGCCAAGAACTATGGCTATGGAGGAGCCAACACCAGACGGAGTAATACCGACCAACATTTATTGGTCGGCGTCAATAATTTCTTCAACCTGCCTAGAAGTAGGACCTCTTCTCAATCTTTTTAAAAGAAAATCATCTCCCTTGGGGGATGGGGGCTTCTTCCCCGCATCATCCTTCTTTTTGGACCCACCATCCACATGTTTGTGGGTACCAACAACATCATCCCCAATAAGGTTAGGAGATTTTTTTTTGCCCATAGCTGCAGAGAGAGGAATGTCTGACTCAAGAGAATAAGAAGGGCCAACAACAAGTTTACCACTGCCTGATGAGGTAGACACTGGGTCTTGGTCCAAGTCAAGCATAATGGTAGGAATAATAGTAGAAGGTTAGGCAACAAAGGAGGTGATAGAGCTCCTAATTTCAGTAAGTATGAGGCCAAACTTGTATGCTCTTCACCCTCCTTGGGACACTTTCTCTTCCTATCAACTGCAAAAAAATAAACAAACAATGTTAGTTAATATTTCAGCAGGTAATTCAGTAGAATAAGAATATAAAATATATTCATTATAACCTAGGACATGACCCTCTCGAGGGCATCCTGGTCCAGTATATACCTCCCCCTTTAAGAGGTACATATTGCCAATTTTTGGCAATAACTTCATGATCGAAGTAATCCCTATTGGAAGCAGACAGATTGA
Organism: Sambucus nigra; assembly: GCA_949130495.1. NCBI lineage: Eukaryota > Viridiplantae > Streptophyta > Magnoliopsida > Dipsacales > Adoxaceae > Sambucus > Sambucus nigra. The sequence goes on along the minus strand of OX422215.1, from coordinate 538,197,579 downwards.
CGACTAGAGCTTTATTGACAAATTAAGTTCTTAAATGCACTGTCATTGGGGACCCATTTGTAACAGAACATAAACTCGGGGATACCGATATGGGTCCCATGGATTTGGTTAAGCCTATGGACACCATTAATTATTCTACAGATGTTGGGGGCTACTCTAGAAAGTACAATGTCAAAGTATTGACAAAATTCAAGACAAAAACGATTTGGGGAAAAAGTGAAGCCACACTCAACAACGTATAAGGAAGGGATCTAGTGACCTTCAAATAAAGAAAAAAAGTCTATAGGAGGGGGACTGGGGAACTTTAAGTCCACCCAGTCTGGTATATTTCATTCCTTTCTAAACTCATCTAGAGAGAAAACAACGTAAACCATGATTCAATATGAAGAAAAAAAAGAAAGAGAAAAAATTCTTACAAAAACTTAAAGATTCAGTAAGAACTAGAAGGCAGGAAGAACGATCGCATGAATGCTTAAGAAGTTACATAAAAACTTAGAAGATTAAATGTAATAGATAATAAAAAATGTACAGTCTTTTATGGGTTGCCTAAAAAACCTATGAGCGCAATGATTAAAGAGAAACGACGATTGAAATTTTGGCGATGAGAAAGAAAAAGACGTATTTTCCCTAAGACTGTTCTATAAAATTTGGAGTATATTTACAAAAATGCAAACAATAGACACGCTACAACCATATCAACGAAAATTTACAAGTGTGGGAAGTCAGTTACTAACAAGCATCAGGAGTGTATCCCGAGCTACTATTAGAACTAAATGCTCTATATTTTCAAAGCAAGCATCAATCATGGAACATTGGAGGCCTCTGTTGATAACAAAAATTACCCACTTACATGGACCAATCAGAAACAGACATATGTCATTTAACATAGCAAGAATCGTAGTTAATAAGAAATAGAATCGTCGACTAACACATGGGAGGCCGACCAACATGTAGAATGTCGATCAAGACCAACCAACAGGGTCAGTAAAGCACCAACAGTCATGTACATTATGAGCGCCATGTACTGATGTAAATGCCTAACTTATAAAGGCATTCTATCCATTTACATTCCACCTCTCTATCTCCTTACCAGACTATAAATACATTGTAATCCCTTCATCAAGGGCAGGTAAAAATCATTCAAACACAAGAGGCGATATAGAATACAAGGCAAATGAGAAATACAGTGGATGTAGGCTTTTCCCTTATAATCGAACCACTTTAAAAGCCTATTGTGTCCCTTTTACCTATTTTATCTGTGATTAAATATTTAGACCTAGTCTAGTTTTTTACATGAACACTTAGGTTAAAAGAACTCATAGGAGACCTTAAAACTTATGACATAAACATGTTTCCCAAAATCGTTAAACCTAAGGAAAAGGGAATTTCTTTAAAAGTTTAATAGAAAAAGAAAGCGGAGGTTTCTTCTCACTTCGAGTATGATTTTAATGTCGTTGATCTTGCCCTTTTTGCAAAATTGTTTTTAAAAAATTCTCAACATTAGAAAAGAATATACATCCAACGAAAACAAAAGTTTTGAGAAGAAGATAAAGTATAAATTGGGCAAGAAAATTTTTGAAGAAGCGAGAGGAGAGTACCCTAAGAAATATGACGAGAGATGTTATGAGAACGAGGGTAAAGGTTAAAAAGCTCAAGATTGTGCTACGAGGTTAAAAAGACAAGGCAAAAGCAAAGCAACCTTCAATGCCATACTTAGTGATAGTGATGTTTAGTCGTTGGATTTTAGGGATGAATCACCGCATGGACGTAACTTTACTTCATTCATGGTAAGTCATGTTATTGCATCTAGTATACCTCATGCCGATAAGGAATTTTCTAAACATGATGAACTCGATAGTGAGTTTAGTCATTCCAGAAAGAGTGAGGGAGATAATGACCTTCAACAAACTTACACATAATTTTAGGCGGAGACTTTTAAAATGAAAAGGCAAAATAAAAGTTTAACGCTTAGAGCATTATCTTTAGAGAAGGAGTTGAAAAATTCAAGAGAGAGCGAGTCCTCTATGAGAGCATCTTTGGGAGAGTGAGTTATTTTAGTGAAGAGGTAAAATGATGAGTTGACCAATAAAGTGGCTAGTCTTACGAAAGATCTTCAAGCTTCATTTGAGACTCGAGAGAAACTTAAAGCCCTTATATTTAAACTCGAGAAAGATCTTGAATGTTCTTGAGAGGTTAAGGTTAATATAGAGGATACATTGAAGAAGGTTGGAAAGATTTTCCTTGGTCACTCTTTAGGATTTAATGAGAGGCAATGAATAATGTACAACAGTGTATCCACTTCCCATGTCGTAACGAAACTGATTCCTAAAATTATGGTTGTAGACACAAAATTCTAGGACCCCCTAAGTATCTCTTTAGACTCCTAACACTTCCCCCTTCCACTGCAAACCTAGGTTCGTCACACTCCGAGTACCAATCTAGAGGTCATCGGGCGGCCCCGGGCCCCATTTGACTCCGATCAACTCTTTCATTAAAGAGAAAGCTCTTTGAATCTTTAAAGGGTTTCGAATACCCTTTCCAACAGTCCACCTCGTGCATGAATCGGCATAACTGTTCAGACGAACGGACCATTTCACTACCAAAAACTGAATTAGAGGCCATCGAGCACTCCCAAGCCTCGAATTGACCCCAATAAACTCCCTCGTCAGAGCGAAAGCTCTTTGCATCTTCGAAGGGCACTGAAACCCCTTTCCAACGGTCCGTCCTGTGCATGAAACAACATAACCATTCAGATGAACGATCAGTTTTCCCCCGAAAATCAATCTGGAGGCCACAGGGAGATCCCGGACTATATTTGACCAAAGTCAACTCTTCAGCTTGAATGAGACTGATTGAATCTCTGAATGGAACTGAATACCCTTTATAATGATCTACCCCATGCTCGAGTCTGACCTACGGTACGGACGAACGATCCGTTTTACCCCGAGAGGTCACTGGGCCCTTTCGGACCCCGATTGACCAAAGTTAACTTTCCGAACCGAGCGAAACTATTTGGAGTGTCTAAGTACATATCCTAACCTTTCAAATGGTCTTCCCCGTGCATGATTTTGACTTACCATGTGAACGAACGATCCGTTTGCGTCCGATGATCTCCCATCCAAAGGACCGTCGTGACCTTCCGAGTCACATTTGACCCAAATTCAACTCCCAAACCCGGGAGTGATCCAATAACTCTTGAGGGCCTCTAATTTACCTTTCTAATGGTATGCCCCAAGCATGATTCAGATCAATGGTCTGTGCGCTACAGCCATTTTCCCATAAAAGTCCTCATGGGACTGCCAATTGGCAGGTCCTGAACCTTGTCAATCTGCACAGTGTCAAGGGTGACCTGCCGATCGGCACCCCATAGGGTAGGCCGATTGGCAAACCATAGGGTAGGCCGATCGGCACCCCCTTTTTCCCTATAAATAAGGGCCATGACCTCATTCCCAAGATAGTAAAAAATCCATAAACATCAGTGATGTCGACAACATTCTCTCGAAGTCAGCGAAGTTCCATATGAGAAATCCCATTCAAGCCTCAATACCCATCCTTTTCACACCCAATTTGGCAAATATCCTTCTATCTTATCAACATCCATCAACATTCAAAGGATTTCATCCAAGATCCAAGCTGAAGCTCCAAAGAAGGTCCAATTCCTTCTCTATCTCTTTTATGTCTTTTGTTTTTGCGTAAGTTACTTTAGATTCATAATCTAGTTTCACTTTAAGTTCATACACATTAACATCTACGCTTTTATTAGTATATTGTATATACTTTATTTTTCATAAAAATCCAGAAACAAATAAAAGAGGTTGTACCCGTAAATTCTGAACGGAATTATCCACCACACTTTTTCAAAAACCAAAAACACAATTTCTACACACACACACTTAATAAAATTTCATTCGAATCTATGGGATAAACCCCACCCCTATTCTATATTCGAACTACATGGACTTTGATTCCTTTATAGGATACGTAGGCATCTCGGATTAAAATTCGAGACTCGATTCCAACTTTTTAAATTTCCCATTTCTCGAAATCCCTCATTTTTGTCGTAATTATACATATATTATGCTTGTTTACGTCTCATCCCACATATATTATCGTTTACCAATAACGATCAATATCTCGATGAATGATCATATTCTATCTTCTACATTATTACTATTTTGGGAACATTCTTATGGATGACCTCATCCTATAGTTTCCATGGTATGGGTCGAACGATTCCAATATCCATTATATAAACACATGCACACACTTCACGGGGATAATGAAAATATTAGAATTTTTCCTTGATAGACTGAAAGGGCGGGATGGGTGCCTAATACCTTTCCATTTCGTAACTTAGCCCTCGAACCTCGGATCTATTGGTTTTGCATGCATCAGTTTGTCCTTAATGTCGCTCTCTCGAAGTGGCAACATGTTCTTTATCCTATTTTGAGCAAAATAGGTTGGAGACTCTATCTCTTTACATTCACTCCACACCGACGACGACCGAAGACCCATTTTGAAGAGAATGGTGCGAGATTGTGAAGCAGTTCTTTCTCGGGGGATCCTACTCCTCCTTCCTCCCGGAACGAACGCCGCGCCAATCGGGATGGCCATATTGGCGACTCTGCTGGGGACTATTTTTAAGAGGGCTAGACTCTGTTTACATGGGTTTTTTATTTTCTTATATATCCCCCTATTTACGTGTTCCCCTTTATTATTCATATGTACCTCATGATTATACTACTATTCACACACTTGTAGAAGATTCTCCATGTACACTTCACACCATGTGCACCTAGGATCACGTGTATCCACATGTTGCACACATCACTTAGAAATCCATGCTTAGGTGTCACCAACACACACCTATGCTTGTATATATCCATGCTCACTTATCACACACTCACTTGTAAATAGTTACACATCACTCACACATCACTTATCCATGCTTAATATACTATTGGTACTTGTACTTTGCTCCTTGTTTAGCACGATCAAGAAAAAAGATACTCTCACCATAAGATAGTAATAAGAGAATCATGCGTCATTCACACGACATCACCAAAGAGCATTGTTATTAACTAAATTTTATCCCGTAACTGGAGAGTCACTTCATGATGGGTGCTGATCCGGTAGGGCGTAGTTAGCCTAAATGATATGACCCTCACTTTCTATTGGCCAAGTACTTTCGACGTATATCGAATGGTTCCCCGCATCGTACAGCTTGACCGAAGTCATAACGGGAGCTATATCGCAGGGAACTCGTTCATGTACGTCGAGTATATCAAATTCTCTCTCACACATATCATCCCCTCGAGGTATATAGTGAGGCAATTCACGTACACTCAGGTATATCAATGGCTTGTCCATACGTACCGATTGGCCTCATAAGCAAGACGTATATTATGGAAGTCACACCAAAGGGGGAACACTTTTCAATTAACCTAACCAACCGCATACCCGCATATAGGTGTCAGGTCTAGGATATGCATGTTAGATTGCCAGTTTCGACCCGAAACTTTACCGAAATTCTGGGTCAGCTTGTCGCCCAAATTTTTGCGCGATTTTTAAATGGGACCCTGCTCGTGAGTCTGGTTACAAGTCCAACCATTGCTTTATATACGTAGCAAACCCGATTTTTCCAAGCTCGGGTCCCGTCCGACATTTCATTTTACATTTAGGAGAACTTAATACAAGTGAGAACCTAATAAACATAATAATCATGCTCAGACCTGTCTCCAGTCTTTCCCTCTCCTTTTCCCAAAAAAGCGTCCAAAAAAACATTTTTCCTCTTTCATCAAAAATACCAATGGCATTTTCGTTCTCATCTTTTCCAAAAAATGTCAAAAAATATTTTCCTCCTTTTCCAAAAATAATAAAATTCCCTTATTCTTTTTTGAAAATAAATTCCATTTTTTCTCCTTCTCAGATCGATCACATACTCTTGGCCTGGCTCCCTATTGGCTTCGGTCTTCAGTCAAACCGCTCCGAAGTTCTGTCAGTCCCTTTACTTCCTCCGAATTTGAGACTCACACGCCTTCCATGGAGAATACAGATCAAGTGTCGAATATACAACCAGATTTGTTGAGGATCCTGGCTCAGCTCACTGGAAAAATTGACAACCTTCAAATCGAGGTTCATAAGATGTAAAGAAATCGGGTCCCTATCCCCGAAGATACCGAGGTTATTTTTTCTCACGCCATGGGTTCGCTTGCACCCGAGCCTATCTAGGTTCCGGAAGAATACCATCACGCTCCATGTGCTCCTCCTGCTAATGGGCCACCACCAGCCCAGCTTCCTATGTCAAACCTTGCTCAGACCGAAGCTAGTTTACCCGTAACTGTTGATCCAAAAGAGGATGAACTGAACAAGGTCAAGGAAGACCTCGAGATGTTGACTAAGAAATTTGACCTCAAGATGGACTACACCCACGTGTCTCCCTACCCTAAGGTCAGGCTACCAGAAAAATATTAATATCGAGAAGTTTGGAGGTAGTGGACCCCCAATCATTCATCTCCGTAGTTATCACCAAGCTATGACTCTCCTAGGGGTTTTCAAAGAAATAATGGCTCAATTATTCCAGCAGACTTTGAAAGATAGCGCCCTTCGTTGGCTCATATCCCTTTAAGAATTTAGAATCAGCAGTTGGGAAGACGTTGCTCGTGAGTTCATGTCACAGTAAGAGTACAATGAGGAGCTAGAGGTTACCCGTTATGACTTAGAGCTACTCAAATAAAATTCTGGGGAATCAGTCAGCAACTTCATAGCAAAATGGAGAGAAAAAGCATCTACCATGACCAATCGGCCTTCCTAAGAAGAGCAATTTAGCATTGTGAAGAATAACTTCCTATCTCATGTTCGAGCAACGATGGGAGGACAGTACTACCCTCACTTTCGAGCCCTCCGAGAAGCAGGATTAGAAATCGAAGAAGGTCTTGCCAAGACAGAAATTGAACCGAAGAAAATCTCTGAAGAATTTGCTCCTAGAAATTTTGAAAAACCTGTTAGTATCATAATCTCTACTATCAATAACATCTCTCAACCTACCGCTTAATGGGTACAAGAAAGTTGGCCAAACCCAATCTAGAAGGAATATACCGAGCTTCATGCTCCTCTCTCCAAAGTTTACCAGGCTCTCTTAAACCGAAACCTGATCAAACCGTTGGACCCTCATCCATTACCAAATCCACTTTCGAAGAACTTGAAACCTGATTCCCATTGTGATTATCACCAAATTGCTGGCCATACCACCGACTAATGTTTCCATCTCCGAAACATAGTCCAAATCCTGATTTATAGGGGTATCATCACCCCACCAACTAATCCTAAAACAAACATTACCCATAATCCACTCCCAAATCATGAAAACACTATATTCCTAAAAGAAGACTCAGAACTCGACTCATCTACCCAAATCATGCCCAGTAAATACCAGTCATACCCATATACTTTCCTAAACCTCTCAAAACATGCCCATATTTCCTCTTACACCCTACCAACCTTGCCGATCAAACCTTATCACTCCTCACTAGAGCCTGCATCGCTCTCTATACCTGTTTTGGAGGTAAAGACATGGAATTATTAGAAGTGCTGAACTAACTCCAAGAGTTCAGGCTAAATTGCCCTCCCAGATGACCATTGATTGTCAGAGATTCAGTGGGATGTTCTTAGAAGCTCAAAAATGGGCCCGAGAGTTAGATAACTGGGTAGTGCCAATCGATGAAGTCAGTCTAGATGACCTGGTCCAGATCATGGTAGATTTATTTTGACAGACTGGTGATATTTGTAGCGTATTCGAGCTTCTCAATGCTTTATAATTATAAGGGCACCTGGTACCTTCAGCCTTACATTTCCCTGCCGAATGGGAAGAATTATACGAAGAAGCCATATAAGTTGTAGAGTGTATTAAGTTTACATAGAAAGACAATATCGTTATCACCGAATGGCGGGATGCTTTCGAAGATTCAGATGAAGAGTCAGATTCAGGAAAGACTAGTTTGATAGCCAACCTATGCAGAGTGATATCATTCGAGGAGCCACTAGGAGAGATCAACAAGTTAATTGGGAAAATCGATATCGATAAAGAAATAGGGTTTCTATTTTTACCCTCTTTTATGAACCACATGACCAGGTTAGGGAGACATTACTAGAATTAGAGCCTACAACCATCAGCAAGCGATAAAGGACAAGCTGTTGAGAACCTCCCTATTCCAGAAATGACTCTTAAAGAAAGTAAGGTCCTTGAACAAATGAAGAAGACCCATGCTAACATCACTCTGTGGGACTTTTTATGTCTTTCCAAATGCACCAAAACTCCCTAATCAAGCTACTCACAGGACCCATAGTTCCTCCTTCGATCACACCACAAGAAGTAGTGAACCTAGTTGGATCCTTGACCTCTACACAAATGCTATCCTTTTATAAAGAGGAAATCCCTAAGAATGGTCCCAACTATAATCATGCTCTCCATATTTCTGTTGAAGTTATGGGGATAACTGCTCCCCTCTCACTCATCGACAATGTATCAACTCTGATGTGTGCCCGTTAAGAACCCTCAATTGCATGGGATTAAAAGTGAGCGATCTTACTCTAACCTCCGCTGCCGTGCATGTCTATGACAATAACCATCTAGAAGTAATGGGATCTATCAAGCTTGTAATAGGGGCTTGCCCTATAAGTTCGATTGTTGAATTCCAAGTTATCGACATCCCAGCCTATTTCAATCTGTTTCTCGGACGATTGTGGCTCCATAACATCAAAGGGGTGTCTTCTTCCCTTCATCATAAATTAAATTTCTTTGCTAATGGACAAGTTATCACCATATTGGAGACAGTGATAACACCGAGAATGCAAGCACCGGTAATTCGATACTCGAGATACAACACAGGGTGAACGATATGCTGTTATTAGGCTTTCAAGTCGAACCACTCATACTCCTAGCAGGGGGTAACTTCAAAGACAGGGTTTGTCCAGAATATGATCCTCATGGAAATGTTAATGTAATCCAAATGTTTAAGAATGTGCACTGCATGCCCGAACTGGGGCCAGGGCAAAGATAACAAGGGATAACTGAACCTATCGTGTTAAATGAGGCATTTCCTCCCTGTGGCTTGGGCTATCAACCATCAAGAGAATAACTCAGATTGATCCGTCATCCTCGACTGAAGAAAAAGTTAGAATGTGCTAGGACTATCTCAGTAAATTCCATAAACGGAATATTCATTAAAAAGGGTGAATATTTCCCCTTCGGTGGCTTACCTGAACCTTGGTATGGCCCTATGGACAAGAGGATGAAACCAGGAATGGAGATCTTTTTCCAAGATAGCTACCCGAGGACTGAGAGTTCCCAACACTGTGTACAACTATGCATTGAGAAGACCATAACTGATATCGGGGAATCTGAGGACAATGACTCCGATGACGCTTTCAACTTGCAGATACTGGGGCTGACACTCTACATGATCCACTCAGGGACTACATCATCCAATCCATCTCACCTCATCAAAGATTCTGATACACCTCTTCTCAATTGGCATGTTGCACCTATGCTGCCCACTGATGTTCAACCTAACCCTAATGTTTACCCCCTTTCCCCTGTAGTTGTTTCCTCTCACTCTGATGTAATCGAGACCTCCTTTGATGAGGTTCTCAATGTTGTTTTTCCTATCAATGAAATAAATAAAGATTTTGAGTATCTTGTTATTCCTTACATTAATTGTCTTGATTCTAATCAAACTCTTGATGATGATGACTTTATAAATGAACAATTATTAACTGATCAAAATAATGTTAATAACAAACAAAATAATCGCGTTCAAGTTAATGAAGATAAAATTGTCATTAATAATCTCGGTTCCAGTAGCCAAATACGCGAGCACTACACCAAATCCTTCGAATGGGCATGCCCAATGGGTCACGGTCCAAGTCCGCGACCAGTTGATCGCGGACTTGGGCCGTGACCAACTCAATATTTGGTGTGATCATATTTATTACTACACTAAATTATCGATGCTCTGGAAGTGGTCACGCACCAAATTCCTGACCACCGTGGGTCACGGACTTAAGCCATGACCAAGTTGTGACCATCTTGGCGCCAAACTCGCGCCAAAATTCCCTCCAAGCTTGGTCGCATATGGGTCATGGACCAAGTCCGTGACCCATGGCATGGCGAAGGAGAAAACATATACGTATGGGGTCACGACTTGGGGCCGTGACCATTTATTGATGTGGGTCACGGTTATGGGCCATGACCATCCCTCAAATGAAGGTCTGTTATTGGTCACGCAAGTGGGTCATGGCTGTAGGCCGTGACCATTCATCAATAAGTAGCAGCTATGGGGTCACGACTAAGGACCGTGACCATTTCTTGGTCTTGACCATACCTTAATTCTTGGTCTGCTGTTGGTTGCACATGAGGGGTCACGGCTATAGGCCGTGACCATTCGTCAATCAGTAGCAGGAAAATGAACTAATGGGTTGCGATGGTGGGTCATGGATATTGTCCGTGACCAGGTTCAACCATTAAAAAGTGAAAATGTGCTTTTCTCAGACCCTAGGCATTTGAGATTTCATCAATCAATAGAAGCTTTGGGAAATTTTGCGATTCGATTTCGTCTAAGGTGCGATTTCAGCTATAAGATTTGTGAAATGTATGTGCGTATATGTGTGTGCATTTTAATTTGTTGATTTGTGACTGACGTGTGTATGTGTGTGCATTCCTCAAAACAATTCCTCCAAATCGATTTCAACCAGCATAAGCCCTCACCCCCCAAAACTTGATTATAGGCCATTGAAAATCAATTTCTAATTGGGTCATTATTCTTGTTTGTATGCGTGTTTATGTATAAATTTATGTTTATATATGTGTGTATGCATACATTTATGTGTATATGTGAGTTTATGTATGTAACTGTGAACAAATAAATTATTTTTGTTGTTAATAAAACCCTAGATTGTATGAGTGTGTATGTATAGATTGTATGTATGTGTATGTATAGATTTATGGCAAAAAAAATATTAGGGTTTAAAAAACCCTAGATTGTGTGTGTATGTATAGATTATGTCAATAAACCGTAGATTGTATGTGTATGTGTGTATAAATTATGTCAATAAACCCTAGATTGTATGTAGGGGTGGCAATTTGGGTCAACAGGTTATTTTTTTGGCCCGACCTGACACGACACGATACGACACGACACGACATGAATTCGTATTTTTTTTAGCTGACATGAACACGACCCGAATAAAAAATAACACGGCACGACACGACACGACACGACAACCATAATGTCTTAAATTTGAGGCCTAAAAAACATGATAACACGACTCATAATTAAGGCACGAACACGACACGACTTCGTGTAAAAAAACACGACACGAACATGAAACATCGTGTCAATTTCGGGTCAATTTCGTGTCGTTCCGTGTCGTTTCTAAAATTGCCACCCCTAATTGTATGTGTGTGTATTTTTTTGACAAAATATTATTCAAAACCCTCGACATTATATTTTTTATGAAAATATATAATTAAATGGATTTTGAATAAGTAAAAAAAATTACATCCACCTTGTTGTGGGTTGTATGCATGTCATCATATTATATTGGGGGTTATATGCTTGTCGTGGTTTTTTTTTGACAAAATATAATTAAATGATTTTTTTTGACATACTAGTCGCAAACACGTGTGCACATTATTATAGTGAGATATTGTTGGCTTGGTTGTTGGATACTATGTTGGATTTATTGAATTAATACTAGTGGCGATAAGTGTACATGTTATTAAATATTTTGGGTGTGTTCTTAATTTGCCTATGAAAACGTATATCACTTATCTTACGATTAATGTGCATTTTTTGACGTTTACGTCAAGATATTAGGAGGCTACAACTTGACATGGAACAAAGAAAACTTGATTCCGTTCATTCATATTTTAACTTGACATGTATGCCATAATTCTGTTGATTTCATACAGTTCTGTTTTAGTTTGAGATTTGTTGTGATCAACTTGATTGGATATTTATTTTAAAGTCTTAAAATGGCGACCTAATAATCACAACTAAATTGATATTATAGGCACTGGGTTGATATTATACATTTTTGTTCTTCTTTGCCTTTGTGTACTTTTCTTTACATATTATAGGCAGCAAGTTGCTCATGTTCGTTCGAATTGCGATGTTAAAATGGGGGAATAAATCTGCGTCATATGTAAATCTACCACATATTATAAGCAACAAATCTAATTCTTCAGTGGTATTGTGAGGTACTTTCTTTAATTTTACATACTCGTTCTTCATAACACATTGTTTACGTATTGTAGATCTAACCAATTGGATATCTGTTCTTCATTACATGCCAGTTCTTCATTATACACCAGGTACTCTTTAATTTAACTAAAGTAGTTATATAATTGATATGCATTATCTATTAAATCTTTTAGATGATAGAATGAGTACGGGATAATTATTGGTTTTTCTTGGTTTGGCTGTTGGATAATTATTTGTTGTTGGCTCGTTGTTGGATAGTTGTTGGATAGTATGTTAGAAAGTATGGGATAATTAGGAGTATGGGATAATTAGAAGGAGTACGGGATAATTATTGGTTTGATTGTTGGATAATATGCTGAAAATATATTAGACTCCCGGTTTCAGAATACTACGATAACTTACTAATGTCTAGACTTAAGCATAAAAATATGGCGTTAGAGGGGAGAAACCCGAAACATCCCTTAAATGACCCCGTGAAAGGCACCGACACCTCGCACGGGACCAATGTAACACGTAGGAACTGACCACGCAATCATGGGACTCCCGGTTTGATAATACGACTATAATTTGAAAATATGAGGAATTAAGCTTAAAAATAAGGCGTTAGAAGGTAAAAACCCGAAATTTCCCCCGAACGGCCCCATGAGAGGCACCAACACCTCACACGGGACCAATGTAACTCATAGGAACTGACCGCCCATTCCCGGGACTCCTGATTTGAGAATACGACGATAATTTGAAAATATCAGGACTAAAGCTTAAAAACAAGGCGTTAGAGGGTGAAAACACGAAATAGCCCCAGTACGGTCCCGTGCGAGGCACTAACACCTCTCACGGAAGTAACACGTAGGAACTGACCGCATAGTCACGGGACTTCCGATTTGAGTATACGATGATAATTTGAAAATATGAGGACTTGAGCTTAAAAACAAGGCATTAGAGGGTGAAAACATGAAAAAAACCCCGTACGACCCCGTGAGATGTACCAACACCTCACACGGGACTAATGTAACTCGTAGGAACTGACCGCGCAGTCATAGAACTCCCGGTTTGAGAATACGAATATAATTTAAAAATATGTGGATTTAAGCTTAAAAATAAGGCGTTAGAAGGTAAAAACTCGAAACAGCCCTCGAACGGCCCAGTAAGAGGCACCAACACCTCACACGAGACCAATGTAACTCGTAGGAACAGATCGTGCGATCAAGGGACTCCCGATTTGAGAATACGACGATAATTTAAAAACATGAGGACTTAAGCTTAAAAACAAGGTGTTAGAGGGTGAAAACATGAAAGAGCACCCGTGCGGTCCCGTGAGAGGCACCAACACCTCTCAAGGTACCAATGTAATACGTAGGAACTGACCGTGCAATCACGGGACTCCCAGTTTGAGAATACGATGATAATTTGAAAATATGAGGACTTGAGCTAAAAAATAAGGTATTAGAGGGTGAAAACATGAAACAACCCCTGTACATCTGCGTGAGAGGCACCAACACCTCACACGGGACCAATGTAACTCGTAGGAACTGCTTGCGCAGTTACGGGACTCTCGGTTTGAGAATACGACTATAATTTGAAAATATGAGGACTTAAGCTTAAAAACAAAGCATTAGAAGGTAAAAACTGGAAACAACCCCCGAGTGACTCCGTGAGAGGCACCAACACCCCACACGGGACCAATATAACTCAAAGGAACTGACCGCACGATCACGGGACTCCCGATTTGAGAATACGATAATAACTTGAAAATATGAGGACTTAAGCTTAAAAATAATGCGTTAGAGGGTGAAAATACGAAATAGCCCCCGTACGATCCCGTGAGAGGCACCAACACCTCTCACGGGACCAATGTAACAAGTAGGAACTGATTGCGTGATCACGAGACTCTCGGTTTGAGAATATCACGATAATTTGAAAATATGAGGACTTGAGCTTAAAAATAAGGCATTAGAGGGTGAAAATATGAAACATCCCCGTACGACCCCGTAAGAGGCACCAACAGCTCACACGGGACTAATGTAACTCGTAGGAACTGATTGTGTAGTTATGGGACTCTCGATTTGAGAATCTGACTATAATTTGAAAACATGAGGACATAAGCTTAAAAACAAGGCGTTAGAAGGTAAAAACACGAAATAACGCCGGTACATCCCCGTGAGTGGCACCAACACCTCTCAGGGGACCAATGTAATACGTAGGAACTGACCGCACAATCACGGGACTCCCGGTTTAAGAATACGAATATAATTTGAAAATATGAGGACTTAAGCTTAAAAATAAGGCGTTAGAAGGTAAAAACCCAAAACAATCCCCGAACGGCCCCGTGAGGGGAGCTAACACCTCACACGAGACTAATGTAACATGTAGGAACTGATCACGCAGTCATGGGACTTTCGGTATTCAACAACCACTTTAGAAAATAACTGCTTGCTACTCAAATTCATCAACATTTTATCAATTCTTCCACAAATACTAGCACTGGATTCTCTTTTATTCCACCAAGTGAATCTGGAGCCCAAATACCCCAAGTTAATGAGGCCATTAGACTCCATACATTGGATGAAATCTTCTGCAACATTAAAGTCATAAGGTAAATCTCCTACCTTATCCGTATAAGCAGACACTGTATTGAAGTCACCTCCTACAAACCATGGATTCAATGTATGAATGGAATTTAAATACTCCCATAAAACTATCCTATCTCTTCTAGTGCATTTAGCATAAACCAAGGAAACTTGAATAACATAAGACATAACAGGATGAGAGACCTTTAGAGTTAAGCATTGAGGAAGTTGAGATTCTATCGACACTGAGATATCAAAAGAGAAAAAACTCTAAATGGTGTCGACTTCATTAGCAATAACTTTAATGAAACCAAACTTGATTCGAAATTCTTCAAGTCTAGCTTGGTCTACTTTAGGTTCTAAGCATACTAACATCAATTATTTGTGTATCTTCACAAATTTGTTAATTCTTCTACAAACTATTTTCTTTCCAATGCCTCTCACATTCCAAATCATCAACTTAATCGTTTAAAGATAGGTTTTAGGAGATTATTTGATGTAGACCTTAACAAAATTTTCTCCGTAGTTACAATCTTTTTCTGTAATAAATTCTTCTTCTTTTTGTTAGTCACTTCAGTTCATCCCTCTATAGCTTGTTTAGGTTGATCCCCCTCATCAATAGGAATTTTTCTTGGAGATAAATGCAAAATATCAGTTACGTCATCATTTTTCTCTTCATCTCCTGTTTCCTCCTTTTCATTCCCCTCTACATTTTCCTCTACAGCAGGTTCTTGTTCCTCTTCTACAATGTTTGTGTAATTATGTGATGGGCGGTTGGCCTTTTCAATTGACTCCTCACCATTGATAACTTTACATGTTTCTTCTTGTGGGGCATTATCAATTTGGACTTGAACAGTTATATAACTGTTGTTATATAACTGTCATTATATAACTGTCGTTATATAAGTTTGCCACTTTCTTCGATTGATGCTTGCTCCTTGTGGCTTTACTTAAAATTAGAGTCCGTTGTAGTCCATATGTATCGTGCTAAAGTTTAAACATGTGTGATTGTGTCGAGTCGCATTGTGTGCCCGTGCTTCCATAGTCTGAAAGTCTCTCACGAAACTTTAGAACTTGTTAACTTTTCTTTAATAAAATTGGGGGTTAACACAGGTATTGTCACAAGAAGACCTTTGGTTTTGAAATTTCAAAAGATAGATGAAGGGAATCAAGATTACGCTAAATTTGGTCATACGCCTCGAAGGAAATTAAGTGATTTTGGTATGTAATTCCATACTAGTACTTATAGGCTTTCTTTTAATTACTCTTGTACACTCTAAATCATTTAGTATGTAAGGTTTATCATCATTTGATTTATTAAGTACATGAATACCCCCTGAACTATATCCCTCGTGTCAGTTAAGCCTCTAAACAAACACACACCTGAACTGCCAAAACCTCTAAACAAACTATATACCGATTTGAGAATACGAAGATAATATGAAAATATAGACTTAGATTTAAAAAATGGCATTAGATAGCCAAAACCCGAAACAGCATCCGAACGGCCCCGTGAAAGGCACCAACACCTCACACGGGACCAATGTAACTCATACGAATAGACCCTGCAATCAAGAGACTCCCGATTTGAGAGTACGATGATAATTTGAAAATATATAGACTTAGGCTTAAAGAATGGCATTAGATGGCCAAAACCTGAAACAACACCCGAGCAGCCCCGTGAGAGGCACCAACACCTCGTACGGGACCAATGTAACTCGTACGAACAGACCACGCGATCACGAGACTCCCAGTTTGTGAGTACGAGGATAATTCTCATATATCAAGACTTAGGCTTAAAAATATGATTTTAGAGTGCGAGCACCCGAAATAGCACCTGAACGGCCCCGTGAGAGGCAACAACACCTCGCACGGAACCAATGTAACTCATAGGAACTGATCGCACGATCACGAGACACTCGGTTTGAGAATACGATGATAATTTAAAAATATCTATACTTAGGCTTAAAAATGGCATTAGAGGGCGAAATCCCGAAACAACCCATGAACGACCCCGTGAGAGGAACCAACACCTCGCACGGGACCAATGTAACTTGTATGAACTTACCGCGCGATCACGGGACCCCCAGTTTGAGAATACGACGATAATTTGAAAATAAATAGACTTAGGCTTAAAAAATGGCATTAGAGGGCGAAACCTCGAAACAATCCCTGAACGGCCCCATGAAAGGCACCAACACCTCGTACGGGACTAATGTAACTCCTACAAACTGACCGTGCGATCGAGGGACACCCAATTTGAGAGTACAAGGATAATTTGCATATATCACAACTTAGGCTTAAAAACATGGCTTTAGAGGGCGAGAACCCGAAACAGCACCCGAACGGCCTCGTGAGAGGCACCAATACCTCGTACAGGACCAATGTAACTCGTAGGAACTGATCGCGCAATCACGGGACCACTGGTTTGAGATTACGATGATAATTTGAAAATATCTAGACTTGGGTTTAAAAAAATGGCATTAGAGGGTGACACCCCGAAACAACCCCTGAATGGTCCTATGAGAGGCACCAACACCTCGCACGGGACCAATGTAACTCGAAGGAAGTGACGGCACGATCACGGGACCCCCGGTTTGAGAATACGAGGATAATTTGAAAATATATTGAATTAGGCTTGAAAACATGGCGTTAGATGGCCAAAACCCGAAACAGCCCCCGAACGTTCCCGTGAGAGGCACCAACACCTCGCACGAGATCAATGTAACTCGTAGGAAATGACCATGCGATCAAGGGATGCTTGGTTTGAGAATACGAGGATAATTTGTATATTTATAGACTTGGGCTTAAAGAATGGCGTTAGTGGGTGAAAACTCGTAACAGCCTCCGGACGGCCTTGTGAGTGGCACCAATACCTCGGGACCAATGTTACTCGTACGAATAAACTGCGCGATCATGGGACTCCCGATTTGAGAATACGAGGATAATTTGCATATTTTTAGACTTAGGCTTAAAAACATGGCGTTAGTGGGTGAAAAGTCAAAACAACCCCCGAACGGTCCCGTGAGTGGCACAAACACCTCGCACGGGACAATTGGAACTCGTACGAACTGACCACGCGATCACGGGAACTCCGATTTTAGAATACGATGATAATTTGTATATTTCTAGACTTAGGCTTAAAAACATGACGTTAGTGGGTGAAAACCCAAAACAGCCCCCGAACGGCCCCGTGAGTGGCACCAACACTTTGTACGGAACCAATGAAACTCGTACGAACTGATCGCACGATCACGGGACCCCTGGCTTGAGAATAAGATGATAATTTGCATATTTCTAGACTTAGACAAAACATGGCGTTAGTAGGGGAAAACTCGAAACAGCCCCTGAACGGCCCTGTGAGAGGCACCAACACCTCACACGGGACTAATGTAACTTGAAGGAAGTGCCCGCGCGATCATGGGACCCCCAATTTGAGAATACGAGGATGATTTGAAAATATATGGAATTAGGCTTAATAACATGGCGTTAGATGACCAAAACACGAAGCAACCCCCGAATGTTCCCGTGAGAGGCACATACACCTCGTACGAGATCAATGTAACTCGTAGGAACTGACCGCGCAATCACGGAGATCCTCGATTTGATAATACGAGAATAATTTGCATATTTGTAGACTTAGGCTTAAAGAATGGCGTTAGTAGGTGAAAACTCAAAACAACCCCCGAACGGCCCAATGAGTGGCACCAATACCTCGCATGGGACCAATGTTACTCGTACGAACAAACCGCGCGATCATGGGACTCTCAGTTTAGGAATACGAGGATAATTTGCATATTTCTAGACTTAAGTTTAAAGAATGGCGTTAGTGGGTGAAAACTCAAAACAGCCCCCGAACGGGCCTATGAGTGGCACCAATACCTCGCACGGGACCAATGTTACTCGTACAAATAAATCGCGTGATCACGGGACTCCCAGTTTAACAATACGAGGATAATTTGCATATTTCTAGACTTAGGTTTAAAAACATGGCGTTAATGGGTGAAAACTCGAAACAGTCCCGAACGGCCCCGTGAGTGGCACCAACACTTCGCACGGGACCAATGTATATCGTACGAACTGAACGCGCGACTATGGGACCCCCGGTTTGAGATTAAGACAATAATTTGCATATTCCTAGACCTAGGCTTTAAAAATAAGGCGTTAGTGGGGGAAAACCAGAAACAGCCCCCGAATGGCCTCATGAATGGCACCAACACCTCGCACAGGACCAATGTGACTCGTACGAACTGACAGCGCGATCACGGGACTCCCGATTTGAGAATACGATAATAATTTTCATATTTCTAGACTTAGGCTTAAAAACTTGCCGTTAGGGGGCATAAACCCGAAACATCCCCTGAACGGCCCCGTGAGTGGCACCAAATCCTTGCACGGGACCAATGTAACTCGTACGAACTTAACGCGCGATCACGGGACTCCCGATTTGATAATACGACAGTAATTTGCATACTTCTAGACTTGGGCATAAAAACAGGGCGTTTGTGGGGGAAAACCCGAAACAACTCAGAACAGCCCCGTGAGAGGCACCAACACCTCGCATGGGACCAATTTAACTCGTTCGAACTGACCGCTCGATCAGGGGACTCTCAGTTTGATAATACGATGGTAATTTAAAAATATCAGGACTTAGGCAAAGCATGGCGTTAGTGGGTAAAAAGCCGAATCAAACCCCGAACGTCCTCGTGAGTGGCACCAACACCTCGCACGGGACCAATGTCAGTCGTACGAACTGACCGCGTGATCACGGGACCCCCAGTTTGAGAATACGATGATAATTTGCATATTTTTAGAGTTAGGCTTAAAATCATGGCGTTAGTGGGTGAAAAGCCGAAACAACCCCGTGATTGACACCAACACCTCGCACGGGACCAATGTAACTCGTACGAATTGACCGCGCGATCACGGGACCCCCAGTTTTAAAATACGATGTTAATTTGCATATTTCTAGACTTAGGCTTAAAAACATGGCGTTAGTGGGTGAAAACTCGAAACAACCCCCGAACGATTCAGTGAGTGGCACCAACACTTCGCACGAAACCAATGTAATTCGTACAAACTGACCGTGCGATCACGGGACCTCCGGTTTGAGAATAAGACGATAGTTTGCATATTTCTAGACTTAGGCTAAAAATATGGCGTTAGTGGGGAAAAACCTAAAATAGCCCCCGAACGGCCCCGTGAGTGGCACCAACACCTCGTGCGGTACTAATGTAACTTGTGCGAAATGACCGCATGATCACAGGACTCTCGGTTTGAGAATACGACGATAATTTGCATATTTTTAGACTTAGGCTTAAAAACCTGCCGTTAGTGGAAAAAAAATGGAAACAGCCCTCGAACGGCCTCGTGAGTGGCACCAACACCTTGCACGGGACAAATGTAACTCGTATGAACTTACCGCGCAATCATGAGACTCCCGGTTTGAGAATACGACGATAATGTGCATACTTCCAGACTTAGGCATAAAAGCAAGGTGTTTGTGGTGGAAAACCCGAAACAGCCCCCGAACGGCCCCGTGAGTAGCACCATTACTTCGCACATGACCAATTTAACTCGTACGAACTGACCGCGCGATCACAGGACCCACAGTTTGAGAATCAGATGATAATTTGCATATTTCTAGACTTAGGCAAAACATGGCGTTAGTGGGGAAAACCCCAAACAACCCCTGAAAGACCCCGTGAGTGGCACCAACACCTCGGACGGGATCAATGTAACTCGTACGAACTGACCGCGCGATCACGGGACTCCTCGTTTGAGAATACGATGATAATTTACATATTTCTAGACATAGGCTTAAAAACATGTCGTTAGTGGGCGAAAATCTGAAACAGCCCCCTAACGGCCCCATGAGTGGCACCAACACCTCGCACGGGACCAATGTAACCCGTAGAAACTGACCGCGCGATCATGGGACTTTCGATTTGAGAATATGACGATAATTAGCATACTTCTAGACTTAGGCATAAAAACAGGGCATTTGTGGGGGAAAACCCAAAACAGCCCCTGAACGACCCCGTGAGTGGCACCAACACCTCGCACGGGATCAATTTAACTCATACGAACTGACTGCGCGATCACGGGACTCCCGATTTGATAATACGACGATAATTTAAAAATATCACGACTTAGGCATAGCATGGTGTTAGTGGCAGAAAAGTCGAAACAGCCCCCAAACGGCCCCGTGAATGGCACCAACACCTCGCACGGGACCAATGTAAGTCGTACGAACTGACCGCGCGATCACGGGACCCCCGGTTTGAGAATACATTGATAATTTGCATATTTTTAGACTTAGGCTTAAAAACATGGCGTTAGTGGGTGAAAATATGAAACAGCCCCCGAACGGTCCCGTGAGTGGCACCAACACCTCGCACGGGACTAATGTAACTCGTACGAACTGACCGCGCGAGCATGGGACCCCCAGTTTTAGAATACGACAATAATTTTCATATTTCTAGACATAGGTTTAAAAACAAGGTGTTAGTGGGTGAAAACTCGAAACAACCCCCGAACGACCCCGTGAGTGGCACCAACACTTCATACGGAACCAATATAACTTGTACGAATAGATCGCGCGATCACGGGACCCCCGCTTTGAGAATAATATGATAATTTTTATATTTCTAGACTTAAGCTTAAAAACATGGCGTTAGTGGGGGAAAACCCGAAACAACCCCCAATGACCCCGTGAGTGTCACCAACACCTCGCGAGGGACTAATTTAACTCGTACGAACTGACCGCACGATCACGGGACTCCCAGTTTGACAATACGATAATAATTTAAAAATGTTTGGACTTAGGCAAAGCATGGCGTTAGTGGGTGAAAAGACGAAACAGCCCCCGAACGGCCCCGTGAGTGGCTCCAACACCTCGCACGTGATCAATTTAAGTCGTACGAACTGATCGCGCGATCACGGGACCCCCGGTTTGAGAATACAATGATAATTTGCATATTTTTAGACTTAAGCTTAAAAACATGGCGTTAGTGGGTGAAAAGCTGAAACAGCCCCCGAACGGCCCCGTAACTGGCACCAACACCTCACACGGGACCAATGTAACTCATACGAACTGATCGTGCGATCACGGGACCCCCGATTTTAGAATACGACAATAATTTGCTTATATCTAGACTTAGGTTTAAAAACATGGTGTTATTGGGTGAAAACTCGAAACAGCCCCCGAACGGTCCCGTGAGTGGCACAACACTTCGCACGGAACCAATGTAACTCGTACGAATAGACCGCGCGATCACGGGACCCCCAGTGTGAGAATAAGACGATAATTTGCATATATCTAGACTTAGGCTTAAAAACATGGCGTTAGTGGGGGAAAATCCGAAACAGCCCTCGAACGACCCCGTGAGTGGCACCAACACCTCGCACGGGACCAATGTAACTCGTATGAACTGGTTGCGTGATCACGGGACACCCAGTTTGAGAATAAGACGATAATTTGCATATTTTTAGACTTAGGCTTAAAACTTGCCGTTATTGGGCAAAAACCCGAAACAACCGCCGGACGGCCCCGTAAGTGGCACAAACACCTCGCACGGGAGAAATTTAACTCGTATGAACTTACCGCACGATCACGGGACTCTCGGTTTGAGAATACGACCATAAATTGCATACTTCTAGACTTTGGAATAAAAAGAGGGCATTTTTGGGGGAAAACCCGAAACAGCCCCGTGAGTGTCACCAACACCTCGCACGGGACCAATTTAACTCGTACGAACTCACTGCGCGATCACGAGACTCCTAGTTTGATAATACGACGATAACTTAAAAATATCAGGACTTAGGCCATGCGTAGCGTTAGTGGGTGAAAAGTCGAAACAGTCTCGGAACGGCCTCGTGAGTGGCACCAACACCTCGCACGGGACCAATATAATTCGTACGAACCGACCGCACGATCACGGGACCTTCGGTTTGTGAATACGATGATAATTTACATATATCTAGACTTGGGCCTAAAAATATGGCGTTAGTGGGTGAAAAGCATAAATAACCCCCGAACGGCCCCGTGAGTGGCACCAACACCTCGCACGGGACCAATGGAACTCGTACGAACTGACCGCGTGATCACGGGACCTCCAGCTTTATAATACGATGATAATTTGCATATTTCTGGACTTCGGCTTAAAAACATGGGGTTAGTGGGTGAAAACTCGAAACAGCCCCTGAACGGCCCCATGAGTGGCACCAACACTTCACACGAAACCAATGTAACTCTTATGAACTGATCGCGCGAGCACGAGACTCCGATTTGAGAATAAAATGATAATTTGCATATTTCTAGACTTAGGTAAAACACGGTGTTAGTGGGGGAAAACCCGAAACAACCCCAGAACAGCCCCGTGAGAGGCACCTATATCTCGCACAAGATCAATGTAACTCGTAGGAACTGACCGAGCAATCATGGAGATCCCCAGTTTGAGAATACGAGGATAATTTGTATATTTCTAGACTTAGGCTTAAAGAATGGCGTTAGTGGGTGAAAACACAAAACAACCCCCGAATGACCCTATGAGTGGCACCAATACCTCGCACGGGACCAATGTTACTCGTACGAATAAACCGTGAGATAATGGGATTCTTGGTTTAAGAATACGAGGATAATTTTCATATTTCTAGACTTAGGCTTAAAGAATGGCGTTAGTGGGTGAAAACTCGAAATAGCCCCCGAACGGCCCTATGAGTGGCACCAATACCTCGCATGGGACCAATGTTACTCCTACGAATAAACCGCGCGATCACGGGACTCTCGATTTAACAATACGAGGATAATTTGAATATTTCTAGACTTAGGTTTAAAAACATGGCGTTAGTGGGTGAAAACTCAAAACAACCCCGAACGACACCGTGAGTGGCACCAACACTTCGCACGGGACCAATGTATATCGTACGAACTGAACACGCGACCATGGGACCCCCGGTTTGAGAATAAGACAATAATTTGCATATTTCTAGACTTATGCTTTAAAAACAAGGCGTTAGAGGGGTAAACCCGAAACAGCCCCCGAATGGCCTCGTGAGTGGCACCAACACCACACACAGGACCAATGTAACTCGTACGAACTGACTGCGTGATCACGGGACTCTCGGTTTGAGAATATAATGATAATTTTTATATTTCTAGACTTAGGCTTAAAAACTTGCCGTTAGGGGGCGTAAACTTGAAACATCCCTCGAACGGCCCTGTGACTGGCACCAACACCTCGCACGGGACCAATGTAACTCGTACGAACTTATCGCGTGATCACGGGACTCCCGATTTGAGAATACGACAATAATTTGCATCCTTCTAAACTTAGGCATAAAAACAGGGCATTTGTGGGGGAAAACCCGAAATAACCCCCGAACGGTCCCGTGAGTGGCACCAACACATCGCACGGGACCAATTTAACTCATTCGAACTGATCGCTCTATTACGGGACTGTCAGTTTGATAATACGATGATAATTTAAAAATATCAGGACTTAGGAAAAGCATGGCATTAGTGGGTAAAAAGTTGAAACAACCCCCGAACGGCCTCGTGAGTGGAACCAACACCTCGCACGGGACCAATGTAAGTCGTACGAACTGACCGCGCGATCACAGGACCCCCGGTTTGAGAATACGACAATTTGCAAATTTTTAGAGTTAGGCTTAAAAACATGGCGTTAGTGGGTGAAAAGCCGAAACAACCCCTTGATTAACACCAACACCTCGCAAGGGATCAATGTAACTCGTACGAATTGACCGCGCGATCACGGGACCCTCGATTTTAGAATACGATGATAACTTGCATATTTCTAGACTTAGGCTTAAAAACATGGTGTTAGTGGGTGAAAACCCGAAATAGCCCCCGAACGATCCCGTGAGTGGCACCAACACTTTGCACGAAACCAATGTAACTCGTACAAACTGACCGCGCGATCACGGGACCCCCGATTTGAGAATAAGACGATAATTTGCATATTTCTAGACTTAGGCTAAAAACATGGCGTTAGTGGGGAAAAACCTGAAATAGCCCCCGAACGGCCCCGTGAGTGGAACCAACAACTCGCGCGGTACCAATGTAACTTGTACAAAATGACCGCGTGATCACAGGACTCCCAGTTTGAGAATACGACGATAATTTTCATATTTCTAGACTTAGGCATAAAAACTTGTCGTTAGTGGACGAAAATTGGAAATAACCCCCGAACGGCTCCGTGAGTGGCACCAGCACCTTACACGGGACCAATGTAATTCGTATGAACTTACCGAGCAATCATGAGACTCCCGGTTTGAGAATACGACGATAATGTGCATACTTCCAGACTTAGGAATAAAAACGGGGTGTTTGTGGTGGAAAACCCGAAATAGCCCCCGAACGGCCCCGTGAGTAGCACCAACACTTTGCACATGACCAATTTAACTCGTACGAACTGATCGCGCGATCATAGGACCCTCGGTTTGAGAATCAGATGATAATTTGCATATTTTTAGACTTAGGAAAAACATGGCGATAGTGGGGAAAAACCCAAAACAACCCCTCAAAGGCACCGTGAGTGGCACCAACACCTCGGACGGGATCAATGTAATTCGTACAAAATGACCGCATGATCACGGGACTCCTCGTTTGAGAATACGATGATAATTTTTATATTTCTAGACTTAGGCTTAAAAACATGCCGTTAGAGGGCAAAAACCCGAAACAGCCCCCGAACGACCCCGTGAGTGGCACCAACACCTCGCACGGGCCAATGTAACCCGTAGAAACTGACCACGCGATCCTGGGACTTTCGGTTTTAGAATATGACGATAATTTGCATACTTCTAGACTTAGGCATAAAAATAGGGCGCTTGTGGGGGAAAACCCAAAACAACCCCTGAACGACACTGTGAGTGGCACCAACACCTCGCACGGGACCAATTTAACTCATACGAACAGATCACGCAATCACGGGACTCCCGATTTGACAATACGATGATAATTTAAAAGTATCAGGACTTAGGCATTGCATGGTGTTAGTGGGTGAAAAGTCGAAACAGCCCCCAAACGGCCCCTTGAGTGGCACCAACACCTTGCACGGGACCAATGTACGTCGTACGAACTGACCGGGCGATCACGGGATCCCCGATTTGAGAATACGTTGATAATTTGCTTATTTTAAGGGTTTAAAAACGTGGCGTTAGTGGGTGAAAAGCTGAAACAGCCCCCGAACAATCCCGTGAGTGGCACCAACACCTCGCACGGGACCAATGTAACTCGTACGAACTAATCGCGCAATCACGGGACCCCCGGTTTTAGAATACGACAATAATTTGCATATTTCTAGACTTAGGTTTAAAAATAAGGTGTTAGTGGGTGAAAACCCGAAACAGCCCCCGAACGATCCCGTGAGTGGCAATAACACTTCACACGGAACCAATGTAACTTGTACGAATAGACCACGCGATCACGGGACCCCCGATTTAAGAATAAGACAATAATTTGCATATTTTTATACTTAAGCTTAAAAATATGGCGTTAGAGGGGGAAAACCCGAAACAACCCCCAAACGACCCCGTGAGTGGCACCAACACCTCGTACGGGACTTATTTAACTCGTACGAATTGACCGCACGATAACGGGACTCCCGATGTGATAATAGGTTGATAATTTAAAAATATCAGGACTTAGGCAAAGCATGGCGTTAGTGGGTGAAAAGCCGAAACAGCCCCAGAACGGCCCCGTGAGTGGCACCAACACCTCGTACGGGATCAATGTAAGTCGTACGAACTGATCGCGCGACCACGGGACCCCCGATTTGAGAATACGATGATAATTTGCATATTTTTAGACTTAGTCTTAAAAACATGGCGTTAGTGGGTGAAAAGCTGAAACAACCCCCGAATGGCCCCGTGAGTGGCACCAACACCTCACACGGGACCAATGTAACCCATACGAACTGACCGTGCGATCACGGGACTCCCGATTTTAGAATATGATGATAATTTGCATATATCTAGACTTAGGTTTAAAAACATGGTGTTAGTGGGTGAAAATCCGAAAAAGCCCCCGAACGGTCCCGTGAGTGGCACCAGTATTTCGCACGGAACCAATATAACTCGTACGAATAGATCGCACGATCACGGGACCCTCGGTTTGAGAATAAGATGATAATTTGCATATATCTGGACTTAGGCTTAAAAAAATGGCGTTAGTGGGGGAAAATCCGAAACAGCCCTCGAACGGCCCCGTGAGTGGCACCAACACTTCGCACGGGACCAATGTAACTCGTACGAACTGATTGCGTGATCACGGGATACCCGATTTGAGAATAAGACGATAATTTGCATATTTTCAGACTTAGGCTTAAAAACTTGTCGTTAGTGGGCGAAAACCCGAAACAACCACCGGACGGCCCCGTAAGTGGCACAAACACCTCGCACGGGACCAATGTAACTCGTACAAACTTACCGCATGATCACGGGACTCCCAATTTTAGAATACGACCACAAATTGCATACTTCTAGACTTTGAGATAAAAACAGGGCATTTGTGAGGGAAAACCCGAAACAGCCCCCAAATGGCCCCGTGAGTATCACCAACACCTCTCACGGGACCAATTTAACTCGTACGAACTCACCGCGCGATCACGGGACTCCTAGTTTGACAATACGACGATAACTAAAAAATATCAGGACTTAGGCAATGCGTGGCGTTAGTGGGTGAAAAGCCGAAACAGCTCCGGAACGGCCTCGTGAGTGGCACCAACACCTCGCACGGGACCAATGTCAATCGTACAAACCGACCGCACAATCACGGGACTCTCGGTTTGAGAATATAATGATAATTTACATATATCTAGACTTAGGCCTAAAAATATGGCGTTAGTGGGTGAAAAGATGAAACAACCCCCGAACGGCCCCGTGAGTGGCACCAACACCTCGCACAGGACCAATGGAACTCGTACGAACTGACCGCGTGATCACGGGACCCCCATCTTTAGAATACGATGACAATTTGCATATTTCTGGACTTCGGCTTAAAAACATGGCGTTAGTGGGTGAAAACTCGAAACAGCCCCGTTAGTGGCACCAACACTTCACACGGAACCAACGTAACTCGTATGAACTGACCGCGCGATCACGAGACCCCGATTTGAGAATAAAACGATAATTTGCATATTTCTAGACTTAGGTAAAACATGGCGTTAGTGGGGGAAAATCCGAAACAACCCCAGAACGGCCCCGCGAGAGGCACCTACATCTCGCACAAGATCAATGTAACTCGTAGGAACTGACCGCGTAATCATGGCGATCCCCAGTTTGAGAATACGAGGATAATTTGCATATTTCTAAACTTAGGCTTAAAGAATGGCGTTAGTGGGCGAAAACTCAAAACAACCCCCGAACGACCCTATGAGTGGCACTAATACCTCGCACGGGACCAAAGTTACTCGTACGAATAAACCGCACGATCACGGGACTCCTGGTTTAACAATACGAGGATAATTTAAATATTTCTAGACTTAGGATTAAAAATATGGCGTTAGTGGGTGAAAACTCGAAACAGCCCCGAACGACCCCATGAGTGGCACCAATACCTCGCACGGGACCAATGTATATCGTACGAACTGAACACGCGACCATGGGACCCCCCATTTGAGAATAAGACAATAATTTGCATATTTCTAGACTTAGGCTTTAAAAACAAGGCGTTAGAGGGGGAAAACCCCAATTATCCCCCGAACGGGCTCGTGAGTGGCACCAACACCACGCACATGACCAATTTAACTCGTACGAACTGACCGCGTGATCACGGGACTCCCGGTTTGAGAATACGATGATAATTTTCATATTTCTAGACTTAGGCTTAAAAACTTGCCGATAGGGGGCGTAAACCCGAAACATCCCCCGAATGGCCCTGTGACTGGCACTAATACCTCACGCGGGATCAATGTAACTCGTACGAACTTATCGCGTGATCACGGGACTCCCGATTTGAGAATACGACAATAATTTGCATACTTCTAGGATTAGGCATAAAAACATGGCATTTCTAGGGAAAAACCCAAAATAGCCCCCCGAATGGTCCCGTGAGTGGCACCAACACCTCGCACGGGACCAATTTAACTCATTTGAACTGACCGCTCGATCATGGGACTGTCAGTTTGATAATACGACGATAATTTAAAAATATCAGGACTTAGGCAAAGCATGGCGTTAGTGGATAAAAAGTTGAAACAATCCCCGAACGGCCTCGTGAGTGGCACCAACACCTCGCACGGGACCAATGTAAGTCGTACGAACTGACCGCGCGATCACAGAACCCCCAGTTTGAGAATACGACAATTTGCATATTTTTAGAGTTAGGCTTAAAAACATGGCGTTAGTGGGTGAAAAGCCGAAACAATCCCGTGATTAACACCAACACCTCGCAAGGGATCAATGTAACTCGAACGAATTGACCGCGCGATCACGGGGCCCTCGATTTTAGAATATGATGATAACTTGCATATTTCTAGACTTAGGCTTAAAAACATGGCGTTAGTGGGTGAAAACCTGAAACAGCCCCCGAACGATCCCCTGAGTGGCACCAACACTTTTCATGAAACCAATGTAACTCGTACGAATTGATCGCGCGATCACGGGACCCCCGGTTTGAGAATAAGACGATAATTTGCATATTTCTAGACTTAGGCTAAAAACATGGCGTTAGTGGGGAAAAACCTGAAATAGCCTCCGAACGGCCCCGTGAGTGGCACCAACAACTCGTGCGGTACCAATGTAACTTGTACAAAATGACCGCGTGATCACATGACTCCCAATTTGAGAATATGACGATAATTTTCATATTTCTAGACTTAGGCATAAAAACTTGTCGTTAGTGGGCGAAAACTGGAAACAACCCCCAAACGGCCCCGTGAGTGGCACCAACACCTTACGCGGGACCAATGTAACTCGTATGAACTTACCGAGCAATCATGAGACTCCCGATTTGAGAATACGACGATAATGTACATACTTCCAGAGTTAGGCATAAAAATAGGGTGTTTGTGGTGGAAAACCCGAAATAGCCCCCGAACGGCCCCGTGAGTAGCACCAACACTTTGCACTACGAACTGATCGCGCGATCACAGGACCCCCGGTTTGAGAATCAGACGATAATTTTCATATTTCTAGACTTACGCAAAATATGGTGTTAGTGAGGAAAACCCAAAACAATCCCTGAAAGGCCCCGTGAGTGGCACCAACACCTCGGACGGGATCAATGTAACTCGTACGAACTGACCGCGCGATCACGATACTCCTCATTTGAGAATACGATGATAATTTGCATATTTTTAGACTTAGGCTTAAAAACATGCCGTTAGTGGGCGAAAACCCGAAACAACCCCCGAACGGCCCCGTGAGTGGCACCAACACCTCTCACGGGACCAATGTAACCCGTAGAAACTGACCGCGCGATCATGGGACTTTCGATTTGAGAATATGACGATAATTTGCATACTTCTAGCCTTAGGCATAAAAACAGGGCGTTTGTGGGGAAAAACCCAAAACAACCCCTGAACGAACCCGTGAGTGGCACCAACACCTCGCACGGAACCAATTTAACTCATACGAACTGACCACGCGATCACGGGACCCCCGGTATGAGAATAAGACGATAATTTGCATATTTCTAGACTTAGGCTAAAAACATGACGTTAGTGGGGAAAAACCCGAAATAGTCCCCGAACGGCCCCTTGAGTGGCACCAACACCTCGCGCGGGACCAATGTAACTCTTACAAAATGACCGCGTGATCACAGGACTCCCGGTTTGAGAATACGACAATAATTTGCATATTTCTAGACTTAGGCTTAAAAACTTGCCGTTAGTGGGCGAAAACTGGAAATAGCCCCCGAACGGCCCCGTGAGTGGCACCGACACCTTGCACGAGACCAATGTAACTCATATGAACTTACCGCGCAACCACGAGACTCCCGGTTTGAGAATACGATGATAATGTGCACACTTCCAGACTTGGGCATAAAAACTGGGTGTTTGTAGTGAAAACCCCGAAATAGCCCCGAACGGCCCCGTGAGTAGCTCCAAAACTTTGCACTACGAACTGATCGCGCGATCACAGGACCCCTGGTTTAAGAATCAGACGATAATTTACATATTTCTAGACTTAGGCAAAACATGACGTTAGTGGGGAAAAACCCAAAACAACCCCTGAAAGACCCCGTGAGTGGCACCAACACCTCAGACGGGATCAATGTAACTCTTACGAACTGACCGCGTGATCACGGGACTCCTCGTTTGAGAATATGATGATAATTTGCATATTTCTAGACTTAGGCTTAAAAACATGCCGTTAGTAGGGGAAAACCCGAAACAGCCTCCAAACGACCCGGTGAGTGGCACCAACACCTCGCACGGGACGAATTTAACTCGTGCGAACTGATCGCGCGATCACGGGACTCCCGGTTTGACAATAGGATGATAATTTAAAAATATTAGGACATATGTAAAGCATGGCGTTAGTGGGTGAAAAGTCGAAACAACCCCCAAACGGACCCGTGAGTGGCACGAACACCTCACACCTCACACGGGATCAATGTAAGTCGTATGAATTGGCCGCGCGATCACGGGACCCCCAATTTGAGAATACGATGATAATTTGCATATTTTTAGACTTAGGCTTAAAAACATGGCGTTAGTGGGTGAAAAGATGAAATAGCTCTCGAACGGCCCCGTGAGGGGCACCAACACCTCACATGGGACCAATGTAACTCATACGAACTGACCCGCGATCACTGGACCCCCGATTTTAGAATACGATGATAATTTGCATATATCTAGACTTAGGTTTAAAAACATGGTGTAAGTGGGTGAAAACCCGAAACAACCCCCGAACGGCTCCATGAGTGGCACCAGTACCTCCTACGGAACCAATGTAACTCGTACGAATAGACCGCGCGGTCACGGGAACCCCAGTTTGAGAATAAGATGATAGTTTGTATATATCTATACTTAGGCTTAAAAATATGGTGTTAGTGGGGGAAAACCCGAAACAGCCCTCGAACGGCCCCGTGAGTGGCACCAACACCTCGCACGGGACCAATGTAATTCGTACGAACTGACCGCGTGATCACGGGACACCCGATTTGAGCATACGATGATAATTTGAATATTTTTAGACTTAGGCTTAAAAACTTGCCGTTAGTGGACAAAAACCCGAAACAACCCCCGGACGGCCCCAAAAGTGGCACAAACACCACGCACGGGACCAATGTAACTCGTACAAACTTACCGCACGATCACAGGACTCTCGATTTGAGAATACAACCATAAATTGCATACTTCTAGACTTTGGGATAAAAACAGGGCGTTTGTGGCGGAAAACCTGAAACAACCCCCAAACGGCCCCGTGAGTGTCACCAACACCTCGCACGGGACCAATTTAACTCGTACGAACTCACCGCGCGATCACGGTACTCCTAGTTTGACAATACGACGATAACTAAAAAATATCAGGACTTGGGCAATGCGTGGCGTTAGTGGGTGAAAAGCCGAAACAACCCCGGAACGACCTCGTGAGTGGCACCAACACCTCGCACGGGACCAATTTAAGTCATACGAACCGACCGCACGATCACGGGACCCTCGGTTTGAGAATATGATAATAATTTACATATATCTAGACTTAGGCCTAAAATTATGGCGTTAGTGGATGAAAAGCAGAAACAACCCCCGAACGGCCCCGTTAGTGGCCCCAACACCTCGCACGGGACCAATTTAACTCATTTGAACTGACCGCTCGATCACCGGACTCTCGGTTTGATAATACGATGATAATTTAAAAATATCCGGACTTAGGCAAAGCAAGGAGTTAGTGGGTAAAAAGCCAAAACAACCCCTGAACGGCCTCGTGAGTGGCACCAACACCTCGCACGGGACCAATGTAAGTCGTACGAACTGATCGCGCGATCATGGGAGCCCCGGTTTGAGAATACGATGACAATTTGCATATTTTTAGACTTAGGCTAAAAAACATGGCGTTAGTGGGTGAAAAGCCAAAACATCCCCGTGATTGACACCAACACATCGCACGGGACCAATGTAACTCGTACGAATTGACCACGTGATCACGGAACCCCCAGTTTTAAAATACGATGATAGTTTGCATATTTCTAGACTTGGGCTTAAAAACATGGCGTTAGTGGGTGAAAACCCGAAACAGCCCCCGAACGATCCCTTGAGTGGCACCAACACTTCGCACGAAACCAATATAACTCATACGAACTGACCACGCGATCACGGGACCACCGATTTGAGAATAAGACGATAATTTCCATATTTCTAGACTTAGGCTAAAAATATGGCGTTAGTGGGGAAAAACTCGAAATAGCCCCCGAACGGTCCCGTGAGTGGCACCAACACCTCGCCCGGGACCAATATAACTCGTACGAAATGACCGCGTGATCACAGGACTCCCGGTTTGAGAATATGACAATAATTTGCATATTTCTAGACTTAGGCTTAAAAACTTGTCGTTAGTGGGCGAAAACTGGAAATAGCCCCCAAACGGTCCCGTCAGGGGCACCAACACTTTGCACGGGACCAATGTAACTCGTACGAACTTATCGCGCAACCACGAGACTCCCGATTTGAGAATACGATGATAATGTGCATACTTCCAGACTTGGGCATAGAAACAGGGTGTTTGTGTTGAAAATACCGAAAGAGCCCCCGAACGGTCCCGTGAGTAGGACCAACACTTTGCACATGACCAATTTAACTCGTACGAACTGATCGCGCGATCACAGGACCTCCGGTTTGAGAATCAGACGATAATTTGCATATTTCTAGACATAGGCAAAACATGGTGTTAGTGGGGAAAAACCCAAAACAACCCCTGAAAGACCCCGTGAGTGGCACCAACACCTGGGACGGGATCAATGTAACTCGTACGAACTGATCGCATGATCACGGTACTCCTCGTTTGAGAATACGATGATAATTTACATATTTCTAGGCTTAGGCTTAAAAATATGCCGTTAGTGGGCGAAAACTCGAAACGACCCCCGAACGGCCCCATGAGTGGCACCAACATCTCGCACGGGACCAATGTAACCCGTAGAAACTGACCGCGTGATCATGGGACTTTCGATTTGAGAATA
The DNA here is from genome assembly GCA_949130495.1 of Sambucus nigra. Lineage (NCBI taxonomy): Eukaryota > Viridiplantae > Streptophyta > Magnoliopsida > Dipsacales > Adoxaceae > Sambucus > Sambucus nigra. The sequence goes on along the minus strand of OX422215.1, from coordinate 538,163,599 downwards.
TGACGATAATTTGCGTACTTCTAGACTTAGGCATAAAAACATGGCGTTTGTGGGGAAAAACCTAAAACAACCCCTGAACGACCCCGTGAGTGGCACCAACACCTCGCACGAAACTAATTTAACTCATACGAACTGACCGCGCGATCATGGGACTTCCGATTTGACAATACGACGATAATTTAAAAATATCAGGACTTAGGGAAAGCATGGCGTTAGTGGGTGAAAAGCCGAAATAGCCCCTGAATGGACCCGTAAGTGGCACCAACACCTCGCACGGGACCAATGTAAGTCGTACGAACTGACCGTGCGATGACGGGACCCTCGGTTTGAGAATACATTGATAATTTGCATATTTTTAGACTTAGGCTTAAAAACATGGCATTAGTGGGTGAAAAGCTGAAACAACCCCCGAACGGTCCCGTGAGTGGCACCAACACCTCACACGGGACCAATGTAACTCGTGCGCACTGACCGCGTGATCACGGGACCCCCGATTTTAGAATATGATGATAATTTGTATATTTATAGACTTATGCTTAAAAACGTGGCGTTAGTGTGTGAAAACCCGAAGCAACCCCTAAATGGCCCCGTGAGTGGCACTAGCACTTCGCACGGAACCAATGTAACTTGTACGAATAGACCGCGCAATCACGGCAGTTTGAGAATAAGACGATAATTTACATATTTCTAGACTTAGGCATAAAAACATGGCGTTAGTGGGGGAAAACCCGAAACAACCCCCAAACGACCCCGTGAGTGGCACCAACACCTCGCACGGGACTAATTTAACTTGTGAGAACTGATCACACGATCACGAGACTCTCGGTTTGACAATAGAATGATAATTTAAAAATATTAGGACTTAGGCAAAGCATGGCGTTAGCGGGTGAAAAGTCGAAACAACCCCCTAACGGTCCCGTGAGTGGCACCAAAACCTCGCACGGGATCAATGTAAGTTGTACGAACTGACCGCGCGATCACGGGACCCCCGATTTGAGAATACGATGATAATTTGCATATTTTTAGACTTAGGCTTAAAAACATGGCGTTAGTGGGTGAAAAGCTGAAACAACCCCCGAACGGCCCCGTGAGTGGCACCAACACCTCACATGGGACCAATGTAACTCATACGAACTGACCCGCGATCACGGGACCCCCGATTTTAGAATACGATGATAATTTGCATATATTTAGACTTAGGTTTAAAAACATGGTGTTAGTGGGTGAAAACCCGAAATAGCCCCCGAACGGCCAGATGAGTGGCACCTGCACTTCACACGGAACCAATGTAACTCGTACGAATAGACCGCGCGATCACGGGAACCCCGGTTTGCGAATAAGATGATAATTTGCATATATTTAGACTTAGGCTTAAAAACATGGTGTTAGTGGGGGAAAACCCGAAACAACCCTCGATGGCCCCGTGAGTGGCACCAACACCTCGCACGGGACCAATGTAACTCGTACGAATTGACCCCGTGATCACGGGACACCCGGTTTGAGAATACGATGATAATTTGAATATTTTTAGACTTAGGCTTAAAAACTTGCCGTTAGTGGACAAAAACCCGAAACAACCCCCGGACGGCCCCAAAAGTGGCACAAACACCACGCACGGGACCAATGTAACTCGTACGAACTTACCGCACGATCACAGGACTCTCGATTTGAGAATACAACCATAAATTGCATACTTCTAGACTTTGGGATAAAAACAGGGCGTTTGTGGCGGAAAACCTGAAACAACCCCCAAACGGCCCCGTGAGTGTCACCAACACCTCGCACGGGACCAATTTAACTCGTACGAACTCACCGCGCGATCACGGTACTCCTAGTTTGACAATACGACGATAACTAAAAAATATCAGGACTTAGGCAATGCGTGGCGTTAGTGGGTGAAAAGCCGAAACAACCCCGGAACGGCCTCGTGAGTGGCACCAACACCTCGCACGGGACCAATTTAAGTCGTACGAACCGACCGCACGATCACGGGACCCTCGGTTTGAGAATATGATGATAATTTACATATATCTAGACTTAGGCCTAAAATTATGGCGTTAGTGAGTGAAAAGCAGAAACAACCCCCGAACGGCCCCGTTAGTGGACCCAACACCTCGCACGGGACCAATTTAACTCATTTGAACTGACCGCTCGATCACCGGACTCTCGGTTTGATAATACGATGATAATTTAAAAATATCCGGACTTAGGCAAAGCAAGGAGTTAGTGGGTAAAAAGCCAAAACAACCCCCGAACGGCCTCGTGAGTGGCACCAACACCTCGCACGGGACCAATGTAAGTCGTACGAACTGATCGCGCGATCATGGGAGCCTCGGTTTGAGAATACGATGACAATTTGCATATTTTTAGACTTAGGCTAAAAAACATGGCGTTAGTGGGTGAAAAGCCAAAACATCCCCGTGATTGACACCAACACATTGCACGGGACCAATGTAACTCGTACGAATTGACCACGTGATCACGGGACCCCCAGTTTTAAAATACGATGATAGTTTGCATATTTCTAGACTTGGGCTTAAAAACATGGCGTTAGTGGGTGAAAACCCGAAACAGCCCCCGAACGATCCCTTGAGTGGCACCAACACTTCGCACGAAACCAATATAACTCATACGAACTGACCACGCGATCACGGGACCACCGATTTGAGAATAAGACGATAATTTCCATATTTCTAGACTTAGGCTAAAAATATGGCGTTAGTGGGGAAAAACTCGAAATAGCCCCCGAACGGTCCCGTGAGTGGCACCAACACCTCGCCCGGGACCAATATAACTCGTACGAAATGACCGCGTGATCACAGGACTCCCGGTTTGAGAATATGACAATAATTTGCATATTTCTAGACTTAGGCTTAAAAACTTGTCGTTAGTGGGCGAAAACTGGAAATAGCCCCCAAACGGTCCCGTCAGGGGCACCAACACTTTGCACGGGACCAATGTAACTCGTACGAACTTATCGCGCAACCACGAGACTCCCGATTTGAGAATACGATGATAATGTGCATACTTCCAGACTTGGGCATAGAAACAGGGTGTTTGTGTTGAAAATACCGAAAGAGCCCCCGAACGGTCCCGTGAGTAGGACCAACACTTTGCACATGACCAATTTAACTCGTACGAACTGATCGCGCGATCACAGGACCTCCGGTTTGAGAATCAGACGATAATTTGCATATTTCTAGACATAGGCAAAACATGGTGTTAGTGGGGAAAAACCCAAAACAACCCCTGAAAGACCCCGTGAGTGGCACCAACACCTGGGACGGGATCAATGTAACTCGTACGAACTGATCGCGTGATCACGGTACTCCTCGTTTGAGAATACGATGATAATTTACATATTTCTAGGCTTAGGCTTAAAAATATGCCGTTAGTGGGCGAAAACTCGAAACGACCCCCGAACGGCCCCATGAGTGGCACCAACATCTCGCACGGGACCAATGTAACCCGTAGAAACTGACCGCGTGATCATGGGACTTTCGATTTGAGAATATGACGATAATTTGCGTACTTCTAGACTTAGGCATAAAAACATGGCGTTTGTGGGGAAAAACCTAAAACAACCCCTGAACGACCCCGTGAGTGGCACCAACACCTCGCACGAAACTAATTTAACTCATACGAACTGACCGCGCGATCATGGGACTTCCGATTTGACAATACGACGATAATTTAAAAATATCAGGACTTAGGGAAAGCATGGCGTTAGTGGGTGAAAAGCCGAAATAGCCCCTGAATGGACCCGTAAGTGGCACCAACACCTCGCACGGGACCAATGTAAGTCGTACGAACTGACCGTGCGATGACGGGACCCTCGGTTTGAGAATACATTGATAATTTGCATATTTTTAGACTTAGGCTTAAAAACATGGCATTAGTGGGTGAAAAGCTGAAACAACCCCCGAACGGTCCCGTGAGTGGCACCAACACCTCACACGGGACCAATGTAACTCGTGCGCACTGACCGCGTGATCACGGGACCCCCGATTTTAGAATATGATGATAATTTGTATATTTATAGACTTATGCTTAAAAACGTGGCGTTAGTGTGTGAAAACCCGAAGCAACCCCTAAATGGCCCCGTGAGTGGCACCAGCACTTCGCACGGAACCAATGTAACTTGTACGAATAGACCGCGCAATCACGGCAGTTTGAGAATAAGACGATAATTTACATATTTCTAGACTTAGGCATAAAAACATGGCGTTAGTGGGGGAAAACCCGAAACAACCCCCAAACGACCCCGTGAGTGGCACCAACACCTCGCACGGGACTAATTTAACTTGTGAGAACTGATCACACGATCACGAGACTCTCGGTTTGACAATAGAATGATAATTTAAAAATATTAGGACTTAGGCAAAGCATGGCGTTAGCGGGTGAAAAGTCGAAACAACCCCCTAACGGTCCCGTGAGTGGCACCAAAACCTCGCACGGGATCAATGTAAGTTGTACGAACTGACCGCGCGATCACGGGACCCCCGATTTGAGAATACGATGATAATTTGCATATTTTTAGACTTAGGCTTAAAAACATGGCGTTAGTGGGTGAAAAGCTGAAACAACCCCCGAACGGCCCCGTGAGTGGCACCAACACCTCACATGGGACCAATGTAACTCATACGAACTGACCCGCGATCACGGGACCCCCGATTTTAGAATACGATGATAATTTGCATATATTTAGACTTAGGTTTAAAAACATGGTGTTAGTGGGTGAAAACCCGAAATAGCCCCCGAACGGCCAGATGAGTGGCACCTGCACTTCACACGGAACCAATGTAACTCGTACGAATAGACCGCGCGATCACGGGAACCCCGGTTTGCGAATAAGATGATAATTTGCATATATTTAGACTTAGGCTTAAAAACATGGTGTTAGTGGGGGAAAACCCGAAACAACCCTCGATGGCCCCGTGAGTGGCACCAACACCTCGCACGGGACCAATGTAACTCGTACGAATTGACCCCGTGATCACGGGACACCCGGTTTGAGAATACGATGATAATTTGAATATTTTTAGACTTAGGCTTAAAAACTTGCCGTTAGTGGACAAAAACCCGAAACAACCCCCGGACGGCCCCAAAAGTGGCACAAACACCACGCACGGGACCAATGTAACTCGTACGAACTTACCGCACGATCACAGGACTCTCGATTTGAGAATACAACCATAAATTGCATACTTCTAGACTTTGGGATAAAAACAGGGCGTTTGTGGCGGAAAACCTGAAACAACCCCCAAACGGCCCCGTGAGTGTCACCAACACCTCGCACGGGACCAATTTAACTCGTACGAACTCACCGCGCGATCACGGTACTCCTAGTTTGACAATACGACGATAACTAAAAAATATCAGGACTTAGGCAATGCGTGGCGTTAGTGGGTGAAAAGCCGAAACAACCCCGGAACGGCCTCGTGAGTGGCACCAACACCTCGCACGGGACCAATTTAAGTCGTACGAACCGACCGCACGATCACGGGACCCTCGGTTTGAGAATATGATGATAATTTACATATATCTAGACTTAGGCCTAAAATTATGGCGTTAGTGAGTGAAAAGCAGAAACAACCCCCGAACGGCCCCGTTAGTGGACCCAACACCTCGCACGGGACCAATTTAACTCATTTGAACTGACCGCTCGATCACCGGACTCTCGGTTTGATAATACGATGATAATTTAAAAATATCCGGACTTAGGCAAAGCAAGGAGTTAGTGGGTAAAAAGCCAAAACAACCCCCGAACGGCCTCGTGAGTGGCACCAACACCTCGCACGGGACCAATGTAAGTCGTACGAACTGATCGCGCGATCATGGGAGCCTCGGTTTGAGAATACGATGACAATTTGCATATTTTTAGACTTAGGCTAAAAAACATGGCGTTAGTGGGTGAAAAGCCAAAACATCCCCGTGATTGACACCAACACATTGCACGGGACCAATGTAACTCGTACGAATTGACCACGTGATCACGGGACCCCCAGTTTTAAAATACGATGATAGTTTGCATATTTCTAGACTTGGGCTTAAAAACATGGCGTTAGTGGGTGAAAACCCGAAACAGCCCCCGAACGATCCCTTGAGTGGCACCAACACTTCGCACGAAACCAATATAACTCATACGAACTGACCACGCGATCACGGGACCACCGATTTGAGAATAAGACGATAATTTCCATATTTCTAGACTTAGGCTAAAAATATGGCGTTAGTGGGGAAAAACTCGAAATAGCCCCCGAACGGTCCCGTGAGTGGCACCAACACCTCGCCCGGGACCAATATAACTCGTACGAAATGACCGCGTGATCACAGGACTCCCGGTTTGAGAATATGACAATAATTTGCATATTTCTAGACTTAGGCTTAAAAACTTGTCGTTAGTGGGCGAAAACTGGAAATAGCCCCCAAACGGTCCCGTCAGGGGCACCAACACTTTGCACGGGACCAATGTAACTCGTACGAACTTATCGCGCAACCACGAGACTCCCGATTTGAGAATACGATGATAATGTGCATACTTCCAGACTTGGGCATAGAAACAGGGTGTTTGTGTTGAAAATACCGAAAGAGCCCCCGAACGGTCCCGTGAGTAGGACCAACACTTTGCACATGACCAATTTAACTCGTACGAACTGATCGCGCGATCACAGGACCTCCGGTTTGAGAATCAGACGATAATTTGCATATTTCTAGACATAGGCAAAACATGGTGTTAGTGGGGAAAAACCCAAAACAACCCCTGAAAGACCCCGTGAGTGGCACCAACACCTGGGACGGGATCAATGTAACTCGTACGAACTGATCGCGTGATCACGGTACTCCTCGTTTGAGAATACGATGATAATTTACATATTTCTAGGCTTAGGCTTAAAAATATGCCGTTAGTGGGCGAAAACTCGAAACGACCCCCGAACGGCCCCATGAGTGGCACCAACATCTCGCACGGGACCAATGTAACCCGTAGAAACTGACCGCGTGATCATGGGACTTTCGATTTGAGAATATGACGATAATTTGCGTACTTCTAGACTTAGGCATAAAAACATGGCGTTTGTGGGGAAAAACCTAAAACAACCCCTGAACGACCCCGTGAGTGGCACCAACACCTCGCACGAAACTAATTTAACTCATACGAACTGACCGCGCGATCATGGGACTTCCGATTTGACAATACGACGATAATTTAAAAATATCAGGACTTAGGGAAAGCATGGCGTTAGTGGGTGAAAAGCCGAAATAGCCCCTGAATGGACCCGTAAGTGGCACCAACACCTCGCACGGGACCAATGTAAGTCGTACGAACTGACCGTGCGATGACGGGACCCTCGGTTTGAGAATACATTGATAATTTGCATATTTTTAGACTTAGGCTTAAAAACATGGCATTAGTGGGTGAAAAGCTGAAACAACCCCCGAACGGTCCCGTGAGTGGCACCAACACCTCACACGGGACCAATGTAACTCGTGCGCACTGACCGCGTGATCACGGGACCCCCGATTTTAGAATATGATGATAATTTGTATATTTATAGACTTATGCTTAAAAACGTGGCGTTAGTGTGTGAAAACCCGAAGCAACCCCTAAATGGCCCCGTGAGTGGCACCAGCACTTCGCACGGAACCAATGTAACTTGTACGAATAGACCGCGCAATCACGGCAGTTTGAGAATAAGACGATAATTTACATATTTCTAGACTTAGGCATAAAAACATGGCGTTAGTGGGGGAAAACCCGAAACAACCCCCAAACGACCCCGTGAGTGGCACCAACACCTCGCACGGGACTAATTTAACTTGTGAGAACTGATCACACGATCACGAGACTCTCGGTTTGACAATAGAATGATAATTTAAAAATATTAGGACTTAGGCAAAGCATGGCGTTAGCGGGTGAAAAGTCGAAACAACCCCCTAACGGTCCCGTGAGTGGCACCAAAACCTCGCACGGGATCAATGTAAGTTGTACGAACTGACCGCGCGATCACGGGACCCCCGATTTGAGAATACGATGATAATTTGCATATTTTTAGACTTAGGCTTAAAAACATGGCGTTAGTGGGTGAAAAGCTGAAACAACCCCCGAACGGCCCCGTGAGTGGCACCAACACCTCACATGGGACCAATGTAACTCATACGAACTGACCCGCGATCACGGGACCCCCGATTTTAGAATACGATGATAATTTGCATATATTTAGACTTAGGTTTAAAAACATGGTGTTAGTGGGTGAAAACCCGAAATAGCCCCCGAACGGCCAGATGAGTGGCACCTGCACTTCACACGGAACCAATGTAACTCGTACGAATAGACCGCGCGATCACGGGAACCCCGGTTTGCGAATAAGATGATAATTTGCATATATTTAGACTTAGGCTTAAAAACATGGTGTTAGTGGGGGAAAACCCGAAACAACCCTCGATGGCCCCGTGAGTGGCACCAACACCTCGCACGGGACCAATGTAACTCGTACGAATTGACCCCGTGATCACGGGACACCCGGTTTGAGAATACGATGATAATTTGAATATTTTTAGACTTAGGCTTAAAAACTTGCCGTTAGTGGACAAAAACCCGAAACAACCCCCGGACGGCCCCAAAAGTGGCACAAACACCACGCACGGGACCAATGTAACTCGTACGAACTTACCGCACGATCACAGGACTCTCGATTTGAGAATACAACCATAAATTGCATACTTCTAGACTTTGGGATAAAAACAGGGCGTTTGTGGCGGAAAACCTGAAACAACCCCCAAACGGCCCCGTGAGTGTCACCAACACCTCGCACGGGACCAATTTAACTCGTACGAACTCACCGCGCGATCACGGTACTCCTAGTTTGACAATACGACGATAACTAAAAAATATCAGGACTTAGGCAATGCGTGGCGTTAGTGGGTGAAAAGCCGAAACAACCCCGGAACGGCCTCGTGAGTGGCACCAACACCTCGCACGGGACCAATTTAAGTCGTACGAACCGACCGCACGATCACGGGACCCTCGGTTTGAGAATATGATGATAATTTACATATATCTAGACTTAGGCCTAAAATTATGGCGTTAGTGAGTGAAAAGCAGAAACAACCCCCGAACGGCCCCGTTAGTGGACCCAACACCTCGCACGGGACCAATTTAACTCATTTGAACTGACCGCTCGATCACCGGACTCTCGGTTTGATAATACGATGATAATTTAAAAATATCCGGACTTAGGCAAAGCAAGGAGTTAGTGGGTAAAAAGCCAAAACAACCCCCGAACGGCCTCGTGAGTGGCACCAACACCTCGCACGGGACCAATGTAAGTCGTACGAACTGATCGCGCGATCATGGGAGCCTCGGTTTGAGAATACGATGACAATTTGCATATTTTTAGACTTAGGCTAAAAAACATGGCGTTAGTGGGTGAAAAGCCAAAACATCCCCGTGATTGACACCAACACATTGCACGGGACCAATGTAACTCGTACGAATTGACCACGTGATCACGGGACCCCCAGTTTTAAAATACGATGATAGTTTGCATATTTCTAGACTTGGGCTTAAAAACATGGCGTTAGTGGGTGAAAACCCGAAACAGCCCCCGAACGATCCCTTGAGTGGCACCAACACTTCGCACGAAACCAATATAACTCATACGAACTGACCACGCGATCACGGGACCACCGATTTGAGAATAAGACGATAATTTCCATATTTCTAGACTTAGGCTAAAAATATGGCGTTAGTGGGGAAAAACTCGAAATAGCCCCCGAACGGTCCCGTGAGTGGCACCAACACCTCGCCCGGGACCAATATAACTCGTACGAAATGACCGCGTGATCACAGGACTCCCGGTTTGAGAATATGACAATAATTTGCATATTTCTAGACTTAGGCTTAAAAACTTGTCGTTAGTGGGCGAAAACTGGAAATAGCCCCCAAACGGTCCCGTCAGGGGCACCAACACTTTGCACGGGACCAATGTAACTCGTACGAACTTATCGCGCAACCACGAGACTCCCGATTTGAGAATACGATGATAATGTGCATACTTCCAGACTTGGGCATAGAAACAGGGTGTTTGTGTTGAAAATACCGAAAGAGCCCCCGAACGGTCCCGTGAGTAGGACCAACACTTTGCACATGACCAATTTAACTCGTACGAACTGATCGCGCGATCACAGGACCTCCGGTTTGAGAATCAGACGATAATTTGCATATTTCTAGACATAGGCAAAACATGGTGTTAGTGGGGAAAAACCCAAAACAACCCCTGAAAGACCCCGTGAGTGGCACCAACACCTGGGACGGGATCAATGTAACTCGTACGAACTGATCGCGTGATCACGGTACTCCTCGTTTGAGAATACGATGATAATTTACATATTTCTAGGCTTAGGCTTAAAAATATGCCGTTAGTGGGCGAAATCTCGAAACGACCCCCGAACGGCCCCATGAGTGGCACCAACATCTCGCACGGGACCAATGTAACCCGTAGAAACTGACCGCGTGATCATGGGACTTTCGATTTGAGAATATGACGATAATTTGCGTACTTCTAGACTTAGGCATAAAAACATGGCGTTTGTGGGGAAAAACCTAAAACAACCCCTGAACGACCCCGTGAGTGGCACCAACACCTCGCACGAAACTAAGTTAACTCATACGAACTGACCGCGCGATCATGGGACTTCCGATTTGACAATACGACGATAATTTAAAAATATCAGGACTTAGGGAAAGCATGGCGTTAGTGGGTGAAAAGCCGAAATAGCCCCTGAATGGACCCGTAAGTGGCACCAACACCTCGCACGGGACCAATGTAAGTCGTACGAACTGACCGTGCGATGACGGGACCCTCGGTTTGAGAATACATTGATAATTTGCATATTTTTAGACTTAGGCTTAAAAACATGGCATTAGTGGGTGAAAAGCTGAAACAACCCCCGAACGGTCCCGTGAGTGGCACCAACACCTCACACGGGACCAATGTAACTCGTACGAACTAACCCGCGATCACGGGACCCCCGATTTTAGAATACGATGATAATTTGCATATATTTAGACTTAGGTTTAAAAACATGGTGTTAGTGGGTGAAAACCCGAAATAGCCCCCGAACGGCCAGATGAGTGGCACCTGCACTTCACACGGAACCAATGTAACTCGTACGAATAGACCGCGCGATCACGGGAACCCCGGTTTGCGAATAAGATGATAATTTGCATATATTTAGACTTAGGCTGAAAAACATGGTGTTAGTGGGGGAAAACCCGAAACAACCCTCGATGGCCCCGTGAGTGGCACCAACACCTCGCACGGGACCAATGTAACTCGTACGAATTGACCCCGTGATCACGGGACACCCGGTTTGAGAATACGATGATAATTTGAATATTTTTAGACTTAGGCTTAAAAACTTGCCGTTAGTGGACAAAAACCCGAAACAACCCCCGGACTGCCCCAAAAGTGGCACAAACACCTCGCACGGGACCAATGTAACTCGTACGAACTTACCTCATGACCACGGGACTCCTGGTTTGAGAATACGACCATAAATTGCATACTTCTAGACTTTGGGATAAAAACAGGGCGTTTGTGGGGGAAAACCCAAATCATCCCCCAAACGGCCCCGTGAGTGTCATCAACACCTCGCACGGGACCAATTTAACTCGTACGAACTCATCGCGCGATCACGCGACTCCTAGTTTAACAATACGATGATAACTCAAAAATATCAGGACTTAGGGAATGCGTGGCGTTAGTGGGTGAAAAGTCGAAAAAGCCCTGGAACGGGCTCGTGTGTGGCACCAACACCTCACACGGGACCAATGTAAGTCGTACGAATCGATCGCACAATCACGAGACCCTCGGTTTGAGAATACGATGATAATTTACATATATATATACTTAGGCCTAAAAATATGGCGTTAGTGGGTGAAAAGCAGAAACAGCCCCTGAACGGCCCCGTGAGTGGCACTAACACCTCGCACGGGACCAATGGAACTCGTACGAACTGATCGCATGATCAAGGGACCCCCATTTTAGAATATGACGATAATTTTCATATTTCTGGACTTCGATTTAAAAACATGGCGTTAGGGGGTGAAAACTCGAAATAGCCCCTGAACGGCCCCATGAGTGGCAACAACACTTCACACGGAACCAATGTAACTCGTATGAACTGACCTCGCGATCACGGGACCCCCAATTTGAGAATAAAATTATAATTTGCATATTTCTAGACTCAGAAAAAACATAGCGTTAGTGGGGGAAAACCCGAAACAACCCCTGAACAACCCCGTGAGTGGTACCAACACCTCGAACGGGACCAATGTAACTCGTACGAACTGATCACGCAATCACAGAACTACTGGTTTGAGAATACGACGGTAATTTGCTTATTTCTAGACTTAGGCTTTAAAACATGGCGTTAGTGGGAGAAAACTCGAAACAGCCCCCGAACGGCCCCGTGAGTGGGACCAGCACTTTGCACGGAATCAATGTAACTCGTATGAACTGATCGTGCGATCACGGGACCCCCAGTTTGAGAATCAGACGATAATTTGCAAATTTCTAGACTTAGGCAAAACATGGCGTTAGTGGGAGAAAACTCGCAACAACCCCCGAATGGCACCGTGAGTGGCACCAACACCTCAGACGGGACCAATGTAACTCATAAAAACTGACCGTGCGATCACGGGTCTCCATGTTTGAGAATACTATGATAATTTTCATATTACTAGACTTTGGATTAAAAACATGCCGTTAGTGGGCGAAAACCCGAAATAACCCCCGAACGTCCCCGTGAGTGGCACTAACGCACGAGACCAATGTAACCCGTAGGAACTGACCGCGCAATCACAGGACTTTCGGTTCGAGAATACGACGATAATTTGCATACTTGTAGACTTAGGCATAAAAAAAGGGCGTTTATGGGGGAAAACCCAAAACAGTCCCCAAACGACCCCGTGAGTGGCACCAACACCTCGCACGGGACTAATTTAACTCGTTCGAACTGACCGCGCGATCACAGGACTCCCTATTTGACAATACCATGATAATTTAAAAATATCAGGACTTAGGCAAAGCATGGCGTTAGTGGGTGAAAAGTCGAAACAACCCCCGAACAGCCCCTTGAGTGGCACCAACACCTCGCACATGATCAATGTAAGTCGTACGAACTGACCGCGCGATCAGGAGACCCCTGGTTTGAGAATACGATGATAATTTGCATATCTTTAGACTTAGGCTTAAAAACATGGCGTTAGTGGGTGAAAAAGCTGAAACAACCCCCGAACGGCCCCGTGAGTGGCACCAACACCTCGCACATGACCAATGAAACTTCTACGAACTGACCGCGCGATCATGGGACCCCCGATTTTAGAATACGATGATAATTTTCTTATATCTAGACTTAGGTTTAAACACATGGTGTTAGTGGGTGAAAACCCGAAACAGCCCCCGAACGGCCCCGTGAATGGCAGCAACACTTCGCACGGAACCAATGTAACTCGTACGAATAGATCGCGCAATCATGGGATCCCCGATTTTAGAATACGACGATAATTTGCATATTTCTGGACTTAAGCTTAAAAACATGGCGTTAGTGGGTGAAAACTCGAAACAGTCCCCGAACGGCCCCGTGAGTGGCACCAACACTTCGCACGAAACCAATGTAACTCGTACGAACAGACCGCGCGATCACAGGACCCCCGATTTGAGAATAAAACAATAATTTGCATATTTCTAGACTTAGGCAGAATATGGCGTTAGTGGGGGAAAACCCGAAACAACCCCCAAACGGCCCCGTAAGTGGCACCAACCCTTGCACGGGACCAATAAAAGTCGTTCGAACTGATCGCGCAGTCACGGGAACCCCGATTTGAGAATACGATAATAATTTGCATATTTCTAGACTTAGGCTTAAAAATTTTCCGTTAGTGGGAGAAAATCCGAAAGAGCTCCCGAACGGCCACGTGAGTGGTACCAACACCTCGCACGGGACCAATGTAACCCGTAGGAACTGATCACGCGATCACGGGACTCCCGGTTTGAGAATACAACGACAATTTCCATACTTCTAGACTTATGCATAAAAACAGGGCGTTTGTGAGGGAAAACCCAAAGCGGCCCCCGAACGACCCCGTGAGTGGCACCAACACCTCGTACGGGACCAGTTTAGCTCGTACGAACTGACCGCGTGATCACGGGACTTAGGGTTTGATAATACGATGATGATTTAAAAATAGCAGGACTTAGGCAAAGCATGGCATTAGTGGGTGAAAAGCCGAAACACCCCCCAAACGGCCCCGTGAGTGGCACCAACACCTCGCACGGGACCAATGTAAGTCATACAAACTGATCGCGTGATCACGGGACCCCTGGTTTGACCATACGATGATAATTTGCATATTTCTAGACTTAGGCTTAAAAATATGGTGTTAGTGGGTGAAAAATCGAAACAGCCCCCGAACGGCCCCGTGAGTGGCACTAACACCTCGCACAGGAGCAATGTAACTCGTACGCACTGATTGCGTGATCACGGGACCCTCGATTTTAGAATACGACGATAATTTGTATATTTATAGACTTATTCTTAAAAACATGGCATTAGTGTGTGAAAACCCGAAACAACCCCCGAACGGCCCCGTGAGTGGCACCAACACTTCACACAGAACCAATGTAACTCGTACGAACTGACCCGCGATCACGGGACCCCTGGTTTGATAATAAGACGATAATTTACATATTTCTAGACTTAGGCTTAAAAACATAGCATTAGTGGGGGGAAAACCCGAAACAACCCTCGAACGATCCCGTGGGTGGCACCAACACCTCGCAAGGGACCAATGTAACTCGTACGAACTGATCATGTGATCACGAAACTCTCTGTTTGAGAAGACGACGCTAATTTGCACATTTCTAGAGTTAGGCTTAAAAACTTACCGTTAGTGGGCAAAAACCCGAAACAACCCCCGAACGGCCCCGTGAGTGGCACCAACACCTCGTACAGGACTAATGTAACTTGTACGAACTTACCGCACGATCACGGGACTCCCGATTTGGGAATATGACGATAATTTGTATACTTCTAGACTTAGGCATAAAAACAGGGCGTTTGTGCGGAAAAACCCGAAATAGCCCCCGAACGGCCCCATGAGTGCCACCAACACCTCACACGGGACCAATGTAACTCGTAGAAACTAACCGCGCGATCACGGGACTCCCGGTTTGAGAATGGAATTGATATGTTGATAGTTATAACTCATATATGAAATTTTTCTACTTGAATAATTTTTTTGTAAAATGAGTTAGTTATTGATATCATTTTTCTTTATATCCTATCATTTGTTGGATTATTGCACATGGAACAAATGAAGGAGGCAATGGTTTACAACATGAAGATTGTCTATATAAAGTTGTCGACATTCAGGATTATATTTTTTTATGTGTTACAGCCGTGCGGGATTTTATTGTTTAGTTTTATGGTCATGCGGGCTTTTATAATTTGATTGTTAAATTTTATGGTCGTGCGGGCTTTATAATAAACAGGTTTTACATTTACAGTGTTTGGAATGTCCAGAAAATAGAGGAAACTCTGGCCATTTTTTTTTGTCTGTGAATTATTAAGACGTGTAATATTTTTAAGTTTGTATATATATATTAGTTTATTAACAGCGTTCTCGATTTGCAATTTGTGATTTGCCAATAATAAATATTTATAACACGTCGTACGGGTCCAACGTTACACGTAGCAACCGATAGTGCACTCAGAGGACCCCTAATTTTAGGGTTGGAAAAAATAGTTTTTTTTTAAATTATAGTTAATTATGGGCATGGACTTTGTCCATGACCATTTTTATTTTTTCCGTCGCGCATAAAAATGGTCGCGACCAAAGTCCATGACCTCCAAACGTGACCAAAAAGGGTCGCAGCCAAAGTCCGCGACCATTTTTTCCTTTTTTTTCATCGCGGTATGGGTCACGGACTTTGGCCGCTACCATTTTTGGTCACGGTTGGGGGTCACAGACTTGGGACGCGACCATTTTTGGTCATGGTTGGGGGTCACGGACTTGGGTCGCGACCATTTTTTTCCTTTTTTTGTCACGGTTGTGGGTCACGGCCCAAGTCCGCGACCAATTTATCATGGTTGTGGGCTGTGACCATTTTTTTCATTTTTTTTGGTCACGGTTGTGGATCGCGGAGTCGCGACCAATTTGTCACGGCTGTGGGTCATGGACGAGGGCTGCGACTCGTCACGGCATGGGTCACGGCCCAAGTCCGCGACTATCTGCCGTGACCCCTACAGGCCGTGATCATTTTTTGGTCACAGTCTTGGGCCGCGACCCATGAAATTGGTCACGCCCGAAATGGTCACGGCCCAAGTCCGCGACCCCCATTCTCGGTCAGAGATTTTGGCCATGACCAATCTCTAGTTTTGGTGTAGTTGAGATTAGGACATGGGCTACTCTTGATGAGGACGAGGCACGCAACTCGAAGATATACTGAAGGAATTCATGGATATCTTCGCATGGTCCTATGACTATATGCCCGACATTGATCCTGAGATAACACATCATGAGATTCCAACTCTCCCGAAATGTAAACTAGTCAAACAGAAGATGCAAAAGCTCTGCACCGAATGGCCACTCAAGGTTAAAGAAGAAGTAGTCAAGTAACTGAATGTGGGTTTCATTCGTGTGATCGAATACCCTACATGGCTAGCTAATATCGTACCTGTTCCAAAATCAGGAGGAAATGTCTGCATGTGTGTTGACTACCAAGACTTGAATAAGGCCTCTTCGAAGGAGGATTACCCGCTACCCAACATCGATATGATTATGGATAATACAGTCAGTCACGCTATCAAGTCATTCGTTGATAGGTTTGCCGGATATAACCAGATCAAGATGCACTCTGATCATCAAGGAAAAACTACATCCATCACCCCTTGGGGAACCTTTTGCTACACTGCTATGCCTTTTGGTCTAAAAAACACAGGGGCCACCTACCAAAGGGTAGCCACAACCATTTTGCATGATCTGATACACAAGGAAGTCGAGGTCTATGTAGATGACATAATTATCAAGCAAAAAACAACCTAGCTGATGCCCTTACCTCCTTAGCCTCCATGATTGAAATTCATGAAGGAATAACCATGGCTCCCTTCCTTGTCCAGAAATAAGACAAACCAACCCACTGCTACCACATTGAGCTCTGCACAAAGGAAGAATACGAAATAGCCGACTATTGGTACTATGATATTTGGCGCCTCCTCAAACACGGTAGGTATCCCAAGGAGCTGACAAGAAAGACCTAGCTGGCCAGTGCATTACTGTTCAAGAAAAACTTCGATGGAACCCATTTACACTGCATCGCAGGGGCTGACATTGAGGAAATGATGCGGAAAATCCACAGCGATGAATGCGGACCCCACATAAATGACCACATGCTTGCCAAAAAATCATTCGATAGGGATACTACTGGACTACCATAGTTCAGGAATACACAACCTATGTTCAAAGATGTCTCAAATGCCAATAGTTCTCCAACCTATAGCATCTGCCTCCATGAGAATTATACAATATGACTTCTCCCTAACCGTTTTCCACATGGGGCATCGACATCATAGGGGAAATTTACATCGAAAGCATCCAATGGTCATGAGTTCATCCTAGTTGTTATTGACTACTTCACTAAATGGGTCTAAGCCGAGTCATACGCAGTTCGAAATGCCAAAAAAATGGCCAAATTCATAAAAAAAAAATATCATCTGCTGATATAGGGTCCCATACGAGCTGGTATCAGATAATGGGCTACTTTTTGAGGTGGAGGTTACAAAAGCAGTTGACGAGTATGGGATTCAAAGACTTAAATCCTCTCCATATCGACCTCAAACCTATGGAGCAGTTGAAGTAGCCAATAAGAATCTCAAAGCCATCATCAGCAAGATGACCAAGAGTTATTGTGATTGGGTCGACAGGATCCCTTACGCCCTCTGGGGCTACTGCACTTCAGTCCAAACCTCAACTGGGGCTATCTCTTACTCTCTAATATACGGCATGGAAGCAGTCCTACCCGTGGAGCTGGAAATACCCTCGCTGCGCATCATGCTTGGAAGCAAGGTCCGTAAAGAAGACTTGTACCAAAACCGTCTTAACGAACTAACCTTCCTAGATGAAAGGAGATTGAAAGCACTCTACTCCTTATAAGGGTACCATCGTCGTATAGCGCAATCATTCAATAAGAGAGTCAAGGATCCTGGTGTCCGAGAATGGAACTTAGCCCTCAAAGAAACATTAGAACCTATCTGGGACCCCAAAGGGAAATTTAAGCCTAATTAGAGCGGCCCCTACATTGTGAAGAAGATCCTGTCAGGCGGCACTGCTTTGCTTACCGACCTCAATGGGGAAGATGGCGCATCCAGTCAACCTGGACCCTCTCGACAAATTCTACCCCGACTTTGAAATCTCGGCGCACGACGACTCTTCTCACCTCCCTTCTTTTCTCACTACCCAGAACTATGTGGGTCTGATCCTCTAAAAAACATTTTCAAAATTCTTCCAAACCCTCAGAGGTACGTAGGCAGCTCATTCGCCTCACATGTGCGCGACCCCCTTCTTTTCACAAAATAATATTCTTTTCTTATCCCCGAGAACGACAATTAATTTTGACATATATATGAACAAAAGGATTACTATGCCTTAGCTATTGGTATAGATAATTCAAAATGAAAAAAAATCAACAAAAGGCACAATTCGGTGATCAAAAACTTATTTATTTCATTATCTAAAAATGTCGTATAATTACATCGGCGTAAGGAGTCAAACAACTTCCCTTGCCAACATTACACCTACTAAAAAGAACCCCCAGATAATAACAAGCCCCACTACTCCTGAAAAATCACCCCAATTAAAAGAAGCATCGCAAAACCCTGCCCACAGCTACCAGAGGAACCAGTACCATCATCACCTGCATCCTGGACTCCCCAAACATCCCCTGCCGAATGGAGTATCACATATGCTCCATGGAACGATAAACCCAGACCAGTTTAGGGTAGACTACAACGCCTCCCTCCATGGTGTCAGATATGACAAACCACCTTTAACCAGTCTCCAAAGCTAGCATCCTGGCCACTACCTTCTTTTACAACCACTTCATGTAGTCCCTAGAGACATGCCAGATTCGCCCAGTAGACTAAGAAGGACGAGTCGATGGACGATGATTCTCACACAGAGAACTAAGCTGCATGCGTATACGCTCTATTAAATCCTCTATAGGAAAGAAGTTTGGTGTCCACGGTGGCACAATTTTCTCCCAACCATATTGGCGTAGCAGCCACCAGGGAAAGTAGAAAGAGGTCTGCTTAAGGCCAACCAGTCGGACGTACTGGTACTCTTCAAGCTCTAGAATGGGCAGCAGCTCCGCACACCAAGGCACAGACCAGAGAAAGCCTAGATCCCCGTGCTTTATAAACTAGTTCCCTCAACTCTCAATGTCCAGGCTTACGCTAATGAAATAGCTCGAGAAGAAGTTTATCACCGTCGATAAAGGATACTCAGGCAGGACTGCCATACGAAACCTCTCTGACAGCCACATAAAAAACATCACGAGGCTCCCTCTCAGAAAGTTAGAATGACCCTCCCACCAGGCGTCTAGACCATTCAAAGTCTCCACTAGTATCACCGTAACAAGATTGTGATGGTATGACATCCAAGAAATAATAGCATCCAGTTGGGGGTCCACCAGCGTCTCCCCGGTCACTAATAGGACTTTTGAAACAAGGCATAGGATGATGACCCCCGACATATCGAGAATCACTCATGTCCTGCGAATGCATGGACCACAATAACACTGAAAGGGAAATCATTCCTCCCGTAGCCAATGACGGAGCCACCAAGGCCTTCCTTCACTCAAAAATTTCTAAAAAACACACTTTTTCTACTCTTTCTCAAAATAAAAACTCAGCAGCAAACTAAAGTGTATGTAGAGTAAGCCATTAAGTCAAGATAATAAAATAAAATGCTAATATATTTTTACATTTTTGAGTCTTTTACAAGTGCAAGTCCACTACATCAAGCATGCAAATGCTAAGCTCCCACAATCAACAATTAATCAGTAAGAAATCGAAAAGGAAAAAACCCAAAGTGGATGTCTCCTCATTTACCCCATAACCCTCTTTCCTCGTCACCAGGAGTAGCCGAACTCATGCGCTAATAGGCATCGCATTTGTGCATGTCCCCCAGTTACCCCGGTGCTCTAAATGGCCACCCCCCAGCGATAAAAGGTCACCTGTAAATCCCTAACAAAAGCGAAGGATCAGTATCAATAAAATGGCATCAAAAGAAAAAGAACAGTCTTAAGGATAAAA
Organism: Sambucus nigra; assembly: GCA_949130495.1. Lineage (NCBI taxonomy): Eukaryota > Viridiplantae > Streptophyta > Magnoliopsida > Dipsacales > Adoxaceae > Sambucus > Sambucus nigra. The sequence goes on along the minus strand of OX422215.1, from coordinate 538,143,223 downwards.
GAATGCTTACCGGCTAGCTCTTCAGGCCATTCAAGACACGACGCCCTTCCTCTAGAGAAAGGTTCCTCTTTGATTTCTGGTTGGACCTCTGCTATCGAAACATCCGACAAAAGTACCCAACGGATTCATCCATTCTAGCACCTTGTTCACCAAGGAAAACATTTTTTACACCCCCAGTGGAATCCAAAGAATCATTCTACCTAACAACTTCTCCAAAAGACACTCCAAATTTTCCCCAACTACAAATACTCGGATCATTCACTATTCCCCAACGGAACCTAAAATCCGATCTTCATCCCCAGTGGAGTCCTCAAATTCCTCGAAGGAAAAGTACTCCTCAGTTAGGTCAGAATTGACGTTGTGTACACCCCGCATTTTTCATGCATTAAATATTTAATTAATTCGGGAATTGAAAATTACTTGTGAGTCGTAATTTAATTGAATTAATTAGGAAAATTTTATTTAAATATTAATCGAGGAGTAAATGGTTAATATTTACGGGAAGTTATTTACTAAGTGAATAGTAATTATTTATTTAAGTCATTTCGAGTATTAATGACAGGGTATGCACTAATCTCAACCGGGAGTCGGTATAGACTAAAGGGGTGAGGGGATAAATTTTTTTATAAATTAATTCGGATGCAAATTCTGAGGGCACGGTTGAGTCCGGATGGGCCGAGATAGTCGAAAAAGTGTACCCAGGGGTAGTAAACGGGTCACGGGACGTTTTTAGACATAACCGGGCCCACACGGGGGCATTTGGGTCACTTGGGCTTGGCCCATTAGGAAAAAAATGGGATTAGGTAAATTAAGGAATTTGGAAGGAATAATAAAACGGCTGATAGAGTTTTAGAAAAGGCTAAGTGTATTAAGGAACCCTAATAGCAGTTAAGGGCAGCTTTGGGATCACTAGAGAGCCAACAAGGATCGTCTTCAACCTTGAGAATTCATCTCCGAATCAGACACTACGAAACCTAAGGCAAGTGGATAACTTGCAATAGTATTGAATATGTTTTGAAATTCATATTCATGTGACGTGTTTGATCAAAATTCGTTTTGTGTGTTCATGGCATAAACATGAGGTTTTGATAAATAATAATCTGATTTACGAATTTGAATGAGGATTCTTGTAGAAATCTGATATTATAAATTGATAGATATCTGGTAGGATGATATCTGGTTAATTAGAAACAAATTTGGTGAAGGGATTTGGGATGTAAATGGGTAAGGAATTAAAGATGAATATTTCCCCAAATTCAGAAATTGTAGTTAATGGACGAATTAACGATGTTGGTGGATATTTTGGAGGTCCCTAATAAGGTTTCTAACATGGATATTTAGGGTTTGAGAAATTTCGTCCATGGATGATTCTGTCTTCGCGAAGAAGACGAAGACCTGCTCGATCGATCGATCGAAGGTCGGCAGATTTTGGCAGCTTTGCCCAGTTATGTATATAAAAGGGAATTTATATAATAATCTTTATGTAATTAATTATTGAGAAATTAATACATGAGTTTAAACCTAATTAATCATGAGTAAAGTTAATTAGGATTTGAGGGATTTTTGGGTGTCACGTCATGATTAAAAATTCGGGAGTCGGGAATTTAGACTCGGGTGAGGTGATTTCGGACTACGAGAGTAAGTCCAATTTTATGGTGGGGGCGACACCAAAGGTGATTTAATTAATTAATGTGTGAATTAATTAATAATTAGGGTTGGACCATAACTCTGAATTTTAAATAGGATTGTGTCACGGATTTAGTACATGGTGTAGCCGGGACATTTTATATATTTTTATACATACATATATATATATATATATATACGGAGTGTGATAGTATATATATATATATAGTGCGGGCATTAATATCAGTGATTGAATATTATTAGTGTATACTCTAGTGCTATAGGGGGAGGTTGCGCGCAGTGGATGAATCCCCTAGATTGAGGAGTAGGGCGAGTATAATCCCAGGTCATAGCGTCCGTTATATGGGTGAGGGGCATCTCACTTTCAGGGAAGGAATATGACCGCCTCAAATTCGTATGTTAAACTAAGTTAGTGAGCGAATCTAACTTGGATAACTAGGTTACGTGAATACACCTAGTGGGATAGCACTTGGGAAAATTTATATTTTGTGAGTATTCTTACTCGGTTGAAAGTTTGTATTAAATGTTATTTCAGTATGTTTGTGAATACTGTAATATGATTAAATATATAATTAGGTAAATAATTATATATGGGATAATTAATACATAGTGAAAAATGTATTATGTGCATAACAGGTGTGAATGTTATATGAAATTAAAAGGAGTAATGATTCAATTAAGTTTGACGTTTATAATAACTTAAAAATCATGAACTAAGGCATACTCGGTTAGAGTAGGTAAGATTCAAGGGTTAAAATAAGCATGTGGGTCAGGAGCGTAGGACCTAGTAAATTAAATGAAAGCGTTAGTAGTGCACATTAGAGGAGGGGTGAGGAAGTCCTCAAGAGAGTGAGGCACTAACTAAAATATGAAGAGCATGCATATTTGTTTATTACTGCAAGTTAATCATTTGTTAAATGTTTTCAAATATTTTTGGGTACTAACCCTTGCTATAAAATTCTTTTAAAAACCTTTTAGGTGTCCAACCACAAGGGCGCCAAGCTTGACTCTATTCCAGGTATCCTTGCTGCAGCACATGTGGATGTTGCGGGGTTTTGATAGACGCCTCCTTCTTCCATTCTTGTAGAGATTCTCTAGTAGTTATCTGAGCTTGTCGCTCACAATTCATTTATTAGTAGTAGACTTGTTGAGATGTTTTTCTGATATTTACTTGTATTGGATATTTGGACCGATGGTTTATTCGGTTAGGTGTTTTAATTGTGGATGGTTATTTTAATTAACTGTGATTGGGTATTATTGTATGTTCCGCACGAGTTTTATTTAATTAATTGAAAGATAAAAATTGGCACCAGTCTACTTTTCTCACTTAGGTGGTTAGTAATTAAAAAGACGACAGTGATGCTAAGAATGGACCAACTGAGAAACCTTTTCCAATTTAATTTAGGACTGATCACCCGAGATTAATTAGGTGGGGTGTCACAGATGGTATCAGAGCATCAGGTTCTAGTGTCCTTAGGATCTGTGCGGCTTTCTACGTTTCAGTGTAGCACTCGTTTGTTATAGAGCCCTATTATTAGGACTGTTGTTTCATTTTCCGCTTGTGAAATATCGTATTTCTGCTGTGTATATTTTTGTATAAATTGTGTACTTATACAATACAATCTATTTCTGATGCCACCGAGGAGACTGAGAGCGGAGAGGGTTGAGGCTAGGGATGAAATCAGGGAGGCTCATCAGGAGCCGCAGGTACCGCTACCACCACCCCCACCCGAGTTGATTTCCACTACTCAGGTGGCAGTGATAGTGGCCCAGGCGGTCGAAACAGCAATGAGAGCTATGGCAGATCACTTTCCACAGCCCCAGGCGCCGCCTCCAGTGGCACCAGCAGTTCAGGCTCCAGTGGGGCCACCGTCTTCGCAGAGAGTTAGGGATACCTTTCAGAAGGGTCACCCACCTGAGTTCCGGGGTAGTACAGATGTGATAGAGGCTTGTGACTGGAAGAAGAACATTCAGTTCCATCTGCGCATGATAGAGTGTACCGAGGTACAGAAGAAGATGCTTGCTACCTTTCGTCTATCAAGGGCAGCCTTACAGTGATGGGAGTCAGTTACCACCGCCGGGGAGCGAGACTTGATGCCGATAGAAGAGTTTTGGATGCGGTTCGACCGCAAATACTTTCCACCAACAGTAGAGACTGAGATGAGGAAGAAATTCAGTGATTTAGTTCAGGGTGACCGATCAGTGGAAGACTACGAGGAAGAGTTCACCCGTTTGGCAAACTTTGTGCCAAATGAGGTGAGCGATGAGGAGCGGAAGAAATCGAGGTTTATGGACGGTTTAGCCTGGCGAATCAGGCAACACTTGATTGGGAATCCAGCGTTAGTAACGTATACAGACGTCGTAAATGTCTCACTTGTACACTTCCAGGACCATCGCTTCCATGCTAAGGGGAGCAAGCGAACAGGGGAGCCGAGCCAACAGGGCAAGGCTGATACTAGTAGTGACACAAGTGGTACTCAGCAGCAGGCGGGTAGTCAGCAAGGGAATCAGGCTAAGAAGTTTAAGCCTGGTGGTTTCCGACAGGGAGGACAGGGGTTCAGGCAGGGGTATCCGGGCCCGAACCAACAACAGCAGGTTCCTCAGGGCCGTCAGGGCCAAGGGAACAATGGGGGAGGCCAGCAGGGCCAGGGCCAGCCACGTTAGGGCCAACAGGGCCAATGATAGGGGGATGGTCAGAGACGCTATTTTGTGTGTGGCCAGCCAGGACATTTCAAGAGGGAATGCCCACAGAGGGGCAGAGGTCAACAACAGGAGGCCTAACAGGGGCAACGGCGGCAATTACCACTAGCAGCACCAGCCCCACCCGCCCCACCTCAGCAGGGACAGATGCACTACGGACGTGTGTATAACGTCCGGGATGTTCCTAATCCCCCGGCGCAGCAAGCACCACCAGTAGTTGAGGGTATGTTTCTCATTCATGGTTATGAGGGTAGTATTCTCTTTGATAGGGGAGCATCACATTCATTCATTAAATTAAATTTTGCTAAACGGGCCGGACTACTAGAGACCGCGGGAGGTCTTAGGATGTGTGTAGAGTCGCCAGTTGGCAACGGGGCTACGATTCACTCGATTTGTCGGGGTGTAGACATTTTGATCGAGAGACTTAGTTTAGCAGCGGACCTACTAGTGTTAGATATGGAGGGGTACGATGTCATCTTGGGTATGGATTGGTTGGCAGGTTATCGGGCGACGGTGGATTGCTACGAAAGGACTATCGTGTTCTCCATTCCAGGGCAGGAAATGTTCTTAATAGCAATGCCACTACCCAAGGGAGGGTCACGAACACACTTATATTACATTGAGGAGGAAACCTCACAAGAGGTGGCTATTTCGTTGGATTCAATCCCAGTGGTGAGAGACTTTGAGGATGTGTTTCAGGAGATACCAGGGTTGCCACCTAGCAGGGAAATCGAATTTGTGATCGATTTAGCACCGGGGACGAGGCCAATTGCTCGGGCCCCATATCGTATGGCCCCTTCAGAGATGCGTGAGTTGAGGGAGCACATTCAGCAGCTTCTGGGTCAGGGTTTCATACGACGGAGTACATCGCCGTGGGGTGCACCGGTGTTATTTGTGAAAAAGCGAGATGGCTCACTACGGTTATGCGTGGACTATAGAGAGCTGAATAAGGCCACGATACGAAATAAGTATCCGTTGCCTAGGATTGACGACCTATTTGACCAGTTGAGAGGGGCGTCTTATTTCTCTAAGGTCGACTTAAGGTCAGGATATCATCAACTACATATCCGAGAGGAAGATGTTCTGAAGACCGCTTTCCTGTCTCGGTGTGGATCTTACGAGTTCAGGGTGATGCCATTCGGACTCACCAATGCACAAGCAATGTTCATGGACCTCATGAACAGAGTATTCAGGGAGTTTCTCGATTAGTTTGTTATCGTGTTCATTGATGACATCCTGATATACTCGCGTACCGAGGAGGAGCACGCAGAGCACCTACATATAGTGTTACAGACATTACGGGATCACCAACTCTATGCCAAATTCGGTAAGTGTGGATTTTGGCTACGGGAGGTTCAGTTCCTTGGCCACGTGGTGTCAGAACAGGGTATTGCGGTGGATCCAAGTAAAGTATCGGTGGTGAGGGAGTGGGGACAGCCCACAACACCGACAGAAGTGCGCAGTTTTCTGGGGTTGGCCGGTTATTACAGATGGTTCATCAAAGGATTCTCAAAGATTGCGGGCCCTTTGACGAATCTTACCCGGAAAGGGGTACCTTTCACTTGGAATGATCACTGTCAATTAGCCTTCGACGAGTTAAAGGACAAGTTGACATCTGCACCCGTGCTTGCATTACCAAAAGGAGGATTAGAGTATCGGGTTTACACTGACGCATCCTTACAGGGACTTGGGGGTGTGCTTCAACAGGAGGAAATGTCTATAGCTTATGCGTCCAGGAAGCTAAAGCCCCATGAGAGGAATTACCCCACTCACGACCTGGAGTTAGCAGCAGTCGTTTTTGCTTTGAGGATATGGAGACATTATCTCCTGGGGGAGCAGTTCACGCTATTCACGGATCACAAATCACTTCAATATCTCTTCACTCAGAAGGATTTGAATATGAGACAGAGACGATGGCTAGAATTCGTGAAAGACTATCAGTTTGATATTCAGTATCATCCTGGTAAGGCTAATGTGGTGGCAGATGCATTGAGTCGGAGACCGACTGGGGAAATATCAGAAGTCTGGAAAGCGAAATGGAGAGAACTTCGATACGAGGATGATGTAGCCAGGGCTTGCATGTCAGCATTATCCATCACACCTGAGATCATTATGCGGGTTGTGAGGGATCAGGCAGAGGATCAGACCTGCCGGGATAGGGTGAGCCAGTTGCTAGCTGAGGGAGCAGAGGGCTACTCGATCATCTCGGAGGGAGGCTTACGCCATAATGGGAGGTTGATTGTGCCAGATGATGCGGAATTGAGGCACGCTGTTATGACGGAGTCTCATGGGCCGAGATTCGCGGTACATCCCGGTGGGGATAAGATATATCAAGATATGAGAAGGCAGTATTGGTGGGCAGGGATGAAACGGGACATAGCAGAATTTGTTTCGAAATGTGCCACGTGTCAGCTTGTGAAAGTTGACCATCAGAGACCATCAGGGATGCTACAGCCACTTGAAATTCCTGTGTGGAAGTGGGAGAGAGTCTCTATGGACTTTATTATAGGGTTATCGAAATCACAGAAGGGTCACAATTCCATATGGGTTATTGTGTATCGGTTGACCAAAGTGGCCCACTTCCTACCAGTTCGCACAGACTTTGAGACGATGCGTTATGCACAACTATTCATAGCGGAGATTGTTAAACTGCACGGGGTACCGATTAATATTGTGTCGGATAGGGACAAGATCTTTGTGGTCCATTTTTGGCAGAGTTTTCCGGAGACCATGGGCACGGAGTTACGTTTGAGTACAGCCTATCACCCACAGACTGACGGGCAGACCGAGAGAGTCAATCAGATGTTGGAAGATATGCTCAGAATGTGTATACTAGACTTTGGGGGAGGTTGGGAGAAGTATCTTCCTCTGGTAGAGTTTGCGTTTATTAACTCTTACCAATTCACGATCGGCATGGCACCATTCGAGGCATTATACAGGAGACCTTGTCGTTCACCCTCTTGTTGGTTAGAGGTGGGGGACAACAAACTGTTGGGGCCGGAGATTGTTCAGGAGACATCTTCCAAGATAGAGCTGATCCGAGGGAGGATTCAGATAGCTCAGGATAGGCAGAAAATTTACGCTGATGCTTCACGGAGACACGTGGAGTTAGAGGTTGGGGATCAAGTATTGGTCAGGGTGTCCCCCATGAAAGGGGTGATGAGGTTCAGTAAGAAGGGTAAGCTAGCACCAAGGTATGTGGGACCTTTCCCTATTATTGAGAGGGTGCGGCCTGTAGCCTACAGGCTGGGATTACCGGAGCATCTTCAGCGGATATACGACGTGTTCCATGTAGCATTGCTGAAGAAATATCGCCGAAGTGAGAGGGCCTTCTGGCACATTCCACACGAAGAAATTGATTTATAGCCAGACATCTCATATGAGGAGAGGCCGATGGCTATCCTAGACCGTAGCGAACGGAAATTACGATCCAAGGTTGTTCCACTAGTTAGAGTACAGTGGGGTCATCACAACATTGATGAGTCTACCTGGGAGCGGGAGGAGGATATGCGGGAGCAATATCCAGAGCTTTTCATCACAGGTATGACCTAATTTCGGGGACGAAATTCCTTTGTAAGGGGGGGAGTATGTAAAACCCCGCATTTTTCATGCATTAAATATTTAATTAATTCGGGAATTGAAAATTACTTGTGAGTCGTAATTTAATTGAATTAATTAGGGAAATTTTATTTAAATATTAATCGAGGAGTAAATGGTTAATATTTACGGGAAGTTATTTAATAAGTGAATAGTAATTATTTATTTAAGTCATTTCGAGTATTAATGACAGGGTATGCACTAATCTCAATCGGGAGTCGGTATAGACTAAAGGGGTGAGGGGATAAATTTTTTTATAAATTAATTCGGATGCCAATTCTGAGGGTACGGTTGAGTCCGGATGGGCCGAGATAGTCGGAAAAGTGTACCCGGGGGTAGTAAACGGGTCATGGGGCGTTTTTAGACATAACCGGGCCCACACGGGGGCATTTGGGTCACTTGTGCTTGGCCCATTAGGCAAAAAACGGGATTAGGTAAATTAATGAATTTGGAAGGAATAATAAAACGGCTGATAGAGTTTTAGAAAAGGCTAAGTGTATTAAGGAACCCTAATAGCAGTTAAGGGCAGCTTTGGGATCACTAGAGAGCCAACAAGGATCGTCTTTAACCTTGGGAATTCATCTCCGAATCAGACACTACGAAACCTAAGGCAAGTGGATAACTTGCCATAGTATTGAATCTGTTTTGAAATTCGTATTCATGTGATGTGTTTGATCAAAATTCGTTTTGGGTGTTCATGGCATAAACATGAGGTTTTGATAAATAATAATCTGATTTACGAATTTGAATGAGGATTCTTGTAGAAATCTAATATTATAAATTGATACATATCTGGTAGGATGATATCTGGTTAATTAGAAATGAATTTGGTGAAGGGATTTGGGATGTAAATGGGTAAGGAATTAAAGATGAATATTTCCCCAAATTCAGAAATTGTAGTTAATGGACGAATTAATGATGTTGGTGGATATTTTGGAGGTCCCTAATAAGGTTTCTAACATGTATTAATGCTAAGAGGGCTTGAGGTTACTGGTAGAAGAAATTAGGGTTTGAGACATTTCGTCCATGGCTGATTCTGTCTTTGCGAAGAAGACGAAGACCTGCTCGATCGATTGATCGAAGGTCGGCAGATTTTGGCAGCTTTGCCCAGTTATGTATATAAAAGGGAATTAATCTAATAATCTTTATGTAATTAATTATTGAGAAATTAAAACATGAGTTTAAACCTAATTAATCATGAATAAAGTTAATTAGGATTTGAGGGATTTTTGGGTGTCACGTCATGATTAAAAATTCGGGAGTCGGGAATTTAGACTCGGGTGAGGTGATTTCGGACTACGAGAGTAAGTCCAATTTTATGGTGGGGGCGACACCAAAGGTGATTTAATTAATTAATGTGCGAATTAATTAATAATTAGGGTTGGACCATAACTCTGAATTTTAAATAGGCTTGTGTCACGGATTTAGTACATGGTGTAGCCGGGACATTTTATATATTTTTATACATATATATATACGGAGTGTGATAGTATATATATATAGTGCGGGCATTAATATCAGTGATTGAATATTATTAGTGTATACTCTAGTGCTATAGGGGGAGGTTGCGTGCAGTGGATGAATCCCCTAGATTGAGGAGTAGGGCGAGTATAATCCCAAGTCATAGCGTCCGTTATATGGGTGAGGGGCATCTCACTTTCAGGGAAGGAATATGACCGCCTCAAATTCGTATGTTAAACTAAGTTAGTGAGCGAATCTAACTTGGATAACTAGGTTACGTGAATACACCTAGTGGGATAGCACTTGGGAAAATTTATATTTTGTGAGTATTCTTACTCGGTTGAAAGTTTGTATTAAATGTTATTTCAGTATGTTTGTGAATACTGTAATATGATTAAATATATAATTAGGTAAATAATTATATATGGGATAATTAATACATAGTGAAAAATGTATTATGTGCATAACAGGTGTGAATGTTATATGAAATTAAAAGGAGTAATGATTCAATTAAGTTTGACGTTTATAATAACTTAAAAATCATGAACTAAGGCATACTCGGTTAGAGTAGGTAAGATTCAAGGGTTAAAATAAGCATGTGGGTCAGGAGCGTAGGACCTAGTAAAATAAATGAAAGCGTTAGTAGTGCACATTAGAGGAGGGGTGAGGAAGTCCTCAAGAGAGTGCGACATTAACTAAAATATAAAGAGCATGCATATTTATTTATTAGTGCAAGTTAATCATTTGTTAAATGTTTTCAAATATTTTTGGGTACTAACCCTTGCTATAAAATTCTTTTAAAAACCTTTTAGGTGTCCAACCATAAGGGCGCCAAGCTTGACTCTATTCCAGGTATCCTTACTGCAGCACATGTGGATGTTGCGGGGTTTTGATAGACGCCTCCTTCTTCCATTCTTGTAGAGATTCTCTAGTAGTTATCTGAGCTTGTCGCTCACAGTTGATTTATCAGTAGTAGACTTGTTGAGATGTTTTTCTGATATTTACTTGTATTGGATATTTGTACCGATGGTTTATTCGGTTAGGTGTTTTAATTGTGGATGGTTATTTTAATTAACTGTGATTGGGTATTATTGTATGTTCCGTACGAGTTTTATTTAATTAATTGAAAGATAAAAATTGGCACCAGTCTATTTTTCTCACTTAGGTGGCTAGTAATTAAAAAGATGACAGTGATGCTAAGAATGGACCAACTGAGAAACCTTTTCTAACTTGATTTAGGACTGATCACCCGGGAATAATTAGGCGGGGTGTCACACGTTGGTCTTGAATTGTCACCTTAGTTAGGTCAGAATTGACCTCGGTCCTCAGTCGTCACCTCTCATAGGTCAGAACTAACCTCGGTCTTGGATCGTCACCTTAGCTAGGTCAAAATTGACCTCGGTCCTCGGTCGTCACCTCTTTTAGGTCAGAATTGACCTCGGTCCTCGGTTATCACCTCTCCTAGGTCAGAGTTTACCTCGATCGTGGATTGTCACCTTAGTTAGGTCATAATTGACCTTGGTTATCGGTCGTCATCTCTTTTAGGTCAGAATTGACCTCGGTCTTGGATTGATACTTTAGTTAGGTCGGAATTGACCTCATTCCTCGATCGTTACCTTTTTTAGGTCAGAATTGACCTTGATCTTGGATCGTCACCTTAGTTAGGTCAGAATTGACCTCGGTCCTCGGTCGTCAGCTCTCTCGGGTCAGAATTAACCTCGGTTTTGGATCGTCGCCTTAGTTAGGTCAGAATTAAACTCGATCCTCGGTCGTCACCTTAGTTACGTCAAAATTGACCTCAGTCTTGGATCATCATCTTAGTTAGGTCAGAATTCACCTCGATCCTCGGTCCTCACCTCTCTCAAGTCAGAATTGACCTCGGTCTTAGATCGTCACCTTAGTTAGGTCAGAATTGATCTCGATCCTCGATCGTCACCTCTTTTAGGTCAAAATTGACCTCGAACTTGGATCGTCACCTTAATTAGGTCAGAATTGACCTCGATCCTTGGTCGTCACCTCTTTTAGGTCAAAATTGACCTCGGACTTGGATCGTCACCTTAATTAGGTCAGAATTGACCTCAATCCTCGATCGTCACCTCTTTTAGGTAAAAAATGACCTTTGTCTTGGATCGTCACCTTAGTTAGGTCAGAATTGACCTCGGTCTTGGATCATTACCTTAGTTAGGTCAGAATTGACCTCTATCCACGGTTGTTACCTTTTTTAGGTCAAAATTGACCTCAGTTTTGGATCGTCATCTCAGTTAGGTCAGAATTGACCTCGATCGTCACCTCTCTTAGGTCAAAATTAGCCTCGGTCTTGGATCATCACCTAAGTTAGGTCACAATTTACCTCGGTTTTTGGTCCTCACCTCTCTTAGGTCAGAATTGATCTTGGTCTTGGATCGTCACCTCAGTTAGGTCAGAATTGACCTCGGTCCTCGGTCGTCACCTCTTTTAGGTCAAAATTGACCTCAGTATTGGATAGTCACCTCAGTTAGGTTAGAATTGACCCGAGTCCTTGATTGTCACCTCTATTTGGTCAGAATTGACCTCTGTCTTAGATCGTCACCTTAGTTAAGTCAGAATTGACCTCAGTCCTCGGTCGTCACCTCTCTTAGGTCAGAATTGACCTCGGTCTTAAATCGTCACCTCAGTTAGGTCAGAATTGACCTCGGTCCTCAATCGTCACCTCTTTTAGGTTAAAATTTACCTCGGCCTTGGATCATCACCTCAGTTAGGTCAAAATTGACCTCGATCCTCAGTCGTCACCTCTCTGGTCAGAATTGACCTCAGTCTTAGATCGTCACCTCAGTTAGGTTAGAATTGACCTCGATCCTCGATCGTCACCTCTTTTAGGTTAGAATTGACCTCAGTCTCAGATCATCACCTCATTTAGGTCATAATTGACCTCGACCCTCTAAATCGGCCATCCACATCCCTTAGGTCCGTAGAATTGACCTTACTCCATCAAGTGGTGTCTATTCAATGTCCATCACTTATTCCAAGCTCACTCATTGAGGGTCTCTATATACACCACATTCTAGGACCCCCTAAGTCTCTCCTTAGACTCCTAGCACTTCCCCCTTCCATCGCAAACCTAGGTCGCATTCCGAGTACCGATTTAGAGGCCATCGGGCACCCCTGGGACCCATTTGTCTCCGGTCAACCCTTTCGTCAAAGCAAAATCTCTTTGAATCTTTAAAGGGTTCTGAATAACCTTTCTAATGGTCTTCCATGTGGAGGAATCGGCATAATGATTCAGACGAACGAACCATTTCACTATCAAAAACTTATTCAGAGGCCATCGGGAGCTCCCAGGCCCCGAATTGACCCCAATCAACTCCACCGTCAGAGCAAAGTCTCTTTGAATATTCTAAGGTCACTGAAACCCCCTTCCAAAAGTCTACCCTATGCGCAAAATAGCATAACCGTTTGGATGAACGATCGATTTTCCCCCAAAAATCAATCCGGAGGCCATTGGGCGCTCTCGAACTCCATTTGACCAAAGTCAACTCTTCAACTCGAACAAGATTGAATGAATCTCTAAAGGGAACTGAATACCCTTTCTAATAATCCTCCCCATGCACGAGTCTGACCTACGATACGGACGAACAATCCGTTTTACTCTGAGAGGTTATCGGGCGTTTTCGGGCCCTTTCCCGGTTGACCAGAGTTAACTTTCTGAACCGAGTAAAACTCTTTGGAGTGTCAAAGTACATCTCCTAACCTTTCCAATGGTCTGCCTCGTGCATGATTCTGACTTACCGTGCTGACGAACGATCCATTTGCGTTCGGCGATCTCCTGTCCAAAGGACAAATGTGCGCTTTTGAACCACATTTGACCCAAAGTCAACTCTTGAACCCAGGAGCCGTATAAAGGAATCTCAAAGGCCTATGAAATACCTTTCTAATGGTATGCCTCGTGCATGATTCGAATCAACAGTCTGTGCGCTACAGTCATTTTTCCAGAAAAGTTCGCACGGGACTGCCAATTGGCAAGTCCTAAACCCTGACTTTTGGCACAGTGCGAAGGGTGACCTATCGATAAGCACCCAAGGGGGTAGGTTGATCGGAACCCAATGACCTCATTCCCATGACAGTAAAAAACCATTCAGCATCAGTGATCTCAGCAACATTCTCTCGAAGTCAATGAAGTTCCATATGAGAAATCCCATTCAAGCCTAAATACCCATCCTATTCACACCCAATTTGGAAAATATCCTTCTCTCTCATCAACATTCAAAGGAGTTCATCCAATATCCAAGCTCAAGCTCCAAACAAGGTCCAATTCCTTCTCCCTCTCTTTTAAAACTTTTGTTTTTGCATAAGTTACTTTAGATTCATAATCTAGTTTCACTTTAAGTTCTGACACATTAACATCTACGCTTCTATTAGTATATTGCACATACTTTATTTTTCATAAAAAATCAAAAACAAATAAAAGAGGGTTACACCCGTAAATTCCGAACGGAATTATCCACCACATTTTTCAAAAACCAAAATACATTTTCTACACACACACACTTAATAAAATTTCGTTCGAATCTATGGTATAAACCCCACCCCTATTCTATATTCGAACTATGTGGAATTTGATGCCTTTATATAGGATACGTAGGCGTCTCGAATTAAAATTCGACACTCGAGTCCAACTTTTTAATTTTCCCATTTCTCTTATTTTTCAAATTTCTCGAAATCCCTCATTTTTGTCATACATATACATATATCATGCTTGTTCGCGTCTCATTCCACATATATTATCGTTTCCTAATAATGATCAATATCTCGATGAATGCTCATATTCTATCTTCTACAGTTATTATTATTTTGGGAATATTCCTATTGATGACCTCACCCTATCTTTTCCATGGTATGGGTTGAACGATTCCAATCTCCATTATATGAACATATGCACACACTTCACGAGGATAAGGGAAAATATTAACATTTGCCGATGAGAGACTGAAAGGGTGGGATGGGTGCCAAACACCTTACCATTCCGTAACTTAGCCCTCGGACCTTCGATCTATTGGTTTCTCATGCATCAGTTTGTCCTTGATGCCGCTATCTCGAAGTGGCAATATATTCTTTTGCCTGTTATGAGCAAAATAGGCTGATGACTCTATCTTTTTACATTCACTCCACATTGACGATGGTCTAAGCCTCCTTTTCAAAGAGAAGGGTGCGAGACCACAACACGATTATTTCTCGGGGGGGGGGGGGTCCTCCTTCCTTACCCCCTCCGGAACGAACGCCGCGCCGATGGGATGGACACAATGGTTGAATCTTATGGGCCTCAACCTAAACCACAAAAGAGATTTCAACTTAAAATATAGAACCAAGGTAGGCCAAAACAAGTCTCTGTTTGAACCCATTTCAAAAGGAGAGGTCACCATAAGTAATTTTTCTACAAGTTAGGGAGAACTCAACGTACACGTTCTCCCGCACACCACTATCGCGACCTTACTAGTCTTCGAGAGCAAGTTAATTTCCTATTCTTGACATCACAAAGCTTAATTGAATATTTCAATGGATGTCTATGACATTTGAGAACTCTTTTAATGCTACGACTAGAGCTAATAATGATAAGGGTAAACAAAAGGTTACCTACACTTAGGTACCTAAGAAAGAAGACAAAGCCCTTTCTGTCTATGTTGTTCCTAAGGTTAAAGATAATTCACAATGGTATTTTTATAGTAGATTATCTAAGCATATAACCGGTGACATATCATTTTTTACCAACCTTATGGATCGCAGGGAGGGCAAAGTCACCTTTGGAGATGGGAGTAGGTCTCGTATTTTAGGATGTAGATGTATTAAGATACCTGAATTTCCTAAACTAGATAATGTGTTGTACGTAAAAGGGTGGAAAGCAAACTTAATTAGCATAAGCCAATTTTGCGACGCAAACTTTACGATAAAGTTTGACTGGTCCAAATGAAATGTATATGATCAATCCGGTGAACTATTACTACAAGGAGTGAGGACTGAAGATAATTACTATGGGATCGTTCCCAAGTCCTCCTACCTTTGACATCAACAATTAGGTCATGTGAACTTTAGAGATATTAAGAGATTAGTGAAAAAGGACCTATTTTGTTGCTTATCGTTTATTGGGAAACTCGCTTTCTCAATTTGTGGAGCTTGCCAATGAGGACAACAAATTCGAAGTCCCCATCGAAAGTTGAATACCATTACCACCTCATGTGTTTTGGAGTTAATTCACATGGATATTATAGTTCCTACTTATTCAGAGAGTTTAGGTGATAAGAGATAAATTCTTGTGATAGTCGATGAATTTTTAAGACACTCTATCACGGGGTATCTTAGAGAAAAGTCCGATGCAGTTGAGTTCCTAATAACCAGGTGCCGTATCCTACAAAATCAATGCGGTGTCACTATTAATCGGATGAGTAAGGATAATAGCATTGAATTTAAAGAAGCCTATATTGGTAGCTATGGTGATGGATTGGGCATCAAACATGAGTTTTTGGTTGTTTGTACTCCTCAACAAAATGGGATAGTTGAAAGAAAAATCGAACGATACAATATATTGCTAGATCCATGCTTTTTGGGAGAAATGTGCTTAGATGTTTTTGGGTAGAGGCGGTGACTACCACATGTTATATGGTGAATATAGTATATCTTTTTCCACACACGTTACACATTCCTTATGAGTTATGGATAGGAAAGAAACCCAACCTATCATATTTCTATGTATTTGGAAGTACTTGCTACATCTTGATAGATAGATAACACTTAGGAAAGTTCGACTCCCAGAGCGATGAGGGATATTTTTAGGTTATTCATTATTGAGTAGGGCTTATAGGGTGTTTAACCTTGCAAGCTCTAAGGTTATGGAGTCAATTAACGTCATGAATAGAGATGAGCAGCCACCGACGTCTATTGACCTTAGCCCCGAGTGTGAGAATGATGCACCCCTTAATGATGATCCCATCTCACCTCATGCTACCTTGGTAGACCCCACTATTAATTTAGAGGATCCACCCTCTTGGGTTCGAAAGAGTTATGACCCTTTTTCTATACTTGGTGATCTTACTGTAGGTGCCAAGACTCATGCTCAACTTGAGAACGTGGTTAGATACCTTTTATACACCTCTTTAGTCGAGCCCAAGAATGTGAAATAAGCCCTAAAAGAAGAGCATTGGATATTCGATATGCAAGATGAATTGCTTCAATTTTGCAATTATATAGGAGGAACATTACATGGAACAACTAAAGAGGTTTTAAGATCCTAAGCACCTGAAATACGTCTTTTATCTTAAGAAGGCCTTAAATCGTTTGAAGCAAGCACCCCATACTTGTTACGGGAGGCTCACATTTTATATCTTAACTCATGGCTTTAAGAGAGGCATTGTCTATGAAAAAAAAGAGAATGGTGCTATATTGGTTGTCCAAGTTTATGTGGATGACATAGTATTTGGATCCACAAGCTCTCGACATGCTCACACTTTTGAGGAATATATGAAGAGAGAGTTTGAAATGAGCATCGTTAGTGAGATTAATTTCTTCTTAGGTCTCCAGGTACGTCAGCTTGAGGATGGGATATTCATATGAATATGTTAGGGACCTAGTGAAGAAGTTTGGTTTAGACTTTGATAAGCACTCACGCACCCCTATAAGTACATCGAATAAGCTTAGCAAAGACACTTTAGGCAAGGATATAAAGCAAACCCTTTATAGGATCATGATAGGAAGTCTTCTTTTCTTAACCGCTAGTTGTCTCGATATTGCCTTTAGCGTTGGAGTCTGTGTGCAATATCAAGCGTCCCCAAAAGAGTCTCACTTGCTTGCACTTAAACTTATCATCAAATACGAGAGTGTAACTCTTTCCTATGACACTGATGACCGTTTGTCTACATATTCCAATGTCGATTTGGTCGGGATGTTTATGGTTATAAGAGTGCCCCGGGTGGGTGTTTTTACTTTGGAGTGCTCTTGTGAAAGGGCTATAAAATACCAAATTTTATATTTCTCAAATGTCATGGTTCACCAAATATTCCAAACTTTAAAATTCTTTCAAAATTAAATTAAACTAAACAAGCAATTAAATTTCCACTTAAACAAATTAATTCAATTCAAGTTCTAAATATGCTAAATAAATCAAGCATGACTATTTTTAACCAAATATAAACTAGCACCAAATTACACTAAAGTTCAAATTTAAACCAATTTTTATCTTATTCACCTAAGCATGCATCTAGGTTAATTTTGCAAGATAAAAAGTAAACACACAACCACAAGACCGCGATGTATGAGGAAAGCCCACAATTGGAAAAGACTTGGACGGCCCAGCCACAATCCACTAGGTATGATTTTACAAAAGATAAAACAAAAGACTTACTTGCTCGACTCGACTCCCTCTCGACCCTTGATGCTTCTTCTTGCTTCCACATCCGCCTGGTTGATAACTCCGAAACCCACCGTAGTTTCAAAATCCATCGATGGGACAAATCAAATGTCAACAACACATGAAGACTTTCACCGTATGCGCACCACAAAATAATAAACATGGACTCCTTGGTAGGAAACTTCCACTTTCGGTTAGAGAATGATACTCGATGCCAAAATGATGATCTCAAAATATGTATATAATGAAACGGGGATCAAATAAACTTTTGGGAGTAACAACTTAGTTTTGTTCTTGTGATCAAATCATTTTAATTAACAAATACCAATGGGACTTTTTGGAAAAAGTTTTGGCTCTCACAAGCGCTTGGAAAATCTGGAAAAAGTCACTTAACAAAATGTATACCCGAAATATTAAACTCAGTTTAGAAAGAAGTGGGAAATTTTCCCAAAAAACTGACAAAGACTGCTTGAAACTTCAATCTCGATCGAATGACATTCGAGGGTCGTTCGAACGAGAATTCATACTATTTTTTTTATTTCGTTTGAAGGGTCGTTCAAATGACATTTTAATCTCATTTGAACAATATGCCAAAGTCGTTCGCAGGACCTATCAAATGACATTTCAGGCCATGAATCTAGAAAATTTTGATATGAATGCATGGCCGCCAGTTTCGTATTTTTCTGATTTTTTTAATTAGTTATTATTTTTCTACAAATAGGTGTCCGAGAACACAATCTTTAAATAGTATGAATTAAAAAAAATGACAAAAATTCTAACACCCAATAAAAAACTTCAAGTCTCGCTATAACATATGCATTCATACTTGAGAGACCTTGGAAAGTTGATGATGCAAATCAAGTCACGAAACACGACAATGAAACGATCTTCTTAGACTTGACCGCTATGTCGTTAACCAAATGTCATAGGCATGAAGGTCATAAACCTCTATCCTACGACTCAAATAGTTTTGTTCGGAATTAAGCTAACAGTTACAACTTGACGCAATTTGAAATTTATCCTTACAAATCTCCCCCTTTGGCTATTCCGGGACAAAACCAAAATAAAAATCATATGGATCGTCAAGCTCTTCTAAAAGGACATAGTCCCACCTAACAAAAAGAAAAAATTACAAACGCTTGACTGCCATATGGAATGAGAAGCTTTGCTCTTGCTTTACAAATGTTTTCTCTAAAATGAAAAACCTGCACACTTAAATACACCATCAAATGCATAGGGAATATAACATAATAAATTTCATAAGTAAAATCTCCCCCATTGTTAAACATGACCAACTTAAGAAAGTCGCGCGTCTCCCCCTAACATAGATCTCCCCAAATTTAAAAATGTTTAGACACCATTTCTCCCCCCTTTTTGTTCGAGAATAGACAAAGTTTAAAGTGCATTAAATAACCTGCTTCTCCCTAATTAAATCAAATTCTCCCCTAAATAAAACAAAGAATAAGTATAATGGAAAAACATGTTTATTATGCGACGGTGTATATAGTGACAAGAACAAAAAAACAACGTGGCATTAAAAGATCAACTAATCCATACAAAGATGAATAGATACCAACTATGATGCAATAACAAAAAGATATCAACTAGAGTGTACTAATTTAACCATGGGATATCAATCACAAAAAAATGGATACCTATAGCAACATGAAGCATATAAGGACTACATGACAAAGCAAATGAAATTATTCCCTATTTTTTTTGTCTCAATTTTAAGACAGTGTTGTTTATCTTTGTTTGGAGTCCCAATTTATTTTCCAACTTTTTGAATTTAATCCCTTTTATAATTTCTAGCTATATAATTTAATTCTTAAAATATTTTTTGTATAAACTCTTACTAAAATATGTTTTATCCTTAAAATATTTTCCATTTTGTGTTCCCATAGATATTTATATTTTTATTATCCCTTTAAAACTTATTCGAAATATATATATTGATATTCCATTTTTTTCAAACAATTTTATGTTTTTTTGTGGCTATTGTTTTTAGTGTTTAAACATTTATTCTTTTAAATAAAAATCAATTTTGTTTAAAGTTAATGTTTAAACAAACATTAAAATGGTTATGTTGTTTCTATTGATATTGTGACCGTTTGGTCTTGCTGTCAGTTTGGGTGCTCAAGGTGTTGGTATTTTCGTGAGCTGGTTTGGTGTGTCATTTACGCTTGGCAACCTCCATCTATTTGCCTCTTTTTCCCCTTTTCAACTTTGCAAAATGTCGCTAGTACCCTTTTGTGTGCGGTTTTTTATATTACAAACCATGCCATTTTAGGGTTAATATATATTCTTTACGATTGGGGCATTTAGGGTTAGAGTTCTTTGAGAGTTTATTCATAGCCAACATTTTTTCTCTCTTCACTTTCTCTCTCTATAGTTGTTTACTAAACATAACTTTTGTGTGAGATTTTCCTTGCTAAAATTGCTCCCTCTATATACACTCTAACTAGTGTGATCGTGAGGCGTGTGTATGATTTGTGGTTTGCTGATATGATTTGGAGGTGTTTATTTATAGAGATCGTGTTTGTTATTGCTTGTTTGGACGATCGTTGTGGCCCGATTTCATCTCCATCAGATTGTGTCCTGCATAAGCCATTAGGCTTGATCTATGAGTTCTTGATATTATATATATAAACTTTGTTTTATATATATATATATATATATATATATATATATATATATATATATATATATATATATATATTGGATGTATATTTATAATTTTTTTTGTTTTTTTTCTTGTTTTGGCTCAGATCTGTGTTTTTTTGTGGTGTTCGTGTGTGTTATCTACCATTGTGTGTGTGTTAGCTGCTGCATGTGTGCGTGTCAGCTGCTGCATGTGTGCGTGTCAGCTGCTGCGTGTGTGCATGTTAGTTAGCTGTTGCGTGTGTGCGTGTTAGTTAGTTGCTGCATGTGTGCGTATTAGTGAGATGCTATGTATGTTTGTGAGTATTTGACTTGGACTTTAACTTGGTTTAACCCAGACCCTAACTCGGACTGGAATCGGATTGAACTCGAACCTAACTCACTGAATCAACTTGAACCAAAACTTAGTTTGCCTTTTTTTATAGTCTTAACTTCACTTGGACTTTGATTGGACCGATTTTGGACTAAATTTGGACTTAACTAAAATTGGATTTGGACTGTTTGTAATCCTCCCCTTGTGAGTCATTTATTTTTTAAGTCACCAAAAGTAATCTGATTTATAAAGTAATTTGATTTCTTTTAATCTCATTAATACATATATTTTAATCAGATTAATTTTTTTTTGCTTGTGTAAAAACCTTTTTAGTAGTGTGTTTAAATTTGTACACACCTTTAACTTAGTTAAAAATCAAGACATAACCTGGTGTGTGTTGTTTGTATTTGTTAACTAAGATAATTTTTTTGTTGTTTTGATTAAAACAAACTTTATAAATTAAATTTGTATATTGCACAACTTCACGGGGTTCGGGTTTGAGTGTGTGATTGTGCGTGTGTAGTCACTATTACCTGGTTTTATTGGGTTGACTGGTTTTCAGTCAAGTTGGGTTGTTTTAGACTAGGCTGGGTGTACGGGGGTGTATTTGCTTAGTTTAATTCATTGTGGACTCGGGGACTATAATCTGTAATCAGTAATTGATAATAGTGGACTTGGGTGTGTGTGTTGTCCTGGGATTAGGGACACGGGGTTTACCACTACTTTGGGTTCCTTGAGAACAAATACTGTGTCACTATCTACTTATCATCATCCCAGTCTGATTATCTTTATTTCAGTAGCATCATCATCAAACTAAATTTTTATTTGTGTACGTACAACAGTTTCAATCAAGTTTTTTTATAATTTAAAAGAGTTGGAGCTTAGTTATTAATTATAACACTTTAGGGTGTTTAAGTTATTTCAAGTGGTATCAGAGCCCATGACTCACTTTTTAAAAGTTTTTTTTTGCAAAGTTTCAGAACTCTTTTATTTTTTAAATACAACTTTTTATTATGGGTGACCATAATTGATTTTCTATACGTCCTCCCGTGTTTGATGGTGACAAATTCGCTTATTGGAAAGTAAGAATGGTTGTGCACCTCCAACACTTGGGATATGAGCCATGGGATATAGTTGAAACTGGTTTTTTTGCTCATACTAGACCTAGTGATGATGATTCTAAAATTTTTGTTCGAAAACCCATTTTAGAATGATCCAAAGAGGAAATGCTATGCTTACAGGATAATAACAAAGGCAAAAATGCCATTTTCCAAGCGATGGGTGCAACTGAATTTAAAATAATTTCAACCTGCACTACATCTAAAGAGGCTTGGGACATTTTAATAACCACCCATGAAGGAGACTCTAGAGTTAAAAGGGTCAAGTCCCAAATGCTAGTTAGGCTTTATGACTCTCTCTACATGAAAGACAGTGAGAAATTTGATGATTTTTATTTAAAATTGCAAGATGTTGTAAATCAGTCACATGCTAATGGCATTATTTATGCTGACTCTGAAATATGTGATAAAATCCTTAGGTCTCTTCCTAAGAGTTTCGATTTAATTTCTCACACTATAGCTAATAATTTGGATATCTATACACCTTATCTCTTGTGTAGAAAACTTAAAACTTATGAATATCAAAATACTTTAAGAGATGAGCAAAGAGGCAAAGCACCTGCACACATTGAAACTCAAAATGTGCTTAATTTTAGAACTATTGAAAATAATTTGGCTTTTGTATCCTCCCTATCTAATGTGAATGAATATGAAATTTGTTTAGATTATTTGGATAATGAAATTACTCTCTTGACCAAACATTATAAGAAATTTGTGAAGTTTAGGAATAAATTTGCATCAAAACATGGCCAACCTAGTTATTCCGATAGACCCCATGAGAAATATTTTGAGAAGATTTTTTTTGAAAAATTCAAGCCAAAAAAGGATTTAAGCCATATTCAAGGCCGTAAGTGCAATGAATATGGTCACTATGCTGACAGGTGTTTTTCTAAATCAAAATGGGAACCTTCAAATAAAGCACATTTATCTAAAACATGGGATGATAGCTCCGATAATGATAATGAAGAAACTTTTAATAATCTTATGGCTTTTACTTCTGCTTGTACTATCATATCAAAGGACATCTTAGATAATATATCTAGTTTATCTGATATTTTTTATTTGTGCGATGATAACTGTGATTTAGACTTTGTTAATTTATCTCACACCTTTCCTACTTAAAATCACCCCACTTTCACGGCTTCTCTTTTTGACATTGGAAATATTTACGCTGATTTAGATGAATTTGATATGCATGCGCTTACTGAAAATGTTGAAGAGTGTGTGTGTGATATTTCTGAAAATAACACAATTGGTAAAATAACACACTTAGGTGGGGCTAATTCCAGACAGTTAGCTAAAATTGACGCGTTGAATAGTCAAATCAGACTTATCTCTGAAGAATCTGCTTTTCACACGGAAGAATTGGAAAATGATATTGTTTTTCTTGAAAAGAGGACTACTATGTTAACTGATATGAATCACTCTCTTGAGACTAAAAATAAGAAAATTTTATTTAAATACGATGAGTCTCAAATTGAACTTAAGGTTGTTTTGAATAAATATGATGAATGTGAAAAGAAACTAAAGATCACCTCCAAAAAGTTAATTAGTTTTTGGAATGCTGGTAATGCAGTCAAAACTATTAATAAAAATATTTGCTATGATCCAACCAATTCTTGTTTTAATTTTGTTCCTACAAAAGGGCTTGGATTTGAGGGTGAAGAGTTTGATGTAACCAATTTTGTTAATTCAAAAGAATAATTTCCCGGGTCTAATGAAATTAGGTTGTCATATAAAGATGTTAAAAATGAGGGTTGTTCTACCTCTTCTAAACCTGTCTTTAAATGCAGTTTTTATCACAAAATCGGACATTTGAAAAAAAAATTAAGAAATTAGGACAAAATGGAACTAATTTAGGAAAATTTAGGCAAACTGAAAATGGAAAGAAATCTCAAACTCCTAAGCCCACTTTTCAATATGAATTTTGCTGTAAATTGGGTCATTTAGAATCATTTTGTTTTAGGAAGGCAAACATGGCTAGCTCCATACCATCCCACAAACATGCTTTCCCGACCAAACCTGCTTATAGGAAAAATTTTTGTTGTAATTTTTGTCATAAAAATGGTTAGTTGATTGAATTCTGCTATAAAAAAACTGCAAGCTCAAAACAGGCCAGCTCGATTTTACAGTAAAGCTGAATTTGTTAAGAAGCCTAATCTGTCCAACAAGCAGCCTTATCAAACAAAAACTGTTTTTAAGAAAACTAAGGCTGATTGGGTTAAAAAATCTGAATCAATTGACTCATTGAGATGCAGTGTTGTTTTATCGGCACTAAATGCTAGTAATAAAAATTCTCAATGGTATGTAGATTCTGGTTGATCTAGGCATATGACGGGGGACAAATCCAAATTTACCACCTTAAAGTCTTTTGTTGGTGGTGTTGAAACTTTTGGTGATGGAAAGATGTCCCACATCATAGGCAAATGGTCGATTGAGACGGATGGGCTCCCTAACTTAGAGGAAGTTTTACTTCTTGAAGGTTTAAAAGTAAATCTATTAAGTATTAGTCAATTTTGTGACACCGATCATGCTGTTAATTTCTCCAAATCTGATTGCAAAATTTTAGACCCGAATGAGAATCTTGTTTTATATGGTACTAGGACTTTAGAAAATTGTTATGCGGTTAAATATGAATCTGAAAATTATTTATCTTATAAGATGAGTGATTTAGGCTTGTGGCATGAATGCTTAGGCCATCTAAATTATGATAGTTTGTCTAAATTAACTAGCCAAAATCTTGTTCGTGGTGTACCCAAAATAACAAAAGTTAAATATTCTATTTGTGGTTCGTGCCAGATTGGTAACGTTCACAAGGCACCTCATAAGAAAGTGACTGATATTTTTACTTCTCACCCTTTGGAATTGTTACACATGGATTTAATAGGTCCCTCTATATTTAGTTTATGTGGTAATTCCCATATTCTTCTTATAATTGATGACTTCACTATATTTACTTGGGTTGATTTTGTGAAAGAAAATCACACACTTTTAATCACCTTTTGAAAATTTTGCTAAAAATAGAAAATGAGAAAGATGCTTAAGTCACTCGTATTCGTAGTGATAGGGGTGGGGAATTTAAAGAAACAGGTGTCATTGATTATTATATTGGGAATGGGTATCAACATGAGTTTAGTGCTCCTAAGACACCTCCAACAAAATGGTATTGTTGAAAGAAAAAATTGAACCATTCAAGAAATGGCTCATGTTTTGATTCATGCTAAGAATTTGCCAAAATATTTTTGGTTTGAAGCTACTCAAATAACTTGTCAAATAATTAATAGGGTTTATTTAAGGAAAAATACGAAACAAACCCCCTATGAATTATGGTATGGTAGACAACCCAATTAGAAATGTTTTAGGGTCTTTGGTAGTGAATGTTTTGTGTGTAAGGATCGTGAACACTTGTCTAAATTTGAAACTAGAGGAGATAAGGTTATTTTTTAGGATATTCACAAAATAGTCGAGCCTATCGCATATATAATTTGAAAACTAAGTTTATTATGGAATCTATTAATATTGTGATTAATGATTGTGTTGTTCCTTTGGTAGAAGATAGCCCGGAATCGTTATCCGTTGAAAACATCCCTTCAAATGACTTACCAAAACAATTAGCAGATAGTGACTCAGACTCTCTTCCATCGGACGACCTTGATGTTCCTAATTGGGTTAGGGCAAATCATCTTAAAAAGAACATTTTGGGTAATGTTAGAGAACCCATTAAGACTAGAGCCCAAGTTTTGAATGCCTTGATGTCTTCTTTTGTCTATAGTAGAACCTAAAAATATAAAAGAGCTCTAGTTGATGAATCTTGGCTTTTAGCTCTGCAGGAAGAGTTGGGTCAATTTAAAATCCATGATATATGGTTTTTAATTCCTCGTCCTACTCATACTAATATCATTGGAACTAAGTGGATTTTTAAAAATAAATGTGATGAAACCGGTAATGTTTTGTGTAACAAAGGTAGACTAGTAGCTCAAGGGTACTCCCAAATTGATGGGATTTATGTTGATGAGACATTTTCCCCGGTTGATAGAATAAAGTCTATTAGACTTTTTCTTGCTGTTTCGTATCATTTAAAATTTAAATTATATCAAATGGACGTAAAATCTTCTTTTTTGGATGGGTTTTTAAATGAAGAAGTGTATATCGAACAACCTAAGGGTTTCATCGATCCTTTTCGGATCATGTTTTTAGATTAAGGAAAGCTCTTTATGGGCTCAAACAAAACCCCTCGTACTTGGTATGAGCGTCTTACTTATTTTTTTTAACCCATGGCTTCAATCGAGGGGGAGTAGACCTAACAGTGTTTGTTAAAAGAAATACAACATGTTTACTTATTGCTCAAATATATGTTGATGACATTGTTTTGGGGTCTACATCTCCTCAAGAGGCTGAATTTTTTTTCTAACATCATGAAATCGGAATTTCAAATGTCAATGATGGGTGAGTTACAATTTTTCTTGGGTTTACAAGTTTCTCAAAAACTGGACCGCATTTTTATATCCCAAACTAAATAGGCAACTGAATTAGTTAAGTGTTTTGGGCTAACAAATGCAAAAGCTTCTAGGACACCTATGAGTTCCACCACTAAGCTTTCCCAAGATTTATCGAGTAAAAAGGTTGAAGTTACACTTTATCGTAGTATGATTGGTAGCCTTCTATATTTAACTGCTAGTAGACCCGATATAATGCATCGTGTGTGTGTGTGTGCGCGCGCGCTAGATATCAATGTAACCCAAAGAATCTCAATTGCTTGCGGTTAAGCGCATACTGAAATATGTTAGTGGTACTCTAAGTTTTGGTATTATGTATACTTTTGACACAAATTCTAAAATAATTGGGTATATGGATGCTGATTGGGCCGGGTGTGCCGATGATAGTAAAAGTACTTTCGGTGGCTGCTTTTACTTAGGACACAACCTAGTCTCTTAGTCGTCTGAAAACAGAATTGTGCGTCTCTTTCCTCCGCCAAAGCCGAGTACATAGCGGCCGATACTTGTTGTACTCAGCTTTTATGGATCAAACAAATGCTTAACGACTATGGTATTATTGAACCTACTGCACTTATTTTATGTGACAATCAAAGTGCCATTAGTATATAAAAAAATACTACTTTTCACTCACGTATCAAGCATATCAAAATGCGTGAACACTTTATTAGAGAACTTGTTGAGAAAAAGGAAATTGTATTGAATATCTAAACACTAAAGACCAACTATCTGATTTATTTACTAAATCATTGGATAATCATAGATTTGAAACTCTACGAATGTCTATTGGTGTGTGTGCATTTCCTACATAATTTGATTTTAGTTTCCTCCCTTTGTCCCGTTGAGACAAACAGGGGGAGAATTTGAGACTCATGCTTGTTTTTGTTGTATGTACTTGAGTCTTTAGGAATAAATGTTGTTAGTTGAGTTATGTATTTGATTAGGACTTAAAATATTGTTAGTTGAGTTATGTATTTGGTTTGGACTCGAAATGTTGTTAGTTGAGTTATGTACTTTGTCTCAAAGTCACGTTTGTCTCAAAATTGGCCAGAGGGGGGATTGAAATTGTTCCTAATTTTTTTGTCTCAATTTTGAGACAGTGTTGTTTATCTTTATTTGGAGTCCTAATTTATTTTCCAACTTTTTGAATTTAATGCCTTTTATAATTTCTAGTTATATAATTTAATTTTAAAATATTTTTTGTATAAACTCTTACTAAAATATGCTTTATCCTTATAATATTTTCCATTTTGTGTTCCGATAGATATTTATATTTTTATTATCCCTTTAAAACTTATTCGAAATATATATATTGGTATTCCGTTTTTTTTCAAATAATTTTATGTTTTCTTCGTGGCTATTGTTTTTAGTGTTTAAACATTTATTATTTTAAACAAAAATCAATTTGTTTAAAGTTAATGTTTAAACAAACATTAAAATGGTTGTGTTGTTTCTATTGATATTGTGACCGTTTGGTCTTGCTGTCAGTTTGGGTGCTCAAGGTGTTGGTCTTTTCGTGAAGTGGTTTGGTATGTCATGTATGCTTGGCTGCCTCCATTTGTTTGCCTCTTTTGCCCCTTATCCCCTTTGAGAAATGTCGTTGGTACCCTTGTGTGTGTGGTTTTTTATATGAGTACAACTACACGGACCCATTTTTATACCCACTTCCCTACCCGCCTAATAGGACAAGGTTGACAAGCGGTTGTAGTCTATGCCCTGACGGGACCCACAACAACAAGGTATATCATTTTAATGCATTGGGTATGGAAAATGAGTACCAGAGTGTGTCCGTGTAGCTTTATTCTTTTTATATTACAAACCATGCCATTTTAGGGTTAATATATATTCTTTACAATAGGGGCATTAAGGGTTAGAGGTCTTTGAGAGTTTATTCATAGCCAACATTTTTTCTCTCTTCACTTTCTCTCTCTATAGTTGTTTACTAAACACAGCTTTTGTGTGATATTTTCCTTGCTAAAACTGTTCCCTTTATATACACTTTAACTGGTATGATCGTGAGGCGTGTGTATGATTTGTGGTTGGTGTGTCATTTTGAGAAGCTTGTTTGGGAGTTTTTTTTATGTTGACATTTTGTGGTTTGCTGATTTGATTTGGAGGTGTTTATTTTCAGAGATCGTGTTTGTTCTTGCTTGTTTGGATGATCGTTGTGGCCCGATTTCGTCTCCATCAGATCGTGTCCTGCATAAATCATTAGGCTTGATCTGTGAGTTCTTGTGTTTATATATATATATATATATATATAATTTTTTTGTTTTTTTTTTTGTTTTGGCTCAGATCTGCATTTTTTTGTGGTGTTCATGTGTGTTATCTGCCATTGCGCGTGTGTGTGTTAGCCGATGCATGTGTGCGTGTTAGTTAGCTCATATGTGTGCGTGTTAGTTAGCTGTTGCGTATGTTTGTGAGTATTTGACTTGGACTTTAACTTGGTCTAACTCAGACCCTAATTCGGACTGGACTCGGATTGAACTCGGACCCAACTCATTGAATCAACTTGAACCAAAACTCAGTTTACCTTTTATATTGTCTTAACCTCACTTGGACTTTTATTGGACTGAATTTGGACTTAACTAAAATTGGATTTGGACTGTTTGTAATCCTGCCTATGTGAGTTATTTATTTTTTAAGTCACCTAAAGTAATCTGATTTATAAAGTAATTTGATTTCTTTTAATCTTATTAATACATAGTTTTTAATCAGATTATTTTTTTTTGGCTTGTACAAAAACCTTTTTAGTAGTGTGTGTTTAAATTTGTACACACCTTTAACTTAGTTAAAAATCAAGACATAGCCTGGTGTGTGTGTGTTGTCTGTATTTGTTAACTAAGATAATTTTTTTGTTGTTTTTTATCAAAACAAACTTTGTAAATTAAATTTGTTTATTGCACAACTTCACGGGGTCTCAGGTTTGAGTGTGTGGTTATGCGTGTGTAGTCAATATTACCTGGGTTTATTGGGTTGACTGATTTTTAATCAAGTTGGGTTTTTTCAGACTAAGGTGGGTGTATGGGTGTGTATTTGCTTAGTTTAATTCATTATGGACTTGGAGACTGTAATCTGTAATCAGTAATTGGTAATAGTGGATTTGGGTGTGTGTGTTGTCCTGGGACTAGGGACACGGGGTTTACCACTACGGTAGGTTTTCGAGAACAAATAATGTGTCACTATCTACTTGTCCTCATCCCATTGTGATTATCTTTATTTCAGCATCATCATCATTAAACTCTATTTTTATTTGTGTACGTACAACAGTTTCAATTAAGTTTTTATTTTAAATTTAAAAGAGCTGGAGTTTATTTATTAACTATAACATTTTAGGGTGTTTAGGTTATTTCAGCAAAGACTCAAAAACAAAAGAAATACCACACACACACACACACACACACACACACACACATATATATATATATATATAAGATACCAATAACGCACACACACATATACATATAAACACCATACAAGACACAAAATATAATAAGCTTTCCCACTCATATGGCGTAAATGTGTCTAAATGGCCATGTGATAAACGGAGTGAAGGGGTGTAAACTAGAGACAAGAAAATTATGACCCAATCACTTAAAATTGTTCAAGGAGTTATATTTGATTGCAAACATTATCAAACATAGATTTAGCCTCATGTTAAAATAAAAATGTGAAGTCAAAGAACAAACAAGCACAATGCATACAAACCTAGAATCAATAGTATCATGACAAAATAAGCATAACTAGGATATATTGTCATTGCGCAAACTCGTTGATATATTCAACCAAACTCCCTCATAAACAATAATCCTTTTTTCTTTTCTTTAGAATGAACATACCAACTAAACTAAGTAGGTCAAGGATACTTTTTATAATGCCATACTTTTTAGGCTCTTTCTAAACTCTATGGGTCTTGGCAAGCTTTTATAATGCCACACTTTTTTAGACCCTATTCGTTCACCCTCATATATTTATTTATTTATACAATACGAAGAAATATCATGTGCAACAGTTCTTACATGCACAAATCCTCCATAGTCATATCAACGTGTAGATGAAAAAATTGATAGGAGAACAACTCACTTAGCTCAAATATACATGTGAAGTTAAAGTTCAAAGAGCTCGTGCATGCGTGTGAGAGGCATATAAAAAGAGAATTCATTAAGCAAATCAAAATCAAACTACGTCATGCAGGCATGATAAAGAACACTTTGTATTGAAATTCATAACCAAAATATCTAGCCACATGGAGAAGGGGGGAATAATATAGGATTTAAATACAAGTATATGCCACATAAAATGTGTAAAACCAAAATATACAAAAAAATGGTTTTGAGTTTTTTTTTTTTTAATTTTTAAACAGACAAAGTTTCAACTCAAAAGACAAACAAAATATTTTTGTAATTTTTTTTAAATAAGACCAAATAAACAAAATACAAAAGACACACACATCATAATTCTAGCAAAATTTATATCATGAAGCATAATCTAGAACATGACAAACAAACATACAACTAGCAAGAATATATCATGAAGCATTGATAATGTATGTAAACATGCAAGCAATTACTCATAAGATATATCAAGTGAGGAGTCATGTGCTAGCATTTGGGAACCATCAAAAATAGGAAATTTAGAAAATGATATATTTTCCATACTCATAAAAAAATCCTTAAAAAGCAGGATCACATAATATTTTAGTGTAACCCGCTCTGATACCACTTGAAAGGGCTATGAAATACCAAATTTTATATTTCTCAAATGTGATGGTTCACCAAATATTTCAAATTATAAAATTCTTTCAAAATTAAATTAAACTAAACAAATAATTAAATTTTCACTTAAATAAAATTAATTCAACTCAAGTTCTAAATATGTTGAACAAACCAAGCAAGATTATTTTTACCCAAAAACAAACTAGCACCAAATTACACTAAAGTTGCAATTTAAACCAATTTTTATCTTGTTAACCTAATCATGCATCTAGGTGAGTTTTGCAAGATAAAAAGTAAACATACAATCACAAGACCGCAATGTACGAGGAAAACCCACAATGAAAAAACTTCGGGCTGCCCAGCCACAAAATCACTAAATATGGTTTTACAAAAGATAAGACGAAAGACTTACTTGCTCGACTCGAGTCCCTGTCAAGCCTTGTTGCTTCTTTTTGCTTCCCCCCCCCCCTCCCCCCACCTAGCTGATAAATCCGAAATCTACCGTAGTCTCGAAATTTACCAATGGGGAAAATCAACCGTCATCAACACACGAAGCCTTTCTCCATATGCGCACCATGAAACAATAAACACGGACTCCTCCGTAGAAAAATTCCTCTTTTGGGTAGAGAATGATACCCAGTGCCAAAATAATGATCTCAAAATATGTATATAATGAAACTTGGATCAAATAAACTTTTGGGTGTAAAAACTTGGTTTTGTTCTTGAGATTAAATCATTTTAATTAACAAACACCAATGGGACTTTTTGAAAAACGTTTTGGCTCTCCCAAGATCTTGAAAAATATGGAAAAAAGTTTGTTAACAAAATGTATTTCGCACTAATAAACTGAGGTTAGAAAGAATTCGGGTAGTGGGAAGTTTTTCAAAAAAACTGACAAAGACTGCTCAAAACAGCAATCTCGCTCGAATGACATTCCAGGATCATTCGAATGAGAATTCAGAAGAAAAAAAACTCATTTCGTTTGAAGTGTCGTTCAAACGACATTTCAATCTCGTTTGAACAATATGCCAAAGTCGTTCGAACGAGCTATCAAATGAAATTTCAGGCCATGGATCTAGAAAATTTTGATATGAATGCTTGGCCACCAGTTTCTTATTTTTCTGATTTTTTTTAATTAGTTGTGATTTTTCTACGGAAAGGTGTCCGAGAACAAAATCTTTGAATAGTATGAATTCGAAAAAATTGACAAAAATTCTAACACCCAATAAAAAAATTCCTAAGTCTAAATTTAGCATATGCATTCATAACTGAGAGACCTTGGAAAGTTGATGATGCAAAATAAGGCACGAAATACGACAATGAAATGATCGTCTTAGACTTGGCCGCTACGTCGTCAACCAAACGTCATAGGCTTGAAGGTCACAAACTTCTATCCTATGACTCAAATAGTTTTGTTCAGAATTAAACCAATACTTACAGATTGACTCAATTTGAAATTTGTCTTTACAAATCTCCCACTTTGGCTATTCTGGGACAAAACCAAAATAAAAATCCTATGGGCCATCACGCTCTTCTAAAAGGACACAATCCCACCCAATAAAAAGAAAAAATTACAGACGCTTGACTGACACATGGAATGAGAAGCTTTTCTATTGCTTTAAAAATATTGTCGCTAAGATGAAAAGCTTGCACACTTAAACACATCATCAAACGCATAGGGAATATAACAGTATAAAATGCATAAATAAAAATTTCCCCTTTGTCTAACATGACCTAATTAAGAAAGGCACGTGTCTCCCTCTAAGACAGATCTCCCCAAATTTAAAAAGGTTTAGATACCATTTCTCCCCCTTTTTGTTCGGAAATAGACAAAGTTTAAGATGCATTAAATAATCCGCTTCACCCCAATTAAATCACATTCTCCCCCTAAATAAAACAAGGGATAGTATGATGGAAAAATAAGTTTATCATGCAACAATGTGTATAGTGCAAGAACAAAAAAGCAATATGGCATCAAAAGATCATCTAATCCACACAAAGATTAATAGATACCAACTACGATGCGATAACAAAAAGATATCAACTAGAGTGTACTAATTTAACCATGGATATCAATCACAAAAAAATGGATACCTATAGCAACATGAAGCATACAAGGACTAGATGGCAAAGCAAAGACTCAAAAATAAAATAAATACCATATATATATATATATACACACACACACACAAAAGGTACCAATAATGCACACGCACATATACATAGGTATAAACACTGCATAAGAGACAAAATACAATAAGCTTTCCACACTCATATGGCATAAATGTGTATAAATAACCATGTAGTAAACGGAGTGAAGGGGTGTGAACTAGAGACAAGAAAAGTATGAACCAATCAATTAAATTGTTCAAGGAGTTATACTTGATTGCAAACATTATCAAACATAGATTTAGTCTCACATGAAAAGTAAAACGCGAACTCAAAGAACAAACAAGCACAATTCATACAAGCTTAGAATTTTGATAATTTTACAAACCAATAGAGTCATGACAAAAAAAAGCATAACTAGGATACACTGTCATTGTGAAAACCCGTTGATATATTCAACCAAACTCTCTCATTAAAAATAATCTTTTTTCTTTTCTTTAGAATGAACATACCAATTAAACTAAGTAGGCCATGGCTACTTTTTACAATGCCACACTTTTTATGTCATTTCTAAACTCTATGGGTCTTGGATAATTTTTATAATGCCACACTTTTTAGACCATATCCGTGCACCCTCGTATATATATTTTTTATACAATACAAATAAATCTCACGTGAAACGGTTCTTACATGCATAAATCCTCCATAGTCCTAGCAACGTGTAAATGACAAAATTGATATGGGAACAACTCACTTAGCTCAAATATACATGTGAAGTTAAAGTTCAAAAAGCTTGTGCATATATGTAAGATGCATATAAAAAGAGAATCCATTAAGCAAATCAAAGTCAAACTACTCAATGCAAGTATGGTAAAGAACACTTTAAGTATTGAAATTGATAACCAAAAGTTCTAGCCACATGAAAATGGGGAATGATATAGGATTCAAACACAAGTATATGTCATATAAAATGTGTAAAACCAAAATACAAAAAAAAAATCTTTTTGAGTTTTTATTTTTATTTTTAAACAAACAAAACTTCAACTCAAAAGACAAACAAAATCTTTTTACATTTTTTTAAATAAGACCAAATAAATAAATAAATAAAATACAAAAGATAAACACATCATAATTCTGGGAAAATTTATATAATGAAGCATAATCAAGAATATGACAAACAAACATACAACTAGCAAGAATATATCATAAAGCACGACTAGTGTATGTAAACATGCAAGCAATTACTCATAAGATATAGCAAGTGAGGAGTCATGTGCTAGCATGTGGGAACCATCAAAAACAGAAAATTTTGAAAATGATATATATTTTCCATATTCACAAAAAATAACCTTCAAAATCAGGATCACACAATATTTTAGTGTAACCCGCTCTGATACCACTTGAAAGGGCTATAAAATACAAAATTTTATATTTCTCAAATGTGATGGTTCACCAAATATTCCAAATTTTAAAATTCTTTCAAAATTAAATTAAATTAAACAAATAATTAAATTTTCACTTAAACAAAATTAATTCAATTCAAGTTCTAAATATGCTAAACAAACCGAGCATGACAGCACAAAATTACACTAAAGTTGGAATTTAAACCAATTTTTATTTTGTTAACCTAAGCATCAATCTCGGTGAATTTTGCAGATAAAAAGTAAACACACAACCACAAGACTGCAATGTATGAGAAAACCCCATAACGAAAAACATCTCGGATGGTCCAGCCACAAATTCACAAGGTATGATTTTACAAAAGACAAGACAAAAGAATTACTTCCTCGACTCGACTCCCTCTTAAGCCTTGACGCTTCTTTTTACTTTCATCTCCGTCTAGTTTATTATTTTGGAATCCACCATAGTCTCTGAATCCACCAATGGGGCAAATCAACCGACAACAACACACGAAGCCTTCCTCCGTATGCACACCACGAAATAACAAACATGGACTCCTATATAGGAAACTACCGCTTTGGGGTAGAGAATGATACCTGGTGCCAAAACGATGATCTCAAAATATGCATATAACAAAACTCGAATCAAATAAACTTTTGGGTGTAAAAACTTGGTTTTGTTCTTGAGATTAAATCATTTTAATTAACAAACACAGGGGGACTTTTTGGAAAAAAAATTGGTTCTAACAATCTCTTGGAAATATGGAACAAGTCTGTTAACAAAATGTATTCCCGCACTATTAAACTCAGGTAAGAAAGAAGTGGGGTAGTGGGAAGTTTTTCAAAAAACTGACAAAGACTGTTCGAAACTACAATCTCGTTCGAACGACATTTCGAATGAGAATTCAGAAGAAAAATAATTCTTGTCATTTGAAGGGTCGTTCGAATGACATTTCAATCTTGTTTGAACAGTATGCCTAATTCGTTCGAACGACATATCAAATGACGTTTCAGGCCCTGGATCAAGAAAATTTCGATACGAATGTGATGCCTCTAGTTTCGTATTTTTCTTATTTTTATAATTAGTAATGATTTTTTTACAAAAAGGTGTCCGAGAATAAAATCCTTAAATGGTATGAATTCAAAAAAAGTTGACAAAAAATATAACACCCAATAAAAAATTCCAAGCCTCAGTATAGCATATGCATTTATGCCAGAGAGACATTGAAAAGTTGATGACGCGAAACAAGGAACAAAACACGACAATGAAACGATCTTCTTAGACTTGGACACTTCATCTTCAACCAAACATTATAGGCTTCAAGGTCACAAACTTCTATCCTTCGACTCAAATAGTTTTATCCAGAATTAAACCATCACTTACAAATTGACTCAATTGTAAATTTTTCCTTACATCTTGTTTATTGGTCATGAAAGAAGCAAATCTCCATATCTTTATCCACAACGGAGGCTGAGTATATAGTTGCCTGGAGTTATTGCACACAACTCTTATGGATGAAGCAAATGTTGGAAAATTGTGAGATTCCCCAAGGCACAATGGCTATTTCGTGTGATAATACGAGTGCAATTCATATATCTCATAATTCGTTCCAACATTCATACACAAAGAACATTAGGATACATGAGAATTTTATTCTTTATCTCGTTGAGGAGGAGGTTGTGTCCTTGAGCTTTATGAGCACCGAATGTCAATTAGTCGATATTTTTATGAAACCTTTTGATCCACTTAGATTCGAGAATCTTAGGAAATCTTAAGGTATTTGATCCATTGACTTATTTTGGGTATTTTATCTAGTGTAGGATATTTTTCATGATCATATCTTATATCCCTATTACTAAATTGTATTTCTATTCATTTTGTTTTGATATATTTTGAGAAATCCAAAAATATTTTTGATTTTAAAGAAAAAGTTTGAAAAATTAAAAAAGATTTTATGTTTTATCAAATTTAGAAAAATATTTTTGTATTTCACCATATATGGATGAACATTTGAAATATTCGGATCACTTGTACATTCTATCCACTCGCGTGACTTTTTCGTTGTGCTTTGGGACATATATTTGTTTCGTTAATGTGCTTAATAATGTGTGGATATCATTACATTGTTCATTGATGATTTCTTTATTCATGCTAGACTCTTTATCACCTTTATTGCACACGTGCATAGACTTTTTGTACATTGTACTTGCTTATTATATGTCGAATACGGTGTTCTCATCTCAATCCTTTTAATAACGAACCAAATGTAAAAAAAGATAAGTTGTGCTTATAAGAACCAGTGCCCGAATTTCATTATTATTATTATTATTATTATTATTATTATTATTATTATTATTATTATTATTATTATTATTATTATTATTATTATTATTATTATTATTATTATTATTATTATTATTATTATTATTATTATTATTATTATTATACGTTGAGCAATGGAAAGGGGCTACGAAAGAGCAAAATTCTCATTGCGTTAAAAGCCACCGTTTACAAAAAGAGCCTAAAAAGATTAATGACACACAAAAACAAAAGTGCCAAAGCCATTTATATTATATTCATTGATGCTTCGCTACATATGAGCATTATGATCTCTTCTGAATATTTGAGAGTGAATTACTACATATGTGAGATTTTAAGGATGTTGATAGTAAAAGATCAATGGGTATGCACAATAAATTCTCTTGAAAAACATTAAATAGTTTAGCATTATTTTATTGAGAATGATTTAAATTCATTACATGTTGAATAAGTCAAGTCAATTTCATTAAAATTCATCACTTTTACACCTAAGGTTGAACTTGAGTTCTTTCTTCAGAAGTATCTCATTGACTTCGTGCACCTATGTTATGAAGGCTTATGTTGATTTGTCTATGAAATTTTTTCACATAATTACATTTCCTTTTCATGATTCAAATATTTTAGTGTTATATCATGGTGCTATGTGTTTTATACCTATATGTATTTTTATGTACGAATATTTGTTATCGTAGAATATTTTGAAAAACTTCAAAAATAGTGGGTATGGATTTTGGATAATCATTGTATGTGCTTCACTGATTATATTTGTGGTGATATATTTTCTTCTTCATGCAAGGACATAAATTTCCAATTGAGTCCATGTATTGTTTTGACTTAATTCTGTGAACAAAACTGTGTTTGTAATATGTCATAGGGAGATTTTGTTTTGTCACGATCCCACTTGGTCTATGACATATAGAAGAAATTGAAGACGTTGCGGCAAAGCTTCAAAGATTTTATCATGCCAAAGTTTAATTGGTACAAGTTTACTCGTCTTCAAGTCAATTGCATTCCGAGATCACTCAAGTATGAATGCGTATAATTAATAGTGCTCGAAACTACTTTATTAAAAGATAAGGATGTATTTTTATAAAGAAAAATGTTTTAAAATGTTTTTAAAAGTGTTTTAAAGATTTACACTACGTTTTGTTCTGATAAGCTCGAAAAGGAGTTCGACTAATTTGGATCTATTTTATAAGAGACATTTTAAACAAAAAGGCAAAGAGAGTCAAACTTCGCTGCGTCGTTCAAACGACATGTCAGCTCATTCGAGCGAGATGCATATGTCGCGCGAACGATGTGGCATTGCCATTCGAGCGACACTTTTTTCTAGGCAACGCTAAATTGTTATTTAAAGCGTGTTTCTTAAGTGTGCATTCTGGAAAACAGTATTGGAACCAAAAACTTGTTTGCACATGTTTTCTAAAGTTTACAAAGCATAAACACATCCTTAGAGTTTGCAAAGATCTGAGTTATCATTAGTTTATGTTTACGTGATCTTGCGACACCAAAGAAGTTTGTTTTATCATTGAACATAAAGGGTTTTACGGTGAAGAAAAGAGAAGGACTTCTTGTTCGACATCATGGATGAATCAAATCCAATCGGTGGACATCGAGATATACGTGGATGCGTGTGTTGTGGACAGGTATCGTGGAAGAATAACTTTCTACGTGGGCACTGTGAGAGACGTGGTTGAATATCAGAAGAGCGTCAAGACCCGTGGGGATCGAGTCGTTGAGTGAGTCTTTGTCTGTTCATTGTAAATCCACATTCATAGTGATTGTCTGGCTTGGGCCGTCCGAGGTTGTTTTCCCGTTTTGGGTTTTTTCCTCGTACATTCGGCGTTGTGAGAATTCTTTAATTTATTTTACTTGCTTTAATCACTAGATGCATGTTTAGGATTAATCAAGATAAA
This sequence comes from Sambucus nigra, assembly GCA_949130495.1. Lineage (NCBI taxonomy): Eukaryota > Viridiplantae > Streptophyta > Magnoliopsida > Dipsacales > Adoxaceae > Sambucus > Sambucus nigra. Next base: position 538,104,402 of record OX422215.1, on the reverse strand, counting down.
TTGGTTTAAAGTAAGAATTGGGTTTTTCACAACTTGGTTTGGTGCAAATTAAAAGTTGAATAATTTTGGTAAAAAATTGGCTTGATTTAAAACACACACATATTGGGCACCCTTTCAAATTGGTATCAGAGCTAGAAAACATTTTTCATTTGTTTTGTGATCCTGTGTGTTTTCAAAGATGAATTTCGGATTTAATAAACTTTCTCGAACTCCTATTTTTTATGGCACTAATTACACTTATTGGAAGATGAGAATGAGAAGTGCATTAAAATCAATTGATGAGCATGTGTGGCTAGCAGTTGAGAAAGGTTGGACACCCCCTATCACTATTGTAGGTGAGGTCACTAGTTTAAAGCCTGTCGAGTCATGAACCGAAACTGAACATAGACTTTCACAATATAATTCTAAGGGCTTGCATGTTATTTCTTCACATGTAGCACCGAAAGAATGTAATAGAATTATGACTTGTGAAACATCAAAACAGGCTTGGGATATTTTGGCACTCACTCATGAGGGCACTAGCACGGTTAGGGCGTCAAAACTTCAAAATCTCACTACACAGTTTGAGACCATTAGGATGTTAGAGAGTGAGACCTTTGATGAGTTTTATGCTAGGTTGTCTAATATTGTCAACTCATCATTTAACCTAGGTGAGAAAATTTCCGACAACCGTGTCATTAAGAAAATCCTTAGGTCATTGCCTGGTAGGTTTGATGCAAAATTGACCATTTTAAACTCATTGGGTAGGTTAGAGTCGACGAAACTAGAAGAGATTGTATGTGACTTACAAACCTATGAAATCGACATGATTACCTCCAAGCAAGTGCCTAAGAAAGAAAAGGTTATTGCTTTGAAAAGTCGGAAGGAGGAAATTAAAGTTTCAGATTCCGATTCCGATTCCAATTTTGAGGATGTTGCTTTGTTGGCAAAGAAATTTAAAAAATTTATTAAGTTTCAAAAGCAATAGAAAGATGCCAAGAAAATTGAAAAACTCAAGAACAACAAAGTAGATCCCACCTCTAAGGATAAGTTTGAGAAGCCTATGAGAGATGAGTCGGATAAGTGTTTTGGGCGTGAGGGGTACGGTCACAAAGTTAAGGAATGTCCCACTAAACTTAAGAAAGAGGGCAAGCAACCCATTGTCTATAATGCCACCTTAAGTGATAGTGATTCGGAAGAGGGATAGAGTTCCCCCATTGATCGTAACTTTGTTGCGTTTATGGCATGTCATGTGAGCGACAACGATTCTCATGTGCATGACACTTCCGAGGAGGTTTTGAGTGAATCCCATGTTAGTCAGGGTGTAGAGAGTGACGAGGATGAGGTAGATGTGAAAGAGTTTTAAAATGTATTTAATGAGTTGTATGCCGAAACGGTGAAGGTGAAAAAGGCTAACTCAAAATTGCAAGCTGAGTTGAATGAGCGTGCCATAGAAAATAATGATAGTTTGATTGAGGATCTTAGGGAACGAGAGAAGAAGTTTAGGGAGAAACTAGAGTTTATGGAGAAAGAGAGAGAAAATCTCCGTGGTTTGATGGAGTCATTGAAAAAGGAGATTTTAGAGTTTGAGGAGTCTAGGCGTTTGCTCGAGTCTAGGATTCATGTGTTGGAAGAGAGATTGAGAGACTCGTCTGAGTCAAGTTTGATTTGGAGGATAGGTCGGAGAAGTTAGATAAGATCCTAGGCACCGTCCAAATAAATGGAGATAGGGGAGGTATAGGTTTTAATGAGAGAGTTATTCCCATTCCCCTCGCACGTGTGAGAAACACTAGGAAGGTTAGAAAAGGTCCACATATAGGTAATTATTCCCACCACCGCTACACTTGCAAGTTTTGTGGTAGGAAAGGTCACCTTAGGCGTTATTGTTACGACCTTAGACAAGCTCCTAGGAAGTTTAGGAATAAAGTTTCCTCGGTTCCCCAAACCCCCATGCGTCGTTTTACACCTACTTGGGTTAGGAAATCGGATTTAGTGGCTTTAGGAATTAAACTTCATGATTCTCGTTTGGGTGCACTTGATTCTTCCCATGATAAATCTAAAGGATGATAGTGTTGCCATGTTTGTCATATTCTAGTTTGCTTCATGATATATCCATTGCTAGTATTATCACATGTGTATCATTTTGTATTATAGTTTTCATTTGTTTGAGTCCTATTGAAAAAATACAAAAAGATTTTGTTTTTTAGAAAAAAATTGAAAATCCAAAAAAAAAATTGTTTTTTGAGAAAACTTTTGAAAACCCAAAAAGATTTTGCTTTTATTTGAGTCAAAATATGAAAAGCCAAAAATATTTTCGTTTATTTTTTGTTTTTGAGTTTACATGTTTGATGTGGCATATTGGTGTGCTTGGATCCCCCCCCCCCCCATCGTTTCATATCCGTGTGACTAGGACATTTGGTCATTATTATCGATGCTTAGAATGATCTTAACCATTGTTTATATGGGGTTGTTTCAAATTTGATATGCATTTTGATTCGACTTTGTATATATGCCAACATTGCACACATGCACGAGTTTATATGGATGTCTGACTTCTCTTCCATATTTGAATTTGGTGAGGCGCTCTTATCTCAATTTTGTCATCTATGCGTAAGTAAACTTAAGGATGAGTGTGCGTGTAAGAACCGTTTACCGTGAGGATTTAAATTAGTAAAAATGATGAGTGATTCACGGGAAAGGGTTGCGAGAGTTCAAAATTAACTCGTCGTGAAAGCCACCGTTTAAAAGAGCCCAAAAGAAAAAGCAATATGCTAAGAAAAGGGCCAAATTTGTTTAGTTCATTCCAAAGAAAATATGATATTATTGAGGGAGTTTGGATGGATTAAAAAACTTAAATGGGTTTGCACAACTAATCCTAATATTGAATCATTGCAATTTGACGCTATTAGTTGAAGAATCGTCAAAATTCTGGATTTGTGTGCATGTAGTATGTTTTTTTCATTAAGCTCACACTTTAATTGTCATATGGCTATGATAAAGTTTGATGATTTATCGCTATCAATTAGAGCTTCTTGATCATTTCGATGTGTTGGAATGATGACTCATTTGTTGTAGTTTCACGCCCATTCATTCCATGTCCATGTTTGAGCACACCGATACTATATTTGCATGTAACTCACATTATTAGTTTTTATGAGTTTTTGTGTTTTGTGTTAAAAGCTTACTGTTTTAACACTGTTTTGCTTTTGCCGGGCCCTTCCTAAAAATTTTCTGTGGAAATTTTTTCACTGGGTAATATTATATAATATTTCTAGGAATCTAGGAAATTTTGGCACGTCGCGAGAAGTCGTTCAAGCGACATATCCATATCCCACGAACGACCTCTGTTTTCGTTCGAGCAACGTCCTCATTTCGTTTGACCGATGTCCCTGGTTCATTTGAACGACAGGATGATTTCTTGCTTCTGATTGGTTTGCAATCCTCTGATTTAAATTGGTATATTTTTGGTACTGCTGGAAGTGTTTCTGGAACTGACTGGTTTATATGCAGGTTTTATTAATTCTAAATTGGATTTTTGCATATAGTCCGTTTATCACACCTGATTAGATTGCTACATTCTCTGTGTGATTCCTTGGTTTACTAGCTACTAATTTGTCATTACTTGATCATATTTAGCTGGTTGTTTCATGATTATCTAGCGATTTCACATTGATTCAAATTGGTTAATATTCTCATGCTAGATACTTTCATTGGTTTGTCATTTCACCGGATTGTCTATTCCAGATTAAAAGGGGGGGAGATATATGTGATGTAGGGGGAGATTTGAGCATGTTTGGTTTACATATGTTTACAAATTGGTATCTCAAATTGGTAGTACACATTGGTATCATTTTGTTGTTGGTATCAGTTGCTTAAATTGTTTAACAAATGATTTTTTCAGAGATTATTCATATTGGTATCTATTATTGTTTGGTATCATTTGGATATATATATATTGGTTTCATTTGTTCCTCCATACTTCACTGGGTATTTGTTTGTCTGTTTCATGTGTGTAGGTATGCTTCAGCGATTCGAGATTTCAAGTCTACATCACATTCAGACAGTTTATGCTCGCCGGTGCTACATATTCTAGTCCGTGTCCTGTATTTTTTATTTTGGGTTTATGGGATGGGATTTAGGTGTCATAAGGCTTGACGGCTCGGCTTAGGCATTTCACTGGATTAGTTTTGTCCCTAAATAGTCAAAGGGGGAGATTTATAAGGACATAAATTTCAAATTGAGTTCATGTATTGTTTTGACTTAATTCCGTGAACAAAACTGTGTTTGTAATATGTCATAGGGAGATTTTATTTTGTCATGATCCCACTTGGTCTATGACGTATTGAAGAAATTAAAGACATTGCAGAAAAGCTTCAAAGATTTTATCATGCTGAAGTTTAATTGGTGCAAGTTTACTCGCCTTCAAGTCAATTGCATTCCGAGATCACTCAGGTATAAATGCGTAAAATTAATGGTGCTCGGAACTGTTTTTATAAAAGATAAGGATGTATTTTTATAAGGAAAAATGTTTTAAAATGTTTTTAAAAGTGTTTTAAAGGTTTACACTATGTTTTATTCTGATAATCTCGAAAAGGAGTTTGACTAATTTGTATCTCTTTTATAAGAGACATTTTAAACAAAAAGTCAAAGAGAGTCAAACTTCGCTGCGCCGTTCAAACGATATGTCAGCTCGTTCGAGCGAGATGCCTATGTCGCGCGAACGATGTGGCATTGTCGTTCGAGCGACACATTTTTTGAGGTGGCACTAAATTGTTATTTAAAGCGTGTTTCTATCAGAGTTTCGTAAGTTTGCATTCTGGAAAACAGTATTCGAACCAAAAACTTATTTGCACATGTTTTCTAAGGTTTACAAATCATAAACACATCCTTAGAGTTTGCAAAGATCCGAGTTATCATTAGTTTATGTTTACGTGATCTTTCGGCACCAAAGAAGTTTGTTCTATCATGGAACATAAAGGGTTTTGCGGTGAAAAAAAGAGAAGGACTTCTTGTTCGACATCGTAGACGAATCAAAGCCAATCGATGGGCACTGAGACATACGTGGATACGTGTGTTGTGGACAGGTATCGTGGAAGAAGGACTTTATGCATGGGCAGTGTGAGAGGAGTGATTGAAGATCAGAAGAGCGTCAAGACCCGTGGGGATCGAATCATTGAGTGAGTCTTTATCTGTTCATTGTAAATCCACATTCATAGTGATTGTCTGGCTTGGGCCGTCCGAGGTTGTTTTTTCGTTTTGGGTTTTTTCCTCGTACATCCGACGTTGTGAGTATTATTTACTTTATTCTACTTGCTTTAATCACTAGATGCATGTTTAGGATTAATCAAGATAAAATTGGTTTAAAGTAAGAATTGGGTTTTTCACAATTTGATTTGGTGCAAATTAAAAGTTGAATAATTTTGGTAAAAAATTGGTTTTATTTGAAACACACACATATTGGTCACCCTTTCACTTCATGTGATTCATTCTTAGCTTCTTTCCCTTTGTCTATTACGGACAAAAATGGGAAGAACAAATTAAGGGGAGTTTATTTTTTCTTTAAACTCATACGCGTCACAATATTCTTCATTTCATACGTGTAGGTCTCTTCCTCTTTGAGGATGATTTCGTGGATTACACAAGATGAACACATAGTTGGTTTGGTGGAGAATAAATTCATTTGAAGATAAAGTTTCAAATGTCATTCTGATTTTGGGTTTAGGAGGACATTAGGATACATTGTCGTAGGGGTTTTATTGTAATTTATTTTTATTTTATACCGGTTTAGCCAAAGGGGGAGATTTGTAAGAGCAAGATTTATAATTTCTCATAGATTAGGAATTTTGGTATTTTAGTGTATCTCGTTACAAACTGGAGCTTCAAACTGAACACTATATCTGCATCTGTCTCCACGATCATTTGAAGACATGTAAGTGATAGAGCATTGTTTATGCATTTGTTATCAACACTTTATGGAGGTATAAGACTTGTGATTTTTATTTCTCATTCAAATTATTTTCTGGGATATTTACTTTTTAAATCGAGGCATTTTAATCAAATCAATTTTAAAAATATTTTTTTTTTATTTTTAATCTTGTCTGAACGAGATGTAGATCTCGTTAAAATGAATCTCCTTTTCATTGGAACGAGATTCAAATGGGAATCCTCTGTTTAACAGAACCAAAGTCGTTGGAAGGTCATTAGAAGATTGATTGAATGAGAATGAAATTTCGTTCGAACGAGAATTGACCTCGTTAGAAGGAAACTGGTCTTTTCGTTTGAAAGAGATGCTAGTTTCATTCGAATGAGATCGCCGCCTCAAAATTTGTGTTTTTTTTTTATAAAAACCTATTTTTGATGAGTTTTTCTTAAGACTTTTGGGCAAAACGAATTCCCAATATATGAACCAAAAGTTCTCATCTTTTTGTTTTAGAAAAACACTTTTATTTTCCAAATTATTCATCCCATATATGATTTGTTGAGTTTACTCAAACCCAAGTTCCATACTTGCTACATCAAACCCGTATATAGTTATATTCTACTGTTGATTTGTGGAGTTAAGGCTCTACGACTAAACAAGATAGGATTGTGCATTATGAGGCTGATCGGAGGATACCGAGGAAAGATCGTTTTCGGTGGACGATGCTGGACTATGCCATATCTATTGAATCATTAAAGACTATGCATTATACTTAGTCGAGCTTTAAATAGTTTGTAAGTTATTGAGTTTGTTAATTTCTTAACAGTGCTGAAGTCTAGGTTTTGCCCAAAAGGAATTTTTTCCTCAATCTTATTTGTGTGTTTGTTTGGTTTGATTATTTGTGAGGTTTGTCATAATTAATTTGGAGATTGTATTGTATGCACACCTAAGTATTAATCATGATAAAATTTGGTTAAAATTTAAATTTGTGTGGGCGTAACTTATTTTACAGACTATCCATATAAACCTGATTTCCCAATCTTTAATGCCTATCTTTTTTAAACAACTTTCCCTATAAATAAATATGCGAGATTAGAGTTTGAAACAACTCATTTTAGACTTTTAAGAAGCCTTTTTAGAGTTCCTTTTGTGATTAAACTCTACACTTATTCAATCAAACCCCTTAAATGTTTTAAGATCACTTTTCCATATTAAGAAGAACATATTCCAAGGTCAAAAACTCTTGTAGAGATTTCCTTTACTGCTAAATTTTAGAGTCAAGGCTCTACTGCTAAAGAAGAAAGGAATTGCGATTCCTGAGGCTGATCAATGGATATCAAAGAAAAATATTCTCTCTGTGGATGGTGCTGGACTATGCCGTATTTGTTTGAAGATTTGAAAACCCATGCATTATACTAAGTGGAGCTCTTGACAGTCTGTAAGTCGTTGAGCTTGTCAAATTATTTAACAGTGGTGAAATTTATGCATCAGGGTAGACAATTTAAGTGTGAGTGGGGGTATATGAAATAATGAGATTCCTTAGCACCTGCATGTCTTATTGATTGGGTGTTGTATGCATAGCCTCTTGCGAGATTTCCCGACCTCGAGGTCTTGTAGATGGGATACTAAAGGTATTTCGATTGTGAACAAGTGGAAATCTTCCCCACTGAGGCCTGTATGGATCGATATAGATCGATCCCATGATGAAGGAGCTCAGTTGATCCTTCATAGGAAAATTCAAGTAAATGGAATAATCATGGGACAAGTACAGTCAGTTATAGGTTAGGTTTGAACCTTCTTTAATCGTAAATATACCTATGCTTAAGTGGTTAATGTCTCTGAGATTACATTATGACCACCATATTAACTAAGATTTTCCCGAGTTCCTAAACCTTGAGGACATACTTTGAAGGTTTTTTCGTCTGGAGAAATCTTGCCAGTAGCTCTTATAAGGTTACTGAGGCAAGGGTCAGGGTAGCTGAGAGCTTTTTCCCATTTACTTGATCTCAGACATGGTAATGCATTCTTTACTTGAATCGTTAAGGTCACTAATTGTTTTTTGTATAATTAATATCCCATATTTCTCCTTTCATTAAGAGTAAAAGGCAATACTTAGATTCTTTAATGGCAAGGGGTATTCCAATATGACTTGAATTTTTTCAACGTTTGAGACTAATATGAATCTAACCTCTTGCCTTTATTTATTTTTTATCAAAAACTTTATTGTGATTTCCAAAAGGTATATATAAACACGTTAATAATTAGACGGATTGAGGCCTAACTATTACTAAAAAATATTAGGCTTGAATCTTCAGACCTCGGAACCATTAAAGATCATGATTAAGGCATTATACCTCTTGAAATTTGTTAAGTCTAGGGTCTTTAGATCGCAAGTATATGGAACTATGTCTTAAATCCTTACAATTCTTAGAAAAAGTTAAGTTAAGAGACTTCATACCTCAAAATTTTAGATAGATGATGATTAAAGCCTTATAAATCTTAAAATTTTACTAAGTATAAGTTCTTCAGACCTTGTGGAACCAAGGCTTAACTCTTTAAATTTCCTAATGTTGAGGGTCCTTAGACCTCATAATGTCAGATAAATAAGGATGAAAGACTTAAAAACTCGAAAAAAAATATTTGATCAAGGCTCTTTAGACCTCATGACTGTTTAAGTTAAGGGTTGAAGCCATATAACTCTTAAAACTTTGTTAAGTTTATGGTCTTCGGACCTCAAGACCTAATGAAGCTAGGGTTTACATTATTAAACTTATTAATTTGTTTTAAGTTTATGGAATTCACACCTCAGAACTTTAGATATATAAGTCTTAAAGGCTTATAACTCTTATAATTCTACTAATTCTAGGATCTTCAAACCTCAAGACCTTATGAAACAAAGGCTTAAATCCTTCAAATTCTGAAATTTTTTTGTGTATAAAGTCTTCAGAACTCGATATCTTATGGAAATAAAGCTTAAATCCTTAAAATTCCTAAAACATTAAGTTAAGGTTACTTAGACCTCAGAACTTTAGAGAGTTAAGAATAAAATTATTAAATCTCTTAAGAATATTTAGTCAAGGGTTCTTAGACCTCATTACTGTTAAGTCTTAGGATTATATCTAGAACTCACAAAATTGCTAAGTCTCGGGTTTTCGAACCACAAGACTAAGTGTAACTAAGCCAAAAAAACCTTCAAATTTCTAAACTTTTCTCAGTTTAAGGTCTTTAAACCTCAAAATCTTGGGGACGTTTGGGTTATATAGGTGTTGTACTTTCAATTTTGTTATTACTATTATACTTTTAGGTTTGGGACTATTGAGTAGGCATTTTAATTGTTGTATATGATTTCTAGGTATGGTATTAGGGAGTGCTAACTTGTAATCTTAGGTATTTCCTAGGTGTAGGACTAGGTTGTACATTTTTTACATTGTTTTTTCCTAGGTGTGAGACTAGGGGATGGTCATGGCTTTGGGCATTTTCCTAGGTGAGGGATTAGGTGATACTTATGGTTTGGTTGATCTCTAGGTATGGAACTAGAGATAGATTTAATTATTTAGCCGAGATTATTTTGGGACTAGTTGTAAATAATAAAAACATGATAATGGGAAAATAATTAATACCTAAGATAAATAATGGTCATTAGAACTGGATTGATGTGGCATCAATGTATGTGCAAGTCTATGTTGACTGGCTACACTCTATGTGCGATAATTACATTGTCTTAGATACTCTGATGGTTTTTATGTGAATGTTATTGTATGTGCAGGGTCTAACTTTGACCGTCAATTATGATATGAGCGGGACCTAAGCTAACTATCTATAGTAAGGGTGTTATGACAGCATCATGGCATGTGAAGTGTTTGGTGTTGACTGGCCATTACGATGTGTGCGGGACCTAAGTTAATTGGCTATAGTGATGTGTCTTGTGTGTGGAACATCACCGTCTGAGCATGATAACAATTTGGACCAACATGTTATATTATGTATGTGAATTTAATGTGATGAGACATTAATCACACCATGAGTAAGTTCAAGGCCGTAAGAAAGGCAAACTGGATATAATGGTGTTGCTTCGATAAAATTATAATATGGATAAATATATTATAAAGAGATTTAATTAAGGTCGAAAGAAACATAATTGGACTTAGGTAGCTGAGGTGGTTTACTTTGTGTAGGTAGTTATTATACCTTTACATTACTCGCATCATTAGTTATATTTAGTAGTTAATTGAATTATGATGTATATCTCTTATAATGCTTATGACTGAATTTGTGGATCCTATTTGGGACGCGTAATTGGTATTCTTGCAGTGGGTTGATTAACCTTTCAGGATAGGTTGTTGGGTAGTTGCATAGCGGACTTTCATATGAAGATTTATTTGATTTCATAAATTAGTTTTCCTTTCCAGTCATTTTATTTACAAGACTGTTGTACTTGGACACCATAATTAATTTATAGTTTTTAGTTATAGAGATTAATGTAGTTGACTTGATATCATTTGAGTTTTATGTTATTAGAGTTTTAGCATGGTAATGGATGTTATTGTAATGAACGGTTTATTATTGTTAGATTAGCTTAATTTGTATCTTGTGAAAAAAAAAAAAATGTCTCATGTTTCCATCACATGTTAAGAATGATAATTTAATTATAACGTCCGACATATCTTAACATCGGGGCCTGGTCACCCTTAATGGAAAAATATGCGGGGTGTTACATGAAACTTGACGAATGACATCTAAGATAACGAGAATAAAATCCCATGACTGATGCTTTATAATTACGTAAATTAATTGGCCAAACTCTTACTTGAAATCCTATGTGATGTTGAGGGTAAAAACAAGATACGACGACCATATGAACAAACTGATAAATGGGACCAAGTTAACGCTACAAAAAGAGATCTTTTTCCTAGGATAACTAATGTCAACCAAGATAAGTGGTAAGACAGTCAGCAGGAAGGTCACACTCATTATGAATATCGAAGTAATGAATATGATCTCTTGGACGATAATTATATGATCAAAGAACAACCTTATTAATAATATTCTCTTGATCACGTACAAGCAATTCAAGAGTTAAATGGTCTCGTAACACAATAGTCATATTCACATAAGGTCATGAATAAGCATCACGTTCGCCACAAGAAATGTCAAAAGAAATAGAGATGAGAACAAATAGAGGATATTATCAATACAAAGCTATCATCTCTAGTCCTCTCTAGACGCATAAAATAAATGGTGTGCTTTATTTATGAGAGAAAAAGTAATTTCTTCACTATCCTTTAAACACTTTGATTAATTTTATCAGAAAACCCTTTTAAATATTTCTTCCTTCATTGCTCAAGAATTGAAAAAATAATTAAAAAGATACATTAGTTCTTAAGTAAGGTTCACTTTATTTTGAGTTTGAAAAATACTTTGTGAGTTTTTTGAGTGACCAAACACTTTCCCTTCACTTTTCAATCTTAGGATAGCCTCGCACATCCTAGTGTAGTTTTTGTGGTTTCTTTTCATTTATTTTTCCATTAAAACAAGTTCCCTTCAATAATAAATAAGAGTTGGGTCTAGGAAAATTTGAAGACATTGGTGCCTTTCCAAGTCAAAAATAAAGTGTGAAATTTTGTTAGATAAAGTTATGTATAAGTGAATGTAAGTTATAGTTATTCTTTATCATTCTCCACCTTAATGGGTTATTTAAAATTTTCCAACTCCTTCAAATTTTCCTAGATATATTACTATTGACTTATTTAAAATCACTTGTCTTCACAAGAAGATAAAATGAATTGATTTTAAATTTTGTAACTTTTTTCCACATAGCCCTTTTTGGTTATATTTTATTTTAAATTTTGAAATAAGAAAAATTATCTTTTAATTTAGTTATAAATTTAAGGTTATTTAGGTTATGCCCCTATTAGTTCTTTAATATTAATGTTGGCCCCTATCATTTATACTTCTTGGGGTTAGCAGTTAGATCCCCAAAATAACTTTTAGCACTGAAAAGGTTATCATAATTTTTTTTGGTAAAACTTCTCATGACACGTTTTGCATCCCTAAAATTCACGTTGAGGGAAAAATCCCGAAAAATAAAAATTACAGGGGTTGAACACAGTAGCAAAGAATTAATGGGGGCCAAACCCAAAATACTCCTAAATTTTATTTGGGTAACCGTCGAGAGTACGCACTTTCACTTAACATGTCTTAGCATTTCACAATACACGAGTGACCAACAACTATTGGTAATAATGAGTCTTATCGAGTATAAGCGTGTAAAAATACATCAATTTATAATTTAACAAGTCATATCATGTGGACCTAATAATGACCCAAACTCAATAAATGTTCATCCATTAACTGACCAATTATCGTGCTATCCCATTGTGTCTCATTTGCCAAGCTTAACGATCATATTAAAGTTGTGGTTATTACTAATTTGAAAACCTATACATTGCATTTGTTTTTCCATAATTTATTTTCCTTTATTGTTTTCTTCAACTAATATAGTGTTTTTTATATCCCCTTTTCTAGAAATGCGTTATTAGAGAAACAAGACCTAGTTTTCACACAAGTTCACATAGGATGAAAATTTTAACATACCACAATAATAGGATGCACAACTAAATGATTAGAGTTAAACACTTCTTTACACAAACCCAAATGTGACCCAACCCACCAATACGAATAATAGATTAGTGTCATATACATAGATGCATAATTTACATGGATAAAATGTTTAAATCATATCATATGTAGAATGTATGGAGTTTGTTATCAGGTTTATTATTATAATCATCATCAACATCGTAATCATTTTGATAAACAATTTTATAAAATCTTGTATGATTAAATGATATTTATTAATTTTTGCTAGTATTTAGGATTAACAAACTTTTGTTTTATGAATGGAAAATGAGCTCTATGCTTCATTAAAAAAATAATTTCATGGTTTAATGTTCCTAATTATAATAGGTTATGCACACATGCATTATACATGTGATCTTCTTTACAAGTATTGACGATAGAAGATACGTTCTAAAAACCAATTTAAGTCTCTCCTCTATTTTTCATGATTTTAAAAGCTAAAATCTCCATTATCTTTCCAAATATCCAAAATAATGAAAATAGAAACATAAATTCCATTCTAAGTTTTTTACACCATTCCATTTAAATTTTCCATATGTATTAGAAACGTACAATAGATCACGGAACAAATAATTCCTAGTCTATGAAGATAACATTAGGATATAACTAATGATTAAATATAAAATCAAATAATGTTAAGAAATGAAAATAAAATCACTAAACTATACTTACATATAAGGACTTTGCAAATGTTAAAACTACTTCTTTAGTATTATAAATACCTAACATAAGTTTTTTATTTGATAGTGGCATAAGATACCAGCCAATTTAACAACATTATTTCATATTATTAACTACTTAAGAAAAAAAGGAAAATTAAAACTTTTGGCAACTCAATCTACCTACGTAATGAATATTATTATGCATACTGCAACATGTCTACAAAATAATTTAACTCGGTAATAGAAAAAGTTTGAAAATGAACAAATGTAAGAATAACTTAGTATCATTAAATGTATGAAGAATAAAATTACCTTAAAACTAGGACTTAAAGTAAACAACATAATAAAAAAAATTATATAACTTCAATTGATAATAACATCACAACATAGAGATGTCAGGTTCCCAATGGAAGCATCAATCAAACCTTGTCTTTATAGCCCCCAAATTCCTGGCTCCGCCAAAGTCCCCCATTACTTTGTCTAATCACAAAATCAATTTCATATTAAATATTAATTAAATTAAAGAAGCTAATGAATTTATAAATTTATTAAATAATCTAAGAGGAAATACAACTAAAACTGTTTATGTTATTACATTCCCAGTGACATGTCGTGAGAAAGATACAGAGAGATAGAGAGAGAGGGATACATGGATAGAGATATAAAGAAAGATATAGAGAAAGGTGTTGTTTGATTTGGTGTGCTGTAACTTATGGTAGGAAATTTACGCCCACCATTATTAATAAGATGGAATAGAAGATGGGTGTCAGTTAATCACTTAAAATAGATAGGGAAGAGAGTATTCTTTAAGGGAGTTAAAGGGAATAAACTTTCAAGTTTATAGATGGTAGTAATGGGGTTAATAGGAAAATTAGTGTTAAAAAGGTCAAATGTGTGCTTTCGGGATTTCCTTGTTTTTAGAGTAGTGTAAATATTATGCGTGTCAAGTCGAACTCAACATAATTGATAAAATTACGGGTTAATATTAAGTCACGTGACATGAACAGTTAAACATTTCAAATTAGGGTTGATAATTTTTTAATAAATATAAAAAATGACACGAATCGAACATCATACAACGCACCCAAATTGGCTCCCCCGAGTTTAGACAATGTACAAGGGTAAAATTTATTATTTATACAAAATCAAAAACCTAAATAATGCTGCCTGTAAGTGAACAAATCTTTCGAGCTAATGTAGTTAAGGCTAATTAAAAATTTATTCCTAAACACAAAAAATTAAAATATCTGAAATATTATATCAAACCAACATAACATAGAAGGCGGTATTAGAGGATTCTCTTATGTTGTGTTCCTAACACCGTAAAAAAATTTATTAGACATAATGTACGATCATTCTTAAATTGTGTGGTGTTAATGAGAAAAGAATGAGGTTCCTATAACATCATACTAATATAATACAAACCAAAATCACTAAATATTGAATTACATATTAAAACAAGATAATATGACTCTATATACCATTGGGAAAACTTCCCGCCAACCATGACCCAAAATATAATTAAGATATAATGGTAAAAATAAACAAGAATGTCATACCCTGCATTTTTAGTACCCACTTTAGAAGAAATTGTTGTAAATTTCTGGAATTTAATCATAATTTATTGTATTTTATTGGAATTTATCGTAATATGGAATAAGGATGGACGAGCTTTGTATTTGGGTCAATTCGTTAAGCCTGTGGAGTATGCTAGGATTTAAAAGGAAGTTAATCACATGTAAAATTGATAGCAGTGAAGAGTTGTGATGAGTTTAAGCACACAGGGCACCTGCGACCGTGAGTATACTTAGTCGCAACCACGATCGAAGACCCATGACCCATGACCGCAAGGAAGATAGGCACGGCCGTGACCATTTTGCCTCACGGATTGGTTATAGGGGCTTGCTGGTGGATCCTATTTATGATTCCTCAACTCATGTTTTACCTTTTTTATCACCCTTTCTCTCATCAGATTATCCAAAATACACTTTAGACTTCATCCCCTACCCCTTAAACCCTAAACGTACATTATAATACACATTTAAACCTTAAATTTAGGGACTTTCACTTAGAATTTATGATTAATTAAAGAGGGAGAGTTCATTAAAATTTCAAGGAGATTATGGATTCAAGATTGGAATTTGAAGATGGATGATATCAGAATTTCATATTTGTTATGGTATTGTGGATTTTTATTCTGCTGAGATAGGTATTCTTCCTCCCATGGTTATGTTATGTGTTACATATATTCACCCTTGTTGCATACATGATTATGTGTTGTTATTTTCATGATGAGTAGTGGGGGAAAATCAGAATGAGGTCATTTCATGCATATGTTGGGTTTTATAAATTAGGTAGAATAATAATATCTTATTTTTTTAAATTGAAATCTTGAGAAAGATGTTAAATTGAGAGGCTGATATTATTACTATTGTTGGACGATGCGTAGGCATCCCTTAGCCAAACCACTCGACAAACGGGATGAGCTTTCGGCCTATTTTCTTATCTTTGATCTCATGAGCCATGACATGCCCTTGGGATATTAAGACATTTGTTATGGGATGTTAAGCCATTATAGTAGGACGATGGGGGGAGTACCCTATCGTGCATTATGATTATGATCGTATTTGTTTTGGGTCATGGAAGGTTTGGAGGATAAAACCCACACTGTGTAACAAGCTTTTTGATATATGGGGAACTTTAAGATGCTTAGTGACACACGGTGAGATCCTAGGATGAGATGTTTATCCTAGGATAATAGTTGAGTATTCATATGAATAGACTCTTATATATGTGCACGTACGAGTATGTGTGGCTCACTTGGAGCATTTATACGAGTCTACTGAATTTTCCACTCACACCCCCATATTTTATATGTATTATAAGGTTTGATTCGAGTTGTGGTTTGTTATTAATGTGACTTGATTGAAATTTGGGATACAGGAATGAGAAGAAAACTCCATGTCTAATTTTTAAAACATTATACCATTTTATTATAAAAATAGTTGAAAAGACTTTTGAGATTTAATCAGAATACAAAGTTTAATGACATGTTTTATTTTTTCACATAGTTTTTTTTAGTCGTTGAACATTTTAAAATGATTTAACTAAAATTGACACGTATTTTACTTTATGTTAGTATCACCTCTCGCGGAGTTACAAAGCACAATAAATATAAAATTTTAATACCCTATAATTTTACCAAACTAGTTAGAATTATTTATTGGGTTTAGATAATAATTGTGTGTGTATAAATTTTAGTGATAAACTATATTAGTGGGATTATTGAGTATTTTGGCTGAGAGTGTGTGTAAATGAAATAGAGTTAGATCAAACAACCCAAATTAAAAGTATTACCAAAGGTGAGGTAATATTTTCTTGTAATTCAAATTTGACAAAAATTTATCATAAGGTCTAAGTGATCGTAACATGATTTACAAAATGATTCTTTTGTTAACGTATGTTCATTTATCATGTAAAGAAATCAAATTATGGGATAATAAACCATGAACTTGAGATGTGGATTTATGCAAGGAAAACCCATTTTGGGAAAAACCTCGGGCTAAATCGACACCTTTCAGTATATAGGTAAAGATTTACATAAAGGGAAAAATGACTTACAAACTTAAACCTCTAATATGCACAACTTCCATAAACCACTTTACCCCTTTTTGTTGAAAGATAAAGCAAGAATCACTCTCCCATCACTCATCATGTCGCAAGTGTCAACTTTCATCGATAATATCGCGTTTGAACCAATCTTTAGATATTTTTTAAAGTTGCAGTAAAATTTGTGTTACAATGGAACATGTGAGAATCCATTAATGAATTTATAATTCCCTAGTATGTGGGATTCCTAATGTTTTGCGAAAGTGTTTAAAAGTGTTAGTCTAATAAAAAATAAACTCATCAGCATTTTTGAGATATCAAAATATTTATAGTCTCTCAAGAACAAGTTTGGCAAATGTTTGCTTAAGTATTGAGAATAAGTAATGAAGCTGCAAATAACTTCAAATCACAATACCGATAAGGATATCTTAAGAATACTCAAACATAACTTAAATAAAATATATTTACACAAAATATCTTTATATTACTCTTGGAGTTTTTAGTCATGGATTATTTGTAATGAAGTAACTCTCCTCTTTTAAAGAATTTTCAACCTTGTGTGTGAAGACACATACAAAAAAAATAGGGAGGGAGACCTTATTGCCAAATAATATCCATACAGGTGTGAGAGGATAGAAAACATGATTGATAAAAAAGTCTTGCATAAGTTCCTAGGAGGATAGTAAAAGATCTTTTAAAATATGTCACTTTCCATGTACATTCGCTTCAACAAAGTTGTTATTTCGCTGAAGCAAAACTGTACTCCTCTGAGGCAAATGATCAGTGAGTCTAGGTCGTGAAGAAAATCAAGCTTGGTGTAAAAACTCTGGCCCAACTCAAGACCAGTGAATTCAGGTCTTCGCTGAAGCGAAGCCCTTCATCGCTATGACGACAAGTCGATGAAAATCCCAAACTTTGTAATGAGCTTAAAAATTTTATACAATGATTTTAAAACTTTGATGTGTGTGTGTATACTAACACGTGAAAAGTATACTTCCGTACTTATATCACCATTATTAAAATCCATACCAACACATACACACACATTAACACATGTTCCAATTTTACTTGTGTTAACAACAATGGGTATTCTAAGTTATCTATGTCCTTTACCTTTATCATAAAGGGGTATTCTCATTTGTTATGGCATGAGGTATCTCTCGGATGAAGACAAAGAAACCCAATCTTGAAATCTTGAGCATGAAACTTTTCGGAATAACCTTAACTGTATTGGTACTGGAATAAAACAATCCAAGAGACAATGACCCTGAAGCATACATGAACTAATGGGTCGATGTTGGGCTTAGGTTCAAAATTTATGTTTGGTCTTGGGTTGGACTCAATACGAGTTTAAAGTGAAAAATAGTGAAAAAATAAGAAATTTGGCCCTACTGTTAGGTGACTCATTGGGATAAGTTTTGTGTCAATTAAAATATGTTTTGGGGCCATTTAGATGGTTTTTATAATAAATCAACATGTGGGTTTTATGTTGTAAACCTCAAACCTTATTTCATTATTTATCTTAACACCTCTCATGAGCCCTAACATCATAATTTGGAGATTTGTCACTGAGATAATATTGAGGAAGAGGAATATTGAGGATTTAATCTCATGTTAGGAAGACTTCATACCATATCTCAAGCTAATAAAGGAAATAAATTCTCTAATTTTTCCCATTGATTTGTGTAGTATTATACTGAAATTAATGTAATTTAATTATTTATAAAGAATACATTATTAATTGTAAAAATGTAATGTATTCCTTTTCATTTGAGTGTTCTATAATCAAGCGTAATCATATTTTAAGTAGATGTGATAGGTAGACAAATTACTTGATTCCCAATTAGATTGTCATGTACATCTTTAGACATCAAGCAGATTTAACACGTATATAAACATTATGAGGCATTTTTAAGATTGTTTCCTTTTAAAGGGTTTTTAAAATTTATGTCTTTGCATGCATATGCACATTTTCTATGATTATAATTCAAGAGAAAGTGTGAGATCTATGTAAGGAGGTGAAGGGTCTTAAAGGAGGAGCGACACTTAAAGCCACCTTTCACTACCATCATACACCGCCAGAATTTAGGAAAAATGAGGAGGAGGAACTCACATCATTTTCTTCAAAGGAATTTCATCACCATCCTAAGAGGCAAGCTGTTTAAACTTGCTTAATTATGAGTTTGTAGAAACACATGCTAGATTATAGGATTTTTAGATAAAAACCTATGTTTAGGAAGTTTTGATTTGAGATAATATCAATTGGGATTATAGAACTCATGATTGGGATTATATATTTTATTAATGATTTCGAAATTTGAGAAAAGCATGTGATTTAATTGGAGATTCAACTATCTAACTAGAAACGAAGTTAATTCATATGAATCTGAAAGTCAAAGGCATGTGAAATCGTTTTAGAAAAATGACGAACATTGTATGTTGATTTTAGATATGTTTCATGTATAAAATTATGTTTTGAACAACTTTATAGTTTTAAGTTTTTTCAAAATCGGATCAAAAATGCCTCAAATTGTCATTTTATATTTCTGGGCAAATTGTAACTTTATAGAGAAAAAAGGATTATTGTGAATTAAATTATAATTCGGGCCTATAATAATGATTCCGAGTTTTGGACCAGTATGTATGGGATGAGGGTAGCTACTGAAATAATTGATTAAATTATTTAAATACGTTCGGTCAAATAGAGATGGTAGTAATAATGGAAAATGGGAACAAAATGTAAATTATTAGTTTACGGGATAAACTTGAAATATACTTTATGTATGTATAGGATGAGTTCATGCTTATATTACGTTGATTGTGATATTATGTGTAATGTTATACCTATCCACTTGCTATCACGAGAGGTAACACGTAGTGGGTAATCCTATATTTGTGTGCCATTAGGGAGGATATGGATCCGTGCCCTAAAACATAGCACTTAGGTTGTCATTACCTTGATAGATGGTAGTGTATCAACGGTCATTTGGATACATTAGGTATGGACATTATCCTTATGGTGTTAAGGATTATGTTCGCCTCCATTATGTGTTATCGTTTTCTAGGTTGAGGTGTCACACCTAGCCTTAGTCCTTAATTTGGTAAGTGAGGTACATAGGGACTAGATAGAAAAGTATGCATGCATCGCGAGTTTGATCGTTTAGATGTCGTATTCGTATATGTATTAATTAGATAGTGTAATCATTATATATACATACCCTTGTGATAGTCTACTCTGTTGTGTGTTGTAGAAGTGATTATTATGAATGTTTAAATGTACTTTAAGTATGTGAACCAAAGCGGTTAAAATACTGAGAATAAAATGATTAAGAAAGTAAGATAATATTAACGTATCGTATGGAAGATACGGAGGGGTTAAGAGATCTATATAAATTAATAAGGATTAATCGAGTGGTCCATAGTTGGTTAGACGGGTAGTTTAACTAGGAAGGAATATTAGAGTACGTTAGGTGTGCACATTAAGTGAGAGGTGAGGACTTATGTGAAAGTATGCAAATCTAACATGGATATTTACATTACTCATAAAACAACATTTTAAACACTTGTTAAATATTTTTAAAATATTTTCAAGGTTCTGACTCGAATCAAATCTATTTTTGTAAAACCTTTTAGATGTCCAACCACAGGTACACCAGGGTTATGAGATTCATTCCAGAGTTGACGTGATGCAGTGATGTGGATGCTGTAGGACCTCGAGCTTAGACCAATGTATCATTCTTGTCATCTAGATTATGATTCAGTATTTCCATTCGAGCGTGTTTGCTCACTGTCTAGACTTTACATTTGGTTTTTAGTATTACCTTTATACCAGTCGATTTGTCTCGGTATTGTACTTGGCTTGTATGAAGATTTGGATTTGGATGTGATATTCGATTATTATTCTATTCAGTTTATTATAGTGGTTATTATTATGGTGGTAATGTTCTTCATTACTTTGTTGTTTAATTATTATTATTCTCTGTTAATTAAAAATGACACTTATTAGAATATTTAGTGATTAAAAAAATATATATATTTTTCGATAGTGATGATAAAAATGGACCATTTATGAATCATGTTTAATTGAATAGTAGATCAATCACTTAATATTATAATCATCAGGGTGTCACACACACCTTCTATTTTTTCTCTCCCACCAACCCATTACAAGTCCCATGTTGAACAATAATTACTTGCACTCTAATTTATCGAGTACGAAAAAATATTACCCTAAATCTCTCTACCTAACCATTTGAAACAATATCCCTTGTCATGAATATATGAAAACATTTAAATATTTCAAATACTAGTGGTTTGACACCAACCAAAGGCTCTAATAACCGTTTTTTGGGGATACCTCCCCCAACCGTGACACGAGATCTAATTAATATAATGGTAAAGATAAATAAGAAAAATAATTATGTAATCAAAACAAAGTATACAATATAACATCAAGATATATGCGGTTCCCTAATAGGATTACATTTACAAAGAGGCATGATTTAACTACATATGAAGAAATTTAAAAGTACAACATATAATAAACTAATGATAAATCAAATATCCTATACTTTCCTACCTAAACATTGATATCCATGTAAATCAAGTCTCCACTCAAATGAATCAAATTTCTAAACCTCAAACTTCCTCGGATCTAATTTTTCCAAATGTTTTCCATGTATGCACTAAATATGATTTACTCCCCAAACAACTTGGTGAGAATGTCCCTCACTCAATATATATGACACACATCCTCAATACATGAATCACATATTTATTCCCCTCTTGTTTATTAGACTTGTGACTTAAATTATGAAATTAATATGCAGTCCCCCTCCCACACACACACACACACATAGAAAAAAAAAGAATCAATTATCAAAAAGTCCGTCAAACATTTTTTAATACACATTTAGTCCAAGCCTTTTTATTTTGTTTCAAAAATCCGCCAAACAACCATTTGACCAATATTCTCTTATTTTAAAGGTCCGTGCTAGTGGCACCCATGCCCTACCTCCCCCCCCCCCCCCCCACCAACCTACCCACCCGCCATTGTCGGAGCTCTTTTTTAGTGTTTTTATGTGGTTAGATACTTTTGGAACAAATTAAAAAAGCTTGGACTAAATGTTTATTAAAATGTTCAAGAGACTATTTAGTATATCCCCCCTCCCCCCCCCCCCCCCCCAAAAAAAAAAGACATGAAATTCTCACACACGCCACCCTCTTCCACATTTGAGCCATAACCATGAGTGAAAGTAAAAATCTCTTGTTTGTTACCCTAGAAGCTCACATTAGAAAAAAATCCTCACATCTCTCTCAAACCCCCACTTTGGCAACTCCAAAAATTAAGGTCAAAAGACCTTATAATGATCTTTTATACTAAGGATAACTTTTAGCACAAAACTCTAAAATGCCCTCAATTAAAACTGAGTTACGCACCCATTATATTCAAGGGCTGCCTTGCCTAACCCTTCACCTTTTCAGACTGTCAATTGATGCCCTAGGATATGAATATTAAACCTATATTTCACATATGCCACGTGGATCTCCTAATTAACAAAGCTAACTAATGTTCCATTAAAGGTTTATCATAATATTATTACCATGTCATGTTAAATTCGTAGGTAGTCACCCAATTTTGAATATATTTTTACGTGGGTATTGTTGAAATAACACACTAATAATCATTCAAATATCCCCAAATAAGATAATAGGTAGTGTTAAGCCATTATTGAAAGTTTAAATCAAAGATTTTTCAGTAACTTTTAAAAGTTATATACTCCCTCTCCATCCCAAATTAACAGTAGTCATTTGAAAGTAAAACATTTTAAGAAAAAAATTATTTTTCAAATTGATCCCTTTAAAATTAATGAATACCTTTACTATTAAGACATGCACTTGGTTCATTGTTATCTTATGGGTATCATCTGGATGATTCGCTTTGTAATCTCACCTAGTTTCATATATATTTGTAGAAACGAGGCTACTGATTTAGAACGCAATAAAAGGAAAACATAACCATTAATCTCACATGATAGGAAGTGTAATGTTTGACGAAATAAAATATCCGTGAAATATATTCACGCGAACATTAGTATATCACCATATTCTCAATATTAAGGGACTCCCACCTAATAATTTTACGATGTAGCCCATGGTACAAATTATGAAAAAGTAATTAATTTAATAAAGTTTATCGTACATGACATATCGTTAAGGGAAAGGACACCTTAAAACTTGAAATTGTGATTAATTTGCAATTCTTACGCCTATAATTCAATTGGGCGCAGTAAACCCCGAAGTACATTTAGTAACGTAGCTAAAATATCTAGGGGCATTTCGTTAGTTAAAAGTTAACGAAATGCTAAGGTGATAGCTAATTTGACAAATGGCATGGCAAAAGTTTCATTGTAGCTAATTAAATTATGCCACGCGAAATAACATGAAAAAAAATTAAAAATAAAGAAAAAAATTTAAAGTAAAAAAAACGATAATTTATTTAAAAATGAGAAATAAAATAAAACAAATAAAAATAATGTTAAAATTGGAAAAAATGAGGAGGAAATTATATAAATCCATTTAAAAAATCAGAAAAATAAAAACTAAGAAGCACCATACAATAATAAAAGGAACAAGAAAAACTTAGCAACTTATTTAAAAAATATAAATTATTTTTGTATAAAATTAAATACTCATTTATGACTTACTAGAAGTGAGAAATAAAAAAAATAGCAACATCCCATCTCCCACAACTAATCCCCCTCCCTTACCCCCTCCCCAACCTCCCCACACACTGCCACTGCACCCACTTTTAAATTCATTTGTAACATCTTTGTCAGAGTTAGAAACCTATTTGCATTCATAAAACCACTGTCTTTAGAGAAATAAAATCCCATTGTAAAAATCAAACCGTTGGACCCATTTTCATAAATAATTCCTTTACGCAAATAAAATAATGTCATACCATTTGCAAATATGTTTCTAGGGGGAGGTGATAAAGGTGGAGGTTGTATACAAATATACTCTTTTATAGAATGGATAATAAACTCTAACGCATAGTTCAATTAATATAAAGCATACATTGATTAATTAATCATGTAATTGTTCAATTTACGATAGGATATTGAATCATCATACAAATAATTTTTAGTCTATGTATGAGATGAAGAACACTCACCTTAATCCTGTTAAAAACTTTCTTAAGATTGAGTGAGAGATTATATAAATCTTGAATCCTAGCACCTTGAAATTGTTCCTTGTTATTTTCTTCAACATAATTAAATTACTCTATGAGAATTTTTTATTTCTCTCCCTTATCCGAAAGTTTCGTTATGTTGCCTTTTAGTGTCTTTGAATAATGGTAATCAATCACTTATTTATAGGTAGGGGGAGGACACAAGTACCCAATGGTCACTTAATCTGAACCGTCCATCACAATAGATACCCAAGAGTTATAAAATTCGTATTTAATCATAGTTGATCTTTCATTATCGTATTAAATAATAAGTGACCTGTAATTACGAAATTA
This sequence comes from Sambucus nigra, assembly GCA_949130495.1. NCBI lineage: Eukaryota > Viridiplantae > Streptophyta > Magnoliopsida > Dipsacales > Adoxaceae > Sambucus > Sambucus nigra. The sequence goes on along the minus strand of OX422215.1, from coordinate 538,080,065 downwards.
ACTCTTAGTTTGTCTTTAGGAGTACCCTTTCGATAAGTCAAATGAGACTCTTAGTATTCATTAATTTTGAACCATATTGAGGAAGAATTACTATATAAAATAATTATAATAGTCTCCCAATTGGTTCATAATTATCATAAGGCACACAATAAGCGTTGAGTCATCCTTAAATGGTTCTTTATAAACATCTAAATCAAATCAAACATCATTGTGAGTCACAATGATTCCATGCTGATTCATGAGCATGGTTCCTTCCATGTATTGCAATATTAACAATTTATTCAATAAGGTTTATAATAAGGGTTATCATAATGTTCCAATCATTGTCGTATAAAAGACTACTTATGTCACATTTATTAATTCACATGCATGTAAACAATTAAATCAAGACAAAATTAAATGTTCAGAATACACCTTAATTGATATCAAATATAGTGTTAAGTAAATAAGAACCAAGCAATCCATAACACTTATAATTAATTGGCTACACTCCAGATCCATATCTCAAGCATGATTCATGAATATCTTTTGGTAATAGCTCTTTTATTAGTGGATATGCTATGTTAAAACTTGTACTAATATCTTTAAATGACACTTGTTGCTTTTGAACATCCCTGTTGACAGGTATTATATTTTGATGTGACTAACTCCTTTAAAATACCTATAATTTCTTCTTAAAAATATTGTACTAACATTATCATAAAACTTCAGTGATTTGGTAGTAGTATCGACAACTACAAGTCTCGAAATAGATTTCCACAACCATAATTAATAAACTATAGCCTCAAAGCGTGCTATATAGTCAAATTTTCATACTAAACAATGATGGATTGTTCACATTATGTCATAATATTTGCAATTAAGCGAAAAATAGCATCCTTAACCAAAAACAAATCTCATACACCCAATAAATATGTAATTACTAATTATCTTTAAATGAACAATTATTATAAGTATGAGCATATAATCTTTTAGTCATTTCATTACTTCATACTCTTAAAGCATATAAAATATTTTATTTCTCTACTTTCAAATTCATTAAAAGTGTATAGAAAAATCTAACATATAAATTACTACTTACCAATACAGACTAAAAAACATAATAATATTCTTAAAATAATATTGATGGGAAACTTATATATTTATATAATAATTTTCTATGTTAGACAAATATTTTGTTAAATTCTCATATATTTTTACTCTAAATTAAACACTCAATCAAAAGGAGATATTAATGCCATAAGAATTGTAATTCTTAAATACAGTTTAAAATGATTATTTATTTATGTACATGTGGGTGAAGACATGGAGGAAGGTGAATTCTCTGAAGCACGTGAGGATCTTGCTCCCCGGAGAAGGATTACGAGGAGGTTGGTGATGAGTCTACTGAAGGTGATGCCGACGATGAGGGCAATGAATATTGAGGGAATGACACCGCGTTGAAATCATCTTTTATGTCCCCTTCTCATATATAAGGGTGTTTTTACTTTGTGGTTTTGTTTTACTTGTTTGAAGAAGGGTGCCATCTTCCCTATTATTATGTTTTAGACTTTTTATGGTGATATGAATGTGGCTTTCTGTGAAGTTTTTGTTCTATTATTTCCATTATGTGGCTTGATCTCATAAGTTCTGTTTTATAATCTATAGCTTTGGTACCCGTCTAACCTTTGTTGTCCAATAAATAAATAAATATCTCCTTCTAGGAACTTCTTAATACTATTCTTTGTGATTTTATCTATATTTGTTCCATGGAGATAATCCCATTATATAGTGGTTGATCATTTATTTATTCTTTGTTATTAACCAATCCACTAACTAAAAGAGCAATCGTATTATAATATATGAGGAATGGCACAAATATCTTAACTTCCTTCATAACCATATTTTGTGATTTGGTACTTCCATTAATCTCACCATTCTTAAAAACAATTACATTTTCAGTTTCAACAATAAAGAATATAGCCTCTGAAAGTGTAGAGAGATAATTATAAAACTCAATTCTTTTATTGGATTCTACATTCCCGTATATACCAGGTTTCCCCAATCGTACGAGTGTATCAAATTGGGTAACGTTATGATACAATTTTAACTATATACATTAAAAAATCTCCATCTAAAAATTGGAAGATAACAATTTCGTAAATGTATGAATAATTTCAAAAACTATATATCTCTTGTTGCCTTGGTGTGTTTGGCTTGTTGTTTAATATATCATGACATGATCTATACAGATCCACTATCCAAGGACATTGCTACAATCTCCTACTTGGTCCACGTAGATCATCATAATAGTCTAAAACTTCAAGAGCTCGGATATAATTATCAACATTCATATGTACAACCCATGACAATAGTCCATTAAATTATCAAAGGTAGTCAAGATTTAAAGGAGTATTATATTCAATTTTACCACAAGATTATCGAGTTTTAATAAAAAATCTACATTTGAGTTTAACATTAAGATATAGGGTAAAAAACATTTTCCTTGTAAAAGGTTTTATCAATACATAATTCAACCATCGAGAATACAATACTTAAGGAAAATATATTCTTATATAAATTTAAATATCTTTTGGAAAACTAAAAATCCCACACAATCAAGTTAAATATATCTTCAAAGGTCATCAAGGATTTTTTGAAGATCTACAGGATGAATTGATTCCAAAAGAACATAACAAAAGGAATCCTAGAATCTGTGGTTTATGTTGTAAGGCATCCCTATATTGAATTGGAACTATTTTTAGTAGCACCCTAGTTTCGAAAAAATCTAATGGTAGTCATCTTTTCTAAATGTCGCGTTATAATTCAAACAATATAACTTAAAAACATATATGTTACATAATGGGTACCTATATGAAAATGATAACTCATATTTTAGTCTCTAACATTATGAGATCGAGTGAGTGTGCAATCGTCATTTTCATTAACTTAAATCTTAATCTGCTTAAGCATTTTCCAAACTTCATCAAGATTGTCTCTTGTTACTTTTATCATTAATAGTTGGATCATCGATTAAAAGTAACTTATAACCATTTACCACATTTAAGTGAAAGTTAAATTCTTCACTTCATTTTAACAAGTCACTCTTGAGAGCATTAAAATAGAAAAACATAAAATTTTAGAGAAATGAAAAGATAAACAATTAATGACATAAATAGCTCACTAGAACACGTACATTAATAACAGTGTATAAATGTGGGCTTTCTTTTGCAGTAATAACAAAAAGCTGAGGAAGCTACCTAGGAAGCTATAACTGCCTCCAAGGAGGTAGAGGAAAAATGCAAGGTTGCCCTTTCCAGCAAGGTGGAAGTTGAGGACAAGCTTGAAGAGGCTGAACGGCGTAAGAAAGACCTTGAAGATAAGGTGAAGTCTGCCAAAGAGCTTCTTAGGGAAACTACCTCCTTGGAGAGGGCGAAGAGAAAAGCTGCTGTGAAGAAAGCATTTATCTCTGGTTGGGACAAAGGGTGGAATAAGGCTATAATTGTTGCTTCTACCCAGATGGAGTATGCAAGCGTAAAATTCTTCAGGGATGGGTGGATTTTTTCTTTAAAAGAGTTAAATATTGCTGAAGACTCTAAATTATTTCAGAGACACATCCATGGCCCTCCTCCTGCTATTAAAGAAGAAGAGGAAGATGAAGCAGGGTCTGATGAATCCTCTTTATTAGTTGTGGAACAAACACTTGCTGTTACTATCTCTCAATCTTTTGAGCCAATCCAGCGAGCAACTCCTTCTACCGAGCAACGTCAACTGCCCACCAAGCAACAAATTCTTTCCTCTAAGCCGTCTGATGATATTGTAAGGAATAAGGAGAAAGTGTAAAGTTGTTCGGCTCTTTACTTGTTTTGTTTTTCTGTTTTCCCTTTTTTGTAACTTTGGTTGTACCCTCTCCTCCTATTATCAATAAAATGGACTTTGTTAGTTATTCTGAGTTTCTCCTTTACTTTTCCAGTATAGATGTACTGTTGTTGATCTGTTTTTACTTTTCCTTGCTAGTTTATTTCCAGGATGGAACTATTGTCATCTTATGATACAAAGTTGATGAAAAAATGTACTGATTACTTCAAAGTTGATCGTGCAGATTTCACTCAGGCACAAATAGTTGATATCCTTGGATTTGATGCCTCTGAACGAGAAATCAATGCTTACTAATATCTAAAATGCTTGCTCGATCGGGCTGTAGCAAATAATGTGGCTTACTACGAACATATTGAAGATCTTCAAGGAATGATCGAAGAACTTCAATTGCAGTACAAAGAAGCCACTACTCTTTTACATGAGGATTATGAGAAAAAATACCAACAGTTGAGCATTGATCGGGGTTATGACAAGTTTATTTTGGCCCATAATAAGAGAGAGAGAATCTTAAAGATTGAGATTGAAGATCACGTAAACATCTCTAAATTACTGGAGGAAGAAAATAATGCCTTGAGAGAAGAGCTGAGACAACTAAAATCTACCTCTTCTTCTGGAGCCCTGGTCCCAATCAGTAACGCGTCTTTTCATTTTTAGAAACTAAAAATGCTGCATTGAGAGAAGAATTGGAGGCTTTAAAATGAGCCAGACCTACATCCACCTCGCGGGGTAGAGAAAGAGTTGGTCAAAGTAGCATTGAAGAGACTAGGACTCAACAAGCCTTAGAAAACCAAGATGTTCAACCGAAGGCAAAAAATAGAGCACTAACTGAGATGTCCCAAAAAATCAAGAGTCTCACCGAGCAACTTTCCAACCAGAGTTCTGCATTGGAGAGTAAAGAAAACTTAGTGAAGCGGCTTCATCAACACGTTGAGAGATTGACTTATCAATTCCACAAGCAGCCCAGGAAATTTTGGATGAAGGGATATAATGAAGCTTTATATCATCTTGATCCCCGGTTGAAACAATCAAATAATTAGGGATACAAATAGGGATGGTTGAACACCTTGACTGTAATGAAGGTCGAACAAGGGATAGAGTTGTGGGATTGGTATGAGCCCGGATTACTTGATCTGTCGATGACCCCTTTTAAACTAGATGTTAACTGGATTCTAGCCCATTCCATTCCTCGATGTTTGATCTCCAAGTATCTTGGTGACTACAATCTTCATAAAGATTTTGAGATATCTCGATCGCAACATCTGCTTGACCGACCTAGCTCGAACAATAGCAGAATGCTGCGAGATTTGAATTTTATCAAGTCTTCTTTTACTCTAGATGATCCTCCAGCTGAAATGGAGCCTGTACCTAAATTTGAAGGAAAGAAACCAATAGAATAGGTTGTTTATATTTTGTTAGTAATTATTAAATGAAACATCATCTTTTGTAATTCTACTTTCCTTAGAAATGAATTAATTGTATGATGTATATATATATAGGAACAATTTATCTTGTACTGATTTGATTGCCTAGACAATGGAACTTTGCCCCATTTATTTACCTAGTTGTAGTGACTCATCACCCATAAGTGCCTAAGCAATGGAATTATTTTTATCCCATGTTCTTGCTTACTTGTAACAATCTTATCTAGATTACCTTGGTGCCTAGGCAGTGTATATTTTACCCATCTTCTTGCCTAGTTTTGGATGCCCCTTGAGGTCACCCATAATCAAACAAGCCTTGCCTTGTATGATTATTGTGCCAATATTATTGGTTAGGTTTATTGATGTCGACCAACCTTAGTTAGTGGTTACTGATGCCGACTAACCGTAGTTGGTGGTTACTGATGCCGACCAACCGTAGTTGGTGGTTTCTGATGCCGACCAACCGTAGTTGGTGGTTTTTGTGTAATGTGTAGCACCAGTACTCCGAAAAAAATAAAACAAAAAATATTGAGGAAAGATCATTGTCATTTATACTGAAACAACAAGGTACATATGGAGTTACATTACTGATAGTACTTTCGTAGGTGCTCTGCATTCCAAGCATTTTTAAATTCTTCCCCTTCTAAAGTTTCGATTTTATATGTGCCAGGGCGAACAATCGCTGTGACACGATAAGGCCCATGCCAGTTGGCCTCCATCTTATTATGCTTTTAAATGACTTTCTTGAGCACATAATCTCCCGCCTTGAGATTACACTTCCTGACGCGTTTATTGTAGAACATGGTAATCCGTTGTTGATAAGCGGCATTTCAGATCGCTGCGTCTTCCCAGACTTCCTCGAGCATGTCCAAACCTAGACGTCCCATCAAATCTTTTATTGGAGAATTGAAATTAAGCACCCTGTGAGTAGGTAGCCTAATTCAGCAGGTATGACTGCTTCACTTCCAAAGGCTAACATGTAAGGATATTCTCCAGTTGCTATTCGGGGAGTTGTTCGGTAAGCCCATAACACATAATGCATCTCGTTAATCCAATTCCCTTTCGCATCATCCAACCATTTTTTTAACCCGTTCAACAAAGTTCTGTTTGTTATTTTAGGGATGACATGGAGCAGAATGGACTTTTTGGATATTAGACTGTAAATAGTATGCTGCGAACTCCTCATTATCAAACTGGGTACCATGATCAGTGATAAAATCATGCGACAGACCATATTTGTAAATAATATTCTTCCAGATGAATTGATAGACACTTTCATATGCCATATCGATGATAGGCTCAGCTTTTACCCATTTTGTGAAATAATCAACAACGACCACCAAATATTTGAATCGTCCTCTTGTAGCCGGTAGAGGCCCAACCAAATCTATTCCCCACATGGCAAATGGCCAAGGGGAAGTTATTGGCATTATCAATGCCTGAGGAGTTCTTCGTATAGTAGAAAATCGCTGACATTTGTCGCATTTCTTATCATAAGTTGAACAGTCAGCGCGCATTATTGGCTAGTAATATCCCTGCGTCGTTATTCTCTGTAAAAGAGTCCGACCTGCTACGTGAGCTCTACAAGATCCTTCATGAATTTCTTCCACTAGATAATGAACTTTCGATGTGTGAACACATCTTTGCAGACCTGCGATCATACCCCTTATGTATAAAACTCCATTATTTAAGACATATGTAGCAGCTTTAAATTTCAACCTCTTGGCCGCAAGTTTGTCGGGTGGTAAAATGCCTTCTTCAATGTAAGCCCTGGCGGGATCCATACAGGAAAGTCCCATATCCAAAGTGATAAACATTACCATCAAATCTTCATTGATACTTCTACTAGCCAGTATCTCAATAGGAATTATTCTTCGTAGTTCGGTGCGAGTGGTCGAGGCTAACCAAGCTAGTGCATCCGCCCTTACATTCTCCAGTCTTAGTATTCTGATCACTTGAACTGCTACAAAATTGGATACAATCTCCATAGCTGTAGTTAGATACCTTGACATGAATTATCCTTCTGTCGCATAGAGATTTAGCATCTGATTCACCACTAGTTATGAATCACTAAACACCATTACTTGTTATGCATTCAATGACTTAGCTAAATTTAGAACGATAATTATGGCTTTATACTCAGCTTTATTATTTGAAGCTTTGAACTGGAAACATAAAGCATATTCTATATTTATCCCATTCGGACTATTGAGAATAATTTTAGCTCCACAACCCATTGCACATGAAGAACTGTCAACATACAAATTCCATATAGGGATACAATTATCAAACCCTTGGTTTGACAGAGTCGCCTAATGGAATATCTGGTGCTTCCTTTCATCATCCCCCAACTCTAGGCTTTTATCAGAGGATTCTTGTTGCTTGGTCACTGTCCCTTCCGGTAGGTCTGCTGATGGGAGTTGATCGGGAATTATTTCTGATAATCCTCTAACATCCATGAGTTATTCTGCGTTAGACCCCTGTTGGTCAGAGGTATGTGGGTAAGTGAATTCAGTAATGAAATCTTCTACTTCTTATCCTTTGAGAGAAAACCTTGGCTCGTAGATAAGGTTATATTAACCTAACTCCACTGCCCAATACATCAATCGCCCAAATTTTTTCGGCGTGTGTAAAGCCTGTCTGAGTGGCATGTTAGTATATACCACTATTGTATGGGCTTGAAAATATGTCTTCATTGTTTTACTCACCTCAATTAGTGCCAATGCTAACTTCTCCAATTTTGGATATCTGATCTTTGCTCCCCTGAACACCTTGCTCGTATAATAAACTGGTTTTTGCACTCCATCATTGATTCTTATCAAAGCTGAACTGACTGCATTTTCTGAAACAGCCAAGTACAAGTATAGCTTTTCTCCTAACACTGTCCTGAACAGCAAAGGAGGTGTCCACAGGTATTTTTTTAACTCCATGAATGCCTTCTCACACTCGTCATTCCACTCAAAGGTCTTTCTGAGCACTTTAAAGAATGGAAGACATCTATCAGTTGCTCTGGAGACAAACCTATTGAGAGATTCTACACACCCCGTAAGGCTTTGTACTTCCTTCTTGGTGGCTGGAGATCGTAATTATAGCAAGGCCTTTATATTATCGGGATTTGATTTAATACCTCATTAATTTATAATATAACCAAGGAAAATGCCTTCTTGTACGCTAAAAATGCACTTGTCCGGGCTCAACTTCATCTGATACTTCTCCAACTGGTAAAATGTTTAGCTCAGGTCAGCTATGTGGTCAGCAGCTTTCTTACCCTTAGTCAGCATATTATCAATGTAAACCTCCATATTTTTGTCGATCTGCTTTGCGAACACCTTATTCATCAATCGCTGGTACCTAGCACCTGCATTTTTAAGTAAAAGGCATAACATTGTAACAGTATGTTCCACGTGGGGTAATGAAAGAGGTACTCTCCCTGTTTTCTGGTTTCATCTTAATTTGGTTGTATCCAAAATAAGCATCCATGAAGCTCAATAATTCATGCCCCGAAGTAGCATCTACCAGCTGATCTATTCTGGGCAGAGGGAAGTGATCTTTCGGGCAAGCCTTATTCAGATCTGTAAAATCCACACACATTCGCCATTTATTGTTCTTCTTCTTTACCATCACCACGTTGGCCAACCAATCAGGATATTTGACATCCTCAATGAAAGAGGCCTTTTGTAGTTTCTCTACTTCCTCCTGAATAGCCAAGCTCTTCTCTGGACTAAAGACCCTTCTTCGTTGCTTAATCGGTTTGATCTCTTTATTGATATTGAGCTCGTGGCACACGAAGGCTGGGTTTATCCCCAGTATATCTTCATGACTCCACGCGAAAGCTTATTTTTTATGCCAAAAAAACTCCACCAACTTTTACTTTATTGTCGAATTAAGTGAAGAGCCAATATGAATTGTTCTTTCTGGTCGTTCATCATCCAGAATAATGCTCTCCGTTTCTTTCATGACTTGACCTTTCACGAGCTCAAATTAGTCTCTGGGGTCTAGTGTTTCAATCTCCGATTTTCAGATTCATCCACTTGGTAAATGGTGGTTTTATTTCTGGTATCCTCCAACTTTTCTTGTTCGGCAGATGAGTAGTAGCATTCCCGAGCTACTTTATGATCGTCGTTTACAAGTCCCACCCCAAAGTTGGTCAGGAACTTTAAATATTGGTGTACAGTGAATGGCACTGCTTCAAACTTTTTTAAGCCTACTCTTCCCATGATTATATTGTAGGCCGATTGGAGTCCATTATAAATAATCGTATCTTCTCCGATCTATAGGTATGCCAAGTACCAATGAACATATCCAACTTGATCGTCCCAAACGAAAAAACTTTTTCACCAGAGAAACCGATAATGGGCCTATGATACGGTTCCAATTGAGTGAGTTTAATGTTCAAACTATCAAAGTAAGGGTAGAACATGATGTCCGCTGAGCTGCCATTATCCACCAATACTCTTGAGATGATTACATCCTCCATCCTCATCTTGATCACCAAAGGGTCATCGTGAGGATACAAGACCCCTTCCAGATCATTTTTAGAAAAATAGATGACCAGTTTATCTTTGTTAACCTTCCCCGGACGATCCTCTTCCGCCAGATTTACTCGTTGTATGTAGGAACAAGCTTGGGTCGCATTGAGGTAAGCTTTCCTTTCAGCGGTATGATCACCACCTCTTGCATCTCCACCTATTATCATATTACAGTCAAATGAACCAAAGCGGATTGAAAATACCTCATGTTCTGGCTGTCTTAGCTTTTGGGGGATATCGGGGTCTTCCTCTGGTTCATCTTCGTGATCCCTTTTCCTGTCATTTCTTGGTCGGTGATGAGGTTTGGACCTTTGTCGTGTTCTGTTATTGGTTTTCTTATCGTTCAGGAGATCAACAAACTGGTTCAGCTTCCCTCGCCTAATGAGTGTTTATATCTCATTTTGGAGAGCTACGCATTGCTTGGTAGTCTGACCATGGTCCTTGTGGAACTCACAATATTTGGACTTATCCCTTTTCTCAAGAGTTGTCCTCAATTTTCCTGGACAATTTAATTCCTCGCTATTCTTGATCTCTTCCAGAATATGATTTATATCCACCTTTAGCGGGGTATAATTAGCATATCTCCTCAAGTGCTCTACTATTTCCTTGCCTTTTGACTGCTTATTCCCCCCATTTTGCTTGTGATCTTTCCTCTCAGACCTACCTTCAACTTTAATCTCTGCTTTTGCCTCAGCATTCTTCTTCGTAGACATAGCTTGTTCGGCATTCATAATCTTAGTTACTTTAGCCATCAATTCTTCCATGGATTTTGGGGGATCCTTGGACAAAGTGTAGTACAGCTTGTCTGGTAGAGGACTGCTCATGAGGGCTATAATAGCGATTTTCTCCTTATAGTCAATGACTTCCAGTTCCTCGTTATTAAAACGAGTGATATAATCCCTTGTGCTCTCTCCTGCCCTTTGCTTTACGCTCAACAGATGTGCTACCCTCTTGACTGGCTTCACACCAAAATGCTCTGCCAGTTGATGGAAGGTAGCAATCTGCCCCCGAGGAAGATTGTTGTACCATATTTGAGCAAATCCAGTGATTATCCCCGAGAATGCCCTGCACCTCATCTCATCGGGAACTGCATAGATATCTGCAGCAGCTTGGTACTGCTCTATATGGAGGACAGGATCATTTTTTCCATCGTACTTTGGTGTAACTACTGAAGCTTTAAACTTCGACGGTGTGGAAAAATCCACAATTACTTGTACGAAGAGTGACCCTTTGATAAAAGTTATTTGGAGAGGGTTTCTGGCCTTAGCCATTTCCTCTAACCTATCTTCTAATCGCCGAATAAATCCTTTCCAACTTCAGATTTATGGGTGCGAGCAACAGATCGCGTTGAGTTCTCCTCCTGGGATCTTTCGGGGCGAGCTATAGGCCTGATGTTTGGACGTGATTGGGTAAATCCTTCCCTTAACTCATTTGGTCATTAAGAATTTCTTGACGCAATCTGAGGAGGATTTCTATTCCTTCTGGGGCCCGAACGGTCAAATAGGGAGACTCTACTCAACCTTTCCAGAGCGCTCGTACGTTCTGGAGTCAAAGTGAAGTTATCTTGAGTCTCTACAATTCATATAGGAGATATCAGGTCGAGCTGATAGGATGGATCACTCGAGGTTACAGTACGGTGAGGTTCAGGACGTCTGGATCGTGAAGACTGTGGTTGCATGACACTCCGTTGATCGGACTGGATGGAATCTCCATTTTGAAAAGTCTGGATGAATTGTCGCATAATACCTTGCATGGCTGTTTTCCCCCTGACTAAACTAGCCAAAATTCCTATGATATCGTTTTCATTTGGAGGAGTGGATGAGTTAAGAGGAATCCCATCGTTATTCCTGTTGCTAGATTCTAGGATTTTGGCCATTTAGGATGAGTTTTTGGATGAAAAATGCTACGTATAGTTATTTCCCACAGACAGCGCCAATCTGTTGATGTAAAAAACTAGATTTGATGTAATTAATTAATCGCAGATAAATATGAATAAATAAATAAGACAGAGGATTTTTAAAGTGGTTCAGCGTTAGGAAAATGACCTACGTCCTCTATTTTGTATTGCTAGGAGGTGTTACAAATTATTTATAGCCCTTGGGCTCTCAGTATGAATAGATAATATGCCGTTATTTAATAGACATATACATTTGTACACGATAAGAATGTTCATTGAATCTGTTTCTGTCGTTCGATCTTCCTGACTAGATGCTCGGTACGCTGAGTAGCTCGGCTTGCTGAGTTGCTCGGCGTGCTGAGTAGCTCAGCGTGCTGAGTAGCTCGGCACTGTAAGTTGATCGATAAATATATTTATGCCACGCAGGATGACACGTGTCTTCTTATAACTAGTCACGTGAAAATATGGAATGAATGGGTGATCTAGACATCTTAAATGTTCATCCATATATTATGAGGAAAAAATATAAAAATCTTTGGTCTTTTTCAAAAATTGTATCAAAAAAATCTTTTTACCTTTTTCATATAAACCATTTTTTTTTTTTGTATTTTTTAAAAAATTTCAGAAAAACAAAACTCTTTTTGAATTTTTCTAAAAATAACACAGTGATAATACAATCTTGCAATAAGAATATAAGAGATATAAACATAATAAGCACCCTATTATAGAAATAAATCTCAACCTTAATTAATAGGCCCAGAGGAGTTCTTAAAAGGAGAAGCCTCCCAATGAAATTTCTTTATCAAACAATTTGAAGTTTTGACTAAAAACTCTGCTTGCTCTCGAAAACTCTCAAAAAAATTTATGGTGATATGCGGGAGCATGGGGAGTAAAACGTGTGGGAGTGCGTATAGAAATATGTGCAGGAACTCTAGGGGGAGCATATCTAAAAACACGCATATGCGAAACTCTCCCTATCTTAAAACAAAACTCTCTAAGGTGACATCTTTGTTTGCAATGGGTACAAACATACACGAGCTTAGGTGCCCCTTGCTCAAAACATCTATGACGAGCTCTCCTAGGTGGTTTAGGTCTTCTATGTGGGTTAGGACGAGGGCTATAAGGATCGATCACGAATTCGGGAACCATATTGGGTGCGGCTTTGGAAATGGATGCACCACCATAACCTATTCCTTGTCTTACCTAATGCAAAATCGAGGATCATATTCTTAACCTTCTTAGATGTGTCCTCTAAAGTGACCTTGATCTTTTGGGAACGTTTGAGATCAATCTCGAGTTAGGGTACATGGGATTCATGTTTATCATGAGTCGCCACTAAATATTAAAAATCTCCCTTAAAACTAGCCATGGTGTTGGTCAAATCGGCACTTTCCCTTTTTAAAACAACCAACTTCTCATACAAAGAAATTTTCACTTTCTCGAGTTGACTCACCAACGCCTCACCCTCTCTCAAAACTTTCACTTCCTTTTCCAATTCTGACACCCTAAGAGACATATCTTTATTAAGTTTTTTTCATTTTTAAAGTCTCGGTGTAAAGATTACTAAATGCTTTTTGGAGTCCACTTTCTTCCTCGTTCAAAACCTCATCCTCAGTTTCACTCTCTTCCAAATGAATTGAAACATCATCGAGGCTTTCTCATTTAGATATGTCCTCATCAGTGTGGGACAAACCAGAAGTGCTAATGTGACTAGTCATGAACGCAATGCATGATCCATGTGGTGATTCTCCCCCTAAATCAACCATCTCTACGTCACTATCACTAAGAGTGGCTTTATTCGTAACTTTCTTGCCCTTTCTCTTAAGCTTAGTGGGACACTCATGTGCATCGTGACCTTTGCCCTCACACTCATAGAATCTTATCTCATCTTTCTCACAAAATTTCTCGCCCTCTTTCTTATTTTTATTTTTCTCAAAAATCTTTTCTTTGGAAGAATTTTCTTTGGAAAATTTGAGAATTTTTTTGATTTTTTTTACAAAAGGGGATAAGTCATCTGAATGAAAGTCATACTCAGAATCTGACGACATTTCCTATTTCTTTTTAGATTAGGATTTTAGTGCAATTCCCTTTTCCTTAGGCTTAATAGTTTTAGGAAACATATCTATCTCATACGTTTAAAGATCTCCTACAAGTTCTTATAACCTAAGAGTATCTAATATCCCTAACGAATTAAGCACGGTAAACTTAAGAGTAAAATGGGCAGGCAACGATCTCAAAATTTTCTTAACGACACACATCCCATGTATTCTCTCAACTAAATTGAAACTCGAGTTTACTATATCGGGCAATCGTGCATAAAACTCATCAAATGATTTAGATTGAAGCGTGTGGTGAGATTTTACAGCTTAGAAGCTTTAATAATGTTGGTTCCCTCGTGAGTCAGCTCAAGGGTATTCCAAGCTTCTTTAGGCATGGTGCACGTTATAATACGGTGAAACCCGTCAGGAATGATGGCTCCCGAGATGGCACTCAAACCGCGCGAGTTAAAGTTTCTCCATTTAAAGTCGTCCTTTATCCATTGAGAGACGGGTTTTGGGTCAATGATATTATCAACAGTTATAGTGGGTGGTATCCACCCTCTTTCACAATGCAACTAGACATGTTCATCAATAAATTTTAATATAGACCTCATCCTAGCTTTCCCGTAAGCATAATTGGAACCATAAAAAATGGGAATTCGATTATACAAATTATCCATTGAATTTTGGCATTTTAAAGCTCAACAATTTTTTTTAAAAATGATATAAAAAATTTTGCAAAAAAAAGGATCACACGACAATTTGGTGTAACTTGCTCTGATACCAATTTGAGAGTGCAAATGAACTAATGGATCAATTTAGGGCCAAACACACAAATCCATATTTTAATCATTAATTAATTATGGCGTGTATGCGAGTTATGACCAAATTTCAATTTGCAATTATCAAGCCAAACATATAAAAACAATCAAAATGAGGAAAAATTCCTTTGCAAGGCTATAAGGACATAATTTTATAAATGTCTAGGGTAAATCTATGAATTTTCTATTTGTCCTAGATCACAGTATGTATGTTTGATACCGCTACATTCGGCATGTCAACACGATCATCCACGACGGCCTTGATCCGAATCCATTCGTCCACCATCTTCACACGTGCATCATGCAACATGCGACGTGCTGCTCAACCGTTCCCACTACTCCACGACGCATTATTGGTAAAATGGTTTATTGGAGTTGTTTATATTTGCATAAATATTTGGAAATTTTTTAGAAAATATTTTTCGAAGTCTGATTTATTTTTAACACAAAAGCATAAATTTTTCTAAGTGTAGAAGCGAACTTTTCTTAGTCGTCGAGCTCGTTCGAACAACATCTCTCTGTCGTTCAAGCGACATAAGGATGTCGCGCGATCTCATTCGAGCGACACGAGGCCTCGTTCCCGCGACATGCCTATATTGTTCGAGCGACGTTGCCGCCTCGATTTTCGTATAAATATCTATACATATTCTACACATTTTTCCAAGTCTTTTTTGTACACGTTTCTGCGATTTACAGCCCAGAAAACAGACTTCGAGTTTTTAAGGTTTTATGCCTTTTTTATTCACAAAACCATTCTCATATATGTGTGTGAATCTTTAAACCTTCAAAGGATTATTTTACTCATCTGGAGTAACTTGTGGAGAAGCCAACTTTTTTCCATTGCTGCACATCTGGAGTTCTTGCGGGAGATTCCAGCCGACGACATCGGAACCGACACTTGAGGGTATTTCGTATGTCACTCATTTTTTCAGTATAATCTGTGTAAACCGTTTTTTACAAATTATATTGAAAATAAAAAAAGTTTTGTCCCTTTGGGGAATTTTTTCTCATTTGTGTGTTTGTTTGAGATTGAATATTCTTACATAATCATATTGTCTTCAATCACACCTAGATGCATGTTTTAGGATTTAATTGAAAAAACTGATTTTAATAAAATAATTTCTTTGTTTGAACAAAAGCACACTCTCAAAGGCAAAACATTTATTCAACACTATTATAATATTTGACAGAAACACGACTTACAAAATTTAGCTAAACTAAGTGGGGTGAGACGAGTCTTAAAAACTTCCAATAGAATACGACCCAACTCCAGAGTCATTCACAGGTAGCGGTCTACCCTCGGTATCCACCGATCAGCCTTTTCTTTCTTCTTCAACAATAAAACCTCGTTCAACAAAATCAGTCGTAGAGAAAAGTCTCTACAAGAGTGTATCACAATGAACCTTCTTGATATCGGTAAAAGTGATCATGAACATATCGCGGGGTAAGAATTTTGATATCAGGTGTTTTGATCACAAAAGAGAACTCAAAAATATGTTCATTGCTTTCAAAAAGAGCTTTTAAGATATTTGATCCCGTTTAGCCTTTTTATAAGAAGGGGGGATAAAAAGGATAAACATAAAAGATAATTGGAAGATATACATTAAAAAACAAAATATACTCCGGTTATTCGAACGAAGTGGCAGGTCGTCCGAACGACTGTCTTGTTTCGTTTGAACGAATCAGAACAAAAACTTTGAACGGGAAGTCACGAAACCCAAAAATAATTTCATTTAAAACAACGGCAAACTCGTTCGAATAACCCCTTCTAACAAGATCTCAGTATGATATAATAAGAAATCTCATTCGAACGAGGGTGAACTTCGTTCTAACGACATTTCAAAATTTTGAAAATTTTGTTCTTAGAAAAGTTTTAGATCCTTTTTAAAAGAAATATTGCCTCATAAAAAGAAGTAAACCCCGAAAATACTCAAAACCTTTTTTACCACACCAAATGTATACTTCTTCCAAGTTATTGAGATAATCAAATCTGTAAATCTTTAACGGTTTTCAGCATAGTCTTCAAGTACTTAGAAGTAGTGACATAGATGTGTTTAGGTGTCATGTTTGTGTAACGGGATACGCCAAACCAAAATAAATAAAAAAGTGAGTAATCATAAATGTTGCTCTTAAAAACCTAACGTTTAATTATATTTGGACCTTAGGGCAACCAAAATTATACACGAAACACAACTATATACTAGGGATTTTTGGTGAACAACTAATCTAACATAATGTAAAGTACTATGGAAGCCTTATGCATAATAATTTAATATTTATAACTATAGATTAGGGCATTTTCGTGAACACCCAATCTAACGTAATATAAATATTAATGTTAAAACTTTAACCATAAATCGAATATTCATAACAACATTTAGTGTATACCCAAAGCACCATATAACATGAATATTATAATAACCAAATAAGGTAGGACGGTTTATGTAGCTATTAAAACACATAAAATATGGAGAAAATCAAAATTTTCAAATGGGAATTTTCTTGAGTTATCATTACAAAAATATTATGACTCACTTTAGGATTAATCTCCATTTGGCAGAATTAAAAAAACCTGGAGAGAGATGCATGACTCTCAATTTTATTACCAAGCATAAACACTTTAAGGTTTTAAGGGCTTTGAAAGGGCTATAGACCCGTAGCGTTTTAAATGTGACAAAGGGTGCAAAACAGACAACCAACTATTTTGAAAATATTCAAATTTTAAATTTAATTAAACTAGTTTCTGAAATAAAATTATCACCAATTTTGAATAACTTGTGATTGAACAAATCAACCAATTATATCTTAAGCTAAACATACATATAGGTGAGTGCAGGATAAAATAAAGTAAATCAAAGCACAACGCTCTATATATGAGGAAAATTCAAATGAAAAAAATCTCGGACAACCCAATCATGCAAATCACTATGATACGGATTTACATAATACTGACAGAAGACATGCATAACGACTCGACGCCCGCACAAGTCTTGGCAAGTCTATAATATTCAACCACTCTTCCACAAGACAATGCAGGAGTCTACTTATGCAACTGCCACGATGCACGAGTCCACACACATCTCGAAATTCATCAAACAACTCAGCTACCATCACACAATATGGATTCTACTGTATGTAAACAAATCCGGCATGAAATCCACTGTATAAAACTTTTCTCTATTAAGATAATGAAAAAATAAACTTTATTGCCGACAAACTAGATCTCAAATCATAATATAATGAATCTTGGATCTAAAACTGTTTAGATGTGAACATAGGGTTTGGGTAAAATCAGAGAGCTTTTTGGTAGAGTTTAGGAACTCAAAATACAATATTTTTTCTCTCAATAAAATGCTACTCCATACTCCTATTTATAATAGGTTTGTTAAAACAAGATAAGGATAAAATGCAGTTTGGAAAATCTTGATTTTAATAAAAATTCACAGGCTCTACAAGAGTGATGGGGTACTTAAGAGCATGTTTTTTCACTTGAAACAAAACACTTTCAAATGTCCCTCTCTGTCATAATAAGAATAAATGAGCTTTACTTTCTTTTTATTCTTCACGGATGAATTGGTATACAAAAAACTCCTAAAGGATGAAGAAATATCATAATGAAGAATTGGTATATGAAAAATCCTATGACCGTACTAACCTCGTGAGCCCCGCATTACAACACTTTGTCATAGGATTTTTCGTATACCAAAGAACAGAGTGTTGTAATGCGGGGCTCACGAGGTTAGTACTGTCATAGGATGAAGAAATATCATTAATAAAACTTATACCTCTCTTATATTTCAAAGAATTATCCCCCAAAAGCATTTTGCCCAATTTTTGAGACCTAACTTCCAAATCAAACTTCAAAGTGGATAATGATAAAATATCAATCTTAAACAATGAGATTTTATTCAACGAGGCAATCTTAGAGTTTTCACTTTCTTGCAAAAATATCCACTTATCCTCAAGATGGATAAAGTGGTTATTACTTCCCTTTGTGCCAAGTGGTTAACCAAACACACCTTTTTGAGTGTCCAAATATCTCAATTTACTTTCACTCCTACTATTATAATTTCATTTTCAGTATTGGCTAATATGGCGAATAATTTTATGTTCTTATGTTCGAGTTTTATAGGATCCACCAAAATTTGAGCATATGAGGTGATGATATCATTGGTCACACCTTAACCATCATCCAAATAGGTTTTAGTTGTAATATCAACACTCACGAGCAGAGTATAAAATTTCTCTAAATGATATGGATCATAAAAATTCCTCTAGGTCATAAAAGTTGCATATTTATTTATAGGAGTCTTTTGATCCAAATTTGAGTTATCATCGCTAAAAGTGGATTGATAAGCATTTTTGTCACTACCTTGACTCAAATATATAGTACATTGTTTAAAATAACTCTCTTTACCACCACATGTATAATGTGTGATGACACTTTGGGAATCTTTACTATTCTCCCCACTTTCTTCAATAGATTTGAACCTAAGTGGTTACGACCTTTGGTTGGAAATTTCTTTTTCCATGACTTAAAGAATTTCCCAAAGAGGAAAAACATGAAATTCTCACTAACATAAAATAATTCCATACATGAAGAAACCTTGTGAGATTTCACTCTAAAGGCTATGAATTTATCTTTAATAATTCGTCAAAGGTGATAATTAAAATTCGCCTCAAAAGTTTGAAGCGGCCCTACTAACTCATTTACTCTTATCGGTGTCTTAAGTAGAAGTCACACTTATCCTATGACATCAATATTGATATGAAATTTAAAGGGGTGAGACTTAAGGATCTTATCGATGAAAATATCCTCTTTGAACTCTTTTCCCAAATTAAAATTCAAATTAAGTATGTCATTAAGTTTATCATAAAATTCATCACGAGTTTCATTATCCTTCATGATAAGGAGTTCAAAAATGGTGGTGTGACATTGAATATTCTCTCATTATTCAAAGTGTAGGTGCCTTCATAGGTTGTTTTTAAAGCATCCCTTACCTTATTTTACATTGTGCGCCACGAAATACGTCGAACTCACTACTGGTGACTCAATTAAAAATTGTGTTTATACCTTTATCGTTTCAACCATACTCTCTCGTGTCGTTCTCATCCCAATCAAATCTTATTTTGAGGACTACAACATCAAAAATGATGGTAATTAGTGGATTCCACCCCATCAAAATATTATTTTAGATTCGATCATTTATAGACATTAAATGCGCCTGCATACGAATCATCTAATAAGAATAATTGCTAGCATAAAAAGTGGAGGCCGAAGAGATGAACCACCATCCATATCACAAAAAGAACCCTTTATATGGGATTGAGCCTAAGAAGAACGAGACCCACTCAGATATTAGTTAAGAGTGCACACCTTCAAAGGTAACTATCCAAAAAAAACTAATTATCAATTTCAAAAGATAATTTCCTTTTCAAAAGCAACAATAATATAAAACACTCAAAAATTATTCGTGATAATTTTTTTTATCAAGATTACAATATAATCAATTTTATCTTCTTATTTAGCAAGTGATTCAAATAATGCAAAAATATAAATTAAATCACACAACACATGATGTACAAGGGAAAAAAATAGCGAAAAGAGAAAAACAAGGAATGAAATGAATGATAAATGTATTACGATAAATATTTACACAAGTAGGAAAAAACGACTTACCATCTCGCAATGCACCAACTTCGGATCAACTTTTACACCATATGCTATAAGTAAAGAGCCAACAACTGAAGTATAATTCACAATCACGATGAGATTTGTCCTTGACCAATATCTTTAAAATTTTCACCAAATGGATCTTCTCTGAAGTGGTAGACATCTTTTAATTCAATGTAATGGAAGAAATGAGTAACCACCAACTACACTCTAGAATGTGTGACGATATTCTATGGTTGAAAAAAATTTACTGAAAGGTTTCATTTTTCTAAAAATTAACAAAGTGTTTTTCAAGTCTTTTGAAAGTGGATCATATTAAAGAACAAAATTATTTTAGAAAAAATAAGACCAAATATAAAAGCCAAACTTTATTTGAATTAAGGATGAACCAAAATAAGATAAAAAAATTCTCTTAAAATCTTAAGTTATTTTATCTCTTAAAAATTATATTATCATCTTATTTTGGAGTAATAGAGCAACTACTAAGTATAAACACCAGTGTATAAATAGATGTGGGATATATTCAACTATTAGAAAATCCATAAATTTAGATAACATCAGTTTGGATGTCCAAACACGATTTTTTTAAGTAAACCTACCAAAGAAATCTTTTGGAAATATATTTTGAAATGTAAAAAATATGACAAGATCACGGACGTGAGAAAATTCTTCGTCGATATGAAGCCTCAACAACACAACATCTTAGCATGAGCCAAATATTTCTCTCAAGGTATTACTAAAGATTGCAACCATCTAATGATACTTTTCGCGAATGCAAAGTCCTTGTTCACTGAGAACAATTAGTGGCTAAGATCACGAACAGGACGAGAGTTTTCCAGTTTTGCATATTTTAAAAAACTCATAATTTCCTTATCTAACATATGACTGAGTAAATTTCAAATACAAATATGCATCTCAAACATAATTTTTTATGGCTAAAATATATAGTTTCATGTCTTTGGAAAATCTAAAAAAGCATAAGGTTAAATTAGAGCATGTTTCAATTTAAGAAAGTATTTAACCAATGGATGAATATAAGTTCTCTAATATACCTTTATCATAAGTGTTTAAATTAGGGAAATGACATGGATGATCTGGTATGAATTTGATGAAGCTTTTTGAGGATATCACTGTTTCGTAAATCAGAATAGGACAATTTAAGTGACGTAGGTCACGTGAGTATACATATACTTTTACATACAAAAATATGTACAAACTTAATAAGTGTAAGTTTTGCAATCTAAATTCACCTTAACTTATACAAAATTTTCATTCAATCCCCATAAACTAAAGATACCCCTAGGATATTCAAATCTTGCGGAGTTTAAGAATTTTGTAAAATTATTGACTAGTTGATTCTCCATAGGGATGTAACACATGTTAATGATCTTTTGTTATACCAAATCCCTAATAAAATGATGCCTTAGCTCGATGCGTTTTGTTCTAAAATGTTTAACAAGGTCCTTGGATATATAGATCAGGATCATTTTATCACATAACAAATCTATCGGTTCATGTTTGATTCACCATTTGCTTCTTCCAAAGAAATTAGGTGTAACAACTCCTCATAACAATGTACTTAATTTTAGTCGTAGATGAATAAATTCAATTATTTTCTTATACAACTATAAAAATATCCAGGTGACTAGCTGGGAACCAAAAAAATTACTAATCAGGCTTTAACACAGCTTTTGATCCATAAATTTACCATTCAAATCCTTCGTAAGTTTGAATCCACTCCCGTGGGTGTTTTTATCTACTCAGATGTCTCGATACCAAATTTCTTAACAAAATTCTTGGCATATTTTGGTTAGTAAGTGAAAATACCAATTTGTATTTGTTTCACTTGCAAGCCAAAGAAAAATGCCAATTCTCCCACCATACTTATTTCAAACTCCCCTTTCATTTTTTCCTCAAACACTCTTCGCAATCTCACTGCATGTGGACCAAAACACAATATCATTCGTATAAATTTGTGCAATAAGGATAAGATTCTATTATTTTTCGCAAAAAGAGATTCATGTTGACTCTACCTCTTCTCAAACATGTTTTAAGAAGATACGCAATAAGTCTCTCTTTTCAAGCCCTTCGGTATTGATTCAAACCATAAATTGCTTTGTAGATCCTCAACACGTGAGTAAGATAATGAGGGTCTTCAAACCCTTTTGGTTGTTCAACATGTACATCCTCACTCAACTCACAATTCCAAAATGCACTTTTAAAATCCATTTTATATAGTTTAAATCGTATAAATCATGCAATGGTAAGTAATGGTCTAACACTCTCAATACGTGAAATTAGTGTAAAAGTTTCATTAAAATCAATACCCTCAACTTGAGAATATCCTTAAGCATCGAGTCTAGCTTTGTTTTTTTTTTAAAACTCATTTGGCACCTATGACATTTTTATCTTTAGAACTCCTAAAATTTAAATCCCTCAAATTGGCTTAATTCTTCTTGCATAGCCAAAATCCAACTTTCATCCAATAATGCCTCTTTGAAATTCTTAGGCTCTATCTTGGATGTATAACAATTAATACTCAACTCATTCGAAAGTTAATTACTACTCCAGACTCCATTTTCAATATTTCCAATTATTTTAGATAGGGTGTGACCTTCTTGAGCCCAAGTAGGTTTATCTTTCTCATTTTATGTTGGACCTTGAGGATAGGTCCATATATCACTCGCTTACTCTCTTCCAATCACACATTATTAACTTTCTTTCAAGATTACACTATATTCTTCAACTTCTTCCTCAAATGTGACAACACAATAAGCATCGCCATTAACCACCACATTGTTTATTTATATCACCTTGTCACTCTTAAGATTGCATACGTAATATGATTTACTATTTGAGGAGTAACCTGAGAAGATCATTTCTTCACTTTTTAAATCAAACTTCGTCAAGTACTATTTATATCTCAAAATGTAGTATTTACTTCCAAAGAATTTGAAGTACTTGATTGTACGCTTCTTACCTTTCTAAAGTTCATAAGGAGTTTCCTTCATGAAGGGACAAATATATAACATATTAGACATACGGAAGGCAGTGAAAAAGGCTTCGGCTAAAAAATGTTTAGGCAAGACTTTTCCTTCCATCATATACCTTGCCATTTTTTCAATGTTTGATTCTTTATTTCGACCACACCATTTTGTTGTGATGTACCCACAATTGAAAATTCATTCTTGATTCTTACATTGTTGCAATAGGATTCCACTTTTGTATCATTGAATTCAATTTAATGATCACTTCTTAATCTAGCCATGGGAATAAATTTTCCATTTTAATATTTTACAAATGAAAATAATCACTTAAAATAAACACTCTTTTCTCTCACATAACCAGCAAATGAGAATCAAAAATAGTCATCCACTATCATAAACGAGTCTCGCTTACCACTATACTCTCTATTTTAGGTGGCCCTATAAAACCTATATGATCTAACTCTAGCCGTGTAGAGGTATTTATTCCTTTAACCTCGTGTGCAAATTTTCAATTTGTTTCCCATTCTGATACGCCCCATAAACTATGATCTCTGCTTTTTTCTAACTTAGGTATATCTCCCACTATTTATTTCTTATACAAAATACCTGAGTATAGAAATTCATGTGCCCAATTCTTTGATGCCACAAGTCAAAATAATCAAGTTTGACACTTTAACACACTAAATATCGTTCATTAACCAAAACATAGCAATTTTCGCTAGAGTGAACCCCTCTCGACAAACTCTTATCTTTTCATTTTACAACACACTCCCCTTTTACAAAAACTCACTAAATGTCGATTGTCACACATTTAAATTATTATTATGAGACCAAGCAACCCTTCAACATAAATAACATTGTGCAATGTAGTTGAATCGTAAATATTCATCGACCCTTTACCTTTCACACTTGATTTCTTTCCATGTCCAAAAGTCACCATTCTACCCTTATACTCTTCTAGTTTTGAAAATAATAACTCATCATCTGTGATGCGGTGTGAACACCCATTATCAAAATACCATCGGTGAGTGTTCGTGGCCTTAACATTCGTGAGAACAATAAAGCTTCTTGTATTCACTATTTGAAACCCAAAAGTGTTTTTTTAACAATTTTCTTCATATCATACACCATTTTCTCATATCAAAAACTTATTTTTTAAGTTAAAATTCAACCAAGTTAGGTAACTTTTTCTTGAAACTTTTTATTGGATTTATTGAATGAGATTTTTTTTCATTTTTTAAGCTTATTATAAAATTCTCTCAAGCAACCTCTCATGTGACAACAGGTACACTTGTATACTTGAAAACGACCTTGAGCATATTTTCCATTCTGAAATTTTCTTTGTCCAAAACTCCTTTTATTTTAAAATTATTTCGATAAAAATCTTTTACCATGACTTAGAGCATTTATTTTTTTCCCTTGACACTTCTGAAAATTAACTTTTGATTCATATTATGAAATTTGTTCTTAGACTTCACATCAATTAACTTTGTGTCGTTGTTTACTAATTTAGTTTTATCGAATCCTTTATTATTGCTTTGAGTTTAGACATAAACCTTTTCTGTAACTTTAAATGAACTATTTTGTTCATGTTGAGTTGAGTCATCTTCCACAAAAGTAGCACCGAAATCACTAATACCAAATACCTTCTTACCATTTTTAAAATCCATTTTGCTTAGTTATTCTAGCATTTACTCAAGTGAAAGTTTTAACATCCATGGAATTCTCCAACTCACCCATCAATGAGTTCAACTTCAAACACATAATATTTTTCTTACTTAAAAACTAAACTAGACTTCATTAAAAAATTCTTCATTTTCCTCTTTGAGATATTGTCAAGATCATTTCAATATTAAGTTAACTAATAATCTGAAAATTCTTCTTGTTTCCAATTTATTTGTCTTTAAAATCTTGATTTTATTTTTCATCGTGAGATTATATTTTTTTAGTTTGAGAGACTCATGAAATAGTTTGTTATAATCATGGTTTAATTCACTCATCTCTTCCCAACCACAAGAGCCATCATTTTTGTGGGTACCTCGATTTGTTGTTCTGGCCCAAGACGTGTAGCCCAATTAGAACGGCCCAAAGTTTGGGAGTCGTGTATCATAATCAATTCAGTTACGACCCAGTCTAGTTCCTAAAATCTCGCGTACAGATACTCAAGGAATTATGGACTGACGTGGGGGAATCCAACACCCCCACTCCCCGAAAACAATCATGTATATAACAAACCCTAAGCCTGGGGAAAAAGGCACGCATTATTTTTCCTGTAAAACACTCCCCGGAGTAAAGAGAAATAATATTGAGAGCACCACCGTGAACATAGGCATTCTTGCTGAACCACGTAAATATTGTGTCGTGTGATTGGCGTTCTTTATATTCTTTATTTATTTTGGTGATTGACTTTTCTTATTAACTTGTGCTGAACTTAATTGTCACCACAATTGGCGCTGTCTATGGGAAACGCTTGTCTTCCTTTACTAAAGCCCTCACCAACAAAGAATTTGGAATGTCTGGTCACAGTAGCAATGCCCCTCAAGCAGGGGATATCTAAGAGCAGCCTACCCCTCGCAGGATTAGATCTGAAGTTCGACGTTCAGATCAGAGGGATCGCCTAAAGCGACAAGCCTCAGAAGAAAGTCAGGGACCAGCGACGTCCACACAAATCTCCAGGAGCAAAGAGAAGTCGCTCGTAAGCAAAAGGCTGAAAATGCTCGTCTCAAAAGAAGATTGGAAAGGATGGAGAGAGAGCTCCATCGTAGCACTAGGCGATGTCAAAACCACACTCCTAGCCCTCAGGCGAACAAGTCTCGCAGCCGAAGAAGGAGCCCAAGACACGGATCCTGAAAAATTGAGGAACACGAGTCGAATAATGACTTGCTCGAGCAACAGCGACGAGCTCTCCATTGTAGGAGCCCAGCTCGAGGAGATGAGGACATACCAAATTTGGTCCGAAGAGAAATGGAACAGCACCCAGCACACCGGGGTTCCAGATCGACCAAAGAACTATCCAGGCGAGTTCTCAGAACCCAAATGAAATCACCTTTCTCAAGGGAAATAGAAGAAGAAGAAGAAGAAGAAGAAGAAGAAGAAGAAGACCTCAAGAAGTTCCCATTCCAAGATTCAAGTTCTATGACGAGAAAATTGACCCTATCGATCATATTAGGCAGTACAGGCAGGTCATGACTCTCTGGAACCACAGGGATGCACTAATGTTCCGAATATTTCCCTCGAGTATGGACATGTAGCCCAGAAGTGGTTCGAGAGGCTCCCTCACAGATCCATCAGAAGCTTTGAGACCCCGGCAGATATCTTTACGGCTCGCTTCATCATCAGCAGCTCCCATCCAAAGAGGTTAGATGCCTTGCTAACAATGAAGAAGACGCCCCAAAAGATCCTCCGGGACTACACAAAAAGGTACTAGGAGCTATTTAATGAGGTCGAGGACTATTCGGAGCAGGTAGCAGTGGCATCTTTCAAGATCGGCCTGCCCGACTCTTGTCTCTTGCACCAATCCCTCACTAAGAAGGAGGCCACAACCATTAATGACCTGATGGCTCGCATCGAGAACTATGCTAAGGTTGAAGATGTGACCCACCTCAGTGCAGGGGAGAATGGTCGAGCTAAGCTCGCTGCTAAGGGCAACGACAAGGCTGAAAACCAGAAGAAAGGGGGCAAGAATGGAAGCAAGGGTGGCTCCAAGAATGGAGGCAAGAACGATGCTTCGAAAGCATTTCAGACAGTAAACATTGTCTTTAAAGAACTAATCTACAAGATCCTAACGAATATCAAGGATGAGCCATTCGTCAAGTGGCCCAGAAAGATGGAAGAAGATCCCTCAAAAAGAAACAACGCGCTAAGATGCATTTTTCATAAGGAGGAGAACATAAGACTGAGCATTTTAAGGCTCTTAAGTCCCACCTCAAAGAGTTGACCCAGATCGGGCACCCAAACGAGTTTGTGAAAAAGAAGGCAGAGAAAGTTGCCGCCAACGGAGACACAAGGCCCAACAACGTGCTCGAGGATGATGCTGGCCATGAGTTCACAGTGATTCATGGGGCATCAGATATAAAGCAGAAACAGGGAAACTCAGCTCGGATGGAAGTGAAAAATCTTACAGCAGTAATGCAAGATTTTTAAATCGATCCAGCAAAGACACAGTCGGGGAAGCGGCGGTGAGCAGATGACGTTGACTACAGCAAACACATCGTGTTCACGAGTGAAGACCTAGTGGGGGTAAGAACCCCACATCATGAGGCTTTGATCATTACCCTCCGGATAGCAAACTACGATGTTGACAAGTTACTCATCGACCAAGGAAGCTCATCCGAGGTAATGTATCTCGACTTATTCAGGAAATTAAAGTTAAGCATTGCCGACTTGAAGGAAACCACTGTCCCTCTAGTTGGCTTCGCTAAGAAAGTGACTATCCCTTTGGGAAATATCGTACTGCCAGTGAGGGCAGGAAGGGTCTCTAAAATGATCGAGTTTATGATAGTCGACATTGGCTCACCCTACCAAGCTATCCTCGGCAGAGGATGAATGCATGCGATGAAGGTTGTCCCCTCGACCTACTATCAGAAGCTCAAGTACGTGACTGAGCGAGGAGTGATGGAGATCCACGGAGATCAAGAGATGGCAAGAAGGTGATTCATAGCGGCCATCCTCCCTAAACCAAAAGAAAAGGCCGAGAAGGTCAAAGATAAGGTTGAAGAACAAGAAGATTTGATACCTTCAAAATAGCAGCTAAAGTATGGAAGACACGGAGTGGAGGAGACTAAGCTCCTCCCCTATGAGAGGGTCATTGAGAACCTGGAAGAGGTCGCAGCCGGTGGTGGCAAAAAAGATAGGATGTTCTTGATTGGAGCTTCTCTCACAGATCAAGAGAAGAAGGAGTTGATGGTACTATTGAGGAACAATCTAGATGTTTTCGCATGGGGACCGTACGAGCTGCCTAGAATTGACCCAAGTGTGGTTTGCCATCGGTTGCACGTCGACCCCACCTTTAGGCCTATTGTGCAGAAGGCACGGTGAACAGCGTCCGAGAAGGCCAAGGCTGTAGAAAAAGAAGTAGAGAAGCTGCTGGATGCATGATCCATATGGGAAGTTTAATTCCCTAAATGGTTGTCCAGCCTAGCAGTGGTTCCAAAGAACAATGGAAAATAGAGAGTTTGTATCGACTTCACTGACCTTAACAGGGCATGCCCTAAGGACAGTTACCCCCTCCCAAAGATCGATCAGTTGGTGGACGCCACAGCAACTCATGAAAGAATGAGTTTCCTGGATGCATACTCGGGGTATCACGAGATTCCTCTGTATACACCAGACCAAGACAAGATAGCGTTCATCACCACCGTCGGACTATACTGTTATAAAGTTATGCCCTTTGGGCTCAAAAATGCTGGAGCAACTTACCAACGGCTTGTCACCAAGATGTTTAAAGACCAAATGGGAGATACCATGGAAGTCTACATTGATGTTGTTCTGGCCCAAGACGGGTGGCCCAATTAGAATGGCCCAAAGTCTGGGAGTCGTGCATCATAATCAATTCGGTTACGACCCAGTCTAGTTCCTAAAATCTCACGTGCAGATACTCTAGGGATTATGGACTGACGTGGGAAAGTCCAACACCCCCACTCCCCGAAAACAAACATGTATATAACAAATCCTAAGCCTGGGGAAAAAGGCACGCATTATTTTTCATGTAAAACACTCCCCGGAGTAAAGAGAAATTATATTGAGAGCACCACCGTGGACGTAGGCATTCCTGCTGAACCATGTAAATATTGTGTCGTGTGATTGACATTCTTTATATTCTTTATTTGTTTTGGTGATTGCCTTTTCTTATTAACTTGTGTTGAACTTAATTGTCACCACAATTTTCATTTAAGGAATGAGACACACTTGATCGAGTAAGTGAGCCTAAATCTTCATCATCATAAGAAGATTCTTTCTTCACATAAATATGTTCGATCCTTGCATCTAAAGCATAAAATTCAGCAGTATCCATGAGTAATTGCAACACAAATAACCAATGCACCAAAAGATCACACGATAATAATATACAAGATGAAATTCAATGAGTCTTCATAAATAATTGAGAAAATCACTCTGATACAAAATGAAAATGTGAAATTCAACATGTATGCAAAGTCCTAGAGGGGAGGTGAATAGGAAGACTGAGGACGCCAACCTATTTTATAATTATTTAGTCAAAACATCACTTTATCATCTACATGTGTTAAATCCAAAACTAAAATCCTACGAATCATATTCAATTTATTCAAACATAAAATGATTCACGCAAACATGATTAATTAAACGATTGAATCAACTAGGCTCAATTATGGAGTGAAAATATATAAATGATCTTACTAAGACATTTGTAGATTTAAAATAAAAAATTATGAAAGTATAAAAAATACAAGCATATAAGATATGACATGAGGTAAAGTGAAAAATGAGCGTGTATGCAAAGTAATCATTATACCATATACCGGAGATAGTCACGGACCTCGGTTGTGACCATGGCTACGGGTCACGAACCTCAAATGTGACCATTTAGCCATGAGAAAAATTAGTGGATATAGACCTCATCTATGACCCTTAATGGGGGTTACGATTTCTCCCATGACATAATATTAGCACCATGGTTAGGGACTTAAACCATGATCCTGTGATCACGGCCCAAATCTATGACCAGTGTGGGATAATATTACCTCCATGGTCAGGGACATAATCTGTGACCACGTGGTCACGACCCTAAGTAATGACAACCGTGGGACAATGTTCAAATTTGATCACGACCCTAATTCGTGACCCCAAATTTTTTTTTAAAAAAAATAAATAAATAGTCAAATTCTTGGACCGTGACCAGTTATTTATCTATATAAAAAAGGGTGATTATGGATTAGGGTTGTGACCATATCCATTCAATAAAAAGATTATTTTTCGCAGCCCCCTAAAAGAACCCTGTATTTAACAACAAATTTATATACAACTCATCATACCAAATTAACACCGTGGGGTTGACAATTCAAAGTAAAGCACCGTGCTATCCTAGTTAATTCATAAATCATACTAAATGTTCATAATTCAATCTAAACATTCACAATTCAAATTAAACATTCATAGATCAAACTAAACATCCATAAATCAAATTAAATTGACAATATCAATAGGACACAATTTGGATACAAATATGATTGTTAAGGACCAGTATAAGAATATGATATACATAAGATCGTCAATGGTAAAATAATGTTTTGATACTCAGTCTTCCTATAAATCAACTAAAAGATCATTCAAATTAGTGTTGTTATTAAGAGTGTGCTTGAACTCTTTCATCATTATCATCCTCTTTACTTTAATCCCATCACATGGGGTCGGCTTGGGTAGTTATACCTTTTGGTGAAGGAAAAATAATAAACAAATCGTCATCGTTTATGAACTTTGAAGAGAATATCTTCTTTACATTCTGAAAGGCATAAATAAAAGGCTCGTCAACTATGCAATTTTTACTCTTCTTCTTAGATAAATATGAGATGAAGAATAGCATAACCCATCATTTCTTCCTTAAACCATTCTACATTATCCCTTCTCATTTTTAAAGTCTCTGACCTAATTTATGCTGGTGCTTGGAGATTGCCTTCTTATCTCCTCAATTCTTTCCCTCAAGTCTGCCCTTATATTCTCTCTTTGAAACTTCCTTTAATTGATACTCCTAATAAACTCATTCGGTATAGCTCTTCTACTGGAAATCTCACATTTACTAAAGCCTATAGTTATATTAAACATAAAGATCATTTGAATTCTAACTAATAAATTATTTGGAATAACTTTTTACCCCTTAGAGTCTCTATGGTAAGCTGGAGGCTTCTTTCTAACAGTCTTCCCACTGATGATAGGCTTAAAGCCAGAGGTATTCCTATGGTCACCAACTGCCTACTTTGTGATAGTTTCAATTGTGAAGAGAATGCAGCTCATTTATTCTTGAAAAGAACCTTTGCTAGATCATTATGGACACTCCGATCGAGCTGAATTTTTTTTGTGCAGCTTCGTCTCGTCTTCAGCTAATTCTCCCCCAAATTTCAACCAATTACAACGGTCCGATCGCCCAAAATAAATTTTTTAGTGTTTGTATCCGATTAGAACTCTTTTCTTAATCATTTATATATCACAACAAATTCGTGGCTTGGCTTTTCAAATCATTTTTTCATAACTTTTCAACCGGAAGACCTCTCCAATATTACTCCCTTTCATCTAAAAACCATAGCTCCAAACTTATTCAAGATTTCAACCTTAGATTAGAAGGCTTATTTGGTGTTTTCTCAAGTTTGGGTTAGAACGAGATTTGATTATTTTTGCGAGAGGAACGTGATGGTGCGATCAGATTTAGATGTTGATTTTTATGTGTCAATTCATGTGATGATTTTGAGACACGGGACTATTCTGTTTGTTTTTTCCTGTGTCGATTGCACTCATGTTGAATTGTGATATTCATTCGGAATCTGAAAATTGTTGGAATCTAAATATTGATTCATTGTGGTATATTATATTTGATTTGAGCATAATGTCATGAGATTTTAATATGGCATGGAGAATGGACACCCGCCAATAGTCCAAAATCCAGATATACTTAAGAATGCATAGGCGCGGTGAGGTGAGGGTTGGTGACCCATTGATGTGTTGTTGGGAAATTAATGTTGATATAATGCTTGAGTGTTGCATTTGATTTGTATATGCGATTCGTATTGTTGCGACTTATTCATCGTGCTAATTATTTTTGAGCATCTATTCTTGTCATATTGTGTACTTCTCCGTATTTTCTTTTAGTGATAGGCTAGCATGGATTGGGATGCTATGGACTATTTTGGAGAATTATTTTAGAGCTTGGATTGGAAGTTGTATTTTGATGTATAAATTAGTGGTGAAATTATAGTTTGAGAATTTTGTATTCGAGAGACTTTATTGTAATCACTATTGTGGAAATAGAAGAATTATGGATTTGTTATATGTAAATTATGGAATTTAGATGCTCTATACTCATTATTGATGGATTTAGTTTAGTTTTATCATAGTTGCACGCGGCGTTCTCTTTTCGGGGGTGCGGGGTGTTACAAACTTAAAGTTAAATTTATGTTGCATGCACTAAAATTGTCAACAAATGATCAATAGACTTAAAATAACTTAAATAAACAAAATATTACAAATTGTTCTCAAATTAAACATCGTGCATTGCCTAATCTTAACTAACAAATAAACTGGAAAAGTGATCAAACAAATCTGATAGTATTTTAGCAAAGGCCCTTCTCCGCTATCAACATGCACAAGCCCCTCTCTACAATCGATGTATATGTTATCAAATATTATCTGAGTCTCACCCATCTGCAAAGGGTGATTGCGAATAGGAGTTCTGACAATGAAGGAAACGAGTGTGCATTAGGATATAATCCCGGCATTAGCTAAGTTCCTTATATAGTATTGCACACCATAGTCACTGAGTGGATGACGATGATCCAGGGACTATGGAAAGAGGAGGATTTAGGAGGTGAATGTGGCAGGAGGAGGCACTGGGGAGGGGAATGTAGCAGGAGGTGGCATTTGGGAGGGGAAACCTTGACAAAGAGGGTAGGGGTAACCTTGAAGAGGCATTTGGGGACGAAAACTTTAAGTAAATAAGGATACAAGGCGCCTTATTTCACTCCCCAACACTCATATGGTACTCTTAATCTATTACACATCCCCATTTGTCTTGGAGTGACTTGCCTTTTAGCTCGAGATGTTATTCCCCACCTAAGAGAGCTCGTACACGAGATATGTAGTGTGTCAAAATTTAGTTTTTGGCATATATGATCCAACACCTCTTGTACTCCCTATTTTCTCATTTCCAAAGGTCTAGGTTAGGACATCATCTTCAATGTCATAATAAGGACTCGAAAAATACTGACTGTTAATGGCTTCGACCGATTCCTGTAGCGTGAAATTATATTTAGTCTTCTGATTTAATATTATTTATATAACGTGTATGTAAAGCGTGTGATACCGATTAAAACTAACTCGCAAGTTTCCAATCAAACCTTATTTAATTAGAGTCTATTTTTAAACCAAATTAATCCAGACCCTAAACATGTATCCAAAGTGCGTGTGTCAATCCATAAATAAATAAAGCATGTGACACAATAAATATGTTGAGACACAGATTTCAGGAAAAAAAACCTTTTGGGTAAAACCTTTATTTCACTATGAATTAATAAATCACAACTTACAATTACATAGACAAATCTGTAATGGATCAACGCGCAGCCAACCCACAAAGACTCGCAGTCTTGAACTTAGCAAGAGAATACATGCAACACCCTCCAAGGACTCGCAACCCAATCTTCAGCAAAGAATCTTCACGCAGCAAGATCCTCAATGACACGCAGTTATACGGTGTAGAGACGCACTCCACGAAAGATGAACAAAGGCAAAGTGTTCTTGAAAACCAAAATAATTCACTAAAGCATATGGGAGTTTTGTGAATTGAAAACCAAAAATGGATTAAACCCTAAAAGAAGAAGCCTAAAAGAATTCTGCTTTCGCAGTTTTTCTGTTCGTCAAAACGTTGTGACTTCTTAAACAAAACAGCACCATTTAATGAGTATTTATACAAAAAACTGAATCGCCTCGAAATTTGGGCTCGTTCGAATGAGATTACATGTCACGCGAATGAGACAACAATGTCGTTTGAACGATATCGCGCGACATTGCTTGTCCTTTGAACGACGTACAGATGTCGTTTGAACGACAGTTTTGAAAAAAAATATATTTTAATATCCGTTTCAACACTTAGAAAAAAATACTCATTCTTAAATTTTGACGAAAAAGTCCACTCCAACACTTAGAAAATATTTTATAAAAATATCCCAAAATCTCTAAGTGAAAAGTTAAGGTATTAAAAACATAACCTTACCAAAGTAAACTTCGCAGAGTCTTGAATGATGAAGAACATGATTAATTCGGATCCGTCTTTGATATAGATGGCTCTTGAATGCTCTTCGATGGTGTAGCGGTATATGACATAACAAATTGATAATGGACCTATAAAATATGTCCTTACAAATCTCCCCTTATGTCTATGCCGGTACATACATAAAAAAACGAATTATCAAAAACCAAAATGCCTATACAACTCCACCCTCCCATGAATAAATTTGCAAGTTCTCAAACAGTTCTTCAAAAATCTTCGTCATCTCTAAAAGCTTTTCTCATCAGGGTGTGCGACATCGTGATCTTCAATCTTTGTACCTACACACATGAGATAAAGCAAAAATACCTTCGTGACGCATCGAGTTTTAAATGATATAATAATAAAGCATTAATAAACAAATCTCCCCCATAATGCAAAAACTCCCCCATAACATGATAAATCTTTCTCCCCCTTTTTATGATGTCCCTAAATAGACAGATAAGAATAAAAAATCAAAGCATGGAGTGTCACGATAAAATTCATAGCAAAAATGGATCAAGCTACGTGCATGCAAAGGTATGTCCCCAAAAATTTCACAAACTATTTTTTATTTTTCAATTTTTTATACAAAAATAGGATACTAAAAAAACACCATGGATTTAAACTAAAACAACCAAGTCAAGGAAATGGAATGTATGGGTGTGAACACATTCGATAGGTAAATAAACTCAATCAATCATATGTGCACGATGAATACGTGTACTCCTAACGAATGAACATCAAAAGTATCCTTAGGTGTAGAAATTTGTTGAATTTAGATGACATCGTATTATACAAATCAATAAATCAAAGTCAAAGTGATTTCCACACCAATAACGTCCAAAACTATTTAGCATTTTTTCAAGATTTTCAAGGACATTCAAACCCGTTTAAATTCCATCCAAACTCCCTCATATATATTTTCTTTTAGAGGTGTTAAACTAAATTCTCAAACTTTGGAGAACTGGTGCAAAAACCTAAATGGCCCATAACTGGCATGAATTTATTTTTATTGCCTTTAGATTTTTTTCGGGCTCTTTTAAACCTCTTTGGACCCCGGATAATAAAATTCCTCAATTTTCTAGGTCCAATTTAAACGACGGCTTAATCGCAAAGGATAAAAAATCTTTCGTAGCCCTTCACCGTTTTCAAATAAAATACACAAACTCACAAAACGGTTCTAACATGCACATCTTTCTTATCAAGTTTTATTGCGCTTGATTCGTTTTAAGGAAGGGATTGAAATGAAAACACCCAACCACATGTGATAAGACAAGCACAATAATCAAACAAATACGTGCAAGTGTGCAATAAAGGAAATCATGAGTTAAACATGTAGGAAGTAACACTTAATTACATCTTAATGACTCCAAACATTATAAAGCACATGAATGAATTGACCCATTGTCTCAAAACACTATCAAACAGTCACATGAAAAATGGAATGATGTTGTGACACGGTCATCCTAAGTGTCCATCCATAAAATGTGCAAACAAAATACAAAAATCTTTTTGGATTTTTCAAAAATTTTATCAAAATAAAATCTTTTTGTATTTTTCAAAAAATTTCAAAAGAAAAAATTTATACAAAAATGATACATACTAGCAATAGGCAAATAGTAAACAAGTCAAACCTCAATCGTTAGGTACGGAGGGGTTTTCCAATGGTGGTGCCAACTTATGAAAAACCTCCATCAAATCTTGTGAAGTTTTGACCAAAAACTTAACTTGCTCACCTAAATGTGCAAACTCTCTCATGTAGTCTCCGGGAGCATGTAAAGTATCATGTGTGGGTGCATGTGTGGCAGAAACACGTGTAGTAGCAAAACGTGACACATAACCCAACTTAAAGCAAAATCCCCTAAGGTGGCCTCTCCTTTTGCAATGGGAACAAACATATATAAGCCTAGGAACACCTTTCTCAAAAACTCTAGGACACGCTCTCCTAATAGGAATGGGACGCCAAGGTGGGTTAAGGTGAGACTCACGTGAAACTAACACTGAAGTGGGAACCGGCTCGGGTGATAATTGGAAAGTATAAGTACCGCCATGACTTATTCCTAACTTCTCACCTTTACTCTTAAGAGCCACCTTTTCAACCTTCTTAGGTGGGTTCTCAAAATTGACTTTGACCTCCCTGACACGTTCGAGATCACTCTCGAGTTGGGATACATGTGTCGTCGGACTTGACAACGTGTTGGTCAAATCACACTCCTCCTTTCTTAAAACCTCATTTTCTATCTCCAAATCTAAAACCCGATAACCTAAATCTCTATAATATACTTCTTTGTTTTCAAGGTCTCGATGTACAAATCTCACTGTTCTAAAAAACCCGCCTAGGCTCCGCCTAGGCTTGAGGCTTGGGAGAAACGCCCCGCCTTAAGATTTTGACGCCTTATGCTTGGTAAAACCCTTAAGGCGTACTTTTTCTCTAAAAACAACAATGCTTTAGTGAAACGATATCCCCTTTTAAAGATTTTTTTACAAACCGAACCATTATCTCATCCAAAATAATCAAATAGTATTTTTATTTGCAAATATTCAGACATATTTTTATGATATGTACAATTTTAGTATTTTAATAGCATTGTTATGGTTAAAAAATATTAAAATATATTAAAAAGACCTAAACGCCTTTTCACGCCTTTTTACGCCAAGGTCCGCCTAGGCTTCTAAGGCTTAAGGCTTGGCCTCCACGCCTCGATCACGCCCCACGTTTTTTAGAACCTTGACAAATCTCTAAAGGATTTTTGGAGCTCACTTTCATCTCCACTTTCACTCTCACTATTTCCCTCACTCGAAGAACACAAATCACTATCATCGCTCTCGTGCGCACTTTCGTGAGACAAAGTGGGTGTGCTCACACGATTGCAAAAAGCGACAACCATCCCATGTGCTAAACCTTTATTGGACTCATCTCCCTTATCACCCTCAGTATCACTAAGTGTGGCAGACATGGATACTTTCTTCCCTTTCTTTCTAAGCCACGTAGGACACTCAAACGACTTATGCCCCTTACCCCCACATTCAAAATAAGTCACGTTCTCAAAATCTTCCTCACACTCCTCATCGGAGTCATCATCCTTTTTTCTCTCACCGTTTTCTTTGGCCTTTTCTTTCTTTTTAATTTTCTCAAAAAATCTCTTTTTATTGGAAAAATTATTTTTGTTCATGTTGAGCAATTTTTTTAAATTTTTCGCAAATAAGACCAAATCATTAAAATCAAAGTCTCCCTCAGAGTCGGACTCACAATCTTTTTCTTTCTTTTTCTTACAATGAGTCTTTAAAGCAATGCCACTATCATTAGCCTTAATGGTTTGTGGAAACATGTCAATCTCATATGTTTAAAGATCTCCTACAAGTTCTTCCAACTTAAGTGATTTCAAATTTCCCAAAGAGTTCAAGACAGTGACTTTAGGAATAAAGCGTTTTGGAAGAGATCTCAAAATCTTTTTAACGAAACGCATGTTATCAATCACCTCACCCAAATTAAAAGATGTGTTAACAATGTTCGAAAAACGTGCATAAAAATCATCAAAGCATTCACACTCAGACATGGTGATACTCTCAAATTGGGTGGCCAAATTTTGTAATTTTGATTCTTTAACCGCGTTCGTACCCTCATATTTAAATTTCAAAACATCCCATGCCTCTTTAGACGTGGTGCACGTCATAATTCGGCGAAACTCATAAGGAGTGATAGCTCCAGAAATAGCACTCAAACCACGTGAATTAAATTTAGACATTTTATGATCATCTTCAGTTCAGGCTGACACGGGTTTTAAAGAGGTGATATTATCAACGGTGACCGTGGGAGGAGTCCACCCATTTTCGCAAAGGTACCAAACACGCTCATCAATGGCTTTTAAAGTAGATTTCATGCGAGCTTTCCAATAGGCATAATTAGACCCGTCAAAAATAGGCATCTGATTATATAAGTGCTCTATAGGAAAGATTGCAATTTTTCACAAAACTGATTTAAAAAAATCAATATCACACTATTTTACGAAAAATAGGAATACGCGATAAATTAGCGTAACCAGCTCTGATACCAATTTGACGACGTGAGTAGTCAAATTGTATCAAAAAAAATATATCCTTGAAAAAATCAGGATCACACGATAAATTAGCGTAACCCGCTCTGATACCAATTTGTAAAGCGTGTGATACCGATTAAAACTAACTCGCAAGTTTCCAATCAAACCTTATTTAATTATAGTCTATTTTTAAACCAAATTAATGAATCCCCTAAACATGCATCTAAAGTGCGTGTGTCAACCCATAAATAAATAAAGCATGCGAAACAATAAATATGCTGAGACACAGATTTCAGGAAAAAAAACCTTTCGAGTAAAACCTTTATTTCACTATGAATTAATAAATCGCAACTTACAATTACATAGACAAATATGTAATGGATCAATGCGCAGCCAACCCACAAAGACTCGCAGTCTTCAATTCGACAAGAGAATACACACAGCACACTCCAAGGACTCGCAGCCCAATCTTCAGCAAAGAATCTTCACGCAGCAAGATCCTCAATGACACGCAGCCATACGGTGTAGAGACGCACTCCACGAAAGATGAACAAAGGCAAAGTATTCTTGAAAACCAAAACAATTCACTAAAGCATATGAGAGTTTTGTGAATTGAAAACCAAATAGGGATTAAACCCTAAAAGAATAAGCCAAAAAAATTCTGCTTTCACAGTTTTTCTGTTCATCAAAACGCTGTGACTTCTTAAACAAAACGAAACCATTTAATGAGTATTTATACAAAAATTGCACCGCCTCAAAATTCGAGCTCGTTCGAACTAGATTACATGTCGCGCAAACGAGACAGCGATGTCGTTTGAACGACATCGCGCGACACTGCTTGTCATTTGAACGACGTACAGATGTCGTTTGAACGATAGTTTTGAAAAAAAATAATATTTTAATATCCGCTTCAACACTTTAAAAAAATACTCATTCTTAAATTTTGACGAAAAAGTCCGCTCCAACACTTAGAAAATATTTTATAAAAATATCCTAAAAGCTCTAAGTGAAAAGTTAAGGTATTAAAAACATAACCTTACCAAAGTAAACTTCACGGATTCTTGAATGATTAAGAACATGATTAATTCGGATCCGTCTTTGATATAGATGGCTCTTGAATGCTCTTCGACGGTGTAATGGTATATGACATAATAAATTGATAATGTACCTATAAAATATGTCCTTATAGTGTAGATATATAAATAAATCATTGGTCACACGTTCATAGCCAAGTGTGGTAGGGATTTACTATCTTTGTCCCGTCGGGCATGCCCATACAAGTTGCCCCGATTAGGTGTTTTACCGGCATCTAGAGCGCCCTTTGTCCTTTCTGACCATTAACTCCTCAAATATTCATATGATTTAGACCTGAGCTTGTGGATATAAACTTTATTCACTTTTATTTATTTATTTTTCTCCATCTGGACCAAGTTTTTATCCATCGCCTTATTTTTCAAAAAGTTATTCCATTGATCGACCAATATTTCAACATTCGGAGCATAGCCAAAATGTTGGAGCTTGATGCCCCCTTTAGGTAATGTCCCCACCGAAGGTTCTTTTGATATTTTCTCATTTATTCAACATCCCTGGAAAGAGCCTTTTGCTTTGAACGGTCCAGGAACGAAAAACTCTTATAAAGTTGTTCAAAAATGTCATTCCTGATGGTGTGATCAACTTCGTTCCAACTATCTGATGCCCCAAATCCCACATGCATTTTACCAAGTGACAAACATTGGGATATAAAGATCTAGACATCATTTTTATTACCAAGAGGATTATTCTCGAGAAGGGAGAACCCAATGGTCATCCTTTCATTTTCTCGGGAGGTGTCGGTAGTGGGGGGTGGGATATTTGATTAACATGACTTTGTTGTCTACTTGTAGATGAAGTGGCAGAGTGAACCATTGGCATAAAAGAGAAATATTCACCTAGTGATGATGAGAATCCAGGTTATAGTGTAGAAGATGAGATTTACCATTATCATTTGTACGTTATCTCCATTGTCATTCGACATTACCTACAATAAAAAAAAAAAAAGCGATGAACTCATTATACTGACATGTTTATGACCAACTAATCATGTTTATGACTATATATATGTATATAACTTCTCATAATAAGACTTTAAAATACGTT